>OZ007592.1:78871725-80211725 GCA_963931845.1 Maratus michaelseni
CACTTTTTTATTTTATTTATTTATTTTTTATTTTTTTAAAAGAAAGCCAACAACAATCTGCTTGATTTAATTTTTTTTTTAAATAAATCTCTATATTTTATTATACCTGCAATTCCATGCAAATAATAAGTAATTAAGAAGTTGAAAAAAAAAAAAAAATTACATTATTATTTTCAAGTATTTTTATTGAAAAATAATCCATATATGATGTTTAAATAAATAAATTTAGATTTACCAGTTTGTACTTGTGTTTTAAAATATCGGTTTCCATTTTACATGTATGAATGGGCGATATGAATCACTTTAACACATTTTTTAGAGGCTAACAAATTGTATTTTTCCATAAATCTGAATAGTTCTCTAATCCTTCTTATAGGAATAATAATTTTTAAAATGTTAAATATCTATTTCTAAGCGATATAAAAATGTTTCTGCAAACAGAATAAAATTTGAATCAACGTGAATTCAAACGCACTGTCTGTAATGTGAACGTCAATGAGCGCATGCGCAGAAGGCGCTCTTCTTGCATAATCATTTGGCACTCTCTGACTTTCGCCAAGGTGCTGTACGCTTGAGGGTTCGGATATTAGCGGTCGGGACATATATGTCCCAGTGGACTATTTTTTATTCTATTCGTACCACTTTCTGGAAAATAAACTCTGCCAGACACTTATACTAGGTTATTTTAACAAGAAATCTACCACAAAGTTTTTTTTTTTTTTTTTTTTTTTTGTAAATTGTGGTACAATTTAAAATAAAAATAGTCGCCAATCCTGACTCGTAATGAATTGTTAATCCTTTTTAGTGGCAAAGTGATTCTGCTGTAAAAATGTTAAATCATTGACTGCCAGTGTTTACAACAAATTGATTTGAAAAGATATAAATACTTTTTATTCCGTGCATTATAAAGGCAAAATTTTATTTAAAATAGTCTGAGGCAATTTGGGCAATTGGGGATTAAAATTAAGCGGTGTACATAATATACCACTGCCCGTCATAGAGTTAACTGATGCTGCTTTAACCCCTTCGCGACGACCGTACACTTCTTTAAAATTTTTGGCACCACTTTTTTCTTTAAAAAATGTTGTTTTATTTAATTACTGAAATGCTGTGATCAAGCGTAAATGCTATTTTTTAAATTTTAAATGCATGCAATGTAAATTGTCTTTTTTTTTTTTTTTTTTTTTTTTTTTTAAGGGCTAGATTACGATTAAGATCCTTGCTTATTCTTTGCTTTGTGGCGACATATTTGCGATTTTTTTAAAACGCTTAAACATTTATTCTTATTTTATCCCCCCCCCCCCCTTTTTTTACATCTATTTAATTTATTTGTCTATCTAAATTAATAAATTTTAAACCTGTTTTTACTCAAATTCATATCCTTCCGGACTTCCTGGCAATTGTCAACGAAGCTCCGCCTTCCTAGTCTATCCTATAATTTGATTGGTCGTTCATTTCTACCAGTCGCTTAAATAGACTTTTTTGTCTTCTCTTACTTTTTTCTTCCTCTGTCTCTGTGAGACGAAGACCTTTCCTCGCTGTTTAATCACAATCATTTTATTTATTTTTTTATTCTAATACTTTTATTGTGCTACGGATATACTTTTTTTTTTTTTTTTTTTTTTAGCTTTTCTAAGATGTGTTACACAAATACTCATACACAGGAAGTGGAGTTTCTGTTCAACTGGGAATCCCATTGAAGAAATAAACTGTTTACTGTTTATTGTAATCAAGTTAAGCAAACATTTCCGTTAAAAAATACTGGTGTTAAAAAATTCAAGGATTTTGAGAATCGTTGCCTCTCCTCGCGAGGAGGTTAAGAAACACAATAAAGATGCATAATACGAAGAAAAATGAAGAAGACTTTAATTAAGGGTTCTCCTAATAAAGTGGTACTCACTACGCGGAGTTACCACTTTTTTCCACAAAAGAAATCTTCACCATATTTCACCGCAGAAGTTCTGCCATTAAATAAGACGAATGCTAATGTTTACAAATAAGCGGTGCAAGATTTTGTTTTCGCCAAAAGTAGTGGCTAAGCAGTGTAAGCAGCTTTGAGGTGCTTCCGAGCTGACCTTAGCTTTACACCCAGTTTATATATTATATGAGAGCCAGTGGGAAAAGTATAACTGTGGCTAATCTCTTCCGTCCCTGGGTCCCCATATGGGGACCTTTGTTCTCTTCCTTATAAAAATTAAAATGTCAGATTTTTTTTTTTTTTTTTTACATTTTCACATCATTTTTTAATATCTGAATATTTTTTGCGTTCAAAGCAAACGAAAAAAATGGCAGAATCGAAGCTTATTCCTTCATAAAATAAATGTTATTTTCATCTGAGTTTGAAAAATGCCTTCAAGACAGTGTGACCAAGAAAGTGAGAAATTTTTATAAGTATTTAACTAAAATCTTTTTCAATAAAAAAGTTTGAGGATTTGTAGATTACTTACTTGCTTAAAGCTCTTAAAGTTGTGATGGCGCTAATTTGGGTTAATGGTTATTAAATTAATGTTTTAAAGGGATGTAGTTTTAGATCCATATTTTTTAACCTAAATTACTAGGTGCCTAAAGGATCAATCTAAAAAAAAATATTTTTTCTGTCATTTACGATGTCATTTCGCTTGGGAAAAACCAATGAGTAAGTATTTGTATTATTATTTTAGCTTCGGAACTGAAGAGGTTAAAAAAAAAAAATCAACCTAATTTTTAAAAATAAATTTAAAGAATTAGTGTTAATAAAAAATAGCAGAGCATAAAAAAATTTAATATAAATTATTAAGACTAATATAAAAATTAGAGAGTTAAGTTGAAAGAGTAATAGTAAAAATTAAGTTTTTATCACTGCCCTAATACATAAAAAAAAAAAAAAAATGCTTTAAAAATTTTCCGATAATTCATTGAATGAAATCAGCCACCGTGAACGAAGTCCGAAATTCAGCCAATTAAAATATTTTAAAATTCCCCACTTTATTTGATTTTAGATTCATCAATATTTTCTCTGGTTTTATTTCTAATTAATGACGAACAAAGGGATGATAATCCTGTTTTCTCTAAAATGGGAGACTGGTAAGTAGGTGAAAGACCCCGACTCAAAACCTTCTCAGCGATCGATTTGTCTGGAGTTTTAATGGGGTCTGAGAATAGGGGTAAATAGACATGAGACAGATTTCACCTCCCACTACTTTCCAAACTTATTCTTTCTTGATATCTCCTTCAAGAATTTTAGTCTTAGAATGAGAATCGTCTTAATTTTCATTTAAAAATAACCACTTAAATGTAAATTTAACACATACAAAAAAAAAAAAAAGTTGAAAATTGAAACAGAGTGTATGAATTATCGTTACATAAAGATTCAGTCATACTGACTCTAGTAGAAAAACTGTATTGGGTATATCTTCCGATATTGTTTATATCTTGGCCAATATTGGCATGGGATATTACACAACATTGGATCGATCTTAACATTTTGCTAATATTTCACCAATATTACACCAATATTGGCGAGCAATATTTCGCCATTTCATTGTTAAATTTTTCCGATGTAAAGACAATATTTATGTAATATTAGCATTTCATTACAAATATTTACAAAAAAAAAAAAAGAAAAAAAAAAAAGAAAAAAAAAAAAAAAAAAGGTAATATTAAATTGATATTGGTATTTTCAAGAGTACAATGATGGAACAGGTTTGAGTCACAATAAAACTAATGTTGGCTTACTACAAGATAAAAAAAAAAATCTATTGTTTTTTTTTTTTTTTTTTTTTTTTTTTATCACTGCATAAGTTGCAAGGCATTCCATTGTATTTTACAACGAATATTAAATAATAAAAAAGAAACAAAGCTGTAAAACAATATTCTAATGCCAGGATCTCAAAATAATTTTCCGAATTTCCGAAATTTAGAAAAATATTTATACACTTAAAGCAAACTTACAAATCTTCCAATTTTTTTTTATTTTATTAAATAAAAGAAGTTAATTAAAATTTATATAGGAATAAGGCACATTTAATTAACTATTTTTTCTGGTTCAAATTATGTTTATCTAATTTGAAAAAAATAAAAAATAAAAGGAAGGTAAGCAGCTATGACTTAAAGTAATTCTTTCCCTAAGCATATGGGTCCCATAAATGTTTGTTTTTAGTGCTCTCCAAGAAGCACATTTTCACGTTTATAAATCCGAGTCTACATATAAACATTAACACACGAGGAGGCTAAAGCAGGAGCAGAGAGCGAATGCGAAAGGCTTCATTCTCGTTTCCTGGTTGAAGTTCCCCGGATATTTTGTTTTCAAAACATAAACAATCTCACCTCTTCGGCTTCATCATCATCTTCTTCAGGATCAAATCCGCCGTAAGTTTCCGAATCCGGGGTGGAGCCGAACCGCCGTCGAACGGCCATTCGGCCCGTGTCTTTCGATCGACTTTCTGCCCACGCCGCCCGGGAACTCTTGCAAAGAGGGGCAATTCAGAGAGTGTGTGAGAGCGGGGCCCCGGCGCCGGCGCATTGGGGGGAAAACGAAAGGGTATGCATGTAAGCAAAGGAGTCTAAAGGAAGGGATCACTTTAAAGGGATCTGGCGATGTTTAGAATTTCAAAAGGTAACCTAAAAGCGAAACTCTGTTGGACTCATATTGATTATATCCTATATTATGGTACGAGCTAAATAACAAATTGTAATACGTAAAAGGTGTACATTTTATTCAGTGAATTATTCATAGTGATGGAAATTCTCCATAACAACAACAACAGCCAAAAGTTGTTTACATAGTACGTTTTTAAAACACGCAGGGCTTGGGCTCGATTTTCGTACCAGTTTTCGGGATCGGGTTCAAAGTGAAAATTTTATTTATTTACTAATTGGGGCGGGGGGTGGGGGGAAACTTGCTATTTGAGAAACAAGAATGTAGTTTAAGTTTTAAAAATGTTTTTACAATCCTTTAAAAATAAATTTGAAATTGAATTGAATTTTTATTGATGGGATATAAGGAGAAATATAGTCTATCTGATTCTGAAGCCTTTGCTCGATCAGAGATAGTAACATAAAGAAGCCGATGAAGGATAGCTGTTATTCATCCTCACTTTCGGTTTAAAGTCCTTTTCCAGAATTACTGGAAAACAGAACTCATGCTTTTCTGCCATAGTTGTACAATGATATTAAAAAAAAAATAAAAATGGTGACTTTTGCTGATTCCTGCCAGTGGTTGGATATAAATAACAAATTTACCATTTTAAACAGATTTTCAGGGACATACAAATCACGAAACATTGTCATGACGGGGTATTTAGGATTAATACTTATTTCTATGTAAGAAGAGATTGTTTAAATAAGAAAAGTAATTTTTGAAATAATTTTAAAATGTTATTGTCAATTTTAGACCTATTCAATATTTTAATATTTTCAATTCCAGCTCCAAAAAAGTCCTTCCGGCAGGTACCGGGAGGAAAAGGTAGCTTCCATATTACATGTTTTTAAAAATTCAACGCATTTTATTCAAACACCCGAAGCTAAAATGCTTGGAACCGGATTATAAAAGATTCAATCCCGGTTTTCGTTAATACTGAATTTGAATGCTAATTTCAGCATGAGAGTTACAACATAACAAAAATCAAGTTGTTTCAAAATGTCAGCCAACCTAGAATTTCAAACTGCTGTATCTCAGCCATTTTTTAAGATAAAGTCAAAACAAAAAATATTCCGGAATCCTTGTATCACGATCTAACACTTAACGGAAACAACTTTTTCAATTTTTGATTTTTTTGTACAACTTTTGGATTTTTTAAAAATTAAACAAAATTTTAACTGGCCACCATTTTGAAAAAAGATAGCGGAGGAAACTAGCCAATGAACTAGGTCGAGACCTTGGTATGTCCTATACATATAGTTACATCCATATCGGTTCATAAATAAGAGAGTTACAGCATGACAAACGTCACATATATATATATATATATATATATATATATATATATATATATATATATAATTATAATATCTACGAATTTCAAAAAACATATCAAGTTCTTCTTAAATCTCGAAAGAGATAATTAATGATAATGTGAAGACGGAATACCACATAGCTAATATTTAACTATTGCAATCATAATATTACCATAGCTTATGCTTCAATGGTAATTGGCCAAAAATACTTAAAACATTAAGAAAATTTGAAAGAGAGAGTGAAAGATAAAAAAAATATATATAATTTGGAGTTGCTATCATTTGAATAAAAATGGATTAAGAAATGAAATATGAACCATATACAATGGAAAATTTGACAACAAGAGAAGAAATATGGAAAAAAACACATGTAGATATAATCGTCAGCCTGGATGTACCCACATGTGTTTTTAAAAATAATTCATTATTTCATAATTCTACTGGCATATATGCTAAGATTAGTAGAATCACCGAGGTATAATGAATTATTACCAGAATACAATGAGAAATAATAAAATGTGAAATAAAATCCGTAAAGAATAGATAAAATATTTTACACACAGTAATTATCCATAAAACCTAATACAACACAATACTAAATTATTACCAGATAACAATTTAAATTTTAAAATTGGAAAAATCCTTAAAGAATAGATAAAATTTTAAAATTGGAAATAAATAAACTGTAAAGAGTAGATAAAATATTTTACTCACAATTATTATCCAAAAATCTTAACAATCACAATGTTTTCATGATCCCAACACGTCCACATGGCAATAATCATGAAATATCTCATACGTGATTATGATAGTGAAGTTGAGAGAAATTATTAGAAAGTTAAGTTGAGAGTACATTTTTTGAAATAACACCTTAATTATTACACCATAACACAATTTTATTTAAACACACACTAATTTATTTTTGTGATATTATATACTATATAAATCAACATTTGAACGGAAGGTGGTTTTGGGATCTGGGGGTCATGATCGATGAAACTATACCATAAGTTTCTGGAATTGCTTTCCTCCGAACGGCTGCAATATAGGCAAACGGCTTTTTACTTTTTATAATGAAAGTTACCTAAAAGATCCCACAGGAGCACAAGAATTTTTCTTACTAATGCAGACTATTTTCGGTTATTCAACATACCGTTATTAATGCAAAATTCGATGGAATTTTGTCCAAGTATAGAGAGAAGAAGTATTTTCAAGGGATGTGTTTATTGGACAATAGAATTACGGGAAACAGACAATAGAAAATAACATAGGTAAAGATACTGGTAATATGGAGAAAAAAACTCTAGAAATAAGGGAAAGGGAAATTTTTATATACCATTTCCAAGAATGTGACAATGTGGGAATATAGTGATGTCGCAGTTAACAATATTTTTAATATTTCTGTTGCCGTTGTTTGATATATGGTAAGAATGGTGGACGAGAATTGGGGACTAGGGGTAGTTGGATACTAGTGCTTTATTTTTTTATTTTTATAACGCTACTCTTTTGGTTTAGGGCAATTACAAGAAAAAGAGAATGATAGATAATGAATATAGCTACACATAGAAATGTTTGTATTTGTTCTGCATCAAGGGGATAGCGTTATATATATATAAAAATTAAATAAACTAGTTCTTAATTACTCCCAGTTACCAATTACCCCCATTTGCTCTATGTAACGAAAAAAGTTTAAAGAAAGGATCACTTTGAAGGGATATGTTTGTGGCTAATTTCTGTTGGATTAATATTGATTGAATATTAATTAAACTAGATATATGGAAAGAAAAAACAATTTATAATATTGAAATGTGTATGGAAGTTATTTATAGTAATGGAAAGTCCCCACACTATAAAATAGTTGTTACGAAGAAAGGATAATTTATTTTTTTTATTCTTTTTTTTTCAATTAATATCAAATTTCCTTTCAAATAGTGGCAACACTGATAATTCTTAAAAGTAAAACTCTGGTGGATAAATTATTGAGTGAGTTTTAATATTGCATCAGGAGATAAAAAAACAAATTTCAATACTGAAATGGGAAGTTTTTTATACGCATTTTTGGGAAGTTACTCACAGTGGTGAAAAGTCCTCCTAACACAAACAAGTTGTTACGAAGAAAGGATAATTAACTTTTTTTTTTCAGTTAACGGCAAATTTTCTTTCAAATATTGTTATTGAGAAGAAAGCGAAAGTGTATGTATGTCAGCAAAGAAGCCTAAAGGAAAAATTACTTAAAATAAAATAAAAGAACCACAAATTTCAATATTGAAATACCTGCATTTTTGGGAACTTATTCACAGAGGTGGAAAGTTCTCCTAACACAAAAAAGCTGTTACGAAGAAAGGATAAGTTTTTTTTTTTTTTTTTTTTTTTTTTTTTTTTTTTTAAACTAACGGCAAATTTTCTTTCAAATATTGTTATTGAGAAGAAAGCTAAAGTGTATGTACGTCAGCAAAGAAGCCTAAAGGAAAGATTACTTAAAAGAAAAGAAAAAGAAACAATTTTTTTACGTCATTAATTTGTTTGTTAATTTTGTTACAAAAACATTCATTTTTTTTTAAAAAAGTAGTAATTATTTTTAAAGGGAAAGAAAAAAGGTTTTTAGTCAGTAATTTTTACAACCAAAATCATGTTTTCGACTTTTTTTTCCAAAAAATTAAAAAAAAAATTAAAAAAAAAAATTATATTAAGGAAATGTCACGAACATGTAATTGAAAACGTTGCATTACCATTTCATAACTTTATCTTTCATAGAAATTTAGATACATCAATAAAAATATGATTAATCTTGAAAAAAAAAAAAATTATTTACTATATACATCTTAGACAAACGCATTCAAATAATGGGAGAGAAGTACAGCATAAAAAGCGTTATAGCTTTTGATCTAATTATCGTATTACTATGGGGTTTGCGTCATTTTACTATAAAAATTCCAGAATATTTTTAAGCCAAAAAAGTGAAAAAGTATTTTTTCCCCCAGATTTTTGTGTTCTGTATTACCTTAAAATATTTATTATTATTGTTATTCTGTTTACAAAACTAGACAAATAACTACAATGGTGACTTTTCTGAGGAGGAAGTAACAGTAAAAATATATTGAAAATTATCATTGTTATTATTATTATTATTATTATTATTATTATTATTATTATTATTATATTACTAATACCTATCATTTTCGGGTTTTCAAGTACATACTTTGTAGAATTTAACAGGTAAATATCTCCAATTATCTCAAATAAACTAACTCAAGCATAGTAAATTACCAGTGTCAGCTAATCGAAATATGTCAACTAACAATTTTCAATTAAATTCAGTACTGTTCGTGAAATTGAATATTTAACGTATAATTTTAAACAATGTTTTTTTACGTCCAAGTATTAATTTTGCAAACTCACGAATATTTATATGCAGAAAAAACAGATTATTCTCACTTGCGATCAACTTTGTAATCGCGTTGTCAAATGACAGATTACGTTAAAAAATTTTAAATCTGAATCAAACTCTCAATTTTAACATGAGCGACTTCACTACAAAACTCTTAAATTCAATCGAACTTTAATGTATTGAAATCAAATCAATCAAACGTGAGAAATGAACAATTAAAAAAATTACTAAGTGGAAATATCTTTTTTCCCCGGGACAGAATACAAGTGGTACGATTTTGTGAAATGACAGAAAAAAAAATAGAGATAATGTACTGAAATTTATAAATGTTTCAACAAAATTAAACAAGTTGGAAATTGTACGTCAAACGTCACAAATGAGATGCGTTCGTACTATAATTAGTTTCAGTGAAATTAATTATATCGTCTGTTATTATGATATGATTAATTTCCATAATAAAATAAGTACATTTTAAGTTGCCAACATTTTATCATTTGTTTACATTTACTGAAAATTCCAATGGGAAACTTAAGCCTAGCATTGAAAATTTCAGAACTAGAAATCCATATTTAGACTCTTTTTTCCATTTAATATCTATTTCTCCTTGAAACATCTATCCAAAAAACTGTCGGTAGATTATAGGATTGCTATATGATTAAACAATTTTAGTATAAAAATTCGGTTTTTAAATTCAGTAATACGGAAATAATAGGACTCCATTTTAAATAGGACGTAATCACCATGACAACCTAGTATCATTACCTATCATGGGATATCATTGAATTAATTACGTATGATAGGATTTAAGAGAATGTACATCTCAGTCGCTTGACGTCGCTGAGATACATCTCAGTCGCTTGACGAGTAATCCTCGAAAGCTGTTATAACAAAGAAGTACCAATTTAAAAAAAAATCAAATTACTTAATAAATATTTTTATTAATATATTTTTAAGTTTTGATTCGATTTTCATAAAATTTGAAATGACTGGACAAAATTCTGCAAAGATTATATATATTAAATTTAAAACCATTTGGTTGGGTAGTTTTCGCGCTGTTATATGCGGACAGACGGACGGACGAGACGACGACTATATGTGCTACGTATTTATGTAATTACGAACGCACGTAAAAAAAACTAAGTGAAATTGTATTACCTATATTTTACCACATTTTTAATGAAACTCCTTCCCCCCCTCTCTAATTAAACACCTTTTTTACAGTATCTAAAAGTTCTAATAAAACATAACGAATTGGTGGTCAATAAAAAAAGTCTATAATTATTTAAGAAATGTAAGACGCCTGCTTCTTTAGTACAATAAGACCTTGTTAATCCGTCACTCGCTTAAATCGCCACCTCGCAATTAATATCAGTTTCTTAAAGTCCCGACAGAAGCCATTAAAAAAAAAAAAAAAAAAATAATAATATGAAGCCATGACTTTACTTTCCCTTTTATCCCACAAACGATAGCTGAAAATTGATGAAACAAAAGTTCGTCAAAAGAAGACAACGAACCCGTAAAAGAAAACCCAACAAAAACCCAAATTCAAATACGTTGCAGCTGTATTATTTACCTTAAGCCGTTTTTTAATTTCTTCGAAAAAAAAACCCGAAAAAGAGGATTTTGCAGTGTTAATGAAATTTAAAAATAAAATTGAATGAACTAAACCATGAAAACAGTGAAAACAAACTTCTTTGATAGAATTTTGTAAGGAATGGTACTTTTATTTACTGAATTCTTGTACATTGTAATATATTTTAATAATTATATAAGTTTACATTAATTAAAAGCTGTAAAATATATATTTTGTAGTGATGATTTCTACATGCATTTTCTTCGTTTAATGTTTATTTTCCCATTAAGTCTATTATAAAAGAAAATAATTTCTATTATGAAATAAATTAAGGTTAAAGCTCTAAAATAAGTTTTAATGTCATATAAAAAATGTCGCGGCCGATGAACAAGTCGTTTCCTCCCTCGCTAGGACTCGA
Organism: Maratus michaelseni; assembly: GCA_963931845.1. Classification (NCBI taxonomy): domain Eukaryota; kingdom Metazoa; phylum Arthropoda; class Arachnida; order Araneae; family Salticidae; genus Maratus; species Maratus michaelseni. The sequence continues at coordinate 78,883,039 of OZ007592.1, forward strand.
TGATTGGAAGCCGCGGTAAAGCAAGGGTCGTTGGCGAAGTTCGACATATGGCCTAGGACCCGGTTCCCTCTTTAGGGTTCCGGCTACGAAGGCGTCGGAGAACTCCAACGTCTTACCAGGTGTTTTTGTGGTGGTGTCCTCGAAGTTTGGGCTCAATCGCATATCGCAGCGACTTTTCTCGTCATTCACTTGGGTTTAATAAGAGTGATACGCAGGTGGCGGTGCTCCCACGGCCGTAGCGCTTAAAGGAGGACCCTCTTGGTCGAGCATGTTAAACGTCCCTCAGGACTTGGGTTCGGCGGTTGACGTGCCAGACGGGCGCCACTCGGCGGCTGGCGGTCGGCTGTCGGTGCAGGTCAGTTTTACCCACTGAGCTCCAAATATAACAGGAGATCTGTCTTCCTAATGCCCAACATGATTTCCAGCGGTCAGCGCGGAAGGATACAGTGACGATAATTTTAGCTCGCAGTCATGGAAAAACATGCTGCATATCGCATTCCGTTACATTATTATGTAATTATTTATGAATTAGATAAGCATAGCTTAATTATAAAAGCATAAATTAGGATAATAGTAAATGAGAATACTAATATCTGACATTGACAAGACGGACTATTTTTTACTTTTGCCTTGCAAGCTTCATTTGCCTGCCATGCTTCTGACCGCTAATTCTGAACTCCTGTTATATATAGAGCTTAGTGGTTTTACCTCAGTTTTACCTCTTGACGGCATTCTACGAGGAAGGGATATATAAACTCGTGGGACGTTACAACAAATGTTTCAACAGACATTAAATCATGTAGAAAAAGGTATGAAGCATCTTGTAAAAAATAATTTTTTGAAATGTACTTAATACTTTTTTTTAAATTACGAAACGAACTTTACTTTAAAAATAACCCTCGTACAAATTGTAATATTCGTGGCATAAGTATTACGAACTTATAAATATGCATTCCAAACACTGCCTGGTTACGCACTTATCCCGAGAAAGAACAGTAAAGATAATCTGCAGATAAATCACATTAATCAGATCCAATTAATCTGGATTTCAAACGACCTCGGAGGCAGTCAACAGCCTGTAAAAAATAAGTAACGAAATTAAAGATCCTCTGAGCCACGTAATCTAATTTCCCCAGCAATGTATAAAATGAAGAGATATATATAAATGCGACATTTTATTGAGCCGCTTCAGTGAATTCATTATAATAAACGAAATAATCTCTGTACTTGAATGCCAAACAATGCTAGTTGTTTTTAAAACTGTATTTTTCGCACTCAATTCGAGATCAAGATGGTGATGACTTGATATTTATAGCACTATTTAGTACATTTATTTTGTATTAATAATAATTTTTTTGCGATTTTTCTACACAAGAGGTTTAATTTTCCTATATTCAATTTTTATATGTACTTTAAAAGAAAGAAAATTAAAACAAAAGAGCTGCATACATTGTTTATTAAAGTTAAAAAATAATTTATGCTATTTTAGTTGAATAAACTTGTTTAATCCACCAGTGCCCATAAGCAAACTTATACATATATTTCAAATTCTTAGGTTGTATTATATAGATTATAGAATATATTCCGAGAAATAATAGTAAATTATATTATATTTCACCATTTAGTACTTTTCTTTCTTTTTTCTTTTCTTTTCTTTTCTTTCTTTCTTTCTTTCTTTTTTTTTTTGATTTTTCTACATAAGAGTTTTAATTTTCCTATATTCAATTTTTGTATGTATTTTAAAAGAAATAAAATTCTAAAAAAAAAGAGCTGCATACATTGTTTATTAAAGTTAAAAAATAATTTATGCTATTTCAGTTGAATAAACTTGTTTAACCCTCCAACGGCCATAAGTAAACTTATATATATATATATTTCAAATTCTTAGGTTGTATTGTATAGGTTATAGAATATATTCCGAGAAATAATAGTAAATTATATTGTATTTTTCACTATATTGTATTATATTGTATTTCACCATTTAGTTTTTTTTCTTTTCTTTCTTTCTTTCTTTTTTTTTTGTATTAATAATACTTTTTTGCGATTTCTCTACATAAAAAGTTTAATTTTCCTATATTTCATTTTTATATTTACTGTAAAAGAAAGAAAATTCAAACAAAAATGCTGCACATATGGTTTATTAAAGTTAAAAAATAATTTATGCTATTTCTTAGTTGAATAAACTAGTTTAACCCTCCAACGCCCATAAGCAAACTTATATATATATTTTCAAATCCTTAGGTTATATTGTATAGATTATAGAATATATCCCGAGAAATAAGAGTAAATTATATTGTATTTCACTGTATTGCATTATATTGTATTTCGCTAAAAAAAGAGTAATAAAAAACAAATCTTATCAAAAAGTACATCTAGAGCTGATAATATGGGCTGTCATCTATGGGTAATGCACAAATTCAAGATTGCATCTTTTAAAATCACAGAAAAAAAATTAATCAAACATTTAAAATCCTAGAAACAACAATTCAACATTTAATCAACTTTAAAATTTAGGCGGAAAAAAGAAGTATCATATGGGAAAATCCGAGATATATGGGACTTTTTTTTTATTATTAGGTAAATTCTTCTAGAACCCAATAAAGATGCCACGTTACATCTATATATTTAAAACGAAAAGCGCATTGTGTCAAATTCCAACATTATTTTTCCAAACGAAAAGGGTCTCTTTGCACATGCTACAATTTTTTTTGAAGGCTTCTCCCCTCAGAAACGGGAAACCTGATTGATTATCCCTCGCCTGTTTAGCCTAGGGGAATGGAAAAGTGTTGATTGAAAACGGATGGAGTCGTACCATTGCATTGAAAGCATAGGCCTTCTAATATATTTTTTCTCCGAGGTTGAAAGCTAAAACTTTCTTTAAAAGAACTCCTGTTTTAACTATTAAATATGCATATTTTTTCGCAAAATTTTAAAAACAGCTTGGATACAGTTATATTTATAACCGATTGAAATGTCAGAGAGTTTGGAAGATGAGAACTATTTTTTTTATTGCTATGTTAAAGGAGCCGACGCGAAAACAAACAAAAAAGCGAGAAGAAAACATTTATTTTACAACTCGATAGCAATATTTTTTCACGAAATTTTTACACGGGCTGTAAAACCGTTTTATTTATCACCAATAAAGATTTAAAAGAGTTCGGGCAAAAAGAATTTTTATAATGGATAGAGGAATGTATATTCAACTAGGTAAATTATATCCAATGGTTGGAGTATCTTGTTTAAAATTTTTTTCAAGAAATTCCAGATATTTTAAGGAGCGAATGCACCACTTCAGGGAAATCCCTCCCTCCCCTTCTCCTTAATTTAGCCCGACAAGGTGTCAAAATGATTCATTCTTCCATTCCAGGGTTAATATAACAAAAATGGGTCTGCAGAATTAATTTGTTGTATTAGTTTTAAATTTTGCACCAACTTGATGCATTTTTTACAGGTGTCCTTTACCGGAACTGAGATGTATCAACCATAGCCAGTAGTGGGCACCCCTAAAGAAATAGATGGTTTATGTAATTACGTACATTAATGGTTTAGTACCCTTTTGCGATGGAATTTGACAATTCATCTCAAATATTAGGCTAGAATTTAACACCAACTAGAGGTATATTAATGAAGAAAACTTGTTGAAATGGTTATAAAAGGTCTACAGCTGTAAGAAAAAGGACCTCACTCGATACTTCAAGATTCAAGCAAAGGGTAAATATGCCGACGAGACAGCATCTTTTTCGCTTAAAGGTTTACAAAACCGTTTACTTAAGGGTAATACTACTTTGACTTGTTCAAAATTTCGAAGTATTTTTTATAGATTGAAATATTTTTTATACACACAAAAATCACGTTATATTAGTTCAAAATGAATATCGAAAGGGAAAAAAAAAGGCTAAATTGTAGCTCTGAAAGGAAGTACGAGTGCTCTATAGCGAGTACACAGCAACATTCTACCTCCGCAAAATTTCGATCAACCAATTTCTATCTTTTTAGGTTGCTTCGTAATTATATAAATACGTACCGTCCGTCTGTCTGTCCGTCCGCATATAACAGCGCAAAAACTACCCGACCGAATGATTTGAAATTTAATATATACAATCATTGCAGAATTTTCTCGAGTCGTTTCAAATTTTATGAAAATCGAATCGAAACTTAAAAGAGATATTAATAAAAGTTTTCTGTATTCTATTAAATCCTATCGTACGTAATCTATATAATAAAAGCGTAAGTCATGTGACTGAGGAAAACAAATACGGGCTAACCACTTCTTTTTTCACATACCATGTGTTCATTTTCATTCAAAATTATTTTTCCGAATAAAATTGCATAAAAGATACAATTTTAGAAAGATCGTTCAAAAATATTGTATGCTTGAGAGATGAGTTACATTCAAATAATGTATAGATTCTGAGATAACTTTCAGTGGAAATTAAGTTAATAGCCGAATATCTCAATCCATTGAAGTAAATAAACGCAAGAGATTCGTTCATTATGAGTCATGAAAATATTAAACCATGGAGGTGATCATTCGCAAAGCAAGATCTACATGTTGAATTTTGCAGCGCTGTCTGGTATAGAAAAAATTAGCATTTGTAAAAATAGCATACGTAATAAGAAAAAAAAGGCATGCCCATTTCGCTCATAGCAGACGATATAATTCATTTCACTGAAATAATAAGGATGATTTTTTTTTTTTTTTACATTGTGAAACTAGTTATAAAACGAACGCACCTCCTATGTTACGTTTAACGTACAATTTACAACTTGTTATTACTCTAGTCTGTTAATTTGAATTATCTTTCATAAATAAATTCCGTATTTATGAATATGTGCATACATTTAACTTCTGCATATGTTAGGCATAATGTATTATTACTAAATATATTATTATTATTATTATTATTTAAATGCTGTGCCACTTTAATTAAAATTTCCTAGAACGTACGAATGGAATAGATAGGTGTCCACTACTAGCGTATTTTAAGTTCACTAAAAAAAAAAAAAAAAAAAAATGCGGAAATGCAGAAATTTTTTAAAGCAGAAAATTTTTGAAGCAAAGTCGTGTGCAGGAAGAGTTAATTGAGATACCAAACACTCTGTGTTTTCTCAATCGCTAAAACTAAAAACGGTGTAATAAAAATAGATTGAAATATTTTTTTTAAAGTGCCCACTGCTGGTACACCATTATTACCATGGACAAGTTTTCAGAATTAACTAGATGAATTTTCAAGTAGAATTTTATAAATTTCCACAGATAATTTTTGCGACAACAATTTAAGTTAAATTAACTTAATGGATTATAGAATATTCTTTTGCCCCCGATTCCATTAAAAATTATAAAACATTTGTTTTTCTTTTTAGAGTTGCAAATTTTACGATATCTGATAAAGTTATTAACGAATTCATAACATATTACAGTGTTATAATATAAGCAACTTTATAGTAAGATTTCATTTACAAATAAATATATATTGAAGTGATATTGTAGACTTTATTCACTTTGATAAGTTAAAATGGGAAAGTTTTAGTAAAGCATTAGTAAACTTAATACATGAATCTAAGTTTTATTAAGTTACAATATGAAGAACTTTGGAATACTTACACAAAGATGTGTAAGAGAAATTACCATTGTGCCGACCTTTATTAAAGTTCATTTTGTGAGCGAAAAGTTCATTTTGTGAGATAATTTTGTGAGCGAAATAACTTTTAAAGTTTCGTTATTGTCCCGATACCACGGACAAAAGGCTCACATTGATGAAGATTTCTAATAAGCATATCAGTATATATTATGATTATAAGATATAAACTTATTAAAATATAAATAAGTCTTGCATTTTCTTGATTAATTCTTTGGAAAAATGGAATTTTTTATACACAAATTTTCACATGTAAAAATGTTACTTTAATTTATTAAATCTTAATTATAATTTTTTCTAAATTATAAAGCCTTCACCCTTCTTAATGTCAATTGCTCAATTTTAATGTCTAAGTTTAGACTAAGTTGAGACATATTTTTTTTTTTCACTAAAATCTAGTATGTTTCAATTTGTTTTTTCTTGTCCCCAGTGATAGTTGTTTTCCAGTCTTAGACCATGGCCGTTCAGTTTTCGAAATCGAGAGTGCAACTCTAATCGGGAACATCTTTTTTGAGTTCTACTTAACAGAAGTTATTAAATCAATATATTCTTATAATAAAGCCACAAAAGCACATACTGCAATGCCTTTATTAACATTCCACCACCCATAGGTAAACTTATATATACACATACAGGGGTCGGAAAAACTACTTTTTTATTGTAGCGAACTACAACTACAACAACTTTATACAAAATGTAGTTAACTACAACTACAACTACTTGTTTTAAAGAGTAGCGACTCCAAACTACTTTTCAAAAGTAGTCACTACTTCGCTACTTTCAGATTTTGTCAAAGGGTTCCATTTACACTAGAAATTGAAGACACGAATGAAATAATAAAGCGACTCCTCGTTATATCGCGTCTGCCGGAATATAATTAAATAAATGCAACATAATTGAGGGCATTAAAAAAGATAACATACAAGAAAATGTTTCGTGTTTGTCTCCAAAATGTTAATTTATACACACATTAAATTCCGCAGCAAAATTATGAGAGAGATCATAATCTAGAATATTACAGAAAAACAACTCTAGTTGCAAATAATAAATAAATCTGTAAGTTAAGAAATTCCGAATACTAAGAAAACGGCGTTAAAACATGAAGACTTAATAATCAGTAAATAAACAAGTGTTGCCAGAAAGAAAAGTAATTCATTTGGTGGATTAGTACTTGATTTTAGCAGCAAGTGTCGATGGGGAAAATCTATCACTTCACGTTGTAATACGCTGAGATTCGCAAACTGTTGAGCAGAACAAATTTTGCACAAAAGAAGCAAATTTCGCAACGTGATTTGCAGAATGGTACATTTCCCACCCTTGAAGTAGCGTCGGTTCTTGCTACAAACTACGGATTTTTTGTATCGCGCTACTCGTTACACTACATTATTCAAAATATACCGCGCTACACTACAAACTACTGTAAAAAGTAGCAGCTACAGTAGTTTCGCTACTTGTAGCGCACTACTTCCGACCCCTGTACACATATATATTTCAAATTTATAGGTTGTATTGTATCATTTTCACTAAAAAGTAGTAATAAAAAACAAATTTTAATAAAAAGTATATGTCATTAACTGACACACAAATTCAAGATCGCATCACAGTAACAAAATTTAATCAAACATTCGAAATCTCGCAAATATCGCAATTCGCCATCTAGTTAATTTTAACATTCAGGAGGAAAATGAGATTTACTGCTTTTTTGACATTTTTATCCCAAAACAGAAGACTAACTCAAATCCTTGCATGTTTGGAGGAGATACAAAATTTTGGAAGGTTATACTATCATATCAGAAAATCCGAGATATATGGGACTTTTTCTATGATTAAGTATACTCTTCTAGATCCCAATAAATGCGCCATGGTACATATTAATTTAAAATCGAAGCCTAGGGGTCCTTTCAAAGAAGTGTCACCTAGAGATAACAATGTTACGTTGGCGGGTTAATTGGTCAAATTAAATCAGTAGTTCAGTTGTAGTTTTCTATACATTTTTCAATGCATTTTAAAGCGAATTTTCAAGCCGGCCAGACCTATAAATAATCTACGAACAAACTCCAGTCAATAAGAGATCCATCAATATATTATGCATTCCTTGCCAACCTTCCAATATTCTTTCGTAAAACTGTGTCAATATGATTCGATTCAAATCAAATAAACAGTTTTAAAACTAGATATATGCCACTTAATAAATGAAATTAAATAACCACAAAATAATAAACAATTTAATTAAGAAGAACAAAGAAGTAAAGGAACTTCGGGTCTCATGGAATAGGGTCATTCCATGGTAACTTACGTTACATTTAGAATAATTGACTTCAGTAATTTTAGTAATATAACATTAAAAAATATTCAAAATGTAATGTTTATATGATTTGTTAATTAAGCCTATACAAAACTAAATTTGGATAAAAATTACTTAAATTTAGTACTATTTCTTGAACGCTAAAAATTATATTTACTATGGTAACTCACGTTTCTATGACAAAAAGAACGTAATTTACCAGAATAAATATAATGGCCAGTGTTCCAAAAATAGCACTAAAGGTAGGTAATTTTCATCCAAATTTCGCTTTGGATAGGTTTAATTAACAAATCATATCAACATTACATTTTCAATATTTTTTGGTGTTATATTATGAAAATTACTAAAGAAAATTATTCTAAATGTAACGTAAGTTACCATGGAATGACCCAATACTGTTTACATTTGGGGCAATACAACATCCCGATATTGTTTAAAACCCGAAAACCAAATACAAATACAAACTTCAACCATCTGCGAATAGTTTTTATAGGCAAAAATTATTTTACGAAATTTCATCATCACTTGCAAACAAATAATAATAATAATAATAAACGTATTTTGAGGGTATTATGAGATAGTCGGGAAATATTCAATAGTGGGTTAAATATGAAGAAGACGAACAACATTTGGCCAAAAACAGATGTAAAGATATCAAGAGAACATGATCAAAATTTAGAGTCTAGGTAGTCAGTCAATATACTCCAGTTCATAATCACAAATATAAGAATCTGTCTTTGCACCACCATAATCATGTAGGATTATGAAATATTGGTATTCCATAAAACCCGACGCAGCCGGTTTGGGAAAAAAATTACTCTATGTTTGCTGGTGTGAAAGGCAAGCCAAAAAAATTAGTATTACATCATAAACACTTAGTATTTCGTTGTACATTATGCCTAATTTCAATGTAAAAGTATTACTTCTAATCCTGAAAAGAAAAAATATTGAAAAATTAGATTCCTGAAACTTTTCAAAGACGAAAAAAAAATATTTATTCACACAACGTGCCCTGACCCCAACCGACGAACTACGCATTCTGGAAAGTTCTTAAGTAGTTTATGATATTGTCACTTGGTGGCCTCACTTTACCAAACAGAAACCTTGATATTTCATATTACCCTACTATTGTATAGTACCCGAAGTTCCTCCAATAAAAAAAAATTCTGGTTCGAAACAAACTTATTCAATTGATTTGGGTCAAACTTATACAGTTTTCACGAAAGAGTGCTGGGAGATTGGCATATATGCGCTATAAGTCCTATGTAGTTATTACAATGCTTTATGGCACAGTTTAAGTTGTTAGAATGTTTCTGAAATAAAGATTTGGCATAAGACTTGCGAGTATTCTGCATTGTCTTTTTCTACGCCCATGGCCTCGTAATTTTACAAGCAATTAAAAAAAAAAAAAAAAAAAAAAAAACATTTGTCGCACAATTTACATACAAAAAGTATTAAATGGCAAATTCCACCATTTACAAAACGATGTAAATTTTTTTACAAAACTGTAAAAGATTAAGCTTTGGGAGCTAAATTGTCTTGTTTTCTGGGTCATAAAAGAGAACGATACGGTATGCTTCGGAAATAACATGGCGCACAAGAAAAATGAGTTTATGGAGTCGGAGAATCACACGGAACACTCGTAAAACAGCGCGTTACGCTACATTTCTTTAAAGCAATCTCTACATAAGCCAATTACATCCATTGTTCAAACGTTTTAGAAGTTCAATGTGTGAAATGTGCAGATGATTGCTTTTTGCAAACAACGCGGCCAACATTCTGAATAATCATGGAAATAACTGTTTTGATTTAAAAATTTCAAATAGGAAGTTTCCCCGTACCCAGCGTATATTTCTGACTTTCTGGTATTTCTGGGTAGCTCTTCTCACTTAATTCCAAAAGTGAAGAAATAAAACCATGCATTATGTAAATGTGAAATGTAATCTTCCCAAAAGAGCGAAAAAGTCCGGGCCAGGATTTGATGTTTTGGTTGAAGCTGCCAGTGTTCTACCAACTGAGCAATCCAGAAAGAGAATATGGCTGAACTAATTCACCCGTTTAACCTTAATGATCATAGCATCTGGTCTGATATCTGAATCAGCACAACAGAATAAATCACAGGTAATGGCCTCCGTATAAGCTGGAAACGTGATTACACTAGATTAATTTTGATACGATTATTCAAATTGGTAAGGAAATTATATGAGATGTAATCTTCCCAACTGAGCGAAAAAGTCCGCACCAGGATTCGAACACGGGATCCCTTGGCTGAAGCTGTCAATGCTCTACCAACTGAGCAATCCAGGAGAATATGGCTGAACTACTAAGTAATTCACCCAGTTAACCTTAATGATATTTGTCAAGACATCATTTACTCTCTTTATTTAGACGTGCTGAGGATACTAAACATTCTCTTTAAGACACTATAAATGTGTCATTAATCAACTCTAAATTATTCAAACATTCAACATTCTTTTATACTAAAATCTGGTCTGATATCTGAATCAGCACAACAGAATAAATCCCAGGTAATGGGATTCCAGTATAGCCGGACTTTTTCGCTAATATTATTGCATCTCATATGATTGCATCTCATATGATTGCATCTCATATGATTTTTTTTATCAATTTGAATAATTGTGTCAAAATTAATCTAGCATTATATAAATGGTTTGAATTTTTTCACCATAAAATAAATCTTTCGTTAAAAATAGGGTAAAAGCAATCAAAAAGAGAGAAAGAAAATTACTTTATTTCTTCCCCCCCCCCCCCACACACACATAAATGGATATTCTAAGCGGAGGACACTGAATTTCCTAATGCCAGATTATACTAACAAAATACACAAAATCCGCTATCAAATACTGTTTAATATGCAAGTAACAACCTGTACATTATTACCAATCTAATTTTGCTGCAGTTAGAAAACAATTTCATTTTACATCATTAATTAGAATTACCAGACAACGTGTAGTATAAAAGAATGTTGAATGTTTGAATAATTTAGAGTTGATTAATGACACATTTATAGTGTCTTAAAGAGAATGTTTAGTATCCTCAGCACGTCTAAATAAAGAGAGTAAATGATGTCTTGACAAATATTCTCAATTTATGTCGAAAAATGTGTAGAAGCACATTTAAACAATAATTCTAATGGCATAATGAACTAGTATATTTGGGCCATCACAAAACTTTCTTCTCTGTTATCATATATTAATTTAAATAGCACATTTACACACCAAGAATTACGAAGTATTTTCCATTTCTTTAAATTTATCTCGGAGTTACAGATATCAGTGAATAAAAATAGGCACACTTCAACAGGCTATCATTTAGGGTATTCTAATACAAAATTTGACCATCATTATATTTTTAATTAATAATATCAAGTATAAAATTTGGTGCACTTTTACCCAATAGAAACTCTGATACCACTATAAAACAACACCTCATGTTGGGTATTCTAATACAAAATTGAATCCATCATATATTTATATTTAATTAATAACATCAAGTATAAAATTTGGTGTATTTCTACCTAATAGAAACTGTGATACCGCTATAAAACAGCGCCTCATGTTGGGTATTCTAATACAAAATTGAGCCTATCATATATATATATTTAATTAATACCATCAAGTATAAAATTTGGTGCATTTCTACCCAATAGAAATTGTGATACCGCTATAAAACAGCGTCTCATGTTGGGTGTTCTAATACAAAATTGGACCATCATATAGAAATTTTAATTAATAACATCAAGAATAAAATGTGGTGCATTTCTACCCAATTGAAACTCTGATACCGCTACTATGTTCACCGTAAAAAACTGGCTTAGCAGTGCCCCCTGTTGAGTGAAAATAGTCAAGATTGAATAAAGGTAATTTTTAATAAATATCGTACATATTAAATTTGGTAAAATTCCTTCCCATACATACTGAGATATAGCTATCATGGAAGTCGTGAAAAATACAGTACAGCAGCGCCACCTGTTGGTCTATATATACCAAAACCTAATCACTATCTACTTATGTCAAGATCTAACTGAATATAAAGTTTGATGCAATTCCATTTCTTCAATGCCGAGATATAGCAATGACGGTAATCGTACAAAACGCAGCATAGCACCGCCAACTGTTGGGCAATATACACCAAAATCTAATTAGCACATATTCATGTCAAGGTCTAAAAGAATATGCAGTTTTAAGATATTTCTTGCATTAGTTTTTCAGATATAGTTATCATGGAAATCGCAAAAGATGCAGCATAGCAGGGCCTCATGTAAGGCGATATATATTCCTGAATCTAACCACCACCAGTTCGTGTCAAAGTTCAATAGGATATAAAGTTTTATGGTTTTCCGTGCGTTAGTTCTTGAGATGGAGCGGCCTCAAAAATTGTGTCACACAGAGACAGATAGACAGACATTTTCCAAAAATAGTCTAATCGTGTTCAGGACATCCCATAATGTGGCAATACATCAACAGTCGGAAGTCAAAAATTTTCTAGATTCCAATACTTTTTTCTTATGTATATAGCAGAAAGTAAAAATATAAAATGATAACCCATAGTTGAGAATGTTAAACATTTAAAACAACGCAGATATTTATTTTTACGAAACACAATAAATTTTACTGATATTTGCAATTATAGTCATTAAAATATTTAAAAGTAATTTTTTTCATTTTATTTTTGCAAATAATAGACTGATTTACTCTCATTTTTTTTCTCGGATTTTTTTCCTTATAACTTATTATTCGTCAATCCATGGTTGATTACATTTCAATACATATAAATTATATATTTTTGTAATTGTCCCCAAAAAATATTTATTTAATACATAAATCAGCGAGATTCAAACAAAATTATTCTTTTCGCCTGTTATTCGCCATATTGGATTTACTTTACGTTACAAGGCTCCGAATGACGCCGAGATAATTCATACAATTTTGGGGATACCTTATTTGTTGAAATTGATAATTCCAGTGAATTTAGGGCGTAACTCTCATATATACCGGATGCGCCACAAATTCGTTAAAACTTTAAAAAAAAAATCGTTAAAAAACAACAAATAAAGCTTAAAAATTGCAGTTTGCACGAATGGATTTAAAGTGAGATCGGAGTTTTTTAATAACAAAAAAAAGGTTGTTCAAAAAATAACCAATAGATGGCGCTGGCATGCATATGGGCATAACGATTATTTTGATCATTCGAATGAATCATTCGGGCATGCGCAGAAGCATATATGTCAAACTTTTTAAAAAAATTTATTCAACTACTACCAGAAATTTTGAAAAAAAAAAAAGTTTCTGATTTTAATTAGAATTAGATTAGACTCCAGATGAAAATGAAAAATGTGTTTCGTTTACAAAACAGGCACTCACTAGACTACTAGCTCTTTCAAAATTTCTGGTAGTAATTGACTTAAAAAAAAAAGTTTGATATATATGCTTATGCGCATGTCCGAATGATTCATTTGAATAATCAAAATAATCGTTATGCCCATCACTAAATATGAATTAGATTTATGCAAATCAGGCTGTCAATAAGATACCTCGATGCTAATATATTCTTCATTCGATGCCAGCAGTATGCTATCTTTACCAGATCAATCTTTGTTGGTTAACTCCTTGGGGACGAGCGACACGTATACGTGACGCATAAGATGCTCAGAATCCTCGATTTTTCCCACCAGTTATTTTTTATTGTAAGATTTGCCTCATTAAATCAGCATTTCTGCGATTCAATTAGCCGAAAATTTCTGTTTTGAAAAACCGGTGGTAAAAGATTAAATATTCTGTAAAGGACGATCGTCGCGAAGGGGTTAAGGATCCTCTGAAAACACCCGCTCGCTATTGTTAATCGTATGGGGCACTATTTTTCTAATATCGCGTTTGCATTTCAACATTTTTAAACGATTTTTTTGTGTATTGGATAGCAGAGAACAATCTCTATTTCCGCAGTTGACTACTTTTTCGATTTTCTTTGAGGATTTTTTTTTTTACGAAGATACTTTCACTTTCGGAACCGGTTTCGAAAGTGAAAGTATCTTCGTAAAAAAAATCCGCAAAGAAAATCGAAAAAGTAATCAACGGCGGAAATAGAGTGTGTGTTTTCGCGTGAGGGGGGGGGGGGGAAAGACCCTTAAGCTCTTTCACAAGAACGGGGAAACAGCAATCGGCGCATTGTGAAAATTCCGCACGTCAAAAGGTCTCAATACGACAAATGGGCCCGTTTCATGTTCTGGGATAACTGAAGCTTGTCAGACACTTCGTAGAAACGGCTATTTTATTGTAAGCCTAATTTGCATACATCTGCATAATATAATTCATCTCAGCGCCATCTATCGGTAATTTTTTGGACCACAACTTTTTTTGTTATTAAAAAAAAATTCAATTTTTAATATCATTTGTTTCTTTTTAATGATTTTTTAAAGTTTTAAAGAATTTACTGCGCACACGGTACTTTGCATACATACATATATAAACTGATAAATACATAACACTTTTTGGAATACCGTAGTTAAATTATATATATATAATTACAATATCTTTGAATTTCAAAAACATATCAAGTTCTTGTAACATTCTAATTAAATCTACTAAGAGATAATTAGTAATAAAGTGTAGACAGAATACCACATAGTTAATAAATTAACAAGTGCAATCATAATTTTACCATACCATTTGCTTCAATGGTAATTGGCCAAAAATACTGAAAATATGAAGAATATTTAAAGAGAGAGAGAGAGAAAATATATATATAATAAACCATAAAATGTTAATAATTGGAAGTTGATATCAAGTGAATACAAATGGATTTTGAAATGAAATATGAACTAAATATAATGGAAAATTGGATAACAAGATATTTAAATTAGAATTGGATATGAAAAAACACGTGTAGATATAATCATCAGCCTGGATGTATCCACACGTGTTTTAAAAATAATACAGTATTTCATAAATATACTGGCATTTATGCTAAGATCAGTATATTCATTGTATGTCAATATATATATCATCAATATATATATATATATATATATATATATATATATTGTTCAAATATTTACAATATATATATATATATATATTGTTCTTTGCTAAACACAGGTTTATTTATTTTTATTTTTATTTTTATTTTTTTAATTCAATTTTATGTGAATAAAAATAAACAAATAAACAAATGGATGAAAAGTATTACGAATAAACAAGGAACAATTTCTCTAGCTCTTTTCTGCACATACTTATTCCTCTGCATTTTTGTATTATACTGCATGTAATGGTATTAGGTACAGACATTTATGAAAATGATAGAACGAATTTCGCCAAAAATACATCAGCGTTACCGATGCGAATAAGAAAAATACAAATTTGTGGCAACATCAGAAAGAGAAATGAAGATTAATGTTAAATATAAGAGAGGTTTGCATTACGGATATTCGATCATTAGGGAAATAAATATTTTATCATTTTCTGCTTTAAAATAACCAAAAAATTTTTCATTATGTTCTAGCATTTTTTTTCCTTTATAAAGAATGAAATGATACCTTAATCGACAATTTCAATGTTTGTTCTGTTTCCTTTTTTCTTTTTTTTTCTAAATTCAAGTTAAGTTTAGATTTTTCCAGTTTGAGATTTTTAAGAAATTGCACAATTAATTAGTAACAGCTTTTCATTTACTAAAAAGATTTAAATTGTCGCAATCTAAAAGACAATTTAAAGAATTTAAAGAAAAATGAAGATTAATGGGAAATGTAAGGGAAGTTGTGTTGCGAATATTCGATCTTTAGGAAAATAAATATTTAATCTTTATTCTCCTTTGAAATAAGATAAATATTCCCCATATTTTGACATTTTCTTCTTTGCAATGAAGGAATAATTGACTTAATCAGTGGAAGGAGTATAATACATCGATCACTGATTTCAAAGTTTGGAATTATTTTAAATCAAAAGTGATTTAGATTTTTCTGAAATATAGTAGTACTACACTCCTTGGATTTTCCAAAAGTATGGCACCACTATTTTTGAGGAAAAATGTTTACCTAGTATTTTTTCTTGCTAATAGAAAATGTTCCGCGATTAATTGAAGAGTTTGTAACATTTTTCTGAAGTTAAAAAATAAGGCAAAAAATGTATGTTCATGAATGTACGAAAATATAACATAACCCACAAACGAAAATATAAAATAACCTCTTCTGAGTTACCCACGACTCCGAAAAGCGTTTTATATCTTTAGAAACCCCAGAAACTAATATATTTTCGAGATTTAGAGAAGCATTAAAAAAAAATATTTTGCTGCTACTAATTTTTAGAAGCGTTTCCGAGCAGTTTTTATGCAAATTAATCAATTTTCTAAAAACCGGAATATAGGTTTTAGGATGTAATTCTTAATTACAACATTCTAAGCAACATTCAACATCCTAAGCTGCATAATTGAATTTATACATGCTATGAATTCTCATTTACAACATTCTAAGCAACATTCAACATTCTAAGCTGCGTAATTGAATTTATATATGCTATGAATTCTCATTTACAGCATTCTAAGCTGAGTAATTGAATTTATA
This sequence comes from Maratus michaelseni, assembly GCA_963931845.1. Lineage (NCBI taxonomy): Eukaryota > Metazoa > Arthropoda > Arachnida > Araneae > Salticidae > Maratus > Maratus michaelseni. The sequence continues at coordinate 78,899,555 of OZ007592.1, forward strand.
TATGCTATGAATATTCATTTACAACATTCTAAGCAATATTCAACATCCTAAGCTGCGTAATCGAATTTATATGTGTATAAGAGTAACAAAATAATATTAATTTTAATGTTAATGTTGTTCATTTATCATGTTTTTCTATAAAATGTGTTGAACATGAAAATATTTACTTGAGAATTGATAGAATCTGAAAAATTTATATTTCAGGTTAAGAAACTGATCGGTACACCATAAAAACTACGTTCCGAAAATAAGTGACAGCAAAAGCAACTGTGTTTTTATAAATTCTTCTTTAAATCTCGAAAGTATGCTTTCTAAGATAAAGACAGCTTTTCTGAATGGTTTATTTTATACTTTTCAAGATTAGAAAACATTTGTATTGTTTTTTATTTATTTATTGTTTTTATTACAGTGTAGAATTTTTAATAATAAAAAAAAATAACAGCGTACAAATGAAAAGTTGAGGTTAAAAAAAGAGATACCATCATTTAATTTTTGAAAAATTTTTTTGTTTCTTTTTCTCTAAAAATATTATTATACTCAGGAATAGAGTAATGCTTGATCAAGTAAGAAATTTAAGTTTTGTGTGACACAATGATGTCATTTATCTTTTAGGCGTTAAATGTCACTTAAATGCGCCCCCCCCCTTTTTTATGCGAGAGAGTGGCCTCTGTTTCTTCTATTTGTTGAAAATACATTTACCAAATAGTGCTCCGATTATGGAGGATTCGTCAATTTGAATGTATATTATTAGCGAAAGTCTTCTGTTTCTACCTGACAACAGTCAAAGCTCCATTTATTGTATTCTAATTTTATTTTATTTTAAAATGAAATTTCAGTTTGATCATAATATTTTTGGTGATTTCCTTAACCGCCATTGTAAGAAAATGGCAACTTAAGAAAAATTAAAAATAACATGCATAGGATAGGAACAGATGTGTAATTGAACATCACGATTGGAAACACTGAAAAACTTACAAGAAAAGAAAAAGAAGAGTCAAAATGTCGCTAAATTTTGGCGATACAAACTTCCACTATAACAAGTAATGCATTCTGGAACACTCTGTCAATGAGGAACTTGTTTGAACACCGTTTTGACGTGGTTTTTGGTATCGCACTATGCATAAAATGGTAACACCCGATTGCGTATCAAGCACCTTCATAGCAAATAAAAATCAAAAGAACAACTTCGATCGAGGTTTTGAACTGTTTTTTTTTTAATGTGAATTAAAAACACTAAAAATAGGCATCATTTGTGGATTTATTTACGCACCACAGTGTAAATTGCTCCTATTTTATGAATTTCAGTCACTCTGTACGTAAATAAAATCCCTCACACAAATAAAATCTGGCGATAACGTAGTTTCTGATATTTCTTTTACTTTTTTTATTTCTTTTCTTTTCTTCCCCCCCCCCCCCTCATAACTATTAAAATGAAAGAATTTCACCAAATCTCCTCTTTTTCAAAATTTTGTTTACATTTCTGGCATAACATACATTTTTAATTTTCTTCCTATAGGACAAAAAAAATAACTTAAAATAAAATTATCATAGCTGTAATTACCTAAATCTTTTCTTTAGATTTAAGGATTAAAAAAAAATGGCTTTTCAAAAGGTATGAACGGTTGATATTCTGCATCAAATAAATAAATAATATTAATAATAAAATAAAAAAAATATTAATAATCGAAATAATTTAAAAATCGTTATTCAATAAGAAATACAAAATCCAAGACTATCTTTTTTTTCTTACTTATTACTTACTGTTATTTTACATTATTCATTAATGTATGGTAATTTTCTATTCACTAGATTGATTTTAACATAATTATTCAAATTGGTAAAGAAATTATATGAGTTATAATCTTCCAACTGGGCGAAACCCAGTTGGATCCCAATTTTCCATCCTGGCCCGGACATTTTTCGCCCAGTTGGAAAATTACAACTCATATAATTTCCTATTGTCAATAATTTTTATTAAAAACAAAATCACCAAAATTGAATATATTTAAATTAACATAAAATGTTAAATGGAAAAAATATTTAAATTAAACAAATAAGATATACTTAAATTCGCGACAAAAATTTACAAAAAAAAGAAAGAAAAAAAAAGAAAGAAAAGAAAAGGGAGATGTTTAAAAATAAAGCTATACTATACTTTTAGTAATTTTAATTAAAATAAATTATTTTTTTAAATAAGTCATTTCTTGCAGATGTTCTCCCCCTATTTATGTAATTTGCCTGCATTTTTATCTATAGATTCAAACTTGCATGTTTTATAATGTATTAATTAGAACAGAAGGAAAGTTTTCTATCTCATTAATTCTTTTGTATTCATCTACAGTTAGTATTATACGTGAAAAAAGTAAGATGGGTGTCGATTGGAATAAAATAATTATTTCTTCAATAGATACAGCTGGGCGCCTAGGTTTTTCTTTTTTTTTCGCAGCTGGAAAAATGGAGAACAATGATGAAGGATAAGTGTTTGCCCCCTTTCTTTTGGCAGAACATTAATGGAAACTAAAACTTTCTTTTCTTTTGTCTGTCTTTCTCCTTGTGATAAGACAATGCAAGTTCTCAGATATATAATAAGTATCTTTTGTAAATAGTTCAAAAATCGAATTTGTATAGGAAAGATGTGTTTATATTTTAAATAAATAGCTCTCTAACGTTTATGCATAAAAATATTCTGAAAATAATTCTCTTTGTAAATATTAAAAAAAAAAAATATTTTTTTTAATTTAATATTATCTATTTTTAATACTGTGCAAAAAAATCTATTTTAAGCTTTATTTTACAGGAAAAATTCATTAAAAAGTCAAATAGTCTGTCAAATAAGCCAGTGCATGAAGGATAATTGTTTGTTTTTCTACTCTTGACAGAACATTAAAGGAAACGAAAAGTTTCTTCTTTTTTGTCTGTCTTCCCCCTTGTAATAGGACAGTACACGTTCTGAGAGTTACATAATATATATCTTTTGTAAATAGTTTAAAAATCAAGTTATTTTGTATATGAAAAATGCATTTAGATTTTAGATAAATCGCTCTCTAACGTTTATGCATAAAAACATTCTGAAAACCAAAAATATACATAATTTTTTTAAAATTATTATTATCTATTTTTAATACCATGTTAAAAAAAAAAAAAAAAAAAAAAAAAAAAACTTATTTGGAGGTTAACTTTACGCGAAAAATTAATAAGAAAGTCAGATAGACAGTCAAATAAGCCAGTACACGAAGGATAAGTATTTGTCATTTACTTTTGACAGAACATTAATAGAAACGAAAAGTTTATTTTCTTTTGTATGTGTTTTAATGTTTGTGATAATGCGGTGTATATTGTCGTATTTATAACATCAATCCTTTGTAAATATTCTTAAAAATATGTTATTTTTTACAGGATAAATTAGATTAAACTGAATAAATCTATCAAAATTTGTGTGTAAAATATTCTGAAATTGTCTGTTTTCCCCTTTGCCAAAATGTGTGCATTTTGCGGATTTGTATTATTTATTTTTATTGCAATTCAAAGAATCAACTTACTTGATCTTCTTATTTTAAAAAATGCATATATATTTCTTAATTAATATTATATATTTTTAATACCGTGCCAAAAAAAAAAAAAAAAAAAAAAAAAAAAAAAAAAAAGAGAATCTATTTTAAGCTTAATTTTACAGGGAAAATTTATTAGTAAGTCAGAAAATAAGTCAAATAAGTCAGTGCATGAAGGATAATTGTTTGTTTTTCTCTTTTGATAGGACATTAATAGAAATGAAAAGTTTATTTTCTTTTGTCTATCTTCCCATTGTGATACGACACTGCACATTCTCAGATTTATAATATATAAATATATAATATAACAGATATATATATATATATATATATATGAAAGGATAAAAGCTAAACCCCTTTTTAAAATGCAAAATCCCTTTTTGCCCCTTTTAAAATTTTAAATTACCGTTTTAAAAAATAGAAATTTAAATCAAAACTTTTAAATGCTTTAATAATTGTGTTTCAATTGATTGAAGTTCCCGTTGCCCCTGTTAAATTAGTTTTCCTGCATCGCATCTTATAACTTTCAAAGATCGTTTTCTGACTCTTCATAAGAATATTTGTGCTGACGCTAACGCAACTTTAAAGTCTTGCTGCATCCCATCGGCCGATGGAGCCAACGCCTTTATTCCGCACAATCAATCACTCAGCTCGCGGCCAATTAAAATTAAAAATACGCCTCTTTTGACTTCGACGACCTCTAGCAGAAATAATGCAAACCTCATATTTATACCATTGCACGGCTATCAGGAGCGAACTTTTTACGATTTCCCTCATCTAACCAATCCACGCCAATCTGCTCTCTCGGAATTGCCTCGCGATGTACGAACCTTCGATGTCCAGACAGACTTAAAAAGCAGCTCTCACGCCAATATGGGCCTGGTTTAAAAGGACTCATGTAATAAAAAGAAATAAATCAGGTTCCGTAATAAACTGTGTCTTCATTTAACATCAGTATGACTATTCACTCGGACTGTGATTGAATCCCGAATAACAAACACTCACGGCCCATGACTACAGAGGAATATGCTCGTAACTTGGAGTGAGCGCTTTGACGTAAGTACGGAGCCGCCATCAGTCCGCGCAGCCACCGGCCCGGCGCCCAGCGAAGCCACGATCGAGGGCCCCAACCACCGAAGGAGTCCCGCTTCGTTTCAGTCCCGCTTCGTTTCATATATATATATATATATATATATAATATGTACATATAATACACATGCACATATAATACATATGTACTTATAATACATATAAGATTAATTTTGTAATTTTGTTCGAAAAACAAATAAGAAATTTTTAAGCTTTAAAAGAAAGCTCATTAAGGAAAATTATAATGTAAAGGAAAGATCTTTATCGTTTTCTTTTGTGTCTCTCTTCATTTTTGTGATAGGATACATTTTAGGATTTATAGTACCGATCTTTTGTATAGTTTAAAAATAAGTTTTTTTTTTTTTTTTTTTTTTTTTTTTTTTTTTTTTTTTTTTTACTGGAGAAATTAGTTAAAAGTAGTGATGGGCATGATGAATGATTTTGTCATTCGAATGAATCATTCGTTCATGCACAAAAGCATAGATGCCAACCTTCGTATTTATTTTAAACAATTATCACTAGACATTTTGTAAAAAAATTTAGAAACAAATGCATAGTTGTCAACCTTCGTGTTTTTTTAATCAATTACCGCCAGAAATCTCGTAAAAGAAAAAGTAGTTTTATATTTTTATGTAATTTTTAATTTTACTCTTATTAAAAAAAAAAAACTTTTATGATAGAAATCGATTAAAAAAATACGAAGGTTAGCATCTAGGCTTTTGCGCATGCCCGAATGATTTATTCGAATCTCAGAATAATTCATTCTGCCTATCACTAGTTAAAAGTTTAAATAAATCCTTCTCAACACTTTATGGAAAAAAAAGAAAAAAAGAAAGAAAAAAAAAAAAAAAGAAAATCTGAAAATATTTCGCTTCGTTTTTTAAAAAATGCACAGTTTTTATATAATCATTTAAAAAACCCAACTTATTTGAAGGTTTATTTTTCACGGAAAAATCGTATTTAAATTTATATTAAAAATATATTTTATATTTTATATATATATATTTCAAAATTTATAATATTCTTTTATTATAGTATAAAGAAACAAACTTACATTTTGCAGGAAAAAACAGTTTAAATTTTAAATAAATCAATTTGTAACGTTAACGGAAAATAAAACAAAAACTTTAATTGTGCTTCAAAAATATTATTTACTTAATTTTTAATTTAAATTACCTCTATGCTTAAAATTCTTTGAATATTTTTCACATTTACAGCATAAATTTCTCACACTAAAAAAAAAGAACTATTAAATAAAATTATGTTAAATTTAAATATATGACATTAATGTGAACGCCAGAATAAACTGGAAGGAAATTTATTAATTTTTTTTTCATTTTTAAATACTTTTATTCTCATATTTTTTATTTCGGTTTCCTATTTACAGAACTAAACTTTTTTTTAAATAAAAAAAAGTTATATTTTAAATTCTAAAAAAACTTTAATTACATCAGATCTTTTGAATTATACCAGAGATTTGTTATACAAGTACATACATCATCTGTCATTTCAGATATATACCTTGCTATATCATACATTTGTGTACATACTATATATACATTTGTGTTTTCATTAATTAACATGTAGTTTGCTGTTCTTTTATTTATAACTCCTTTTACTTCCGTAAAATCAATTAAAATAGAAATAACTATTTCAGTTCTATTTCTTCAATTGTACTTACTAATTTTTCGAATGATATAGCAAGATATGTCTAAAATGACAGTCAATGTATGTAACAAAATTATTTCCTGAATCTATGCATTGTACAGAGTGAAAAAACCCCCGTCTGTGTGGGATGAAAAAAAAAATCTTTCTGTGAGGCACGAAGAAAAAATGAAGATGACTATTGAAATGCGGTGAGAGAATTTCTAAGAAATGAAAAGGAGAAAGTTTTCCGTTTCATCTTCATCTTCATGAAAAATCAAAATCATTTTTTCGCTGCGGTTCTTCTATATTTTATGTTTAAAAAAGAAAGAACTGACGAAAATGTAATTTTATGAAAAATGTTCGGATGCTGTAAAATCATGTTTAATAAAATATTTTACTTCTCAGAGTTTTTACACGTGAACATAAGATTTAAAATTAATTTAAGTTATAAATATAGGGCGTTTAATAATTTCTTCAGGGTGATTGGAAATTCATAATTAAAAACTATGACAAATATAGCAGAACAGTTTATACTGCCATCTAAAGCGTCACTTAAATTTTTTATAAATCTTTATAGGTGTTTGATATGTTCACTTTTGATTGCGCGGCATATATAAGTTTTAAAACAAAGTTTTCCTCCTGTTCCTTCCGGCATGTCAGATTTCCAAGGATCACATTTGCAGTTTGCAAATGTGATTCTTTTTCGCAATTTTGTTAACACTAGAACTGCCGCATGGGTAAATTTAACTAAAGTCGTATAAACATATTTTAAATCAGAATTTTTATTTAATACTACTTAAGTTCATTATTTATCTCATTAATGTGTGGTATACAGTAATTAATTTCTTGTACTAAGAAATTTCTGTTTTGAAATATGTTTATTTGGACCTGTTTAAATTGGCCGCTAAGACCGTTCTATGTTAATCACTTGGCAAAGAGAACACGATGTAAGCCTTTAAGGAAAAAAATCACACAGTGTTAATTAAGTCTTTAAGAGTTAAATGCTTACTTTATTTTATAATGGATGTATATCCGTCTCTAGAAGTGCAAATAATATATCGAAAGAAAGTCATGAAAATTATATAAAATCTGAAGTGATCCTTTATATAGTGATATGAATATTTTTTTCTGCTGTATTCGCCGTGGTTTCTTAATTTATAACCTTCCAAAATCGTGGACATAATTACGAAACAGCCTGTAAAATCTGCATTTGTTAAAATTTTGATTATTGATCTATTATGTATACATACTGTCCTTTAAAAACGTCAATGAAAAAAAAATCAACGATAAAATATTTTTTAATATTATTATTTCTGTGTAATGGAATAAATTATACATTTCTTTTGCAAGCATTTGACTTCTTGATTTATTTTCATTTCAGTTACCATCATTATGTACATTTGAACAATATATAAATTGAATCGGTGATTGCAAAAGCTATAATTATTGGAATTGCAATGTTCACTTTTTCCGAAATGCAATTATTTTTTGTTTCAAACGTGTCTTTGAATATAGATTCACATGTGTAGACAAAAATTATATAGGTTTATTTATCCATTGCTACTCAAAATTGTTGTTTATTGCAAAATCAGCATTAGTCAATAACAATACCAAGATATATTCCAATGGCCAACAACATAACAAGAAGAAAATGTGATCGAACACAGTGGAGAATATGACTATGTGCTTTAATGAATAAATGCGAAGGATTACAGATTTTTAATACTACTATTTTCGAACCTATACATTTAATGCCAATCCTTAACCTTTAATTATTTCCGCTGGTGTATTGTGCATTGTGCATATCATTGCATGTTACATATTTAAATGTGAATGTTACAAATTTGCAATTTTCGAAAATATTCTCATATATGCTTATATTAAGTTTTCTTTATATATATGAAACAAATTTTAATTTTGTCGCCGTTTGCCTCATCAATTCTATAATTCTGTTTATTTCCCATTATTCTAAATTATTTTCTTGTTCTATTATTTAAATTGTCAAAATCCCGCATAGCTAAAAAATCTTTATTCTAAATTTATTCTCTTGAAAAAAAAAATGGCACTAATATGCCGTTCTGTTAAAATTATCAGCTTTTTATTTCATTAAAATAACACATCCTAAATTTTAATCCTTTTAAAATATCACTTTCCCAGCTAAATATTTTAATTCTCTCGAAAAACAACCTGTATCCTTTTATTTTTTATTCTCCTATTTTTTCTGACAAAAAGTATTCTTTTCTCAAACATAAAAGTTAATCTCAGTTTCAATGTAAAATTTTATCCTGGCATTCTGACAAGACCCAGTAAAACCTACGCATTTTCTTTTTATTTCTACATTTGTTCGAAAAAATCAGGTTCATTCCAGATCAACCTAGAATGGTCTTTCCCGCGCTTTTTCAGTCGGAAGTTTAATATCTTTCATATCATAACGCCCAAAAAATAGAGTCCCGTAACGCTATTGGTCGAAAGACTGTTTCGCGGCTCTGTATTCGTGAGCTTTAGCAAATGCTTATATGCTCGTTTTCCCGCCTAGAGAGCAGATTGTTCCTGGATCTCGATGTATACGTAACCCCGGCGCGTACTTCGCCACCGACCGTGGAATAAAATCTCCTAGGCTGCCCATTGACCATACGACGCTGCCTATTAACATCTCGTGCCTTCTTCAAGCTTAATTTAATTCACTAAAGCTATCCTTGGTACTAAAAGTCATTATTTATGGCATTATCATGTGAACTAGTGAAAGCATAGCCTCAGAGTTTTTCCGGATTTTAATAAAATATGGATTGGAATCGACTGCCTATTTATTTCCTTCAATAAGCACACCATGAATTAGGAGTATCGGCGTTACGACTGCAAAATTCCTAGGTGGAAACCTCTGGCCTTGATAGTGCGATTTACAAAAAATAAGGAGATTCAGTGAAATTGTCACATATATAATATTGTACAACATTGTAATTGTATTTAACTTAAAATCAATCTTACAACGCATTAATTTACTATCCTAGAAATTTAAAAATGTACAAAATGGAAAATTTTGTTGTTTGAATTTACTCGAATATTTAAGTTTCAAGATGCAGATGCGAATGATCTATGTCAGTTTTGAAAGACATCTAATAAAAATATGATTAATATATTTTTTTTGTATCATTTGTAGGACACTAAATCCCATTGACTGCAAAAGTACCAAGGTTTTGTTTTTTAAAGTGGTTCTCAAATTCCCTGCTCAACAGCGCGAAACTTTCAGACTCATTTTTAAATGTAAAGGCATAAAATTGGCTGTCCTGATTATTGAAGCAATTTGGAGTCGAATAGCGTTATCCATTTTTGATAAACAAATTATTTATCGAGTTATAAGTGATTCTTGTCACGTGACAAGTTTTCCCCTTTGGCGAGTCGGGAATTTGGTTCAAAACGCCAGATTTGACAATATTTTCTGAAATATCTTCTGGATTTACTAAAAAATGGAAAACGCCATTCGATTACACAGTTTCTGAATAAGAACACCTGTCAATTTTATGCGTTTCTGAACAAAAATAAATTCAGAAATATGTCAGAAAGTAGCTCCCTTGGATTTCAGTTACTTTTATTTTAATTCTTATAAATAAATAAATAAATACCTGATAACCTGCACACATATTTAAATATTTAAGAAATATAGTGAGCACAGAAAAGTTCTTAAAATACGTAAGCATTTGAATTTTGTACAACATTGTAATTGTATTTAACTTAAAATTAATCTTACAACGCATTAATTTATTCTCCTAGAAATTAAAAATGTACAAAATGAAAATTTTGCTGTGTGAATTTACTCGAATATTTAAGTGTCAAGATGCAGATTTGAATGATTTATGTCAGTTTTGAAAGATATCTAACAAAAATACAGTTTTTATTGATTCCTGAAAAATCTTAAATCTTGGACTTATGTAGTTTTTGAAATCACGGATTCAATTAGGAATCAAATTTATTAAAATGAGAATCAAAGAAATCAACATAATTTTCTATCCAATCTATGTATCCTGGTATACTGCAATAAATAAGTAAGAAATATATACTGTCACTGGCGAAAAGGGAAACGAAAATGAATACTGGCACGCAATGAAAGTGTTTCCTCATCTCTAATTCTAGAAATTGAAAGGAAGAAAGAAGTTTTTCGTTTCATCTTCATCTTTATGGCAGCTCGGAAACTTTTTTTTTTTTTCATTTAGATTCGTCATATCTATATTTTATGTTGAAAAATGAAAGAACTGATAAAAATAAAGTGTTATAAAATAAATAAATAAATAAAATGTTCCTAGACAGCAAATCAAATTTGAGTTAAAAATTTTACTTCTTGATGTTCTTATGTAAAACATAAGTTTTTTTTTAAAGAGGTATAATAACTGCTATTTGAAATAAAAGCTGTAAATTTAGAAAGTTTGATTATTAATGTATTAGATTAATCTATTCCAGTTATAAAATATATAAAATATGCATTTTCTTAATATTTTGTCTAATACGGTTGCTATTTCAATTACAAAAATAATCACATTTAATTTCAATTTCAGTTTTTATCGAAATAATATACTCTAACAGTTGATTTAAGAGATAGAATTGAAATTTTTATAATTAGGAATGCGATACGAATGCAACATGGAAATTGTATCAAATAGGGTCATAACGATAGAAAAACAAATACTTTAAGAAGAGAAATCAGAGATGAAAATTAATATTGATACGATGTAAATGTTGAAATGCGATGAGAGTGCCTCCATTAGAATTAGGGTTGTACGTCTGTCGCAGAAAAAAAAAGGCTAAAATTCATGCAAGCGAAACTTATTTTCACGCGCGGAAAAAAAAAATCACATTTTATTTTACTAATTGTAATTGCAAGATCTCTTCTCTAATTTTTATTTTAGAAAACTAAGTTTTTATGGCCTCAAAAATTTTTTACACATGGTTTCTTTTATAGAAAATGCCTTCTTGCAGCTACTGCGAAAAGAAATTAACCATTCTCAAAAGATCAGAATTCGTTAGATTTTCTTATCGTTATTATTCAAATTTATCTCTTCAATAAATAATATTAAGCAGGTATTACTATAGAATACCTATAAATGAATGCATTGTCTACTTCTTTGTGTTGTTGCAAAACCACTGAAACTTAATGTTCGATCATAACTGGTTTTCTTGAAAATCATTTTTCATTCTGATTGCACGGAATTCCAACTAATATGTAAAATATATATTGCTGTTACAAAAATTAAGTGACAGTGACCGGACTATTTTGCTTTTTACACGGTTTGTCGACTATGCACTGAACTTCTTGACAAATTATTCATAAAATTCGATGATGTAAAGCACATGTTTGCCTTCAAGAATAGTATAAACAGGATACTGCAATTAAAAAAATTAACATATTGAATATTTGATGGGATATGGGCATATGTATGAAGTACTTTATAACTCGCGTGCGCGAACTATACCAAAGATTTCTTTTTTCATGATTTGGTAGTCAATTCTATAGAGTAACTCATAGAAAAAGACCAGTCAAATATCGTGAAAACTCAGAAAGATGCCAGCCTACAATGAGCTAATTGACAAATTAGGGGGTAAATCACATTGGATTATATGGGATTTCACCCTTAATTTGTCAATTAGCTCATTGTATTGCTGGCATCTTTCTGAGTTTTCATGATATTTGACTGGTCTTTTTCTATGAGTTACTCTATAGAATTGACTACCAAATCATGAAAAAAAAAATCTTTCCGTTTTATATTGTTCTTACATACTTTTTTCGGAGTATATTTTTACATATTAAATATTAAACTGTAAATATTCGTTTATTTTAAATGTTTTATTTAAGTGTGTATTAAGGATTTATTAAATAATTGTGAAGTGTAAAAGACTAGTATTCTAGGACATTTAGGTATTATTATTCTAGGACATAAAAATTTATATCTGAAGATTATTTTCAGCATCAATGTTTATTTATTTATTTTTAAGTACACAACAAATATTTTTTTTTTTCAGTTATAGATAATGCTATTCTAATTATATACAAAATAAATAAGTGCGGAATATGAAAGATAAGATATTTCAAAAGCTGTTTGCTAACCTAAAGAGCTATTAAATTATTTTCAGAGTTTCAATGTTTATTTATTTATTTTTTTAATACGTAACAAAAAAGAATCTCCTTTTTTTTCAGTCCAAATTCAAGGCAAGAAATATATAAGGTTACTCTAATTACAGCCAAAATAAATAAGTGCGAAATATGAAAGAAAAACATTTCAAAAGTTTTTTACTAACCTAAAGCACTATAAAATTATTTTCAGAGTTTCAATGTTTATTTATTTCTTTTTTAGTATGTAACAAAAAATAATCTCTTTTTTCAGTCCAAAGTCAAGGTAAGAAATAGATAATGCAACTCTAATTACAGTCAAAATAAATAAGTGCGAAATATAAAAGAAAAACATTTCAAAAGCTTTTTGCTAACCTAAAGCACTGTTAAATTATTTTCAGAGTTTCAATGTTTATTTATTTATTTTTTAGTATATAACAAAAAAGAATTTCTTTTTTCAGTCCAAAATCAAAGCAACAAATATATAATGCTACTCTAATTACAGCCAAAATAAATAAATGCGGAGTACGAAAGAAAAACATTTCAAAAGCTATTAGCTAACCTAAAGCACTTTTAAAATATTTTCAACGTTTCAATGTTTATTTATTTATTTTTTAGTACATAACAAAAAGAATTTACTTTTTCAATCCAAAGTTAAGGTAAGAAATGTATAATGCAACTCTAATTACAGCCAAAATAAATAAGTGAGAAATATGAAAGAAAAACATTTCAAAAGCTTTTTGCTAACCTAAAGCACTGTTAAATTATTTTCAGAGTTTCAATGTTTATTTATTTCTTTTTTAGTGTATAACAAAAAATAATCTCTTTTTTCAGTCCAAAGTCAAGGTAAGAAATAGATAATGCAACTCTAATTACAGCCAAAATAAATAAGTGCGGAGTACGAAAGAAAAACATTTCAAAAGCTATTAGCTAACCTAAAGCACTGTTAAATTATTTTCAGAGTTTCAATGTTTATTTATTTATTTTTTAGTATATAACAAAAAAGAATTTCTTTTTTCATTCCAAAATCAAAGCAACAAATAGATAATGCTACTCTAATTACAGCCAAAATAAATAAATGCGGAGTACGAAAGAAAAACATTTCAAAAGCTATTAGCTAACCTAAAGCACTTTTAAAATATTTTCAACGTTTCAATGTTTATTTATTTATTTTTTAGTACATAACAAAAAGAATTTACTTTTTCAATTCAAAGTTAAGGTAAGAAATGTATAATGCAACTCTAATTACAGCTAAAATAAATAAGTGTGGAGTATGAAAGAAAAACAGTTCAAAAGCTATTTTCTAACCTAAAGCACTGTCATAAGAATGACCAGTCTTTTGGTCAGTGAACAAGAAACACAAGATAGCGAAAAGACCATAAAACGCAAGAATCTGGAAGATTGGAACATTCCTTGTGCTTGACGTCATCGATAACAGAACAGGTTGAATTGATGTTTCATCAGGGTCTGAGTAAATTTACTTGATCATCAAATAAAACTTAGAGACATACTGTCACCTGGAGTGCAATAGACATCCAGAAATCTATACACGTTCTCCAAACAAAGATTTATTTATATTTGCTCGCAATTTTTTCTGCCAATAATAAAATAAAATTGCAACAAAAAAGAAACGGAGAAGGCTTCTTTCATTCTGTAAACTTAATAAACGAACATATAAAAATATCAATAAAAACTTTTTTGGCGTAATTTGATATATTGTGTTCGCAATTCTCCAGAAATAAGATTTTCTAAAGAAAGAATAGTGTTAAAAAATTACTGAATAATATAAATTGGGACTGAAAATAAACTATACATTATAAATCGTAATGACAAAGTATTATTTCAGTGTTGAACGCCCATTTAGTGAATAGTTTTCTTCTCTTGCTTTTAAATGTCAGAAGATTATTTTTAGAACAATGTTTAATTATTTAGAAGATAACAAAAATAATTTCTTCTTTCCGCCCAAAATCAAGGTAAGAAACAGACAGTGCTACTTTCATTGCAGCTAAAATAAATAAGTGTGGAGCATAAAAGAAAATCACTTGAAAAGTTATTTGCTGACCAGTATAATGGTCAGTGAACGAGAAACACAAGATAGCGAAAACACTATAAAAAGTAAGAATCTGGAAGATTAGAACATTCCTTGTTATTGTGTTTGACGTCATCGATAAGTAAATCACGGCCGATCTTCATAACGATCGGCCGTGTAAGTGAATAAGATGAGCTATCTGTTTCATGGGGGTCTGGGAAAAATTACTTTGGAATCATTTGGGAATCATCAAACAAAAGCTAGAAACATACTGTCTTCTGGAGTGCAATAGACATCCAGAGTGTCGTTCTAACGTCACACGCCGTTCACACGTCGTTCTAACAAAGATTTATTTTTATTTACACGCAATTTTTTTCTCAATAATAAAATAAAATTGCAACAAAAATAAAGTTGAAAAGGATTCTTCTAAACTATAAACCTAATAAACGAACATATAAAAATATCAATAAAAATGAAATAAAGTATTTTCAGGCGTAATTTAATATGTTTTGTTCGTAATTCTCTGAAAATAAGATTTTCTTAAAGAAGAATTGATTAAAAAAATTACTGAATAATATAAAATGGAACTGAAAAACATGATTACATATTTTAAAACGTATTGTTAAAGTATTATTTTAGTTTCGAAATAAATAAGTGTGGAGTATAAAAGAAAAGCATTTGAAAAGTTATTTGTTGACCAGTCTTTTGGTCAGTGAACAAGAAACACAAGGTAGCAAAAACACTATGAAAAGCAAGAATCTCGGAGAATGGAATACTCGAACCTATTCGTATCCCGAATATATCCCGAATATATTCCTTATTATTGTGCTTGACGTCATCGATAATAAGTGAACAGGAAGAGTGAGCTATCTGTTTCATCAGGTTCTGGGAAAAGTTATTTGATCATCAAACAAAAGCTAGAGACATACTGTCTCCTGGAGTGCAATTGACATCGAAAACTCTGCACACGTTGTCCTAATGAAGATTTATTACTTACCCATCATACGTAGTATAGGGTAAGTCTTGTAATCGTTTTGAAAATCCAAAAATTTTTTGACGGATTTACACGTTTCAGGCACTGGGGATTCCGAAAAACATATTTTTAGAAAAAAAAAAATTGCCGTCCGTGTGTCTGTGTGTCTGTAAACGCTCTATCTCCCGAAAAAATTGAGATAGAGACTTGCAATTTGGTATGTACTTAGTATGTAATAATGGAAAGAAGCCTATTTCATTTCAATAACCTCGA
This sequence comes from Maratus michaelseni, assembly GCA_963931845.1. NCBI lineage: Eukaryota > Metazoa > Arthropoda > Arachnida > Araneae > Salticidae > Maratus > Maratus michaelseni. The sequence continues at coordinate 78,915,211 of OZ007592.1, forward strand.
TTAACCGGAACTATTTTTTTCGGACTCTCGAAATATTCGTTCTGATAAAAGGTATATAAAAATTTTCGAAAGTGTTTATTTTAAGAAATGAATATAAAAGGCAATAAAAAAACAAATTTTGCATAAAGCATGAAGTCGACCGGATAATGAGTTGCCGAGATATTTGGAATCCTATTTTCCATACTCTTCGATTTTTCATGACCCTGTATTTCATCCAAATTTCACTTCAAAGATATATTTTAATTGGAAATTTGACGCTTAATCAGATGCAATAAACCGCTAGTTAATAGGATTATTAGTTTTGGAGTTATAAGGATGTTTCTTTCAAGCAATTCAGTAATCGAGCCTTTAAAGTTTATGACGTCATCAAGCCACGATTTTATTCGAAATGCAATGCATTTTATATGTAGTTAACACATTTTTATTTTAATATTTTACATTATGCATATCCATGATGGGTAAGTATTACGGTGGCCCCCAACTACTAGTTTTTATATGCTTGCAATTTTTTCGTGATAGAATAAAATGACAACAAAAAGGAAATAGAAAACGATTCTTCTTTACTATAAACTTAATAAACAAACATATAGAAATATCAATAACAGGGAAATAAAGAATTTTTGGACGTAATTTCGTATAAATTGTTCATAATTCTCTGGAAGTAAGATTTTCTTAAAGAACAATTGATTAAAAAAATTACTGAATATTATAAAATGGAACTGAAAAACATGATTACATCTTATAAAACGTATTGTCAAAGTATTATTTTAGTTTCAAATGTCCATTTAGAAAAAATCTTTTTTTTTTTTAAATGTTGGAAGATTGATTATTTTTAGAGCAATGTGTATTTATTTATTTACTTAGAAGATAACAAAAATAATTTATTCTTTCAGCACAAAATCAAAGTACGAAATAGATGATACTGCTTTAATTACAGTTGAAATAAATAAGTGTGGAATATAAAAGAAAAGCATTTGAAAAATTATTTGTTGACCAGTCTTTTGGTCAGTGAACGAGAAACACAAGATAGCGAAAACACTATAAAAAGTAAGAATCTCGAAGATTGGTATGTACTCGTATTCCTTATTATTGTGCTTGACGTCATCGATAAGGGAAGAGGATGAGTGAGGTATATGTTTCATCAGGTTCTGGGAAAAGTTATTTGATCATCAAACAAAAGCTAGAGACATACTGTCTCCTGGAGTGCAATTGACATCGAAAACTCTGCACACGTTGTCCTAATAAAGATTTATTTTTATATGCTTGCATTTTTTTCAGTGATAGAATAAAATGATAACAAAAAGGAAATAGAAAATGATTCTTCCTTACTATAAACTTAATAAACAAACATATAAAAATATCAATAAAAGGGAAATAAAGAATTTTTGGACTCTAATTTCGTATAAATTGTTCACAATTCTTTGGAAATAAGATTTTCTAAAGAAAGAATGGAGTTAAAAAAATAAGTGAATAATATAATAAGGGACCGAAAAACATGATTATAACGATTCCTTATTATTGTGCTTCTTGACGTCATCGATAAGTGAAGAGGATGAGGTGAGCTATCTGTTTCATCAGGTTCTGGGAAAAGTTATTTGATCATCAAACAAAAGCTAGAGACATACTATCTCCTTGAGTGTAACTGACATCGAAAACTCTGCACACGTTGTCCTAATAAAGATTTATTTTTATATGCTTGCAATTTTTTCAGTGATAGAATAAAATGACAACAAAAAGGGAATAGAAAAGGATTCTTCCTTACTATAAACTTAATAAACAAACATATATATATATATAAACTTAATAAACAAACATATAAAAATATCATTAACATGGAAATAAAGAATTTTTGGACGTAATTTCGTATAAATTGTTCATAATTCTCTGGAAATAATATTTTCTAAAGAAAGAATGGAGTTAAAAAATTAGTGAATGATATAATATGGGACCGAAAAACATGATTATACGTTATAAAACGTAATGGCTAAGTATTACTTTTGTGTTGAATGTCCATTTAGTAATCCCCCCCCCCCTTATTTTTTATGTCAGATGATTATCTTTAGAGCAATATTTATTTATTTATTTATTTATTAAGGTAAAAAAAAAAAAATTCTTTCAGCCAAAAGTTAAGATAAGAAACAGATAATACTACTTTAATTACACCAAAAATAAATAAGTGTGGGGTATAAAAGGAAAGTTTTTGAAAAGTTATTTGCTGACCAGTCTTTCGGTCAATGAACGAAAAACACAAGGTAGCGAAAACACTATAAAAAGCATGAATCTGGAAGATTGGAACATTCCTTATTATTGTGCTTCACGTCATCAAGAAATATAAGAGGATGAGCTATCTATTTCATCAGGGTCTGGGAAAATTTACTTGATCACCAAACAAAAGCTAGAGACACACTGTCTCCAGGAGTGCAATAGGCATCTAGAGCTCTCCACGCGTTATACTCGAAACTTGAACTAACAAAGATTTATTTTTATTTCCTCACAATTTTTTCTTAGCAACGATAAAATAGAACTGTAACAGAAAGGAAAGAGAAAATAATTTTCTCATACTATAAATTTAATAAAAGAACAGATAATATCAATAAAATGGAAATAAAAAATTCGGAGCGTAATTTCATATATATTATTTTGTTCTTAGTCTGCAGGAAATAAGATTTTCTAAAGAAAGAATGCAGTTAAAAGTTTATCGAATAATATAAATTGGGATTGAAAAAACGTGATTATATGTTACAAAAAAGAAACGGCGAAGTATTATTTTAATGTTGTACATCTCTGTAGCAGAAGAGTTTCGGATAAGTAATTTTTAATTTTACTTTTTCTTTTAAGTCGGCAGATTATTTTCAGAGAAATTTTACTTATTTATTTTTTAGTAAATAACAAAAAGTATTTTCTTTTTCTGGCGCAGTATCAAGATAAGAAATAGATTAATTTTTTCATAGGGCCATGGGGAAAAAATATCCTTCTTCTAAATTACCTTTTCTCCAGATCAGAGGAGATGATGTAAGTGGAAATTCCCCTTTCATCTTTCATATGTTGCCATGGTCACATAATTAAAAAATAGATCGTTGCAATGACATAATTAAATGCACAAGGAAATCCATTTTTGCATTATTAAAAAGTATAAAGGAAAACAACTGTTTATAGCCCTAATGTGTGAATACTATTTGTTTGTAAAATAAAATTAGTTCAACTGAGTTTTATTCTTTTGATAGATTGATAAATAATTTTAATATATTACTGCATCGAATTAAAAAATTTTTCTTCTAAAATTGATATCTTAATTCAGCGATTCCCAAACTTTATTATTACGCGACCCATCTTAAAATTTAAAAAATATTAATGACCCACCCAATATGCAATTCCAGAGGATGATTAAAAATTAGAGATAGATTAGAGTTCTTTTTAGAGTTCTTCGATTAGAGTTCTTTTTAAATTTGCAAATAATAATAATAATAATAATAATAATAATAATAATAATAATAATAATAATAATAATAATAATAATAATGACACAGTTAAAATAACACAGAATAATAATAATAATAAAAGAATATTTTTTATAACAGTGAAATTAATTTTCAGAGCTAAGAAATATATGTACTGAGATACACGCACAATTAATTTAACTGGGATCAGTTTAACAAAGGAACAGAGAAATAAAGAGCACAGAACTTGTTCTTGGCTGGTTATTTAACATGAACATTTTAAGTCCAGACATCTATTTCTTCGATGCGTTAATTGTTTATAAATAAGTTAAAAAAAAATATTAAGCACCCCCACACCTGATATCTTACATCTAGTTTTTACTCAGTTCAGTACAGTACAGTACATTATAATATACAAAATTAAACAGTGAAGTAATAGAAAAGAATCTTTAAAAATATTATGCCTAACACAGGCATATATTTCTTCGATCAATTATTTACTTATAAATAAGCATAAGAACAATATTAAGCATTAGTACACTAGTACCTTGCATCTAGTTATTATTATACAAACACCCTTAAAAAAAAGAACAATTAAAGATCATTAGCCTTTGATAATTAATATAAAAATAAATAAAGAATCCCTATGTCTTTATCTAACCTCTAAGCTAAGATTTTTACATCTGAGCCGGTTTAGAAAAAAACACAAGTGCATATAGTAGGTGATTTATGAATCCTGAAGTAATAGAAAAGGATCGTTAAAAATATTTTGCCTAACACAGGCATCTATTTCTTCGTTCTATTATCTCTATAATAAAACCGTAAGTCATGTGACTGTCATCAACAGTTCCGGGACGCCCGCTTCACTTTTTCATATGCCAGGCGGCCATTTTTATTCGAAATTATTTTTTCGAATAAAACTGCATAAAAGTTACATTTTTAGAAAGATCGTTCAAAAAAAATTAATATTTGAGAGATGATTTACGTTCAATTATGTATATATTCTGCAATAAATTCAGTTTAAATTAGGTTCGCAGTTCAAATTCTCTATCCATGAAAGTAAAAAAAAAAAAAAAAAAAAAAGATTCATTCGTTGTGAACGTTTAAAATATTAAACAATCAATTTTTGGACCGCTGCCTGGTTTAAAAAAAATAATCCGCACCAGTGAGACAGTCAATGTTTACCATAATTCTGTTCTATACAACTCAACTTCATCTGTTCTTAACGTAAGTTGAATCATGTAATAATATTTAATGGATCAAATTTCGAAATGAATTGTCAGCTTTTATTTTTCGCGTGTGCAAATTAGAAACGATACTTTAATTTTGAAATCAAATGTTTTGATTTATGATATTTTTTCTTATTTATCTATTTTCTATTTTAAAGAAAAATGTGAACGTCATGTATTTTAAATTGGAACAGCTGTCACGGACGCACCGGAGTTGGCGCGATTTTTGTTTTGTGCCATTTTGGCGAGAAAATTCCATTTTCAGGTACCTATTAGAGATTACTAAAACAGCATGTACTTTTATTTTATTAAGAAATAGTTTATTTTATACTAAAAAACACACAATTTTATTATAAAACACACACAATGATTAATTTATTATAAAGTGGGTTAAGCGGTTTTTGTCAAGAAAGATGAAATACATAACAACAAAAAATATGCGAAATGCTACCACGATCGCAAAAGTTCTTGATTTGTCTATTAGATTTTTCCGGTTTGGCGAAGGATTAAGAAAAAAAATAAATTATGAATAAAAGTAATTTGTTACAATTCTTAACATACATTAAAGGGCGACCAAACTGGTCGCCAGTGGCGACTAGTTTACTTATAAATACGCATAAGAACAATATTAAGCATTAGTACACACCAGTATCTTGCATCTAGTTATTATTATACAAAAAATTTGAAAAAAAAAACAATTAAAGATCATTAGCCTTTGATAATTAATAATAATAAAAAAAAAGAATCCCTATCTCTTTATCTAACCTCTAAGCTAAGATTTTTACATGTGAGCCGGATTAGAAAAAACCACAAGTGCATCATAGAGTGGGTGATTTATGAATCCTGAAGTATTCATAAAAAGACACCAACAGTGCATAACTTATCTTGCATCGTTGAAGTATTTGAATAATGATAAGAAAAAAAAAAAACTGCGTGGAGAAGAGTCAACAGATTAGAAAGATTTCCGAAGCCAGACACACTGCGCGCTGTTGCCGACCTTAGTATCGATTTTTGCACAGGAAAGGTTTCTCACCTCTTTTAACTTACAAATTGCTCTCAGAAGATGTGAACTCAATGTTAAATCGATCAGTCAACTTATAATTCGCTGTTTAGATAAAGATAAATAGATATGAATTTGATATTATTAATACTATTTACTGATCATACACAATTTGTTATTTAAATGAACCGCTTACATTCATCGAACAGCAAGATGAGTCTCTTTTTTTTATAAAGGTAAACATGAAGAAGATTTTACGGACATAAAACTCTAGATGTAAACAAACAAGACAAAGGAAACTTCTTATGGCTGTTCGCAAATACAAACTTGCTACTTTGTAACACATTCACAAAGCCATATTTATTCTTAAAAGCATCTAATTAAGGACAATTTATTAAGATACTAAGAGATCAAAAAGCATTTATCTTTTCTTATAAAGGCAAAGAATCAAAATATATAGAATGTTGACGATTTAAGCCGATTTTAAAGAGACGACAGTGCGGGAAAGACTGCAATCGGGAGCATTGGACTATTATAACCAGGGCTGCGGAGTCGGTGGGAAAAATGACCGACTCCGACTCCTGAAATTTTAAAGGAACCGACTCCGACTCCGACTCTGACTCCGACTCCGGGATGTCTAAAGTACTAGTATTGCCTGTTGATTCCTATTATTCAGATTGCTTTATTGCTGTCATTTGTTTTGAAATAGTAATAGTCGCTTTATTAAATTTGTCATTAAATAAAGGAAATATTACTATTTAAAAAAAAATGGCAGCAATCAAGCAATCAGAATTTAAAAAAACTCAAATGGCAACACTGACACCTGCTGTTACATTCCTGTTTGACCTTGAAGTATATGATGTGTATATTTTTGGAAGAATTATGGGTATAAGCTGTGATAGGTAGTCAAGACTAGGACTCATTTACTGCAACAGCAAACTTCTGACAGTATTTTAGTATCAAAAGTTTCAGCTTTTATCAACAAAATATGGGTGAAAGGATGTTTAATTTTGGTTTTATATCTATTACTGTAGACCCAAAAAACAGGAGACGAAAATTTTACAATTTAAGCATCATTTGGGGTCTCCAGAATCCGAAAAATTACGAGGGAATGCAAGAAAAATAAAAATGAAAATTTTACTATTTTAGCATTAATTCTGTTCTCACGGCTTCATAAAAAAGTGGCAGAAAATTTATATTTTAGCATTATTAATTGTACAATTTTGGGTCCTGCAGACCCCAAAAATCCAAATATTGAAATCTAAAGAAGTAAAAAAAATGAAAATTTCACTATTTCAGATCTTGGAAAAGAAAATGCAAAATGTTGTAATTTTGGAGTTATTGTGTCTTCCAGACCCGAAAAATTCCGATGTAAGGGAAGAAAAATAAATAGGAAAATTTTGTATTTCCTGCATTAACTTTTATAATTTTGGCTTTATTTCGGGTCTGCAAAACCTGAATATCGAAAGGAGAAAGATAATTGAAATTTCACTATTTCATCATTATTTTGAGTACTGCAGACTCGGGAAAAAAATTATTTCACTTTCTTCTTTTTTAATGGGTGGGTGGGTAGGGGGGGGAGGGGGAGGTTCTATGCACGCGAGTAGATGATAAAAGAGAGTTCTGCGCCAGCGGTGGATGCGGTGGTGACCTCTGAAGGTGAAGTTCAAGGTTACCGGAAGGGACAGGTGTGGATACCGGAAGTAGCAGGTTGGGATAACAGGCATGTTGAGACAGGAAGTGAACAGGAAGTGTAGATAGGAAGTTTAACCGGAAATGTGACAGGAAGTGAGTGCGATAAGGGAGAGAGGGGGAGGGCTTATTTTTGTGGGGGGGCTTAATTTATTTTGTTGGTTTTAATCCTTCTAGTCGAATGGAGTTGAGTTGTAGGAATCCTGCTATCAGAATGAATTTAGTTTGAAAGTAATATTAGCAAAATGTTCGATTTTTTTTTTTTTTTTTTTTTTTTTTTTTTTTGGATTCACCTGAAATAAAAATTTTATTTGCTAACTAACACCTAATATAAAAATGGAAATCTTTCTGACTTTGTTTTACTTTATAAAAGTTTAACGTGAAATTTATTTTTAGACTGGAAACGCGACAGGAAATAAGATCGGAAACGGGATTAGACATGCTTTTTCCAAAAAGGGTTTTCAGGAAGCAGTAAACATGTTTTAGGAACATGTTTGGGAGCTTGTTGGAACAGGACAGGTGGTTTAAAAGACCGGAAGTGATTAAGCGATAAGAAAAGTACAGGAATATACACGTAGATTTTGTTCTTTGTAAAGGGTGAAATTTTATTTTATTTTTTATTTAAAGAGTTTTCTTTTTCTTTTTCTTTTCTTTTCATTTTTTTTTCATTTAAAGCGTTTCAAATTATTTTTTATTTATTTATTTATTTATTTATTTATTTTTTTGTAGTGGTTTACGTATTATTTTAATTTTTAGTGACATTAGAACCTGCAATTTTCTGTATCACACATGTCTTATCTTAGGTTACCAAGGACGTGTGTGTGTGTTGTTATCTCTTTAAATGCGAGAGATGGGGACTTCAGACCTGCGTTGAGATATCTTTATCATAGTTTTAATGAACTGCAGGAAATTGTCTTTAGCTATTGAGTAATTCGCGAGTTTTGGTTTAATATGAATGCTATTACATCTGTTTGTTTAATTTACAAGCACATTTCTCTTACAACATTCTGTCAACAGATCATTTCCATATTCGAAATAATAATTTAGAAGGAAAATTTTTATATGAAAATACTATGAAATGTCATTTATAGAGATTGACAAAAATAGCATGCTTGATTCTTTCTTGTATTAACCTTATAATCATTTATTTTAGAAATATAGGTTTATAGTTTTGTTACGAAAAATAACGTGTTTACATATTTTAAAAACGAAAGCAAAGTGTTTTTTACAAATGTAACTATAAGCTATACACCCACGCATTTGTGTTATTGAATTAAATTACAATGCTTAATATTGTATTCACTGTACTATTTTCCTGCAAAAGCCGTTTCACAAACTTGTGTACTGAAATTAATGTGGCATTTTTAGGGAAAAAATTAATTCAAGTCTTTGTGACTAATCTTTCAAAGGAAAAAAAGATTTGTCATACTTTCTCTTACATTATATCTTCCATTTTTAAGTTTACAAATTTGTGGAGTAACTTAAATAATCGTTTTTATGCTAATTAAACAATATATTTTTTTAATTATATGTTTGTTTTTTTAATTAACTTGTAATAGCTTCTTTTTTTTCTTTTTCTTTTTCTTAAAAGGGTACTGTAGAATAACTTATGTCACAAATACTACATCCTTCTTTAGTTAAATATGTTTCACTTAAGACATGACAAAGTCTCTTAGAAACATTTCATTTTGGAGTTAAGTGATTAAACAAGAAAAATATTATTTATAAAAACACAACACATAAGACTAGCGGCTGAGAGGTTCTACTCTCAAAGCTGATAGATGGAAGGTGTTAGGTTTAAACCTCTCTCACGGTCGTCGACCTAACCGTTCGAAGTTTTCTTCGAAACTTGTCAATATGAGTTAGGAGCCCTTAGAATGACCCCTAGAGTGACCTATATCCCTAACGCAGATAATCAACCCTATATTTAACCAACCAGTCACAACACGCAAGACATAATCATTACATTCAGTTAAGAAGTGATTTGACGTGCAAAATTTGATTTATAAAAACATACAATATGATATATCACATTAAACATACAATTTGAACGATTTTTTCCCTTTCATATGAAAAAATTTTAACAAGAATTTAGTGACTATTTATCTTATTAAAGAGAGCGGTTATTTTGTTTAGAGTTATACGATTAAAATAAATTTTCAATAGATTTGACTTTATACAAGCAACATTTAAAAAAAGAGAATGGAATCTAGTGTTTATAAATTAACGTATTTCAATTTTACAAATACTTCACACACCCCTCTTTTTCCCCTATTTTGGCAAACTTTATACACATAAGACATAAAAGATGTTTTAGAATACATCATTTAGAAATTAAGCAACTTGATAAGTAAAATAATTATTTATAAAAGCAATAGATACGAAAGTAATAAATATTTCTACTTACAAATGTACGAACTTCTGATAGGTAAGACCTTCTCAATCATTGTGCAAGAATTAAGTGGTGGTTGAGCTTATAACATTATAGGATGAAATAATCACGTGACGTATTTTTAAACCAATAAAATATTAGTATTTTAAACCAATAAAATGTTAGTATTTTTACACGAGCGCCCTCTATCATTATATAAATTTCAATGAAATGAGTTCATAACATTATACTGTCCCTTCTCATCGGTGTAATAGGTTGCATTTTTCGTTTAAGTTAGTTTTTTTTTTCATTTAAGCTATTATGGAATGAGTTATGAATTCTTATGTTAATGATCTAACCAACTTGAAGTGTCAACCCTCATCATCAGAATTAAATAATCAAGAGATGGATTCTACAATTTTATCCAAAGAAGGACCCGTTTCGAAGTATGGCGTGAAACCCACCTCATCAGGACTAAAGAAAGAGTTTGTGTGTTTTACTTGTAACAAAGATTTTTTCCGAAAGGATCATTTAAAACAACATTTGATGACCCATTCAGGAGAAAAACCTTTTGTGTGTGTCATCTGTCGAAAAGCTTTCTCTAGAAAAGCTCTTTTGAATCGCCATAAATTGTCTCATTTAAAAGAACCTACACAACATAAGTGTGGTGATTGCAACGAACTGTTTTCAAGAAAGTACGACTTATTGAAACATGAAAAGATTCACAAATCACCCAAACAATATAAGTGTATTAAATGCAATGAACTGTTTTCGAGAAAGTACGACTTATTGAAACATAAGAAGATCCATAAGCCCCGAAAGCAGTATAAATGCATCCAGTGTAGTGAAATATTTAATCGGAAATATGATTTATCACGTCATATAGACACCGCGCACAAAGTACTACCCAAAGTTGTCAAATCGACATCTTTAAAAGATTCGTTATATGAAAAAGTGAAGCATTTTAAAAGACAAAATGCTTTAAATGTATTTACTAAAACTGTAATAAATTCTAATGAGGAGAATGATCAAGATTTTCACACGTTTTTTAACAGTATTCGGTCGGACGTTTTGAATGAATTAAATTATCAGATAGAAGTAAAAAGGTCAATGAAATGGTATGCAACTGCAAAAGTTGCTGTAAGCCGCCAAACACCGGACGGTGATATAGATACTATCACCCCATATTTTCATTCAAGAACTGTACTGGAATTGACGAATCAAAACATACCTGTACATGTTGAGGATGCCTTTACGAAAATTATTAACTCTTTTGAGAAATTCACTCAACAAGGATCTAATTGGGCATTGCAACAAATATTAAATCTAGAACTGTCTACAGCTAAATATAGAATGGTTTAAAATGTGTGGACTAGTTTTGAAACATGTATATTCATGTTTTTGCTATTGTAGTTATTGAAAATGATAAATAAATAGTCTTTGACTAAAAAATCATAAGTTTTTTATTATTTTCATGGTAACTATTTTATATAAATTACTTATAACAGTTTGTCAATGCTACATAAACTACTGTTTAACATTTTGAATGTCTTAAACAAAATGGGAATGAATTTGTTGAAATTATGTAAAACATGATGAAATAAATGTGATGTATTTATTATATGTTACTTAAACTACAAGAGAATGATTGGAAATGTGTTATTTTAAATCTATGATACTTTTAATCACTAACAAGGTAAGACGTGACGTTATGAATCATCGATGGGTTTTCCTTTGAATATGTATTAATCTTACTTATTGATAAGAAAGTTGGAAAAATAGACTTAACACATTGTTAAAGGTTTTGGAAAAATGTATAGTTGGTTAAAAATTTTAGAAAATTTAACATAAAGTAACAAATTTTAGAAAATAAACGTTTCGATAAATAAAAAAATTACATTTTGGTAAACTTTACACTTAGACAATATTTTAAACTAAGGAAAAATTAGACTTAACACATTGTTACAGTTTCTTTGAAAAATATCTAGTTGGTTATAAATTTTAGAAAATTCGACCTAACGAAATTAACACACTTAAAAATATCTAGGTTATACATTTTATAAAATAAGCAACAAATACACATTTCGATACATTGACAAAAGAAAATAATTAAGTTTAAGTAAACTTTACACTTAGACAATATTTCAAACTAAGAAAAATAATAAATTTACACTTATACAATATTTTAAACTAAGAAAAATAATAATTTTACACTTATACAATATTTTAAACTAAGGAAAATTAATAACTTTAAACATCAGACTTAACACATTGTTAAAGTTTTTTGAAAATAACACGACATTTTCAAAGCAGTGGAAATAGTATACCTGTAAAAAAATTCAACTTAGTGGAATTTAATATTGAAATTTTTTAACCGCACTCATTTAAAAAATAAAACTTTATAAAATATTCACTTTTTTTAAATAAGCAACTGTTAAACATTTTGAATGTCTTAGACAAAGTGTGAATAAATTTGTTGAAATTATATAAAACATGAAAAATTTCATAACTTTTAAAGGAAATTTTATTTTTGGTGAAATAAACTCGAGCTATTTATTGTATGTAACTTAAACTACTATAGAGAATCGATTGAAAATGTGTTACTTTTAAGCACTCACAAGATATGACACGATGTTAGGAATTATAGATGTGTTTTTCCCCCACAATTGACGTCACTTGTAGCATATTTACTGATCAAGTAATAAAATCATAGTTCAGGGTATGTTTATGAGCACGGCGTTTAGTTGAGATTTAAGATATTTGAGAAATATAAACTACAACTTTGACTACTTTTTGAAATTTCCCCCTACATAAGAAAAAGGACATAGGAAAATAAAATGAAAAGTTGTCTTTGAATGGAATCGAACCATTATCTTTTCACTTAACAGCTGAATGCGTTGACAATTACATCACAAAGGCACTGATAACAACTGGTTGAATATATTGGGTTTCTTTTTTAAGGTTAAATTCATTTAATATTCAAGTTATTTCGTAATGATACACTTAAAAACAATAAATTAAATTAGCATTCAAAAAACAAACGATCACATTATTGTGTAAAAAAATCAAATGTTTTGAAAGTCACGAGTTAAAATTGTGGAGGGTGCGATAACTTGGAAGTGCATTGCAGAAGGGGAGTTAAATTTTTGAAGAAGTTTAATCTTAGAAGACTAGAGTAAAATTTGAAATGACTTAGAATTTAATTAGAATTTAGATGTGAACCTTTTAAAATGAAATAATAGTTTTTTTTTGTATCGCCCTCTATCGGTGGGTAATGGAATTAAGAGATAATTAAAAGTTTTAACTTGGATTCGAACCCACAACAAAAATTATTTTACGGTTTGATAATTTAGGGTAGGTTTAACTAAGAAAACCATGATAATATAGTATTTAGAGATGTTTTAAGATATTCGATAAAGGAAATCATCTAAATTTTCAATTTAATTGAATGGTTTACTGCTTAAAGTACTACAAAATGAATAGAACCCGATACATAGTTTTTTTAAATTAATTATATTTTTCGAAAGGTTAAATTGACTTATTGATAAACTTAGGATTTATGTTTAAAGTGAATAAATTTGATATGTTAGGTTTACTTAATAACAGAGGGTTGAATAAGTTATTTTTTTTTAAATTAAAATTTCATAAAAATAAAATTTACTAAAAGTTTTTAATGTTAAAAAAATTGTAAGTTACGTTAAAAAAGTTAACAAAAATATAGTTTAAAAAAATTAAAAGTTTACAAAAAGTTTAAAATTCTTTAAATTAATTAAAATTAACTTTTTAATTTTAACTATTGAGAGACTATAATTTAATTGTTAATCCTTGTAACCAACTGGTGCATATCAAATATCTGCACATGTGCAGAAAAAACATACACTTTTACACTAACGTGAGTTCGATTTTAAATTATTTGCTAATTTTTATACAACTCGTTTACCTTTCAGAAACAAAATAGAATTAAATACTTACCGAAAAACACGTCCACTTCTTGTGCTTTCTTTCACTAGACTAACCTATCTCCCTTAACTTTGTTAGGGGGCGCTGCAATCGACGTAGAGGCGCTACCAGTCTTCCGGTTTGTGACGTCATTTCCGGTTTGAGATAAGAATAAACTTTAAATACAAACTACACTCGCTCGGTCATTCTTCCTCCACTCTTACTTGATAGCAGTTGTTAGTTTCTTATATTGACGTGTTGAATGACGTCATCACGTGTTTGTCTAAACTTGTCCAGTCTTGTTTCTGTGCTGCACGTCTGTTTTGCTAACTCATCTCTTACTCGTCTAGACTTGTTTCGTCTGCTTTGATGATTCATCTTTTGCTTTAACTGTTTGGCCTTGCTGGTGTCAACCACCTCATGTGTTTTGTCATAGCTTGAATATACTTTACACCAATCACTTAAATATAAAAGTCTTGTCACAACTTACTTAAACTTTGATAAAAATATTAATTATTCATAAATTTTATCAAATTCTTATACATTTACTAAGTCACTTTCATTCAAAAATATGGTAAAGTCCGATTTTAAATCGAAGTCTAAGATAAATTCCCCAAATTTGTAACATTTTAACACTAATAATAAATATCGTAAACACCCTGTACATACAAGTTTTGTAAACATAATATTACTTATAGCTAACTCGATCAGTCTCATGATAAATAATATAAGAAAAAGTTAGAATAGTTCACATATTTTTGTAATTAAAAAATGTATGCACAAACACACACACACAATATCTTACAAGGTTACAATACTCAACACACAGTTCACCATACTTAAAAAAACGATTCACGATAAATTTATAAATTTAAATTTAAATATTTGAAAAATACTGAAGTATTTTTATTTATAATTGTTCATTTATAAATAAAATATTTAAATTTAAATTTATAAATTTATCGTGAATCGTTTTTTTAAGTATGGTGAACTGTGTGTTGAGTATTGTAACCTTGTAAGATATTGTGTGTGTGTGTTTGTGCATACATTTTTTAATTACAAAAATATGTGAACTATTCTAACTTTTTCTTATATTATTTATCATGAGACTGATCGAGTTAGCTATAAGTAATATTATGTTTACAAAACTTGTATGTACAGGGTGTTTACGATATTTATTATTAGTGTTAAAATGTTACAAATTTGGGGAATTTATCTTAGACTTCGATTTAAAATCGGACTTTACCATATTTTTGAATGAAAGTGACTTAGTAAATGTATAAGAATTTGATAAAATTTATGAATAATTAATATTTTTATCAAAGTTTAAGTAAGTTGTGACAAGACTTTTATATTTAAGTGATTGGTGTAAAGTATATTCAAGCTATGACAAAACACATGAGGTGGTTGACACCAGCAAGGCCAAACAGTTAAAGCAAAAGATGAATCATCAAAGCAGACGAAACAAGTCTAGACGAGTAAGAGATGAGTTAGCAAAACAGACGTGCAGCACAGAAACAAGACTGGACAAGTTTAGACAAACACGTGATGACGTCATTCAACACGTCAATATAAGAAACTAACAACTGCTATCAAGTAAGAGTGGAGGAAGAATGACCGAGCGAGTGTAGTTTGTATTTAAAGTTTATTCTTATCTCAAACCGGAAATGACGTCACAAACCGGAAGACTGGTAGCGCCTCTACGTCGATTGCAGCGCCCCCTAACAAAGTTAAGGGAGATAGGTTAGTCTAGTGAAAGAAAGCACAAGAAGTGGACGTGTTTTTCGGTAAGTATTTAATTCTATTTTGTTTCTGAAAGGTAAACGAGTTGTATAAAAATTAGCAAATAATTTAAAATCGAACTCACGTTAGTGTAAAAGTGTATGTTTTTTCTGCACATGTGCAGATATTTGATATGCACCAGTTGGTTACAAGGATTAACAATTAAATTATAGTCTCTCAATAGTTAAAATTAAAAAGTTAATTTTAATTAATTTAAAGAATTTTAAACTTTTTGTAAACTTTTAATTTTTTTAAACTATATTTTTGTTAACTTTTTTAACGTAACTTACAATTTTTTTAACATTAAAAACTTTTAGTAAATTTTATTTTTATGAAATTTTAATTAAAAAAAAATAACTTATTCAACCCTCTGTTATTAAGTAAACCTAACATATCAAATTTATTCACTTTAAACATAAATCCTAAGTTTATCAATAAGTCAATTTAACCTTTCGAAAAATATAATTAATTTAAAAAAACTATGTATCGGGTTCTATTCATTTTGTAGTACTTTAAGCAGTAAACCATTCAATTAAATTGAAAATTTAGATGATTTCCTTTATCGAATATCTTAAAACATCTCTAAATACTATATTATCATGGTTTTCTTAGTTAAACCTACCCTAAATTATCAAACCGTAAAATAATTTTTGTTGTGGGTTCGAATCCAAGTTAAAACTTTTAATTATCTCTTAATTCCATTACCCACCGATAGAGGGCGATACAAAAAAAAAACTATTATTTCATTTTAAAAGGTTCACATCTAAATTCTAATTAAATTCTAAGTCATTTCAAATTTTACTCTAGTCTTCTAAGATTAAACTTCTTCAAAAATTTAACTCCCCTTCTGCAATGCACTTCCAAGTTATCGCACCCTCCACAATTTTAACTCGTGACTTTCAAAACATTTGATTTTTTTACACAATAATGTGATCGTTTGTTTTTTGAATGCTAATTTAATTTATTGTTTTTAAGTGTATCATTAAGAAATAACTTGAATATTAAATGAATTTAACCTTAAAAAAGAAACCCAATATATTCAACCAGTTGTTATCAGTGCCTTTGTGATGTAATTGTCAACGCATTCAGCTGTTAAGTGAAAAGATAATGGTTCGATTCCATTCAAAGACAACTTTTCATTTTATTTTCCTATGTCCTTTTTCTTATGTAGGGGGAAATTTCAAAAAGTAGTCAAAGTTGTAGTTTATATTTCTCAAATATCTTAAATCTCAACTAAACGCCGTGCTCATAAACATACCCTGAACTATGATTTTATTACTTGATCAGTAAATATGCTACAAGTGACGTCAATTGTGGGGGAAAAACACATCTATAATTCCTAACATCGTGTCATATCTTGTGAGTGCTTAAAAGTAACACATTTTCAATCGATTCTCTATAATAGTTTAAGTTACATACAATAAATAGCTCGAGTTTATTTCACCAAAAATAAAATTTCCTTTAAAAGTTATGAAATTTTTCATGTTTTATATAATTTCAACAAATTTATTCACACTTTGTCTAAGACATTCAAAATGTTTAACAGTTGCTTATTTAAAAAAAGTGAATATTTTATAAAGTTTTATTTTTTAAATGAGTGCGGTTAAAAAATTTCAATATTAAATTCCACTAAGTTGAATTTTTTTACAGGTATATTATTTCCACTGCTTTGAAAATGTCGTGTTATTTTCAAAAAACTTTAACAATGTGTTAAGTCTGATGTTTAAAGTTATTAATTTTCCTTAGTTTAAAATATTGTATAAGTGTAAAATTATTATTTTTCTTAGTTTAAAATATTGTATAAGTGTAAATTTATTATTTTTCTTAGTTTGAAATATTGTCTAAGTGTAAAGTTTACTTAAACTTAATTATTTTCTTTTGTCAATGTATCGAAATGTGTATTTGTTGCTTATTTTATAAAATGTATAACCTAGATATTTTTAAGTGTGTTAATTTCGTTAGGTCGAATTTTCTAAAATTTATAACCAACTAGATATTTTTCAAAGAAACTGTAACAATGTGTTAAGTCTAATTTTTCCTTAGTTTAAAATATTGTCTAAGTGTAAAGTTTACCAAAATGTAATTTTTTTATTTATCGAAACGTTTATTTTCTAAAATTTGTTACTTTATGTTAAATTTTCTAAAATTTTTAACCAACTATACATTTTTCCAAAACCTTTAACAATGTGTTAAGTCTATTTTTCCAACTTTCTTATCAATAAGTAAGATTAATACATATTCAAAGGAAAACCCATCGATGATTCATAACGTCACGTCTTACCTTGTTAGTGATTAAAAGTATCATAGATTTAAAATAACACATTTCCAATCATTCTCTTGTAGTTTAAGTAACATATAATAAATACATCACATTTATTTCATCATGTTTTACATAATTTCAACAAATTCATTCCCATTTTGTTTAAGACATTCAAAATGTTAAACAGTAGTTTATGTAGCATTGACAAACTGTTATAAGTAATTTATATAAAATAGTTACCATGAAAATAATAAAAAACTTATGATTTTTTAGTCAAAGACTATTTATTTATCATTTTCAATAACTACAATAGCAAAAACATGAATATACATGTTTCAAAACTAGTCCACACATTTTAAACCATTCTATATTTAGCTGTAGACAGTTCTAGATTTAATATTTGTTGCAATGCCCAATTAGATCCTTGTTGAGTGAATTTCTCAAAAGAGTTAATAATTTTCGTAAAGGCATCCTCAACATGTACAGGTATGTTTTGATTCGTCAATTCCAGTACAGTTCTTGAATGAAAATATGGGGTGATAGTATCTATATCACCGTCCGGTGTTTGGCGGCTTACAGCAACTTTTGCAGTTGCATACCATTTCATTGACCTTTTTACTTCTATCTGATAATTTAATTCATTCAAAACGTCCGACCGAATACTGTTAAAAAACGTGTGAAAATCTTGATCATTCTCCTCATTAGAATTTATTACAGTTTTAGTAAATACATTTAAAGCATTTTGTCTTTTAAAATGCTTCACTTTTTCATATAACGAATCTTTTAAAGATGTCGATTTGACAACTTTGGGTAGTACTTTGTGCGCGGTGTCTATATGACGTGATAAATCATATTTCCGATTAAATATTTCACTACACTGGATGCATTTATACTGCTTTCGGGGCTTATGGATCTTCTTATGTTTCAATAAGTCGTACTTTCTCGAAAACAGTTCATTGCATTTAATACACTTATATTGTTTGGGTGATTTGTGAATCTTTTCATGTTTCAATAAGTCGTACTTTCTTGAAAACAGTTCGTTGCAATCACCACACTTATGTTGTGTAGGTTCTTTTAAATGAGACAATTTATGGCGCTTCAAAAGAGCTTTTCTAGAGAAAGCTTTTCGACAGATGACACACACAAAAGGTTTTTCTCCTGAATGGGTCATCAAATGTTGTTTTAAATGATTCTTTCGGAAAAAATCTCTGTTACAAGTAAAACACACAAACTCTTTCTTTAGTCCTGATGAGGTGGGTTTCACGCCATACTTCGAAACGGGTCCTTCTTTGGATAAAATTGTAGAATCCATCTCTTGATTATTTAATTCTGATGATGAGGGTTGACACTTCAAGTTGGTTAGATCATTAACATAAGAATTCATAACTCATTCCATAATAGCTTAAATGAAAAAAAAAACTAACTTAAACGAAAAATGCAACCTATTACACCGATGAGAAGGGACAGTATAATGTTATGAACTCATTTCATTGAAATTTATATAATGATAGAGGGCGCTCGTGTAAAAATACTAACATTTTATTGGTTTAAAATACTAATATTTTATTGGTTTAAAAATACGTCACGTGATTATTTCATCCTATAATGTTATAAGCTCAACCACCACTTAATTCTTGCACAATGATTGAGAAGGTCTTACCTATCAGAAGTTCGTACATTTGTAAGTAGAAATATTTATTACTTTCGTATCTATTGCTTTTATAAATAATTATTTTACTTATCAAGTTGCTTAATTTCTAAATGATGTATTCTAAAACATCTTTTATGTCTTATGTGTATAAAGTCTGCCAAAATAGGGGAAAAAGAGGGGTGTGTGAAGTATTTGTAAAATTGAAATACGTTAATTTATAAACACTAGATTCCATTCTCTTTTTTTAAATGTTGCTTGTATAAAGTCAAATCTATTGAAAATTTATTTTAATCGTATAACTCTAAACAAAATAACCGCTCTCTTTAATAAGATAAATAGTCACTAAATTCTTGTTAAAATTTTTTCATATGAAAGGGAAAAAATCGTTCAAATTGTATGTTTAATGTGATATATCATATTGTATGTTTTTATAAATCAAATTTTGCACGTCAAATCACTTCTTAACTGAATGTAATGATTATGTCTTGCGTGTTGTGACTGGTTGGTTAAATATAGGGTTGATTATCTGCGTTAGGGATATAGGTCACTCTAGGGGTCATTCTAAGGGCTCCTAACTCATATTGACAAGTTTCGAAGAAAACTTCGAACGGTTAGGTCGACGACCGTGAGAGAGGTTTAAACCTAACACCTTCCATCTATCAGCTTTGAGAGTAGAACCTCTCAGCCGCTAGTCTTATGTGTTGTGTTTTTATAAATAATATTTTTCTTGTTTAATCACTTAACTCCAAAATGAAATGTTTCTAAGAGACTTTGTCATGTCTTAAGTGAAACATATTTAACTAAAGAAGGATGTAGTATTTGTGACATAAGTTATTCTACAGTACCCTTTTAAGAAAAAGAAAAAGAAAAAAAAGAAGCTATTACAAGTTAATTAAAAAAACAAACATATAATTAAAAAAATATATTGTTTAATTAGCATAAAAACGATTATTTAAGTTACTCCACAAATTTGTAAACTTAAAAATGGAAGATATAATGTAAGAGAAAGTATGACAAATCTTTTTTTCCTTTGAAAGATTAGTCACAAAGACTTGAATTAATTTTTTCCCTAAAAATGCCACATTAATTTCAGTACACAAGTTTGTGAAACGGCTTTTGCAGGAAAATAGTACAGTGAATACAATATTAAGCATTGTAATTTAATTCAATAACACAAATGCGTGGGTGTATAGCTTATAGTTACATTTGTAAAAAACACTTTGCTTTCGTTTTTAAAATATGTAAACACGTTATTTTTCGTAACAAAACTATAAACCTATATTTCTAAAATAAATGATTATAAGGTTAATACAAGAAAGAATCAAGCATGCTATTTTTGTCAATCTCTATAAATGACATTTCATAGTATTTTCATATAAAAATTTTCCTTCTAAATTATTATTTCGAATATGGAAATGATCTGTTGACAGAATGTTGTAAGAGAAATGTGCTTGTAAATTAAACAAACAGATGTAATAGCATTCATATTAAACCAAAACTCGCGAATTACTCAATAGCTAAAGACAATTTCCTGCAGTTCATTAAAACTATGATAAAGATATCTCAACGCAGGTCTGAAGTCCCCATCTCTCGCATTTAAAGAGATAACAACACACACACACGTCCTTGGTAACCTAAGATAAGACATGTGTGATACAGAAAATTGCAGGTTCTAATGTCACTAAAAATTAAAATAATACGTAAACCACTACAAAAAAATAAATAAATAAATAAATAAATAAATAAAAAATAATTTGAAACGCTTTAAATGAAAAAAAAAATGAAAAGAAAAGAAAAAGAAAAAGAAAACTCTTTAAATAAAAAATAAAATAAAATTTCACCCTTTACAAAGAACAAAATCTACGTGTATATTCCTGTACTTTTCTTATCGCTTAATCACTTCCGGTCTTTTAAACCACCTGTCCTGTTCCAACAAGCTCCCAAACATGTTCCTAAAACATGTTTACTGCTTCCTGAAAACCCTTTTTGGAAAAAGCATGTCTAATCCCGTTTCCGATCTTATTTCCTGTCGCGTTTCCAGTCTAAAAATAAATTTCACGTTAAACTTTTATAAAGTAAAACAAAGTCAGAAAGATTTCCATTTTTATATTAGGTGTTAGTTAGCAAATAAAATTTTTATTTCAGGTGAATCCAAAAAAAAAAAAAAAAAAAAAAAAAAAAAAAAAAAAAAAAAATCGAACATTTTGCTAATATTACTTTCAAACTAAATTCATTCTGATAGCAGGATTCCTACAACTCAACTCCATTCGACTAGAAGGATTAAAACCAACAAAATAAATTAAGCCCCCCCACAAAAATAAGCCCTCCCCCTCTCTCCCTTATCGCACTCACTTCCTGTCACATTTCCGGTTAAACTTCCTATCTACACTTCCTGTTCACTTCCTGTCTCAACATGCCTGTTATCCCAACCTGCTACTTCCGGTATCCACACCTGTCCCTTCCGGTAACCTTGAACTTCACCTTCAGAGGTCACCACCGCATCCACCGCTGGCGCAGAACTCTCTTTTATCATCTACTCGCGTGCATAGAACCTCCCCCTCCCCCCCCTACCCACCCACCCATTAAAAAAGAAGAAAGTGAAATAATTTTTTTCCCGAGTCTGCAGTACTCAAAATAATGATGAAATAGTGAAATTTCAATTATCTTTCTCCTTTCGATATTCAGGTTTTGCAGACCCGAAATAAAGCCAAAATTATAAAAGTTAATGCAGGAAATACAAAATTTTCCTATTTATTTTTCTTCCCTTACATCGGAATTTTTCGGGTCTGGAAGACACAATAACTCCAAAATTACAACATTTTGCATTTTCTTTTCCAAGATCTGAAATAGTGAAATTTTCATTTTTTTTACTTCTTTAGATTTCAATATTTGGATTTTTGGGGTCTGCAGGACCCAAAATTGTACAATTAATAATGCTAAAATATAAATTTTCTGCCACTTTTTTATGAAGCCGTGAGAACAGAATTAATGCTAAAATAGTAAAATTTTCATTTTTATTTTTCTTGCATTCCCTCGTAATTTTTCGGATTCTGGAGACCCCAAATGATGCTTAAATTGTAAAATTTTCGTCTCCTGTTTTTTGGGTCTACAGTAATAGATATAAAACCAAAATTAAACATCCTTTCACCCATATTTTGTTGATAAAAGCTGAAACTTTTGATACTAAAATACTGTCAGAAGTTTGCTGTTGCAGTAAATGAGTCCTAGTCTTGACTACCTATCACAGCTTATACCCATAATTCTTCCAAAAATATACACATCATATACTTCAAGGTCAAACAGGAATGTAACAGCAGGTGTCAGTGTTGCCATTTGAGTTTTTTTAAATTCTGATTGCTTGATTGCTGCCATTTTTTTTTAAATAGTAATATTTCCTTTATTTAATGACAAATTTAATAAAGCGACTATTACTATTTCAAAACAAATGACAGCAATAAAGCAATCTGAATAATAGGAATCAACAGGCAATACTAGTACTTTAGACATCCCGGAGTCGGAGTCAGAGTCGGAGTCGGAGTCGGTTCCTTTAAAATTTCAGGAGTCGGAGTCGGTCATTTTTCCCACCGACTCCGCAGCCCTGGTTATAATAGTCCAATGCTCCCGATTGCAGTCTTTCCCGCACTGTCGTCTCTTTAAAATCGGCTTAAATCGTCAACATTCTATATATTTTGATTCTTTGCCTTTATAAGAAAAGATAAATGCTTTTTGATCTCTTAGTATCTTAATAAATTGTCCTTAATTAGATGCTTTTAAGAATAAATATGGCTTTGTGAATGTGTTACAAAGTAGCAAGTTTGTATTTGCGAACAGCCTTAAGAAGTTTCCTTTGTCTTGTTTGTTTACATCTAGAGTTTTATGTCCGTAAAATCTTCTTCATGTTTACCTTTATAAAAAAAAGAGACTCATCTTGCTGTTCGATGAATGTAAGCGGTTCATTTAAATAACAAATTGTGTATGATCAGTAAATAGTATTAATAATATCAAATTCATATCTATTTATCTTTATCTAAACAGCGAATTATAAGTTGACTGATCGATTTAACATTGAGTTCACATCTTCTGAGAGCAATTTGTAAGTTAAAAGAGGTGAGAAACCTTTCCTGTGCAAAAATCGATACTAAGGTCGGCAACAGCGCGCAGTGTGTCTGGCTTCGGAAATCTTTCTAATCTGTTGACTCTTCTCCACGCAGTTTTTTTTTTTTCTTATCATTATTCAAATACTTCAACGATGCAAGATAAGTTATGCACTGTTGGTGTCTTTTTATGAATACTTCAGGATTCATAAATCACCCACTCTATGATGCACTTGTGGTTTTTTCTAATCCGGCTCACATGTAAAAATCTTAGCTTAGAGGTTAGATAAAGAGATAGGGATTCTTTTTTTTTATTATTATTAATTATCAAAGGCTAATGATCTTTAATTGTTTTTTTTTTTTCAAATTTTTTGTATAATAATAACTAGATGCAAGATACTGGTGTGTACTAATGCTTAATATTGTTCTTATGCGTATTTATAAGTAAACTAGTCGCCACTGGCGACCAGTTTGGTCGCCCTTTAATGTATGTTAAGAATTGTAACAAATTACTTTTATTCATAATTTATTTTTTTTCTTAATCCTTCGCCAAACCGGAAAAATCTAATAGACAAATCAAGAACTTTTGCGATCGTGGTAGCATTTCGCATATTTTTTGTTGTTATGTATTTCATCTTTCTTGACAAAAACCGCTTAACCCA
Source organism: Maratus michaelseni (assembly GCA_963931845.1). Classification (NCBI taxonomy): domain Eukaryota; kingdom Metazoa; phylum Arthropoda; class Arachnida; order Araneae; family Salticidae; genus Maratus; species Maratus michaelseni. The sequence continues at coordinate 78,939,328 of OZ007592.1, forward strand.
CTTTATAATAAATTAATCATTGTGTGTGTTTTATAATAAAATTGTGTGTTTTTTAGTATAAAATAAACTATTTCTTAATAAAATAAAAGTACATGCTGTTTTAGTAATCTCTAATAGGTACCTGAAAATGGAATTTTCTCGCCAAAATGGCACAAAACAAAAATCGCGCCAACTCCGGTGCGTCCGTGACAGCTGTTCCAATTTAAAATACATGACGTTCACATTTTTCTTTAAAATAGAAAATAGATAAATAAGAAAAAATATCATAAATCAAAACATTTGATTTCAAAATTAAAGTATCGTTTCTAATTTGCACACGCGAAAAATAAAAGCTGACAATTCATTTCGAAATTTGATCCATTAAATATTATTACATGATTCAACTTACGTTAAGAACAGATGAAGTTGAGTTGTATAGAACAGAATTATGGTAAACATTGACTGTCTCACTGGTGCGGATTATTTTTTTTAAACCAGGCAGCGGTCCAAAAATTGATTGTTTAATATTTTAAACGTTCACAACGAATGAATCTTTTTTTTTTTTTTTTTTTTTTTACTTTCATGGATAGAGAATTTGAACTGCGAACCTAATTTAAACTGAATTTATTGCAGAATATATACATAATTGAACGTAAATCATCTCTCAAATATTAATTTTTTTTGAACGATCTTTCTAAAAATGTAACTTTTATGCAGTTTTATTCGAAAAAATAATTTCGAATAAAAATGGCCGCCTGGCATATGAAAAAGTGAAGCGGGCGTCCCGGAACTGTTGATGACAGTCACATGACTTACGGTTTTATTATAGAGATAATAGAACGAAGAAATAGATGCCTGTGTTAGGCAAAATATTTTTAACGATCCTTTTCTATTACTTCAGGATTCATAAATCACCTACTATATGCACTTGTGTTTTTTTCTAAACCGGCTCAGATGTAAAAATCTTAGCTTAGAGGTTAGATAAAGACATAGGGATTCTTTATTTATTTTTATATTAATTATCAAAGGCTAATGATCTTTAATTGTTCTTTTTTTTAAGGGTGTTTGTATAATAATAACTAGATGCAAGGTACTAGTGTACTAATGCTTAATATTGTTCTTATGCTTATTTATAAGTAAATAATTGATCGAAGAAATATATGCCTGTGTTAGGCATAATATTTTTAAAGATTCTTTTCTATTACTTCACTGTTTAATTTTGTATATTATAATGTACTGTACTGTACTGAACTGAGTAAAAACTAGATGTAAGATATCAGGTGTGGGGGTGCTTAATATTTTTTTTTAACTTATTTATAAACAATTAACGCATCGAAGAAATAGATGTCTGGACTTAAAATGTTCATGTTAAATAACCAGCCAAGAACAAGTTCTGTGCTCTTTATTTCTCTGTTCCTTTGTTAAACTGATCCCAGTTAAATTAATTGTGCGTGTATCTCAGTACATATATTTCTTAGCTCTGAAAATTAATTTCACTGTTATAAAAAATATTCTTTTATTATTATTATTATTCTGTGTTATTTTAACTGTGTCATTATTATTATTATTATTATTATTATTATTATTATTATTATTATTATTTGCAAATTTAAAAAGAACTCTAATCGAAGAACTCTAAAAAGAACTCTAATCTATCTCTAATTTTTAATCATCCTCTGGAATTGCATATTGGGTGGGTCATTAATATTTTTTAAATTTTAAGATGGGTCGCGTAATAATAAAGTTTGGGAATCGCTGAATTAAGATATCAATTTTAGAAGAAAAATTTTTTAATTCGATGCAGTAATATATTAAAATTATTTATCAATCTATCAAAAGAATAAAACTCAGTTGAACTAATTTTATTTTACAAACAAATAGTATTCACACATTAGGGCTATAAACAGTTGTTTTCCTTTATACTTTTTAATAATGCAAAAATGGATTTCCTTGTGCATTTAATTATGTCATTGCAACGATCTATTTTTTAATTATGTGACCATGGCAACATATGAAAGATGAAAGGGGAATTTCCACTTACATCATCTCCTCTGATCTGGAGAAAAGGTAATTTAGAAGAAGGATATTTTTTCCCCATGGCCCTATGAAAAAATTAATCTATTTCTTATCTTGATACTGCGCCAGAAAAAGAAAATACTTTTTGTTATTTACTAAAAAATAAATAAGTAAAATTTCTCTGAAAATAATCTGCCGACTTAAAAGAAAAAGTAAAATTAAAAATTACTTATCCAACACTCTTCTGCTACAGAGATGTACAACATTAAAATAATACTTCGCCGTTTCTTTTTTGTAACATATAATCACGTTTTTTCAATCCCAATTTATATTATTCGATAAACTTTTAACTGCATTCTTTCTTTAGAAAATCTTATTTCCTGCAGACTAAGAACAAAATAATATATATGAAATTACGCTCCGAATTTTTTATTTCCATTTTATTGATATTATCTGTTCTTTTATTAAATTTATAGTATGAGAAAATTATTTTCTCTTTCCTTTCTGTTACAGTTCTATTTTATCGTTGCTAAGAAAAAATTGTGAGGAAATAAAAATAAATCTTTGTTAGTTCAAGTTTCGAGTATAACGCGTGGAGAGCTCTAGATGCCTATTGCACTCCTGGAGACAGTGTGTCTCTAGCTTTTGTTTGGTGATCAAGTAAATTTTCCCAGACCCTGATGAAATAGATAGCTCATCCTCTTATATTTCTTGATGACGTGAAGCACAATAATAAGGAATGTTCCAATCTTCCAGATTCATGCTTTTTATAGTGTTTTCGCTACCTTGTGTTTTTCGTTCATTGACCGAAAGACTGGTCAGCAAATAACTTTTCAAAAACTTTCCTTTTATACCCCACACTTATTTATTTTTGGTGTAATTAAAGTAGTATTATCTGTTTCTTATCTTAACTTTTGGCTGAAAGAATTTTTTTTTTTTTACCTTAATAAATAAATAAATAAATAAATATTGCTCTAAAGATAATCATCTGACATAAAAAATAAGGGGGGGGGGATTACTAAATGGACATTCAACACAAAAGTAATACTTAGCCATTACGTTTTATAACGTATAATCATGTTTTTCGGTCCCATATTATATCATTCACTAATTTTTTAACTCCATTCTTTCTTTAGAAAATATTATTTCCAGAGAATTATGAACAATTTATACGAAATTACGTCCAAAAATTCTTTATTTCCATGTTAATGATATTTTTATATGTTTGTTTATTAAGTTTATATATATATATATGTTTGTTTATTAAGTTTATAGTAAGGAAGAATCCTTTTCTATTCCCTTTTTGTTGTCATTTTATTCTATCACTGAAAAAATTGCAAGCATATAAAAATAAATCTTTATTAGGACAACGTGTGCAGAGTTTTCGATGTCAGTTACACTCAAGGAGATAGTATGTCTCTAGCTTTTGTTTGATGATCAAATAACTTTTCCCAGAACCTGATGAAACAGATAGCTCACCTCATCCTCTTCACTTATCGATGACGTCAAGAAGCACAATAATAAGGAATCGTTATAATCATGTTTTTCGGTCCCTTATTATATTATTCACTTATTTTTTTAACTCCATTCTTTCTTTAGAAAATCTTATTTCCAAAGAATTGTGAACAATTTATACGAAATTAGAGTCCAAAAATTCTTTATTTCCCTTTTATTGATATTTTTATATGTTTGTTTATTAAGTTTATAGTAAGGAAGAATCATTTTCTATTTCCTTTTTGTTATCATTTTATTCTATCACTGAAAAAAATGCAAGCATATAAAAATAAATCTTTATTAGGACAACGTGTGCAGAGTTTTCGATGTCAATTGCACTCCAGGAGACAGTATGTCTCTAGCTTTTGTTTGATGATCAAATAACTTTTCCCAGAACCTGATGAAACATATACCTCACTCATCCTCTTCCCTTATCGATGACGTCAAGCACAATAATAAGGAATACGAGTACATACCAATCTTCGAGATTCTTACTTTTTATAGTGTTTTCGCTATCTTGTGTTTCTCGTTCACTGACCAAAAGACTGGTCAACAAATAATTTTTCAAATGCTTTTCTTTTATATTCCACACTTATTTATTTCAACTGTAATTAAAGCAGTATCATCTATTTCGTACTTTGATTTTGTGCTGAAAGAATAAATTATTTTTGTTATCTTCTAAGTAAATAAATAAATACACATTGCTCTAAAAATAATCAATCTTCCAACATTTAAAAAAAAAAAAGATTTTTTCTAAATGGACATTTGAAACTAAAATAATACTTTGACAATACGTTTTATAAGATGTAATCATGTTTTTCAGTTCCATTTTATAATATTCAGTAATTTTTTTAATCAATTGTTCTTTAAGAAAATCTTACTTCCAGAGAATTATGAACAATTTATACGAAATTACGTCCAAAAATTCTTTATTTCCCTGTTATTGATATTTCTATATGTTTGTTTATTAAGTTTATAGTAAAGAAGAATCGTTTTCTATTTCCTTTTTGTTGTCATTTTATTCTATCACGAAAAAATTGCAAGCATATAAAAACTAGTAGTTGGGGGCCACCGTAATACTTACCCATCATGGATATGCATAATGTAAAATATTAAAATAAAAATGTGTTAACTACATATAAAATGCATTGCATTTCGAATAAAATCGTGGCTTGATGACGTCATAAACTTTAAAGGCTCGATTACTGAATTGCTTGAAAGAAACATCCTTATAACTCCAAAACTAATAATCCTATTAACTAGCGGTTTATTGCATCTGATTAAGCGTCAAATTTCCAATTAAAATATATCTTTGAAGTGAAATTTGGATGAAATACAGGGTCATGAAAAATCGAAGAGTATGGAAAATAGGATTCCAAATATCTCGGCAACTCATTATCCGGTCGACTTCATGCTTTATGCAAAATTTGTTTTTTTATTGCCTTTTATATTCATTTCTTAAAATAAACACTTTCGAAAATTTTTATATACCTTTTATCAGAACGAATATTTCGAGAGTCCGAAAAAAATAGTTCCGGTTAATCGAGGTTATTGAAATGAAATAGGCTTCTTTCCATTATTACATACTAAGTACATACCAAATTGCAAGTCTCTATCTCAATTTTTTCGGGAGATAGAGCGTTTACAGACACACAGACACACGGACGGCAATTTTTTTTTTTCTAAAAATATGTTTTTCGGAATCCCCAGTGCCTGAAACGTGTAAATCCGTCAAAAAATTTTTGGATTTTCAAAACGATTACAAGACTTACCCTATACTACGTATGATGGGTAAGTAATAAATCTTCATTAGGACAACGTGTGCAGAGTTTTCGATGTCAATTGCACTCCAGGAGACAGTATGTCTCTAGCTTTTGTTTGATGATCAAATAACTTTTCCCAGAACCTGATGAAACAGATAGCTCACTCTTCCTGTTCACTTATTATCGATGACGTCAAGCACAATAATAAGGAATATATTCGGGATATATTCGGGATACGAATAGGTTCGAGTATTCCATTCTCCGAGATTCTTGCTTTTCATAGTGTTTTTGCTACCTTGTGTTTCTTGTTCACTGACCAAAAGACTGGTCAACAAATAACTTTTCAAATGCTTTTCTTTTATACTCCACACTTATTTATTTCGAAACTAAAATAATACTTTAACAATACGTTTTAAAATATGTAATCATGTTTTTCAGTTCCATTTTATATTATTCAGTAATTTTTTTAATCAATTCTTCTTTAAGAAAATCTTATTTTCAGAGAATTACGAACAAAACATATTAAATTACGCCTGAAAATACTTTATTTCATTTTTATTGATATTTTTATATGTTCGTTTATTAGGTTTATAGTTTAGAAGAATCCTTTTCAACTTTATTTTTGTTGCAATTTTATTTTATTATTGAGAAAAAAATTGCGTGTAAATAAAAATAAATCTTTGTTAGAACGACGTGTGAACGGCGTGTGACGTTAGAACGACACTCTGGATGTCTATTGCACTCCAGAAGACAGTATGTTTCTAGCTTTTGTTTGATGATTCCCAAATGATTCCAAAGTAATTTTTCCCAGACCCCCATGAAACAGATAGCTCATCTTATTCACTTACACGGCCGATCGTTATGAAGATCGGCCGTGATTTACTTATCGATGACGTCAAACACAATAACAAGGAATGTTCTAATCTTCCAGATTCTTACTTTTTATAGTGTTTTCGCTATCTTGTGTTTCTCGTTCACTGACCATTATACTGGTCAGCAAATAACTTTTCAAGTGATTTTCTTTTATGCTCCACACTTATTTATTTTAGCTGCAATGAAAGTAGCACTGTCTGTTTCTTACCTTGATTTTGGGCGGAAAGAAGAAATTATTTTTGTTATCTTCTAAATAATTAAACATTGTTCTAAAAATAATCTTCTGACATTTAAAAGCAAGAGAAGAAAACTATTCACTAAATGGGCGTTCAACACTGAAATAATACTTTGTCATTACGATTTATAATGTATAGTTTATTTTCAGTCCCAATTTATATTATTCAGTAATTTTTTAACACTATTCTTTCTTTAGAAAATCTTATTTCTGGAGAATTGCGAACACAATATATCAAATTACGCCAAAAAAGTTTTTATTGATATTTTTATATGTTCGTTTATTAAGTTTACAGAATGAAAGAAGCCTTCTCCGTTTCTTTTTTGTTGCAATTTTATTTTATTATTGGCAGAAAAAATTGCGAGCAAATATAAATAAATCTTTGTTTGGAGAACGTGTATAGATTTCTGGATGTCTATTGCACTCCAGGTGACAGTATGTCTCTAAGTTTTATTTGATGATCAAGTAAATTTACTCAGACCCTGATGAAACATCAATTCAACCTGTTCTGTTATCGATGACGTCAAGCACAAGGAATGTTCCAATCTTCCAGATTCTTGCGTTTTATGGTCTTTTCGCTATCTTGTGTTTCTTGTTCACTGACCAAAAGACTGGTCATTCTTATGACAGTGCTTTAGGTTAGAAAATAGCTTTTGAACTGTTTTTCTTTCATACTCCACACTTATTTATTTTAGCTGTAATTAGAGTTGCATTATACATTTCTTACCTTAACTTTGAATTGAAAAAGTAAATTCTTTTTGTTATGTACTAAAAAATAAATAAATAAACATTGAAACGTTGAAAATATTTTAAAAGTGCTTTAGGTTAGCTAATAGCTTTTGAAATGTTTTTCTTTCGTACTCCGCATTTATTTATTTTGGCTGTAATTAGAGTAGCATTATCTATTTGTTGCTTTGATTTTGGAATGAAAAAAGAAATTCTTTTTTGTTATATACTAAAAAATAAATAAATAAACATTGAAACTCTGAAAATAATTTAACAGTGCTTTAGGTTAGCTAATAGCTTTTGAAATGTTTTTCTTTCGTACTCCGCACTTATTTATTTTGGCTGTAATTAGAGTTGCATTATCTATTTCTTACCTTGACTTTGGACTGAAAAAAGAGATTATTTTTTGTTATACACTAAAAAAGAAATAAATAAACATTGAAACTCTGAAAATAATTTAACAGTGCTTTAGGTTAGCAAAAAGCTTTTGAAATGTTTTTCTTTCATATTTCTCACTTATTTATTTTGGCTGTAATTAGAGTTGCATTATACATTTCTTACCTTAACTTTGGATTGAAAAAGTAAATTCTTTTTGTTATGTACTAAAAAATAAATAAATAAACATTGAAACGTTGAAAATATTTTAAAAGTGCTTTAGGTTAGCTAATAGCTTTTGAAATGTTTTTCTTTCGTACTCCGCATTTATTTATTTTGGCTGTAATTAGAGTAGCATTATATATTTGTTGCTTTGATTTTGGACTGAAAAAAGAAATTCTTTTTTGTTATATACTAAAAAATAAATAAATAAACATTGAAACTCTGAAAATAATTTAACAGTGCTTTAGGTTAGCAAAAAGCTTTTGAAATGTTTTTCTTTTATATTTCGCACTTATTTATTTTGACTGTAATTAGAGTTGCATTATCTATTTCTTACCTTGACTTTGGACTGAAAAAAGAGATTATTTTTTGTTACATACTAAAAAAGAAATAAATAAACATTGAAACTCTGAAAATAATTTTATAGTGCTTTAGGTTAGTAAAAAACTTTTGAAATGTTTTTCTTTCATATTTCGCACTTATTTATTTTGGCTGTAATTAGAGTAACCTTATATATTTCTTGCCTTGAATTTGGACTGAAAAAAAAGGAGATTCTTTTTTGTTACGTATTAAAAAAATAAATAAATAAACATTGAAACTCTGAAAATAATTTAATAGCTCTTTAGGTTAGCAAACAGCTTTTGAAATATCTTATCTTTCATATTCCGCACTTATTTATTTTGTATATAATTAGAATAGCATTATCTATAACTGAAAAAAAAAATATTTGTTGTGTACTTAAAAATAAATAAATAAACATTGATGCTGAAAATAATCTTCAGATATAAATTTTTATGTCCTAGAATAATAATACCTAAATGTCCTAGAATACTAGTCTTTTACACTTCACAATTATTTAATAAATCCTTAATACACACTTAAATAAAACATTTAAAATAAACGAATATTTACAGTTTAATATTTAATATGTAAAAATATACTCCGAAAAAAGTATGTAAGAACAATATAAAACGGAAAGATTTTTTTTTTCATGATTTGGTAGTCAATTCTATAGAGTAACTCATAGAAAAAGACCAGTCAAATATCATGAAAACTCAGAAAGATGCCAGCAATACAATGAGCTAATTGACAAATTAAGGGTGAAATCCCATATAATCCAATGTGATTTACCCCCTAATTTGTCAATTAGCTCATTGTAGGCTGGCATCTTTCTGAGTTTTCACGATATTTGACTGGTCTTTTTCTATGAGTTACTCTATAGAATTGACTACCAAATCATGAAAAAAGAAATCTTTGGTATAGTTCGCGCACGCGAGTTATAAAGTACTTCATACATATGCCCATATCCCATCAAATATTCAATATGTTAATTTTTTTAATTGCAGTATCCTGTTTATACTATTCTTGAAGGCAAACATGTGCTTTACATCATCGAATTTTATGAATAATTTGTCAAGAAGTTCAGTGCATAGTCGACAAACCGTGTAAAAAGCAAAATAGTCCGGTCACTGTCACTTAATTTTTGTAACAGCAATATATATTTTACATATTAGTTGGAATTCCGTGCAATCAGAATGAAAAATGATTTTCAAGAAAACCAGTTATGATCGAACATTAAGTTTCAGTGGTTTTGCAACAACACAAAGAAGTAGACAATGCATTCATTTATAGGTATTCTATAGTAATACCTGCTTAATATTATTTATTGAAGAGATAAATTTGAATAATAACGATAAGAAAATCTAACGAATTCTGATCTTTTGAGAATGGTTAATTTCTTTTCGCAGTAGCTGCAAGAAGGCATTTTCTATAAAAGAAACCATGTGTAAAAAATTTTTGAGGCCATAAAAACTTAGTTTTCTAAAATAAAAATTAGAGAAGAGATCTTGCAATTACAATTAGTAAAATAAAATGTGATTTTTTTTTTCCGCGCGTGAAACTAAGTTTCGCTTGCATGAATTTTAGCCTTTTTTTTTCTGCGACAGACGTACAACCCTAATTCTAATGGAGGCACTCTCATCGCATTTCAACATTTACATCGTATCAATATTAATTTTCATCTCTGATTTCTCTTCTTAAAGTATTTGTTTTTCTATCGTTATGACCCTATTTGATACAATTTCCATGTTGCATTCGTATCGCATTCCTAATTATAAAAATTTCAATTCTATCTCTTAAATCAACTGTTAGAGTATATTATTTCGATAAAAACTGAAATTGAAATTAAATGTGATTATTTTTGTAATTGAAATAGCAACCGTATTAGACAAAATATTAAGAAAATGCATATTTTATATATTTTATAACTGGAATAGATTAATCTAATACATTAATAATCAAACTTTCTAAATTTACAGCTTTTATTTCAAATAGCAGTTATTATACCTCTTTAAAAAAAAACTTATGTTTTACATAAGAACATCAAGAAGTAAAATTTTTAACTCAAATTTGATTTGCTGTCTAGGAACATTTTATTTATTTATTTATTTTATAACACTTTATTTTTATCAGTTCTTTCATTTTTCAACATAAAATATAGATATGACGAATCTAAATGAAAAAAAAAAAAAGTTTCCGAGCTGCCATAAAGATGAAGATGAAACGAAAAACTTCTTTCTTCCTTTCAATTTCTAGAATTAGAGATGAGGAAACACTTTCATTGCGTGCCAGTATTCATTTTCGTTTCCCTTTTCGCCAGTGACAGTATATATTTCTTACTTATTTATTGCAGTATACCAGGATACATAGATTGGATAGAAAATTATGTTGATTTCTTTGATTCTCATTTTAATAAATTTGATTCCTAATTGAATCCGTGATTTCAAAAACTACATAAGTCCAAGATTTAAGATTTTTCAGGAATCAATAAAAACTGTATTTTTGTTAGATATCTTTCAAAACTGACATAAATCATTCAAATCTGCATCTTGACACTTAAATATTCGAGTAAATTCACACAGCAAAATTTTCATTTTGTACATTTTTAATTTCTAGGAGAATAAATTAATGCGTTGTAAGATTAATTTTAAGTTAAATACAATTACAATGTTGTACAAAATTCAAATGCTTACGTATTTTAAGAACTTTTCTGTGCTCACTATATTTCTTAAATATTTAAATATGTGTGCAGGTTATCAGGTATTTATTTATTTATTTATAAGAATTAAAATAAAAGTAACTGAAATCCAAGGGAGCTACTTTCTGACATATTTCTGAATTTATTTTTGTTCAGAAACGCATAAAATTGACAGGTGTTCTTATTCAGAAACTGTGTAATCGAATGGCGTTTTCCATTTTTTAGTAAATCCAGAAGATATTTCAGAAAATATTGTCAAATCTGGCGTTTTGAACCAAATTCCCTACTCGCCAAAGGGGAAAACTTGTCACGTGACAAGAATCACTTATAACTCGATAAATAATTTGTTTATCAAAAATGGATAACGCTATTCGACTCCGGTTGCTTCAATAATCAGGACAGCCAATTTTATGCCTTTACATTTAAAAATGAGTCTGAAAGTTTCGCGTTGTTGAGCAGGGAATTTGAGAACCACTTTAAAAAACAAAACCTTGGTACTTTTGCAGTCAATGGGATTTAGTGTCCTACAAATGATACAAAAAAAATATATTAATCATATTTTTATTAGATGTCTTTCAAAACTGACATAGATCATTCGCATCTGCATCTTGAAACTTAAATATTCGAGTAAATTCAAACAACAAAATTTTCCATTTTGTACATTTTTAAATTTCTAGGATAGTAAATTAATGCGTTGTAAGATTGATTTTAAGTTAAATACAATTACAATGTTGTACAATATTATATATGTGACGATTTCACTGAATCTCCTTATTTTTTGTAAATCACACTATCAAGGACAGAGGTTTCCACCTAGGAATTTTGCAGTCGTAACGCCGATACTCCTAATTCATGGTGTGCTTATTGAAGGAAATAAATAGGCAGTCGATTCCAATCCATATTTTATTAAAATCCGGAAAAACTCTGAGGCTATGCTTTCACTAGTTCACATGATAATGCCATAAATAATGACTTTTAGTACCAAGGATAGCTTTAGTGAATTAAATTAAGCTTGAAGAAGGCACGAGATGTTAATAGGCAGCGTCGTATGGTCAATGGGCAGCCTAGGAGATTTTATTCCATGATCGGTGGTGAAGTACGCGCCTGGGTTACGTATACATCGAGATCCAGGAACAATCTGCTCTCTAGGCGGGAAAACGAGCATATAAGCATTTGCTAAAGCTCACGAATACAGAGCCGCGAAACAGTCTTTCGACCAATAGCGTTACGGGACTCTATTTTTTGGGCGTTATGATATGAAAGATATTAAACTTCCGACTGAAAAAGCGCGGGAAAGACCATTCTAGGTTGATCTGGAATGAACCTGATTTTTTCGAACAAATGTAGAAATAAAAAGAAAATGCGTAGGTTTTACTGGGTCTTGTCAGAATTTTACATTGAAACTGAGATTAACTTTTATGTTTGAGAAAAGAATACTTTTTGTCAGAAAAAATAGGAGAATAAAAAATAAAAGGATACAGGTTGTTTTTCGAGAGAATTAAAATATTTAGTTGGGAAAGTGATATTTTAAAAGGATTAAAATTTAGGATGTGTTATTTTAATGAAATAAAAAGCTGGTAATTTTAACAGAACGGCATATTAGTGCCATTTTTTTTTTCAAGAGAATAAGTTTAGAATAAAGAATTTTTAGCTATGCGGGATTTTGACAATTTAAATAATAGAACGAGAAAATAATTTAGAATAATGGGAAATAAACAGAATTATAGAATTGATGAGGCAAACGGCGACAAAATTAAAATTTGTTTCATATATATAAAGAAAACTTAATATAAGCATATGTGAGAATATTTTCGAAAATTGCAAATTTGTAACATGCACATTTAAATATGTAACATGCAATGATATGCACAATGCACAATACACCAGCGGAAATAATTAAAGGTTAAGGATTGGCATTAAATGTATAGGTTCGAAAATAGTAGTATTAAAAATCTGTAATCCTTCGCATTTATTCATTAAAGCACATAGTCATATTCTCCACTGTGTTCGATCACATTTTCTTCTTGTTATGTTGTTGGCCATTGGAATATATCTTGGTATTGTTATTGACTAATGTTGATTTTGCAATAAACAACAATTTTGAGTAGCAATGGATAAATAAACCTATATAATTTTTGTCTACACATGTGAATCTATCTTCAAAGACACGTTTGAAACAAAAAATAATTGCATTTCGGAAAAAGTGAACATTGCAATTCCAATAATTATAGCTTTTGCAATCACCGATTCAATTTATATATTGTTCAAATGTACATAATGATGATAACTGAAATGAAAATAAATCAAGAAGTCAAATGTTTGCAAAAGAAATGTATAATTTATTCCATTACACAGAAATAATAATATTAAAAAATATTTTATCGTTGATTTTTTTTCATTGACGTTTTTAAAGGACAGGATGTATACATAATAGATCAATAATCAAAATTTTAACAAATGCAGATTTTACAGGCTGTTTCGTAATTATGTCCACGATTTTGGAAGGTTATAAATTAAGAAACCACGGCGAATACAGCAGAAAAAAAAATATTCATATCACTATATAAAGGATCACTTCAGATTTTATATAATTTTCATGACTTTCTTTCGATATATTATTTGCACTTCTAGAGACGGATATACATCCATTATAAAATAAAGTAAGCATTTAACTCTTAAAGACTTAATTAACACTGTGTGATTTTTTTTCCTTAAAGGCTTATATCGTGTTCTCTTTGCCAAGTGATTAACATAGAACGGTCTTAGCGGCCAATTTAAACAGGTCCAAATAAACATATTTCAAAACAGAAATTTCTTAGTACAAGAAATTAATTACTGTATACCACACATTAATGAGATAAATAATGAACTTAAATAGTATTAAATAAAAATTCTGATTTAAAATATGTTTATATGACTTTAGTTAAATTTACCCATGCGGCAGTTCTAGTGTTAACAAAATTGCGAAAAAGAATCACATTTGCAAACTGCAAATGTGATCCTTGGAAATCTGACATGCCGGAAGGAACAGGAGGAAAACTTTGTTTTAAAACTTATATATGCCGCGCAATCAAAAGTGAACATATCAAACACCTATAAAGATTTATAAAAAATTTAAGTGACGCTTTAGATGGCAGTATAAACTGTTCTGCTATATTTGTCATAGTTTTTAATTATGAATTTCCAATCACCCTGAAGAAATTATTAAACGCCCTATATTTATAACTTAAATTAATTTTAAATCTTATGTTCACGTGTAAAAACTCTGAGAAGTAAAATATTTTATTAAACATGATTTTACAGCATCCGAACATTTTTCATAAAATTACATTTTCGTCAATTCTTTCTTTTTTAAACATAAAATATAGAAGAACCGCAGCGAAAAAATGATTTTGATTTTTCATGAAGATGAAAATGGAACGGAAAACTTTCTCCTTTTCATTTCTTAGAAATTCTCTCACCGCATTTCAATAGTCATCTTCATTTTTTCTTCGTGCCTCACAGAAAGATTTTTTTTTTCATCCCACACAGACGGGGGGGGGGGGGGGGTTTCACTCTGTACAATGCATAGATTCAGGAAATAATTTTGTTACATACATTGACTGTCATTTTAGACATATCTTGCTATATCATTCGAAAAATTAGTAAGTACAATTGAAGAAATAGAACTGAAATAGTTACTTCTATTTTAATTGATTTTACGGAAGTAAAAGGAGTTATAAATAAAAGAACAGCAAACTACATGTTAGTTAATGAAAACACAAATGTATATATAGTATGTACACAAATGTATGATATAGCAAGGTATATATCTGAAATGACAGATGATGTATGTACTTGTATAACAAATCTCTGGTATAATTCAAAAGATCTGATGTAATTAAAGTGTTTTTAGAATTTAAAATATAACTTTTTTTTATTTAAAAAAAGTTTAATTCTGTAAATAGGAAACCGAAATAAAAAATATGAGAATAAACGTATTTAAAAATGAAAAAAAAAATTAATAAATTTCCTTCCAGTTTATTCTGGCGTTCACATTAATGTCATATATTCAAATTTAACATAATTTTATTTAATAGTTCTTTTTTCTAGTGTGAGAAATTGATGCTGTAAATGTGAAAAAAATTCAAAGAATTTTAAGCATAGAGGTAATTTAAATTAAAAATTAAGTAAATAATATTTTTAAAGCACAATTAAAGTTTTTGTTTTATTTTCCGTTAACGTTACAAATTGATTTATTTAATGTTTTTTCCTGCAAAATGTAAGTTTGTTTCTTTATACTATAATAAAAAAATATTATAAATTTTGAAATATATATATATAAAATATAAAATATATTTTTTAATATAAATTTAAATACGATTTTTCCGTGAAAAATAAACCTTCAAATAAGTTGGGTTTTTTAAATGATTATATAAAAACTGTGCATTTTTTAAAAAACGAAGCGAAATATTTTCAGATTTTTTTTTTCCATAAAGTGTTCGAGAAGGATTTATTTAAACTTTTAACTAGTGATGGGCAGAATGAATTATTCTGAGATTCGAATAAATCATTCGGGCATGCGCAAAAGCATAGATGCTAACCTTCGTATTTTTTTAATCGATTTCTATCATAAAAGTTTTTTTTTTTTTTAATAAGAGTAAAATTAAAAATTACATAAAAATATAAAACTACTTTTTCTTTTACGAGATTTCTGGCTGTAATTGATTAAAAAAACGCGAAGGTTGACAACTATGCATTTGTTTCTATATTTTTTTTTTACAAAATGTCTAGTGATAATTGTTTAAAATAAATAAGAAGGTTGGCATCTATGCTTTTGTGCATGAACGAATGATTCATTCGAATGACAAAATCATTCATCATGTCCATCACTACTTTTAACTAATTTCTCCAGTTAAAAAAAGAAAACGATAAAGATCTTTCCTTTACATTATAATTTTCCTTAATGAGCTTTCTTTTAAAGCTTATAAATTTCTTATTTGTTTTTCGAACAAAATTAATCTTATATGTATTATATGTACATATGTATTATATGTGCATGTGTATTATATGTACATATTATATGTACATATTATATATATATATATATATATATATATATATATCTGTTATATTATATATATATATATATATATATATATATATCTGTTATATTATATATATATATATATATATATATATATATATATATATAATATCTATGAATTTCAAAAACATATCAAGTTCTATTATCATTCTACTTAAATCTCCAAAGAGATAATTATATTGTGTAGACAGAATATCACATATCTAATATTTAACATGTGCAATCATAATATTACCAAAGCTCGTGCTTCAATAGTAATAGGCCAAATTAACTCATACCTGAATAATATTTAAAAAGAAAAAGAAATGGATTAATAAATTAAATATGAACCATATACAATTTAAAATTGGACCACAAGAGAATTAAATATGAATTGGATATGAAAAAACACATGTACATGTACTCATCAGCCTGGATGCACCCACATGTGTTTTAAAAAATAGTTCAGTATTTCATAATTCTACTGGCATAATGCTAAGAACAGTAGAATCATCCAGGTATACTGAACTATTACCAGACAACAATTGGAAATATTAAAATTGGAAATATTTAAATTGGAAATAAAAAACCATTAAGAATATATAAAATATTTTACTCACATCGATTATTCTAAAAACATTATGTATCACTTCACGAAATTACCACCAGAAATAATCCCCCAGTTTTGAAATAATAAAATTGGAAATAAGAACACGTAAAGTGTATATAAAATACCTAACTCACAATAATAATCCAGAATTCTTAAAATATCATAATTTCTGCATAATATCCATGTCCACATTGGCACGCATCATACATGTTGATTTAGTCGAGTTGAGAGAAATGATTTGAAAGACAAGTTGAGAGCACACTTTTTTTAAACACAACCCCATCGATGACACCCCAACACACACATATATATATATATATATATACATACATATATATATATATATCTGTTATATTATATATTTATATATTATAAATCTGAGAATGTGCAGTGTCGTATCACAATGGGAAGATAGACAAAAGAAAATAAACTTTTTATTTCTATTAATGTCCTGTCAAAAGAGAAAAACAAACAATTATCCTTCATGCACTAACTTATTTGACTTATTTTCTGACTTACTAATAAATTTTCTCTGTAAAATTAAGCTTAAAATAGATTCTCTCTCTCTCTTTTCTTTTTTTTTTTTTTTTTTTTTTTTTTGGCACGGTATTAAAAATATATAATATTAATTAAGAAATATATATGCATTTTTTAAAATAAAAAGATCAAGTAAGTTGATTCTTTGAATTGCAATAAAAATAAATAATACAAATCCGCAAAATGCACACATTTTGGCAAAGGGGAAAACAGACAATTTCAGAATATTTTACACACAAATTTTGATAGATTTATTCAGTTTAATCTAATTTATCCTGTAAAAAATAACGTATTTTTAAGAATATTTACAAAGGATTGATGTTATAAATACGACAATATACTCCGCATTATCACAAACATTAAAACACATACAAAAGAAAATAAACTTTTCGTTTCTATTAATGTTCTGTCAAAAGTAAATGACAAATACTTATCCTTCGTGTACTGGCTTATTTGACTGTCTATCTGACTTTCTTATTAATTTTTCGCGTAAAGTTAACCTCCAAATAAGTTTTTTTTTTTTTTTTTTTTTTTTTTTTTTTTTTTAAACATTGTATTAAAAATAGATAATAATAATAATAATAATAAAAATTATGTATATTTTTGCGAATATTAAGAGCATGGTTTTCAGAATGTTTTTATGCATAAACGTTAGAGAGCGATTTATCTAAAATCTAAATGCATTTTTCATATACAAAATAACTTGATTTTTAAACTATTTACAAAAGATATATATTATATAAATCTCAGAACGTGTACTGTCCTATTACAAGGGGGAAGACAGACAAAAGAGAAGAAACTTTTCGTTTCCTTTAATGTTCTGTCAAGAGTAGAAAAACAAACAATTATCCTTCATGCAATGGCTTATTTGACAGACTATTTGACTTTTTAATGAATTTTTCATGTAAAATAAAGCTTAAAATAGATTTTTTTTTCACAGTATTAAAAATAGATAATATTAAATTTAAAAAAAAAAACTTTTTTTTTAAATATTTACAAAGATAATTATTTTCAGAATATTTTTATGCATAAACGTTAGAGAGCTATTTATTTAAAATATAAACACATCTTTCCTATACAAATTCGATTTTTGAACTATTTACAAAAGATACTTATTATATATCTGAGAACTTGCATTGTCTTATCACAAGGAGAAAGACAGACAAAAGAAAAGAAAGTTTTAGTTTCCATTAACGTTCTGCCAAAAGAAAGGGGGCAAACACTTATCCTTCATCATTGTTCTCCATTTTTCCAGCTGCGAAAAAAAAAAGAAAAACCTAGGCGCCCAGCTGTATCTGTTGAAGAAATAATTATGTTATTCCAATCGACACCCATCTTACTTTTTTCACGTATAATTCTAACTGTAGATGAATACAAAAGAATTAATGAGATAGAAAAATTTCCTTCTGTACTAATTAATGCATTTGCTGATAAAACATGCAAGTTTGAATCTATAGATAAAAATGCAGGCAAATTACATAAATAGGGGGAGAACATCTGCAAGAAATGACTTATTTAAAAAAATAATTTTTTTAAATTAAAATTACTAAAAGTATAGTATAGCTTTATTTTTAAACATCTCCCTTTTCTTTTCTTTCTTTTTTTTTGTAAATTTTTGTCGCGAATTTAAGTATATCTTATTTGTTTAATTTAAATATTTTTTCTATATTTCTATATATATTATATTCTAATATTTTTTTAAATATATTCAATTTTGGTGATTTTGTTTTTAATAAAAATTATTGACAATAGGAAATTATATGAGTTGTAAATTTCCAACTGGGCGAAAAATGTCCGGGCCAGGATGGAAAATTGGGATCCAACTGGGTTTCGCCCAGTTGGAAAAAAATAACTCATATGATTTCTTTACGAATTTGAATAATTATGTTAAAATCAATCTAGTGAATAGAAAATTACCATACATTAATGAATAATGTAAAATAACAGTAAGTAATAAGTAAGAAAAAAAAAGATAGTCTTGGATTTTGTATTTCTTATTGTAATAACGATTTTTAAATTATTTCGATTATTTATATTATTTTATTATTATTAATATTATTTATTTATTTTATGCAGAATATCAACAGTTCATCCCTTTTTAAAATCCATGTTTTTAAAATCCTTAAATCTAAAGAAAATATTTAGGTAATTACAGCTATGATAATTTTATTTTATTTTTTTGTCCTATAGGAAGAAAATTAAAAATGTATATTATGCCAGAAATGTAAACAAAATTTTGAAAAAGGGGAGATTTGGTGAAACTCTTTCATTTTAATAGTTATGATGGGGGGGGGGGGGGTGAAAGAAAAGAAAAAAAAGAAAAAAGTAAAAGAAATATCAGTAACTATACGTTATCGCCAGATTTTATTTGTGTGAGGGATTTTATTTACGTACAGAGTGGCTGAAATTCATAAAATAGGAGCAATTTACACTGTGGTGCGTAAATAAATCCACAAATGATGCCTATTTTTAGTGTTTTTAATTCACATTAAAAAAAAACAGACCAAAAACCACGTCAAAGTGGTTTTCTCCTCATTGACAGAGTGTGCCAGAATGCATTAACTTGTTATAATGGAAGTTTGTATCGCCAAAATTTAGCGACATTTTGACTCTTTTTTTTTTCTTTTCTTGTAAGTTTTTCAGTGTTTCCAATCGTGATGTTCAATTGCACATCTGTTCCTATCCTATGCATGTTATTTTTAATTTTTCTTAGGTTGCCATTTTCTTACAATGACGGTTAAGGAAATCACCAAAAATATTATGATCAAACTGAAATTTCATTTTAAAATAAATAAAATTAGAATAAAATAAATGGAGCTTTGACTGTTGTCAGGTAGAAACAGCAGACTGTCGCTAATAATATACATTCAAATTGACGAATCCTCCATAATCGGAGCACTATTTGGTAAATGTATTTTCAACAAATAGAAGAAACAGAGGCCACTCTCTCGCATAAAAAGGGGGGGGGGCGCATTTAAGTGACATTTAACGCCTAAAAGATAAATGACATCATTGTGTCGCACAAAACTTAAATTTCTTACTTGATCAAGCATTACTCTATTCCTGAGTATAATAATATTTTTAGAGAAAAAGAAACAAAAAAATTTTCAAAAATTAAATGATGGTATCTCTTTTTTAACCTCAACTTTTCATTTGCACGCTGTTATTTTTTTTATTATTAAAAATTCTACACTGTAATAAAAAAAATAAATAAATAAATAAAAAACAAGACAGATGTTTTCTAATCTTGAAAAGTATAAAATAAACCATTCAGAAAAGCTGTCTTTATCTTAGAAAGCATACTTTCGAGATTTAAAGAAGAATTTATAAAAACACAGTTGCTTTTGCTGTCACTTATTTTCGGAACGTAGTTTTTATGGTGTACCGATCAGTTTCTTAACCTGAAATATAAATTTTTCAGATTCTATCAATTCTCAAGTAAATATTTTCATGTTCAACACATTTTATAGAAAAACATGATAAATGAACAACATTAACATTAAAATTAATATTATTTTGTTACTCTTATACACATATAAATTCGATTACGCAGCTTAGGATGTTGAATATTGCTTAGAATGTTGTAAATGAATATTCCTAGCATATATAAATTCAATTACTCAGCTTAGAATGCTGTAAATGAGAATTCATAGCATATATAAATTCAATTACGCAGCTTAGAATGTTTAATGTTGCTTAGAATGTTGTAAATGAGAATTCATAGCATGTATAAATTCAATTATGCAGCTTAGGATGTTGAATGTTGCTTAGAATGTTGTAATTAAGAATTACATCCTAAAACCTATATTCCGGTTTTTAGAAAACTGATTAATTTGCATAAAAACTGCTCGGAAACGCTTCTAAAAATTAGTAGCAGCAAAATAATTTTTTTTTTTTAATGCTTCTCTAAATCTCGAAAATATATTAGTTTCTGGGGTTTCTAAAGATATAAAACGCTTTTCGGAGTCGTGGGTAACTCAGAAGAGGTTATTGTATATTTTCGTTTGTGGGTTATGTTATATTTTCGTACATTCATGAACATACATTTTTTGCCTTATTTTTTAACTTCAGAAAAATGTTACAAACTCTTCAATTAATCGCGGAACATTTTCTATTAGCAAGAAAAAATATTAGGCAAACATTTTTCCTCAAAAATAGTGGCGCCATACTTTTGGAAAATCCAAGCAGTGTAGTACTACTATATTTCAGAAAAATCTGAATCACTTTTGATTTAAAATAATTCCAAACTTTGAAATCAGTGATCGATGTATTATATTCCTTCCATTGACTAAGTCAATTATTCCTTTATTGCAAAGAAGAAAATGTCAAAATATGGGGAATATTTAGCTTATTTCAAAGGAGAATAAAGATTAAATATTTATTTTCCTAAAGATCGAATATTCGCAACACAACTTCTCTTGCATTTCCCATTAATCTTCATTTTTCTTTAAATTCTTTAAATTGTCTTTTAGATTTCGACAATTGAAATCTTTTTAGTAAATGAAAAGCTGTTACTAATTAATTGTGCAATTTCTTAAAAATCTCAAACTGGAAAAATCTAAACTTAACTTGAATTTAGAAAAAAAAAAAGAAAAAAGGAAACAGAACAAACATTGAAATTGTCGATTAAGGTATCATTTCATTCTTTATAAAGGAAAAAAATGCTAGAACATAATGAAAAATGTTTTGGTTATTTTAAAGCAGAATAAGATAAAATATTTATTTCCCTAATGATCGAATATCCGTAATGCAAACCTCTCTTATATTTAACATTAATCTTCATTTCTCTTTCTGATGTTGCCACAAATTTGTATTTTTCTTATTCGCATCAGTAACGCTGATGTATTTTTGGCGAAATTCGTTCTATCATTTTCATAAATGTCTGTACCTAATACCATTACATGCAGTATAATACAAAAATGCAGAGGAATAAGTATGTGCAGAAAAGAGCTAGAGAAATTGTTCTTTGTTTGTTCGTAATACTTTTCATCCATTTGTTTATTTGTTTATTTTTATTCACATAAAATTGAATTAAAAAAATAAAAATAAAAATAAAAATAAAAATAAATAAACCTGTGTTTAGCAAAGAACAATATATATATATATATATTGATGATATATATATTGACATACAATGAATATACTGATCTTAGCATAAATGCCAGTATATTTATGAAATACTGTATTATTTTTAAAACACGTGTGGATACATCCAGGCTGATGATTACTTGATAGCAGTTGTTAGTTTCTTATATTGACGTGTTGAATGACGTCATCACGTGTTTGTCTAAACTTGTCCAGTCTTGTTTCTGTGCTGCACGTCTGTTTTGCTAACTCATCTCTTACTCGTCTAGACTTGTTTCGTCTGCTTTGATGATTCATCTTTTGCTTTAACTGTTTGGCCTTGCTGGTGTCAACCACCTCATGTGTTTTGTCATAGCTTGAATATACTTTACACCAATCACTTAAATATAAAAGTCTTGTCACAACTTACTTAAACTTTGATAAAAATATTAATTATTCATAAATTTTATCAAATTCTTATACATTTACTAAGTCACTTTCATTCAAAAATATGGTAAAGTCCGATTTTAAATCGAAGTCTAAGATAAATTCCCCAAATTTGTAACATTTTAACACTAATAATAAATATCGTAAACACCCTGTACATACAAGTTTTGTAAACATAATATTACTTATAGCTAACTCGATCAGTCTCATGATAAATAATATAAGAAAAAGTTAGAATAGTTCACATATTTTTGTAATTAAAAAATGTATGCACAAACACACACACACAATATCTTACAAGGTTACAATACTCAACACACAGTTCACCATACTTAAAAAAACGATTCACGATAAATTTATAAATTTAAATTTAAATATTTGAAAAATACTGAAGTATTTTTATTTATAATTGTTCATTTATAAATAAAATATTTAAATTTAAATTTATAAATTTATCGTGAATCGTTTTTTTAAGTATGGTGAACTGTGTGTTGAGTATTGTAACCTTGTAAGATATTGTGTGTGTGTGTTTGTGCATACATTTTTTAATTACAAAAATATGTGAACTATTCTAACTTTTTCTTATATTATTTATCATGAGACTGATCGAGTTAGCTATAAGTAATATTATGTTTACAAAACTTGTATGTACAGGGTGTTTACGATATTTATTATTAGTGTTAAAATGTTACAAATTTGGGGAATTTATCTTAGACTTCGATTTAAAATCGGACTTTACCATATTTTTGAATGAAAGTGACTTAGTAAATGTATAAGAATTTGATAAAATTTATGAATAATTAATATTTTTATCAAAGTTTAAGTAAGTTGTGACAAGACTTTTATATTTAAGTGATTGGTGTAAAGTATATTCAAGCTATGACAAAACACATGAGGTGGTTGACACCAGCAAGGCCAAACAGTTAAAGCAAAAGATGAATCATCAAAGCAGACGAAACAAGTCTAGACGAGTAAGAGATGAGTTAGCAAAACAGACGTGCAGCACAGAAACAAGACTGGACAAGTTTAGACAAACACGTGATGACGTCATTCAACACGTCAATATAAGAAACTAACAACTGCTATCAAGTAAGAGTGGAGGAAGAATGACCGAGCGAGTGTAGTTTGTATTTAAAGTTTATTCTTATCTCAAACCGGAAATGACGTCACAAACCGGAAGACTGGTAGCGCCTCTACGTCGATTGCAGCGCCCCCTAACAAAGTTAAGGGAGATAGGTTAGTCTAGTGAAAGAAAGCACAAGAAGTGGACGTGTTTTTCGGTAAGTATTTAATTCTATTTTGTTTCTGAAAGGTAAACGAGTTGTATAAAAATTAGCAAATAATTTAAAATCGAACTCACGTTAGTGTAAAAGTGTATGTTTTTTCTGCACATGTGCAGATATTTGATATGCACCAGTTGGTTACAAGGATTAACAATTAAATTATAGTCTCTCAATAGTTAAAATTAAAAAGTTAATTTTAATTAATTTAAAGAATTTTAAACTTTTTGTAAACTTTTAATTTTTTTAAACTATATTTTTGTTAACTTTTTTAACGTAACTTACAATTTTTTTAACATTAAAAACTTTTAGTAAATTTTATTTTTATGAAATTTTAATTAAAAAAAAATAACTTATTCAACCCTCTGTTATTAAGTAAACCTAACATATCAAATTTATTCACTTTAAACATAAATCCTAAGTTTATCAATAAGTCAATTTAACCTTTCGAAAAATATAATTAATTTAAAAAAACTATGTATCGGGTTCTATTCATTTTGTAGTACTTTAAGCAGTAAACCATTCAATTAAATTGAAAATTTAGATGATTTCCTTTATCGAATATCTTAAAACATCTCTAAATACTATATTATCATGGTTTTCTTAGTTAAACCTACCCTAAATTATCAAACCGTAAAATAATTTTTGTTGTGGGTTCGAATCCAAGTTAAAACTTTTAATTATCTCTTAATTCCATTACCCACCGATAGAGGGCGATACAAAAAAAAAACTATTATTTCATTTTAAAAGGTTCACATCTAAATTCTAATTAAATTCTAAGTCATTTCAAATTTTACTCTAGTCTTCTAAGATTAAACTTCTTCAAAAATTTAACTCCCCTTCTGCAATGCACTTCCAAGTTATCGCACCCTCCACAATTTTAACTCGTGACTTTCAAAACATTTGATTTTTTTACACAATAATGTGATCGTTTGTTTTTTGAATGCTAATTTAATTTATTGTTTTTAAGTGTATCATTAAGAAATAACTTGAATATTAAATGAATTTAACCTTAAAAAAGAAACCCAATATATTCAACCAGTTGTTATCAGTGCCTTTGTGATGTAATTGTCAACGCATTCAGCTGTTAAGTGAAAAGATAATGGTTCGATTCCATTCAAAGACAACTTTTCATTTTATTTTCCTATGTCCTTTTTCTTATGTAGGGGGAAATTTCAAAAAGTAGTCAAAGTTGTAGTTTATATTTCTCAAATATCTTAAATCTCAACTAAACGCCGTGCTCATAAACATACCCTGAACTATGATTTTATTACTTGATCAGTAAATATGCTACAAGTGACGTCAATTGTGGGGGAAAAACACATCTATAATTCCTAACATCGTGTCATATCTTGTGAGTGCTTAAAAGTAACCCATTTTCAATCGATTCTCTATAATAGTTTAAGTTACATACAATAAATAGCTCGAGTTTATTTCACCAAAAATAAAATTTCCTTTAAAAGTTATGAAATTTTTCATGTTTTATATAATTTCAACAAATTTATTCACACTTTGTCTAAGACATTCAAAATGTTTAACAGTTGCTTATTTAAAAAAAGTGAATATTTTATAAAGTTTTATTTTTTAAATGAGTGCGGTTAAAAAATTTCAATATTAAATTCCACTAAGTTGAATTTTTTTACAGGTATATTATTTCCACTGCTTTGAAAATGTCGTGTTATTTTCAAAAAACTTTAACAATGTGTTAAGTCTGATGTTTAAAGTTATTAATTTTCCTTAGTTTAAAATATTGTATAAGTGTAAAATTATTATTTTTCTTAGTTTAAAATATTGTATAAGTGTAAATTTATTATTTTTCTTAGTTTGAAATATTGTCTAAGTGTAAAGTTTACTTAAACTTAATTATTTTCTTTTGTCAATGTATCGAAATGTGTATTTGTTGCTTATTTTATAAAATGTATAACCTAGATATTTTTAAGTGTGTTAATTTCGTTAGGTCGAATTTTCTAAAATTTATAACCAACTAGATATTTTTCAAAGAAACTGTAACAATGTGTTAAGTCTAATTTTTCCTTAGTTTAAAATATTGTCTAAGTGTAAAGTTTACCAAAATGTAATTTTTTTATTTATCGAAACGTTTATTTTCTAAAATTTGTTACTTTATGTTAAATTTTCTAAAATTTTTAACCAACTATACATTTTTCCAAAACCTTTAACAATGTGTTAAGTCTATTTTTCCAACTTTCTTATCAATAAGTAAGATTAATACATATTCAAAGGAAAACCCATCGATGATTCATAACGTCACGTCTTACCTTGTTAGTGATTAAAAGTATCATAGATTTAAAATAACACATTTCCAATCATTCTCTTGTAGTTTAAGTAACATATAATAAATACATCACATTTATTTCATCATGTTTTACATAATTTCAACAAATTCATTCCCATTTTGTTTAAGACATTCAAAATGTTAAACAGTAGTTTATGTAGCATTGACAAACTGTTATAAGTAATTTATATAAAATAGTTACCATGAAAATAATAAAAAACTTATGATTTTTTAGTCAAAGACTATTTATTTATCATTTTCAATAACTACAATAGCAAAAACATGAATATACATGTTTCAAAACTAGTCCACACATTTTAAACCATTCTATATTTAGCTGTAGACAGTTCTAGATTTAATATTTGTTGCAATGCCCAATTAGATCCTTGTTGAGTGAATTTCTCAAAAGAGTTAATAATTTTCGTAAAGGCATCCTCAACATGTACAGGTATGTTTTGATTCGTCAATTCCAGTACAGTTCTTGAATGAAAATATGGGGTGATAGTATCTATATCACCGTCCGGTGTTTGGCGGCTTACAGCAACTTTTGCAGTTGCATACCATTTCATTGACCTTTTTACTTCTATCTGATAATTTAATTCATTCAAAACGTCCGACCGAATACTGTTAAAAAACGTGTGAAAATCTTGATCATTCTCCTCATTAGAATTTATTACAGTTTTAGTAAATACATTTAAAGCATTTTGTCTTTTAAAATGCTTCACTTTTTCATATAACGAATCTTTTAAAGATGTCGATTTGACAACTTTGGGTAGTACTTTGTGCGCGGTGTCTATATGACGTGATAAATCATATTTCCGATTAAATATTTCACTACACTGGATGCATTTATACTGCTTTCGGGGCTTATGGATCTTCTTATGTTTCAATAAGTCGTACTTTCTCGAAAACAGTTCATTGCATTTAATACACTTATATTGTTTGGGTGATTTGTGAATCTTTTCATGTTTCAATAAGTCGTACTTTCTTGAAAACAGTTCGTTGCAATCACCACACTTATGTTGTGTAGGTTCTTTTAAATGAGACAATTTATGGCGCTTCAAAAGAGCTTTTCTAGAGAAAGCTTTTCGACAGATGACACACACAAAAGGTTTTTCTCCTGAATGGGTCATCAAATGTTGTTTTAAATGATTCTTTCGGAAAAAATCTCTGTTACAAGTAAAACACACAAACTCTTTCTTTAGTCCTGATGAGGTGGGTTTCACGCCATACTTCGAAACGGGTCCTTCTTTGGATAAAATTGTAGAATCCATCTCTTGATTATTTAATTCTGATGATGAGGGTTGACACTTCAAGTTGGTTAGATCATTAACATAAGAATTCATAACTCATTCCATAATAGCTTAAATGAAAAAAAAAACTAACTTAAACGAAAAATGCAACCTATTACACCGATGAGAAGGGACAGTATAATGTTATGAACTCATTTCATTGAAATTTATATAATGATAGAGGGCGCTCGTGTAAAAATACTAACATTTTATTGGTTTAAAATACTAATATTTTATTGGTTTAAAAATACGTCACGTGATTATTTCATCCTATAATGTTATAAGCTCAACCACCACTTAATTCTTGCACAATGATTGAGAAGGTCTTACCTATCAGAAGTTCGTACATTTGTAAGTAGAAATATTTATTACTTTCGTATCTATTGCTTTTATAAATAATTATTTTACTTATCAAGTTGCTTAATTTCTAAATGATGTATTCTAAAACATCTTTTATGTCTTATGTGTATAAAGTCTGCCAAAATAGGGGAAAAAGAGGGGTGTGTGAAGTATTTGTAAAATTGAAATACGTTAATTTATAAACACTAGATTCCATTCTCTTTTTTTAAATGTTGCTTGTATAAAGTCAAATCTATTGAAAATTTATTTTAATCGTATAACTCTAAACAAAATAACCGCTCTCTTTAATAAGATAAATAGTCACTAAATTCTTGTTAAAATTTTTTCATATGAAAGGGAAAAAATCGTTCAAATTGTATGTTTAATGTGATATATCATATTGTATGTTTTTATAAATCAAATTTTGCACGTCAAATCACTTCTTAACTGAATGTAATGATTATGTCTTGCGTGTTGTGACTGGTTGGTTAAATATAGGGTTGATTATCTGCGTTAGGGATATAGGTCACTCTAGGGGTCATTCTAAGGGCTCCTAACTCATATTGACAAGTTTCGAAGAAAACTTCGAACGGTTAGGTCGACGACCGTGAGAGAGGTTTAAACCTAACACCTTCCATCTATCAGCTTTGAGAGTAGAACCTCTCAGCCGCTAGTCTTATGTGTTGTGTTTTTATAAATAATATTTTTCTTGTTTAATCACTTAACTCCAAAATGAAATGTTTCTAAGAGACTTTGTCATGTCTTAAGTGAAACATATTTAACTAAAGAAGGATGTAGTATTTGTGACATAAGTTATTCTACAGTACCCTTTTAAGAAAAAGAAAAAGAAAAAAAAGAAGCTATTACAAGTTAATTAAAAAAACAAACATATAATTAAAAAAATATATTGTTTAATTAGCATAAAAACGATTATTTAAGTTACTCCACAAATTTGTAAACTTAAAAATGGAAGATATAATGTAAGAGAAAGTATGACAAATCTTTTTTTCCTTTGAAAGATTAGTCACAAAGACTTGAATTAATTTTTTCCCTAAAAATGCCACATTAATTTCAGTACACAAGTTTGTGAAACGGCTTTTGCAGGAAAATAGTACAGTGAATACAATATTAAGCATTGTAATTTAATTCAATAACACAAATGCGTGGGTGTATAGCTTATAGTTACATTTGTAAAAAACACTTTGCTTTCGTTTTTAAAATATGTAAACACGTTATTTTTCGTAACAAAACTATAAACCTATATTTCTAAAATAAATGATTATAAGGTTAATACAAGAAAGAATCAAGCATGCTATTTTTGTCAATCTCTATAAATGACATTTCATAGTATTTTCATATAAAAATTTTCCTTCTAAATTATTATTTCGAATATGGAAATGATCTGTTGACAGAATGTTGTAAGAGAAATGTGCTTGTAAATTAAACAAACAGATGTAATAGCATTCATATTAAACCAAAACTCGCGAATTACTCAATAGCTAAAGACAATTTCCTGCAGTTCATTAAAACTATGATAAAGATATCTCAACGCAGGTCTGAAGTCCCCATCTCTCGCATTTAAAGAGATAACAACACACACACACGTCCTTGGTAACCTAAGATAAGACATGTGTGATACAGAAAATTGCAGGTTCTAATGTCACTAAAAATTAAAATAATACGTAAACCACTACAAAAAAATAAATAAATAAATAAATAAATAAATAAAAAATAATTTGAAACGCTTTAAATGAAAAAAAAAATGAAAAGAAAAGAAAAAGAAAAAGAAAACTCTTTAAATAAAAAATAAAATAAAATTTCACCCTTTACAAAGAACAAAATCTACGTGTATATTCCTGTACTTTTCTTATCGCTTAATCACTTCCGGTCTTTTAAACCACCTGTCCTGTTCCAACAAGCTCCCAAACATGTTCCTAAAACATGTTTACTGCTTCCTGAAAACCCTTTTTGGAAAAAGCATGTCTAATCCCGTTTCCGATCTTATTTCCTGTCGCGTTTCCAGTCTAAAAATAAATTTCACGTTAAACTTTTATAAAGTAAAACAAAGTCAGAAAGATTTCCATTTTTATATTAGGTGTTAGTTAGCAAATAAAATTTTTATTTCAGGTGAAACCAAAAAAAAAAAAAAAAAAAAAAAAAAAAAAAAAAAATCGAACATTTTGCTAATATTACTTTCAAACTAAATTCATTCTGATAGCAGGATTCCTACAACTCAACTCCATTCGACTAGAAGGATTAAAACCAACAAAATAAATTAAGCCCCCCACAAAAATAAGCCCTCCCCCTCTCTCCCTTATCGCACTCACTTCCTGTCACATTTCCGGTTAAACTTCCTATCTACACTTCCTGTTCACTTCCTGTCTCAACATGCCTGTTATCCCAACCTGCTACTTCCGGTATCCACACCTGTCCCTTCCGGTAACCTTGAACTTCACCTTCAGAGGTCACCACCGCATCCACCGCTGGCGCAGAACTCTCTTTTATCATCTACTCACGCGAAAAAAAGGGCAGAAAATTTACTACAATTTCAGCATTACTCCTGGTCCTACAGACCTGAAGAATCTGAGGGAAACAAGAAAACAAAAGGGAAAAATTTTCTATTACAATGATATTTTGGATTCTGTGGACTCCAAAAAGAGCAGAAAGTTCCAATTTTCACATTACCTCAAGTTCCGAAAACCCCCAAAAAACCGAGAGAAAGGACTATATACTAAATATAAAATATAAACTAGAGATTTCAATTAAAAGCAGTTTTCATATACATTGTAAACTGGACAGTATATTGGGCCTATTTAACCTGGGTTTCTTTGTATATATAGTCCAAATATATAAATAATAATCCAGTTTATAAATTTAAAATTACATAGAATTGGTTTAATTTTACTTCTAACTGTCTAAAAAACAATCTGGAGTCGGAGTCGGAGTCGGCCTGTTTTTAGTGACTCCGACTCCGACTCTTTTGTCTAAAAATAGGCCCGACTCCAACTCCACGACTCCGACTCCGCAGCCCTGATTATAACTGGATCACTATCCTCAGAAAACGTTATTGCTTTCGTTGTACCTGTGAGATGCATGACGTAATTTCCGCATTTATAGAATTTATATAGCAATATTTATGAAACCAATGTTAAATCGATCAGTCAACTTATAATTCACTGTTCGGATAAAGATGAATAGATTAATACTATTCACTGATCATACACTATTTGTTATTTAAATAAACGGCTTACATTCATCGAACAGCAAAATGAGTCTCTCTCTCTCTCTCTCTTTTTTTCTTTATAAAGGTAAATATGATGGATATTTTAAAGACACAAAACTCTAGATGTAAACCAACAAAACAAAGGAAGCTTCTTAAGGCTGCTCCCAAAAACAAATTGCTACTTTGTAACATATTCACAAAGCAAATTCTTAAATGCACCAAATTAAAGATATTTATCTTTTCTTATAAATGCAAAGAATCAAAACGAATGTTGACGATTTAAGCCGATTTTTTAGAGATACGACAGTCTGGGAGATTGTAATCGGAAGCAGTGGACTATTATAAATTGATTGCAATCCTCAGAAAACGTTATTACTTTCGTTGTACCTGTGAGATGCATGACATAATTTATACGTTTATACAATTTATATAGCAATATTTATGAAACAAATGTTAATAACTTATAATTCGCTGTTCAGATATAAAGATGAATAGATATGAATTCGATATTCTTAACACTATTCACTGATCATACCCTATTTGTTATTTAAATGCACCTCTTACATTCATCGAGCAACAATATAAATCTTTATATATATTGTATATAAAGGTAAACACGAAGGAGATTTTAAAGATATAAAACTCTAGATGTAATCAAACAAGACAAAGAAAACTTCTTAAGGATGGTCGCAAATCCAAACTTGCTACTTTGTAACACATTCACAAAACTATTCTTATTCTTAATACACCAAATTAAAGATATTTTTATTAAGATACTATAAAATCGTAAAGCATTTCTCTTTTTCTTATAAAAGTAATTTTAAGACGTCGACAAATGTTCATAGAATGTAAATTTCAAAGTTTATAAGTTTTTTTAATACTTAAAATATTTAAACTTTAAAGAGACATTTTTTTTAAAAAACGCACCTCATTGACATATGACATCTACTTATGTTCAGAACTTTACATATGTTCATGTTCATACTCAGTCACGTATTTGAGTTTTCCTATAGGTTAACATAGAATTTAGCGATCAGTGAGTTTCAGTGAAACGACCCCTTAACACCCTTTGAACTGCGGTGGTACATTATTTACATCATTTAATTTTAATTCCAAACTACCAAAGAGCACCCAGAATTTTTTAATAAAATTTTCTTTTTATATTATACGAGATGAATTTATTTATTTTGACATCAATTTATTTGTAAATTCTGGTGACATTCAATCATTTCAATATTTAGCAACAGAATTCTCAAAAAAATAATTTTCCCCACTCAACAACGCGAAACTTTCTGACACATTTTCTTACTCAATTTTTAACTAAAAAATAATAATACTTGCAGGCATGATTACTAAAGTGATTTATAATTGAAAAGTTTTTATTTATTTTTATTTTTATTTTTATCATTTTCTGATAAATGAATTGTGCCTTAAGTTATAAGCGATTATTGTCCCATTACAGAATTTTTTCCGCTTTCCTGCTCTGTCGCGTCCGGAAATTTGTTTCAAAACACCAACTTTGACAGCATTTTCTGAAAAACAAGCTTCTGCTTTTACCGAAAGACGAAAAAAAACAAAAACAGATCGATTACATAGTTATTTAATAAGATTGCCGGATAATTTTATACGTTTGTGAACAAAAATAAATTGAAAAAGTATCAGAAAGTAGCCAGTTTGGATTCAGAACAGCCTGAAGAATTCGGTTTGTCACAGCTCCCGCAACCGCAAGTGTAGTTACGCTACTGTCTTTCACTCAGATAATCTAATATATTTTCACTGTGTGAAACACTTCCCTTACAGTTTTTGAAGCATTTGAAATACAGCAATTCCTTAACATTCGCGAGAGTTACGTTCGAGGAAAACCTCGCGAATGTTGAGTTTATCTCCCTGTACTAAAAAAGGAGTTACGTTTTATAAAATTTTAATTAGAGTGGCATAGCATTTCAAAGAACAAAAGGATATATGTATTACAATACGTTATGATGCATAACATATATGTAGAAGGTGAATATACACACATATTCATAATTATAAAATGTATTTATTGAAGATAATTCAAATTGACCCTTAGGTTATGGGGTTGGGACATATGTCGTCCCAGCGACGATTTCTTTATTCTATTCGCACCACTTTTTCAGGAATAGTCTCTGCCATACATTTATACTAGAATACTTTCAAAAAATTTCTACCAAAAATGTTTTTTTTTTTTTTTTTTTTTTTTTTTTTTTTTTGTAAATTGTGGATACAAATTAATACAAAAATAGTCGCTAGTACTAGCCCGTAATCAAAAGGTTAATTGGCTAAAAAAATAATTACACCTAAAAAAGCATTTTTTATTTTTTATAAAGTAATTTCAATTTTCTGTATTCACAAAAAGATGATAATGTATTAGTGGGTCAGTATGCGATAAAATATTAAAATACGATATTTAAAAACAGCTAAATGCTTCAGAAATGCTTTTATTTTCTATCTAAGCGCAGCTTCAGCTCCATCCTTACGAGAATCTGTACATTTTAAATTAATAAATTGAAGATGCCGTTACATTACCACTTCTAATATCCTCCATTGCAATGAGTATTCTTCTGTTGTTATTTTGCTTTCCTATAACACTCGCTCTTTTTTTTGTAAATAGATGCTAAGAAAACACTGGGAGAAATAATCTTTAATCACTATAAATTCTAAAAAAGAAAAATTTAAAAAATTAAAAAAAATCGCGAATAATCAAGACAGATTTTCGCGAATGTTAAGTTTTTTCCGCATTTTCATATTCGCGAAAATAATCGGAACTCGCAAATGTTGAGGGATTACTGTACACTTTATCGAAATTAATTTCATTGTAAACATTCAGCACTGCTATCAAGCAATTGTAAGCAATACTAGCCGATCAAACAATGACATCTTTCAATATATTGAATGCGTGGACAAGCACTGGGTGGCATAATTAGTTTTGATATACAGGTCATTGAATATTATGTTCATTAATTATACTCTGTTACTAATCTGTTTACTATTTCAAATATATAGGAACTTTCCTAGTTACCATTAAACACGATCATCGACAAATGTGTTTAGACGTGTTTAGAAGTCTTCCGATGTATAAGACGCACACCAAAATTTAACACATTTTTTAAAATGGAAAAAAAACAAAAACAAAACATAAAAATAGAAGACTGACAATACTTAATTTTAAAATATTCATAGCAAAATACTGTAATAGCTTTAGAACAGTACCTTAATAAATATCAAATTAGTAGGACAGGAATGCATTTACTTTCTAAAACTAAACATAATTCTTCACATAAAAATTGCATTATTCGATGTAACTAATTATATATTTTTAATCTTTATTTCTTTTTTTTTTCTCCTTTTTAAAATAAACAATAAAACTAGAATGAAAACTAAAGTAAAGTTCCATTATGAAATAAACTTTTAATTCTAAGTTCTTAACTGTGCGTATTGGCCGATAAAAATTTATAAGAATATTTAAAAAGCAGATTAGAACATCTTTTGTTTCCTCATGTTTTATTAATATTGTAAAAATTACAAAACATTGTCCTTCTATTAAACTGGAAGTTTTTGGAAAATGAAAAAATCGAGATATTTGAAATATTTTAACGGATTAACAGCCGTTAACAGATTTCAAATATCTTGATTTTTTGACTTTCCAAAAAACTTTCTCTTTTTTAATAAAAAAGTACAATCTTTTAGAATTTTTACACTATTAATAAAACATGAGGAAACATAGATAGTATATCATCATCAGTTCCAAAACATCGAGTTTAGGAATAACGCAATCATTCTAGTACATTAAAATGAAAATACACTTACAAGTATATACTATCATTAAAAAAGACACTTAGAAACTTTTGAAAGTGATCTCAGAGAGAGATTTTAACGATTTGAAATAGATTTGTCTTCGGGTCGTTATTAATGGTTGGAAATGTTTATCGTCATTTCTCAGAAATAAACTGGGACGTTCTTCGATTGGTTTATCGATTTTTATTTTGCTTTATTTAATAGATCGATTAACTATAAGAGGAAATGAGCAAAATTCTTTGGTTTATTGTTGATATAGATATGTGCGGATAACGAATGAGCATAAATGTTTACTTCTTTTCAGAAGATTAAGTCCATAACGATCGTGTACTGCTGGGAAAAAATATTCTCTAGCTTTTAACGGTTTGTTCGTAAGAGGCTACTTCACTCACGCGAAAACACCCGTTCCCTAATGTTAACCCTGGGGTAAATATTTTAAGATATCTCGTTCGCATTTCAATATTTTTAAATATTTTTTTTTTGCAATGGATAGCTGAGGTGTATGCAGGCCCTTTTATACGTTTTCGCTTTTGTTTTAAAGTTTTTTTTTCTTTAAAAAAAAATAAATAAATCCAGGTATTTTTTATTAAGATACTTTCACTTTCGGAACAGGTTTCGAAAGTAAAAGTATCCTCAATAAAAAAAAAAAAAAAAAAAAAAAAAAAAAAAAAAAAAAAAAAACTGCAACTAAAATCGAAAAAGTAAAAAAAGGCCTGCATAGAGATCGACCACAGCTATCCAATGAGAAAAAAAAAAACATTAAAAAATATTGAAATGTGAACGAGATATCTTAAAATATTTCCCCCATAGGATTAACATTAGCGAGCGGGTGTTTTCGCGTGAGTGAAGTAGCCTCTTAAATGAAAGTCTTTATTTTGAACCACAGTTATGAATTACATTTTATCCAATCCATTCATGGGCAAATTTTTAGATATTCTATCAGGACTTCGAACCGAAATTGAACCGAAAATGAAGTGTAAAAATATTTTTATTTAAAAAATATTCAGCTTGTAAAATTTCTGCTAATCTATACTAATAAAAGAAAGCTTCGCTCTGTGTGTCTGTGTGTCTGTTGGCGATGGCTAGGAAAATCTAGCCCAGCTAGAAGGCTGGAAATTTAGGTGTGGATAGTCCAAGGTCTGGCCATGTGCACTTGAGCCTGAGAATTTTAATATTTTGATAATTAGCCTAGATATTAATTAGATTCATTCTCATTAACCATCGCTTCTAAAATATCATCTTTTAAATCAAAATGGCGACAGAAACGGACAGGCGCATTGGATTTGCAACCGGAAATGAACGAATTCGAAATTATTTAACTAATTAGCAAATTTTAAGAAAACTAATTGAGATATCAAATTGAAAATTTCGGAGCATATGTAAAAAAATATTCTGTATCTGACTATGTGATTTTTGAAAAATTTGGTTGGTAATTTTTTTTTTAATTTACGCAAAAAACTGCCAAAAATCTGCCGGCGCCAGTGAAAACGATCCGAGAAATTTTTCGACAGGGATTGGCTTTCATTAAAAACTGAACTACAAAGAGATCTGTTTCTCTGGCCGATCCCTCTCATTTAGTTTGCGAAAATGAAAGGAAATAATTGCCAAATTTTACTAATGAACAAATATTTAGTTAACTAATTAAGATATAGATTTGAAATTGAGGTCGGGAAGGGGTGTCATCTGCCGGCTATTTTAGCGTAGCGTCTTCGTTATGTTCTAATTATCACAAAAATTTAATTCTTTATTTAATGATCGCGTTAATGTACGTGACGGTGGTTCTCTTGAACAAATTATTCATCATATTTGCGGGTATGGGGAGGAAGGGGGGTTAACGCCTTTCTCTGAGATTGTAATTATCTCGGGCCCGGGCAACGCCGGGCGGGTTAGCTAGTTAAAAGATAAAATACAAGCCACTATAGTTCATTCAAAGTTAAGAGAGAATTTCAATAAACACAAGGGTTGCCTGTTTACGCCACGGAATGTAAGTGTTTCGCTTTTTTCGCTTATTTGGCGGTCTTATAAAAATTAATTTATAAGTATTTACAAGTAATTTATAAGTAAACATATAAGTATAAATTTATAAGTAAAAAACAACTATTAGAAATTTTTTTTGACAAATATTTAATATTTAATATTTGCCTAAAAAAAATAATAATTACATTTTGTTGATGCATTAATTGTACAAAGTAAACGTTTATTTCGACGAGTTGTAAATTTTTTTTTCAAAATACAAAGTTACGATCAATGCTTAGCTGGCATTGATTGTAGCCAAAACACTGCAAAATATGCCAATTTGCACATGCTTTTATTTGCTTGTTTCACTCTTAATATAGAATAGACTATAATGTAATTTTTTTTAAATATATACCTGGATGTCAAAAGTTAAAACAGAAATTATATATACTGACATTTGTTAAATTGAAAGAAGGGATTATTTTTAAAAATAAAGATATAGGAA
Source organism: Maratus michaelseni (assembly GCA_963931845.1). Lineage (NCBI taxonomy): Eukaryota > Metazoa > Arthropoda > Arachnida > Araneae > Salticidae > Maratus > Maratus michaelseni. Next base: position 78,976,475 of record OZ007592.1, read on the forward strand.
TGAACAAAGGACAGGATACAGGTTTCATCAGTAGAATCTTGTTTAAGCAATTAATCAAATAAAATAAAAATTTGATAAATATTCTTATAAAGTTTAATATCTAGCTATATATGTATATAAAAGTCAAAGTGTGTGAGTATTTTCCTTATACAAATCTACAATGTTTGGACCAATTTTTATGAAATGCTACATACTTATATTTTAGATTCCCCGGAAAATTAATGGCTACGTTACAAATGCTCCAGATCATTCCTTACACCGATTTTGTACCACTCGCCATAAATTATCTATTTGAGTGCAATTTTTGAAATTTTTTCTCGGTATTGTCAGGGAAATTGCACATTTTTTTTTTTGTTACATGCGCCAAAGAAAACATGTATTCTCATTCATAAAGCTGAGGGAATTTGCTATATTTGCGTCCTTTTTTTCTTATTGTCATTTTTGCGATTAATGGGCGCGAATGTACAGAGCTCCGTTATTGTGATCACCGTATTATTGCATTTCTATTTATTTTATCTGGAAGGATCCGATGTTTAACATGGGCGAAGCTGGGTGAACCTGCTATAGCTTTTTCATAAAAATGTTAATTTGTTTGACAATAATAGACATATTTGTTAATGTTGAATAACACATTACAATTATTTATTTTTAACAAAAATGGTTGATAATCCAAGAAAGGCTAACTTTTTTTTTTCTTTTTTTTTTTTCAGCGAATCTTCTGATATAACAACGATTTTTTTCCGTACAAGATAAAGTATCAATTTTAAATGTCACTGCAGACAAAATTATTTATTAGAAGAGAAAAAGAAAATCTGAACTTATCAACGAAATAGATAAATTGTATCGTTCAGAAAAAATAAAATCTTTGAAAACTCAAAGAGTTGTCTCGCTATCTCAAATAACATGTTTGAGTTTTGTGGAAAAAAAAGGAAAAACAGTATACTTTTTGTAAAATTTTAAAATTTTTTCGAAAGATTTCTTCAGTATTTATCAAAGAAATGACATTTTCTAACCTTAGAGTAAAGTTTTCGTCAGGTTTATTTTCTTTTACGGCATGCACTCATAGAAAGGAAAATAACTTTTCGGGTTGTTTTGCTAGAATTTATTTATATGCATACTTTCAACATTCTTCAAGGTAGATGAAAAGTATATCGGAATTTGGTTCAATTAAATGTGTAGAGTCATCTGTACTTTCAAATAAGAAATAATTACTTCGAGACTTACGAGTTTTTAACACCTATAATTACAATGACTATAAAAGAGATTTCTCGCATTTTTTAAGCCTGCTGTTTCTTCATCCCCCTTTTTGCTTAGAGGGTCGTCTACATTATAGAAATTGTAACTCGTCATATTTGGATTTTTCAGTAAATTTTACCTTCGGTTACCAAACGGGAAGATATTCGGTCAAGTAGTTCAGAAATTATGCAGGTTTAAAGTTAGGAACTCCTAATGTTACATTCATTTTAAATACTTACTTTCAAATAAGAAAAAATACTTCGAGACTGACGAATTTTTGATACTTATAATTATAATGACTATAAAAGAGATTTGTCGCATTTTTTAAGCTTGCTGTTTCTTAATCTTCTTTTTTGTTTAGGGGATCGTCGACATATAGAAATTATAACAACGTCATATTTGGATTCTTCGGTAAATTTTACGTTAGGGTACCAAACGGGAAATCATTCAGTCAAGTAGTTTAGGAATTATGAAGTTATAAGCTTAGAACTCCTAATGTTACATTCATTTTTAATCCAGCAAAACAGACTGCAATGCGGGTAGCTTTTTAAGCATTACTCAAAAACTACATGACGGTATGAATTGTTATTTTGGATTCGCATATTAGAAGCTTCTGTATATAATATATATATATATATATATATATTTATAGGTTGCAATTCATATTTTTTTAGAAAATAAATTTTGAATTATCTATTTTTAAATTATTTTTTGAATCGAATGCAGATTTTCTTTTTTCTTTTTTTTTTCTCTTTTCTCTTTTTTTTTTTTTTTTCATGTAACAGAAAAATATACAATTTCTCTGACAAAAGAAAAAAAATGCAAAAGTTCAACCTAACGGCGTAGCATTTAGTAAAATTCTATTTGGTATGGTATTATTTTTAAATAAAAACTTACATTTCCATTCATAAAAACGAAATCTACACTGATTACATGCAAATGACAGCCTTTTCAAAGATGCTTTCGCTAAGTCATGCAGTTTTGTTTGAAAATACCATAAAAAAAAAAAAGAAGGGATTGCTATGTTTTATTTTCTATTTAACATAAATCATAGAAAACGTTACCACTGCATCTAAGTATTTTGTACTAAGCCTCCGTAATGTACATTAATTTAATTACATTTGAAATATTCTAACATAATTAAAATACGTTGCAAAAAGTTTTTCTCCGATAGACCATTATATAACTGAATACTTTTGTCTAGCCCTGTAAATGAATGATAAATGCTTTACACTCATATCCTAGAGAAAGCATGTTTCAGTGCACATCACAAATTGATATCGATGTCATTATGTTTGTGATAGTGTAACATGATTAAAATGCAGAGGAAACGATTTTTCCCAATAGAATATATAACGAAATTCTTTAGAGTTTCCCTGTAAAGTAATTATAAGTGCTACACGTACCATATTCGATAGTAAGCATCTTGTAGGGCACTTCAGTGATGTAATATCAATTTCAATATATTTAAAATAGTATAACATCCTTAAAATATGCATAGAATTTTTCTCATAGACCGAAATGTAACGACATTCTTTTGAGTGACCCTGTAGACGAAGTAAAAGTGCTACATTCTTCATTTTCAATACCGAACATGTCATTGAATATATCAATAACGTATATCAATTGCATGGCAATCCGAGTATATTTACGCTCGGACAGACAGACTGCCATCAGGTAAACCGAATTCATAAACACTTTTCAACTATGTTTAAAAGTGTTAAAGAGAGTATAAAAGAGAACATGATTAGATTGTTATATGTAGTTCTTTAACAATTTTATTATTTGACATTTTTCTACAAATTCGCAATATCTAGTGTAAAAATATGAACATGCATTATATCAATGTTATATTTTTTCGATAATGCCACGATATTCCAATAAATGCACTATCTATGAACTTAGATTCTTTCGAAATTGCAAAGTTGAATTATGATAATATAAACTTAACTGGATCTACTATTACTTTAACTATTACTAAAAATATTGTAGAAAAATATTCTTCAGGGAAAATACTATTAAAGATGGTAGAAGGACGAGAGAAAAAAAGTATGGATACCCATTCCCATTCATCGAAAAAAATTTTTTTTTTCGGATGCTACTTCACTCTGATACTCCATGTGACATATTTGATTCGAGAACGAATAAGAGAAATGCTTCTTTCGCCAAAGCTTTTCGAAACGTTCTTATCGAATTTCAATATATTTTTCCCAATTTCTGGAATATTTTTTAGGAAAACATTTCGTTTACTATCTCAAGGAGAAAAACTACACATTTTACTCATTTCTGTTCTTGTTTGAAAAATATATATTATATTAGATTTCACTATATGACTATAATATGACTATATACATAACTATATAAAATAAAATAAATAAAATTTAACTTTAAAAAATAAATAAAAATTTACATTTTTGGAAGGTTTTTATTTTAAGTACGCAAGGTTACTTATATTTGAGCATTTCAAATGCTCGTGTATGAAACAATTTTCTTAAAAATGAATATAAAAGTAAAAATAGTTTTTTTTTAAAATGCACAAAAAGGCATCATTTAAACTACATATTCACGATTTGTAAATTGTTTTCTCAACGGATAATCATAATTTAGTTAATGATAAACTATTAATAGATAAAAATATGTTTTTTAAAAATTATTACACTCTTTATTTTTTTTAATTAATTTAATTATCTCCTTTTTAATGCTTAATATTGAATTGTTGAAGTTTTACAGCCGTTTGCCGTTTTTTGGCGAGCGCGGTTTGGCGCATAATTAAATCCATTGTTCTTCTAATTCGTATACAATTGTAACCATAAAGAATATTTGGCGATTTAGCACCTGTGGCGGGCTAACAGGAAAAACGCTTTCAAATTATGTTAATAATTTATAATTAATATGTTATATATTAATTTTAATATATTTTAAAATGTTGTATTGTGATAGGAAATACACTTTTATATACAATTTTTATAATTCTAACATATCAAGAAGTGAGTTCAAAATCGAAAAAAAAAAAAGTGTAAAAAAAGAACAGGGTTAGAGTATTAGTTTTGTGTAGTTTTTTAACAATTTTATTATTTGACATTTTTCTATAAATTCGCAATACCTATATATGTAAAAATATGAACATGCATTATATCAATGTTATATTTTTCCGATAATGCCACGATATTCCAATAAATGCACTAGCTATGAACTTAGATTCTTTCGAAATTTCAAAGTTGCATTATGATTATATAAACTTAACTGAATCTCCTATTACTTTAACTATTACTAAAAATATTGAAGAAAAGTATTCTTCGAGAAAAACACTAGTAAAGATGGTAGATGAACGAGAGAGAAAAAAAAAAAGCGGATACCCATTTCTATCCTTCGGAAAAAAAAAATCTTCGGATGCTACTTCACTCACTCTGATACTCCATGTGACATATTTGATTCGAGAACGAATAAGAGAAATGCTTCTTTCGCCAAAACTTTTCGAAACGTTCTTATCGAATTTCAATACCTTTTTCCCAATTTCTGGAATATTTTTTAGGAAAACATTTCGTTTACTATCTCAAGGAGAAAAACTATATATTTTCCTCATTTCTGTTCTTGTTTGAAAAATATATGTAACATTAGATCTGACTATATGACTTTATACATAACTAAATAAAATAAAATAAATAAAATTAAACTTTAAAAAAAAATTACATTTTTGGAAGTGTTTTTAAGTACTCAAGGTTAGTTATATTTGAGCATTTCATATGCTCATGTATAAGCAATTTTCTTAAAAATGAATATAAAAGTAAAAATAGTTTTTTTAAATGCACAAAAAAGCATCATTTAAACTACATATTCAGGATTTGTAAACTGTTTTCTCAACGTATAATCATAATTTAATTAATGATAAACTCTAAATAGATAAAAGTATGTATTTTACAAATTATTACAATTTTTATTTTTTTTTAAATTTAATTTTCTAGTTTTTAGTGCTTAATATTGCATTGTTAAAGTTTTACAGCCCTTTGCCCTTTTTTGGTGAGCGCGGTTTGGCGCGTAGTTAAATCCATTGTTCTTCTAACTCGTATACAACCATAAAGAACATTTGGCGATTTAGCACCTGTGGCGGGCTACCGGAAAAACGCCTTGAAATTATGTTATTAATTTAAAATTAATATGTTATATATTAATTATAATATATTTTAAAATATTCTGTTGCCATAGAAAATACTCCTTTATATACAATTTTTATAATTCTAACATATCAAGAAGTGAGTTCAAAATCGATTACAAAATTCCATTTATACAAAAAACCAAGTTGAGTTAAAAAAAAAATATGTGTAAAAAGAGAACAGGGTTAGATTATTAGTTTTGTATAGTTGTTTAGCAGTTTTATTATTTGACATTTTTCCATAAACTCGCAATATCTATATGTATAAATATGAACATGCATTATATCAACGTTATATTTTTTCGACGATGCACTTTATTCCAATAAATGCACTAGCTATAAACTTAGATTCTTTTGAAATTGCAGGGTTGCATTATGATAATATGGATCTAACGGGATCTCTTATTACCTTAACTATTACTAAAAATATTGTAGAAAAATATTCTGCAAGAAAAAAAATGGTAGATAATGAGAAGAAAAACGGAAACCCATTCCCATATCCATCGAAAAAAAAAAATCTTCGGATGCTATTTCATTCTGATACTCTATGTGACATGTTTGATTCGAGAACGAATAAGCGAAATGCTTCTTTCGCCAAAGCTTTTCGAAACGTTCTTATCGAATTTCAATATCTTTTTCCCAATTCCTGGAATATTTTTTTAGGAAAACATTCGTTTACATCTCAAGGAGAAAAACTATACATTTTCCTCATTTCTGTTCTTGTTTGAAATATATATATATATATATATATATATATATATATATATATATATTACATTAGTTCTAACTATATACATAACCGAATAAATAAAATAAATAAAATTTACCACCTTTTTAAAAAAAAATCAGAAATTTACATTTTTGGATATTATGCATGAATTGATATACAGAAATAAATTAAATCATAGGCCGACTGGGCCCCAATTTTGGTACCGAATTTGGTTTATAATTATCGGGAAAATTTACTTTTTATTTTAGAAAATTAAAAGTAGATATCCAAATGGAAAAATTAAGGATTAATGAAATCTAACGAATATGTCAGTAGTGATTTTGCCTTATTAATATAGCAATAGGTTATGAAAAGTTTTTTAAAGACTTTGGAAAAAGTTATATTGTTACTACAACAGGATTACAATACAGGTTAAATGGTCATCACAACTTTCATACTCACTTTTTATTTTAAATTTTACTATAAATTAGTGTTTCGGACAAGTAAGCCCCCATTTTTAAAACTTTCCAGCATAGTTGAAAAGTGTTTATGAAGTCGGTTTGTCTGTCTGTCTGTCTGCCGTCTGTCCGAGCTCTAACTCACTTAAATATAGTCGGATTGTCATGCAATTGACATATGTTAATGAGGTTTACAATGACATCTTCCGTATTGAAAATGAAGTATGTAGTGTTTATACTTCATTTAGAGGGACGCTCAAAAGTATTCCATTACATTACGGTCTATGGGTAAAAATAGCTTGCTGTGCAATTTAAAGATGTCACACTATTTCAAACATAGTGAAATTGATCTATATCACTGAGGTGCACTACAAGAGGTTTACTGTAGAATAGGGTGTGCATAGCATTCATCTTTAATTCACAGGGACACACAAAATGTTATTCTTTTATAGTATATACTATATTTTATTCCCTCACGGATGCGTTTTTCAATATTCCAATTGTAAATATTTTTTTGCGCGATTTAAATCTGAAAATTTTTGTAATTGAAATTTGAACGGCCGCTATTTTCTCCAGGATCGAAAAATTGATCAATCCATCTGAGAAGGATACAAAATATCATAAATTTTAAGGTTTTAATTTGTTTTTTGTTACAGATAAGAAGATTCCGAGATTCATCAGGTACCGCAGAACGCTTCACTTTTGCACACCCCTGTATCAAAGGCCGCCAGAGCACCATTTTTTAATCAATTTCCAAATAAAAAATTGTTTTTAAAACTTCAAGATATGCTCTTTCATTGCAAAAAATCCCATTATTATTACTGTATAATTGAAGTAAACAAATAGCAAAAAAGCGGAGAAATTTTAGTTAATTAAAAAAAAAAACATGCCTTAATGAGAATGCAAAATTTAACATTGCAATTAACTAAAATAATTACTAATTAACTGTAATTAGCTAAAATCCGAAATATCTCACATTTCATAATCTATCTGGCAGATGTACTTAAATAAAATATTTCACTGGAAGTGCTTCCATATAATATATATCTCATGACAAAAACTAATAAATAATCGAGAATTCAGTAATAATAAAACTTCGCACTTTATTTAAAATGCAACTCCTATCATTTGCGATAACTAATGCAATCTGTATTGCATCATACGTCCCTGGAGAAAAGGCCTTGTTTTAAATTATTTGACAGGACGTAAATATTATAAGCAATTAAGTAACATATTTTACGTACAACTCTCTTTCTTTGATAGAACCAAACATATAATTAATATTTTATGTTAAATTAAACGTAGACGTTTTCCCCCAGAAATATTAATAGCGGCATTTATTTAATACATAAATATACAAAAATATTAAAAATATATTGGGATGAAATTATTAAAAATACATCGTGGCTTATATAATGTATCGGAATATACATATTATACAGCAAAAATATGTCCCTGAGTAACACTGACGTCATATTGATGGCGGCAACACTTGACTAATAAATTCTAATTTTACTGCAATTAATATTTTGAATTTTTAAACATCGCACAATTTCAATTTTTATATCGTTGAATGGGAAAAAAATGTTCTTTCGAATGTACTTTGTTTAAAAATTGTACCATAATTTACTGATTTTTTTAAGGTTTAAAAATAATTTTCAAGCATGATTGTTTTTTAAATCTTATCTCTCTCGCGTGCAACCCGATTACCAAAATTAACCCGTTTATACTTAAAACAATATAAATAGTTCAGTACTTGTTTGTAGTCAGCATAACGGAATTAAAACTTCCCCAGTAAATAAATAAAATAAAATAGTTTAAAAAAAAGTCATATAATCGAACTCTGCGCCCTCGATCAGTCTCTGTCACTTGCGATTGAAGAATTCCTGGCAGGGATGGCCGTAGACCGATTTTCTTTCATACTTCTATTTATGTAATTGCCACCCATTGTCGCGTTTTCTGGCGGCTTCAGCTACAGCTGAACACTGTATTTTTTTAAGACCTCAATGAAGGGACCGAGAGAGATACTATGCTCTACTGACTTGGTTTCCTTATCTGAGCAGTTCATTTTAGGCTGTCAAATCAAATCGAATGAATCGAACTCTGCGCTTAAATCACTGAAATTATCAGAATAAAAAAGGCTGCTGTAAGTAGCAATCTTTGGAGATTTCTTCGGCTATTAGCTTATAGTATGCGTCTAATATGAATGTATAGCTTTTAATAAATTTCAAAACATTATTTAAATATACGTATAATTTATATTTTTCATATAGAAATGCTTGTTGATGTTGTTAGTGTATCATACTGTTAGTAGTCATGTTGTTATTTATCTAAAAAAAATATATTAAATGTAAAAAAATCTATTAGAGTCTTCAGTTTAAAAAAATGGTTTTCACATAAGATCTGTAACCAGAGGAGCCTGTTTTGGATCCCCTAGTTGTTGTAGATTCTTTACAGCAGTCTAATGTTTCAAGTTGGAGACACCTAATAAAAAATTATTTCAAAATATAATTTCATCTATTCACATGAAGACATTAGAAATTATAACTGAAAAATAAATTTATTATTTGAGAAAAAATTATGCTTCAGACATGAAGGGAAGATTTAAAATAAATAAATAAAATACTAATAAAATAAAACAAAATAATGATAAAAAGGTTTTCCTTTTTGTCAGTTTTTACAATTCGCAATGTTAAATTCCATTTAAAAATTAAAAAAATTATCGAACACTTCTATGATTCGTCAGTTAGATGTACTTAAAACGGTTCTCTATAAATATATAACAATTAATCGTTGTAGTGATTCTCTATAATAAAGGGACATACCAAAAAATAAATGCGCCTGCTTTAATTCGTGAAATAGTCACTAATACACAGTAGAAACAACGGCCTGCAAATGCAAGATAAGTTGATGAAAGTGGGTGAAAATTGGTGAAAAAAGAATCTCACACTTAGGTTGTTTTCCAACGTACCATAGGATACAAGTATAAACATAAAATTTATGTTTCTTCGTTCAAAAAACTATTGTCCATTTACAGAATTAAAAAGAAAATTTAAAGGATCAGGGTCCATAAGCCATGTTTTTGGCCCATGAAATAAGACTAAAATTCGATTTTGTTACACTGACTTAATTATTTCACTTTTTAATATTAGAAGGTTTATCCTGTACGATTTCAACAATATTTTTTGCATTTTGTTCGGATTTTTAAAACTTACACAAGCTCAAAGTTCGTATTATTCGTAGTTTTTGATAAAAAATACGCTCGCCTAATTTTACCTCAATTTTTAATATGTAACTATGAGCGTAGCTTTGCAACACTATTATTTTTACATATATTGCACATTTTAATGTATTTTGTAATATATGTAAAGAAGAAAGTGTTGCACGATTGCGCTCATATAAATAATTGAGGTACAATTAGGAGAAATTGCGTATTTTTCATCAAAAACTACGAATAATACGAACTTTGAGCTTGTGTAAATCATATAAATCCGAACAAAATGCAATAACTATTGTTGAAACCGTACAGGATAAACCTTCTAATATTAAAAAGTGAAATAATTAAGTTAATATAACAAAATCGAGTTTAGGTTTATTTCATGGGCCAAAAACACGGCTTATGGACCCTGATCCTTTCCAATAAAAGTAAAGTTTAATACTATAAGTATAAAATTAATGAGAGCTAAGATCTGAAATCATTTTAGATTCAGCAATCCGACTAGAAATTTTCTTAAGTAACATCTTTCTGTGAAAGTACTTTAATAAAATTTACAGCACAGCATAAATTAATAAATGAACGTGAACTGAATAGTCTTATTTAAAATAGTAGTCTTATTTAAATAGTAGTCTTATTTAAAATACGGCTCCTATAATCTCTAACGGCTAATGGAATTTATACTGCGTCATATGTCCCATGGAGAAATTTCCGTATTTTAAATTCTGAGTTAGAAGGTGCATATTCTAGTAGCTAGCTTCTGTTGTTACGTAAGGGATTTTTGAGAGCGCTCTCTTTCCCTGAGCAAATTCAAAATAGAATCAATTTTTCACCTAAGAAGAACGGCTAACTTTTCCTGAGGAATATTAACATTAGCATTTATTTGATATCAAAGATTATATTGATTTATAATATTTGATATCAATATTTTTTTGTTAAACAACATATTGTTTGCTATGTTAAGTCATGTTTTTGTATTTTATTTTCTATTATTGAAGATGCGTATTTTTTATTTAGGCGTCTAACAAAAAACGACTAGGTTTAAATTTTTTTAAAGATTACATGTTAATTTATTAGAAATCAAATTAATGTTTTCCCAAATGATTATAAGTGATTAATATTGACCCCCCCCCCCCCACACACACACCCTTTCTAACACGAGTGTGATTGCATAGTCCAATTTGTCAGCTTTTAATTCTATATAAGTTTTTCCTTATAGGCAAAATTACTTGAAGGCATAAGTCTACCTTAGTGGCAAAACGATATTGGGCCAATTTTGTTTGTATCAACCATATCTTGGAAAATGACATGTAACATTGCCGGAAAATCGGGATATTTACATTTTACAAATATTGCATCAACACTTGGAAGAAATATTTCGCAATTCCATCGCCGATGTTTCCAATGTAAAGCAATATTTCTTTAATATTGGCGTTTCATTGAAAATATTTCCAAAGCAAAGGTAATATTTCTGTCATTGTGGTATTGCATTGTTAATATTCCTAATGTAAAGCCAACATTGAGCAAATAATGATAAATGTTTCCAATGAATTCAAGATTAGCGAAATATTGAGGTCCATTATAACCAAAACAACGAATGTCGGTTTCCTATATGTATAAGTCATGACCCTGAACATAGAAATAGATAAGGACTTCTAACGAAATATCCTTTCGAAGCAGAAAATCGTTCGTCGAAAAATGTTTTAAATAGCTGAACTAGGGGCAGTTGGATCAGTTCGTCTGCTTCTTCAAATTGTCTGTTTGACAGTCATCGTCTCGTAGGTACCTGACATACGAATTTTATTGTCATGTTGTTATTTATTTTAATTCGATATTAAAATATGTATATTTGTTTTGACTAGCAATGGGTGAAAAGCATTACTGTTGCATTCCTGAATGCCGGAGCAATAGCATGGTTCGTACGGTTTTACCACAAAATTTTAATAGAATTTTCTATTTAATATTTAAATAGCAGAAATTGCAGACGTCCCGTTTAATTTCAGAATTTGTAATATTTTTCTGCATTTAAATAAGGCGAAAAATTCTATTAAAACATTGTGGTAAAAGCGTACGAACCCTGAATAGGAAAAAAGTTTTAACAAATTGAATTTCTGAACTATTCTCCGTTAAAAGGAATTTAATAAAAACGAAATCCAATTAACATAAACATTCGCCAGCAGCGATTATATATCCCTTCACTGTATATTTATATTGCAAAATACGAAGCATTGTTGGTGACAGTTTCGGTTTGTTGTTTGTAGGTGGCGCTACCTTAGCATAGTTATACGCCATCTGCCATTTAATTCCAAAGTCGCGGCTCGATATTAACACTATTTCGTTAGAAGTCCTTATCTTTTTCTATGTTCATGGATGTGACTAAATTGTGAATAATAGGAATTGGGGTGGTCGATAAATTATGAGAGATAGCTTGAAAGATTAATAGGCAGGTCCCCGTGTTTCTGATTTTTTTCAGTTGCTTATGGACATCTGATTCGGGTCCATAAGCACTATAGGATATTGACCTGCTTATTAACACTTTCAAGGGTGGTGTTTGCATGGCGCGAACACTTAATTTTAATTCCAGACTGCCAAATGGTATCTAGAATTCTTTAACAAATTTTTGCTGTCGTAACATACATGAAGAAAAGCTTTCGATGATTTTTAAATAAATTTGTTCGTAAATTCTGGTGTCATTCAATCATTTCAACATTTTAGCAGTAGAAGTGCTTTGCCCCTAAAAGAGTTCAAGAGGATTACTAAGATCTATAGAAATATTTTAGTATAGATTCGAGTAGACATATTCCTTCAGGATTCCAGGTTTTCTTTTCTTTCCCAAATAAATCTAATTTGTAGATAGGCCATCACAAACATTTATTACGTCGAATGTTAATTAGCTGTGATTCATCCACTGAAAAAAATATTGGATTTACTACATCATCGTTTTAAAGATTTCGGAAAGTTACTAAATGAGAAAAATACTTAGATTTAAGTTTATTGAAATCATAAAATTTAGTATTACAAAAACACTATTTAAATTAAAAGTAGGTAAGATGTGCAATAATTCCTATATTCCATAGTCTAATTGGGGGGGTCGGGGCAAGAGAGTGCAAGCCACATTTTTAAACTTCTGAGATATATCAATTTGAAAATTAGATCAAATACTCAAATACTCAAATCAAGATATATATAAGATAAAGTTTTTTTGCCAATGGCTTAGTAACATTTGAGATATTCTGAGTAACAATATGGCATTATATTAATGTTATTACTATTACTCCTTTGTAAATCAGCTATCTTCGTTGGAGGCATAAACCTCTGAAGCAAAAACGAAACCTGGGACATATACTGCCACCAAGTGACATTATAAACAAATAATATGTAGGATATTATAATTTACAATAATAAGCAACATATTACAGTGTTAGACTTATTTCACGAAAAATATGGCTTGGCACTTTCTTGCTTCGATCTCCTCAATTGAAATTTTCGTCATATAATTTGTTTCCATGCTTGCAAGTGTGACAATAAAATATATCGCATCTCGGAAAATTAATAAAGAAATGAAAAGAGGAATAGTAATAAAAATTCGTAGCCTTATTTAAAATACAACTTCTATCACTTCTAATAATTCCGAAAATTTGTACCGCATCGTATATGTCTCTAGGGAAACTGCCGTGTTTTAAATTCTGTGATAGAACGCGAATTTAACCGGATTTTCGTGCATGCTTTCTTTTCCCGAGGGATCCGAAAATAGAATTAATGTTTCGTACAGGAAGAAAGGTAGAATTTTTATCAGAAATATTAATAGTGGCATTTATTTGATACATAAATCGCTGAAATTACTAAGATTGTACATTGCATATGATATATAATGAGGACAAATTGTTTTTCATCTATTTATTATTCTTAAGTCATGCTGATATAATTTCTTATCCATATTAAGTATATATTTTACAAGAAATCAATAATTAGTTTGGACGAACCGCTGACATTGAAAGTTCAAAGCTATTTTGGGTTTAGCTTTCAAAGGGGATAGTGGAACTTATTTTTGATACATTCTCAGAGGTAAAATAAGTGAAAGGAAAATATTTGTAAATTATGAAGAGTCTCGTTTTTAATGTAGTAAATAATAATATTTCACAAAGACCAATTAAATTTTATTAAAGTATATATACCACACGGGACGTAATATTCTTTGAAAACTAAAATGCTATTCGTGAATAATTAATAGTTTGTATTATATGCATACGGTAAAAAAAAAAAATTATGGTGGCGATTTTTGACGCATATATTCTATTATTAGGAATCAAGTTTAAATAAATATTTATCAATAAAGTCGCTATTTTTATCTTCTCGAAAAATAAAGTTACATTTATATAACAGGTTATGTAAGTTAAATTTCAAGTACTTTCTCCTTTTTTCACTTTTTATAGCAATTAAAACACTGATAACTGCGATATGTTTTAAATAACGTAAAATAACTTTTATAGGCGAGTCACATCAATTATTTTTTTATAAATCATTTACACACAAATGCATACTTATAAATATGGAGAAAAATAAATAAAACAATCAAAAATTATTTACGAAGTTAAATATTCTTACGGAAAATTCCATACTAATAAATAAGAAATAAATAATTTACGAACCAAAATATTTCCAGAAAAAGTTGAATAATTCTGTATTGAGTTGATTTTGATGATGTGTTATGTCTGGCACATCCTTTGAAGAATTGATGTCACTGATGTAACACCTCCATATCTTTTGTAACTTGTAGGAATATAAATACAAAATGGCAAACAGAGAAAACAATAAATGAATTAGAGGTCTGCATCTGCATGGGCCGAAATTTCTAGTCTCGGGACCAGTTCGACCCATACAAAACATTTTTTGGCCTGGTCCGTTACAAGTTAAAAGTTCAGCCCGTAAAAAATTTTATTGCCCTAGTTAGCCCTATTAGCTTCGGTGTAAAAGCTAAAACCTCGGCTCGAGCCCAACCCGGTATAGAAGCTAGGATTATTCTACAATCAAAATTAGTCAAAAAGCCCACTTTTTCATGCATAGATTTTATTTTCAGATTATGTTCGAAATTCATGGAATACTAAATATCAACAATATGAATGACTGCTTGGGCAATTACGTATAAACACTGATTAAAAAATTTGACACCAACAATTACAATGAAATGAAGATTCAGTAACAGAAGAAAAATCAGGAGAGAATCCGTTATAGACAAGTTCCATCCTTTAGCAGGTACATCGTCCGTTGTATATGTACACTGGTGTCCAAACATTAAGGGGCAGTGACCGGACGCTTTTGCTTTTTACACGGTTTGTCGAATATCTTCTGAAATTCTTGACAAAATGTTCTTGAAATTCGAAGATCTAAAGCCCATGTTTGACTTCAAGAACAGTAGAAACAGTATACTGCAATTAAAAAATTAATATATTGAATATTTGATGAAATATGGGCATTTGCATGAAATAATTTATAACTGCGCATTTGCATAATTTGCACTATACTGTTTATACTGTTCTTGAAGTCAAACATGCGCTTTACATCTTCGAATTTCAAGAACAATTTTTCAAAGATTTCAGTAAATATTCGACAAACCGTGTAAATAGCGAAAGCGTCCAGTTACTGACCCTTAATTTTTGGACACCAGTGTATTATTCTTTTCGTTCGGAATATTATATTAATTTTGCACGGATCAAGACATTTTCCGCTTAAAGCAGGTTTTCCGTCATAGTCAGATTCTATTTCACAGGTTTTATTGTACTTCAATATTTTTTCCTAGAAATGTATGTACTATTCTTTAAATAGAAGAAAACTGGCCATTTATATATCTATGCATTTTTTGGAAAAATTATTGTGCTTGGTCACATTTTACTGATTTTAGCACGAGCCGGTCCAATGATTTCATACACAGTGGGTCGGGACCAAGCCTGAAAATTTCAGACCCTGGAGACCTCTAGAAAGAATGAAATCTATTGCTATCTTGGCACGAAAACAAAAGTCTGACCCGGCGCAGAAAAAGGGATAATTAGGCCCGACCCGAGCCTGTAAAAAAGGTAAGTCCCTGGAATGGCCCAGAAAAAGTTAAGACTAGGCCCGGCCCGAGTCTCCTGAATAAAAATTAGCCCGAGCCCATTTGGGCACATTTGGATATTTAAAAATGGGGCATGCTCGGGCTTCGGGCCAGGCCTGGGCCCATGCAGACCTCTAAAATAAATACAAATAAATTTAACTTTTATTTTACATTTAATGTAAGCAGTGCATGCAGCATGTCTTTAAATGGGACGGGTGTGTTTATTTATACTGGTATAATTGTTGAATATTAGATATTGTCTTGCTGAGATAGAGTTGTAAATAATTTATAACCTTCAGTCAGTTTCTTAACGTGCCGCTTAAAATTTCTTCGCGTTACTTCAAAGCGTACGCGTAAGTGATATGAACCTTTTTACTGTAACTGTCATACTTCTTCATCTATGGCCTTAATATATATATATATATATATATATATATATATATATATATATATATATATAACCATAAATGAAACATTACCATAACACCAACTTAAACTATGAAATAATGATTAAGTATGTAATAATTACTTGTCAAATATATATATATATATATGAAACACCTAATACCATTCAATAATTATAACCACATAAGCTTGATATATTTTTATTTAAAATAAAAATAAAAATTCTGGTATAAAATAAATAGAAACTCCAAGAAAGAAACTGCATAAAAAATAGCTGTACATTAAAGACTTTTTTTTTTTTTTTTTTTTTTTTTTTTACCGCCGAAGATACTGTAAATAGCATCACCACTTCAGAGTTATTGATGATCTTAAAGAGAATTTCCGTTACAAAAGAGTAAAATGTGCTCCAAATTAAATAAGAGCCATATTTGCAAAAACTTTAACTAAGCAAACAAAAATTACAAATGCTTAAATTCATTCATCTTGTTCCTATTTGAATACTAATGAGCAAACAAAAGTGAAAAATTGAAACATGCTAAAAAAAAAAAAAAAAAAATGTTTCAGGAATATTTTTATACTGTGCAACAGTTACAGCAATTTAAGATTTTTGTTTGCTAAATACTGTACTTCTTTGTCAAAATTTACATATTTTTTATGAATATTTTATTGAATTTCCTTATTTTTCATGATATTTTGCTGCTCTTATTGAATATTGCACACCTTTCACTTATGCTTTGTTGACTTTTAACGAATCATACGATAACAAAAGTTTTAAGGAAATCCATATTACGAATAAAGGAAAAATAAAGCCTTTTTTCGTTTTATTTATTTATTTATTTTTTTAAATTTTTTATTGTTTGAAGTGGGAGAAAAGGAAACATATTACAAAATTGAAGCTTGTTTTAGAATCCAATAGCTTTTGGTAAAACAGAAAATATATTTTATTATATCCTTTGTTACATTTCTGATTAATATAATATGTCTGATATTATATGAAGAGTTTGTTTTAAAATTTTTGCTTTTTTCTACTTTTACAAACAGGTTTTAAAATGTCACCGTCTTTTTTACAAGCAATACAAAATAGATTTGTGTTAAGGAAATAATTTTAGGAAAACTCTAAATTAAGTCGATAAATGAATAAGTTAATTGAATAATCATTTTTAACCTTCTATATAAAAATGATAATTATGTGAACTTGTACAAAGAGGGCAAAAAGAAAATACAAAATTCATAAATATACAAATAAAAGTAAATGTAAATATATTGCTTGAAGGTGCTTAAAACATAAATAAATATAATTTAAAAACGCATTAAAGTCCTTTTAAAGGACTTTAATGTGTTTTTTAAATGATATTTATTTATGTTTTACGCATCTTCAAGCAATATATTTACATGTATTTGTATATTTATGAATTTTAATTATTAAACAAGGTGAATTTGTACTAAAATTTTAACGTTTTATTGAAGAAAATACAAGTTTAATAATTTGGTATGGTGATATTTTGTGTTATACGTGGACGCTCAACTTTGGAATAAGCGAAAAAGAAAAAAGAAAAAAGAAACATCTATTTTATTATCTTCAGGTCATTTTACTATCTTCTGCTATTCTCTTATAAGGGTCGATGCAGACTTTGTTGTGAAAAGTAAAAGTTATTTTTGTGAAATTTATTACATTTTCGTGAAAAATAACATTTTTCACAATACAATTACAGTTTTGTAACGAAAGATGAAATTCAATTACTCAAATTCGAGCCAAGCATTTATTAATTATAACTTCTTAAAGTTCTTCTTCAAAAGTTTTCATTTCTTGTGAATTTGTTTCGTTTGAAAATTACACATTTCAAAACCTAACAACATAAAAAATAATTATTGAAGAGTATGCTTTATGGAATGAATTTTGTGAAGAAGACTATTTTATTAAGAAGAATTTTGTAAAGAGACCTATTTTATTCACATGAATTTTGTGAAGAGAACTCTTTTTTTTTTTTTTTTTTTGCAAGAATTTTGTGAAGGTGACTGTTTTATTAAACGGATTTTTGTGAAGGGACCGTACATAGACTCCAAACTTTGCCTAAATCGACCCCTGCTTATGTATCATAATTTTATCTTTGTACCGCCCTTTGTCTCATTATCGGTGGCTCGAGTCCATGGACTGTAAATTGTTTTTAATGACCACAATAAAGGTAACCGGGAGGGACATTCGTGCTTTACAGACCTGGTTTCCTCGTCTGGGCTGTCCCTCGCATGCTCTTAAACAGCACTAAACCACTAAGGGACCAAGCGGTTCTTTTTAAAAATAGATAGTAATAAATAATCAATAGTCCTGTTTTCTAGGAATAAATTGTCTCCAGTGAAAATATTGATGACACACGTATTCGTGTTGTATGGCACCCCAGGATATATTTATAGCACATATATTTCTGTGTCATGCGGCAGTTTAACTCATTAACTGCCAAAACTATGTGGACGGAGTCTTCGATATCTTTTACTGAAATTCGTTTCCCACCAAAAATTCTGAAAGATAACATTTGGTAACTTTAATAGCAAAGTTTTTGTAATTAAATAAAGTATTTTTTAACACATTAAAATAGCGGTGGCTAAGCAGGTGTTTTTTTTTTTTTTATCATACACTTTTATTTTGAATGTTGACAATGTTGTGTTAATTTGCTTATGTTTGATCTTGCATTGTCTATTTTTAAAAAGAGCTTTTAAAATATCATTGTCTTTATTCGACATAGATTTATGTCGCTTCTTCAATTAAAAAAAAAAAAAACACCTTTAAATTGAGCGATTTTGAGAAAGCATATGAAAAAGAATTAACAAAATAGTAACGGATTCAGTAAAAATATTCGTGGTTTCATTTTTATAAAAGAAGTTAAAATTTTCATCGCACTTTTTTACTTCCAGAAACCCTCTTACAATCGCTTTTCCTAAGCCATAATGCAAACAACTAAAATCTTAACAACAAATTTTTATTTCAGCTATACATACATTTCCCTACATTCAAAATGAAGCCTTGCTCACATATTCCTCTTTTATATGCAATTTCTTAAAAAAAAAACAGATCAAGAAAAATATCCCTGAAGAATAACCAAACGAAACATCGGAATGTAAATAAGATTTTTAGAATTTTCTTTCAACATTTCTTTTGTCCAATTTCACCTCTTTCTGATGTTTAAGTCATATAATGATTCTCGACTTTTCAACTCAAACGGATTTCTTGAGTATAGAGCTTTTCCCTGTCACGATTTTTTTTTTCAATTCAGATATACTTTATAATGCATCCAGAGCAATTAATTGGGGGAACAAAAAGAGAAAAGTATGTTAAATTCTGAAATAACCATTTTATCAACTTATCTTAGCCCGTTTAAACCAATAAACCTTTCAAATAACAGTTTGTGTGAAAAACACAAGCTAGAACAATTTTGGAGTTTTATTATGATATTAATTATACTCGTGAATATGTTTGCGCTTTAAAATGAATTATTTTATTTAGCGTAAATATTTAAAAAACTCAATATATTTTTTACAAAGACATTTAGAAATACACTGTTAAAAATTTTGTGCTGGTGCGAACCAACTTTTGGTGTTGCCTTAACTGGCGAAGTCTTGTTCTAGCATTTTGGAGCTATGGTTCAGTTGGAGTTCCAAATATTGGAACGAGATTTCACCATTTTTTTAGACCATTGACCAGGTCCCTACCTGCCGGGCTTTTGTCCAGCTTAACGGGTTGATGCCTGGCAACGGGGCGACAATTCGCCTGATCTCCGCATGGAGAATATCTTTTTGGTAAGCCTCTATCTAGGCCGACGTGGCTTCAGTGAATTTTGTTGCCTAAGTTGCTTTTCCTTAGTTGGCCGGTTACTAATTGATGTTTGGAATCACCATTGAAAAGGAATTGATGTTGACCACTGAACATGTTCACCATTGATGGTGAATCACCATTTTATGATTGCAGCTACTGCAGCATGAAAGGTTGGTTCAGCCAAGAACAACATTTTTAACAGTGTATTGTAGAACAATATTCATATTGAAGGAATGCAAGAACTGAATTATTTGTTTTCTGTAAAGCACAAATTATTGAATTAAATTGAAAATTTTAAATCCTCAATCATTCCATATTACCAAGTTATTATGTTAATTTATTTTAAATATTTAAATCATTACTAATTAACTATAAGCATTCACTGAAAGTGAAAATAATGATCAAATATTCGCTTATACATACCTTCCTGTATGCTTTTGTAACAAACCATCTTTTTTCAGATAGAATTTATCTCATTATATAGAATAGAAAAACTATTTTTAAAGTGAATCCTGGGATTTAAGAGGCTACTTCACTCAGACAAAAACACCCGCTTGCTAATGTTAATCCTATGGGGGGAAATAATTTACGATATCTCGTACGCATTTCTAAAATTTTAAATGATATTGGTTTTTTTTTTTTGTTGTTTTTTTTTTTTTGTTTTTTTTTTTGGATAGCTGAGGTTAATCTCTATTGCACGCTCCTTTGTAGTTTTTCGATTTTTGTTGCAGTTTTTTTCATTGAGGATACTTTTACTTTCGAAACCGGTTCCGAAAGTGAAAGTATCTTAATAATAATAATAATAATAATAATAATAAACTTGCAATCAAAATCGAATAAGTACAAAGGAGTGTGCATAGAGATTGACCTCAGCTATCCAATGGAAAAAATATCATTTAAAAATATTGAAATGTATATATTTAAAAATATTGAAAAAACCATGCGTAAGCCAATCCTTCTTCTTACTCTTAATAGCATCAATAAATTTTTATGCACAACTACCTATATTCAGCTCATCGATAATTACTGAGAGTTGATTTTAGCTGTAATAAATAAAAGTAAATATAATTTAAGAAAAATATTTTATAAACATTCAATGTTTATCTTGAAAATCACGCCTAATTTCATGACAGCAATTCAAGTTTTTTCTTTAAAAAAAAAAAAAAAAAAAAAAAAAAAAAAAAACATTACAATGCATTAATTTTGCTTGGGCACCGAACTTGATTATGTAAAATTCAATCAATTGTAACGCTTGGTATAATAATTGAGCTAGTGAATTTATTACAAAAAATATAATTTTAGCTCTCTCTATGGAGGTGCCTAATAGTCAGGTGAAGGTCTCGTCACCTAATCAAGGTTCTAAATTACGAGACCAATTCCTTTCTCTTCTTTAATTTTTGCTTCTTCAGGTGGATTACAGCCATCCTGTGATCAGGCGAATATTGCCCCGCGTCCAGGTACTAACTCGTTAAGCTAGCCACTCATGCCCGACAGGTAGGGGCATGGTTAGCGGTATATATAACGGTAGAAAGAAAAAAAAATGAAACATTTTTTAAACATTATTTCAAAATGTAACATTACCTTAAATGAAATGCTTTAAAATTAATGTATTAATTTATAATTAAGTTCCAAAAATATTAAAATGTTGTATTGTTGTCGGACATACACTTGTTTCCATAATTTATTTTTATAATTCTAGCCTATCAGGAAGTGGATGAAAAGTTGATTACGAAATTCCATCTTTAGATACAAAATCAAAGTTGAGTTAAATAAGAGAGTGTAATCACTGTAAAAAATTGCTGCAGTAACATTACTGTAGCAGAGATTCCAATCAATGTCCATAAAAAAACGAGTTTTGTCCCTAGATAAACGAGCTGTGTTCTTACATAAACGGTTTTTGCCCGTAAAAACATGAAATTTACGGAAATTGAACGTTTATCTTGAAAAAGGGACATTTCCCGTAAAATTTCGGCAGCAATTCACGGAGAATGCCCGTGAATTTACAATATTTTTTTGTACAGTGAATGGTTCTCGATCTGTACATTTATTTTTATATCTGCTCTGAATAAGACATACTCGCATTCAAAACGACAAGATAGGCATTGTTTTATTATTTGAATCATTGGTAGTTGTAAGAGTTTTTGTAAATACACATTTATATTTATACATATGTAGAATTGTACACTTCCAACAATGTACCCCCCCCCCCCCCCCGAAAATGTTACAAAAATTCAAATGTGTCCATAATAGTACAAAGTTTGAAGGCCTTTAATATAAAATATAAACGTACCCTCACTATTTAAGGGAATTAATTTTTTTTCGTTACAAAGGGTTTTATAAGTCATTGTTGGTTTTATAAGTCATCAACATCTGTATTTTATTAAGAGTGAATGAAAGCTATTTCACACTCATTTTTTCATTAATATTATAAGCGTTTTTACTTACTCCGTTTCCCTCAGTACATCAAATTAGTTTGTTTTTTGAAGCATGATAAAATACACTTTCTCTTTTTCTTAAAGCAATTTTTTAAAGAAGAATTATAATAATTATAATTATTGTCACGAATAATACATATATATATATATATATATATATTAAAACTAAGACAACCCAAAATTCCATAAATTTAAATTTGAAACCAAACAAATAATTAAAACTAAACTTAAAACACAACATTATCAAATGAACAAACAGAAAACATTAATGATAGAACAATTTAAAAAACCAACAAAACCAAAAAGAAGATAGACGGATTGACTAACTACATTCACTGTGGGGTTAATCTAGATTTACGTGCACAACGTTCCCCCTCAGTTGTCAAACCCTAAAATCAATCAGCAAAAACTGTATATATATATATATATAATAACAAAATTTCTAGAAATCTATACACGTTCACAATTGATGTGAGTACAATTTATCTATATATTTTTTTCTCATGAAAAGATAACATCATCCACAATTCAAATAAGACAAGAAATTGTTATATCCAAAATAAACAAAAAATATAATTTTTAAAAAACAAAAGTCATCAAATAAATTAAACGTTCTTTGAAGAAAATAAATGTGTAACTTACGAAAAATTGTATATTTTGGTAAAACGTCTTCAAAAGAAATCACAAAATTTCCACTTACCTAGAGGGAAAAATATATATATATTAAAAAAAAAAAAAAAAAACAAGAATTGCATATGAATAAAAAATATATTATAGCCTTTGTTTTTAATGCGACATTATCAACAAAATAAAGGTTTAGACAACTTCAAATATACATTCAAGAAAAATGTTTGATTTATAATGACTGTAATTGGGTTTACAAAAAACTGTTCTACCTATTTTTTGAGTGTGAGTTAAAAAGAAAATTGTTTTAGCTATTATGGTGCTACTATATTCTAAAATTAAGTATATGTTTGGATTAGGGTTTCCCGATTGTACGTTTTCTCCATAAGTTGTACGTCAGAATTATTAAACGGTGTGCGCTTAAAACTTTCCCGTACGACGATTTCTTCCATTTTTTTCTTTAAACATGTCTGACTTTTATAATTTTAAGAATTTTTATCACATCTTTAATTTATCTTCAAAAATTTCCCTTTTGATACATCTTTTACCACAAAAATTTGGCTTAAAAATTAATTAAACAGTGTTATTATAGAATAATCATATATATATATTATTTCTGTTGTCTACATACCTTTTTCTATACATTTACAAAACACATAACAATGAATGAGGTATCATTCGAAAGCTTTTTGAACCGAGATCTGACATAATATACTCACATTTCGTTAAAGTATGTTTCTTGATTAAAAATTGCAGGTAATTAAAAATTAAATCAGAATTGTTTTCATAAATGAAATGAAAGGCTTTTCTCAAATCATTGTTGCCACAAAAATAAAATACCCGATTATATTGTGCTCAACAATGATCATAAATAAAAACACTGCATGAGATTATTTTATATTTATGATTAAAAAGCAAAATTCAAATTCAAATGTTTATAAGAAAAAGACACCAGCGATCAATCTAAGCAGTGACGTTTCATGTATAAGCCTGAAAGGTATGCTTTGTGAATGTTAAATGAAATTGTATTTTGTATGTAATCAATTTATTTTCCTTTGTACCTTGTTTTTTCCCTATGCGGATGACGTCATCCTCTAATGCAGTTAAAATACGATTGTTATTTTTTTTTTCTCGTGCGTGATTGACCAGTTTTTATTATAAATTTGATGGAATAAATGAGATGACATTATGGCTTGACCAATGTTGCTTGCCGATATTTTTATCCTTAACCGCCGAGCAAAAGGGCAAAATTGTAAAGTTGTTTTCTCTGTAGTTTTTTAAAATGCTAAAAAAATATGATTTTTCCAACATGGTACAAAAAACGCAATTAAGTATATGAATATAATCATTTAGAGTAGTAATCATTACTCAATGTTTTAAAACTGCATTATATTAATAAAATTATGCTAATTTAAATAATGCTTCTATTGCAGTGAAACCTACAGCTTAGTGAACGGATATACAGTTCGCAGCGCTGGGAATGTTAATTTTTCTTATAGGTTTCTCTAGAAGGTTAATTTTTCTCATTTAGAAGCTAAAATGTGCATCTAAAAAATATCAGACTGCAGTGCGAAATCATCGCATGGGTCCACTGGTATAATGCAAATACAGTTGGAAAATAACAATTATAACAATTAATTAATGATTTGTTTTTAAGAAAATTTCTGTAAAGACATTACAAGCACATTCAACGTTATTCAGTACGATGTGGAAAATGACGGTAGTTTGATAAAACAAACAAACGAACAAAAACAACAACAACAGCAACAACAAAAACTGGTGTCAACAAGAATCTTCAGTTTTTTTAGAGAAAAATGTGGCAATGCCAGTATAGATCATAAAAAAATAATGATTTGCGAATTATTTAAATTTTCTTGAGCATCATATTTTTAATTATTAAAGGTTTCAATTAAACATTATTCAGTACGATGTGGAAAATGGAGGTAGTTTTATATATATATATATATATATATTAAAAAAAAAAAAAAAAAAAAAAAACTGGTGTCAACAAGAATCTTTAGTTTTTTTAGAGAAAAATGTGGCAATGCCAGTATAGATCATAAAAAAATAATGATTTGCGAATTATTTAAATTTTCTTGAGCATCATACTTTTTAATTATTAAAGGTTTCAATTAAACATTATTCAGTACGATGTGGAAAATGGAGGTAGTTTTATATATATATATATATATATATATATATATATATATATATATAAACTGGTGTCAACAAGAATCTTTAGTTTTTTTAGAGAAAAATGTGGCAATGCCAGTATAGATCATAAAAAAAATAATGATTTGCGAATTATT
The DNA here is from genome assembly GCA_963931845.1 of Maratus michaelseni. Classification (NCBI taxonomy): domain Eukaryota; kingdom Metazoa; phylum Arthropoda; class Arachnida; order Araneae; family Salticidae; genus Maratus; species Maratus michaelseni. Next base: position 79,001,908 of record OZ007592.1, read on the forward strand.
TAAATTTTCTTGAGCATCATACTTTTTAATTATTAAAGGTTTCAATTAAACATTATTCAGTACGATGTGGAAAATGGAGGTAGTTTTATATATATATATATATATATATATATATATATAAACTAGTGTCAACAAGAATCTTCAGTTTTTTTTCAGAGAAAAATCTGGCAATGCTAGTATGGATCATAAAAAAAATAATGATTTGAGAATTATTTATTTTCCTGAAAACCATTCTTCTTAATTATTCAAGGTCTCAATTAAACGGTATTCTTGTTAATGGATACGAAAAAATATATTAATGTTAAAAAAGAGTTTTTTTTTTTTTTTGTATCAAATATTATAATGCTGACAATCTTTTCTTGATTTCGATAAGACATAACCATTAAAAAAATTAAGTAAAAGTTAAACTGAATATAAAGGTAAAATAAAGTTAGGATGATATAATGATGGTCTGAAATTTTCGTTTACGTTAACAAAAAAGAACATTTTATAAAACGCAAAAAAAAAAAAAAGTAAGTTTTACAAAATATTAAATTTTGATTAATGCTATTTAAAAGGCAAGTAAAACTATATTGCAGTTGCACAAATTATGTTATAAAATGAAGGACTGTTTAAACCGACTATCATCATGCTAAAAAAATACTAAAAATTTTTCCGATATGACATAAACGTTTACGAAAATTCAATCTCATAAATACTCATGATTCCGGAAATATTATCATTATCACCAGAATATAATCAGAGAAAAACTAATGAAAAACCTCAGTAAACTATGAATTTACAACGTTCACTGAAAACTTTTCAAATAAAAGGACACCTTAGCTGTATATAAATTTCGAAAAATTCGTTTCTGTTAATTTTCGAAAGCTATAAGTTTTCTGAGGTTTTTGATTAGTTCTTCGTCTATAGATTTCTGAAAGCAAAAGAAGGTTTTTCCAGAAACGTGTGTAACTATGAAGTTACACTGAATTTCCATAAATATTTCTTCTATATCAAAGAATATTTCTGGATTATTTACAGTGTTGGGATTTAAAAAATAAAAGATCACTGTAGGAAAATTGTCACTATATTGGGCAAAACACATCTGACAATAAAGATGCTCCAAAATTTTGTAAAATAGATCACATTCGAAGTCAGATTGTGATCAGTTTGTGATAAGTTATTTTGATTCTTACTGTATTTGATTTACAAAATAAACACTCTCCACTCTTTTTCTTTTCTTTTCTTACTCTCTCTCTCTCCCCCCCCCCCCCCTCCCAACACTTTTTTTTTTCTGAGATAGTATAGGACATTATTGCAGCCTTTGAGCAAAGTCACAGTTACAAATATGCAAAAGCACTTTTCGAATTCTTAATGTTTAACCCCTTAACGGTTGGGATTTTCCGACACCATAAAATAAAAATTGGAACGATACGCCACTTTTTTCCGTACTAAAATATTTATTTTCTATAATCGAAAAATGTCTGCCAATTAATAAAGCGAAGATTACAATTAAAAATTAGTGGTGTCTCTTCTTCAAACTCTTCTTGCCCGAACCCAGTTCGGGCAAGAGGAGTTTGATTGTTTCGTTACTAAAAGCTTTTGGACACCACTAATTTTTAATTGCAATCTTCGCTTTATTAATTGGCAGACATTTTTCGATTATATAAAACAAATATTTTAGTACGGAAAAAGTGGTGTATTTTCCAATTTTTAGTTTATGGTGTCGAAAAAGGCCAACAGTTAAGGGGTTAAAATAATAAATATATTTAATTGCGCATGGGATTGATCATTGCAACTATGCAATGTCAACTTGCACAATTATCATCTCCAATCAGAATTAGTTTCTCTTTTACATTAAATATTACCGTGTGTCACCAGTTCATCTTCAAAAAAGAAATCCACGACTCAGAAAAAAATTTGGCACAAATAAAACCATATGTTAAAATTTATGCACACATATATATTTACTTTTGTGACAATAATTTTGAATAAAAAAGAAAAGTTTCAAAAACTTATAACCATTTTTTATTACAATTCTATTTTTTATTCAAAAATTTTATTTATTTAATTAAAAACTTTAACAAAAACAACAAAAACATAAAAATAAAAATAAAATAAAAATAAAAATAATAAAAATAAAAATAAAAATAAAAATTAAATTAAAATTAAATTAAAATTAAATTAAAATTAAATTAAAATTAAATTAAAATTAAATTAAAATTACACTTATACGTTATTGAATAAGATGTACTTAAGAGACGAATTTTTTAATTTGGAGTAACTTTTTTCATCTTAGTGGCGTTTAAATCGTGCATTTACTGTCCAGTTAGTTTTGATAAAATGTAATAAATAACATTAATAGTTTATCATATTCATACTTAAATAAGAATAACAGCAGTGTTCCTATTTTATTTTTCTAATAAATTAATTTGTTTTCTAATACATTTGTAATAAAATTTTACATAAATTTCTGAAAGACTATTTGAAGGAATTTTTCAATTATTCCTGATATTATCTGCTGAATTTCAAACGATATATAAATAAAGTGACCTTTTATATATCCGAAATTTTATTTATGAAACTGCAAAGTTGTTGAAAAATAGTAAAAAGATCAAAGTTCAAAACTTAGATGATCTATAAACGCGTGTAATAATTATATACTCCTAATACTTTTGAAAAATTTTAAGCAATATTTTTACTTAATTTTAGAGATCTTTTAGTAAGATAATTTGAAATATTCAATACGAATATATACTTACGCATGTTTTATGAATATAATCTCTAAATATTTTTCCTTTTAAAAGTTATTAATCCCGCATCAGGTTTCAAATAGAAGATATATAGAAATATTTACCTAAGAATAAAAATATTTTTTTAATAAATAAAACCAGTAACGATGTTTGTCAATGTAAGTTAAAGGAAACTTTTTCTGAAACATTTTGATTTTTGGATAATTCTAATCCTTATGGCAATTTAATTAATTTAAAATTATAACTTTTGTATAGTATGATTTTCTGTAAGTCATTTCATTATATTTTGTATAGGAAATTGTAAAAATATATCCTATTTCTATAATTTAAGCAAATGTAAACGTATGATTTTTTGTCATATGAGAAAGGACACATATTAGATAGTCATTATAATAATATATTTAATATATTTTAATGAAATGTACACGTGCAAATATATGTGGAATATAAGGATATACATTTTCTTGGTACGTTGTTATTTAATATATTAATTCTTAATATTATCTGAGAAAAATATATATTATTACAGATTTTATCTTATGTGTTTACAGTATCTTCTTGTATACTAAAAAAAATATATAAATAAATAAATAAAAATTATAAAATTATCATTTACATTATTTATCTATACCAGTAAAATTAATAAATCTGTTCTGCTTTGTCAGATTTTTTTTTTTTTTTATCTAATTAAAACAACAGATTTATATATATATATAAATATATATATATATATAAATAAACCCACAGATGTATTATTTCAGAAATTTACAAAGTTCTGTCCTTTTTCATTACATAAAAATTCACATGCCTTTCGAAAATTTTAAATTTTTGGAGTTTTTTTTTTCAAAGATTTTCTATTAAAAGAAAATTTTATTAAAGTTTTTTGGCGAGAAAACTTATTAGAAATTCGCTAATAGAATGTAACATTAATTAAATTATAATGATTTAATGAATTTTAAAATTACAAAAATGTATATTTCACTAATTGTTTTTAAAAAACGTTTGAAGAAATAACAATGGTTCATTTACAAAAAATACGATTAAATAAAATCTGCGAAACATCATAAAAAGATGTGCGAAAACTTACTGTAACGTTAATTTGTTTCACACTTTCTATTTTTTTTTAAAATTCAAACGCAATTAAATTATCTGATTTGCAGCTTTCTAATCAGATTTATTCAATTAGAAATATTTGTTGCTTAATTATACTAAATGACTTTGTATTTCTTATTTGATTTTGTTGCTCAAATTAGCAATGCAAATAACGGTTTTAAGTTATCAACGGTTTTATATGAATGGTTTTAAGTTATCATATTTTCAAAAACCAAGTGAATATGGAAATGAAAAGTACATTGAGATATGAAAGTATGTTTAAACTATATTCACTAATTTATCGATTTTTTTTTTTTTTTTTTTTTTTTTTTTTTTTTTTACCAATACGAATAATAAAACTATGGTACATCTTTAACCTTTATATTAGAATATACATAAAGAAAATCACAAAATCTGACATTATTAAACTACAGAAATGTCGTTAATAACATTATTATTAACTTCTTTTCATAAATGCAATAAAGAAAGATTTCAAGAACCTAAAATATTTTCCTATTTTTTAAAACTATTATTATTATTGAAACACAAAGGAATTATTATTATTATTGATTAATATTATTATTATTATTGAAATACAAATTATCACTTTATTAAGCAGCGTACAACCACTATTGTGAAAAAATGTCCAGACCGGGGCTCGATCTCGGATCCCTTGGTATAGCGCACCAAGTGCTTTACCAGTTAAGCCATCCAGACGACATCCGGTCTAGCATTCTCTCACTGTTATATGGCTAAGCTACAACCTTGCACACAAGATGGAACGTCAATCATGAGCACAACTCCTAGTGGCATACATGAGACAAATCAAACCCAGTATCGGTGAATATTTATATACTAATTAATTTTTTCAGCTCTGCTGAAAAAATTATTTAATGTTTGTCACTAGGAGTTGTGCTCATGATTGACGTTCCATCTTGTGCTGCAAGATTGTAGCCCAGCCATATAAGAGTGAGAGAATTCTAGACTCGCTGTCGTACGGATGGCTTAACTGGTAAAGCATTTGGTGCGCTGTACCAAGGGATCCGGGATCGACCTTCGGTCTGGACATTTTTTTCACTCTATTGGTTGTGCGCTGTACTGTAAAATGATAATTCACATCCTTTGTATTTCAGTAAATTCAGCTCTGCTGAAAAAATTAATTAGTATATTATTATTATTATATTACTTGGACATCGTAAAGAGAAACAACTAAACTTAAAAAAATATTTTAATTTAAGTATTACTTTCATGACCTAGGTAGACCAAGGTAACTAAAGTTTGATAGAAACAAACAAACAACGAAACAAAAAAAATCATTAAAATTTAGATTACAGCTAAAACGAATGTAAAATAATTCAGTAGATAATTAACGGAAAGTGCATAGAGTAAAATATTTCGATAAAACTTAGATCGTCGCTAAAATGAATAAGAAATAATTCAGTACTGAAAATTTTCACGGAAAAGTTATCTTTTTAATTATTTCCTTGGAACAATGTAATACATTTTAAGTACTAAAATTACAAAGGATCATTTTTTAAATTAAAACATCAAAAAATATATTAGAGAATATACTGAACTCAAGATAGCAAGAAAACTTTTTCCAGTTTCATACCCATCGAAAGTGTACGTATACTTCCTTATTTTTACAATGTAATGTGACATTTTCTATTCTGGATCAAATGCGAAAAATACACAGCGAATTTTCTTGAAATCCCATTGAAACATTAGAATTGAATTTAGACATTCTTTCCTTCAACCCTGGGATATTTATTTTTTAGGAAAACGTTCGTTTAAATTCCTGAACAGATATGTAAGGTATTTTTCGATTTATTATTGTACTTGACGAAGAGAAATTATATAAGTAGTTAAAAAGGTCATAGGTCATTTTCCCAAAACAGGAAAACTACATGCAACTACATTATATAATTTAAAAAATAAATACAAAGATGATTAAAAGTATTTTAATAACTTTTTCGTGTTATGGGCTAAATACAGGTATAAAACAAAATCGAAAAAAAAATTAATTAAATGTATAATTGACGGAGAAACCTTTTTATGCAGTTAATAATCTCCACGTGTTGTGAACTATCGAAAGAACACTTAGAACATGTTAAAAACCAGACCCCAATTAACTGTAAGTACTTCAAGTGATAACCGCAGCTGCAAACCAAGCCAAAGTGAATAAGACCAGAGACTGTCGAAACTGATCAGCTGATAAATTCTGCAGACCTCCCTACTTCAACCTACAGCTGATACCGCGCGCTAGAACTCAATAACAATCTCCCTCAGAATCTAAAATGTAGTCGAACAGTTAAGACGCCCTTGTATATATCCCAAATATAATGTAAAATTGGAGCACTTTTATGCAGTCTCCAAAACCCGATTTAAATGTGTATATAAAGCCAAGAATTACAATAATAATATTATATTCAAAGAAAAATGGATCTACTTCTTACTTCACGCAATATTACTTTCTTCTAATAATGTTATTTATTACTCCCATACATCGACACTTCAATGAATCAAAAGGATAAACATCAGTGCATTATTGAGGCTATTACTTTGCGCAAAAGCAGTTCTCAGGTACCTTTTTTACCATTATCGAAAGATGAAAATGTATATTAAAATATGAAGACTGATATAACAATTTATTAAGATAGAAAATTAATTATGCTACCGACGGTTCCCCTAACAAAGATTATGAAAGACTGAAAAAAGAATATCCCAGTATTAAAAACGATAATATAACAATTTCTAAAAATATAATAATAAATAAAAGATCACTAAAAAAGAAATAATGAATGCGATAAAAGAAAATACTCAATTTATTGAGAAACTCAATTCTACAAATTATAGTACATGGAAGTTCAAGATGCAGATGTTCCTGATTAAAGAAGAACTCGACGATATTGTAGTACAAGATCCACCGTCTCCACCCGACCCCGCATGGCACAAAAAAGACCGCAAGACTAGAGCTCTAATAAACTTAAGCATCGATGATACTCAAATCGTAAATGTAAAAAACTTAAATACTGCCAAATTAACATGTGAAGCTCTGAAAAACAGACATGAGAGAAACAATTTATCCAGTAAGCTTTACCTTTTACGGAAGTTATACAGTACTAAATTAGCGGAGGGTGGAAACATGATCACGCATATCACTAATATCTTGCAAATTATAGATAAACTTAATGCCAATCAGGTTGTAACAGCTACCATGGTCGATTACTCCTTGAGAGTTGGTTCACTCAATTGCGATCGCAGACGTTGAATGAAGCTCGTTCTGTCCCTAATGAATATTATCTGTTTTTAAAATAACTTCAACTTTCCTTGATTTCAAACCTTTCCTTTTCCTTGTTCTGTGGTTTGTTATGCAATAGATTGTTTTTGTACTGATGATGCCTTGCGTGTCGCTTGGCGAAACGTCTACTATTTTGTATTTTTAACTGTTTTTAAGTATATATTTTTTTATAAATTTTTATTTTATGTGTACTCATGTCTGTCTTAAATTATTTTAATTGGTGTTTTTAATATTTTTCACATTCAGACGTTAAAATGTATACATTTTGCAAACTTAATGCCATTGGAGAAAATATTAGCGATTCACATATTTCCGCGCTATTTCTGTGTTCTCTCCCCCCCCCCCCAGTTACAATACTTTGATAACTGCGTTGGAGGCGAGACCGGAAAATGAGCTCACCCCTGATTTGATCAAAAACAAATTAACGGACGAATATAATCGTAGACATGAAATGTCAGAACAATCACATAGCGGATATAACAACAACGAGAGAGCATTTAAAACAAATAGGAGATATACACACACTGAAAATAGAAGAGAACAAAAATATTGCAATAACTGTAAAATGAAAAATCATTCCACTTACGAATGCTGGCACTACAAGAGCAGAAACACGGTACAATCCGGAAATCCTCGTAATAATCAAAACAAAAATAAAAAGAATTTCTCATCTTCATTATGTTATGAAAAGACCGAAACTCGTAGAGAAAATAAAATTCCAAACGAAAGAAAATACGCAAATGATCAGACGCAAGATAAAGCATTAATCACCGAAAAAGTAGGCAAAAATAAATGGATTCTCGATTCAGGATCTACCTCGCACATTTGTAACGATAAAAGCCTATTTAGTAAATTCATTGATTATAATAAAACTTCAGTAACGATCGCGAATGGTAATAAACTGACAGCGTTAGTTCAAGAGAAGTTTTTATAAAAACATTAACTCCCGAAGGAAAAGAAAAACTAACGAAATTGCGCGAAGTACTTTATGTCCCAGACTTAGAGTCGAACCTAATTTCGGTTAGTAAAGCCGCTAAAAGCGGGTGTAAACTAATCTTTGACGATAATAAATGCGATTTGATCTTTGATGAAAAAATATATATTAGGTCGAAAAATGAGAAAAATTTATACATTATTGAGGAAATAGACGATGTGGAAGAACCACAAAATTATGTAAACATAACGTATAACTGTGACAGAAAACAATGCATAGATCTCTGGCATCGCAGACTCGGTCACAGAGATTATGACTCGATTAAATCAATAATAACAAATCAACTTGCGGACGGAATAAAGATAGGAAATTGTAAACATAAAAATAAAACATGCATAACTTGTTTCGAAACTAAATTAACTAACATGCCGTATCCTAAATCAGCAACAAACCGAGCTGCTAATATTGTGGATTTGATCCACAGTGACGTATGTGGTCCTTTAGATACACCGACTTTAGGCGGAAAAAATTATTTTATGACTCTTATTGATGATTCCCGATATACTACGATATATTTATTATCTAAAAAGAGCGAAGTTGCTGAAAAGATAAAAGAGTATATAACGATGATATACAATCAGTTCGGTAAAAAACCTAAGGAAATTAGATCGGATAACGGTCGTGAATATGTAAATCAAGAGATAGATGAATACTTAAAACAGAACGGAATTTTACACCAATTGACTGTCCCGCATAATCCGAGCCAGAATGGAGTTGCGGAGAGAAAAAATAAAAGTTTATTAGATATGACTAGAAGTATGCTATCACAAGCAAAATTAAGCAAACATGTTTGGGGTGAAGCCATAAACACCACAACATGCTTCAGTCCCGGACTGGCTCCTTTGGGGGCCCTCGGCTAGAGACTGAAAAGGGGCCCCTTACCGGGAAATTTAAGAGGACATAGAATATTAGAATATTTGCTTTTTGAAAATTAGGTTTACATGCCTAAAAACCACATTTAGCTACTTTGTCACTTGGAAAATAGTTGGTTTAAAAAGTAAGCTTTCTCTGATGTAGTTTGTTTACTTTCACAATAAATATTTATATTATTTTTATATACCGTACCTAAACTAGTTCCATGCTAGAAAAAGTAAGTATACTAATTAATTACGAGTTGTTTATTACTTAAAAATGAGAGTGAGAAATGCTTTTAGTTTTAGGCAACCAAATAACAAAAGTTGAAGATCTGATAATCTAAATCCTTCTGTAATAGCTAAGTAAATATTAAAAAAGGAAACAACGGTAATAAAAAAACATATTAAAAAAAACAATGTCCTCTTTAATTTAAATTTAATTGTTACAAATTGTGCAATAGGTTTTATAACAAAAATAAAAATGGCTCTACAATACCTTGGTACAGATACAGCGAACTAAGAAAGTTCATGTGATTGTGAACTGCTGTATACTAACCAAACGCCTTTTTTTCCAGTTCATCTATAATAGCATATTTATCCAAGTTATAAAAAAATCTTTCTACATTCATGAAAAGAAGATTGGAAATAAGGCATTGGCTTAAAGTTGATCTGAGTCAATTTTTAACTATTTTAAGTTTAGAAAACACCCTTTCACAGGTGTACAAACTTGTAAGCTACATACAGGTTGGTAAACATTCCAGATTCTAAGAGTTCAAAAATAACAGAAAAAGCGCATGATAAACACAGAAAACATTGTTTCTTGTCACAGCAGTAACCATAAAGATTTTTGCGTTTCTCAAATTCAGATTCTACATCGTCATACTTACATATTTCTTCAGCTCCATTCAGTTTGTCTTGTTTTCTTTAAATGATAGTTTTTTAAGCCATTGTAAAGCTTTCAGACTGATCTGCAAATTCTTTCAGCTCTACTTATAACTAACTTCTTTCAACTTTACAAAGATTAGAAATGCTACAAAGGACTTCCGCATGAAAACTATCAAGCGTTACGACTTTATTAAATTTATTTGGGTCTAACCAGGAACAATCTGCTGAAATTTCTATGTTTGGACTAAATCTTTTTTCGATACTTGCCCTGGCACAATCTAAAACACTGAAAAAGACCAATTTATAGTTTTGAGCAGTTGAGATTCCAGGAGCGTCGTCTATTGATTTTTCACCAGGCATTACCCTTTTCTTTGAAGTTCTTTTTTCCTTGAAATATAATTCTACTTCAGCATCAATATTGTTATCTTCTAAGTTGCTATTAACTATACTTGTATAATATTTTGTTTTGGAATACAGAGCGTGAAAGTGTTTATCACTCCTTTTATCCATTATTTGTTGAAGCAGCTTCTCTACCAAGTTCCAGACTGTAGAAAATAGTCAATGGTTTTACTTTGTAAATATTATAAAATAGGAGATATAACAAGAAATAAATCTAACAAAACAATAGACATAAATAGGATTACAAATTTATTTTTACTACAAAGTTTCTAGTATGTTAAAATATAAAATTTTATTCGCATTGATATAATTAATATATGTAGTACACGGCATTATATATTCCTTATATTCCAATTTCGTTTTATAAGAAATATTCATTTTATTTGCAATGTCTTCAGAATTCATAACACGCATAACAAAGTATAATTTCAAAAGAAGATGTCTTTATGTATATTAATTACCGACAGATGGCGCAAAAATAATATTTAGAATCGAAGCGCAATTTGTGTATGAAATCTCAAAACTTCGTTCTCAGTCACGTGATTTGGACTTTTATTATAATGATTTTAGGGGCAAAAACAAAACATATAGTCCAGCATTAAGTGCTCAAAAAGGACAAATTAAAGAAAGTTTTGGTGAAGTTTTGATATTTGGTACCTTTATGTTTTTTAGGTCGCTGAACACAAATAAGAGATTTTCAAAAAAAAATCCGGGAAATACTTTATTTTTACAAAAAGCATATAAAAATGGACTTGTCTCTGTTTTTTTTAAGTAACTCCAAAAATGGGCATTTTGCGTGAAAGACAAAAGTACAGTGGAACGTCATTTTAACGAAGTCTCTATTTAACGAAGTTTTCTACTTAACGAAATTTTCTGCAGAACTTTGACTTTGAACATTATTAGCATATAAATTAATCTCCATATTACGAAAAATATATTCTATATAACGAAGTTCATTCCACTTTTGTACTTGTACAGAATTCAAACTAAGAGGTTGCTGTTGCGATGGATATGCGAATTTATTTCAGCAGATTGTAAGAAAATGAACACATTTAAATAATTTTCATTCTGCTTGGTGCTAAATAAAATAATTTATTTCCACATTAAGAAAAACACTTGTTATCATTGCTGTCCCACACCGAGACTCTAGCGCTGATAGTTGGGGGAAGTCAAAATCCCCTTTTTACATTCAATGATATAGAAGATGCAGTGACGCAATGGCGTCAGATGCATTGAAGCAGAAAATATCAATTAGAGTCAAATAGTTACCACTCTGACATTCCAATGTTGATAGACAACTGCTTTGTACATCCACAAGAATGTGCTTCAAAATGCAAATCGAAGAACTTCAGAGATATTTGTGTTCCTGCTAATACAATACACAACTGTTTTGTAAAAGACGGCTTCATAATTGAAACTGAATTAAATGCGTCTGAATTCAACACCTGTTTGTCATATCTGAAGGAAAAATCTCATGAATTTAAGTTGATTTCTATTTAATGAAGTTTCTTCATAACGAAATTTTTAAGTGTAACGATGAGACTTCGTTAAATGCAAGTTTCACTATATGAATTAAAGAGAATAAAATTTTCTACATTTTATGTATTAAAAGTTTTTTCCCTGATCAATAGTTAATCCGTGAAAGTGCCACAAAAATGGTGGTTAAAAGCAAAAAAGTGTTTATTAAAAGAAAAAAACGAGAATTACGGCCTTGTATATAGATGTAACATGAAAACTAACCATTTTACGCAAACGTTGACCATTAATAAATACTAAAGACTATGAGATTGACTAACATTTTACAATGAAGTTGCCTGATAACAAATACGATGACTCATTATGAATCATTAATTAATTATAAATAATTATGTACATTAGTAAGTACATTTACATAAGATAACAAGAACGAAAATACATACGTCAAGCATAGATTGTGTAACACTTTCCAATGCTTCCAAAATAATTTTATGAATCACTACCGTTTAATAAGCTGAAAGATAACATCTAAGTAAACAATTTGGAAAACGCATAACATATTTAAAAACGTAATTTCAGGAATTTCCAACATATACAATATTCGAAAAAATATCCGAATACTTTTATTCAGCCCTGTATATGATCTATAGATTTGTATATATACTACATAGGATGCTAAATTTTAGTTTAGTTAGGAAACGCGAAGCACAGTTTAAAATTCTCCTTCTGGAGTTTCTGTCAATAAACGGAAATGCGTCCGCGGGTAGTATCTACAGGTAGTATCTAAAAGTATGATCAGGTATATCTAAAGTAGTCTACAGGTAGTACTATAAGTGCTACACACTTCAGTTGAAATAGGGAACATGCTATAGATAACAACAATAACATATAAAAATTGCAGGGTAATCCGAGCATATTTACGGGAGTTAGAGCACAGCCAGACGGCAGACGGCCCGACAAACCGAAGTCATAAACACTTTTCAACTAGGTTGGAAAGTGTTAAAAAAGCAAAAATCTTATTTCCGCATTCTTTTATTTGACGATCCATGCTGTTCATCGACATCTACAACATAAAAAATAGATGTATGGAATTAGTGGGTTTTTTTATTACTACCAATATTATAGAATAAATGTTTTCTTAATGGTAAATATTTCATACTTTGAGGCATGGCTTTTTCCTCTTCCATTGGGTCCACGGATTCAGTGAGTGGGCAATACAGCTACAGCTCGGTTTCAAGGTAAGCTCGTCCTCACGCACCACTGCGATGCTGTTGAAGTTACCCTCGCAGTTGAGGCACATGTTAGTACAACAAAGCCCTGCCTTCTTGCCCCAAAAATTTCGGTTGCAGTTCTCTGTGCATTTGCAGGATACAAGCATCAACAAAGCAAGGGTAGCAGGGGGTAGTACACAAGCTGAAGGCCAGCATTTGTTTTCTTCCGTCCCCACTCATCAGCCTTTTTTCAATCCCCAGCCATTTCTGGACTTGGTGATATACTCTTAAAGAGTGCTGTTGCGCTGCACCTGCAGATGGTGGTAAAACAGCAATATTAGAACTCTATCTAAAGACTGACTTCTTGTACGAAATATACTTTAGGTAGTTTAGCGAAGGTACATTCGGCCCACTATAACCGTACAGTGAGACAAGGAAACGTTCCACAGCAGCTGAAACCATCTCCTGAGTAGCGATCAGGTATCTGAACACTTTAACAATGTCTGCAACATATGGATTATTCCCAAGAATTTTGAGGAACTTCAATTTCCCTTGCATAAACGGTGCTGACTTTGTATCGCACCCGCTCATAGCATGTAGGAAGAGGATGTTTTACGCAACCGTTGAACTCACAGCATTTGATGGAGAAAATGTCAATGGAGAAACGGTGTCTTTCCCAGGTTTTAAAAAGAAAACGTTTTCAGCTCTGCAGAGACGTATCAAAATGACCAAGAGCTTTACATCCTCCCCAACTATATTCACCATCTCATTTTATGGAGCCAAGGACAAAGCAGTGTTTAAAATAAAGGTGTCTACGTATTCTTTTGCTTGCTTGCATGTAATATCTGGTGATGAAAACCTATCAATCATCATAGATATTAACCGACTCTTGTTTTTTGGGTTAGCAAGAAACTTTTCTTTGGACGTGGTAAGTATCGTTGTGCCATCAAACAATACGTCATTCAAAGCATGCTTCCTTAACTCCTTAAGCACCATATTCAATTTAGTGATAGTATGCTGAATACCAGCTATGTTAAATTTCGTCAAAAATACAAAAAAAATCAAAAATACAAAATTCATACCGGAAATTCTAAAAGAATTTTAATTTATGTAATCACGAAAAGTCTGTCATTATATAAAATACAAATTACTACTATAACTTTCTGGTATGAATTCAAAATTTTGAATTTTAAAAAAGGTCAAACTGCCAACCTGGACGTACGCACATACGTCCTGAAATTACAGATAGAGGTTTTCACGGCATACGCAGGTACGTCGTGGTGCTTAAGGGGTTAATCGTCTCATACGCCTATCAGTTTTTTTACCACTTTGTCCGTCATCAGGGTAGGCATCAAAGACAACTACTGCCTGTGGTTGATATTTTGACTACTGCATGTACTCAAGATATTCGTCGGATATTAAAGAAAAAGAATGATTTTTAGACCAAACAGCCCTATGCAATTAAAAATAACCATCAATGACGAATTGAACCCTGCCTCTGAACCGCTTGGTTGTTAGGGGTTTAGATTTGGTTCCTTTTCTTAAGTCATTGTCGAATATGGACACGGAATAAGGTTCTGGATCGTACGTCAAAAACTCTTCAATATCTTCATCTGAGTGCTTTGTAACCGAAATTCGTTGGAACAAAGATGTGGGGTTAATAGAAACCAATTCGTCGTCTACTCGTATCACAGTATCACACTGTTCATTACAACAAGAGTTTTACTCTGTCGCTCCGTTTAAATTTGACAGTTCCAAAGTCACCAACAACAACATTGTTCACGTCTTTAATGCCTGATTTCCTAGACTTATGGAAGTAGATCCGTTTAGGCAAAAAAAAATAACTTTTAGGAACTGAAGTCCTTGTCAGCTTTTATTAGCGAAAGTATGTTTTAGTTATTTTATTTTTGTGTTATTTAAAAGGCAAATTAAAAAGTGCCATATTTTTGTAAAAGCAAATGGAGATTTTGATCCGATCCCAGGTATGCTCATTTTTATTTTTTTTTTAGTTATGAAGAAAACAATGAGCCTCAGATGCATAAAATATAATCAATCATATAATTATTAGTATCATTAATGGTCAACATTTGCGTTATAACGCCCTTTCAAAGCATAATCCGTGAAGTGATGACTTGGTAGCGAAAGGATTAAACTTCGGAAATATTTCTTACATCCAAAAGATCACTTTATTGAATAAACAAAGATTTTCTTGGTAGATGAAAAATAAGAATAAGATTAAAAATAAGAATACATTTTATGAGTTCGTCGATATGACGATCTTTCGTTTTAAATTATCGTTCATTAGATTTCAGTGCCTGTTCAGTCCACTATAATTGACAGTTAGATTTGTTTTATATTAAGAGTTTTAGCACTCTTTTCGATTAGTGAAAAGTTCAGAATTCTCTCTCACTCTAGTAGGATTTTTATCCAGATCATGTGTTGCATCTCAAAAGGTTTCTCGTTCCCTGTCCATACAAAGCTTGTTGCGGGCGGGCTTTCTAGCATTCGCCCGGGTACTCGGCGTACCTTGTATTCTCGAACTGAGGTCTAGCACCTCTCCGCGTTCCTCTCGCAGTCACCCGGGTACTTGGCGTAACCTGTATTCTCGAACAGAGGCTTGGCACCTATCAGCGTTTATTTCAATCTGAACTCTTAATTAAAATCCTTTCGCTCATGGTTTTCGCGATGAGAGGGGCATTTGTCCGAGGAGGGGCTTATCAGGACCACTTGTACCGTGGGACCATGACATCACCTGCAAACCAATGCTGCATTGGTTTCTTTCTAAATGGGGAAAATAAGTAGTTGCACTTTGTGGTTTCTTATGGAGATATTTTTCTCACCAAGACAGGCCACCAGCAAAGTAAGTCCTGTCATCCTTGTTGGACAATGCTATCAATTATAATTCTAAAGTTTTCCTCTGTTCACAAAAGAAGTTCAGTATTGCCACTATTTTAAAGCAACGCCGATGTGAGAAAATATGCTGGAAATGTTCTTTTAGACGTTTTCAGCCGAGAACTCTCAGCTGCCAAACACTGGTTCTCACGCAACGTCACGTAAAAGTAAAAATGGATTATTTATAGCGTAAAATGGTTAGTTTCTATGTTATATTGATGTACAGTGCCGTATTTCCCGTTCTTTCAGTTTTTTGCTTTTAACACCCATTTCTGTGGCATTCTCATGGCTAAACTATTGATCAGAGAAAAGAATTTCAATTTATAAAATGTATGAAATTTTATCCTCTTTGATTCATATACTGTCGACTTTCACGTAAAATGCATAGTTTTAGAGTTATTTTGATAAAATAGAGAAAAGTCCGTTTTTTTTTTAATATTTTTGTAACAAAAAAAAAAGTATTTCCCGGAAAAAAGTTTATTGGAAAACCCCAGATATCAGCGACCCCAAAAAACATAAAAGTACCAAATATCAAAACTCCATCAAAATTTTCTTTTATTTTCTACCAAATGACTAGACTAATAATAGGCAAGAAACACAAACATGGAATTGGCGACTCAAAATACTGCGTATGTGGAAAGTATTTATGAGCTAATAAACTAATTCGATTTACATTACCTGTATTTAATGTATCACTATTGTCCCTCAAAGGCTGACTTTGCGACTGAGAAGTGGCACTAGTTAACCAAGTATTTTAACTTTTCGAACTGTTTTCAACGTCTAAAGATTTTCTCTTTTTTTCCCCTTTTCGTAGCGCCACTATGGTACACACGTTTCATGTTGACATAACTGTGACACTGCTCTAACTACAACCATCATGGCCCGCTTAAGACTTAGAAGTAGAGGAAGCCCGACATCACACAGGGAAGCCCTGCCAATTATGCTTCAACAATTTGAATTTTTATCATCAAAATTTCGAGTAAACAACACTTTTAATATTAAACTAAAACTAACTACCAATATACATATAAATTTTTTTTATTATATACATAACAAATTAATTTTGTAAATGAATTTACAAACATGGAACAGGTGTGAATATTTGAACTTCAAACCATATTTTATGCTTTACAAATTGCAGGATTTGTCAGTGTTACGAACAGTGCAGGGACAACAAATATTTGACGTAAATTTATGCTTAGCTGCAACACAATTTTGCTTCTATTTTATAAACAGAAATTTGGTATCACCTGTATGCTGATTACTTTCCCCTTTATTTAAATAACCTATTCTCCATATTTTATATCATTTCTCCACTCTTTATGAATATAAACAAAATATAATTATACAGATTAAATTTTCTGTTATTTTTAGCACGTTTGAAATTAAAATGTAAAACATAAGAAAAATGAAAATAAGTTGCATTTAATCACTGATTTTATACCATTTATTATATCAACAGACAAAAAAGGAGTATAAATGTGTCAGCAATAGTCTGAGGGAAAATTTAGTAGCTATAATTAAGGGAAAAAAATACATTTTTTACCCTGAATGAAATTTCCCCCCCTAAAAATTAGTTTTGAAAAGTAAATCTGGGGGCCCCTTTGTGTTTCAGTGGGTAAGCTCGGGCTTCACGTGCCTATTCGGTAAACAGGCCCTGACAACCATACTACGAGACTGAGCAAATGAGCTTCGCTATACGCCTTGAATCGTAGCCCATGAACACTACACAGAGCTCGATTAGTAGCCAGCAGTCTTCTTCCGCTGGCCAGCGACACGACACAGCGCCACTACGTAGGCTACCATAAACAAAAAACAACTGGGCACTCCTTAAAATTGATTGGGAAAAAAATTAGTAGGAAAAAAAGTGTGAAAAAAAGTGTGATCGTAAAATTAGTGGGAAATAGTGAAATTTGTCTAATGTAACTAATTATAAATTTGTACTCATATATCCATTTTTGGGGCCCTCCTTAGTCCGGGGGCCCTCGGCAATCGCCGACCAGCCGACCTGGCCAGTCCGGGCCTGACATGCTTACAAAACCAACTCCCAACTAAAGCAAATAACAACAGAACACCTTACGAATTATGGAAAGGAATTAAACCGAATTTAAAACACTTAAGAACATTCGGTTGTAAAGCGCTATTTTACGTCGGTAAAGTAATTAGAGGAAAACTTGATAACAGGGCTCAAACCGGAACGTTCGTAGATTATGACACACGATCGACTGGTTATAGAATTCACACACAAGGAAAACAAATTATAATAGCGAGAACGGTAAAATTTCTTGAAAATGAAAATGTACACCCAGAAAACATTGAGAAGATACAAAACACCACAAAAACATCCGATGACAATACACAATTACAGGATAGACATGAAAATTACTTAGAAATAAAACTTGACAGTGAGGAGACACCATCCGTGCCCAAACAGCAGCCAATTGAACCAAGAAGATCTAATAGGACAAATAGAGGCGTTCCTCCTGACAGATATGTTTGTCTCATAAATAGTTCATCTGAAAACATTCCCGAAAATTGGGATGATATCGAAAAAATTGGAAAATACTAATGATAAACAAAATTGGATAAAAGCAACACAAAATTAAATCCAATGCATAAGAAAAAATAACACTTGGACTTTAACAGATCCACCACCCGGAACAAAAATTATCGGTTCAAAATGGACTTTTAAACTGAAAAAGGACAATTTAGGAAATGTTCAAAGCTGTAAAGCGCGTTTAGTAGCACAAGGATATAGTCAAAGATTCGGGATTGACTATGATCAAACCTTCGCACCTGTAGTTTCGCACGCTACAATACGAGCATTTCTCATCTCCGCATTGCACAAAAATTTGAACGTGAAACATATTGACTTAACCACAGCATTCTTGCATGGTGAATTAACTGAAACTGTTTATATGAGTTAACCAGACGGGTATATTAAACCCGGCGATGAAAGAAAAGTTTGTAAACTTCAAAAAGCCATCTACGGTCTTAAGCAAGCCGCAAAGGCCTGGTACACCAAAATATCGGAAACACTCACAAACAATAATTTCATATAGAGCAAACATGATCCATGTCTGTACTTTAAATCAAATCAAGAAAATCCGATATACATCATCATCTATGTAGACGATATCCTGATAGCAGGAAAGGACAGTGACATCGAAGAAACAATAAACCAACTTAAGAAAGAATATGAACTGAAAAACTTAGGAGAAGTGAATAATTACCTAGGCATAAACATTAATAAAATCAACGATACATATTACCTAAATCAAAACAATAAAATATAGGAACTAGTGAAAAAACTGAATTTAAACGACATGAAACCTCATTACACACCCATGATTGCTGGATTCAACAGACTTGAGGACGACGATAATCTTTTACCTAATAACACGAAATATCGACAAGCCACACGCACATTACTTTACATATCAACAATCACGCGTCCTGACATATCTGCCGCAGTCAACATACTATGTCGTAGAAACGAAACATCACGCCAAAAGGACTGGTCAGCAGTGAAAAGAATCATTTCATACCTTAAAACTACAGAAAATTTGAATTTAACTCTTAGCGCAAACAGCAAGCCCATCCTAACATTATACGCCGATGCAGACTGGGCTGGTGATTTGAAAACACGTAAATCAACGTCAGGAAATCTATTCATGCTAGGAAAATCGCCGATTTACTGGATTACAAAAAGGCAGAATTGCATTGCACTTTCGTCAGCCGAAGCTGAATACGTTTCAGCTAGCAACGCAGCACAAGAATTAAGCTGGATAACAAACTTGCTTAGCGACCTCAACATTCCACAAAAACTACCAATCACGATATTTGAGGATAATATGTCCTGTATAAAAATGTCTGAAAATGATAAAGATACTAAGCGATCCAAGCATACCCATATACGTTTCCATAACATCAAACTGATGAAAGAAGAAGGAAAAATTGATTTACAATACTGCCCCAGTGAAGAAATGATAGCCGACACTCTCACCAAACCCACTCCCAAACCTGTGTACGAAAAACACCGTAAGAAACTGAACCTTCAACCATTCCCCACACAGGAGATTACGGGGGAGTGACGGAGAAACCGTTTTATGCAGTTAATAATCTCCACGTGTTGTGAACTATCGAAAGAACACTTAGAACATGTTAAAAACCAGACCCCAATTAACTGTAAGTACTTCAAGTGATAACCGCAGCTGCAAACCAAGCCAAAGTGAATAAGACCAGAGACTGTCGAAACTGATCAGCTGAGAAATTCTGCAGACCTCCCTACTTCACCATACAGCTGATACCGCGCGCCAGAACTCAGTAACAATCTCCCTCAGAATCTAAAATGTAGTCGAACAGTTAAGACGCCCTTGTATATATCCCAACTATAATGTAAAATTGGAGCACTTTTATGCAGTCTCCAAAACGCGATTTAAATGTGTATATAAAGCCAAGAATTACAATAATAATATTATATTCAAAGAAAAATGGATCTACTTCTTACTTCACGCAATATTACTTTCTTCTAATAATGTTGTTTATTACTCCCATATAGCGACACTTCAATGAATCAAAAGGATAAATATCAGTGCATTATTGTGAATATTACTTTGCGCAAAAGCAGTTCTCAGGTAAGCTGAACAAACCTTTTTTACCATTATCGAAAGATGAAAATGTATATTAAAATATGAAGACTGATATAACAATTTATTAAGATAGAAAATTAATTATGCTACGACGGTTCCCCTAACAATAATAATATATATCTAATGTTCAAATGTCATTATCCTGGCTTGTAAATAGAGCCATCTATGTTGTTCTAATTGTTAGTATAAATTAATAATAAAACTACTTTTCCAATAACATTTAATTTAATACATTCATAACAAAGTATTTTATAAAATGGAAAATAATTCAAAATACTTTCATTATTTTTTCATAAATAAAAATTTACTAAAATGTGTGTAACTGAAAAAAAAAAAAAAAAAAAAAAAAAAAAAACATTTTCCAGGCTGATTGCATCACAGCACCTAATATTTCCCCCTCAGATAGCAGTAGAATTCTAATTTTTTTTTTTATTATTATTATCTATTGCAAGAGATTTTATTTCTTTAGTAAGCTGTGTAAGTAAATATTCTCAATTAGTGTCATTTTCTTGTTTGTGTAATTTTGATTTTTTTTTTTTTTTTTGCCTTCAGAGTTATTTTAATTTTAATCATTTTCCTGGCATCCAAAAAATAAAATAAAATAAAATAAATAAATAAATATAAAAAAAAACCCTAGGCGATTGTGTATATTACAATATAGAATATATTATAAAGTTATCTTTCAGAAAATAAACATAGTAAACTTTAAAACTTTTTTAGGCAGAATGTGCCGGATTCTAATTACACCAGTTTCATCAGTTTCATCACTATCCTGCTCATCATTGTCCCAAGGAGAAAAAAAACAATGACAGCAAACCAGAGGCTTAAAATTTTTTTCCCCTCCTCAATAAACAGTCTTTTGCGATGCTGTTTTTTTTCTTATTGTGTACAGCCTAAATAAAAACAAAATATATATATATACCATACATTTACAGTGGTCTCCTTTTTAAATGTTTTAATACTGTAAAGTTGCCTGTTTTGGAAGAATGCCCCAAAAGACATATAAAACATTTGTTAACATCGTTTTAAAGGAAAATATTTTAAGTGTGAGATACAACGTCTAGCATAAAATCAAACTTATAACGTCAGAAATCATAGGCATTCCTTGTTATTTGGACCATATTCTTACTTTTTCAGTTAAGAGGTCATACATCTATAAAAAGTAGAGAAAAAGAAAAATTTCGTCACTTGGAAAACAAAGTACATAAAACAAAGTATGTTTTATAAATATATACTTTTACTGAGTTTAGAATATACAGAGTATTTGTGTTTTAGCATGCAAAACAGTCAGTAACTTTTTTTAAATAAAGTGATATGGAAGAATGTGCGAATGATTGTACAACATATCTCACATTTGAGAGAAAAATTCTGCTTTATCAACAAACATCAGACATTTTATGATATTCTGAATTTAAATTTATATATATTTTGGGATATATATATATACACAATCAGGGCTTAGCAAATGCGCCAGGTAACAAAAAAGGCCAGGTCTCCACTGGCTACCAACTTTTTCTGTCTGCCGACAAAGTTTTTTAATCTGTCTTTTTATTTTTTTTAATTAATTAATTAATTAATTTATTTATTTATTTTACAAAAATTGACCTAAGAAATGATCATAAATGGTCCTCCCTTCACCCATTCCCACACTTACTCGTGCGCGGCAAGCAGTGATTTTACTCTTCTATCGTACTTTTAATGGAAGAGCCAAGTTTAAAAGATATTTATTTTCCATCTCATGCACAGAAAACATATTTTTTTCCCGTTAAAGCCAGCTAGTATGTTACGTGATTAGAAGTGGGAAGAAGGAGGGAGGTTTCAATAAAACAATAAAAAATCGTGATAATCCAGCCTCTGTGTTGACATCTAAAATTGGATATAATGCTGGAAAATTTTCAAGGTTTTTTCTCGTTGTTTGTTTCCGATCAGATTTTTTTAGAATTAAAACTGATTAATCGATCACATTCATTTTAAAGAATAACAACATCTCTTAGTTAAGGGATTATAAGTAATTTATTTGAAGTAAATCTATAAAACTTAATTAAAATTTCAAGAATAACTATTTTCAATAAAATTAAATATGCAATTTTTAAATATTTCTCCCTCGCGTAAAATGCATGACGCTTTTATTATCTGCTCATCGCACACATTTCACAATAAATAGGCGCCAGCCTGGTTTGCAGACGATTGTCTAGTCTATATGATGTAAAATATTGAGGGTATTGTACTACTACTTTACAAAGAGTGGTTTCTTTTAAAAAGGAAAAAAAATAATTGAAAAAAATTCTTAAGTAATCACTTTTCGTTAACATTTTATTTTGTTAGTGAAATATTTTGTGCTGCCTTACCACATGGAGTCCTAGAATCTTTTTGCATTTGAATTTCTGTTTTTTAATTCCACTCATAAGATACAGATTTTGTAGCACTCAACTTTTGAAGCATTCGACAATCAGCATTTCCCAAACATGCTGGTAATTCAGCCTTTACAGTATTTTTTTTCCAGAAACATATAACTTTGTTAAGTTTTAAAAGAAAACTTAGTTTATATTACCTTTCTAAATTATGCACCTAATAAGTCTAAACTGTGCTTGTTATTCTTGTTTTTGTTTTTTTCTTTTTCAATTAATTCATAATGTGCTTTTAGAAAATCAATGTTGTGTGTTTGTGTGTGTGTGTGGGGGGGGGGGGGGTAAATATTTTGTACTAGAATTTTTTTTTGGCTACCAGATTTTATCAAATTTGTAAAGCCCTGTATATAATATATTCAAAGGAATTTGAATTTATCTAGGCATATAGTTTTTGTGGATGAAACAACAAACAAAATTAGGTTCAGTTTTAAAATACAAATATGTTCTATAATCTGGGAAAATGTTATGAAAAGTATTAAATAATTGAAGAAATACCTTGCACGAAATAAGAAAAAAGCAGATTTTGAGATAAATAACCTTTTTTAATCAGTGTTGCACACGTGATATATTTTAGTCATAACTAGCGTAATTATAGAAAATGCTGTATGCAAAAAATATTGCTTTTTCATACATCTTTCTTTTTAAAAAAATCGATCCTCTGAAGATTTCATAGTCGTATGATCTCTTAACATTGTATTCTTCGTGATATTATTTATTAATTAATTGTCCTTAGTTAATGTAACTAAGGAGTTTTACAATTACTTCGGTTATGAATTTAGGTAAGAATATAAAATAGTAATAATCGTGACATGATATTAAAGTAATATATTTCATATTGCGATTGATAACAATCTAGAAAAAGCACATACAAAATATAAAAAAGTATTTGAGCAAAACTCAACTGAACTATAAATAACTATGCGGACATATATATTTTATGAGATACATAAAACAAAACATATAAACAGAGAAACGAATTGGTAGCAGTAATACATATATGTAGATATAATCAAAATATAGTGCAGATCTTTAACAAAAGATTATAAGATTTGTAATGAAACATGCAGTGCAGAAGCCGTTAGAAAAATTTTCCTTCTGGATACCCGCGGTACGACATGAATATTATAAAGTTAGATAAAGGTGTTTGTTACTGGTGAATACGCTTAATGCAATCTGTCCATTGAATTTTAATGGCTGTTATCACTGCTTTTGAATTTTGTGCAACTTGTTGACTTGTTATTTGAGAAACTTGGCGCACTAATGGAGTGGGGCATGTTCCGTGGCCGTTAGTCCGTCATATATCTATGAGGCTGTATTCACTTGATGAGACACTATTTTTTGTTCCCTATTCACTTTCTTTGGCAGGTGTGCTTTGTGCATTCACTAATTAATTACTTTGTTGTGTTTTGTTCACTTTTTGTTGGTTATTTGACTTCATCAGTTGGTGAAATTCAGTCCGTTACATATGACTTCCACTTCTCACTAGTGCTGAAGAAAAAAACGATTTTTTTTGGCGCAGCAAAGAGGTAGGTTTGGCTGTTTATCACCCAACAGGTGACGTTCGTTGCTATGCTGTGTTTTTCACGATTTCCGCGATAGCTATATTGCAAGAATTAATGCATGGAATTTTATCAAACTGCATATTCTGTTAAATCTTGGTAGAAGTAGATGCTGATTCAATTTTGACTTTAATCACTCAACAGTGAAAGGTTCCTAATCGGGTCTACAATTAATTGAGGCAATTTAGCGAGCGTGAGTTTCAATCATTATTAAGTCCATTCTGTAATTCTCATAAACTTTTAATCCCTTTGTATACAGAATAGCTCATTTTTGATGCCAACTTTTGATAGACCAAACAATAGAAAGAGTACAGAGATTTGAGTAGAAAATACGAAATTTTATATTTGAGTTTAATGGTTAAAACTGTATTTGTTGATCAAATTTTAAATTTTAATATCAAACAGAAGGCCCTGTTGTCATGGTTTTCTTTTAATTCATTGATCATTGTAACTTCGTGTTGAATTCGAAAAAATGCACTATGCTTTATATTCATAATCGTTGACGCTAATATAAATTTATATATTAGAATTGTGTAGAAGGAAGTTCTGTGGTGGCCGCAGAAAACTAGGTAGGTAAATCTATATAACTTTCACAGAATATTTCTTTGAATGTCATTTTATCAAAATTTTCTCTCTCTCCTCCTGTGTATCGTATATATGAAGGAGTTAGAATGACAGGGTTTTTTGAAACTTATTGTATTTCCGTTGCATTGAGTGGTCGAACTTGTTTTTCCCTCTAGCTTTCTAAGTGATATATGACTTATTTGACTGGCACATTGAATATAAATTAATATACGGTCAGTGAAAATATGGTTATCTCGAATTTCAAAATTCTAACCCCTTCATATATATATATATATATATGTTACGGTCAATATGATTAATCCAGTCATTATTAATAATACCCGTTTATTATTAATATTGACCGGATTAATCATATTGACCGTAACATATATATCTTTGGGTTTCAATATTTTTGAGTCATTAAGTAATCTAATAATTCATCTACTGAATTAGTTAATATTTTTTTGCCGCAAGTGAAGATTTGTCAAGTCATGCATGTTTTTCCTGTTTTTTTTTTTATAAAGAAATCTTCATCACTCTAATATTTTAAATTTCACATTTTCTTTCATTTTCTGGTCTATGATTTCCAAAATCTTGTATTATTTTAGCTTATTACGGCTTGCACAAGTATGAAATCGTACATTTTTTGTGGAAACTGTAGTCATTTTGGCTCGATGATTCTGCTACAGCTACACATATATTTCATTAATTCACTTTTTCTGGTTTGAATTATCTGTTTTTATTTTTCTGGTCATATATTATATTTTTTCTTCTTATATTTCTGGATATTATGTTCATATTTCATTTTGAGTTTTATTCCTCCATTTGTGTATGATGTTTCTGTGTTGTCATATTACGGTTATATATATATATATATATATATATATATATATATAAGGTGTTATTGATGTGCAGTTTTCATACATTTATAAATTAACTTATACAATAACAAATTAAATTATACATGGATAACATTGGTGATTATAACTCATTAACATATCTATTTGCAATCTATATAAATATAAATATATATAGTTTTTATTTTTGTCTATGAATAATTAAATTTAACAAGTATTTTAATTACTGCATTGCATTAATTTGATTGAAAAACAGTAGTAATACTATTAATTATCAATTTTATAAATTTTGAGATATTTTGAATTGTTTATGAATTATTTAATTAGATATTTAAATTAATCTATGAAATATAAAATATATTTACAATTTAGTATAAATTAAACATTAATTATTTAATAACAAGTCTAATATATATTTAAGTAGTAGTAAAAATAAAACATTAATTATTTAATAATATGTCTATAATATCAGTGGATTAACACAGCTGGCAGCTAAAACAATTTGAATTAAAATAATATCTCTTTTACATAATATATTCATGATAAGAATATCTGAAATGCTGTGCAAGTTGAATTAATTCTGTGTAGATTTATTCATATAGTAGTATTATATTTTATTTGAATTTAAAGTAAAACTACAAGTTAGTATTGTTTTTTAAAGTTTATTTATATAATTAAATCTAATGAAGTGAGTATGTAACTAATAAAGTGGATATCTAACTAAATATTAATTATGAATTATTATAATACAAATAGATGGCGACACTTTACATTTCAGGTAGTTGTTGATAATATTGTTAATATTATATTTAATTTAACTATAGAGGGAGCTATTGATTGTATATTAATTTTACTTTCAGGAATTAAAATTGGATGGAGTAATATATATTCACGGATATAATTTTGTTATAAGTGTATTATATTAAAATCAGAAAACACAGAATCAAAAACAGAATTATTTTGTGTGTTTTTGATTCATTTTGTGTTTGGGTGTCATCGATGGGGTTGTGTTTTAAAAAAAGTGTGCTCTCAACTTGTCTTTCAAATCATTTCTCTCAACTCGACTTAGTCAACATGTATGATGCATTGCCATGTGGATGTGAATATTATGCAGAAGTTGTGACATTTCATGGATTCTGTATAATTATTGTGAGTAAAATATTTTATCTACACTTTACGCGTTCATATTTCCAATTTTATTATTTCAAAACTGTTATCTCGTGGTAATTTCGTGAGGTGTTAAATACAGTTTTTGGGATAATCGATGTGAGTGAAATATATTGTATATTCTTAATGGTTTTTTATTTCCTATTTAAATATTTCCAAATTTTAATATTTCCAATTGTTGTCTGGTAATAATTCAGTGTACCTGGATGATTCTACTGATCTTAGCATTATGCCAGTAGAATTATGAAACACTGAATTATTATTTAAAACACATGTGGGTGCATCCAGGCTGATGAGTACATGTGCATGTGTTTTTTCATATCCAATTCCTATTTTATTCTCATGTGGTCCAATTTTCCATTGTATATGGTTCATATTTAATTTATTAATCCATTTGTATTTACTTAATTGCAACTCCAATTTATATATATATATATATTTCCCTTTCTCTCTATTTCTTTTTTCTTTTTTCAATATTCTTTAGGTATGAGTAAAATTTGGCCAATTACCATTGAAGCACAAGCTATGGTAATATTACGTTTGCACATGTTAATTATTAGCTATGTGGTATTCTGTATACACAATATCATTAATTATCTCTTTGGAGATTTAAGTAGAATGATAATAGAACTTGATATGTTTTTTGAAATTCATAGATATTATAATTATATATATATATATATATATATATATACAGATGCTGATTCGATTGTATTCATTTCTGCAGTTAGTCGAATTTTAACTAAGTACTGCAATAACAAGTTGGGTTAAAGACTACCGATGCGACTAATAGACTAAGAATAGATATTTTTTTATGTTATTTGAAAGGAAGAAAAGGAGTTTTAGTATAAGAAAAAAACATTCATTTCCGAATACAACAATTATTTTCTATTAACGAGGGAAAAAAAAAGTTTGTCGAAGTCTTTTGAAGCATCGTTATCAGGAATGAAGGAATTGAATGAAGGAATTTGTTTGATTATATATATATATATATGGAGCCACGTTCTTTTCATTGCATTTCTTAAAGAGGCTCTTAAACGTCGATGCTTATTTTAAAAGTTATCAGAAAAGGATTTTGCAGTGAATTTGAATCTAAGAACTAAAAGTAAATAAATATTTTAAAAATGTATTTACACAAAATTGATTTGAAGTAGAAATGCTTTAAAATTGAATAATTTCTATGCAATGCCATGAACAATGCTTATTTTTAAAATTATTTAGAAAAAAAATTTAGATTAAAAAAAAAAGTTTGAACATTTCGTGTTAGCATTGAATATTTGAAATTATTATTATTATTAATGACGTAGATACGTAATTTTTGAAAAAATACTCTGATGCATTATTTAAAGATCATAATTCTTTCCTGATCATAATTCTCTCTGCATCGCAATTTATTGGAAGTAAATTATAAAATTCTGGCTTCAAACCATTACAGAAAAAAAAATTAACCACTAATTTCCGATAACATTTTAAACAAAATCTAAACAGCATCATTTATAAGTACCATTTTTTTATAGATTTTTATGACAGCACAGATGAGAATTGTACAATAAATAATGGATATTTTTCCGCTATAGGGACCTTTGCGCTTTTTTAAAAGGCAGGCGAAATTTGGGCTTCAGAAAGAGAGATTTGTTGCCAAAAAATATAAACAGCTACGAAAACAAACGAATATATATTTTGTATTTTGAATTTAAAGATTTATATATAAATATATATATATATATATAAACATTATTTTATTTATATATATTATTATTGTTTTTATATACAACTTATACTTCCGTTTGTATATAAAAATAAATAAATGACTTCTTTATATGAAATAAATTGTATAAATATTGAAAAAAATTCTTGTGTATAGGAAATAGGTTGCCAGAAAATATGTTGCCAAATTTTCTTATCTCTCCAACGCCATTTTCTCTATCTCGCCAATACCCCTATACTAGAGAAGTACCAAATAATGCATATTTCTAATTTTTAATCGTTCATTATTGCAGCCATAATTATAAGTTGTTCAACTCTCTTTTTTATTAATTACACTGTTTATTTTGGTTGGTTACTAAACATTTAAATACAATCTTTGAAAGACAAATTTAATATACGATTCAATTTCCAAGAAAAATATCAATAAAAATCTATTTTTATTTTTAGAAATTTTTATAATAATATGGTTTTTTTTTAATAAAAGAAGAAAGTGGGCGTAGTTTATACAAAGCATGTATAGTTCCTTATTACTTAAAAAAAAAAAAAAAGCTGTATGACCTTTTTTAAGGAAT
This sequence comes from Maratus michaelseni, assembly GCA_963931845.1. Taxonomy (NCBI): domain Eukaryota; kingdom Metazoa; phylum Arthropoda; class Arachnida; order Araneae; family Salticidae; genus Maratus; species Maratus michaelseni. The sequence continues at coordinate 79,031,230 of OZ007592.1, forward strand.
ATTTCTTTTAATGTCATTTTCCCAAAGTTATCTGTTATTAAATTATACATACGAATAAATATTTCGTTTCTACTTTGTTGTACTTTAACGAAGTAGTACGATAACAAGTTAGATTAAATACATCGAATGGCACTAATAAGGCAATAGTAAAGATTATTTTAAATAGTTTGAAAGGATGAAAAAGCAGACTTTCTAAAAATAAGGTTTATTTCAAAGTCGAATATTTTTCGATCATCAAGAAAAAAAAAAAAAAAATTTGTCGAAATCTTTTGGAGTCCTCGTTATCGAGAATGAATAACTTTACATTTGATTTTATGTATAGAGCTACTTTCTTTTCACTGCATTACTTAAAGAGGTTTTTAAAGGTCGATGCTTATTTTAAAAGTAATGAGAAAAATAATTTGCATATTTTCAATATAAATCATTCAATGTAAGATATAAAACTTAATAAATATTTTGAAAGGATTTAAAAAAAAATTGATTTGAAGTAGAAATACTTAAAAATTGAATAATGTTTGTTAGTCAGATCATTAGAACATCCAGTCCATGCTTTGATAAAAGTCATGCAAATATGCAAAATATTGTCAGTTTTGCAAAACAAAGTTATTTCTTCTGATACCTAATAATTTGTGTCACAGGTTTTTTTTTTTAAATTTTATTCTTGTTTTATTGGTATTCGAAATCTTTAAACGGGCTTGTTATCGCAGCACTTAGTTGAAATCATGAATAAACAATCACACAATTGAATCTTTTTAACAATTTTCAAAATATTTTTAATCGGATTCTTCTTTTTAATTTTTTTACATGTTAAATGTAGAAGCTAATAAAAATATCAAACAGTTTTATAAATATTTCGCAAGGCTTCATCCTTTTAAAGGTACACTGCTAAAAAAAATTGTGGTAGGTTGAACCAACTTTTGGTGCTGCAACAGCTGCAACCATAAGATGGTGAAATCTTGCTCCAACATTTGGAGCTCCGGTTGAACGATCATCATCATCATCATCATCATCATCGTCGTCAACCGTTTTCAATCCACTGCTGGATGTAGGTCTCCTCCAAAATTTTCCATTGTTTCCTGTCTAGTGCTTTAGTCATCAAATTAACACCATCCACTTTTCTAATTTTGTCACTCCATCTTACTTGAGGTCGTCTTCTTGGTCGTTTTACATCTCTGGGATACCACTGTAGGGTGTTTGTTCTCCATCTATTGTCTTGTCTTCTTGCAACGTGCCCTGCCCATTTCCATTTTAGCCGTTTAATTCTCTCAATGATGTCAAAAACTTTAGTCTGACTTCTTATCCAGGTAATTATCTTTCTGTCTCTTCTAGTGATGCCAAGAATACATCAGTCCATACTTCGCTGTGTTGTTTGTAATCTTTGTACCATCCATTTTTTTTAGCGTCCATGTTTCTGCTCCATAAGTCAGTGCAGGCAAAACACATTGGTTAAACACTTTTCTTTTCAAACAAAGAGGCATTCCATCCAAAAGCACTCCATCCATTTCTTATTCTTCTATTGATTTCATTCATGGTACTGTTGTCCCATGATATTTCCTGTCCAAGGTACACATAACTTTGTACTTCTTTAAAGCTCCATATATGTGAACAAGATTTCACCATCTTATGGTTGCAGCTACTGCAGCAGCAAAAGTTGTTTCAGTCCACCACAACATTTTTAACAGTGTAACTAAAGGTTACTCAAAAATTGATCCCATGATAGATACCTAAGATAGTTTTAAAAGTAATCATCAAAATTACTTGTATGTTTTCAAAGTAAGTCAGTTTGATGTAAACGAAAATAAAGATTTTGAAAACATATTTGCATATTATATTAATAAATATAATTTGAAGAGGAAGTGTTGAAAAGTTTTTTTTTTTTTTTTTTTTTTTTTTTTAACCCTAGAATGCTACCCATTCGTCTCCTGGGCGAAGCTCATAACAAATGATTCTTCAGAAATTTTTCGGTACCAGTATTTTATTACAGAAAATAATCTCTACTTAAAAAAAAAAAAAAAAAAAAAAAAAAGAGGACTTTTTTTTTTTTTTTTTTTTTTTTTTTTTTTTTTAAACCAGAGATCTTCTGTAATAAAATACTGGTGCCGAAGAATTTCTGAAGAATTATTTGTTATGAGCTTCGTCCAGGAGACGAAAGGGTAGCATTCTAGGGTTAAGTAAAGCCAATAAATGTTATGATAAAAATAAGCCATGGAGTAACATAAATGTTGTTTAAACAGCTTCTAAAACAACGTTGTTAGTTCTAGGACTCATGATATTTTGTGCCTCTGAATCTAGCTGAATCAAAAATGGTTTTATTTTAGCTTAAATGAAGCAATTTATCATAAGGTAACAAAAAAAAAAATTTTTTTTTTAAGATACGAGACATTATTTTTTAATATTCAATAATTTTATAATAATTTAAATAATAATAATAAATTTTAAGATTTAAATGATTTGAAGATTTGAATTTTACTTCTTCTTCTTCTTCTTTTTTATTATTTATTTATTTATTTATTTATTTTTTTGAGAGGAGAGTTTACTGCCACTTGTTAACGTTTTAAACATATGCCACCGAGAAGAATATAAGCCAATACAATTTACAACAAAGCATTTCATTACAATTTCTCAAAATTTAATTTTTATTATATAACATCTTCTTGTAATCGTATCTTAATTTCCTCTATGTTGATTTTGATCCCAATTTCACGTAATTATTTCTGAAACCAAAACTTCATGTTAAGAAAAAATTATACAAATATTGACATTTAAAAATAAATCTACAACTAAATGTAAAGTTTACACTGAGCGATTTTCTTTTTTTTTTAGAAAATTTATAAAACTAATAAAAAAGAATTAATTTTCGTAATTAATTTTGATAAAAATTTGATCAGTAAATCTGTTGTTTTTTTCTTCCATATTATTTATTTTTTTGTAAGCTTAAAATTCTTTTTATCCTATCTAGGTTTGTTTTTTTCAATTTTAAATTTGCGATATAAAAATTTGATTGTATTACAATTTAAAAATTGGGTGTCAAAATATTTATTCAATATTTTAGAAATTTATGTTAATTGAAATGAACAAGAATTTAACATTTAATGAATGTCAAAGAATATATGTTTGACATCCATAAAAAAATATAAAAAATTTAGAAGTTTAAAAACAATAATGTTAACCTTTCAGTGCAACACATAAAATTTATTGATTTTAAAATAAATGAAAGGGTCGGGCCAAGAGAGTGCCAAGCCACATTTTTGAGCTTCTGAGATATTTCAATTTGAAAATTTGATCAAATACTCGAATCAATATATATAACCTAAAGTTTTTTCGCCAATGTCTTAGTAACATCTGAGATATTCTGAGTAACAATATGGTATTACTTTAATGCTATTACTATTACGTTTTTTGTAAATTAGCTATTTTCATTGGGGGCATAAACATCTGGGGCAAAAACGAAACCTGTTATATATGCTGCATCCAAGTGATATTAGAAACAAATTATGTGTTGGATATTATAATTTACAATATTAAGCAACAGATTACAGTGCTAGATTTGTTTCACCAAAAATGTGGCTTGGCGCTTTCTGGCCCTGACCCCCTCAAATGTAATTTTGAAGTTTTAGCATTTTATCCTCTGAAACAGCAATTCTTCTAAGAAAAGAAACATAAAAAAAGACACAGGACAGAAATAAACAAAGGAACGAGCTAGAAGAAACAAGAAAATTCTGTAGACATACTTTTAAAGCATGACACCGATTCTTTAGAAAGGATTACAAAATCTCTGGTGTATTATGTTTTACATAAATCGTTAGACAAATTTTCTTTTTCCAATATCCGTAATATGCCGTGAATATTATGAAGTTAAATAAAGGATTTGCATGTGAAATCAATTTTTTTTCCCTGGGAGGATAAAATATTAAATTAATTTTACATTCAAAGAGGAAAGAACATTTTTGTAAAAAATAGCTGCGTTATTTATTTGATATTTAAAGCGCTAAAATTCCCCCCCTCCCCCCCACAAAATACAGTACGTGACGAACATGTATAAGAACAATTCATAGAAAAATAATAGTTTTTAACTCGATTAACGTTTTTTACAATATTCATTTTTACATTCCATTACATACGCTATTTACGTTACCTACAGAATAATAAACATTCAAAAGAGCACATAATATAAATCAACGTAAGAAACGAAGTTAGAAAAAGCAATAAAATTACTTAAACTTTAAAACATAGATTGTAAAATAGTGCTCCGATTCTTAAGAAATGATTTAAAAAAAATCCCAGTGGATCAAGTTTTACACATAGGACATTATGAAAAATTTCTTTTTTTTGAAATTTCTATTATATGGCATAAGCATTTTAAAGTTAAACAAAGGATCTGAGTGCGGAACATCTTTTCTAGAGAAAATCAAGTATAAAATAAACAAAATTATTGAAAGAGGAAGGGGAAAAACAACATATTTCAGAAATACCAACGGTATTTATTTGATATCTAAAGTGCTGTAATTTTGTCTGTTTATTCCCAAAATGTAATTTGTGACGAACATAAATTACGATGAAAATCGTTTTTAACTCGATGAGTGTTTTTTACTGTATTTTAATTTTACAATACATTAGATATCTACGTTTTTTTTTTTTTTTTTTTTTTTTTACAAGAAAACAAACATTCAAATGAGCACACATCACAAATTACTTAACTAGTAGCGGCAATAAAACACCCATGTGAGACATAGTTGAAATATGGCTCCGATTCTAAAGAAAGGATTACAAAGTCTCCGGTGTATCATGTTTTGCGAAGAGCGCTAGAAAAAAAAAATCATTTCCCAATTTCCATGATACGGCTTGAATATTATTAAGTTAAATAAAAGATTTGCGTGTGCACTCTTTTTTTTCTGGGAGGATCAAATTTAAATTCAATTTGTATTCAAAGAAGAATTGTTAGAAAGAGCTACGGCATTCCTTACACATCTAAAGCACTGAAATTATTTTCCATAAAATGCAATACGTATACGTGACGAACATAAATGTTAAGAAGTAATTGTTTTTAATTCCTTGAAAATTTTTTACAGTATTTAGACTAATTGCGATGCAGATTTGTATATTTGTTTATACTGTAAAAATTTGCAGCAAATTATCCGGTCATTCGACCGTTTTTATAGAAAACGGTTACATAAGTGTCATTTAACGCTATTCTGACCATTATATTACCCAAATTATGGTCAAAATACTGTTAAATTACGGTTATGTAACCGTTTTCTATAAAAACGGTCGAATAATTGGAAACTTTGCTGCAAATGTTTTACAGGTTATATATAGGGGAACTTCCAGTATTATGGAATAGTCGGGTAATACGGAATACCAAGATTTCTGTTTGGTAAAGTGCTGTCACCAAGCGGCAATGTCATAAACTACTTAAGACCGTTTCCGAAATTCCCCCCCTCCCCCACATCCGAACGTATAGTGTGTCGCTCAGCGTCAGGGCCCTTGAGTGAATAAATATTTGTTTTTCGAGTTTGTAAAGTTTCAGGAGATAATTTTTCAATATTTTTTATTCGTTATTAGAAGTAATATTTTTACATTGAAATGAAGCATAATGTACGCCAAAATATTAACAGATTATGGTGCAATACTCGTTTTTTAGCTCGCGATTAACACCAATACACATAGAGTAATTGTTTCACAAATCGGCGGTTTCGGATTATATGGAGTGCCACTATCTCAAAATACTCCATGATTATGGTGGCGCAGACAGATCCTTATATTTGATATTTGTGCAAATCTGAATTATGAACTGAAGTATATTGGCTGCCTACCTAGACACTATATTTTGATCATGCTCTCTTGATACGATTAATGCGGTTTCATGCCAAATTTTGCTCGTTTTCTTTATTTTTAACCCCTATTTCATATTTCCCGACTGTTTCACAATACACACAAAATACGTTTATTATTATTATTACGAGGGAAAGTCATTAAGTAAGTCACAAAAGATAATTAAATAATAACTTACAACGATATTCACTTCAAAACTATTTTTATTTCTCAACATATTCTCCACCAATATTTATGCACTTATATCACCGTTTTATCAGTGGCCCAACACCAGCTGCATAACATTCTTTGGGTTGCGATCTCAGCCACATTAGGACTTCAAGTTGAACCTTTTCATCGTCTGTGAACATCATCTTGCTTCCAAGATGTTTTTTAGTGGACTAAACAGATGAAAATCGCTTGGGGCTAAGTCGAAGCTGTATAGTGGATGTTGAAGAAGTTTGGGAGATGATGAAAGGTTCAACTTAAAGTCCTAATGTGGCTGAGACAGCAACCCAAAGAATATTATGCAGCTGGCGTTGGGGCACTGATAAAACGGTGATATAAGTGCATAAATATTGGTGGAGAATATGTTGAGAAATAAAAATAGTTTTGAAGTGAATATCATTTTAAGTTATTATTTAATTATCTTTTGTGACTTATTAATGACTTACCCTCGTATTTGTTTCCAAGTGATGAAATTTTGGGAAATAATTTATGTCTATAAAAACTATTCGCAGATAATTTAAGTTTGTAATTCTATTCGGTGTTCGGGTTTTAAACAATATCAGGATGTTGTATCGCCCCAAATGTATATAGTATTCCATAATAACCGAAGTTCCTCTATATATACCAACTTCTACAAAAAAAATGTCGAAAGATGTATCGCCTCATCTGTAACACCTGCACCTCTATTGCCCAGACCGTTTTGCTTTTGAAAATAATGACATCTGACTTGAAGATTTTAACTGGTGCTTATGATAACCATATTGGAATCGTGGTTTAAATCAACAGATTGTGATAGACTGGGAAGTGGTAAGGACAATACATGATTCACTGGAAGATTCTCCGATAGAACACATCAAGCAGTTCCTTCTAAATTCTTTTTATTTGAAGATTCACATGGGAAATAAACTCTTGATAGAAAAATTATTTTACTACTCTTGAAATTAATCTGCAACGGCTCTATTCTATGTAGTATTTTATGTAGTCTAACATAAGGCTTATGATTTTCCCATCCATTATCCGTGAATCAATAGAAATATATTTGCGAAACGAGAACAATTGCAACGAATCGGCTTCTTTTGAATTACCTAAAATTTGGCACGTGATGATTTACAAATTAAAAAAGCAATAAAAATAAAAATAATATAATTTTCACGTTTTACAGTTTGACCACTTTAAGCACCTGCTTACATTGGACATGTGATTTCGTGATTTATGTTTATCATTTTCAGAAACTTTGCGAGAATATTTTATTTATCATTTTGATCTGAAGATGTCTCCGTTTCATCGAAGGGAACATACGTCATCTATATTAAAAGGTATTTTTAAACCTTTCGTGATATGGTTTTTATCACTTTAAGCAATAATTACACTTTAATTTAAAGTTAACAAGTGATTTTATTATATTATTTATAAAAAAATACATCAACGTTTTCAATAAAAAAAAAAAAATGGTTTTCACCTATGTCTTGTAACCCGCGCTTACCGGTTGGATCCCTTTGTATAATTAATGATTAAAAAAAAAATCTCCAAACATTTTAAACATTTTTTTAAAGTATGGATTGAAAAAAAAAAAAGAATAATTTATACAGTTCCTCAAGGATAAGAAAGAATCTTTGTATTCTCTCTCTTTCTCTCTCTCTGTATATATATATATACTTTTTTTAAAAAAATAACATTTCCAACACACATGCAATGAATTCCAATAAAGTCCTTTTTGTGATTCAGTTTCTGCTTCAATAATAAAAATAATGAAAACTGATTGTATAAAAGTACGCAGCATGATAAAATATGCCCAGCAATCTGATTAAGAGTAATAAGTAACTTTACTGCATCGATGAAGATTCTTCTTTTTTTTTTTTTTTTTTTTTACTTTTTTAATTTAGCGAAGAAAAAGACATCATTTGAGGCATTTCTAATAGGTTAACAAATAATTTGTCGTTTTATTACCCGAAAGCTAAACATTCCTCATTAAACTTCATTATAATAATTAAATTAATTAATCAGGAGCACGGAATAATGTCCATAAAACAATTGAAAATATTTCTTCTGATAAACAAATGTTTTTTTTTTTTTTTTTTAAATAAAAGCTAAAAATATGGAAAGTAACTAAATTTAGGAAATATGCAAGTAATCTAGCTAATATATAAAATAGAAACTTTTTAATAATTTATAAAGAAAGAAAAAACTGGACCAAAATAAATAAATAAATAAAATCAGAAACTTGTGCTTTTCTTGTTCTATTGTATGCAGAATAAATGTATCAGAAAATTCGACATTTTAGTCTTAGGGATAAGTAAATAAATTTTATTATTATTACTTTAAAGGTATCTGGAAAATCAGGAATTTAAAAATTATTTTGGTGATATTATCAAATTATGCTTTTTACGTATTATAAATCAGCAACAACGTTAGACAATAAAAAAAAAAAAAAAGGACAGGGGGAGGGGGGAGGTTATAATTAGTTTTATGCGCATTATTTCACGAAAAGATATTGAAGATCTTAGAATACTTAATGCAATTGTCTTAAAATGAATAAGAGGATATAACAAGTTGCAGTATCTAAATATTGAGTTAAAAGTTTCTGTAGCTTAACCTCTTATGTTTTTATTTATTTAAATTATGTAATCATAATGATTATTTAACCCCATTCCTTGTGTTAAGTCGCGAATGATTCTTTATATATTTCTTTCCACTATTTCAAATTAAAAACCTTCCTTTAACATCTGCAATAGAAGTCTAGAAAATAGATATCGTTAGTAGTGGAGAAATGACAGTACGGGGATAGCAGGCGACAATGGTATTTCTCCACTACTATCGTTTTAGTGGTAGCAAAGTTAGAATATTTTAGGAACGCTGCAAGCCCTGGTTTACTTTACATGAGTCACACTCGTGAGTCGTGATTAATGCACAAGGGATAATAATATAGGATTATAAATCATATTTAAAGAATGAATTTATTAATTTACACGTTTCTGTGAATTTGGTTTGCCCATCATTTATCTTCTTTCGAGATGCATTTATGTAAACTATATTTATATAAATTGTATCAGAATTAATTCCATTTGTGCACTAACGTTTTAATTCACATTTCGTAAATGAAATGGTAAAGGCTGGTAAAGGGTGCTGGCGACCCGAAACACAATGAACAGGACAACAGTACGCTCCATCCATTTATTCTTGCAATAACAACTGTTCAACACGATCTCCAGAACATTGTACGACACAACTAAGGCGACTCAAAACGCCTTTTATAGCTGAATGCAACATGTCGGAATAAATTGCAGAAACTCTCCGTTCAATTAGAACAACTTCACCAACAACGCTCGATCGGGTAATGATAACATTCTGAAAGCGAATGAGAAATCCTCGTGTATCCCGGTCTTTTATTGCAGAATTAATTTGCATAATTCTACCGAATCTCTCGCATGTAGCGCCATCTACAGGTGACTTTTTTAACTAAAAATTTTTTTACTGCAAAAAAAAAAAAATCCGACTACCTTGTGAGCTCTTTCTTGCAAATCGCACTTCTTTATCATAATTTCTTCCTTTTTTATGAATTTTTAAATTTTAACGAACTTTTGGTTCACCCGGTATATATATATATATATTTTTTCAAATATAGTTAACAACGAAATTTAATAATACTTTTAATGTTTTTAGTTTTTTTTGGTGATACGACACATTTGGAGAAAGGTGACTGAAATCCCAGTACATCTTTTTATTTTGATAATGTATGAAACTCTTTTCTATTACGTTGAAATAAATAAGTGATAATAAAAAGTAAAATTAAGTATATCCAAAATTGTGATAAATTTCCAATCTATATATCCATAAATTTACTTTTCAAAGAAAAAGTTGCTTTGAATTAAGAACTAAACTAATTATTTGTTTATTTACAACATAAGTTTTTTACATACTATTACATTTATGAAAATAAGTTTAAGCAAATTGTTTCTATTAATATTGTGCTTGGTTTCAAAAGCGATATTGTAATTACACATTACATTTTTAAAAGTTTCAAAAATATAAATAATTACACTTTGGAAAATGAGAGCATAAAGATATTTATTTTACCCTTAAAAAAAAAAAAAAAAAAAAAAAAAAAAAAAACAAGAACTCCTTGAAATAACACTGGCTATAAATGAACAATTTCTGTACCAGATTCATTTTTTAAATTATTATTCTTTATAGAATGAGTTAATATTTAATTAATCTTTCGAACTAATTAAGAAGTTTACAGTGGTATTTGATGACACGTAATGATTTCACACATATCATGAATATAATTACTTTCTTTTCTTTATATATGATAATTTTAACAGCGAATCAAGCTTAATTAACAAATGTTGATCAGAGGAACACAAAACTGTTGAAATAGAAGCTACCGAGTCTAAAAAAAATCATTTACATTCGTTTGGGATGAAAATGCTATAAATGATAATATTACAAAGAAAGGGGAAATCACCTTCATTTTTTTTCAAGCATATACCGATGTTTTGTATTCCTAAATAAACCTAAAGGCTGTTATGTTAATCAAAGTGTAGAAAAGGGAATTTCTTTAGTTTTGAGAAAATTCTGTTGCGTATTACGGATAAATTAATGTAAGATTATATTTTTTGAAATAAATGAAAACTACCTTGCATTTATGAATTAATAATTTGAAATTCGATGTTTTGTATGGAACGCTTTTTTTTAGTAATTTAAATAATTAATTTAAGTAATTAAAATAATTATTGATTTGGCTAAAAGTAAAATTTTAATCATATTTTCAAATAAAGAAAACATATTATAAGGTCAATGACTAGAAATTTGTAGTTATAAAAGTGGTTATAAAAATATAGTTCCCTGTTTGGACAAATCATCACTAAAACTAACGAAATGAATGATACCGGCTTTTGAAGGCATGGGGAGATGAATTGTTGTGGGGAGGGGGATTCTGTATTAGTTAACCTTTTGCTTACGGTGGGATTACCGTAGTCCCAAGAAAAAGACTGTTGAAAAATACGGGGTTGGGATTATCGTCATCCCGAAAATTTCCACCCCTCAAAGATGGAGTGCAGGAAATCCTTAATAGCGTTTGGCTCAACGGGGGTCTCATTGGGTATTGGAGAAGGGAAATTCTATAGGGAATATATTAGTTATCATAGGGAAATACAGGGAAAACTTATGCAACAAAGAAAGTAAATATTGTTCAAGCGCACGATTTGAAGTTGTTTCTACCTCACTTCCTCCAAATTAGTGGAAGATAATTTTTGTTTGTGATATTAATATGAAGAGAATAGATTATTTTCAGTAAATTGTTTTATTATTTTAGTATCGCTGATTTTGATTAAGTTTTTCTTCTTAGAATATAAAGTATTGCGGGTTTTTTTTTTTTATTTCGACAATAGTACACTAGATATCTTAAAATAATATACGTAACTTTATTTATTGAACTCAACAAAAATGAAATTATTATATATATTACTATCTAACAAAAATACAGTTAATTTTGTAAAATTTTTATGTATAAATTTTTTTGTAAAATTAATTACTTTTACACAGTAGAAAATAGTTAGTTTTATGCTCACACACAACTTAATAATCATGTTTTATATTCTTTGGATGGAATTGAACTTTGTCTGTTTCAGAATGATATTAATAAGTAATGAAATTCTAACGATATTTACAATTAATTTACTCCGCAATCATCTGATTAAAAAAAAAGTAATTGAAGTTATGCAAAAAATAATACAAGTTACATTAATTCTTCTTTATATATTTTTTAAACATATGATTATAAACAAATATAAGTCCTAAGCATTTTTCTGCTATGTTCAAAGAGGCAATAGCTGCTCCAAAATCGTTTCGGAAAACAATTGCTATTGTCGTACTTTTTTCTTGGAAACTTCTAAAGCTAATTCAATACTTTATTTTATTTGTTTTTTGTATTATACTTAGGTATTATACTTATTATATAATTAGTATTATGTTTATTAAACTTTGTATTATACTTGTATATAAATAAGGATTGTCTCTCAAAATTCATTCATTTTCAACAAAGTTAATTAACGCTGTTCTCAAATACAAAGGGCCTACTATCAGATACATTTTTAAATTCATTTTTGTTCAGAAACGCATGAAACAGGCAGATGTTCTTATTCAGAAACTTTGCAATCGAAACACGTTTTCCATTTTTTGGTAAAGGCAGAAGATTTTTATAAAACACTGTCAAAGACCGCGTTTTGAACCGAATTCCTGATTCTTCATCGCACGAAAGGAGAAAACCCTGTTTTCACGTGACACGAATAGCTTATAACACGACAACTAATTTATTTATCAAAAAATTGAAAACTCATTTCGATTCCAAATTGCTTCAACAGTCAGGCCTGTAAATTTTATGATTTTGCGTTTAAAAATGCGTCAGAAAGTTTTGCGTTGTTCAGCAGAACATTTGAGAACCACGTTCAAAATAAAGTAGAATGTTTAGTTTGTGAAATCGTACACCTATTGCACTTTTTAGCTCACAGGCTATCAAAGCCTGAGAGCTTATGTGCCCGCCGGTTCTGTATGTACGTACGTATGTATGTATGTACGTAACGCGATAACTCTTGATAGAACTAACCGTTTTACTTTAAATTTTGTTTACAGTTTCCTTGTGATAAGGCGCTTCCCTGATTAGTTTTGGAGGTTCATTGGTTAAGCATAAAGGGGGGAAACGGGGGGCTAACCCCCCATAATTTAGATGAATGGGTTTTTCATGCAGAATTATCCCATTTTCTTCCAATTTTGTATATAGGTTCATTTTGATAATGCGCTTCTGTCAATAGTTTTGGGGGCTCATTGGTTAAGTATAAAGGGGGAAAGGGGGGATACCCCCCTAATTTAGATAAATGAGTTTTTCATGCAGAATTATCCGATTTTCTTCAAATTTTGTATATAGGTTCATTGTGATGATGCGCTTCTCTGAATAGTTTTGGGGGTTCATTGGTTAAGTATAAAGGGGGAAAGGGGGGGGGGGGTAATCCCCCCCTTAATTTAGATAAATTAGTTTTTCATGCAGAATTATCCGATTTTCTTCAAATTTTGTATATAGGTTCATTGTGATGATGCGCTTCTCCTGAATAGTTTTGGGGGTTCATTGGTTAAGTATAAAGGGGGAAAGGGGGGGCTAATCCCCCTTAATTTAGATAAATGTGTTTTTCATGCAGAATTATCCCATTTTCTTCAAATTTTGTATATAGGTTCATTTTGCTAATGCGCTTCTGTCAATAGTTTTGGGGGTTCATTGGTTAAGTTTAAAGGGGGAAAGGGGGGGATAACCCTCCCCCTAATTTAGATAAATGAGTTTTTCATGCAGAATTATCCGGTTTTCTTCAAATTTTGTATATATGTTCATTGTGATAATGTGCTTCTCTGAATAGTTTTGGGGGTTCATTGGTTAAGTATAAAGGGGGAAAGGGGGGGCTAATCCCCCTTAATTTAGAGAAATGGGTTTTTCATGCAGAATTATCCGATTTTTTTCAAATTTTGTATATAGGTTCATTTTGATAATACGCTTCTGTCAATAGTTTTAGGGGTTCATTGGTTAAGTATAAAGGGGGAAAGGGGGGGATAACCCCCCTAATTTTGATAAATGAGTTTTTCATGCAGAATTATCCGACTTTCTTCAAATTTTGTATATAGGTTCATTGTGGTAATGCGCTTCTCTGAATAGTTTTGGGGGTTCATTAGTTAAGTATAAAGGGGGAAAGGGGGGATACCCCCCCTAATTTAGATAAATGAGTTTTTCATGCAGAATTATCCGATTTTCTTCAAATTTTGTATATAGGTTCATTGTGATGATGCGCTTCTCTGAATAGTTTTGGGGGTTCATTGGTTAAATAAAAAGGGGGAAAGGGGGGGGCTAATCCCCCCTTAATTTAGATAAATGAGTTTTTCATGCAGAATTATCCGATTTTCTTCAAATTTTGTATATAGGTTCATTGTGATGATGCGCTTCTCCTGAATAGTTTTGGGTGTTCATTGGTTAAGTATAAAGGGGGAAAGGGGGGATAACCCTCACCTAATTTAGATAAATGAGTTTTTCATGCAGAATTATCCGATTTTCTTCAAATTTTGTATATAGGTTCATTGTGATAATGCGCTTCTCTGAATAGTTTTGGGGGTTCATTGGTTAAGTATAAAGGGGGAAAGGGGGGTGCTAATCCCCCCTTAATTTAGATAAATGGGTTTTTCATGCAGAATTATCCGATTTTTTTCAAATTTTGTATATAGGTTCATTTTGATAATACGCTTCTGTCAATAGTTTTAGGGGTTCATTGGTTAAGTATAAAGGTGGAAAGGGGGGGATAACCCCCTAATTTTGATAAATCAGTTTTTCATGCAGAATTATCCGACTTTCTTCAAATTTTGTATATAGGTTCATTGTGATAATGCGCTTCTCTGAATAGTTTTGGGGGTTCATTGGTTAAATATAAAGGAGGAAAGGGGGGGGCAAGTCCCCCTTAATTTAGATAAATGGGTTTTTCATGCAGAATTATCCGATTTTCTTCAAATTTTGTATATATATTCATTGTAATTAGAGACTTCCCTGATTAGTTTAAGGGGTTCATTAGTTAACTATGAGGGGGGTAACGGTGGGATGACCCCCCTTAATATACTGTTGACTTCTTTATTTTTCGAGGGGCATATTTCAAATTCTTTGAAATAAGAGTATAATATACAATTAGTGTGAATAGCCTGTGAGCTCAATGCCCTCAGTTTAACTGGGCAGTTTTCCTTTTTATTAATTTCATTTATTGCCGAATGACCATTTATTGTTTAATAAACGTCAAAAATATGAAAAGGAATTTCTTTTAAATGGTTTCAGTAATTCTCGAGAAAAATGAACTTTACTCCCAGCTATTTTCTATATGATTTCTCTAGTGTTATTGCTTGCTTTAGAATTATTATTCTAAGGTTGTTTGGGGGGGGGGGGGGCATTAAAATTAGAGACACTCAAAATCAAAAAAGCAAATTTCATAAATTAGCATGGCATAATTTAATTTCAACACAGCGGTTTTAAATTCCACGTACGGGAAATATAGTATTGAGTTGTTAGAAAATACACAGCGCACACGTAAAATGTACATGTTTAGTTTTTTTTTTTAATCCTTAAAAGTTATATATATATATATATATATATATATATATATATATACATGTGTGTGTGTGTGTGTATGTATTAACATTTAGTTTAGAGGAGGCCCCACTAGTGGCTGAGAGGTTCTGCTCTCAAAGCTGGTAGACAGGAGGTCCTGGGTTCAAACCCCCTGTCACGCTCGTCGACCTAACCGTTCGGAGTTTTCCGTGGTTTTCTTCGAACCTTGCCGTAAATACGGGTTATGATAACTTAGAAAGACCCCCACTGATGCCATCCCCCCTAGGGCCTATATCCCTTGTGTAAATATAATCGACCGTCATAAATCAACTAACCAACCGACCATGAGTTTAGAGGAGCTAGGTATTTTTTAGTTATATTCTCTCATTTTTTGCACATTGAAAAAAAATGCTTATTTAAGGAAATTATTTTTATTAAACTTATTTAATTTTTAAATGTATCTGAATGCTTGGAGCTATTATTACATAAAGTATTTTTGTATTAGCATACAATATTTTTTCTTATTTTACTTATAACATTTGCTTAATATTTTTATTCAGATTTCTACTGCTATTTCTGTATAGTAATATTAGACTAATTTAAGTACAACATAAATTATAATACAATTTGGAAATAGCGGTTTATTTTTTAATTTAAAAAGTAAATGCCCAACTGTTAACACCAAACCCGTTGCATATAACTTTATTCTTCTTTACTGTTTATACCGATTTCTATGTATTTATTTCTACCTTTTTCTTCTATTTTTTTTTTTTTTTTTTTTAGTTATAATCTAAATTGTAACGGAAAAAAAAACTTTTTTTTAAATAAATTATTTTTGTATTACTTATTTAATTTTTAAGTGTATCTGAAAGTTTACAGCTATTTTTAAATAGTATTGTGCCTAGTTGTTTGTGTTATAAAATGAGTATGTAAATGTTTTGCTTATCACATTAGTTTAATTGTTTTTATTCAGATTTCTGTCACTATTTCCGAATTTTCGCTAATTTAAGTACAAAATAAATTATAAAACACTGGAAGTGTAAGTTTATTTCTGAATGAAAAAAGTTAATGCCTTACTGGGAACACTAATTCAGTTGGATAAAACTTTATTTTTCCTTACTGTTTTTGTTGCGATACCCATATATTTATTTTTACATTTTTCTTATCATGGAATTTATTTTTTCTTATAATCTGAATCATGATAAAAAGAAAATAAATGTTTATTAAAGGAAATTATTTTTTATTTGCTTATTTAATTTTTTAAAGTATCTGAAAGTTTAAAACTATTTTTAAATAAAGTATTTTTATATTAGCATAAAAAATTCTTCTTCTTTTTTTTTTGCTTGTAACATAACATTTTCTTTTATATTCTCCTTTTCAAAATATAAACGTTCATTGTAAGTGTTTTTCTGCTTATTTTTAAGAGACATCACTCAATTAATTCAAAACCTAATCACTTGAATTTAATGACTTCACAGAAAAAGTACAATTTTCATGTCCGTATAACATTTAAACCTTATTTATAACGATAAGCTATTACTTTTGACAGATGAAAAGGTTTCCTTTAGGGAAAAGTAAATCCCGAAATTTCTCACGATTGAAAGCCTAATGATTCCAGATGTTCCACCGTCCCCTGGGGTGTGATGCTTCTGAAGAAAGGGGATGAAACGGTCAAGTTTTTCCCGTAATCGGAGGATATTTAAAGTATTCATTTCCCGTAAGCTACAGGTTAATAGTTGTTGATAGGGGTAATTTTGGAACATTCGGCGTTCGAAAACAGGCAGATGTTTGCATGAATTGCTAGCAAAATTGAACGTGCAAATTGTTTTCTGCGTACCTGACGTGATATCTGATTTACTCATTTCCTTTAAAAAGGCATTGGAAACCAGACATAAAGCGGGAAACAGAATAGGTGGGAAATTTTTGCATCATTGGTGGCATTTTCTTATAATTTAGACACATTTTAACAGATATTTATACAATAAAATGAAATAATAATTGTACGTATGATTATTATTTTCTTTTTGTAACTTAGAAAATATTAAAAACAAATTATTTAAACTAACAATAAATGCATAAGCTCGTTAAATAAAATAAAAAAGTGGAATAAAGTGGAATAAAGTTTTCTCCAAATATATCTGATGAATTTATGTGCATTGGTGAATTTTTCAAAACAAATATTATTTTGGGTGGTTTGGGTGTTTAAGATACCCCTCCCCCCCCAAAAAAAAAATACTCCACGTTAAAACACATCAAAGTGACCTTTGCTCCAGAAATACTTTGCTCTAAAAATACATAACTGAAATTACCCGAAAGTGTTGTATAAATGAGACACAAAATGTTCTATTCTAACCTTATGCAAACATCCTTTCACTTCTATCGGCTAAAAAAAAATTCACTCTGGAGAAACACTTTAAACAACTTCATTTATATGATATGATGATTAATAATTCTTCTGTACGGCAGTTCAGAAACAAACTCCAAGGGTTTGAAAGGACAAGAGGGCTGAGTAAGTTTTTAAGACTACCCCCCCCCCCTCCCCTTATATCCTTCCAATATTTTCTTTGCATTTTTGCATCAATTCAGAGAATACCCAAAAATGTTTCTAAAAAGGTGGATTTCTACCTTTTGGAGGAATTCTTTCATACCTGGATTAAGGGAATTAATTTGAATAACTCACGAATTGTACTTGAATGCGTCCAGCCTTGCTATATCAATATCAGTATAGAGCGAAAAGTCGGTACTTGATGTTTGGTGCTTTTTTTTTTTTTTCGTGGGATTTGTCTCCCCATGTTTTTCAAAAGTCTAAAAATAAGATGTTATATTATTTCGTTCATTAACTTTACTTACAGATGCCTCCAAATACGAAGTGTTATTCTTTTACCACCTTGCAATTTATTTAGTTCTACAAGAGAGTAGCTTATTGTTATAACAAATTATTATTTCTAAATACTTTTAAAATAATATTAATCGTTTTTTCTTCATCTGAAAATTTTAAATATAAAGATAATTAATTATATTACCAAATATTTCTTAAAACTTTTTGAACAGTTGAAATAATATTGGTAATGATTTAGGAATTGCATTTTCATTTACTTTTATAGACTGTATTAATAGTTAATTAATCTTTTAGACCAATTAAGAATATTACCGAGGTATTTCATAACACGTAATTATTTCACACATTTTATAAATATACTTACTTCTTTTTCCTCTGTCACCAAATTTAATTACGAAACAAGTTTCATTAGCAAATATTGATCACCAGAACAAATAGAGTTGAAATAACATTTGCCGAATCTGAAAATTTTCATTTACATTCTTTTAGAATGAAAACACGATACATATTATTATCGCATAGAAAGGGGAAAACACCTCCTATTCTTTTTCGAATATAAAGCAATGTTTCGAATTCCTAACTAATAATAATAAAGGTTGTTATGTTAAAGCAAAATGCAAATGTAGATAAAAGATCTTTTACAATAAAGAATTTAGTTTTATGAAAATATTTCTGTTTATGACAGATAATTAATATAAGATTACACATATATATATATATATTTCAACAAATGAAAAATATTCTGCATTACTGAATGTTAACAAGATAGAAAAATCATTCTTCAAGCATAGATTATGAAATACTTTCCAGCATAATCATAATACTGTAACAAAACTTCCATGTTTATTACGGTGTAAGAAGGTTTAAGGCTTAAGTCAACAAATTAGAAAACGTACACGATAAAAACAACATTTTAAAAACTGAGCAAAAAATACTTAAATCTGAGTATGTCGCATAGTCAAAATGGCTTCGAATCAAAATTACTCAAGTTTGAAACATGTATATACTCATTTCTGAAAAAATGCTCACATTCAAGAATAAAACATCCTGTACTCATATTTGAGTATGTCCATGTTTCAAAAGTAAGTATGAACTGACTTATATGTGCTCATTTTTGAGTATTTCTATGTTTCAAAAATGAGTTTGAACTGATTCTAATCATTTTTGAGTATGTCCATGTTTCAAAAATGAGTATGAACCGACCTCTATGTGCTCAATACGTCCATGTTTCAATATTCTGAGTATTTCTGGTATTTCAGAATTGTAAGCATTGGGTCGTCCTATTTGAAACAAAAAGTTTCATAACAAAATGAAAATATCGAATTACTCAGAGTTGAAAGTGTTATTTTTCTCAGCGTACATTGCCGTCTATGGGTGATTATTTCTGAAAGTAGTTTCTATACACTGAGAAAAATGACACTTAAAATATTTAAACTTAAAAACGCATACCAAATCTGAAAACGCATTTACAGCATTTATCGCTCATAGATAGTAATATGTAATCAAATTCTTTTGTGTGACTCTGTAAATGAATGATAAAGACTTTTCACTCCATATGCTACAGAAAGCATGTTTTAGTGCACCTCAGAAATGCATGTCAATTTTATTATGCTTAAAATAGTTTAGCATCATTAACTTACACTGCAAACGATTTTTCCACATGTACCATAATATAACAGGATTCTTTTGAGTGTCCCTGTAAATGAACTAAAAATGCTACACACTCTATTTTCAATAGCGAACATGTCATCGTGAACTTCAGTAACATATATAAATTACATGACAATCCGAGTGTATTTACGAGAGTATGGATGTAGTCAGACAGACAGTCAAACCGAATACATAAGCACTTTTCAACTATGTTGGAAAGTGTTAATAACTAGATAGTACCCGTCAAGATTTGACGGTAAACAACTTGAAAATTCCATTTGTAATATGTTTTAATATTGAATTAGTTGCATTTAACTTAATTATTGAAAACTTGATGAATTGTTATTCTGTGTAAGCGATTCCTGTACATATAAAACGATAGATAGCGCTGTCAGTCCAACCTACTCAACTATTGAAGTGAAGGGATTTTAAACTTGTAATTTAAAACCTATTATACTTGCTTTTCAGCAGGAGTTTAACAAAAAATTCTAATTGAATGAGCAATCATTGAGGGCATTTATTTTATTACTTACCCATCATACGTCATAGGGTAAATCTTGTAATCGTTTTGAAAATCGAAAATGTTTTTTTGACGGATTTACACGTTTTAGACACTGGAGATTCCGAAAAATGTATATTTAGAAAAAAAACATTTGCCGTCCGTCTGTCAGTGTCTTTGAGTGTGTGTCTGTAAACGCTCTATCTCCCGAACAAATTGAGATAGAGACTTGAAATTTGGTATGTACTTAGTATGTAATAATGTGAAGAAGCTTATTGAATTTCAGTAACCTCGATTATCCGGAATTTTCGGACTCTCGAAATACTCGTTCTGATAAAAAGTATATAAAAATTTTCGAAATTGTTTATTTTAAGGAGTGTATATAAAAGACAATAAAAAAATATACATTTTGCATAAAGAATGAAGTCGATCGGAGTCGGAAGTTGCCGTGATATTTGTAATTATATTTTCCACACTCTTTGATTTTTCATGACTGACCCTGTATTTCATTCAAATTTCAATTCAAAGATATATTTTAATTGGAAATGAGATGCTTAATCCGACGCAGTAAGCCGTTAGTTAATATGATTATCAATTTTAAAGTTATGAGGATGTACGCAATTCAGTCATAGAGCATATAAAGTTTATGACGTCATCAAGCCACGATTTTATTCGAATTGCAATGCATTTTATAAATAGTTTACACATGTTTTATTTTCATATTTTATATTATGCATATCCATGATGGGTAAGTATTACGGTGGCCTCCAACGACTAGTTTAGTCTCAATGTTTTTCTTTAAATATTAATGTTCAGTATTTTTAAAAACGCTAATTTAAGTATATTAATGTTCTGGCTAAAACACAGATATTGCTAGATTTTGAAATGAAGTAAAATTGCTGTATGGTCAATGCACTAGAAATTTGTAACGCATTTTAAATAACATTTTTACATGGAAAATTCATTTGCATACCATGTTTTCCTTCTCAAAATAAACACATTCTTAATGAAAGTCAAGTACTTTAAAAGACGATTGTTGAGATGTTGAACGTGGTATTTACTAAATGATATATAATTTATTTGAATGATTGATTGAAGTTACGTCTTTAAGAGGGGAGGTTGGGGGGGGGGTGTCCACGAATCCTGGGCTAGGGGCAGAAGCCTCGGATTAGCAGAATTTGTTATTGAAAATATATGATAAAAATAAATACTAATTGTTTTTTATCTATGATCGTTCATAATGTTATTTTTAACATAATAATTCTCTGCACTACCTATTTTCACAGACATTATTTTATTTTTCAAGATATAAACAGGTATTGTACATGTCCAAAAGTATTAAAAAACACCTTTAAAATCACACAAAACCCGCCAATCTGTTAAAAATTGTAAAAAGTAAAAATATTTTCACCTGCAAAAATTATCCACTAAAAAAGTGATAAATCAACCACTGCAATAGCCCAATTAAACAACAAATCCCCAATTACAATAGACTTCAATAATGTTAAAAAATTAGCCAATTATAATAATTTAAACTACGCATTACAGAGGGAAGCATAGAAATATGTACATCAAATTCAGAAACATGCAACGATATGGATCACGCAAAAATTGATAACAGATGGCGCCAGATGTTATCAAGAAAAGGCAAAATAGAAGTTTTCAACAGATCGACTGACAGAACAGAGAATATAACATCAGTGACTGAAGATGCCTAAGAGCGACAGGTGAAAATATTTTTACTTTTTACAATTTTTAACAGATTGACGGGTTTTGTGGGATTTTAAAGATGTTTTTAAAGACTTTTGGACATGTACAATACCTGTTTATATCTTGAAAAATAAAATAATGTCTGTGAAAATAGGTAGTGCAGAGAATTATTATATAAATACTAATGTATTGTCTTTTTTGTTACTCTTTAAAATTAAAGATATATGGGATTTATAATCGAACACTAATAACTAAAGTTACTTTTATTATCATTGTTATTATCATCATGTTTTGGTAATGATAAGAATTACTCCAGGTATGATTGTATCTTAAATATCGTATGATTATGTTAAGCATCATATTTTATTTTGCATGCCAACTAAAATTTATGTAATTAGAGATAACGTTGTTGTAGGTTGACAAGAATCGATTAACAAAATCAACAAATTCCATTTTATAACTACAATAATGTTAGGTGAATTGAATTTACAAAGGGGCCGCGAATGCATTATAAGAGAGCCTTGATTCCATAGCATTGACGAGTCAAAGCTTTACAAGAAAACACACACACATACATATATATAAGTATATTATGTGCAACCCACTGCTTTTTAAGTAAGGAGGGGGACTGCACCCGTTTGGAAAGGTCATTAGTGCAATCTACCAACAGCCGTTCGACACTCCATATAACTTTAAAATCTTTTGAGAAATTTTAAAACTAGTTTCGAGGACAACAATTTTACAGATCTCTTCTTCAGGCAGAAGGGTATCACGTTAACTAAAACTAAAAACGCGGTCTGCCATTCTTTTTGTGATTATTTGACAATTTTTACAAACGCTATAGATAAATAGTAGATTATTTAGAAGACACTAGCTATATTTACAAATCTATATGCAATCATCACTCATTAAAGATTACTTTGAAACTAAGACTTTACACAACCACTCCTCATAATGATTTTACAGTGCAAAAAATTGCTGCTGTAAAATTACTGCAGCAGAGATTCCAGGCAATGTCCATAAAAAAACGGATTTTGTCCCTAGATAAACGAGCTTTGTCCTTACATTAACGGTGTTTGCCCGTAAAAACATGAAATTTAGGAAAATTGACCGTTTATCTTAAAAAAAGGGCATTTCCCGCAAAATTACGGCAACAATTCACGGAGAATGCTCAAATTTACAATTTTTTTTGCAGTGTAAATGAGAATATTTACTCGGATGTTACTCAGACCATCCTACTATTATCACAAAAAACATTTCTCTCCCTTCCGACAGTCTCGTTTCACTTCACTTCACCTTCGATCTTTTTAAAAGTCAATTCACTTTACTTCAGTTAAAAAAAGGTTGGAAAGTTTGTGGCACATGGCACACGCTTGTACATGTTTGTAAAACACATTTTCTTAAAATATATAATATTAATAGCTAATGCATAATTAATTAAAACAAAGTAATTTATCATGTAAGAAAAAGAGAATCGAAGCTAAAACATTAATATCCCTTATGAATCAATCAGAAGTACGGCTGTACTAAATTATCAAACAGACTTAATCGATTAGTTTAAATGACATTTTCGTTCATTAGTATGCCCAAAGAAATTAATGAGAAAAATGGTTAATAATAAAATCTGTAATTTTTTTTATTGATATAATTACAGTAAAGAATGAATGATAAAAAGGATAAAAATAATCTTTAACGACAAGATTTAGAAAAAAATTAAAAAATCGTATTTTTCATCATAACACGAGAAAAATATTTCTGGAAAAATAATTAAGTTTTTCATTGAAGGCATAGGATTTGCCTTTAATTATTTAATTTTTGGAATCAGTTCGTAATAAATTGTGCTCTTCCTTCTTCTTCTTTTTAGTTATAATTTGTCTTCAATAAAGAATGGGAAAACGTTTCTATATTTCCTTGAAGATAAATTATATTTTAAAGATAATAACATATTTTTAACAATCAATATCTCTTGTAGTTTGGAAAATCTCTTATAGTTTGCAACTTCTGGATTTGTTTCTTAGATTTTAATTTATGGAATTCTGTTTAATTTCTATCTAGAATCTGGAAATACAAATACAAGAAATGTGCAAGATGGCCATAATTAAACCGACGGTACACAGCGTGTTCACAAACATGCTGTTTATTTGTAAAATTTAAGTCACTAGTTTATGAAATGAATAAAGTTTGAACCGGAAATTGCTTTTGAAATTTAGATTTTCTAACATATGTCCCAGACAACACAAACACATCCTAAAAACATCCAAAAGATGTCATATTTAGGACAAGCTGATATCCTGTGGACCGATGAAATGGTCCTCTCGACAGTTACAGGACATCCCCTAAGTTTCGAAATGTCACACCTTTCAACGTCCTATGGATGTCATCTCATGACACATTTTGGACACTTGCATTACATCCTCTGGATGGTCCTATTGATATCCTAAAAGCATCCACATAATGTCATATTTAGGATAAGCTGATATCCTGCGGATGGATGAAATCATCCTGTAGACAGTTATAGGATATCCCCTGGGTGTCGAAATGTCACACCTGTCAATATCCTATGGATGTCATTACACAACACCTTATGGATGGTTATAGGGCATCCTCTGGGTGTCAAAATGTCACACCTGTCAGCATCCTGTGGATGGTTTTCATGATATTACTGCCTTCAATTTGCATTTTTGAAATTCATATGTACATAAACATATGACAATGCATAGATCTATTGTTACTGAAAACATTTATTTAATAAATTTTATAGTTTAAAAATATCTTCATTTATTAGATTTATTAGACGGAATAAAAGTTTTTATTTTTTAAGAAAGGTTATTGAATAATCTTTCTTTTAAAAAAAATATCCAATCTAACAAAAATCTCATACTCTATATAATTTATTTAATAAAAAATGTTTTCAGTAACAATATATTGAGGTATATATGAATTTTAAAAATGCAAATTGAAGGCAGAAGATATCTTATATTCTCGATAAAATTCAAGAAAATTTAAGATATTTTGTAAAATTCCTTACTTGTATATAATTATTTTTTACATATTTTATTCTTAATTTGAGCAAATATTATATAAAATGATGCAATTTAAAATTTTTTCATGACTTTTTTTTAAGTGCTATGTCTGAAGTGGAACTTCATCATTCTTGTCGTAAGAAGTCATATAAAAACTTATGGCAGCATTCAAAAAAAATATTTTTCCATGCTCAACAACTCAAAATTTTATGACACATTTTCAAACTCATTTTTAAAAGTAAAAACATGAAACTTGGCGGCGTGATTTATGAAGAGATTTATAAGGGACCTACGTTTTTATTTTTCGTTCAATTAATTAGAAATTGATTTACAAACAAATATTTTCAAAGTACTTTTTTTTTTCCAGCGCTATCGCTTCGGGAAATTCGGTTCAAAATGTCCACTTTGACAGCATTTTTAAAAATATATTCTGCCTTTATCAAAAAATCGAGACAACACGGACATTATAAAGTTTCTGAATAAGAGAACCTGCCAAATGGATGCATTTTCGAGCAAAAATGAATTTAAAAATGTGTCTCAAAATAAGCAGTTTGGATTTGAATACAGCCTTAAGTTTTTTTTAAATAACAATTTTTTTTTTACTTTGCAATTATTTGTTTTACTTACTAAAAAAAGCATGTAAATACCTGATCCACTTTAGGAACACCCGGTATATACAACAAATGTTATGCATTTGATTGTCCTCTGATAAGGTGCCACATGAAATTAAAGTATCGTTTTGTCCCTCTGATGATGGTTTTACATTGTTTTTCTAGAATAAAGCTACTGCATAAGTCATCTGTTAATACTTTTGCATTCAAAACAAATAAAGGACAGAAAAGTATGCCCTTTCATATTTAGTGACCGAAGCACACATTTACTGCTGTGATAATTTGGCTATACAGCTTCAGATTCAATTTGTTTTACTTACTTTGTACTTAAATACATTACCTTACTTTAACAAAATGAGACAGTACCATGATTATGTAAATGCTAATGGCCTAGAAAGTGCATTTGATATATGTCACAAAGTATTAACACAAATTTGAGCAATATTAAGATATTGTTTGCTTTCATTGTTCTAACTTTAATGAATAAACAACTTCTGTATTTTAAATAATTGCACATATTACACTAAGTGCTCAATATAAAATAATAAACTTAAATTATATGACATACAAAAATTAAATCTTTATGCAAAAGTCATCAGAAGTGAATACCTGAAAATTTTAAAATTTTACTCCCAATTTAATTGGAAATCAGTAAAGGAATAAAAATAAAAATATATATTTCACAATGTCATGAAAGATAGTATGGGGAAAATGATAACCGCTGTTGAATAATCTTATTATTTTTAAAAAATTCTTTAATGTTACAAATTGCACAATAAAAAAATTCACATTAAAAACAAAACAAATATTTATTTACAACTTTCACGATAAAATACAAAACAAATATTTATTTATAACTTTCCACAATAAAATACAAAACAAATATTTATTTACAACTTTCCACATCACAAAACATAATTTTTTTTTTCTTTGCAACAATCTGGTTTCTTCCACCTTGCTGTTGTCACAGAAATTTCTGCTCGGCATACGTCTGTAAAGAAGAAAAGAAAAAATATGCATTTCTACCTAACTTTATAAGTGCATCACATTCATTCAAAATGAATAAATCAGCATATATACGCAAGATATACAATAATTTCTTACCGTTTGTTTCTTCAAAAGATCTTACAGTAAAATTTATTAAGTTATTTTTAGGAACTTTACTATTTAAGCCTTATGGGATATTTGAACAACTATGAAAAAGTAAAAGCACATCTTATTTTATGTCGAAAAACGTCATACAGCATGAAAGCACCCGCCTTGTTTTGTGTCGAATAAAAAAAAAAAAATCTTAATATTTATAACTGATGGTAATGTCATATTTTTAATAATTAAAAATGATGGTAATTACAAGCAAAATGTACTACAGTAGACTCCCCAAATCCACATGAGTCCATCATAACACTGAAATTGTGCAAATTTTTGAATTATTTGCAGATTTCTGGTTTATTTACATTTTTTAAGCAGTAATACGAATGTAATAATGCATTTGAAATTACAATGAATATGTCTATAATAAAGTAAATTATTAAGTAAAACAATAAAGTAGGGTTTAATCCAAATAGCCAAAAAGCTAACTGAAAGCACCTTTTGCCCCCAAAGCATTTAGTGGATTAGCCAAATAGCAACAGCCAAAAAAATATATATCATTTCCACTTTGTTGTTCCTGCCTTTCGTAAACCTACAGTTGCCGCGTGAAAAAAATCTCAAACTGCCTCTGTCCTGGCAACTCACTTCAAAATTTGTCTCGTCCTCTCTGTGCAAGCATCTTACAAATAGTATGACGTCATTTGCATTAAATAAGTATTGAGGAAATTAAAACAGTTTGTTTATTTTTTGTTGATGATC
Source organism: Maratus michaelseni (assembly GCA_963931845.1). Taxonomy (NCBI): domain Eukaryota; kingdom Metazoa; phylum Arthropoda; class Arachnida; order Araneae; family Salticidae; genus Maratus; species Maratus michaelseni. The sequence goes on from OZ007592.1 coordinate 79,058,570, forward strand.
CCAACTTAGGAAATGAAACCAAAACGGTTGATGAATGGAAGTTGTTCAGGCAGGTTCTGACTACAAGGGGTCAAGAAATGAAACCAGCTGATTGTATTCTTTTTCCATCAAAATGGCATTACTGACATGCTTCCCAATGTGACTTCTTTGTATGAATTTGTAGCAAAAATTCTGTTGTCTACAGCAGATTGTGAAAGGGGATTGTGTCTTGTGAATATAACAAAAACTGACTTGAGAAATAGACTGACAATCAAAAATTTAAGTAACTTAATGGTGATTAATTTGGAAGGGGAAGTTTGAAAAGAATTTCCATTTAAAAAAGCATTTGATGTGTGATGTATGGCCAAATCTCGAGAGGGTCAATCTTACAGAGTGATGAAATGTTTATATATTGTATAATTACAAATAATACTCATTTATACAGAAATTTTGTATAAATAAAAGTTTGTTTTCTTGGCTAAAGCTATTTTTATTTGGCTAACAGTTATTGGCTGCAATTAGCCAAAAAGCTACAAATCTCTTTTTCCTAGATTAAACTCTAATAAAGTACTAAATATTAAGAAAATGTAAAACTTGATTAAAATATAAAAAGTAAAGATCAAGTATGTATTTAGTAATGTGTAAGGCGTAAGTATGCTAAATAAAGATTAGATATCATCATCATCAACAACTGTTTTCAATCCACTGCTGGATTCTCACCCAGATTTTTCCATTGTTTCCTGTCTAGTGGTTTTAGTCATCCAATTAACACTGACCACTTATCTGATTTCGTCACTCCATCTTACTTGAGGTCATCTTCTTGGTCGTTTTACATCACTGGGATACTACTGTAGGGTGTTTGTGCTCCATCTACTGTCTTATCTTTTTGCAATGTGCCCCACCCATTTTCCATTTTAGACGTTTAATTCTTTCAATGACGTCAAAAACTTTCGTCTAACTTCTCATCCAGGTTATTCTCTTTCTGTCTCTTCTAGTTATGCCTAGCGTACATCTTTCTATACTTCGCTGTGTTCAGGTTCTGATACCGGGTTGCGTTAGTGAAGGAAACACTTGATGGAGAAGTTTCTGTAGAAGCACAATTTTAGTCATCAATATTGGTTTGACACTAAACGGTATTTGCCGTTCCGCTGCACCAGATTTAGTACAGCAATCCTATACTTTACAGATTAACAAACTACAACTTGTGTGTTCAGGGGTCGATGCAGGTTTTTTTTTTCTTGGGGCCCATTTTGTGAAAAGTAAAGGTTATTTTTGTGAAATTTATTATATTTTTGTGAAAAATAACATTTTGTGGCGAAAGTTGATATCCAGTTAATCAAATTCAGACCAAGCATTTAAAAACAAAAACCGTTTAAAATCCTTTTGCTGAAGTTTTCCTCTCTGGTGAACTTGCTTGTTTACAAATTACATATTTTAAAAATCACAAAATAATAAATAAATAATAAATAGTAAGTTTTTATGGAATAGCATTTTCTGAAGGAGCCCATTTTATCAAATTGATTTTTGTGAAGGAGCCCATTTTATCAAATTGATTTTTGTGAAGGGTTTCCATTTTATCAAATTGAATTTTGTGAAGGGGCCGATTTCATTAAATAGATTTTATTGAAGGGGCCCTAAATAGGCCCCAAATTTTTCCTGGATCGACCCCTGGTGTTTCATTTTAAAATGCTTGTTGCACTTATGCTGAATTGGTGTTTGTTATGAGAGCATAAGATTTATTTTTATAAAAGCTATGATTTATCAAACAATGATTTATCAAAGCTATAATGCTCTAAAATAAGACTTATTTTTGTATGGAGTAAAAAATTCAAAAAGAAAATAACAATGTGTGCAGTATTTGAACACACGGCAAATATGTAATATGGTGAGAAAATGCTTTTTTAACCATTAAAATAATGTCAGGGCTTAATATACTTACATATCTACCGTATTATTGGGAATATCAGCCGTACCAATGAATATCTGTTTCAAAAAAAGTATATCCACGTAAGCGGCACACCTGTAAAAATCTCTTTTTTAAAAATGTATAGTGCCGCACCCAAGGAACTCAAATTTACGTATAAATATTTTCACTTAAATGCCACACACAAAAAAATTTAAACTAGTAATTAAATATAAAGAACTATTGTAATATTAGTATAGTAATATATAAATAATTTAACTTAAGTGCTGAAAAAAAAAATGTATGTATATATATATATATAAGGCTATCATATAGAGACTTTGTGCCGAAACTACTGTAGCATAACTAGAACGGTGTTCCTGTAATTTTTTTTTTTTTTTTTTTTTTTTTTTTTTAAGGGTGGAGGGAGATTTTTTTTGACAAAAGACATGTTAGATTTAAGGTATGCAAATGACAAAAAAATTTAAACAAGCAAAATATTACTGAAAAATGTTATGTAATAAACCATTATGAAAACATTTTTAAAATATGTAGTTTTATGTTAACTCCCCTGACTACTGCTAAAAGCACCTTTTCGTCACCGAAGCAATAATCAAACAGAGAAAAATACAGTATTTAATCTATACCATCAGAAGCTGATGATCTTATTCTGATAACGTTCGGCGACTTCCGACTGCAAATAGTTTAATAAACAAAACAAAAACCACAGATAGTTCTCTCCTTTTTCTTTGCAGTTGCTTTTTTTGTGGGGATGCTCTCATTTTCTAATAATTGATTATTTTTTAATAAAAGTTTGTTACACAGCCTAATTTACTATTATTGAACTTGCTGAAAACTTGAACAAATTTCGTCAATTGACGATGGAGATATCAATTATTTTTTTTAATAGTAAGGTAAAAACAGGTTTTGCTTTTCATTCTTTTTCTTTTAATTATTTTTTCCGTTTGCTTGAAGCTCAATTTTTTTCCCCATTTGGCACTAACTATTACGCTTGACGACAATAGTGTTGATATAACACAGTTTAGAGATACCTAGAATTTAAATATTCAGGGCCGAAATTAGCTTTTTTTTCACAAGGGCAAACAGGGATTTTGGCACCCCCACTAACCCTACCTTTCTCGCAAAGTAAATTTACAAAGATAATTTTACCAAGTTTTTAATAGCTGACTTATTTTAAACTGAAAAATATGTAATCATAAAATACGTAATAGTGAACTCTGTGCTTTGTCAAATACTTATTCAATAAAACCTGTGAGTACAGAATCAAAAGGAACAAGACAAAATTCAGTTTTATACAAGTTTTCGTTTTAGCAAATAGAATTGATGCTATTGTTACTGTTGGATCCGTGTATTTTTTTCATTTAAGACAGGATTCTATTACAGAAAGATTTTACTATAGTTATAGTATTACATTACAATTGAACAGATGTTTAAAGTCCTAGTGTTATAAGTCACAATGTCTTAAGAACTGAAAAACCAGAATTTTCTGTAAGAATATAACAATGAATTCTAATACTGTAAAACATCTTTGTATGTTATCTACATACAGTTTCATGGAGCTGTCATTTATACTGCACTTTCTATTTATAGACTAATATGTTTAGATACTTTCCTGAACCTAAATTCCAAATTATAATAGTGACTCGGAACAAAAAAAAAAAATTAAGTTTTTAATAAGTATTTCATTATGTGAATTTTCTACCTTTTATTTTTTAGTGTCCCATGAATTCTCAGTTTTTCTTTTGAATTTTCCAACTTACAAAACATTTTTGCCCAAATTTCATATACTTTTTTTTGTATCAAGCAACAAACCAAATGGTCATTTGTCGTCCCCCATGCCTTCCATTCTGGCGCCCGGGGCACATGCCCCCTCTGTGCTGCCTTTAGTTTCAGCCCTGAATATTAATAATCAAAAAGTGCTGCAGAATGTTTGTTTACATTTAAAATAAATGTCAATATACTTAAAATCTTGGTACTTTTCGGTTAGCCAGGCACCACTAATTAGAGATCTGCACAGGCCGGGCTTGGGCCTATTTTCCTTCACTGCACTCGGGCTAGGACTGGTCTCCACTCGTTTTGGGCCGAGCTTGGGCCTAGTGATTACTCTTTATGGCCCGGGTTCGGGCCTTTCTTTTTTCCTGAAGGATCAGGCCATGTCTTAAATTATTTTTTCCGTACAGAGCCGGGACTGGTTTCATCCTTCCTAGACTTCACACCCCAAAATTTTCAGTCCTGGTTTTGACCCTATAAAAATCATTGCCTCGGCTTGGCCTGGTCCGTTCGAAGGTCAGTAAAATAAGACCTGGCACAAAAATCTTTGAAAAAAATGCAAATATTTTTAAATTACCATTATTCTACAATTAAACATTAAAATTTATTATTTTTAAAGATAAGTAGATTTGTACACTTATTAAAATATGGCTAAATTAAAATATAGTGAAACGTGTGAAAAAGAACCTGCTTATGACGGAATCCTGTCTTAAACTGAAAAATGTGTTGATCCATGCAAAATGAATATACTAATACGTAAGAAAAGAATATATAATATATTTACACCTGCTAAGAAGGCAAATTGTCTATAACTCATTTTTTTTTTCCCTATGCAATTCCGTCTTAGAAGAAGATTTTAATGTATAGCATTTTTCTGATTTTTAACACTTCAATACATGGAATATGGATTAACAATATTAATGATAACTTAAACACATACATACAACAAATAGAGATTTATTAAAAAAATAAATATCGCAGACTGCGGCACTTCTATAAAAATGAAGATTGTAAACATGAAAAAAAAAAAAGAGCTTAGATAGGAATTTTTGGTTAGATCTACTCCTACAAGGCAAATTTTTAACCAAATCATCGTAAAAATCAATGTTTTGTGGAAATTAACTTGGGCCGGCCTTTTAGCTTTTATACCGGGACGAACTTACTTTTAAATCGGGCCGGGTCAGGCCAATATTTTTTTTTGCTCGGGCCGAACTTTTGATTTTTGTATCAGGCCAAGCCTGGAAATTTCGGCCCGTGCAGACCTCTACCACTGATATATGTACATGTATATATATACCATATATCTGCAAATACATATTATATATATGTATATACATATGTATTTATATATGTACATATGTCACTGGCACCCGGCTAACCGAAAAGTACCAAAAAATTTAACATAAAATTATGGTTTATTTCTTCTGAAAAAAAATAGTTTGAATTAAATGTACTTTAAGATAAAATGAAGATTTTCTATACTTATATGACTGCTAAAAAGATATTTATTGCCTTTTGACAGGTATGCTAGTAGAACTTTTAATTTTTGTATCGGGCCGGGCTGAATTTTTTTTTGTATGGGTACCAATACAAAAATTAATTTGGGTGATCTATCAATGTTAACTGAATATTTTAGAAATTACCAAAAAAAAAATCAGTTTTCAAAAACCAGCCATGGAATATAAACATTTGGGCAATTCCAAGCCAATTTACCATTTCTAGAATTTTATATTTTAGATCAAATAGGTAATATATATTTTTTCTGATAGTATTATACCTATATTTTTTATATTTGCAATGCATTTTATAAAATTTTGAATAGTCAAAATCAATAAAATTCATTATAATCGCTTCTGTTTACGTGTTTATTTGTTTGTCTGTTACATGTTAAATGTTGGTCTATTACAGGTAAGATTACATATTTTTCATGACTATCTTATGGCAACAGTCAAATTTTGAGAAAGATATATGTTTCAGAACGCCCTCTGAATGAAAATACATTTTTATAATAATAAATTGTAAATTATTTTATAAGTAATATATCGATAAACATCAAGGTATCTGAAAAGCATGGTAATTCATGTTTGTCTGTTACATTAACATTTTTTTAACCATAATTATTTACATTAAATAATTTATTCATAACTATATTAATTTATCTTCTAATAAATATCATCATGCTAATTGTAGCCCTTGTTGAATTACATAATTATTATTTTTCAAATGAGATAAAGCCTTTTTTTCCGCTATGTCAATTAGTCTGTTACAATGGAATTGCCCATTTAAATAAATAAATAAGTAAAAATGTTCCAAAGCACAACAATTCATAAATATGCTTAAATGCAAAAATATGACAATTCAATAAAAGCTATAAAACTACATGCTCACATATTCTTTTATTTTTAAGAAAAAGAAATAATAATAATAAATCAATTAAACATACCACTGCTTAAGAGTCCATTGCAGACTTCTTTTCCAGCATTCAGCTCAATTTACAGCTGGATTTTTCAAAAATTACTTGCATAGTCCCTAAAATAAAGAAATAACTTTGAAATGAAGCATGTGTAAATAAATGTGTCAAATTAACATTTTAACCCGTCAGCACACACACTGGGATAAAATCTACCCCAGCTCAGAACTATTACTTAAAAATGTGCGTAAATCGTTCGGATCATTCTGAGCTTTACAGTACCTTTCAAGCTGAAAGTGATCAAGATGTGGCCAAAAAGAATTTACCTCCGGTTGTGAGATTTTCCATTCTTTTGTTATAAAAATGTCACGTGGGAGGAAATTTACCCCACGTGTGTTATAACGTAACCATAATGATAAGAAAATGTTAATGCAAATGTTTATGTAAAAAATATAGTGTGCAAATAATAATATAATTTTTCTTTTAAACGTTAACAACTCTTGCACATACAGTTTCTATATATCAGTTTTATATTTTTTTGTATTTTTATGGCTAAATTTGGATTGAAAAAACTTTGTATGTAATGATATGCAGAAAAAAATCTTAGTGCTAGATTTTTTTTTTTTTTTTAATATGAAAAAACCTCTTATTTTAAGTTAAATTATTTTCTTTATTGATTTACAGTTTATTTCAAAATATAAATTTTTGCTTATAAACAAACCGGGGGGAAATTGACACAAGAAAACCCATTGGGGTAAAATTTATCCTGCGCGTGTAGTAACGTAATGGAAAGGGTTAAGAACCTGTGTGAAGAGAGTTAAGAATGTGCTGACGGGTTAAGAACCAAGTTTTCAATAGAAATGTTTCCAATTTTTATTTAATTATTAATTAGCACTAGGATTTAATTATGATTTGAAATTGAAATATCTGAAATTAAGGAAAGTAACAGAGTTCTCTTTATGAAAGTAATCTCAAATAGATTGAGTTTTATAGAACAGAATTTAGAAAAAAAAAAAGATAAATTAATACATAATCTTTTTTAATAAAAAGCTATGTGTTGCTGATGACTGGTTTTTTAGCTTACCGTTGCCAGAGATTAATTTCAGAAAATGAGAGATTTGAAGTTACTGAAAAAATTAATAGCTCGTAAAGTATTTGTCAGAAAATTGTTAATTCTCGACAAATACTAGATGCGCCATTTATTTTTAGTATATATATATATATTAAATATAAAAAATCTGTTAGAATTTTAAATAAAAAAAAAAACAGTTTTCAGCGATGTTCAGTAACCCGGGAAGCCCAAGTTCAATTCCCTAGTATTATTTAATAATAATGTACTTGTACGAATTCAAAAACCAGCTCAGGCTAAAAGTATCAATTTCAAATTAGTTGTGTATTATATAAAGCAGGATTACAAAAAAGTCAGCTTGAAATGTTTAAAAAGTGGCTTTTACTAATTTTAGTTTTAACTGTCATTAGCTTTTACATTTTAAAGCATTTTACTTATAAACTATAATTCTTTAGATAAAATTTTTTATAGCTTAACTCGGGGGTCGATACAGGAAAAATTTGGGGTTATTTAGGGCCCCTTCACAAAAATATATTTAATAAAATGGGCCTCTTCACAAAAATCTATTTGATAAAATGGGCCCCTTCACAAAAATCAATTTCATAAAATGGCTCCTTCACAAAAATCAATTTGATAAAACGTACACTTCACAAAATTCTATAAAATTCCATAAAAACTTACTATTTATTATTTATTTTTTATTTTGTGTTGTTTTAAAATGTGTAATTTGAACAAACAAGTTCACCAGAGAGGAAAAATTCAGCAAAAGGATTAAAAAAAAGTTTTTGTTTATAAATGCTTGGTTCAAATTTGACTAACTGGATTTCAACTTTCGTTACAAAATGTTGTTTTTCACAAAAATATAATAAATTACACAAAAATAACCTTTACTTTTCACAAAATGGACCCCAAGAAAAAAAAACCTGCATCGACCCCTTAACTAATATATATATTAGGCATTTTATTGCACCAGAATTTAATAGCATTATTTATCAATATTGAAAACATCAGTATTAAAGTCACACATGCATAAGAGAAACTCATAGTGAATGTAGGGAAAAAAATTAGTAAATTTTAATACCAATTTCTTTATTTAGCTTTAAGAGGCTACTTCACTTAGGCCAAAACACCCACTCACTAATGCTAATTCTATGGGGGAAATAATTTATGATATCTCGTTCACATTTCAATATTTATAAATGATTTTTTTCGCATTGGATAGCTGAGGTCAATCTCTATCCACACTCCTTTATACTTTTTCGATTTTGATTACAAGTTTTTTTTATTAAGATACTTTCACTTTCAGAAATTGTTTTGAAAGCGAAAGAAAGGAGGGGGGGGGGGTGATCTTTTAACTGTTTTTCAAGTGTTTAAAGTTTTAAAAAAAAGAGAGAAGTGGGATATATAATATATCTGCGAGTCACTTTTTGACTCACTGTTGTAAAATCTGAGTGATGGTTCAAAAATTTTCTACGATTTCTGTGTAAAATACAAGTAAACTTTAACCCTGAAAATTATGAAAATAAAAAACAGTTAAAGGATAATAATGTTTTTAGTGTGATCATCAGAGCATCTTCTGTTTTAGCACTATCTCAAAGTAAAAATTGCTTATTTAAAAATATGTTTGTTCATTTTTCACAAAAGTTGCATTCCAAAATTATAACCCCATAAACAAGAACATTTCTGACATACAATGGTTATATAGTGCTTTGTTAAACTCTAAAACTGGTATTTGTTTACAGATATATGGCAGTTCCCACTGCCAATTTTTTACCAATTTCCTAAATAATAGTACCATGGGTGACCACACAATTGTTAAAGAAGACTTTCATTTGTTTCTGGAAATTGTGTTCAAAGAAATGTTGATGCTTGCTACAAACAAACAACTAAATTTTGTATTGTGCTATTCGCCCCATTCACTTTTATTCAAAAAGTAACGTGTTACACAAAACTAAGAAAATAATTAGCAGCTACAGTAATTTCACTATTTTTGATCACAAGCTATTTTATATTCAAATTGCAGAGTTTCCTGTAGGCAGTTTCAGGAAGGTGCTGCACCCTGGCTGCCCTTTGGTTTAAAAAACATCCTCCTTCTTGCCCCTCATCAAAAAATTAGTGCTCTTCTTGCCCTTCAACCAAGAAAATTAAGCCTTTACAGTTTTGTAAAAAAAAAAATTATTTGCATAGTAAAAATTGACACATTGTTGCAATTCGATAGGAGTGTTGTAACATTTAAATATCAAAAGTGCATTTAAAATTGAAAGAATGAATTTAAAAAATATAAAAAGTGCTCATATGGATTTAAAAAATACCCTTCAGAGTCAAAAATGTGCCCTTTTCCAACTACCAGCACTCTACGCTTTTCTAAAACTGTGAGAAAATCTGACATTGTCATCTAAGTTAAAACATATTAAATGTTACGTTTAGAAGTATGTTTTTCTTTTTAAGTGACAATAATTTTAAAGTGGTTAAAAATGTATTAATTTGTTAAGATTTAATAAATATTATTAAAATGTTTAGCAAATACATACATATATATTATATATATATTTGAATATATACATTTGCTTTAATTAATATATATCAATATGCATTAAAATCTATGTAAAGAAATAAGTATTTCTAAAGTAATGGGAATTAATTGTAAAAGAAAAAATAGGGGGGGGGGGCATTTTTTAATTGCTTTTAAAGTGTTTTAAGTTAAAAAGAATGAGGGAAAAACATATTTTTGGTTTTTTAAGTGTTTGAAGTTTAAAAAAAAAAAAGGAGTTCAAACTGGAGTTGTAAGTAAATCTTCATTTTCACACAGAAAATGTAATCTAAACTTGAAAATTCTCAGAAAGTACTCAAAGTGGTTGTATTTTCTTTAATAATTTATCAAACTGTTAAATACAAATCACTACTGTTGCGTTTGCACTACCATCTCTATTAATATTTACCATTAAGCCTACATGAATAATTAGGTCTGATATACACTTCGCTTTTACACAAGAAAATATAAGTATATAAACGGAAGTTATAAAGAATAGAATTACAAATGAAAAAGATAATTCTTACCTTTATTGACATCAGATTACTATTTATTAATCAGATTCCGAAAAGCCGATCACGTTTCTTCATTCACGAAAAAGCAAAATAAACTTGTCTGGTAGGTAGGTTGGTTGATACGTTAGCGTAGCGTGCAGAGGAAGGAAGCCAAGGAAGAAAGTCAATTTGCGGATGTGCGTTCTATGACATTCGCCGGCTGCTTTGTGGACAATGTATTCAGACGGTCCGTTGTCAACTATCTTCCGGATATTCACTGGATAGTTTTATAGGATATGACAACTACAGGATTTTCAGGATCATTATAGATCGTCCGAAGGACGATTGTGGTTGTCTGGGGTAAAGCATATTGCTGGTATCGTATGCATTTCTGGATATTACTAGTCGGTATGTTATGAAAAGCATAAGATTTCAATTATTTATCAATCGAAAAAGAAATTCTACAAAGATGTTTAAAAATGTGAAATATGAGTATGTTCAAATTTTGCTCACGAAGAAGGGACAAAAATTTAAACAAAATGTCATTTTGTATCAATAAAATATACAAGGTTGGTATAATTAAACTAACAGTACTCAGCGTGTTCTTTAGCGCAATCTAATTGCCAGAATAGAGTCAAATTTTGTAGGCTTTTTAAACAAGATGTGGAACCTGGAATCACCCTACCGGAGCACCAACCGTTAGGTTAGAAATTGCTCCGGCGGGAAATTCCCCGCCATCATCCAGCGAAACTACCTATGCAGAAAGATGCCCGAACAACGGACAATAAATAACAACCAGATAAATACAAAAAACCTTTCCCTTGAAAGGCTAAAAATTAATACATGTGGCAGACAAGCCTGCCGGCACAAAAATAAGCTAGAAACTAAAAAAATATAAATTATATACCAAATAGTGATAAGACAAAATTTTAAGACCTGTTCAGTTACACAAGACTTGGGACGGAGGATTCCGCGAAAAAAAGTTCCAAAAGCTACCACTAGGGGATTTGTGGAGCTGTTGTTTTCACGGAATCCTCCGTCCCACGTCTTGTTTAATCATCCTACAAATTGGGCTCTATTCTCGCTATTAGATCACCCTACAGAACACGCTGAGTACTGTTAGCTTAATTATGGCAACCTTGTATATTTTATTTGCACAAAATGACATTCTGTTTAAATTTCTGTCCTTTCTTCGTGAAGAAAACTGGGAATTACTTTGATTTCTTTTTCCAAATAATATATAATGAAATGGTTATTCTTTTCATAACATACCGACTGCAACATCAAGAAATGCATACAGCTTTATGAGAAATATGCTTTACAAATAATATAAAATCTAAAATTTCTGAAGCAATTTCCGATTTAAAGTTTATTTATTTCATAAACTTAAGATTCTACAAATAAACACCATGTTTATGACATTGTTACATGCCATTTCTATATGCTGTTACTACTTTTCTATGTACATTTTAAATAAGAAGGGTGAATCAAAGGTGGCTAGTGTTCCTAAGGTAGCCCACCCCTCAAAAGTAGAATTAATTTAATTTTTAATCACAAAATGGTGAAACTGTATTGTCAATCATGTATCTGCAGTGCACACGGCTGAATTTAAAAAGATCACCTGATCCTCCGACATTTTATGCAGTGATTTAACTTTTGAGGAGTAAGTCATTCTAATTTCCAAGTAAGAAGATATTTTAATTTGCGCGTGTTTAAATTTTTAGAACTTTGAGTTATGATACATTTTCTGAAAGCTTATTTCTTTCTCTTTAACCACATTTACTTCAATTCTAAGAAATGTAATAGAAGAAATGTAAAATTAATACTTTTACGTCGTGAAAATGGCGACCATACACATGTTCCCAAGGTAGCCACCTGAGAAAACAAATGTGGAAATCAGTGTAGTAAGGTTGATTTTCAAAATTTCTACATAAATATCTAAAAAAACTTATTACCATTTACTGTTAACATCAGAAATCACTCAAAAGAAGTCAGTAACTCCCAGAAAAAAATCTCTGAACTGTGCACAAAAAGTGCTTCACGGTCTTTTCGTGTCAAAAGATAAGAAATTTAAGAAAAAATACTCGAAAGATATCAAAAGAAAGAAACGATCACTAGAGCATAATAGTAAGCAAAATAGTTTGCCGGGTATTTTTTTCACATTTTAAAAGTTATTTCAATACATGGGACACCTTTGGATGGACACTATGGAGCCAAAGGTGGCCCACAAGCTACAATTTTGAAATTGTATCATAAAAGTAATTAAATTTTATTTTTTAAAGAAAAGTATACTTGACATGTGTTAGAGATAAGTGTAAAATTTCACAAAGGGAAATTCAGCCACACACACCCAACCAGAAAATGATAAAAAAAATCATCAAAGCTTAACTATGGCCGCCTTTTGGTCACCTACCATATACTTTTTACAAATTAAAGAAATACTGTTTAAAAAATAACATACATGAAAACTTCTTTAGATTTTCTAATTATGTTCGCAAAATTTAATTGTAACCATCAGTTATTATTCTAAAACGAATAGAAACTTTTTATTTTTAAATAAGGAGCAGTGAGAGAAAAGGACTTTGAAAGTTATTATTCATATAATACGACAAAGTTTCATTTCACAAAAGAACTAAATTCGAAGCTTTAAAATTCCTACGTTTGCTTGTTTATAAAAATTTAATGAATTTACAAAATAAATCCTTCGCGTTGCCGTTTTCTAATCAAGTTGATTCAGGTGAAAACATTCATTGTTTAATTAAACAGAACTCCGTTGAACTGTAATTTGATTATGTTGCTTAAATAATAATGATGAATGAAATGGAAGAGCAAAATTAAACATTTATACACTCAAATGTGTCGAAACGAGAACGTTAAACAGTAAAAAGACTGAAAGTAACATTAATAAACGCGAAAATCTATTTAAATTCTTTCCAAAAGCATTAAAATCTTATCAGAAAATTAATTGATTATGTTAATATGAATGGGTCAATATATTTGGAATGACGCTAATGAGAAAAAAACAACAATGATACAAATAATGATAATGATTTTACTTTCGCTTGAGAGAAAAGTCCTTTCGGCTTGTACCAGGAGGAAAAGATAGCTTCCCGATTTCTCTGTTTTAAGATTTTAGCAGCTATTTTTACTTGAAAAAACACGAAGCTAAAATGCAAAGAACCCGGTTAGAGAAGATTCTTTCCCAGTTTTCTTCATTACTGAATTTGAATTAAAATTTCGGCAAATTAGTCAGCTATAGCGATAATTTAAAATAGTTGGCTTCATTTATGGAGATTTATTTTTGGTTGACAAAGGATCAGGGTCCATAAGCTGTATTTTTGGCCCATGAAATAAGACTAAAACTCGATTTTGTTATACTGACTTAATTATTTCACTTTTTAATATTACAAGGTTTATCCTGTACGATTTTAACAATCGTTTTTTTCATTTTGTTCGGATTTATATGACTTACACAAGCTCAAAGTTCATATTATTCATAGTTTTTGATGAAAAATACGCAATTTCTTCTAATTTTACCTCAATTATTTATAGGAGTGTAATCGTGCAACACTTTTTCTTCTTTACATATATTATAAAATACATCAAAATGTACAATGTAAAAAAATACGCAATTTCTTGTAATTTTACCTCAAATATTTATAGGAGTGTAATCAGGTAACACTTTTTCTTCTTTACATATATTATAAAATACATCAAAATGTACAATGTAAAAAAAAAAGTGTTGCAAAGCTGCGCACATAGTAAAATATTAAAAAAATATATTAAAAATTGAGGTAAAATTGGAAGAAATTGCGTATTTTTCATCAAAAACTACGAATAATACGAACTTTGAGCTTGTGTAAGTTATATAAATTAGAACAAAATGCAAAAACTATTGTTGAAATCGTACAGGATAAACCTTCTAATATTAAAAAGTGAAATAATTAAGTCAGTATAAAAAAATCGAATTTTAGTCTTATTTCATGGGCCCAAAACACGGCTTATGGACCCTCATCCTCAGTGATATTTCGTCTTTCTAGGCAAAAATTTGCGCTAGCGGATAGGATAGGAATATATAGTTTTATGCGTTACGAGACTTGCAAAATGTTACAACAATGAAAGATAATTTGCTAAAACTCATAAATGAATCCCCGTTTTTTTTTTTTTTTTTTTTTTTTTTTTTTTTAATCTGTTGATTTGTTTCAAAATGTCAGTTACCACAGAATTTTCAAACTGCTATATCTCAGTCATTTTTCGACTTTCGTAGCATACAAAAGCGACAAAAAAATTAAACTATGGTCAACACCATTGCGGAAACATAACAGTGTCTTCCAAGCCGAACTACTGTCGATACTAAAGGCAACAGAATGTGTCAACGAAACAGGGATGGATTATAGCATTCACTCGGACTACCTATCAGCAATATTAGCACTCAGCAAACCATTCAACACAGTAAAATTAATTGCAGACATACAAAACAAAATAAGAGAATCAAACAACAAATTTAAAATTAATTGGGTTAAGGCACACGTTGGCATCCAAGGAAACAAGGAGGCTGACGAATTAGCAAAAGAAGCGGCTAAAAATAAAAAAAATGATAGACCCTACCACATAGAAAGACCAATATCAAACCTTAAGCGTATATTAAAAGAGTTAACAATAAAACAATGGCAGTTCGAGTGGGACTATGGGGATACGGGTAGAACAACTCATGGATACTTCCCAAAAGTAGACATAAAACGGCTTATAAGCTGTAAATTACTGAGCCAAATCTACACAGAACATGGAGCATTCCCACAACACCTACATAGATTTACTAAATTTAGCTCTCCAGAATGCATATGCGGGGAATTAGGGTCCATAAAACACTACCTTACGGCCTGCCCACTCACACAACCACACCATCTGGTCACCATCACAGTTAATAACGAAATACTGTGGCACAGACAACTTGCAAACAACAAATATGTACAAAACAAAGGTAGAGCAGTGATCAGATGGCTAATGAACAATGTAGACGACATGAAACAGACAAACATAGACTAATACAACAACAACAACAAAAAAAAAACATAAAAGTCCCAGCAGCCACCATACCTCTATATTCAAAGTGTGTATAACCTCTGCCTAATTAATCTTATCTTCCAGGAAAAAAAAAAAAAAAATATATATATATATATAATAAAAATAGCAGTGTAAAGTATACCTCTTTCCAGCGAAAAAAAAAATCGTTCTTTTAGCGTCTAAGAGGGTGGAAGTTAATAACTAATTAACGGACCAAGGAATATGCCCCACCCCATAGCGCACCAAGTACTCAAATAGCTTCATCGAGTTCATGAAAACAGCCATAAGGTATATATGGACTGATCGACACTAGAGCGCATTCATGACAACAAATTCAACGGTTACCAGTTATGATGTTGAATCATATATATTTTAAATTAAATTTATATTCTAAATTACATTTTTATTTTTCATCCCTTCTTTCCAAAATTTAAATCCTATTATTCTTAAAAGAACAAGGTCATTTTATTTAAACTCATTTTATTCTGCTAGGCAATCTCAGATCCGCTCTTCTATCAAAGTGACCACATATAATAATAAAAATAATAATAAAATGGAAAGAAAAGTGCAATAGTCATAATGAATTAATATCAGCATACACCAGATGTCTTCTCCGCGTTCAAATTGAAATAATTTATAAAAACAAAGGATGTTGTGGCACTTCACTTATATGTAATACCCTAAACATTATAGATCTCCGACGCCTGCTTTTGATAAGCATACATGTAATAGCAGATGTTATTTCGGCCTTTCCCATAAGGGTTAATGTTACAAAATTCATGGTTTTCAGCGCTCTTGGTAGCACAACATCGCGCCAAGCAAATTCAAACCACCCCCATTGGTTTAACATTAACGAATCTTTTTCTGTTATGCTTTGGCATATTTTCGCAATCGCCATGACTCTATATTCGATTATTGGCTGTTAAAATGTAACCGTGATTCTTAATCACTTTACCGCCTCTGCTCATAGAGTAAAGTTCTAATTAAAAAAAGACTGAGAGGCCATCCCATGTTTTTGAGTTGTTCTATCCCATATTATTTTGAAGTGTTCTTGTCTTGGATAAATAAAGCCTACAGTATGCAAAGAATACAAATGACTGGACTTAATTCTGGATTAATCTTCTTCCATTACAGGAATACGTACCTGCTGGATTTTGCGGAACAACTACCGTGATATTGTACTCTTGCCACAATTCTATACGATCACTTTGCATCTTAATAGATCCAAACAATCCTTCAAAATAAAAAACTTCATTCGCATATCAATACCCAAACCAGCTCTACACTATACCAGTGATGCAACAGAGTATAAAATCAACAGCGAAATATGAGAAACCCAAATCACAATGAGAAACCTGCAACAAATGAGAAACCAAAATAAATGCAACAAAAGAGAAACAACTGCATCACATGAGAAACCAAAAAGCAACGAGATAAACCTAAATGTTCAACAAAAATCAAGCAGCAAAAGAAAAACAACAGGTAACTGGAAAGTACAGTGGAAAAAAGTAAGGGAAAAAAACAATCCAACGCAGGTAAAAGTAATAATTTTCTTCTATTTTTTATGTAAAGTTAAATAAACATGTATTAACCCCCTTCCCTTACAGTTTTTTTTTTTTTTTTTTTTTTTTTTTTAATCATGCACGCTAATGGCGCCTTGTGCATGTAAAATCCGTCGTGGGTGTAAAGTCCTCCAAGTTCCCTGTGAATTATACCTCTGGGGGTGCCTAATCAGGTGAAGGTCTCGTCACCTGATCAAGGCTCTAAATTACGAGACCAACTCGCATAACGATGACAGGTCCATATAAAAAGAATAACATCAATTAGCAGCAAAACAAAAATGGGAACAAAACTAAGTCCTCCACATAGCCGTCCTGTCAGCAACGGCCAGACGCTACGCGGCATCTCTTCAGTGGCGCTACGCGCCCCGGTACCAGGCACTAAACCCGTTTAAGCTAGGGAAACCTGGCAGGTAGGGGCCTGGTCGCCGGTCTAAAAAAAAAACAAAAAAAAAGATAGAGACAAAAACAAAAAATGCTCCGGAATTCTTGTATCAAGACCTAACACTTAATAAAAAAATAAATTTAGATTTCTAATTTGTTTGTATATATTTTTTTAGTTTTAAATTTTTTAAGTGGTGTTTTTTGAAACAAGATGGCGGATTAAACTGGCCAATGAACTCGGTCGAGATCTTGGTAAGCCTAATACACATACATGCTTAGTTACATCCAAATCCATTTACAAATACGAGTGCTATTGTTTGACTCCCTTTTTATTTCTTTTCTTTTCACATGTGACATGGACAATTATTAATACTTAAAGCGGATAATATTTAAAAACTGAAAATTATTCATTTTGATAATTCACCTTCTTCTTGCATATATGTGCAAGATAACTTATCATTATTTTTGAAAGCTTTATTATTAAAATTATATATATATAAAAAAATACTGTTTTTTTTTTTGTTTTTTTTTTTTTTTTTTTTTTTTTAACTTATGAATGTAAAAACAGGGCAATTTTGAGTAAATGCTATTATTTTATATTTTACTGTAATAGAATAATTTTTTCATATTGCTTTTTTATACAATTTTATGAGCATTCATACTTTTTAATTCTTCTTTTCTCATTTTTTTCTCTACAATCTTGTATTTCTTTTACTTTCAAAAGTATTTTTCAGTAAATAAAATTTCTTAAGATAACCTAAGCAAAAACTACCTTTATATTTTCTAATTGCGCTACCAAAATTTTATTTTAAAGAATCAATGTAATTCTAAAAGGTAAAGCAACAGAAAAATTAAGAGCTGGAATTGGAAGTTATTATTCAGAGAATACACCAGGTTCCATTTCACAAAAGAACTAAACTAGAAGCTATACAACACTTGAAAGTTCATTTGCTAAAAATTTCATGAATTTACAAATAAATCTTTCACGTTCCTGTTTTCTAATCACGTTGATTCAGATGACAACATTCATTGTTTAATTAAACCGAGTTTGTTGAGCTGTAATTTGATTATGCTGCTTAAATTAGTAACGATAAATGAAACGGAAGAGGGATTAAACATTTGTACATTCAAAATTTGATAAAATGAGAGTTTTAAACCTTAAAACGTACGAATGTAATATTATTAAACTCGATTTTTTAAAATTATTTCTAAAAGCATTGAAAAGCACAGCAAATTAATTGATTCCGTTAAGACGAGTAGTTAACATTTTTAGATTTATACTTAATTTGTAAATATAACGAGAAAGCATAAACATTCATAAATTAAATTAATTATACCGAGTTATGTTGAACTGTAATTTGACTATGCTGCTTAAATTAGTAACGATAAATGAAACGGAAGAGTAGGATTAAACATATGTACATTCAAAATGTGATAAAATGCGAGTTTTAAACTTTAAAAAGAATGGATGTAATATTATTAAACTCGAAAATTTTATTTTAAATTCTTTCTAAAAGCATTAAAAAATACAGGAAATCAATTTATTCTGTTAAGACGAGTGGTAACATATTTGGATTTATACTTAATATGTAAATATAACGAGAAAGCATAAACATTCATTCTTTAATTAAACCGAGTTATATTGAACTGTAATTTGACTATGCTGCTTAAATTAGTAACGATAAATGAAACGGAAGAGTAGGATTAAACATCTGTACATTCAAAATATGATAAAATGCGAGTTTTAAACTTTAAAAAGAATGGATGTAATATTATTAAACTCGACAATTTTATTTTAAATTCTTTCTAAATGCATTAAAAAATACAGGAAATCAATTTATTCTGTTAAGACGAGTGGTAACATATTTGGATTTATACTTAATCTATAAATAAAACGAGAAAGCATAAACATTCATTCTTTAATTAAACCCAGTTATGTTGAACTGTAATTTGACTATGCTGCTTAAATTAGTAACGATAAATGAAACGGAAGAGTAGGATTAAACATCTGTACATTCAAAATGTGATAAAATGCGAGTTTTAAACTTTAAAAAGATATTTGGATATTTAATTTATAAATATAACGAGAAAGCATAAACATTCATTGTTTAATTAAAGCGAGTTATGTTGAACTGTAATTTGATTATCCTTTTTAAATTAGAAATGATAAATGAAAAAAAAGAGTAGGATTAAACATTTGTACATTAAAATGTGATAAAATGCGAGTTTTAAACCTTAAAATGAATGGATGTAAATATTATTAAACTCGAAAATTTTATTTTAAATTCTTTCTAAAAACATTGAAAAGCACAGCAAATTAATTGATTCTGTTAAAATGAGTGGTTTACATATTTGGATTTATACTTAATTCATAAATATACGAGAAAGAAACACAAGAATGTTAATTTTCCAATAATAATAATACTTTTTCCATTACTCGAGACAAAAAATAGAGAGATCGCGCTTTATTCTTGTCTTATCACCTTTTTTATTTATTTTATATCTTTTTCTTAATTATTTATCTTTCATATGTGACATGAAAGATTTTTAATTACCACAAGTAAATATTTTTTTAAAGCTGACGATTCTTCTTTTAATTATAATTATTTTTATTTTTCAATAAATGTGTAAGGATGCCCGGATGCTCAGTTGTCATTGCTTCTGCGAACTATTTTAATAAAAATAAATAATATTATTGATTTAATTTTATATTTCATTCATTCATATATATAATATATATATATATATATATGCAAAAATTATCTTAAAAACGGCTCTAACGATTTTGACGAAATTTCGTTGCATATATATTTTTTAAATATATCGATAATGGTGCTAATTGATATTAGCAATCTTTTAAATATTATACGCTTTGATCTCTGCTGCAATTGCGCATTATCATTGTGTGTTTTATATTTGATATCTACTTGTAGTTATCTGATACCTCGTTATAGGAATTTCCAATAATTGATTCATTATGTACATCACATGAAACATTTCCTTTTCTATTGCATTTGTATGATATTGTCCTATTAATCACTAGTATTAATTACATATTCTGTTCTTGCACTTATAATATATGTAATGTTATTTTATATTATGTTACATTTTTCAAAAATATTTAAAATTATTGTGTTTTAGCGTTAAACATGTTTTGGTAAATTGTTTTGATCTGATCGCAATATTCTGAGAAGTCCATTGGGTTAACAATATGGGAGTCTTTGCTTGAATTTTGTATTTTAATGGATATGTTATAATGACTTGGTTCATTTGACTTTTTTTCTACTAAAAAGTCCTTTGGTTTTCTGTTTTGGAGGTTATGCAATGCGAGTTTTCATAATTATGGTTATGATTTTATTGAGTTTTTTTAGCACTACTTATTTAATTTGTACATTTTGTATATACTTTCATTTATTCAAGATTTTTAATTCTAATTAATCAAGTTTTCTAAGTTTCATACATTAATTTAATTCATTTATATTTTCTTTTTCTTCAAATTGTATTTTTATTGTGTCATATTTTTTAATGGTAGTTCTAAGTAAAATTCTCGTTCCTGGCAAGATACACTTTGCATCTATGCAGTGTAGTGCCCGGTACAGGGGCAATAAATGGGTTGTTCCTGGATCGACATCAAGTGACCATTTTTACTCTCCTCCTCCTCCATTATTTTTTAGATTATGTAATGATGCTCGCTGCAAGACTTGTCCATTTGCTTCTCAGAAACATATTGTATCGGATCCTAATTTATCAACTTTTTGTAAAGCATTTAATGTAATTTATAGCATAAACTGTAACCTATGGGGTTTGAAATATATAGGTGACACATCAGGTCCATTACATAAACGTATTAATCAACATCGTTCCGACACTAACAAGAACAAAGCAAAAAATTTACAGTCCACAGCAGAAATACAACATTTTCATAAACATAAATTTAAAAATACTACAATTGAAATTATACAAATAATAAAAGCTAAATCAGAACGTTTATTTATGGAGTCTTCATATATGAAATATTATAATACTATTTATCCTTATGGACTTAATAGTGAATTATTTAACAGACCAGTTAAAGTTTTTTCAACAAATAATACTACAGATTATTCTCCTATTTATCTTACTCTAAATCATAATTTAAATTATAAAACAACACGTAACAAGCGAGGAAAATGTACTGCTAAAGTTGTTATTTCCAATAAATTTATTCTTAAACAAATCAACACTCTTCATCAAAACTATATTAAGAACTACAACTGGTTTTTAATACGAAAATATATTTTTGCTATTAAAAAGAAACTGATAGTACAATATTTAAATGTATTTCTTAGTAAATCTTACTCAAATCATTTCTCTGATATTTTCTATGATCTAATTATGACAAGAGCTAATCTTTTTAACATTAATTTAAATAAAAAACAAAAAAATCATAACACTAATACTCAAATAATTATAACTTTTTCAAATCAAATCTTTAATAAAATTAATATTAATTCTATAATTAATGATAAAAACTGTTATTTTCCTATAAAAAATCTTCAACTTTCAAAGACATTTAAATATCCTACTACAATTGGAAGAAAGATTTTTAACTATAATGTATTTCCAAAAAATACATCTGATGCTAGTACTTTTCAGTGTAATTGCAATGACCCCAATCTAAAAAAATTCATTAATAATGATCATGGACATATAATCACTGGTAATCTTAATATTGTGAATGATTATAAACTGCAAAAACTCATAGGTTATGGTACTAAATATAGACTTCCTTCTAAATTTAATGTAAATTCTATTATAAAACAGTTTATATATGATATAGACATTTTTATTTATAAAATTTCAATTTCATATAGTAAACCTATTGAATATTTTAATCAATGGAAAATACTGGTTATTGAAAAATTAAGTTCGTCTTTAAAACAAAATTTATCCAATATGGTTAAAATTAACACAAAACATTTGTTCCAGCAAATTACTAAATTACAAAAAAAAACTATGTAATAACATATATTGACAAATCTCCTAATAATTATGCAATCATATGTAAAGCTTATTATCACCAACTACTTACATCCTGTATTTCTACTAACAATTCTTTTAAAAAAACTAATGAAACTGTAATTGTAAATAATCGTAAAATTCACAGTTATTATAAATTATTAAATATTAATTCTACTAACTTTAATTATCCTTATTTAGTTCTTATACCCAAATTTCATAAAAATCCAATTAAATTTAGGACTGTAACTATAGGATGCAATACATATAATAATATAGCCAATAAATATCTATTAAAAATTCTCAATCAAATTTATACACTGACAACATCCACTGATAACACACATTGTATAAAAAATAGCTATCAACTCGTCAATATTTTGAAAAATCTTAAATGTGTTAACAATATAATGACATATGATTTCAAAGATCTATTTAATAATATAGATTTATTAGATCTACATAATATTATAAATGCATTATTTTATAAGTATCAACATTCACTTAATTTACCAATTCATATAGATACAGCTTATTTTAAAACTTTAACAAATTTCATTATATATAATAATTATATAATGCATGATAACACGTTATATTTACAGAAAGTCGGTATACCACAAGGGGGATGTACATCTAGTATACTTTCAGACTTATACTTGTATCATTATGAACGTACATTTATTAATAGTAATATACATTTATATCGTTATATTGATGACATTATTTTAATTGCTACTGATCACACTAATATTTCTATATTTCCAGTTGATTATCCTACTAATTTAGAATTAACGGAAAACCTCCTTTCTAACAATACTATTAACTTTTTAGATCTTAATATTACACTAAAAGAAAACAAAACAATAATAGATCTATTTGATAAACGTAAAGAATTTAAATTTAAAGTTAATTCATTTACTAATTTTAAATCATGTCTTCATAATTCTGTATATCGTAATATACTCCTTAATCATATTTATAGAATAAAAAGTTTATGTTCCTCTCAACTTATTAACAAAAATATTAAAAAACTTATCTTTGACGCATTACAACATGGTTTTCCAAAAAAATTCATTTATTCCTTAATATATAGTTAGTTCCTATTTGATCTTTACAACCAAATTAACACATGCGTTTAAAAAATGTATATATAAAAAAATCATATAATCTTATAACTATTTACCAAAAAAAAAAAAAAAAAAAATTATAATAGGACGGTTGGGTGGGTAGACGTTGGATTGAGGAGGTGTGTGGCGGCGTTGTATGGGAAAATACGCATGGTTAATTTATATATTAAAAAAAAATGGGGGCATTTTGATTTACACAATTGTTTTGATCATACACATTTTATAATGGACTGCGATGTGTTATTCTTATGTATATTAATTTAGTTAGATTTACTTATTCATTATTTAATTATTTTAAATGAATTTATATTCATTAATATTAAGAATGTATTTGATCTAATGATTTGGATTAATACCTTTGGTGGACAATATCATATCTACTTCTAAGATAATGATTACTTTTATACAGTGTTGATATAATATGTTTTAATTTTATTTAGTGTTTTTATTTAATTTAACTTTGTTTAAAGCCACATTTTTGTGACTAATTCATTTCAATATTTACTCAATATTAATTTTAAATTCTTTGATTCTTAATTCAAATCTTTAGTATTTTAATTTAATTTATTTTAAATGATGTTGCATTTTTAGTACAGTTATTTAATCGTTGTTGACATTTAATGGTACATTTTTAATGTTGCATTAATTATTAATTTTTCCATATTACTACTTATTTATAACATAGTATTATTAATTTGTACATCCATTACTTAGATATTATTCAACTTTCTATTTATTAATTTCATTTATTTATTATTTAATTAATGGCTATCATTAAGATAGTAATTTGGTTTAATTATTAAAAACTAATTTCCATCCATACTTTATATTTACTTTTACCACTAGAGAGCAGCACTATTTTAAGTTGTTTTTTATTATTAATTTTTCCATCTTAATACTTATTTATAACATAGTATTATACATTAATACATCCTTTAATGTAATTCGATTTTCTATTTATTAATAAATTTCATTTATTTATTATTTAACTAACTGGTATCAATTAAGTTAGTAATTTGGTTGATTTATGAAACATTTATTTCCATCCTATTCCTTCGATTCAGATTATATCCACTTTCTTTTCTACTAATAGATGGCAGCACTAATGTTCCTGTTTATTTTATAATCCATTATATTTTAACATTATTTCTGGCATCACTGCAAAGCAATTTATATTTCTAAAATTGGCAACATGATATGATTTTTTATGCAATTCATTCCCCAGTCATGTTGGTGTTTTCATGATGGTTCATGAACTGCAAGGTATCTTATTTATATCTCTATTCATCTTTATGGATTTTTTTTATAAGTATGGTTTCTTTCCTTTTTTATATTGTATTTTATTTTTTATTTTATCACTGATTTGAATCATTGTATTTGAGATGTAGTCCCAATATCATATTTTTTAGCAATGTTTGGCTGATATGAAGATGAAACATCTCATTTTATTTGTGGTATTTAGGCAATTGGGACTTGATAATTCTGTCTAAATTCCACAAATTTCATTTCATTTCATTTAATTCCATTGATTCAATTTTTATTTAATTTCTTATTCTTTCAATGTTTTTTGATTCCATATTAAGTGTGATGGGGAATCTTTCATTGTCAACAAATTATTTCATACTTAATTATTTCATGGTTTAAGTTGGTGTTATGATAATGTTTCATTTATGGTTATATATATATATATATATATATATATATATATATATAACAAGTGGGTAAGTGAGATCGAAGATGGTACAAAAGGGTTTCGTTTAATATTCCTTTCAAAACACTTTATCCTTTCTTTAATAAATTCAAATAAATATCATTTAAAAAAAAAAAAAAAAAAAAAAAAAAGTCATGTTTTTTATAAAAATTTACCGGTCTATTTTTCTAGTCTTTTTCCCGCTTATTTTCCGCTATTATACTCTGCCATAATAATATCTGTCGTGTGGTCTGTGGTGTGTTGTGTGGTCATGTGGTCTGTCACGTGATCATGTCTGTTAAAATGCGATATAAAAAAAAAATTAATTTCAAAATTAAACATGTTGTATAGAGACCTTCAAATATACCAATATTTCCATAATCGGGTTTTTATCACGACTCAATACGTTCTAAAACTTGTATGGCGTTATAATCACTTGCTGACGTCATATTTACTTGCTTTCTCTATTACTTATATTGATACTCTCTTTGTATTATTCTCAAACATTTGAAAAAGTACGTTAAACTTCCAATATGATGTCAGATTAATTTTCTTTTTAATTCTCTAATGGCATCATATTAACCTGCTTTCTGTACTTACACATACTGACACTCTTTGCATTATTGAGAAATGTTTGAAAATTTCCGTTTTATTACTAATATGACGTCATATTAATCTTTTTTCAATTGATGAAACTTTTTATTTCATTTTCATTTTTCACGTGGAAATCTTTTAATAGAAAATTAATTAATGTAGAAAGAATTTTATTGTGGATTTTTAATTGTTGGCAATTGCTATAACGAAAAATGTTTAAATTTAATAGAAAAAGGCTGTTAGATTTTTGGATTTTTATCTCTCTATATTAAAATATTTTTTATTTTTAAATTTATGATTTCCAGCTTCATAGTAGGTATTCAGCTATAAGTACACAACATTTCAAGTCTGTAAGTTATATAGTTTCTGAGAACCGGCTCTGTGACGGACAGACAATGTAGCGGATAAATACGGTTTCGTGAAATGAATGAAACCCTAAAAAACATAAATATTACAATTGTATACGATTTACAACATTAATGAATTTAATTATGCGCCAAGCTCATTGTCGCGTTTTCCGGCGGCTTCAGCTGCGGCTGAACACTGTAACCTTTTTTTTAAGACCTTAATAAAAGGACCGAGATGGATACTATGCTCTACAGATTTAGTTTCCTTCTCTGAGCACCCCCTCTTAGGCAATCAAATCAAATCAAACACTCTCCAAAAAAGACCAACTGGCTGTGAAAATATGCCAGAACGACATATTTTAAACACCAAAATGTAGAAAATACTAATAAAAAATCAAGAGTGTAATATATATTTTTAAAAATAAGGTGTTATCAATTAACAGTTTCATATTAATTAATTTACGATCATACATTAAATAATTAATTTAGAAATCCTAAAAAGATTGTTTAAATAAGTTTATTTTTGCTTTGCTATTGTCTTATCGTAAGGAAAAAACAGCAAAAATTATAATCATTTTAATAAATTCACTAACGTGAGCTTTCTACCAAGAGTAAAATAAAAAGTAGTGATTTTTAAGTAATCGAGTTTGGTGCTCACGACAAGTTTATGTATTTTAACGGATTTTTTTTTCTTTTTTTTTGGGGAGGGGGAGGGGGGGGGCAGGGGCGGATGCGAATTGCAACTATGAAATTAGGCGCGATTTTCAAGCTAAACAATGAATATTCATAAAAGAATGTTTTGAAAAACTGTTTTTACATTTGTACTTATTAATATTTAACTTATTTTTTTATACATTGTTTTGAGATGCGGATTAAATTTAGTGAAGAAAAATACATGGCCAATATTATTTAGAATAATTTGATTACGAAACCTTTTTTCCCCCACGAAGGTTAACCCTTTAGCGGGCGATGGTCACAAAAAAGGACACCTAATTTTAATTCCAAAACTGACAAACGGCACCAAGAATATTTAATTAAAATTTTACTTTTATAAAGTACGGGAATATCAGCAAGTTTTTCTTTTCTAAGAAAATCGTTTGTAAAATCTGGTGTCAGTCCATTATTTCATTATTTTACAAATAGATTTATTCCGCGTCGGAAAGGGGTTAAATGAACAGTTTTATGAGGATTTTATTAATAAAAGCTGATTTTAAAACATCATTATCAATTTATTAATGAATATTTTTAAACAAAATAATTCTCTGTTACTAAAATTAAAACAATTTTACTGGAGATGATCCCACGTAGCAGATCAAATTTTAGTTCTTTTCATCACAAGCCTAAAAACTGACATTTTGTCAGGCGTTTTATCTTGCCATGTGCGCCTTTAATATAGTAAAATTACTGAGGTAAAAACACAAGAGTGCGATTAAATACACGGCATAGGATAAAAAAAATTCCATTCTGTCATTCACAGATAGAATAAAATTCTATGGATACAACTTCACATAAATATACTATGCGATGCATTCGATTGCGAGAAGAATAATAGAAACTCACAATATATATTCCCCAAAAATCTCTTGAAAAATTCAAGCTGAATTCCGATATCTTTTATTCCAAATCCTGATATATTTATTTTTAGAAAAACGTTTGTTCAAGTCGCTGAACAGACATCTAATGCATTCTTGGAACTATTGTTGTTATTTGGCAAAATGTACAATAATTTATTTTCTTTCCTATTTTTTATACTAAACATAGATAAAACTTTTACTTATGTTTCACTTTTGCTATATTTTAAAATTTGCTTTATATGGTTGAAAATAAAAGGGGGTATATTTTTGAAAGTTGAGAGCGATGTTATGTAACCCGAGGCTCTAAAAGAATAAGGCCGAAAAAGGTTGGAAAAAAAATTGTTTCATAAAACAGAAATAATACAATTTTTATTTTACCGAAGATTAAAAAAATTGTTTTCAAGTTTATTGCCCTAAAAATACCATTATGTCATATTAATGTAAATCATAGTAATTACCAAGTTATTTAATAACTAAACAAAAATCCAAAAATCAATAATTTATTATTCTATATCGATTTATTACGATTTATTGCCGGGTTAAAATTACCAGAATTTTATTTTATTTAGAAAGTTCGAATTCCTACCAGAAAATACCAATAGCAATATTTAATTTATTTAATTACAGACATTTCGTGATTACATAAAATAAAAATTCTGCTTTCGAATTTTCCTGTACGAATTCGTAATTTTAGATTGAAAAACGACAAGTATACTCGTGTGGTTGGCAGCGAATGGGTTAATTTTCCATAATCGGTATTCCCGATTATGAAAATTTACGAGTTTGTCACGCAATAAATCGGCAAAGAATTATAAATTAACGATTTTCGGATTTTTTTCTTTATATATGTGCTGTAAGACCTTACATTGTGCTAAATTTCAAGATTCTAAGATCAACGGGAAGTATCTCATAGGTTTTGCGAGTAAAATCTATATAGGGACACCTTATCTAAAACCTTGAAATTTGGCTCGAAGGAAGGTCTATAGCCCATACAAAGGGAAAAATCAATCCGAAAATCATTAATTTATAATTATATGTCGACTTATGTGATTTTCTATATTCAGCATTTCTAAAAACATTTTTAAGGCCGCCATTTTTTATTGAATTAAATTAGAAGCTCGAAATTTTTACCCAACATTGGGATCGTGCACCTTAATATTTGATATTAATTTCAACTTGATACTCTCGGCCGTTCCTGAGAAAAAATGGCCCTGACAGACAGACGGACAACAAACCGAGACTATAAGGGTTCCGTTTTTTCCTTTTGAGGTACGTAACACTAAAAACGTATAGAGTTACTATACCGTATTTACTCGTTTCTTCTTTTCCTTTTCTTTTCTTTTCTTTCTTTTTTCTGTTTCCCTTTTTTTTCTTTTTTTTTCTTTTAATATTCGAATACGAATATTATCGAATATATTAAAAAAACGAATGATATTATCACGACCAGTGGCGATCTTCTTTTTAGACGGTATACACAAATCATTTTAAATATGACGTTTTAAATATGACTTAATTTTCCCCCGTTAAGGCTTTTTGGAAGTAATAATTTAATTATTTCACAGTTTTTTTTC
The DNA here is from genome assembly GCA_963931845.1 of Maratus michaelseni. NCBI lineage: Eukaryota > Metazoa > Arthropoda > Arachnida > Araneae > Salticidae > Maratus > Maratus michaelseni. Next base: position 79,087,657 of record OZ007592.1, read on the forward strand.
TTTTTTAATATTAACGTGTAAATATATTTTTCAGTTGAAAAATGTTTATAAATATATATTTTTTGCGCTTTAGAAAATTTGGCAACAATAGGTAAAAAAAGAAAGACTTTTTCGATATATGAAAATAATCTCTAATAAGATAATGAAATTTTGAATAATAATAATAAAAAGAAAATAAAAAAATAATTAAAAAAAACTTAAAAAATTAGACAAATTTAAAAATTGATTGGACATTGCACCCACAGCAACCTATGTGCTATGTACCTGCAAAAGATAGCTAAATTGTTATACATAGTTTCTGATCCTCTAAAACATTTTTAACTGAACTGTTTTGAACAATTGCAACATATGAACAGGCTTTTTAGTGTTGTTAAAAAATCTATTAGAGTATTCAATAGTAATAATAATAATAAAATTGATTTCGCCTAAGTTAATGAAATGGGATTCCATATTTACACATTGTTGACTGGAACTGTTGCCCATTTACCGTATTTCTTTTATTTTAATATCTACTGGAATTTTTTATGAGTAATTTTCAGTTTTATAGATCCAGATTACTCTGGTGGTGAAATAAAGCAAAGATTACTATTCAAATTTTCTAGTTAGATGACTTGAATAAAAAACAGGAACGAAAAATCATGCGTCAAGCATAGATTATGAAAGACTTTCCAATAAATTCAGAATACTGTAAAAAAACTTCACCATTTACTAAGTAAATAATTTAGAAAACGCGTCACACATTTGAAAACATAATTTCAGAATTTACTACCCATAGTCGAACAAAATATCCGATTTCTTTTGGGGAGCCGTGTATATGATCTATAGATTTGTATGCGTACTACACAGTATGCTAATATTTACTTCAGTTAGAAAATACATAGCGCAATTGTAAAACGCCATTTCAGCAATTTTCGTCAATAAACGGACATGTACGTGAGATCTTTTGAAAAACCCTGTATATGATCTATAGAATTTATATGCACCAATTAATATTCAAAAAAATAGTTACATTTAAAAACATGTACCACAATGCATGTAGCACTTATAGTCGTCGTGTGGTCTGTCCGTCTGTTCGCCCGTCTGTATATAACAGCGCAAAAACTATCCAACCGAATGGTTTGAAATTTAATATATAGAATCGTTGCAGAATTTTATCGAGTCATTTCAAATTTTATAAAAAATGAATCAAAACTTAAAGAGATATTAATAAAAGTTTTCTTTATTCTATTAAATCCTATCATACGTAATCTATATAGTAAAAGCGCAAGTCATGTGACTGAGGAAAACAAATACGTGGTAACCACATCTTTTGCCATATGCCAAGAGGCCATTTTTATTAAAAATTATTTTTTCGAATAAAATTGCATAAAAGTTACATTTTTAGAAAGATCGTTCAAAAAAATTGTTTGCTTGAGAGATGAGTTACATTAAAAAATGTATAGATTCTGAGATAACTTCAGGGAAAATTAGGTTAGCAGCCGAATATCTCAATCCATTAAAGTAAATAAACAAAAGATTCATTCACCGTGAGTCACAGAAAAATTAAACTATAGAGGTAATCATTCGCAAAGCAAGATCTCCATGGGGAATTTTACAGCGCTGTCTGGTGTCGAAAAATAAAATTCTCATCTGTAAACATGGCATACGTAATAAGTAAAAAAAGGCATCCTCATTTCGCTCATAGAAGACGATATAATTTATTTCACTGAAATAATAATAATGATTTTTTTTACATTGTAAAACTAGTTATTTCACGAAACGAACGCACCTCATTTGTCACGTTTAACGTACAATTTTCAACTTGTTAATTAAAACTGTAATTTTACTTGTTTTAACATAATGCGAGTGTACTATGAGAAAAGTCTGTTTAAAACCTTTCGTATATTTAAGGATTTCACTATCATATTTGGTATTAATTCATAAATAATAATAAATAAGGAAGATTTAAAAAAAAAAAACCCATATATAACCACTACAATTTTCCCTAACATAAAATATTTCGGTTAATGTAATTTTACGCTATACATCAGTACTTCAGTACTATCAATTAGTAAAAAAAGAAAAAAAAAACCTGTCAGAGAATGATAAAGAAAACTCTTAAACCTACTTACAACCTACTTACTCCTATACTTTTCAACAGTTAATACAACTTTTGCTGAATCATATTCACCATCAGACGAAAATTTTCATGTTTTAAATTCTGTGTTAAGACGTGACTATTATAAGCAATCAGTTAAATAATAGATTTGCGTGCATCATCTCATATTCTGAAAGAATCATAATTGGAAGTAAATTTTCAAGTAGATAAAAAAGCACGGCTGAAACGGCCGGTAGTATTTATTTGATGTGAAACGCAATTCCACCCCCCCCTCCCTTTCAATTACAAATATGGAGAAAAAAAAGAAAAAAAACACAGTAATGTGTTTTAATGGAGTAAATGTATTTTTATTAATTAAATTTTAACATCTATCATATACCTCAAAAATGGTCAGTTTTTAATACTTTCCAACATAGTTGAAAAATTGAATTCGGTTTGGAATAGTATGAATTCCGTTTGTCTGGCCGTGCTCCAACTCTCGTAAATATACTTGGATTGCCATGTAATTTTCATATGTTACTGAGGTTTACTATTGAACGTTAGGTATTTAAAATGAAGTGTGTAGCATTTACCGTTCGTTTACAGGGCCACTCAAAAGAATTCCGTTACATTACGGCCTAGGGGCAAAAATCGTTTGCGGTGTATTTTAACAATGTTACTCTATTTCAAACATATTGAATTTCATATATATCACTGAGGTGTATTACAAGATGCATACTATAGATTATGGAGTACATAGAATTCATCGTTTAATCGCACGCAAAGTGACAACCAAGTCACCTGACTTCCCTTCTCCAATCATAATCGCTTTAAGAGGGACTTATTAGCAGTTCTGGTGAAATAATCTTAAGGTAAATTTACTTCCGGGGCGCGAAAAGACATTCTAGAACAATCTAAGTAGCCTCGAACTCAGGTACACGTCGTGTAAACAAACAATACGGTCTGATCTCGAGAGTGTTGGTTAAAAATAGATTTCAGACGATAATTTTAGCTTACGCTACAGAAAATCAGAAAAGAAAAAAAAACTTATTGATGCGGAATAAAAATTAGAACATTAAAACATTGGCATATTATAAGAGACATTTTGAAATTTTAATAAAAGAATGATTTTAAATAAATAGGTTTTTTAGAACGTGATAATTTAGGAATTATGACATTTTAGCAATTAAGTAAAGAATTTAGAGAGATGTGATATAAACGGGAAATAACAGTGAAATTTAACAGGGATTTAAATAATAAAAGGGTTTTATTTAAGGAATATAAGTAGTCAGCGCCATCTTTAGATTTAAGCAATTTGGAATAAATATTATTAGGTGGATTAAGTTCTTATTCCTTTACATATGGAGATTGATAGATTAGTTTAAGAATAGGTTTTAATTTAATAAGCTGGTATAATATACGGAATATTATTAAAATGAACATTTACATAGAATAATGTTAACCTTGGCGAAACAAAAATTTTAAATTTTGTAATATGCATCACTGAGGATTAGAACATGCGGTGGGTTACAACATATGCTTTCTCAAGAGTATCAAATAAGTAGCATTAGTAGTATTCATATACAGGGATGCACAAAAGAATTCCATTACATTATGATCTAAGGGGTAAACTTGTTTGCTATGCATTGTAATGATGTTAAAATACTTCAAACTTCATGAAATTGATATGAATTTATGAGGGGTGTAAAATATGCTTTTTGCAGATATGGAGTGCAAAGCATTTATTCATTTCATTTACGGGATAACACACAATAATTTGGTTACAGGATTATCTATGATCAATAGTTGCGGCAAGTGGGTTTTCAGCTGTGGTATGCATTTTTACCTTACCTAATTTTTAGGGTATTACTTTGTGTGTATAAATTATATAGATGATATACAGGGCTGCACAAAAGAACTCGTACACATAACATAACAAAACATAATAATCCTTGAATTTTTCACGCTTCTTACTCCTCCTCCTTTTTTGTCTATATGTTCTTTACCGAATATTTTACTAAGCGCATTTTTAAAATTTATATTTTTAAACAAATGTACAAAGCCAAATTAAATATTCACCTTATTGGAATAGTTAACTTATTTTGTAAAAAAAGTGTAGATAAGTAAACAAACACATTCATTTTGCGCAAATTTCGTTGTCTATTAACACACAGTGCAAACAAAAATAAAAATACCTTTAAAAAACTCATTCTAATATTATAGGCAATTTAATGGGCAGCATAACATAACGAGACATGGCAATCGTTGATTTTTTCCATATTTCTCACTCCTCCACTTGTTTGCATACATGTTTCGCTACCAAACATTTTTCTAAAAATTCTTCTTATTTTGTTGAATATTGTTTACGCGTGAATAAATTTTATTTATGTTTCATTCTTTTTAACAGATCATAGGATAAACAAATAAGCAAAAAAAAAAAAACTTTTCATACGGCAAATAAATCGAAAATAGAGTTTTTCAAATTTGTTTGAAGGGGGTCAGGGACAGATACAGAATACAAATGAGGCTCATTTTAAAGTTGTATAGCTTTTGATCAAACAGAGAAAATATTTGACCGAGCTTTTTGAAGCATCAAAATGAAGTTAAGAATGAATGAATGCATAGTTCATTTTATATGGAGCCTTTTTGACTCTTTCCAAAATAGGTGAAAAGTGTTTATGACTTCGGTTCATTAGTCAATCCGACTGTCTATGTCTGACAGTCCGTTCTATTACTGTCGTTATTGATGTTATTGAGGTTAATTTTTGTTACTAAGGTAATATTTGTTATTGAGGTTCACTATAGCATACACCGATACGGCATACTGATATCAATCCGATTATCTGTCTGTCAGTCCATTCTATTACTCTCGTAAATATATTTATATTTCTATGACATTGACATTTGTTATTGAGGTTCACTATAGCATGCACCCTATCAAAGATGAAGTATGCATCTGTTATAGTTCATTTACAGCACGCAAAAGAATTCCGTTACATTATGGTGTACGGGGAAAAATGATTTCAGTGCATTTTAATTAATGTTACGTAACTGCGGAAACAAAATTAAATTGATATACATCACTGATATGGACCGCAACATTTTTTTTCTATAAAATATAGAGTGAGTAGTATTAACAGTTCGTTTAGAGGGATACACAAAAGAATACCGTTACATTGTGATCTGTAGGGGAAAATTGCTAGCAGTGTATGTCAGTGATGTCACACTACTTCAAACGTCATAAAACTGATATGCATGACTGAGATGCATTACAGTATACTTCTTATAGATTTAGAAGTGTATAGCATTTATCGTTCATTAAAGGTACACAGAAAAGAACTCGGTTAAATTTTGTCTATTAGCAATAATTACTGGTTTTAGGCTGCGGTATCAGTTTTTAAGCTTAATTAAATTTTTGTATATTACGTGGTGTGTATAAAGTTATGTCATATATTGGGAAGAACGGAAGAATTTGTTAACATTGCCGTTTATGAGCGTGAATTACTTAAACTGAATTCCTGACTATATTATACATTTTCCAGCTGATCTATATTTTAGTATATTAAGTGGATTGTAGAATATAACTAAATTCATATACACTGCTGCGCAAAAGAAATGGGATACACTGTCGTATATAGATTGAAATTGCTTGAAGTGCATTTTTAGTTGTATTGCGCGTTTTCCAGCAGAACTAAATTTTACTATACATTATGTGTAGTACATCACTTCTATAGATACATGGCTACCCAAAATGATTTGGATTAACTTCTATAGACGGAAATTAATAAAAGTTTATATATAAACAATATATATATATCATTTACAAAGTTGGACGAAAGAATTCGAAAGTCCAACACTGGAACATTGCCATGTACCAGGGTTGGGGTTTTACCGGTAAAATCTGCTTTTTCTGAGAACATGGAAAAAACTAGGTTTTTAGCGATAAAAACCTAAGAAATACTACTAGACTTTGTATGTCAGAATGTAATCAAAATGAACTCTTCAAAATGACATGTAGTAGTTTGTTAAACAAAGAACTTCGAATGTAAAACATGTTCTTGATTTTCAAGTCGCAAAGTTTTTTTTAACAGTTGTAATATTACGTACCTTTCATTACAAAAAGCTAATTATTGCAGCCGTTGAGACCGATTTTCACCGATTGAGACCCCCAGACCCAAAAACCACCCTCCGTTCAAATGTTCATATATATATATATATATATATATATAATTATAATATCTTTAAATTATTATCTTTGAATTATAATATCTTTGAATATTTTGAGTTCTCGCAACATTCTAACCAAATCTCCAATGAGATAATTAGTAATAAATTGTAATATATATATATATATATACATATATCTGACATTTGTCATGGTGTAACTCTATTATTTATGAACCGATTTGGATGTGACTGAGTATGTGTATAGGATATACCAAGGTCTCGACCGAGTTCGTTGGCCAGCTTCATCCGCCGTCTTGTTTCAAAATGGAGGCCAGTTAAAAAATTTAAAATTTTTAAAAATTCAAAAAGATGCACAAAAAATTATAAATTGAAAGAATTGTTTCCTTTAAGTGTTAGATCGTGATACAAGGATTCCGGAACATTTTTTGTTTTGACTTTATCTTAAAGAATGGCTGAGATATGGCAGTTCGAAATTCTAGGGTGGCTGACATTTTGAAACAATATGACTTTTTTTATGCTGTAACTCTCATGCTCAAATTCGTATTCAAATTCAGTCTCAACGAAAACCGGGATTGAATCTTCTATAATCGGGTTCCAAGCATTTTAGCTTCGGGTGTTTGAGTAAAATGAGTTGAATTTTTAAACAAGAACGATAAATCATGCGTCAAGCATAGATTATGTAACACTTTCCAACGCTTCCAAAATAATTTTACAAATCATACCGTTTAATAAGCTAAAAGATAACATCTAAGTAAACAATTTGGAAAACGCATAACATATTTAAAAACATAATTTCAGGAATTTCTAACATATACAATATTCTGAAAAATATCCGAATACTTTTATTCAGCCCTGTATAGGATCTATAGATTTGTATGTATACTACATAGGATGCTAAATTTTAGTTCAGTTAGGAAACGCGTAGCACAGTTTAAAATTCTCCGTTTGGAGTTTCTGTCAATAAACGGAAATGTGTCCGCGAACTTTTGTGCTTCCCTGTATAGGATCTACAGAATTGATACACACCACGTAATAGACAAAAAGCAAGTTAAAATTAAAATCGTGTTCAGTAACTTAAAACGCTCTTCCAGGAAGTATTGTTAACAGACAGTAGAGAATTCTTTTGTGTGTCCCTGTAAATGAACGGTGACTGCTATACACACAATATTCTGTTGTAAGCCTCTTGTAATGCACCTTAGTGATATATATAAATTTCAATGCGTTTAAAATAGTGAAACATTATTTAAATAAACCGCAGACGATTTTTCTCCATAGACGTACTGTTACGGAATTATTTTGACTGTCCCTGTAAAGTAACTATAAGTGCTATGCACACCCTATTCCATATTAAGCTTCTTCTAATGCACCTTGGTGATATATATAAATTTCAATTCGTTTAAAATAGTGAAACAATATTTAAATAAACCGCAAATGATTTTTCCCCATAGACCGCAATGTAACGAAATATTTTGAGTGTCCCTGTAAAAAATCTATAAGCGCTACACACTTCCGTTGAAATAGGGAACATGCTACAGATAACGACAATAACATATAAAAATTGCAGAGAAATCCGGGCATATTTAAGGGAGTTACAGCACGGACAGACGGACAGACGGCAGACGGCCAGACGGCAGACGGCCAGACGGCAGACGGCCATACGGCCAGACAAACCGAAGTCATAAACACTTTTCAACTAGGTTGGAAAGTGTTAAAAACATGGGCTATGAAAACTACCTTTTCCTCCTGGTACAGGCCGGAAGGACTTTTTCATTTAATGCTATTGATCAAGAATAATTTCTCACCTTCATACAGAATTGTATTAATAAACAAACAGTGTTAAAAAATGGAAGAACACCTAGAATTTTTTTTAATATTCAGTGCAGTCCAATAAGCAGCATGGGACAAAACATCATAATATGAATGCTTCTCACTTGTGCTCTTTTTAGGTGCGTTCGTAATTATATAAATACGTAGCACCTATTGTCGTCGCTTGGTCCGTCCGTCTGTCTGTCCGTCCGTTCGCATATAACAACGCAAAAACTACCCAACCGAATGGTTTGGAATTTAAGATATATTATCTTTGCAGAATTTTGTCGAGACATTTCAATTTTTTTAAAAATCGAATCAAAACTTTAGGAGATATTAATAAAAATATTTATTAAGAAATTTGAATTAAAAGAAAAAAAAATCGGTGCTTTCTTGTTAGAGGAGCTTCAAGGGTTAAATCGTCAAGCGATCGAGATACTTATTTTATGACAGAAATTAATCTGCAGACGATAAAATTCATTTCACAGAATTAAAAATCATCAAGATCTGAATATTTATATAACTAGCTATAGTACGAACGCACCTCATTTGTCACGTTTGACGTACAATTTCCAACTTGTTATATATTAATTCTTCTAACGAATATTTTATTAACAGTATTTTCTTTAAAATAATTTGTTTGTTATTGAATATTATGTATATGTAAATAAATTTCGTTTATGCATCATCAACGAATAATAGAATAGCAAAACAAGAAAAGAAAAAACTCTTTCATGCGACATTATATATCAAGAATAAAGTGTTTAAAAATTGTTAGATGGTGTCAGGGGGAAGTATGGAATACAAATGAAGCTCATTTCAAAGTTGAGTAACTTTTGATGAAACAGAATAAAATATTTGGCCAAGCCTTTTCAAGCATCAAAACCAGGCTAAGAATGATCAAACTCATATTTTATTTTTATGGGGATCCGATTTTTTTTCATTTTGTTACTTAAAACAGCTTCTAAATTCCGTTGCTTATTCTGGTAGCAACAGAAAACATATAAACATATTTAATAAATAAACCGGTTTAATAGCAGGGTATGAAAAAAAGTTTACTGCTTTTAAAAACTCACTGAAAAAAATTATTTGAAGCAGGTTTTGTTTTGAATATTATTTAACATGTTTATAGTTATTTAACATAATTTGTGTATGCAAAAGTTATGTGCCTAAAATAGGCAATAAATAATTACAAAATTTATATTTTCAAAATTATCTTATTCAGCCAACAGTTGCTGTCATTTCTTTTAAACAATTATAATAATCTGCGTGGCATCACTTTATAATAAAAACCTATATGTACAAGGAATTCTGAGACATCTGCAAAAATGATAGGTAAGTCAAGGAAATAGAAACAAATATAAGTAAAATAATTAAATAAGTACACTCAGGAACATAAGGTCTTAGACAAAAATACTCAGCTATCTTATTTAAAGCTGAACCCGAATTTGGCGCGGTTTTCTTAGTGTTTTTTCCTTAATCGTACCGTGGACGCCCTAAAAATATTCTCACAAGCAGGCTGGAGCCGTACTTTTCAAGGCACAAATGTTTTGTCTTCTTACGCTGTTACAAATAGGAAATATTTCATAATACTAATAAAATACGTAAGTTATAGATAAGCAATTATGCATATCAATAGAGGAAATTAAATTTTAATAATAATTACACGAAGAAAAATAATCTAGAAATACACGTTTAAATAATGTAAGTACCAATTATTATTAATTATGAAACATTAAGATTATTTCAGAAAAATATATATCAAGCATGATTTAATGCAAGGCAAAGATAACAAAATTTATTTTATTGAAAAAAGATGCATTAAAAAAAAAAGAACTAGTTTCTTTTTGTTTTTGACCTCGTGATATATTCTAATTTACTCTTTTTTTGTTTTATCCGTTCATATATATATTCACTTAATCCTTCTGGGTCGTTAAAAAATACACATTGAATATCATCTCATTTTTCGAGTTTTAGAAAAAAAAAAATCTATTAAATATTTTTGTTTGACTACGTAAAAAAAAAAAAAAAAAAAAAAAAACCCTTAGTGTAAATTTATTAATTACATTAATGCTGAAATAAATCTTTAATCCGTGAAATAATTAATAAATATATCTACTTGCTACAGCACCCGCACGAAGCAAATTTATCAGTGACCCACAAAACTGCATAGGAAATTGACGAACCGGTTTTATTGTGAAGCGGAAAGTTCAATTGAGGAATAAATATGACCTGCAGATAGTTTCAGAAATATCACTTTTGTCATAAAATTTGGGCGCAAGCGCCTGCTGAATGGTTAATTTCTATATGTTAATGACAGTAGTTAAAAATAAATTTATTGCCTAGAGTTTTGGATTACTTTCAAATGATAGAAAAATTTCCTCACTCATAGACAAAGTTTCGGATTACTTCTAAATGATAGGAAAATTTCCTCAATCATAGACAAAGTTTCGGATTACTTCTAAATGATAGGAAAATTTCCTCACTCATAGACAAAGTTTCGGATTACTTCTAAATGATAGGAAAATTTCCTCATTCATAGACAAAGTTTCGGATTACTTCTAAATGCTTCGAAAATTTCTTCACCCATAGACAAAGTTTCAGATTACTTCTAAATGATTCGAAAATTTCCTCACTCATAGACAAGGTTTCGGATTACTTCTAAATGATAGGAAAATTTCCTCATTCATAGACAAAGTTTCGGATTACTTCTAAATGACAGGACAATTTCCTTACTCATAGACTAAGGTGATGCCCGTGTACGTTGTTGATTTAAAATTTCGTAAAAACAATGCCCGAAATGAGATGCAAAATATGTCAATATTAAAAAAATCCCAGATATTTTCAAAGAAGAACCGCAGATTTTCTCTTTTATTATACCAGATTAAAATACTCTGAATGTCCTTGAATTCAATTGGAAAATTATGAGATATGTGTATGTATGAGACAATGTAGTGCAATATTGTTAAATTACAAGTAATGATGAAAAAAAAAATCTTTTAAAAAGTCAGAAAAAATTGATTTCTGTTCTAAGATTGATTTAGACTTCTGAAAAAAGTTTTTCAATTTAAGAATGTTACATAAAATAGCCATATTTTGCTTTTAAAAAAGATATGTAATAATAACAGTCACCGACATCTAGACTAGAGGTCAGAACGGCCCCGGTCCAATTTTCATTCACGAGACTCGGGCCGGGCCCAGGCCGATCAAATATCAGTAAAACGAAGCCCGGCGTAATCTGATAATAAAATCTATGCATAGTGCTTTAATACAATCTCTGCATAGTGCATATGCCTTTTGAATAATGTTAAATGTAGGATAATGTTGCTTCAGAAATATCGGCATGGTTTGTAAAAATTCAGTCGAGCCGGTCCGTGCTCGGGCCGAGATTTTAGCTTTTATGCCGGAGCGAGCCGGGCTCGGGACGAACTTTTTGATTTTATATCGGGCCGGACAAATTTTTTTTCTACGAGTCGGGCTGGACCCAAGCCTCGAAATTTTGGATCGTGCACATCTCTAATCTACACATGTTTCCTCTTTCTTCTGACGTTTCGACGTCTTAGAAATGAGATATCCTTTAAACTGACATTATTTTAAAGGCTAAACTCATAAATCATCAAAGCTCATTATTATTTTTTAATTTTGAAGATCATATTTTTCAATATATTTTGAGAACAATGTACAGGAATCAAACAGTGAGAAGCTAACCCAATAATTTAATTCTAACTAAAAATGCTTTTGGTTAAAATATTTTCCTTAAGTTTTTATTATTCAAAATTTCACAGAAGAAAAATTAGAAAACTGTCTCTCTCATATGACATATGATCAAAATAAAATGACGCTAGGAAACCTCATCGTATAATTTTTCGAGCAAAAATTCATAATAAATAAAAGTTTAAGTTTCATAAAAGTGGTTTTTAAACTTGAATAAAATATCAGAAAAGTAAGGTCACAAAATAAGATGTTGAATAATTATCGTATGGGGGGAATATTTGACGTTTAGTTATTAATAATTCAAAATTAGCTTAAAGAATTTTATGAAATATTTGACGTTTAGTTATTAATTATTCAAAGTTTGTCTCTAAGAATTTTATAAAATAACTATGCAAACTAGTCGTTGGGGGGCCACCGTAATACTTACCCATCATGGATATGCATAATGTAAAATATTAAAATAAAAATGTGTAAACTACTTATAAAATGAATTGCAATTCAAGTAAAATCGTGGCTTGATGACGTCATAAACTTTAAAGGCTCGGTTACTGAATTGCTTGAAAGAGGTTTTTCCTTATAACTCCAAAAATAATAATCCTATTAACTAGCGGTTTATTGCATCTGATTAAGCGTCAAATTTCCAATTAAAATATATATTTAAAGCGAAATTTGGATGAAATACAGGGTCATGAAAAATCGAAGAGTGTGGAAAATAGGATTCCAAATATCTCGGCAACTAATTATCCGATCGACTTCATGCTTTATGTAAAATTTATGTTTTTTTATTGTCTTTTATATTCATTTCTTAAACTAAACAATTTCGAAAATTTTTATATACCTTTTATCAGAACGAATATTTCGAGAGTCCGAAAAAAATAGTTCCGGTTAATCGAGGTTATTGAAATGAAATAGGCTTCTTCCCATTATTACATACTAAGTACATACCAAATTGCAAGTCTATATCTCAAGTTGTTCGGGAGATAGAGCGTTTACAGACACACACACAGACACACAGACACACAGACGGACGGCAAATTTTTTTTTCTAAAAATATGTTTTTCGGAATCTCCAGTGTCTGAAACGTGTAAATCCGTCAAATTTTTTTTTTTTCGATTTTCAAAACGATTACAAGACTTACCCTATACTACGTATGATGGGTAAGTAAAAGAGAGACGTAAAATGAATTTTCATATTAATAAACTTATGTAGGTAGGATTCAGTTGATGTAAAATTGTTTTCTGCTTCGAACTTCTAATTTAACAGAAATCGACGATAGTGTATGCGGAGCACAGAAAAGATATTTCAAACGCACCCCCCCCCCCCTCCTAATATTTAGATCATTTATCTTACAGTACTTTTTCAATTATCTTCATTGCCAAATAGCTATACAGATTCTTTCTCTTTCACGGATAACGTCTTTCTATTTTTAAGTAAGTTTTTACGATGCACTCAGTTAATTTTTACGTTATCCATTTATTATTGTAATTGGTGATATTTTAATGTTTTTCGTTCATAGTTATGGCTTAATCTTTTTTTCTCCGTAATTAATGCCATTAAACAAAATTTTAAAAATATGGTGAGTGGGGTTTAACTTTTGTAGCAAAACATTTCTTTTATAATTATTTATTTAATTATTTTTTTACATTAAATTTTTGTTTTAGCACTCATTAAATTTAAAATCTGATGATAGATTTTTTTAAAAGTTATTCAATCTCTTTAAAAGAAAGGAAAGGAATTGATAGTGTTTTTGACGAGTGACTAAATTATTATCATCTACAGAAAAAAATTACTTACGACAAATAAATAAATAAATAAAATAAAATAGAATAATAAAAATAAAAAATGGGATGTTCCTGCAAAATTTAACTACATTTTTTAAAATTAATTTTTTTTTTGTTTTACCATTCACGTAATTACAATCACAAAATAAATTTTAAAAATCGGATAATAGAAATATCTGATACTGTTTTTGACAAGTGATAAATAAACTTCAGATTTTTATCGTTAACAGTTAAAATTACATTACGGCAAGGGAAAAGAAAATAAATAAAGATTCTCTTATAAAATTCGAATTTAGTTAGTAAAATCAAAACGCTTTAAACATTCATTCAATTATAATCACAAAATAAATTTTTAAAATATGATAATAGAAATTTTTCTAAAAGCATTGAATCTCATTCAAAGAAAGGAAAAGAACTGATACTGTTGCTACGATACGATTGAACTAAATTATCATCGTCAACAGGAAAAATTATCTTACGGCAACTTAGGATTCTCTTATAAAATTATCGAATTTAAGTTCGTAAAATTAAAAGAAAAAGATGCTTAACCTATAAATTCAACCAACTACTGTATTATTGTCACCATTTCCCTTTACAGAAAATCGTGTTACTGTATTTGATAATAAAACATCCCTCCAGAGGCATTAAACCAATCTTTTTTCACCATTAATTTCAGAACAATCCTTCTACATTTTAAAATGATTTAATGCTGTTTGGTTCGAGAAAAGCAATTTTCTTTTATAATATCTAACCTAACGTTACAGGTGATAAAAACATTATTTTACCATTAACTTTATGATTTTTATGGTCTATAGATAAAAATATATTTCGAAATTATTTTGTATTTCGTTTTATTTCTATATAATATAGGTGCATTCTATTTAATAGAAACTAAAAATTGCTTTCTAACAAATTACAAATAACAGAAATTTATTTTGATACAACTTCTTTTCTTTTCTTTTTCACTTTATTGCAATAAATAAATAAATAAGTAATAAATTTCAGAAGATTTTTTTTTTGGCATTTTGCCTCAAAATTAATGACAGCAGTGTTTTTATCAAATAATTTACATATATGAAGTGTTCAGAGCTAAAGTGTAGTGAATCAAGTCCATAAACTAGTTTTAAGATAATCAAGGTTAAAGTTTATTAGCACTAGTTGAATCCTAAAGTAATTTAGAGAATAATTTTCTTTTTATTGTTGTAGTATATGAAGACTAACTTAAATATGGGTCACGAGCAGGGAAGACCGAGTTATGCTCGGTCAAAATTAGCTTTCAGCTCAAATATCATGATCCATGACCAAAATGGATAAAAAAATAAGCGGCACATTAGTGAAACGTTCGTCTTATAATCTAAAGGAATTTAACTAATTCATTGCTTCACAACCAATCTAAAGATCAAAATATTTGTTTAACGCTGTGCACGGAGATATTCTGAAAATACTTGTTGTTGGGGTTGATGGACTATTTGGAATATTGTGAGGACAGTTATGGAACATTGTGACAGAGTTCACCGTAAATATGTAAAAAGTGACTGCAAGAATAAACGAACTTCGTTAGATACTTTTGTTGTTTATTTATTTCTGGAGAACATTCCTTGGAATCGAGCCAGTAGACTGCAATGATATCGGTTGAAACTTCTCGGAATTTTGCGTTATGAGGGTAATTCTCTGGACAGGCGGGTAGTGGATTTCACCTGCTCAATCTCCAATATATTGTATATTCTTAATGGTTTTTTATTTCCTATTTAAATATTTCCAAATTTTAATATTTCCAATTGTTGTCTGGTAATAATTCAGTGTACCTGGATGATTCTACTGATCTTAGCATTATGCCAGTAGAATTATGAAACACTGAATTATTATTTAAAACACATGTCGGTGCATCCAGGCTGATGAGTACATGTGCATGTGTTTTTTCATATCCAATTCATATTTAATTCTCATGTGGTCCAATTTTCCATTGTATATGGTTCATATTTAATTTATTAATCCATTTGTATTTACTTAATTGCAACTACAATTTATAATTTTTTTCCCCCTTTCTCTCTATTTCTTTTTTCTTTTTTCAATATTCTTTAGGTACGAGTAAAATTTGGCCAATTACCATTGAAGCACAAGCTATTGTAATATTATGTTTGCACATGTTAATTATTAGCTATGTGGTATTCTGTATACACAATATCATTAATTATCTCTTTGGAGATTTAAGTAGAATGATAATAGAACTTGATATGTTTTTTGAAATTCATAGATATTATAATTATATATATATATATATATATATATATATATATATATATGAAAAGGGAAGACCGAGCTATGCTCTGTCAAAATTAGCTTTTAGTTCAAATATCATGACCCATAACCAAAATGACCCACTAATCAAATTTTCTCGAACACGTGACCAAGTCCAATTGTCTTCACGGGCCCGAAACCGTTAGGATATAAATTTCAGTCAAAATAGTTTGAGCCGTTTTTTTAGATAAAATTAACTTGACCAACAGTGACCCAAAAATGACCCACTAATCGGATTTTCTCGAGAATGTGACCTAGCTCAATGATTTTCGCGTGCCCCAAAACCGTAGGATACAAAATTTAGTTCAAGTCGTCTGAGCCGTTTTTAAGATAAAAATAGCTTGACCCATAAGGACTCATGACCAGAATGACCCACTAATTGAATTTTCTCGAACATGTGACCTAGGTCAATAGTTTTCTCGTGCCCGAAAACCATAGGATGCAAAATTTAGTCTAATTAGTCTGAGCCGTTTTTTAGATAAAATTAGCTTGACCCACTAATCGAATTTTCTCGTCGGACATGTGACCTAGCCCAATGATTTTCTCGTGCCCAAAACTCGTAGCATACAAATTTAATCAAAATCGTCTGAACCGTTTTTTAGATAAAATTAACTTGACCCGCGTTGATCCACTAATCGAAAATTCTCGAACATGTGACTGAGTCCAATAGTCTTCTCGTGCCCGAAAATGGCAGGATACAAAATTCAGTCAAAACCGTTTGAACCGTTTTTTAGATACAATTAGCTTGACCCTGACCCATTGTAGCCCAAAATGACCCACTAATCGAATTAACTCGAACATGTGACCTAGCCCAATGGTTTTCTGGTTCTCCAAAACGGTAAAATACAAAATTTCATCAAAATCGTTAGAGCCGTTTTTAAGATAAAATTTGCATACATATATGCAAACACACACACACACAAGATTTGTTCGCATTAGAATATATGATAATTTGAAAATTCAAAAACAATAATTAATTGATCCACTTCAGCACGAGAATTTTGTTTTTCAGGGCTGGCTAAAAACAACTGCTGCTATATATATATATGTATTTCTCTTACGTGGTGCGGAAATAAAGCTGAATTTCTAGCTTATCGTTTGGCAACAACTGTAGCTTCCAGAGCTCAGACCAATGAATAGACTAGATTCTGTAAAATTAGCTCTGCCTCCAATATGGCAGCCAGCGTGAGAGCAGTGAAACTAAAACTAGCAATTATTAAAAATAAAATAACATGTACGTAACCCAAAGCGTTTGAGATTATTCCTAATTTTAATTATGAGTAATATCATTAATTTCAAATTAATTCTCAAATCTTATTTAGAATTTATTTACGAATTTCACTCACACGAAAATCGGAGAGAATAAAACAATCAACTGTCTAGATTGCACCTGCTGCCATCCGTTTTTGTCTTGATGAAGTAAAGAATAATTTCTTTTGCAAAAATCTATAATCAATTAGAACTGTAAAATGTCGAACGAAATTTGAACAATGACTAATGATATATGTATAAACTATCTTCCTATCACATAGTGTTTTTTTAAATGAATTTAAACCGTGCTGTACAATATTTATACGTGCAATGAGTTTTAAACTAATTGTGTTTCCAAGATCCTTTTTCCATAGTATTTAAATGATTTATGCCCATTGGTAGCACCAACTAAATGCATTTTTAATTGTGTTTTCAACGAAGTTTTCAATTACTTTTTTACATTAAAAAAATTGTGAATTTCATATATTAAAATGATTTATGGTAGTACTTATTCGGACTAGAATTGCTGCAAAAATAAAAAGGGGTGAGCGAACGAAACGAACTGGGACCGTGTAGCGGTCTCAATGTGAATTGCTTCGCAATTAACGGGGTTGGCGAGCGTTAACGAGTAGGGGGCTGAGCCCTCTAGTTTGTTAGAAAATAGCAATAGCAGGGACTTGGTTCACTATGACTCTGAAAATATACACCATTAACAAGTACTAATCTGCAACAGACACATTTTTTTTTATACTTTTGGATTTAATCCACTTTAGCTCCGAACGCTCCATATGCCAAAAGCAAGAACGACAAAAAACTAATATTTTGAACGTAGTTTAAAATAGTTTTAGTTAAAATAAATTAGGCTGCCTCCGAAACCAAAACTATTTACTTTTTGACACATTCCGGAATTTATTTATACTTGTAAACGCATGAAAAGGGCCGATTGTGTTATTCAAAACTATGAAATCGAATAGTGTTTTACATATAATAGTGTGTTGCGAATATTTAGTTTATATAGAATACCTTTAAGTAAAAAAAATAACTGCCAAATTCAAACAACAAAATGACCGTAACTCCAATTTAGAGTTGGTATGTAGTAATACATAACCTAATAATTACACAGAAAAAAAAGAAGAAAAAAAAGAAGTATATAAAATGATAAATGATGCCAGATACATTAAAATAAATGAAATTTAATCATATATTTTAACAAAACAAAACAAAAAATGGAATTTGATAACAAATGACAATGGAAATGAAATTCCAAAACGACATGTGTAATGTCTAATCATCAGCCGGTAGGACACCAAGCATGTCGAAGAAAATACATTGTGAGGGAAAAAAAAGTGGGTTTTTGGAATAAAGTAGGGTGCAGTACACGTGTAAGAAATATATGAAAAGACTTTTTTTTTTTTAAATCTATGATCGTTCATAATGTCCTTTTTAATATAATAATCCTTTGCACTACCCATTTTCACAGACATTATTTTATTTTCAAACACATAAACAAGCAGTGTACACGTCTAAAAGTCTTAAAAAATACTTTTAAAAAACTGCACAAAACTAGTCAATTTGTTAAAAATTGTAAAACAGTAAATATATTTTCACCTGTCGCTCTCATGCATCCTCAGTCATTGATGTTATGTTTTCTGCTTCGTTCGTCAATGCGTTGAAAATCCCCATTTTGCTTTTTTCTAGTCTGCTTCGTCCGTCAATCAGTTGAAAACCCCCATTTTGTTTTTTTCTAGTCTGTTTCGTCCGTCAATCCGTTGAAAACCCCCATTTTGCTTTTTTTAGTAACATAATCCGTTGAAAACCCCCATTTTGCTTTTTTCTAGTAACATAATCCGTTGAAAACCCCCATTTTGCTTTTTTTTAGTTACATAATCCGTTGAAATCCCCCATTTTGCTTTTTTCTAGTAACATAATCTGTTGAAAACCCCCATTTTGCTTTTTTTTAGTAACATAATCCGTTGAAACCCCCCATTTTGCTTTTTCTAGTAACATAATCCGGTGAAAACCCCCATTTTACTTTTTTCTAGTAACATAATTCGTTGAAAACCCTCATTTTGCTTTTTTCAAGCAACATAGTTACTAGAAAAAAGCAAAATGGACGGATTGATGGACGTTTTCAACGGATTGATGGACGAAGCAGAAAACATAACATCAATGACTGAGGATGTCTGAGAGCGACAGGTGAAAATATTTTTACTGTTTTACAATTTTTAACAGATTGACTTAGTTTTGTGTAGTTTTAAAGGTGTTTTTTAAGCTTTATAGACGTGCACAGTGCTTGTTTATGTGTTTGAAAATAAAATAATGTCTGTAAAAATGGGTAGTGCAAAGAATTATTACATAAAAAAACATTTCCGGAAAAAAAAAATGTCGGAGAAGTGTAGTTTTAAAATCTTAAATTTGCTTTAAAAAAAAAAATACATTTTTCAAAATTTACTATAAAAATTAATTTATTTCTTGATTACATCCTTTTTTTCTTATAAAACCATTTAATAATATGTCAATTGAAATATTCCAATTAAAAAAAAATTCAAAGGGTACTGAGTCCTTTTAATGAAGACATTTTTCCATGATGGATTACAAAAAATATGTTTAATAATAAATTTAATTAAATGCTGCTTGAAATTAAAAGATAGTGAAATATTTATTTAGTTTCACAGAATATTTTAAAAATTATGACAAATAAAATATTTTTCTAGGAAAGAATAACTTACAACACGTTGTAGATTACGTAATCTTCCAGACCAGAGACTAGAAAATGTTTCACTTACCTAAAAAAGAGAAAAAAGAATGTCAATCAAAATCTTGTTATTATTATTATTATTATTATTATTATTATTATTATTATTATTTAGTGAAACAAAATAAATATGCAAAAAATTATAAAGAGGCTCAAAAAGTTTTTTTTTTCGTTTTGTTTTATAACAAAAACCAAAATTATAATAAATGTTGACAGAAAAAAAAAATTACGTGCCTGTTAGAGTGATTTTTTTTTTGAAATAGAATCAGGATATTAAAAATAAACAGTTATGGCATGCATATATTGTCTGATTTTTTTTTAAAGCTGATGAAATATTTAAGATTATAAAAATTAATTTTTATTAATGGGGAAACAACAAACATTTTTCATGTAAAACACGTGTTAAATACTTAAGCATTTCATTATCAGATATTTCATATTGAGAATGAGTTGGAGCTAATCTGATAAATAACATAGTTTATTCACGAATGAAATCTAAACTGCTATAAAGAGGGAGAAATGATATAATTTAAAACTCATTCTGCTTTTTATATGTATTTTGATGGGGACACTTCAGCTAACCTCGTCGATCGCGAAATCCTATGTGTTTATTTATGAAGACATTTAAACACAGGATTACTCATTATCTGATATAATTATTAAAATTTGATTTTTCCCTTTAAAAAGCTTTGATGTCGACGTGCTGCATTTTTAAGGATTGTCTCTTTAATATTTAAGGCAATCACTTAAACGAAAATTCTCCACGTGAAAACAGCAAAGTTTATTTACTTTTTTTTTTATATAAATAAATTTGAAAAAACACAAAACCGTCGAGATCGGATGACACATTTCTTATGGTGAAAATAAAATTTCAGTAACTGGAATTGGTAATTACTGATCCTGGATACATACTGAATTGGCGATTAACTTTCCTCATTTTCCAAAATGGATTTCATGATCTGGGAAGGGAAACGTGTTTCTCTATAGCGTACCCTTAATCACCAAACAATCATATATATAATGATTGCAGTGTTACATGTATTTTTAAATAACCCAATATTACTTTATAGTCAAATCATCTTCTAGTACAATTTTTATATGCGTGGCATTCCAACTATGTCAGCATCTAAAACAATCTCACTGTACTATATTTAATTATCTCAGGCATTTCACAAGGCTCTATTTTAGGGCCTAGCTTGTTTAAAACACAAAAATAGATCAAAAAGAAACATACAAAAATATTCTATTAGTTCCGAATCTAGAAAATAAGGTTATACCAAAAACAGCCAACTAAGTCTTCCCCAACACTTAAAAAAAAGGCACTTTACAAATAACATACATTGTTTTCTTGTACAGATTTTTTATATTATAGTAAATTTTATCCCTAATCATAAAGAAGGAAGTTTGTGTGTTTGTGTGTTTTCGCGCTGTGTTCTGAAGAGACCGCTGCACGCAGAGCTACAAAATTTGGTGGGAAGGTATCTCCAAGCATGTAGTTTTGCACCTTGAAGCCCGATTTCGGATTTTTTTAATTTAAATTTTTATGCGATTTTTAGCGTTTTTTCACGTTTTGCTGCAAATTTTTCGCATTAGTAATCGGAATCCGGTTCCAATCTTTTAGCCCAATATATAGCAAATTTTATCCTCTTTTCAATAATACATTGTTTAAATATTATTAAACGCAAAGTTTATAATAAGGAATGGATCAATGTTCGCAATGTATATGTATTTTTATAATCAGGTATTTTTATAGGAATTATGACGTAAAACTTTTTGGCCTTCGAAAATTTATTTTTCTTTTCAATTCTGACATACAGAATTTGTGCATTTTTTCATATCTTGTTTGTGCATTATTTTAAAATTTCGGTGCCAAAATATTTTTAAAGAAGTGCATAACCAAGACTTAAGCGATGAAATCGGAACTGTAAAATAAAATGCAAACTATTAAAACAACACTGTTAAAAATTTGCAGCAAACTGTCCAGTCATTTGACCGTTTTTTATAGAAAACGGTTGCATAACCGTAATTTAACTCTATTCTGAACATAATATGGGGAATAATATGGTCAGAATAGCGTTAAATTACGGTTATGTCACCATTTTCTATAAAAACGGTCAAATGACTGGACAGTTTGCTGCAAAATTTTAACAGTAAAGTTTTAACATCCCCCAGAAAGTCAGTGATTGCAGTTTAAAAATATAAAAAAATTTCAATGAAATTTATGCTTCTTTGGTAAAAGGTGAAGTTATTTTTTAAAATAACAATAAAATAATTAATTTAATGATTGATTAAGCAATTATATAATAGAGTAAATAATCTGAATTGAGAACTGACAGAATAATTTATTCATTTTACGTTTTAGTTACATTGTCTAATGGTATCATACATATGCAAATATATATTTTTTTCATATTGAAATAGTAGACCATTAAAGAAGATTTTTTGCAATTACATATGCTAATGTTTTACATTTTTTATTCCTATTCAAATACCTTTAAAGTGTTCGCTCTGATACATCCATTAAATAATATTGAAGAAATTCATCGATTTTACCTTTTTCTTACATCTTTTTGCTATATTATAAGTACGTTGATAAAGATTTTATAGATTGAGCGAATAATTTGAATAAAGTATAAGAGCAATCAAAAAGATTACTGATAAAGTTAAGAACACCATTGATATTTTGTATATTCCAATTCATTCAAAATTTGTTCTTTTGATTACATTAAATAAATACTGACTTTACTTTTTCCATACATTTTCTTGTAGTGTCATAAATATTCAAAGACGATTTTTATAAAAGGAATGAACACTTTACTTTTTAATATAAAATGGTCAAGATTATTATTGAGATACGTTAAAGATTTCATTTTAATTTATTTAAAGGTTGTTTTATTATATTCAAAAAATAATATTCAAAGAAGATTTTTATAGATTGAATGAACACTTTATTTTATAATATAAAATGGTCAAGATTATTATTGAGAAATGTTAAAATTTTCATTTCATATTCATTTAAAGGTGGTTTTATTACATTCAAAAAATAATATTTAAGTAATTCAAAAATTTCATCTTTTCCTTGTTTTTTTTTTTTTTTTTTTTTTTTTTGATAACCTGCAGTATTCAAGCAAAATTTTTTATAGACTGTATGAATACATTAATCAATGCAATAAAACAGTAAAGAGGAGAATTGAAGTACTTAGTGATGCAGTGAAAAAACTTCTTATACAAGTTCATTCAAAACATTTTTCACTGCATTCAGTTAATTATATACTATACATTCAATAAATTATATTAATTTATTTCATATTTTCTTTACATATTCATATAATATGTACATAAAGTTTTTATTCAAAATTGAAAGAAAAGGATAAATGTAAAAATGCTGTAGAGACAGGTAGACTACAGAAAAAAAAACTTTCATATACAATACCAGCGTTGGAATTTATTTACGTGATAAAAACACAGAGTGTTACCCTCTAACCTGGAATTTTCTTCGTAATTTTAACAAATTAGTACATTTTAACGACATTTTAAACAGATTTAGCTTTTCTAAAATTCAAAACCTCTACAAGAAATGTTGTGTCATAATCTTTATATCTAACATCTTTACTTAATCACCCAATCTTTCCCATGAAATAAAGCAAAAACCACTATTATAAATTTTCTGACAGATATTTTGATTAAAAAAAAAGCGCAAAATTAACAAGACTTCCGCGCAACTATGCGTTAATAAGACGGTAGAATGCCACAGATTCCAGTTAAATGAAAATTTGTTTCATTATGCTCAATAAATCACGTAGTAGTAGATTGTTTACTTTGTATTTGTGTTACATCTTTGTTTAAAATCATGAATGCGTGAATGAAGTTTTTATAGATTGAATTAATATTTTAACTAATATAAGAGAAGATTCGAAAAGATTATTGAAATAATAAGTAAAATGGTAAAATGTTACATATTCCAATTCATTTTCCAATCCATTTCATTACTCGCATTTTATACTAGTGTTAATTTATTTAATATTTTCTCTATATATTCTTGTAGTAATGGATATGAGGATGACATTTTATAGACTGAATTAATACTTTAATTAATATAACAGCAGACAGCAGAATTTTTCAGGTATACTTAAAAGCATGGTAAACTCTTACATATTCTAATTCATTCTAATTTAGTTCGTTAGTCGCAATAAATAATATTCTAGTAAATCATTTACTTTGTTTTCTTCTTACATCTTCATTCCAAATGATGTTTTTATAGACTGAATCAATACTTTAATTAATGTAACAGAAAATTCTGGAGATTATTGAAATAATAAGTAAAATGGTAAAATGTTCTAAATTTATATTATTACTCATATTTTATTTTAGTATTAATTTATTTAAAATTTTCTCTACATATTTTTGTATAAATAGATATAAGGATGAAATTTGTATAGACTGAATTAATACTTTAATTAATATAACAGCAAACAACGAAAATTTTCAGATACTTAATAGCACGGTATAATCTTATATATTCTAATTAATTCTAATTTAGTTCGTTACCCCTAATAAATAATGTTCTCATTTACTTTGTATTCGTCTTACATCGTCATCGAATATTATGAATATACAAATGATGTTTTTATAGACTGAATTAATACTTTAATTAAATGTATCAAAAATGAAGAAGATTATTGAGATATTTAATGACATGTTAAAATTTAAAATGTTTCAATACATTCTAAATTTGTTTTGTTACTCCTAATAAAGAATGTGTTTGTAAAACATTTACTTTGTATATTTTCTTTATATATTTGTGTAACATTATGAATGTGCGACTGAAAGTTTTTATAGACTGAATTAATACTTTAATTAATATGCAAGTTTAAGAAGACTACTGAAATATTTAATAACATGTTACATTATTAAATATTTTCATTCATTTTGTTCAAACATAATTACTTCCTTTTTTTTCCCTTTGAAAGGTTTATTCCCAAGATATGCTAAATTATTAAATGTTGTTTGAAAGAACATGAAAAATTAGAAATAAAATAGATAAAACTTTTTGAAAATTTAACTATGCATTCTATTAATATGAAAACACTATAAATATTAATAGCATCAAGGAATAGAAAAGTAAATTTTTTTGCCAAAGCCCGGAACGACATTTCGAAGTCTTGAATATTAATAACTTTGTGTAAGACTAAATTTAATAAAGAAAACACCGGCGGCATTTTAGAGTTTTCAGTAAGTTCTACTGTTTATGAAAGGTACGTTAAAGGTAATAAAATTTTTCAATCAATGAAAAATATTTTTTAGCTTTGTTGTTTATTAATCGATATTCAGTATTCATTGTAGCATGGTTAAGCTTTTAAAAATATATTAGTGAACTAAAACAAAATATTAATTAATTATTAAAACGAAATAAAACTCTGTATGTAAGGTATGGTCATACAATATATTTCAGGTATTTCTAAATTAAATTTTTCACAAAAGAATAGGATGTATATATGAGAAAGTTTGTTTAGAATAAAATATGAGTACAAAAACTAAATTGAAAAGAAAACGAAGAACAAGTTACAGATAAATATTTAAAATATCACCAAAAGCAACACATGAAGACAGCAATAATAAATAAAAAGAACAATTGAGTAACCGGAAATAAAAAAAAAAGTTTGAAGTGACATCAAAATAATAATTAAAAAATGAATTGAAGAAAAATATGAAAATAAACAATCTAGCCTTTAAATGTTTATAATTGCAGTCAACAGAGGTATGATAGACTTTTGAAAAGATGTCTGGAAAAAAAAAAAAAAAAACTTATATTTATTTTGTTAATTATTTCGAAAAAAAACTATAGAATATATTATCTACATTAAAATTAATGCAAAGAATATAGTAAGGAGAAGTATTTAAATTATCTATCCACACACATACACACATTTGCATATTAAAATCATTGTTCAACGTAATAATTGCTGATATTTTCCCTCGTTAATATTTAACTGCATCGATTCTTTTTATCATAAAAAAAATTAAAATAGGAAATTCTGATTTAGTTTAATTATCAGAACATTAGTAATTTTATGATTTTTATTTGAATTTGCAACATAAGGTAAAGTCAGGAGAGATCGCGCGGTCGGAGAGATTTCGCACATAGGGGTTCGGGGGGAAGGAGCAGAGTGAGCGCCCAGTGACTCCAAGTAGTTGTACAACAGCAGTAGTGGAGTGTCTACTTGAAAGTGCACGTTGATTGTTTTGAGCGTCTAAGATAAAGCATTGCTATTTTGTTTTGTTTTCCCAAAGTAAGTGCTTGAATTTCCATAGCTATTCATCAGAATTTCTATACAATGTCAGTAGTACAAAATATTTTAAACTTAAACGATTTCTCATAAGCTACTAATCTAGACTAAATATGTGAACATCAACGGTTCGTTTTAGTAGCGGCCCTGTTTATATAAAAGGCCGCGCAATCTCTCCTACTGAAATTGGAGAGTTTGCGCATCTGCTACTTAGGAGAGATGACGCATTGTTCCCATTAGTTTCCATGCTAGGAGAGATTACGCAGCTTATTGGTAAATTTGCATAAAAAAATGAAAAATTAAAAGGGACTAATTTTAAGTTAAACGTGTTATCAAGTAACTTAATGTTATTTTGTAATCTTATCTGGACTTGCTTTTTCTGATTCTTTAATTTTTTCCCCTTTAAAAAAACTTTTTTTAATCGTTTTTAAAATTATTTCCTTTTTCTGATTCATTAATCATTAGGTTGAAATATTCACTCCTAATACAATAATATATGTTCACAAAAACCTTACAACAATGTCATTTAAGTGTAGTTATTATTGTTAACAATTTAATTGTAGTTATTATTAGTAACAATCACACCAACCCCGTAAGGAAAGATTGCGCAAAATAACTTTCTTGGTTTTATTACAACTATTCTATTAAATTACAACATAAAAACAAAATAGCAATGGAAATGCATAAAAAACAAATGAAGTAAAAATTATTCATGGATAGTTTAGCAAAAAATTAATATTTCGATTTTTTATAGTTATTCTTTTGAATTGTGCGCAGACTCTCCTAGCTTTACCTTATTAATTGTTATATAATTTCTCCAAATTATAGAAAAAGCTATGGTGGAGGCCGATATGGACACTAGAAAAATGGGCCGAGGGGGGGGGGGAGGATTGCGCACCGTAGAGGTCTTACTAAAGTAACCTTATCGGTATAAAGGTTTAAACACACTACGTTTTTCTAAACGGGACCTTTCTTGGTGTGAGGCGCTCCTTTTCATGTGGTCATTCACTCTTTGTGATGTTTCCAGCCTTCCTAGCTTGTCTAAATGTCAGAGGTTATAGCAGGAGACATCGCTGACAGGTTTATCACCGCCTGTTTCTTTTGTTGAGACTCCCCTTTCTTTTGTTGATGACCAAAGAAAGTTTGGAAAAGAAAGGCCAGTCGAATGATTTAAGAGATTTTGTCGAGGATTTTTGAAGAAAGACATTTAAGACATATAAACGCAGTCTTAAGGCTCCGTTCAAATTACATTCTGTGATTACGAGTCATAAATTAATTTCTAAGGGCTTTCTTTTCCAAAAGCTCTGTGATCAGTTGTGACCTTTGCTTATGCGATTCAAAGGTTTGTAAGAAAAGCGCACAAAATCAACAAAATAAATTCTCTCCAGGGGTGATGTTAAACATGTCAGGATCCCCCTCTCTCGCGGGGCGACAACAGAGTCCCCCCCCCCCCCAACATAGACTTTATGCCATTGAACCACAACCAACCATCCGTGAATGTGATCTGAATGGACTTTTAGGCAGCGTTTACGCAGGTTCGATTAAAATCGTGAAAAACACTGAACGGTTAGAGCGACGAGAGATGCATGGATTTGAACTCAGCACCTCCTGTCTACCAGCTTTGAGAGCAGAACCTTTCAGCCTCTTGTGGGGCTTACAGAAAATGCGCATTATTCGTGCTAACTCCAGTGTCAAATTTTATATTTTTAATAATATGTTACTTGTTTTATTTTTTTGATAACTTAGAGATAATTAAACATGTAATCATTTAATTACATATAAACTAAAAACACGTATGTAGAATATTTAGATTTATGATTACAAATTAATAAACTGAATTTTTATTAAATCTGGTAATTTTCACGATTCAGGAAAAATACATAAATAATCCAATTTGCTTATTAAATATGCTCGTTTGACAGATTTTGTACGAATAACTTACCTTGAAAAATATAATAAAATCCTAGAATCACCGCATTAATGGGATAAAGAGAATGTTTTATGAATATTTCATTCGATATTTTATTTTATATGTGTCATTATTTTTAAGTACGCTATTAAATGCGTTTATTTTTGTCATGGACTTTTCATTTTTATTAGAAATGATCGCATCAGCCACTTAATTAGGTGAAAAAAAATGACTCAGTTTAAAAAAATTTCCAACATATATTTGAAAAATGTTTATGGCTTCGGTTTATCAGTCTGTCTGTCTCTCCTCCTCTAACGCACGTAAATATACTCGGATTGTCATGTAAAATTGATACATGCTATTGAGGTTTATCACGTGATGTTCGGTATTTAAAATGGACTGTGCAGCATATATAGTTTGTTTACAGGGACACTCAAAATAATTTCATTTTGATCGATGAAGAGAAATCGTTTGATTAGTGACGTTCTATTAGTGATCTATCGTTTACAATGTATTTTAATGAGTGTTACTACTTCAAACATATTTGAAACTGAAAAATCCCTGACGGCTCGGCCTACAAGCACAGGTACATTTCGAAGACGCAAACCGTGGGGCGCTTGTTTATTGGGAATCGCAGAAGAAATTACCTTTTTGCCATGATGCGGCAGTTGGGGCAGCCCACTTCAAAATATACTAGTGTCTGTAGGCGGGGCTGGCAGGGATTTTTAATTTTTTTTTTTAAATTTTTGTTAATTAATTTTTTTAATTAATTTTTTTAATTAATTTTTTTTTGCTGTAATGGTTGGTCCCATCAAAAACTTGTCAGCATAAAAGTTGTAGATAATATTAAGAGAATTTATAATAAATTCAAGCGGATTTGATATCTTGTAAATTGACGAAGTTATGCATTTTTTTCTTTTTAAACACCTATCCTCCCCCCCCCCCCTGAAGGCCATTTTTAATGATATCAAAAATCTGTCATACATAAATGTTCGGCCCTTTTCCTAGAAGTAATAATAACTTTAAACGGATTCGATACGTATCATAATTAAGAAGTTATGGTTTTTTTTTTCTGTTTTCACAAAAAGCCCCCCCCCCCCTCCCTTGGTTCGATTTTACCCATTAACGAACTCGACCGAGATTTATGCCCGTTTCCAAAAATCAGTGGCAGCAAAAGAAATTTTGTTTATATAAATGATTCTTTAAATCTGGAAAATATATTCGTTTCCGAGGCTTCTGAAGATAACAAACGCTTTTCGCAATCGTCAGTAATTTGGAAGAGATTATTGTATATTTTTCGTTTGGGGTTATATTATAGTTTTCTAGATTGGAAAAAAAAATCTGTCTTTTTTTTACATTGCACTTTATGTAAAGCAGTCGTTATTGTTAAGAAGCTTAATAACTAATAGTAAAATAGTTCGTTTTCTCTCGAAAAAATATTTTTATTGCTTCTTTCGTTTTAGATATTATTATCTGATAATTTTATGCTTCTATTTTCTCTTTTGATGCATTTTGAAAGTGCTGTTTTGTATCACTCTTTTATCGTTTTATTCACCTTTATAATATCTAAGCAACAAACTAAGCTTTGTAATGCAATATTATTTTGTTTTATTAAAAAACGAACAGTTCTTGGTGAAATTATTTAATTAGAAAACTGGGAAACGAAGAATCCGCGCCTTTTTACTTCAGCTAATGTAATTTTTACAAACTAAGCTTTGTAATGCAATATTATTTTGTTTTATTAAAAAACGAATAGTTTTTGATGAAATTATTTAATTAGAAAACTGGAAAACAAAGAATTCGCGTCTTTTTTACTTCAGCTAATGTAATTTTTACAAACTAACCTTTGTAATGCAATATTATTTTATTTTATTAAAAAACGAATAGTTCTTGATGAAATTATTTAATTAGAAAACTGGGAAACCAAGAATTCACGTCTTTTTACTTCAGCTAATGTAATTGTTACAAATTAAGCTTTGTAATGCAATATTATTTTGTTTTATTAAAAAACGAATAGTTCTTGATGAAATTATTTAATTAGAAAACTGGGAAACGAAGAATTCACGTCTTTTTTTACTTCAGCTAATGTAATTTTTAAAAGTGCAATGAGTGATCTTGTTTAGAAATTTGAAAACTTGTTTTTTTTTTTTTTTTTTTTTTTTTTTTTTTTTTTTTTTGATTTAATTGCTGTAAACGTTTTTAAGTGTTATTTTCCATATATATATATATATATATATATATATATATATATATATATATATATACTCTGACCTTTACTTATATTATTATGAAAGAAATATTAGTACGAACAATGATTATGTATTTTATCGCTATATTGATGACATTATCATATTTTATTACAATGAAAAAAAATTGCACATCACCACTCAATTTTTATCCTACTCAACTTAAATTAAGCGAAAATGATTTAATTAATAATAATATTAACTTTCTTGACTTAAAAATCAATATTAATAATAATTATAAATTAATTTTTGATATTTATGATAAGAGATTTGATTTTCCATTTAAAGTAAATATTTTTACCAATTATGCTTCATGTTTACATAAATCTGTATATAAAAATATAATTATCAATTATCTACATCGTATAAAATACTTATGCTCAGATATAAATAAAAACAAAAATATTAGATTTATTGGAGATCAAGCAAAAATATGTGGTTATCCAATTTTTATGATAAATTCAATTATCAACTCTTTTAAATAACATTTATTATATCATTTAATTATTAACACTGTATGTAATAAATTTTTGTTTTAATGTGCGATAACATATAACAATAGATATAATATTACAATTATAACATACATTAATACAATTATAACATATTAGGAAATTTAAAATTTGATTGAACATTATATACCCTCTGTATAGTATGTGATTGTGCGTTGCCGATCACATATGTTTAGGGTGTCTTTGATGAGCAGTTTTCATACATTTATAATTTAACTTATACAATAACACATAAAATTATACATGGATAACATTGGTTATTATAACTCACAAACATATCTATTTGCAAAGTGTATAAATATATATATAGTTTTTTATTTTTATCTATGAAATTAAATTTAATAAGTATTTTTAATTATTGCATAGCATAAATTTGATTGAAGCACAGTAGTAATAATAATTATTATTTAATTTGATATTAAATTAATCTCTGAAATCTAAAATATAATTAAGTATAAGTATAAACAATACATTAATTATTTAATAACAAGTCTAAAATATATTTAAGTAGAAGTAACAATAAAAAATTAATAATTTAATTATAAGTTTATAATATATATCAGTGGTTTAACATAGCTGGCAGCACAGCACTTTGTTTTAAAATAATATCTCTTTTATAAAATATACTCTTGTTACGAATATCTGAAATGCTGTGCAGGATGAATAAATTCTGTATATTTATTCATATTGTAGGATTTTATTCGAATTTAATGTAAAAACTACAAGGAAGTATTGTTTATTAAAATTTATATATTGATTAAATATAATGAAGTGATTATGTTAATAATAATATGGATATGTAACTAAATATTAATTATGAATAATTATAATACCAACAGATGGCGACACTTTACGTTTTAGTTAGTTGATGATATTATAGATATTATTTTTAATTTAACTATAGAGGGAGCTATTGTTTGTATATTAATTTTACTTTCAGGAATTAAAATTAGATGGAGTAATTATATATTCACGGATATAATTTTGTTATAAGAGTATTATCAACAGAATAGTTTTGTGTGTTTTTGAATTATTTTGTGTTGGGGTGTCATTGATCGAGTTGTGTTTAAAAAAAAAATGAGCTCTCAACTTGTCTTTCAAATCATTTCTCTCAACTCGACTCGTATGTCAACATGTTTGATACGTGACATGTGGAATTGATCATTATGCAGAAGTTGCTATATTTTGAGGATTCTGGATCATTCTTGTGAGTAAAACATTTTTTCTACAATTTAAGGGTTCCAATTTCCAATGTTATTTCAAAAATGATATCTGGTGGTAATTTAGTGTGGTGATTTATAAAGATTTTAGGATAATCGTTGTAAGTGATATATTATATATTACTTAATGGTTTTTTATTTACATTTTACATATTTCCAATTTAAATTTTTCCAATTGTTGTCTGGTAATAATTCAGTATACTTGGCTGATTCTACTGTTCTTAGCATCATGCCAGTAGAATTATGAAATACTGAATTATTTTTAAAACACATGTGGGTGCAGCCAAGCTGACGAGTACGCCCACATATGTTTTTTCATATCCAATTCTTGATTGGTTCTCTTGTGGTCCAGTTTTTCCACTGAATAATGTTCATAATTAATTTATTAATCCATTTGTGTTTACTTAATAGCAACTCCAATTTATAATTTTTTTCCCCTTTCTCTCTCTTTCTTTTTAAATGTTCTTCAGGTATGAGTAAATTTGGCTAATTACCATTGAAGCACATGCTATGGTAATTTTATGATTGCACAAGTTAATTATTAGCTATGTGGTATTCTGATTACACAATATCATTAATTATCTCTTTGTAGATTATAGTAGAATGATATTAGAACTTGATATGTTTTTGAAATTCATAGATATTATAATTATATATATATATATACATTTCAATTCTTATTCAAAAACTCGCCTTTTTACTTTATTTTTTTTATTTCTTTATACTTTAGAAAGTATAAAATATGCATTTAAGGAACAAAATCATTATAAATTCTGAACAGATCAATTTTGAAACATAAAGTATTTCAAAAATGCATATTTGAAAATATCTAAAGCGTTTTGCTGATAAAATCATGCTTTTTCCTGGAGTTAAAAATATTGGTCACTTATATAAAAAATAAAATAAAACAAATTGAATGAATCTGCGAGATTTTCTGCAACAGCCGTTGTTAAGAAAAGGTCAAAGGTATAGTAAACCGCCTAAGGCATATTAAAAGAAATATTACATTTTACTCAAGTGAAAAATGTTTTGAGGAAATAAAAAAAATGAAAAGAATAGAAACTAAAATGTCTCTAAACGCAACCTGAAATAACTTGTTATTAACTTTTTTTTCTAAAAATTAAAAATACTTTTGTTTGTCATTGGAAAAATAAAAATAAATAATAATAGTTCCTGTAAAATAAAGCCTATGGAATGAAATAAAGAAACAGCGATGTCATTATCAGAAAAGAATATATTTTTTTTATTTTTAAGGAAACTATATAATAATGTCTCAAAATTTCATTTAAAATAACTTGTTATTATTATTCTTTTTTTCAAAAAATATAAAATACTTTGATTTGTCAATGGAAAACTAAAAATCAATGATAATAACTACTGTAAAACAAAGCCTATGAAATGAATTAAAGAGGCAGTGGTATCTTTATCAGAAAAGAATAATCAGAAAGAATCAGTCTTTGTTTTTAAAGAAACAATATAATTATTTTCATAAGAAATATCCATATTCTTCTCCTTGGTAGCTCATAGATTATTTTTATTCGATGAAGCGAACGGAATTATGATTGTTTACGAATAATCAGCTCTAGGTAAGTGCAGCACGGCTGAATGGCTGTATTTAAACATGTAAATTTATTTTTTATAAAAACTTTTTAAATTTTGATGTTTTCACGAATTCGAGAATTCCTTTCAACCAAGAAGACCTGGAAATTACGAATATTGCTTTTAGATAGGTAGATTTAGCTATGTGATTTGCAGAGTTAAGTTGTTTCGCTGCCATTTCAACTTTGAATTATACTTTAACAAATCATTTATTCATTGTTCTCTTATGAGCGATAGCATTGGCCAATGAACTAATTTGCATCCTAATTCGGGTAGTGCATTCAAAAAATTGTTTATTCATTCTTTTTAAAAGTTCGTAAAGTATGTAGTTATCTTCGTATTCTCTGCTGAAAAATTTAATTATATATATATATATATATATATATATATAATATTTTAGTTAAAAATAATTTGTAACTAAATTCACACAAACCACGTAAATATTTCTAGACAGGTACACGTGATTTATTCGTGAAAAAGTACTGTTTTCATCTACAGGAGAAAAATAAAATTTTAAATAATAAAAAGATGAATAGTTCAATTTAAATTGCTTTCCATTTTATGTCATCAAAAACTGTTCATTCGAATTAACTTTGGAATAGCTTTATCTTCTAAAATTCCTTCCATCTCGAGAAAAGTTAAAACTTTGAGATTGAAATTTATATTTACTGTCTCATTTCCTTAGTAAACATGTAAAGAGAAAGACGTTTCTAAATTCGGAAATTCTATCCTTATCTATATCCAGAAGTCGTAAAATCTTTAAGAATCATTTTAACTGCTTCTCTGGAGAAATTCCAGCATGAAATAAACATAAGGATGTGTGGGATAAAATTAGAAATCCTGAATTCCGAAGGAAATCAATAACAGAAGAAAGTGCACTGCTCACGTTTATGCTTTCGAATTAAGGTAAGAAATTCCGTTCTAGAATACGAATGTGATTTTATGCAGTATTATTTATGCGGAAACTTACTTTACTTGTCTGACTGAGAATCGTGGAATTTTGAGACGTTATAATATTTATTTCTGGAGGAAAAAAATCTGAATTCATTTTTAATGTCAAGCTCTGTTTTGTTTTTTTATGGAAATTCTCTGTTTCTATTTTTGTGAAGAAAATATATGTAAGCAGTAGACTAGTCTGAAAAAGACAAAGAAATTTTACCTATATTTTATTTGGATTTTCTTTTTTATTATTATTTAAGGGGACAGTGGACGTTCAAAATCATTTTTTTTTCACTCAATTGTACTGAAATTTTGCATAAATTCATGCATTTTCTCAGTAAATTAAGCAATTTTATTCAAAAATGTGTAAATTAATTAAATTATTAATTAAAATATGTTCATTAATCACTCTAATTAAAAATGCTCCATGCGCATTAAATTTGGCTTTAGGAACATGGTGTTTTGTTAAATGGTAGCTTTATATTATTGCAACAAATGTTGGTATGCGTTTTAAAATTGTACTAATATATTGAAAAAAAATTAATAAAAAATTTCCAATATTTACATTTTTTTTTTCATTTCACGGAAAAAAAGTTATATAACTACTAAATTTTCCTTTTATGTACTGTAATGCATGCATATTAGTACTAAGTTTTGAAATATAGCACATTGCTAACAATAATACTTAATATTATGAAAATTGAACAAAACATAAGATGCCTGGAACGTTTTGAAAATTTTAACTCGGCGAAAATTCTCATTTATAGAAAATGTGATTTAAAGTCATAATGAACAGAGGATTTAAAGTTTTATTTTTTAGTGTAACTCAATTACGGTGTCAAATTTGAAATGCTTGTAACTTCGATAGGAATCTTTGCAATTGTATGCGGTTTTACAATCAAAACGAAAGAAAATGCTGAAAAGGGATTATATAAACAGGACAAGTGCGAGCTGTCCCATACCGTTATGTCATATTACCGTTAAGCTTAGTACCGGTTAATACTCCGCCAACCTTCAACTCACCGTTCCACTTCAGGTTAGCAAATCTAACCACCGGTTAACATTTAGAATTCATCGATAACTTCAGAGACATTCTAGAACATTTTTTAATAAAATATTTTCAAATTCAGTGAAGGAATAGTATTTTCATACCATCGCTTGAACGTGAAATAATCGATAATTTTAAGAACCTCAGATATGATATTTTAAACTTTTCAATACCATTTTCCCTCAAAAATAAAATAAACAAATGAATAGTATGAATGATAAGTATAGAAGCTAAACAAACATTGAAACATTCATAAAGACATAAGCTTCTTGCCTTTTTTTGTGTTTCAGACAATGACGTCACTAATACGAGATCTGAGAAACTGAAATATAAAATCAATAATTTATCGTTAAGAAGTCTCCCTTTGTTGAAAATATCTATGTATTGTTTTAGAAAAGCATTTTTAATAAACCTTTTGATAAAAACAATTAATTCTCAACGGAGAAAATAAATTAAAGCTTTCATATCAAATAATTAAACAGAAGATGCCGGATTAAAATTATTTTTTTATCGAAATTTATAATTGAGAACACAAATTATGTTAATTATGAAAATGATAAATGCATTTTCCATGCAAATAATTTTAATTATACATTAAATTAGTCTTTAGAAATATTAAATCAGCTAAAAGTAATAGAGCATATTTCTTATCACATGTGTATGAAAACAAAAATTGCTCTCTATTACAAGCTAATTTAAAGTAGGACTCTATTAAATTTTAATAAGTCATTATTTTTCACCCTCTTTTTTCACGCTCGTTATAAATAACAGACATCTACTTTTTTTTTAATGGAACAGATTGTTTTAAAAATAAAACGGAATTTGATTGAAATGATAATTTTAATTGCAATTAATAAATCCTCTGTTCCCCTCATTTGTTATTTCATATGGAAAAGAAATTTCACGAGATATCAAATTCCTCATGAGAATATATCTTACTTTTAATGTTCCCAAAAGAAAATAGTTTTTGTTCTTGATGCGCGCAGTAGTAATAAGAATAACATTAGAAATTATTCATTTCCCTACGATTGTATTCACACTTACAAGCGCACAGAGTCACAGCAAGGGTGGTGCGAGTGATGCATCGGCAACAGGCACCAAGCCAGATAGGCCCTTCATAGGCGTTTTCAGTTATCACTACTGATGCACGAATGATCGGTAGAAAATTAGCAACAATTTTCGCGCCAGGAATGTTGCTACCAAATAGAGTTGCTGCGGTGCGCGCACGTACACACACACACACCTTCTCTCATGCCCAATCACACACATATCCACTTACACCGCCCCCTCTCATGCACAATCACACACACGTGCACATATATTCACAGTAATTTTCTCTCTCTCACACACACTCTCTAATGGACAATCACACCACAAATGCACATGCACTCAGACACACATCACACATGCACTCTCACACACATCATACATGCACTCTCACACACATCACACATGCACTCACACACATCACACATGCACTCACACACACATCACACATGCACTCACACACACAAACAAATTATATTAATAATTAAAAAAAATTGAAACAACATTTAGGAAGAAAGCATAACAAAGAATTCCCCCGATTATTTTCTCCCTTTCCATTAGAGATTAGATTAATAGAAAGATTTATCTTGCGAGCTGATCGACTCAAATTTTGCCAGGTCTTGTAACTCTAAACCAGTATCTTTTTAAGTGCATTTAGTTACAGATACTTGTTTACGTGACACTACTAAAACTCAAATAATAAAACTCATACTTAATTTTTGTTAATTTCTAGTTCTTACAGAAGCCACACCTTTTTAGAAGTGATTCGTTTTAATGAATATACCTGCCCACCTAGTTTTAGTAATCTTTAAACAATTTTGGTATTTTTTCCCATTTTATTTTCATAAATCAGTTTTTGTAATCTATTTTGTTCTATGAAATAGATTTTTATCTATGCATGCAGCGTGACATTGCTACGAAATACACTGAGTAAAATTTTTATCTAAACACCTGCACATACACGCTCATTTGCACGTAATCTAATTCAGAAGAACTTTGCGTAACTTTGCGAAAAACTTTGTACGAATATTTTCTTGCTATTATAAATTCCTTAAGGTATGTATTTTAACCCGTGAATTCCACGCTAGTTTAAATTCGTACCGACCATAATTTCATATGTCGGCATTTTTTTAAAACATGCTTTCATTAATTTGCATTTCTCATTAACAAAATGAAATTTTTGATAAAAATAAATATACAGTTTGATTTCTCATTAAATATTTCGTATAAGAATCATGTGTTATAATATTTCATTATTATTATATTGCCAACAAAGTTGTATGCAGTTGAATTTACGAAATCTCAAATCGCACTACACTGTAAAAAAAAAAAAAAAAAAAAAAAAAAAAAAAAGGGGTCGATCTACTAAAAAAATTTTAGTTTTTTCATTGATTTTTGCAATTACTAAAAAAATTTTTGTATTCTTACTCAGTTACAAGAAAATCTGTAAGAATTGCTAGAAAACAGCTAGCAACATTATTAGAAAACAGCTAACAACGATTCCGGTTTATAATACTGGTTACTAAAAAAATCTGTGGAATACAAATATACTAAAAAAATTTTAGTAACCTCAGGATTTTTTTTTACAGTGTAGTGTGGAATACGCGGGTGCTGAACCAAAGTGTAGAGTCCACGGGCTAAAATTTATTTTTATATAAAAATTATCATTACATATAAGTATAACAGTTTGCACTCAAGAGATTTAAATAATTATAATAAAATTCCGATTCACCACTTGTGTTATATTGATCAAGTAAAAATATTTTGAACGCTTGGAGAAAAATTTCTTTGAATGAATAATATAGTAAAAATTATTAAAGAAAACACAACAGGTACAAGAAAAAAAAATACATTGTGCACTAAACACACAAAATCCCTAAAAATCTTTTAAATGGTAGTATGGTGTAAAAATATATTGTACACACAAACGGATATCTCAGTACACAGTTAAAAATTTGCAACAAACTGTTCCGTCTTTCAACCGTTTTTAGCTCGCAGGCTATCAAAGACTGAGAGCTAATGTGCTCGCAGGTTCTGTATGTACGTAAGTATGTATGTACGTAACGCGATAACTCTTGATAGAAATGAGCGATGTGCTTCAAATTTTATATATAGGTTCATTCTGATAAGACGCTTCCCTAATTAAATTTAGTGGTTCATTGGTTAAGTACAAAGGGAG
This sequence comes from Maratus michaelseni, assembly GCA_963931845.1. NCBI lineage: Eukaryota > Metazoa > Arthropoda > Arachnida > Araneae > Salticidae > Maratus > Maratus michaelseni. The sequence continues at coordinate 79,126,513 of OZ007592.1, forward strand.
GAAGGGGGGGGGTGATTTTCTTCAAATTTGGTATGCAGGTGTATTCTAATAAGGCGCTTCTCTGATTAGATTTGGAGGTTCATTGGTTAAGTATAAAGGGAGGAAATGGGGAGCTAATCCCCCCCCCCCCCTTAATTCAGCTAAATGTGTTTTTCATGCAGAATTACCCAATTTGCTTCAAATGTGGTATACAGGTTTATTCTGATAAGGCGCTTCCCTGATTAAATTTGGAGGTTCATTGGTTAAGTAAAAAGGGGGGGGGCGGAGGGTGGCTAATTCTCATTTTAATTTAGCTAAATGGGTATTTCATGCAGAATTATATAATTGTGTGAGTATAATATACAATTAGTGTGAATAGCCTTTGAGCTCAATGACATCAGTTTAATTGGGCACTTTTCTTTTTATTATAGATAACGGTTTCTTGACAAATATTATGAAGCGTAGCCATTGGTCCGAATAGAGATAAATTATAGTTATGTAACTGTTGTCAATAAAAACGGTTGAATGACTGGAGAGTTTGCAGCAGATTTTTAACAGCGTAAGATTACATAGTTAGGTAACGAAAAAAAAATACAAGTTATAATTTTATTTCATAGTAATTTAATGATAATAATAATAATTAAATAAAACATAGGCAAACTAAATTATTTCAAAACGTAAAGAAAATCAACACCTTTTTAAATTTATGTATTTACAATAAACGTTTAAAATGGACTTGTCTGTAACGGACCCTGTCTGTAACGGAATCCTGCCTAAACGGAAACATCTCATAGTTCTGGCGGAAGGAAAACCATATAAAGTATTTACTGATATAGAAACCTGTCTAAAACGGAATTTAACCCCGGTCCGTAGGAGCTTCGTGTTCACAGGTTTTACTTTATCACTAAATCTCCTCGCTTGACATAGCATTGCTCTCACAAAACAAAGCGTAAAGCACAGAGAAATAACTAAAGCTAATAAGCCTAAATATTTGAATAATAAAAGAGTATAAACTGCGCTACGTTCACAAGTTTGTATTTAAATGTTAAAATTTTAGTTAACATGCTCAACAAATAATATGAATATACACTCTAAAAAAATCAGTGAATTGAACAAATTTTTCCGTTGCCTTTTTTCGTTAAAACACAAAAATTTCCACTTTGATTTGCTTCGCTTCCCGCAAAATACGGAAAACTCACCAATCTAACATAAAATATACTTTAAATTCTCTAATCTAAGTCTGCAATTTTTTTTCAAACTACAAGGGTGTACCGGCAACTGTGCTGCGTGTTAGTTTTCCGTATTAGAAACGGAATGTTTACGTAGGTTGTTTTCCTTCAAAACACGGAAAATTCAAGAAACAAAGGTCAAATTTTCCTGAAATTCCCCAGTCACAAGACAGAAGTTTCTTCAAATAACAGAAAAATCTCTTCCAATCAAAGGGGGGTTCCGGCAACTTTTTGTCTGTATTTTTTACGGTTTTTGACGAAATTTATTTTGAGAGTGTATATAGACGACAACGTAAACAAACATCCAAAGAATAAATATCCATTGTAGAAAAAAGTTAGTTCTAGAGAAAACTTTTATTAATTAGAAATCGAAGACGAATTTCTCAAACTGAAGAGAAATTCTTCCAAAGTGCACGAAAATGTTTTCGTGTTGGTACTTTTTTAGAGAAGAATGAGTTTTCTTAGAACTTCATAAATAAATAAATAAAATAGAGAAATAAATGCATATATAAGGACAGCCGTAAAAAATTATATTTGTATAAATTGTTATCTTTACGAATTAGTAATATTATATATATATATATATATATATATATATATATATATATATATATATATATATATATATATATATATATATATATATATATAAAGAATAAATATCCATTCTAGAAAAAAGTTACTGATGGTGAGAAATACCACCATCTAGATCTAAACTAGCACACACTATAAAAAAAAAAAGTATTTGGTTTTTTTTCTGCATATTAGCAGAGTATTTGGTATCATTTTAATCAGTGAACAGTGAACAATACAAATTAATGATCCATTTTAGGATCAGCGCATACAGATAGATAATTGTGGAACAAAGTGAACCACGGCAGTCAAGGAAATATTTGGTTTTCCGTTCCCACGAATGATTTAACTACACCTAATAAAAATGTCATGGAGAAAATTGTCAGAACAATAATATGACACATTTATTTATGAGAGTTTAAATAGGCACGAAGACCTCACAAGTCAAAGCATCTTTACCTCCCAGACACAGCACGGCGTCAAGAGGAATCGCTATTGTACCGACGGACCTATGAAACACTCAAGGGGAGTACCAAATTTCTCCCGCATGCCAATGGTCATCTCTCTAAAATCAGAGGTAGGGCCGAAACATGCAAATTTTCAAGAAGTTAAAACGTATAAGGCCTTAATTTTATGTGAAAAGGGAAAAATGGTTCCATCCCTTTTTTTTTGCTCCACGAAAAGAATGTGATTTTTCTTGAGAGTTCAGATTCAAAAAAGATGGAAAAGTAGAAGGTTGACTGCTCTCTAACTAAAAAAACAGATTTTGAGTGTGTGTGCCAATAGATGGAAATGTACGCGCTAAGAAAAAGCGAAAACGCGTCAGCCATTACCTCCTGCTGTCAACGTTATCTAGTAATATAAGGTAACAAACAATCCTCCTTCACCATTGTTCCATTTTATTTAATTAAGCTATATTCTTTTAATAATACGAATTTAAGTGTGTATGAAGATCCTACCCCGATCTAAATATAAAAGGCTAATCAAATAAATACTTCTAGGGTATGGAACTCTGCCTTTCAAAATCGAATTTGTTAATTCAGTAAGATAAGCTGTAATTCCCAGAAAATAAATGTTGAGAATACAGTTCTCAACTAGGATTGAATATTTTTATTTTTTTTAAACATTTATGTTTGTTTTTAATCATATGCTTATAATTACCTTGTAAATAAACTCAATTTTATATTCAATTAATTTTAGTCAGTTTTCCTTTTGTTTATTTAATTTATTGAATTAATATTAAGTCTTTTATTTCAGGAAATGTTTTCTTTAATATTACAATCTAGGTTTTAAAATAAGCCATTATTTATTTAATGTTACATAACTCTCTGCAGGTAACCTTTGATGATTGTAATTGGCTCAAAGAGGATCCGAACTTCAAAAATAATTCACAACGCAATGTTTTCTTTTCTATAATTAATTGATAAGTTGTCTAATAAAATTTTCTAAGTATAAATTATCATATCAGATCCTTAGAGTCATAGGTGCAAAATAAATACTATACGTCTCGGATAATTTAAAATACTCATATTAATCAATTAACAACAATATAGTGGTAAATCCTATGCAATCAGACTTAAATTCAAATAATTTAATTGATCACTCTGTAGCATTCCATCATAGGGTTTACCGAATTAGAAGTGGTACCGTTACCTCTTTCTAAATTATTTTAATATATTAATTTAATTTTAGAAATAGAACTTTAGGTTATTATATAATTTTTTAAATATAAAAATATATATGCAATATTAAGACTAACAAAAAAATTTTTTTTTTTGCTAACATAAATGTTCTTAATTCTAATTCTTTTGAAAAAAATTTTTTTCCTCTTTTCAACAACTAATTAAAAAAAAAAAAAAAAAAAAAAAAAAAAAAAAAAAAAATTAAGCATTCATTGGGGAATCTTCATACACTCTGTAACATGCATATACCTGGCAATTCTTTTTGGGTACCTCACTAAATATATAATGATATATTAAATAATAATAAGTGTTATTGGATTGATTTGTATTAACAAAGAATTGAAAATATGACTTGTGTTACATATACTGCAACAGCAGCAAATATAAAATAAATACATAATAATGCTCAAATATTGAAATGATATATGTTATATATAATTAATTTCTCGAACAGTGCATAACAATTCACCATTGGGTATCTTTTATTTTATGTTAAACAATTTTTTTTTTTTGCTCTCTCTATTTTATGATTTTTGTACTTTAATTGGATGAATAAGCGTAAAAGTCAAAGAATTAGTAGAATAGATACTGGTGTCAAAACTAGACAACAATTACGCGAATTAAATAATCAAACTGTAGACACTAATATTATTTGTAATAATAGTAATAATAATAATAAAAAAAAAAAGAAAGAGAAGAAAATTATAAATTCTGAAAAAGCTACTCCTAAAATTACTACAATGGACACCCCAAATGCAGATAGCCTAATTAATCTGATTCCATACTATGATGGAAAAAAGGAAGCAAATATTAACCATTTTTTCTTACAATTTGACAATCTCATCAATAAAACTGAATTGAATAATGATTCTAAATTAACTATATTAAAGGCGAAAATTGTAGGACCTGCTAAAGATAAATTGATGAGGGATCAAAATTTGTTCGTGGAACAGAACTTAGAAACCTTTAAAACAAAGTTAAAACAATTATTCGAACCCAAAACCACATTTCTAGAAGCGCAAAAGAAATTTTGCAATCTCAAACAAAAACCGGAACAAAACATGAACGAATTTATATTAGAGTTTAATGCGGCAGCAGACCTTTATCTAAAAAAAAGTGGGCAAGATATAGGAGCTAACAACAGCTCTACATTCATGGAAATGATCAAATTATCTCAGTTTTTGGAATCAATTCGTAGTGATTTAAGTCTGGAAGTAAGAAAAAACTCTCCGCCGGACTTTAAAACAGCGTGCAACATAGCCTTAAAATTAGAGGAGGCTTATTCACATGTCAATTTAAAGGACATCAACAACATTTCCAAAACTAAAGATTCTGATTTGTTAAATGAACTGCTTAAACTCAATGTAGAAAGTGCAGAGAATATAAAATTATTAACCGGGAATTAAATAACATAAAATTAAAGGTAAATGCCACTAACAATGATACAACTAGGTTTTGCAAGTACTGTAAATCCACATCCCATACGAACCCACATTGTTGGTTTTACAAGGGCAACGAACAAAACAGCAGTAATTACGTGGACGAAAATAAAAAAATTCCTGAGAATATTCAAATCGAAAAACCAAATTTTTATCAAGGGGGAAACCAACAAGCTCAGGGAAACTTTCAGCAAACCCCAAATTACACGCACCAAAACTTCAACCCTATGCAATATTCTGCTCCTCAGTACATGTACTATGCACCACCCCCACCCCACCAACAATTTATGCCGATATCATATCCCAGTTTCGGAAATTATGGAGGCAATTTCAACGAACAGAGATCATATGACCAGCGAAGAAATTATAGAGGGCATAGAGGGGGCTACAAGCAAAATAATTATAAAAAACATGATTATACAAAAAAAAATAATTCACAGCAGACATTTGAAAACAATAAACAAGATAAAGATCATGATCAGAATTCTAGTAACAATAAGGGAAACTAAAGTCGGGACTTACATTCTCAAATACAAGGCACCCGCGTAAGTCTCACTGCGGGTCTAAAAAAAATAACAAAATTATTGCTAGTGTCAAAAGTAATGACAATTCTCAACTTCCGATTATTACTTTTGAAATTAATGGTGTTAAGATTAATGCTTTGACAGACAGTGGGGCGGCAGTAACTTTGGCATCACCTATATTGTTCGAACAATTAAAGAATGCACACGTAAAATATAAAAATCTCTGTAACCAGGTAAAAATTCAAACATTAACAAATTCGACAATCTCTTTTAAGCAATGCATTAAATTAACTTTCAAATTGGAAAACGTTTTTGTATCGGGGGCATTCTATGTTATAACTCAAGATTTTGGTCGGAACTACAATATGCTATTGGGATTCGATTTCCTCAAAACAAATAATATTATCCTAGATTTTGAAGATAAAACCATGAAATTAAAAAACAAAAACATTGCACTTCAATTTCTAGAAAATGAACCTCAAAGTCTGATAAGTAACTTAACTGCTAACTCTAATGAGAATCAAAATAAAGAAACAATACGCAAAAAGAAAAAAAAACGTATCTCGCACAAAAATTTTGTTACAGCAAAACTAACACAGACAACGGAGTTACTACCAGGCAAAAAAAAAATTGTTGCATTACTATTAGATCCAGATAAATTCGCAACTACAAATACAATACTCTTGGAACCGATTAAACATAATATGAAAATTTATTATAAAACATCAATTCACGAAATTGCCAAGGATAATAAAATTCATATAATAATCACTAACAAATCACAACAAAAATTAATCTTAACAGAGGGAATGAACATTGGCAAAATTTCTAAACATTTTGAAATAAAATCAGTTGACACTGAGGGTCAAGAAGTAACGAAGCAGGTAGTGCACATTAATAATCTGAATTTAGAGCAAGTTCGTGAACGGAGAAAAGCAGAACTTAGATCAGACGACTTTAATTTACAACATTTAGACTCGGACACAGCAGAAAAATTAAAAAAAATACTTCTAAATAATGCACATGCTTTTTCTAAGAATTACGATACACTCGGACAATCTTCATTAGTCGTCCCAAGATTTAATTTAATACATAATTATCCTCTGCAGACTAAACCATACAAAACTGCACACAATGTTAAGGAGTATGCTAAAAAAGAAATTGAAAAACTTTTGAGAGCAAATATCATTCGTAAATCCAACTCTGATTACGCTTTCCCTGTTATTTTCGTTAAAAAAAAATCTTTGCAGAAAAACGAACAGGCTAATGAAGTTAAATATCGTATGGCGGTCGATTATAGACTTTTAAATGAAATACTTCAAAATTATGCGTACCCCATACCCGAAATTAAAGAGATTCTGCGGAGAATGAGTGGAAAAAAATATTATACAGTACTGGATCTACACAGTGCGTTTTTCCAAATAAATTTACGTGAAGAAGACACTGAAAAATTAGCTTTCATAACGGAGCACGGTAAATTCTCCTTTTTAAGATTGCCCTTCGGAACGCGACTCAGTACTGCGGTGTTTGCAGAATTAATTGATAAAGTGTTGGGCCACTTTAATGAAGATCAAGTCGCTTATTTTATTGACGATGTGATCCTAGCAGCCGACTCACTCGAAGAAATGTTAGATCTGTTAGACAAAGTCCTTAAAGCTTTTATTGAAAATAATTTAACTATTGAGCCTACTAAAATACAAGTCTGTATGTCAGAAATCGAATTTCTCGGTTTCACCCTAAACAGCGAAGGATACTCTCCTTCAAAAAGAAACATAGATAAAATTCAAAATTTAGTTAAACCTAAAAATAAGAAGGGAGTTAAATCTCTACTTGGTCTTTCGAATTATTTTAGATCGCTTATTAAAGACTATTCTAAAATAGTTGACCCATTAATTAATCTTACTAAAGACAAAGTGAAATTTAAATGGTCTGACATAGAAGAAAATGCTTTCAAAGAAATCCAAGCAGCGATAGTTAAAAATCCCACATTAAAACCCCCGGATTTCTCAAAAGATTTCATTTTAATCACAGACGCCTCTAAAACAGCTATTTCTGGAATTTTAGCACAAGAATACGACGGAGAACAGCTGCCAATTGAACATTTTGGGCGAAAATTAAGGGATCCCGAAAAGAACTACCCCAGTTTCAAACTCGAACTACTGGCGGTTCATGAAGCGGTGATGTATTTCAAGCATATTCTCGCAGGGAGAAAATTTAATATTTATACAGACTCCAAAGCGCTAACGTATTTTTTAAATTTGGAAAAGCAACCAGACATTGTAGCAAGGTGGTTGGACAATTTGTCCCCTTTTAACTACTCTTTTCAGCATATCGAGGGATCTAAAAATCCTGCTGATTATGTTTCGAGGAACATTAATAATATAATTTCAAGAGAAAAATTGCAAAATTCATTGTTTACGGTAAACAAAGCTCTATCAGATGAAAACATTAAACTACAACAATTAGAAGACGAAAAATTAAATAAAATAATAAACAAAATTAAAACTGACAAACAAAACAAAACCACAAAAAAATTTACTCTCAATCAAAAAGAAATATTAATATTAAAGCCAGGCTCTGATACAAATGAACTGTTAATTGCTCCGGATAAACTTAAAGCTGAAATAATACAGGAAGCTCATAAACCACATTTCGGATTTTTTAAAACTTATCAAATAATAAAAGCTAGATTCTACTGGTACGGGATGTACAGGGATGTAAAGAATTATTGTACTAAATGTATACCATGTAACACGACTAAACAACATCAAACTATTAAAGTTTCCACACAAAAAATAATCAAAGATAAAGAAATCGGATCAGTTTTGCATATAGATTTAATTGGTTTGCTTCCAATGACGCTACGCAAAAATAAATTTGTATTTATGATTATTGATTCCACATCAAGATTCTTGGAGGCTGTACCGGTTCGCAATTGTGAATCACAAACACTTCTAAATGTATTGAATCGCTATTTTAGTAATTTCGGATTGGCGCGATCCATAAAATTGGATAATGGCCGGTATTTTCACTCTGATTTATTCAAAGAATACATGGATTCTCTTAACATAGACCTAGATTTTACGTCCGTGAATAATCCACGCAGTAATGGGCTCTGTGAAATCAGTAATAAAATATTAAAAAATTCAATTGTGGCTATGTGTAAAAACTCTTTAGAATGGGATACCAGGATTGATTTTTTTAAAATTAATTATAACAGTACGCCGCACAGAGCTACGGGATTTTCTCCGGCACTTCTATTTTTCGGTAGAGAAATAAGAACTCCTTTTTCCATACACTTGCCTGACCAAGACATAATTGTCAAAACCTACGTTAAAAATAGAGTCCAACATATTGAGGAAATAAAGAAATTAGCCTTACAAAACCAAAAAAAAATGATGGCGGAGTACATCGACAGTACTCCAGTCCAAAAAGTAAAATTTCTACAAACGGGACAAGAATGCTACTTAAAAGTCGTGGGTAAACCAGGTGTACTTCAGCCAAAATTCTTGGGACCATTCGAGGTGGTAAGGAAGCTTAGGAATAACAATTACCTATTAAAGGAAATTGCATTCCCAGATAAAGCGACTATTAAACGCCACATAAATAAATTATTCTCACCAACGAAAGTGGAATCACAGACTATACACATAAATTCCTAGATAGGGAAGCGAGAAATTTTTTTTCTCTTTTATTGCTCTCGAGGCAATATGTATATATTTATTTTAAATTTTTATCGTTTATAGATGTCTTATTTTTCTTTAGTTTAGTACACATTTTATAATTTTCCATTATTGTTTATTTACAGTACATTGAGGACAGGTTACTATTTAAAAAAAAAAAAAAAAAAAAAAAAAGATCATTTAGGGAGGATACTGCAAGTTTTTTTTTTCTTTGCTACACAGTGTACTACTGAGGGATTTGGCTCGTCAGAGGGAGTTATGAACAAACATGCACGTTAAATAAAAAAAAATAATAATTACGGTAAAAATAAAAACAGAGGCAGCCTTGCCAGGGTATCACCCTTTCAAACCCATTTTATACTAATTTATATAACAAAACAAAAAAAAATTTTAATATATAACCTTACCCCCTCTACTAAAAGTGAAAATAAAAGTCTTTATATGTAGCACAAAACATATAACTAATCGATTTAAAATTACAAGTCAACATCTATTCACTCGGCGACACAAATATAAATAATAATAATACAACATTTTATATTGACCAATATTTATAATAATTCATCCTTTGCTTAAAGCCACGGATTGACGAATCCACTTGAATTATTATAACAAAAAAAATCGGTCAGATTTTACAAAATTATTTTAGTTTAATATTTGATATAATCTATAACTTGGTTAGAACAACGCGTTTCAATTTTAATTTTAGAATAATAGTACGATTTCATATTATAAAACAAACAAGTAAAAAAAAAAAAAAAAAAAATTTATTAGTTGTCCCTAAGGATTAACATTTCAGATAATTTAATTACAAAAACAAATAATAAATAAAAAAAAAATACCATTGAACGTTTCAATTATTACAAAACATAAATTGGATGTTTAATTTATACCTTAAATATTTAGGTAAATTATTTCATACTTAAAAAATAATAATGATAAAAAGGTGTTGGATACATGTCAATGATCATTTCAGCAATTTATTGGATGTTAAAGTCTCGTTTTTGCAGGCGAAATTGAGACTATCTGCGCAGAGCATCTAATAATGCATTTAGCTGAGATATTTCTAATTAACTAAATTTCCAAACTTTACAAAAAAAAAGAATTTGTTTAATTTTTTTTTTTCTAACTATTATATGTAATATTTTATAAAACAAAAAAATAATAAGAGAAAAGAAAAGCGAACGCTCGCTTTCGATTCCTTAAATATGTATATTTACACGTTAATATATTTTAAAATAATAATAATAAGAAGAATAAATAATTAAATAAATATTTTACAATTGCATGCACATTTTCGTTTGTGCAAAGCAACGCTCGCTTGTTCTCGCTAACTTAAATTGTAACTAGAAAATCAATATTATATTAAAAAAATATATATATTATAATACATTACGTTTTTATACACAATATAAATAAATAAGTAAATATATAAATTGACGAGAAGATAGTGCGATGCAAACGGATTTGACCACGTTACACGTGTACCGATTTTTTTTTTTTTATAGAAAATATTAAGCAGATATACAGATTTAAACATACCTCATTTTTTTTTTTTAAATCCAAGCCGGGTATACACGACTTTTTTTTATTTTAACCACACAGTATAATTTTTATTTTTAACAACATAAATCATAATTCCTAGCTGTAAATCATAGCTGCACTACCTTTCACCAATTACACGTGCAATTAACACATTTCACCCCTTTTTGTAGAGTCGAAAATCCAGGAGTTTAGTAATCATACACCTGAGGGATAGCAACGATCGCTAGTACATGCATTTCGCAAATCTTCCCTTGTGTACACCTGGATACGAATGTAAAAAAAAAAAAAAAAAAAGGATGAGTCATTGTCCACAGGTAGGCTGTCATTCTCTATCCTTCCGCTTAGCGGTGATGGATTAGAGGGAGAAAAGATTACTGTTTTTTTTTCTTTTTCTTCTTCTGCCTTGTTTTTTTTTTTTTTCAACCCCGTCCATTCCAAGGCAGGCAGTTTAAAAGGGTATTGTGTTTGACTTTATAGATGGATATTTAAATTTTTGGTATCGAAAGAAGAAAACAAATTTTCATTTTTTCGATCTGTTTCTTTTATGAAAATATATTATTATTGAGAATATCTTTCATTCAGAAAAGTAGCCTTTTCACATATTCCAAAACAATTGTTTTAGTAAGAATGATAAGATTTTTTTTTTTTAACATAACATTTTCTTTATATATATATAAAAAAAATAAAGAAGTTTTCCTTTCTGCTCAAGAGAAAATAATTCATGTGAGAATTAGATTATAATGTTTATAATACAGATTGTAGTACAACAGACATGTGATTATATAGATGTGTTTTCTCTCAATGTTTTTCATATATTATATAATTTTTTTTAATTGTATGGTATTCATTATCAATGCATACAGCTTACTGATTATATTGAGTATTTGTTTTAAATGATTCTGTATATTGTGTTTCAACGTATGGGTACCTAATTAGCCTGTAATAATTAAAATAAAAGATTTGCCAATTTATATGTATGTAATAACTAAAAATATAAGAGTGGAAAAGAAAATTAATTTTTTTTTTCTTTCTTCTCTCGGGCATTTTATTTTATTATTTGGCTTATTAAAATTTTCCTGCTTTATTTGGATTTGGACCTATTAAAACTCAAAATTTTAATAAATGTTTTTGGAACAATGGAAATTGAAACCAACTACACATGATAACTTGCTGAAGAAGTCATGTCTTTCATCAGATTTTTCAACAGTGAACTTTTGATTACGCTTTATTTCACCAATGTGTAAAACTTTTTTCTGGTGTTGCAAACCTACTTACACTCCAAACCTAGTGACACCCCAGCTTATCCCAAGTTCCTAGACTTTTCCATGTGAACATTTTCAGTTTTGATCTTCAATATAATACGACGATGGACTTTCATCGAGTACTTTGTGGCTATATATATATATAAAAAAAAAAGATACTGTGGACCTTTTTTTTTCTAATGTCGGGGGAAGAGATGATGGTGAGAAATACCACCATCTAGATCTAAACTAGCACACACTATAAAAAAAAAAGTATTTGGTTTTTTTTCTGCATATTAGCAGAGTATTTGGTATCATTTTAATCAGTGAACAGTGAACAATACAAATTAATGATCCATTTTAGGATCAGCGCATACAGATAGATAATTGTGGAACAAAGTGAACCACGGCAGTCAAGGAAATATTTGGTTTTCCGTTCCCACGAATGATTTAACTACACCTAATAAAAATGTCATGGAGAAAATTGTCAGAACAATAATATGACACATTTATTTATGAGAGTTTAAATAGGCACGAAGACCTCACAAGTCAAAGCATCTTTACCTCCCAGACACAGCACGGCGTCAAGAGGAATCGCTATTGTACCGACGGACCTATGAAACACTCAAGGGGAGTACCAAATTTCTCCCGCATGCCAATGGTCATCTCTCTAAAATCAGAGGTAGGGCCGAAACATGCAAATTTTCAAGAAGTTAAAACGTATAAGGCCTTAATTTTATGTGAAAAGGGAAAAATGGTTCCATCCCTTTTTTTTTGCTCCACGAAAAGAATGTGATTTTTCTTGAGAGTTCAGATTCAAAAAAGATGGAAAAGTAGAAGGTTGACTGCTCTCTAACTAAAAAAACAGATTTTGAGTGTGTGTGCCAATAGATGGAAATGTACGCGCTAAGAAAAAGCGAAAACGCGTCAGCCATTACCTCCTGCTGTCAACGTTATCTAGTAATATAAGGTAACAAACAATCCTCCTTCACCATTGTTCCATTTTATTTAATTAAGCTATATTCTTTTAATAATACGAATTTAAGTGTGTATGAAGATCCTACCCCGATCTAAATATAAAAGGCTAATCAAATAAATACTTCTAGGGTATGGAACTCTGCCTTTCAAAATCGAATTTGTTAATTCAGTAAGATAAGCTGTAATTCCCAGAAAATAAATGTTGAGAATACAGTTCTCAACTAGGATTGAATATTTTTATTTTTTTTAAACATTTATGTTTGTTTTTAATCATATGCTTATAATTACCTTGTAAATAAACTCAATTTTATATTCAATTAATTTTAGTCAGTTTTCCTTTTGTTTACTTAATTTATTGAATTAATATTAAGTCTTTTATTTCAGGAAATGTTTTCTTTAATATTACAATCTAGGTTTTAAAATAAGCCATTATTTATTTAATGTTACATAACTCTCTGCAGGTAACCTTTGATGATTGTAATTGGCTCAAAGAGGATCCGAACTTCAAAAATAATTCACAACGCAATGTTTTCTTTTCTATAATTAATTGATAAGTTGTCTAATAAAATTTTCTAAGTATAAATTATCATATCAGATCCTTAGAGTCATAGGTGCAAAATAAATACTATACGTCTCGGATAATTTAAAATACTCATATTAATCAATTAACAGCAATATAGTGGTAAATCCTATGCAATCAGACTTAAATTCAAATAATTTAATTGATCACTCTGTAGCATTCCATCAGTTACAGTAAAACCTCCAAAGTTGACCACCTCTCTATGTTGACCGAAATTTATAAGTTTGAATGGTCATAACGCATTTTCAATGGAGATTTACCTCTCTATGTTGACCACCTCCGTAAGTTGTATCTTGACCACTTTTTAGTAGGTTTTACTCTCTGTGACTTGACCACTGATGTTTTCTTGAATTTGCTTTTTCCTCCGTTTGTTCTCCATCTGGTTTCCAGGAATTTCTTCATCAGTCATTCGGCTTATCTGAGCAACACTCGCCCCCCTTGTGGTGTTCCATTCATTATTCACTTCCAGTATGATACAATGGGAGGGAAATGCTAGAATTCCTGGAATCTGTCGAAAAATGTCAAGGGAGTGGGGGATGTGCGTAGTGGTGTAGCTATACTCAGAATTGGAAAACAACGTGCACTGCTCACATGTGAAACACATTCCATTCTTTTTTTCTGGATGTCGCGTCGTGATGGGACTGGTAATTTATTTGCGAATTTTCATTAAAAATGGCGCAAAGAAAAGTTCTAAAAGAACTTAAATTAAAGGAGAAAGTGGATCTTCTTAATTTTCTGGAAAGCAGCAGCCAAAGAAAGACAGCGGAAAAATTTGGTGTGAGCAAGACAACTGTGAGCAACATTTAAACTAACATTTCGTTGGTTTAAAGAGATGAGATCAATCAATGCAAGTATATCAGGACCTATGCTTCAGAAAGTAGCAAAAAAATGTGCAAAAGAATTTGAAATAGAGGTCTTCCAAGTGTCAGCAGGTTGGCTTGAAAAATTCAAATTACGATACGAGATTCCTTAAAACGTTTTGTGTGGGGAATCGAATGAGGTTTCAGCTGAAGTTGTGGAGAAATTTATTGAAAAATTCCCAGAGTTTGCTGAAGGTTTTAAAGATGAGGACATCTTTAATGCTGATGAGCGCGGTCTCTTCTTTAAAGCAATGCCTGATAGAAGTCTAGTAATGAAGGGTGACACTTGCAAAAGAGGAAAACTTTCAAAACAGCGTTTTACCAGTATGACTGGGGAAAAATTGAAGCCTATGGTTATCGGAAAATCCGCAAAACCTCATGTATTTAAAAATGTAAAACTTGAAGACCTTCCGCCTATTTTTTGGAGAGTGAATAGATCCGCTTGGATGACAAGTGCTTTGTTCGAAGAGTGGGTTAGAGGAATTGATGCAGAAATGAGGGAAAAGAAGCGGTCTATACTACTCACCGTGGCCTCAGCCACCCGAAAGTGAATAATCTCACAAATGTGAAGCTAAAACTTGTGCCTCCAAACACAAGTTCGAAAACCCAACCTTTAGATCAAGGCAATATTCAGTCCTTCAAAGTGCACTACAGAGCTCAACTTCTGGAATGGATGATCATGAAAGCACAAACCTATGGTCCTTCTGCATTGGCATCGTCAACAGCTGCGTCAGTAAATGCTTTGAATGCTGTTCATTGGATTAATTCTGCTTGGAATAAAGTTACGCAAACCACGATTAAGAACTGCTTCAAGAAATCTGGATTTGTTACAGTTACAACATCGGTGCAAGAGGAGCTTCCTCTATCTCCCTTGCCAGTTTGTGATGGAGTTGATTATGTTACCATGGATGATGAAGTAATAACATGTGTTGAACCAGACCCACAGGCAATGAGATACTCTCTGCAACTAAGAAGAGCGAGGACTCTATGGTACAAGATATGGACGGCAAAGAGGATGGTGATACAAGTGACGACGAAACGGAAAAGTACCCGACTTTGAAGGAAGATGTAAAGCGCATGATGAAGCAACTTAAAGATTTTGCTGCAGAAAAATGCCCAAGCATGCTTAATGGACTTGTAAATTGTGAAAGTGCTTTTTGCAGTTACCTAATGAACAAAAAGAGGACTGAAACAAGAATTGAATTATTCTTTCAAAAATTGTAAAAATGTGCTGTATCTTCAGTAAAAATAAAAATGAGTAAGTGCTAATTTTTTTCTAAATTTTTAATTAAAAAATACTAAAAAGTTTACTAAATTTTTTCTAATATTGTTCTAAATATTTTCGAAAAATTCCCTAAGTTGACCACTTCCGTATGTTGACCACTTAGTTACAGTACCTTGGGTGGTCAACTTATTGAGGTTCTACTGTAGTTCTAAAGAAAACTTTTATTAATTAGAAATAGAAGACGAATTTCTCAAATTGAAGAGAAATTCTTCCAAAGTGCACGAAAATGTTTTCGTGTTGGTACTTTTTTAGAGAAGAATGAGTTTTCTTAGAACTTCATAAATAAATAAATAAAATAGAGAAATAAATGCATATATAAGGACAGTCGTAAAAAAAAGTATATTTGTATAAATTGTTATCTTTACGAATTAGTAATATTATATATATATATATATATATATATATATATATATATATATATATATATATAAGAAAAAAATAACCAATATCAATTGATCGTCATGAAACTATTCACAAAATACTTATTTAATGAAGAATGTATAAATTTAATGAGATACGAAATAACTCTTTCTAATACAAGGTTAATTAAAAATAGCTGCCAAAAAATATTAATAGTCTATATAAATCTCAATGTTCTGCTTAATTTAGAAAGAAAATTTATTATTAGCATAATTAGATTATTTTTTCCTATTAATAAATTTATTTATAACTCTCTGTTTTGGTAATTACAAACCTCATTAATGCAGTGCATCTCAAGAACTAATTCAATTAACTTTTTCTTCAAAAAGCTAATTTTTGCAAAGTTAATTTTCACTTGCGTTTGGTGCATTCTAATAAATTTACTATTCCAAACATGCTGTGGAAATAAAGTTTTATTAAACTGAAGAGGACCTTTTCTAACAATTTCGTTTTTCTTTCATTCGGAAAATAACTGAAAATTATTCATTTTTAAATTTAATTTTATGGAAATTTAAGGGGAAAAAAGTGGGAAAATTAGAAAATACTAAATGCCATAACTTGATTTTGCTGCAATTAAACTTTTCTTGAAATTATGTATTTATTAACTTGTTTATCCACTATGCAAGATTGAAATTGTTATTTTTAAACGAGTTACATTTTTAGATTATGCAGCCTTAAAAATTATTTTTAATTAGGATTTTTAAAGAAAATAATTTTAAAATTAAATTAATCTAAAATAACGAACTAATTATAGAATTTTTAAATGAAATTATTATTAAATTGATTAGTTTTAATATCTTTATAAAATAAGTTTTTTCCGCACAAGCATATGTTATTAATTTGAAGATATTAAAGGACACAAGAAATATAAGATACAATAGAAAAAATCATTAATCAAATATATATCATACATAAAATACGATTTAACATTTTTCCAGGTGAGGGAAAAAGTTTCCAATGCGGGAGTCGAATCCAAGACACTTGGCATAAATTGCCAATGCTCTGCCTCTTGAGTTACCGACACCGACACCAACAGAATTCACTCGAACAATATTTTTGACAATAGCATCTGGTCTGCCAGGTAGACAACTCAACAGAATATACTGTAGTTAAATGTTAACTCCATTAAACAATGGATACGTAGGTACACTTTATTGTTTTTAACTCCATCATACTGATTGAGTATGATGCAATAATTCAATCAACATGATTGAGTTAAAAATAATAAAGTGCAAATATATATTGTCAGATAATATTTAAACAAAAATAAAAGATCACAGATGCAGTGTTTGAAATCGCCCATGCTTGTCTGTTTATTGATTTAATAATCAATCAAAACTTGTTAATATTTGATTTAATTATTTCCTTTACCAGTCGAGAATCTTGTTACGTTGACAAGAGAAAATTTTCTCTCTCCATTAGAGTCAAATCTAATCGATGAAACACAGCACGTAATCTAAAAGGAATACATTTTATGTTTGGTTGGAAGATACTAAATTTAGCGGAAGACTTATGCTAATACATTATTCCACACTGTAGCCCAACCATTTTCATGCTACGAAATATATTCGATATTGCAAATATTTAATCCTCCCAGTGTTTGACAAATTTTCTTTTGTGTTTCAAATTGACTTCAGAACAAGCTTGTTTGATGTATTAACTTAATTTAGTCTATCCGGTTCAATTTAATGAAAGTTAACAAACAAGTTAAACGTTAATTCAAGAAAATAATTATTTCATTTTATCAAATCACATGTGAACGAGAAAGATTTGTTTGTTTGAAAAGAAACTGAGTGCAGTAACCCATTCGCTGCCAACCACGAGTATACTCGTGGTATTTCAATATAAAATTACGAATTCGCACCGGAAATTTCGAAAGAGGAATTTTTATTTTATGTAATCACGAAATGTCTGCAATTAAAATAAGTAAATATTGCTATTAGTGTTTTCTGGTAAGAATTCGAACTTTCTAAATAAAATAAAATTCCGATGATTTTAACCCGGCCAGTGAACGTGTTAAAATACTGTTGTTTCCACTAACAGAAAATATTATCGATTTTCGTGTAATTTTCAAATTAATGTATAAAATTTGTTTGTAATATGGTTTAGTTTGGCGACATTACATGCGGATTTCGCTCACAAAATCTAAACAGGCTAAGTAACATATTTTAGAATAAACGAGAAAAAATATATAGAAAAAGTCTTACTATAGCTATTACTATAGCGGTAGAGGTCTGCATGCCTCGGACCGTACAAAAAGTTTATTGGCTCGACCCCGGATAAAATCTAAAAGTGTTACCCGAGCTCGGCCCGCGATAAAAGCTAAAAGTGTCCTCGAGCTTAGACCGGCATGACTCAATTTCTACAAAACATGCCATATTTATGAAGCAACGTTATTCTATAATTAATGTTGTCGGTATTCCAAGATCAAGTTCACCATTAACGCATTGACGATCAGCTGAAAACCAAGAAATGTTTCGCACCAAATGCCTAATAGATTTTCCGTGGCGCTTGTTTATGGGGTAATGTTAAATGTAAAGTCTACAGACATGCATCAAAAACCATCGAAGAGCGGGATATAGCGATAATAGGTATGATAGGTCAGTTACTTAAGCAAATTATCGAGTATTTCGAGCAGAAACTTAATTACACAGTTTCCACAAATAGCAGTCATTTTGAGAAACTCTTTTTTTAATTCCATTTATTCTTATGTGTAAATCTTCAGAATTTGAAATAAAAGTAGTCTTCCGTTTAAAAGCTATTCATTTTTCCGTTATTGGGACAAAGTGAAGTACAAAGCATATGACATTGAGCGAAGTTATTCATCTAACTGATATTGCATTAAGCGAAGTATATTCATCTAACTGATATTGCATTAAGCGGGCTCGGCAATATTTTCTTTAAACACGGACATTTAACATTGTTATTAGAAACAAAATTTCATTTGATTTCATTTTTTAACTTACTACCATTAAATAAAAGCAAACTGAAGTGATAAAAAAAAAACTGTATATAAAAATTTTACCTATCGGAAATTTAAATAAAAGTTAAGATTACGAAAATATACAGATAAAATAATAAATTGCACACGAAACGAAAGAAAATGTCTGTTTATCTGTGAGATACATTTTGCCTCATGGAAATCGATCAACAGAATTATGCAACATACACGAATGCTAAGAACTCAAACGTGAGTCGGTATATTTTTACGGGTTTTACATGTGATTAAACCTCAAACTCTTCTTTAGCCAATCTCTCTCTCTCAGTGTTTATCTATCGGTTCAGATTTCGCTTAAAGAAAATAATAAATTGACAAAAAAAGAAATTTAATTCAAAAGAGTAAAGTTTCACATTAATTAAACATTAAGATCATGCGATGCGTCAGCGAGGAGTATACCTACTCAAACAGTAAGTCAAGCATGAAATGAATAAAACAGTAATTCTCAGAAGTGCGAATGACGAGAAATTGACTTCAAGGAAATTCTGTTGTTTGATCTTGTCAGTTGTCCCTTTATGAACAAAGTTCCGTCATCAGAAAAGAGAAGTAAATTGCAGTTTTTAAGAAACAGTCATGCGCTGCTGATTTTGCTGAATAATTAGTAAACCGTTTTCCACATCAATAGTTTTGTAAAATAAGATAAAAAAATAAATAAATAATGCAATGACGTAAAACTTGTCAACAATGTTTCATTTGCAATTTACATTGCTTAATAAATTTTATGGCTAGAAAAAGAGTTAATTTTTTTATGCATATAATTACTGATGATTGATAATATGGGAAAAATAATTATAAAGCGCTTGAAAAATTTTAAAGATTTTGTAAAATGGTGAAAAAAGGAAGTTAAGCTAACAGTAAAGTGAACATAAAATTGTAAAACCAATGTGTTTACCATTCCAGTGCCTGCGGAACACTTCCTCTTATCTAGTGGTTACTAGTTAATCCATTATCTGTGGTGTAGAGATGTAGGGTTTGAGTACCGCGTTTGACTGAAGTATATCAAAATCCCTTAAAGTTCTAAATTCCTATTTGTTTATGTATATTAAAGGGGGAGGGGATGTACAGCCGTCTAACTTAAAGTTCGAATGACGAGAAATTGACTTCAAGGAAATTCTGTTCTTTGATCTTGTCAGTTGACTGAAAAAAATGGGTAATCAAAATTGAGTAAAAAGTACTCAATTTTGAATACGTCACATACTCAAAATAGCTCCGATCCAAATGTACTCAAAATTAAGAAACACATGTACTCATTTTTGATCCCATGGATGTATTCAAATATCAACTGATATGTACTCATTTTTGATCCCATGGATGTATTCAAATTTAGAAATTTTTATGTCGTTAAAATAAAATTTATAGGATAAAAAAAGAAAAGTTACTTCGCGAGGACAACCTTATAAGGGCATCCTTATAACGACATAATTTTTATGTCGTTAAAATAAAATTTATAGGATAAAAAAAAAATTCGCGAGGACAACCTTATAAGGGATACATACATTTCTGCTTATTTTTTCATTCCTGCGTGAGTTTATAGCACTTAACCAACCCTTGCCCATGAGAGGAATCGAACCCGTGATGTCCTGTGTACTAACCTGACGACTCAGACCAACGCCCCATGAGTGGTCACGCTTCCTTCTCAAATGTTGTTAGTTATTTTGCAAAACTTGCAAAAACTTGAGGTTTCATCTGTAGATGGATTTTTTCAGTTCCAATATTTTTAATATTTCCTTTTCATAATTTTCAATATTTTGCTGTATGATTTGGTGCCTTATAACAGATAAATTTCAATTTATTATGTATTATATGCGTAAAACATTGCATTAAGAATACTGATTGCTTCTTTTTGCAACAGTACCAACAATTTCTTTATTCGAACATATACTTTTTTTTAAATTATTTGCCTGATTATCTATTTATCAATTCTAATAAAAACAACAATTATCTTAATCAGACGTGTTTATTATATGCTATTAAAACACTTTTTTTTTTTAATCATGTCTTATTTTAAAAAAATATGAAAATAATTTTTTTATAATAAATTAAATTATTATATTTCAGCTATGCTGAGAGCTTTTGCGTACGGTTCGGTTAAACTAAATAGTTAAAAAAAAATTATTTTTAGAGACAAATTTGAAATTAATTACCTTCGGATAGGTAGGTTCAAATCTGGACTTATTGATTTTATTTAAATTAAATTAGTTTAATTTATAAAAATATAAGCTAAAGAAATAAATTAAAAACGTTATAAAGTTAAAAACTTTATTTTTATAAAAGTAAAGAAATTTTTTGTAACTAATTTTATAAATTTAAGGAAAAAATTATAAACTTTGTAAAATTATAATTTATAAAATAATAAATTTTAGCGTAATTCATAAATTTGTAAGTCAAATCAGCTAAGTTTAATAGCAATTTGCATAGCTATAATTTGCAAAGATATTTTGTTATGAAACTTTTAAATAACACACTATTGCCTCACGTTAAAAAAGTTAAAATAAATTTTTAAAAAATTAGTGGGAAAAAAAATCATAATTTTGAAGTACCATCAAGGAAAAAAAAAATGTAGATGTGTAAAATGTGAGGGAAAAAAAAAAAGAGTAAATGTGTTGTAGTGGATCCACTTTGATGAAAATACCGAACAACCAGATCCACTTTTCATTTCTCTTATTCTTCGTTTTTCCTTCAAATAATAGCTTTTTAGGCTCCGAAATTTCGTCATTACACATTCTGAAATATACAAGTATGTTGGTTTTTATCATATGTTCATTTTTGATCAAAAAATACTCATTTCGATATGATTACATGAACTTACTCATTTTTGAGAATGCACATGTTCATTTTTGATCCAAAAATACTCATTTCGAAATGAGTACATGGACTTGCTCATTTTTGAGTACTTTATTTTGTTCAGTGTTGTCACTTGTGGAACAAACTTTCGTCATGAGGAAAGATAAGTAATTGCAGTTTTAAGAAATGCACCATTGATTTGCCGAGCAATTAGTAAACCGTTTTTCACATCAATATATATATATATATTGACGGCTTTGGGCCATATGCGGCTAGCGGGACACATTTTGGACAAAACGTTTAATAAAACATCTAAATTAATGTACAAAACGTTAAAATAACAAAACGATTTTTACATAATTTATTAGTCAACCATACTGGGCAACTCACATATAATGGCCAGTCGAATATCGAGAAAATTCAGAAAGATATCGGCAATATAAATAGCTGAATTTTAGTTGCTTTCTAAAAGCAGGTTAATGATAAGAGATTTTACACAAATTGTTATTTTTACATTTTTTTTTTCATTTCCTTTTTTATTGACGCTCGGAAGAATCATCAAAACGAGCCTGTTAAAAAAAAAAAAAAAAAAAAAAAAAAAAAAAAAAAAAATCAAAATGCAAGAATTTGCTTCAAAGCTACGCATGGGACATACCTTAAAATCTTAAATACTAACTCCTTTGTTGGAAGTCAGTGAATAAAAAAAGGCAATATGTGGAAAATCCCTTATCATCTAGCTACTTTTAGAAAGCAACTGATATTCAGCTCAATTTATCACCGATATGTTTCAGAATTTTCACGATATTCGACTTGCCTTTTTATGTGCGTTGTTTTGTTTCTTGTTTTATGCCGTATTCTGTCAAAAGAAAGAAAAATGTTCTTAACCCTTTTAGTCGGATGAAATGAAGCACTGGCTGAGATTTATTCAAAGAAGTAGGCTAAATTGTTTTACAATACCTTTAAAAAATTTAATTCGAGAAATATTAATAATCGCAGAATAAATATTTTTAAAGAATAATTTAACATTTCAACAAAATATTTAATTCCTTTATTATACAGCTCTCAACCATTATCTCTTTTCGCAGGGTAATTTTACATTTTATTCAAGAATTAAAAGCATAGAAAAATATTACTTTGAAATGTATTTTAAAGTAGAACACCCAACATTCTTCAACTTGCTTTTACCGAATTAAAATTATATTTAATTTTCATGGTTGTTTTTACGGTCTTGAAATTGAATTACGTGTTTAAAAATATATCTAAAGTTACTGTTAGTTACATACATATGTTTAGTATTGCATACACACATTAAAAAGAGAAAAGAAAAGCTATGAATATGAAAACAAAAGAAGATCATTAAAAACTCCGGAAAAAAAAAGACTTCTAATCTACTTAATGGAAATTAAATAGATATTTAAAAGCAATGAATAACAAAAGAATAATATAAATGTTGAAAGAAATAAACAGAAGCATCAATAAGCTTCTTTTGAATCTGTGTAAAGTGTTTATGTGTAAGGCCTAATGACTTTTTTTTATATATGTATTTCACAATCAGATAAAACTTAAACACAAAATTGTAAAAATGACAGTATTGGATTCTTAAATTAAACATCTAACGTAATTTATGCAATAAATAAATAAATTAAAATAAATTAAAAACAAAGCATCAAACGACTTTTTTAAAACTGAAAAAGGCACAGTTGCTTAAAAAAATTAATGGTATGAAAATAAGCACATTTAAAATTTCTACTTTTTGTTTTTTTGCGGAAATTTTTTAACATATACTATAGGAAACTAGATTGGCAATTTTAGCGCTTTTATATTAACAAATAAAAATGAATAAATGACAGCAAAAAATAAATCATGAGATAAATTTAAAGATTCAAATGTTATTTTATGCTGTTTTCCATAAAAAAGTTAATTTACAAATCTAATGTGAACATTGGATGAATATGTACATTATATAGATGAAACAGCACCAAAAAACTGGCAATAAATCACAATTAAATAATAAAACTTTGTATGAGTCACCATAAACACAAAGAATGTGTCCTATGTGTTCTTTTGTTTTTATGGTTATTCACACAAAGTTTTATTATTTAAACGTACATTATATATTTGAACACATAAAAAAAAGAAGAAGAAGAAGAGAAAAGCCATAAATACAAAGATATAAGAAGTTCATTAACGACTGGAAAAAAGTATCCTCAATCTCTTAAATGGAAAATTAAATGTGTAAAAGAAAACAAACAAAAAAAAAACAAGACAAATGTCGAAAGTAGACACCTGCACGGGCTGAAATTTCCAGGCCACCCCGTACAAAAACTGTACTGGCCCGGGCCGACTCAATTTCTAGAAAACATGTCGAAATTTCTGAATCAATATTAACCTACAAATAGAATTATTCAAAAAGTACGCTTAATCATGCATAGATTTTATTTTTAGATTATATGTCCGGAATTTATGGAATACGGAATAGCAATAATATTAATGAGCACTTAGACAATTATGTACATATAAGCACTGACTAAAAAGATTGAGTTAGACAATTACATTCACGTGATGATTCAGTAAGAAAATAAACATTGTTTATACTGAAAGAAAAATATGGTAAAAGAAGTGACTAAAAAAATGAGTTAGACAATTACATTCACATGATGATTCAGTAAGAAAATAAACATAGTTTACACTGAAAAAAGAAGATGGTAAAAGAAGTGACTAAACAAATTGAGTTAGACAATTACATTCACGTGATGATTCAGTAAGAAAATAAACGTAGTTTACACTGAAAGAAAAAGATGGTAAAAGAAGTGACTCAAAAAATTGAGTTAGACAATTACATTCACATCATGATTCAGTAAGAAAATAAACATAATTTACACTGAAAGCAAAATATGGTAAAATAAATCACAATTTAAAAGATCTACAAAGAAAAATAGCAGGTTTTGAAACATATTCTTCTGTAATTTAAACCAAATTAAATTTCTGAAGATTTCATTAAACAAATAATATATAGGATCACTTTATTTTTACAAAAATAAATAAATAAACTTCCAGCCCAACAAGGTCTGTAGGGAAAGAAAGAAGTCCAGACCCGACTCGGAACGAATGAAGACCAGACCCGGCCCACCACGAGTCGAATGAAATAAAATTGGCCAAGCACGGGCCCGTATAAACTTCTAGTTGAGTTAAACAAATAGAGCCATGAATAAACACCTTTTAAATCCATGTAAAATTTTGATGTAGAATGTCTTATGAGATAAGGGCATTTTTTATTTATATATATAAAAAAATAAATAAAGAAATTTAAATATTTTTTAAAGAAAAAAAATATATATATATACTTATAAGACAGAACTAAATCTCTTCTGTAAAATTACAGAACTTCAGTAAGATTACAGAATTTTATTCCTAAATAAAACATCTAAAGTACTTAATGCAAAAATAAGCCATTATATGTTAACAAAACGCCTTTAACACTTTTCAAAGAATAACTAAAAACATAGGAAAGTGTGGTATTAAAAACATAGAAAAATATAAATTTGAAACATATTTTTAATTTCTAAAATTCTCAAATTTACCCTTATTAAAATAAAATAACATATAATATACTTGATATGAATTGTTGTTTGTTTTCTTATATTTTATTTTTCTTTCTTTCTTTTCTTTTCTTTCTATTTTTTTCTAAAAAAAGTTTAATTTACATATTTAAATTGAATATTAGATGCATATGCATAGTACTGGGGAAAAAGGGAGAAGCTATAAAAGCGAAAACCAAAAAAAAAGTGCATTAAAAATTTCTGAAAAGTTTTCTAATCCCTTAATGGAAAATTAAATACCTATATAAAATAAATTAATAAGAAAAGTGTAATACAAATATTATGAGTAATAAACAAAAACATCAATGAATTTTTTCTGAGTCCATTTAAATGCTCATATGGAATGTTTAATAATTTCTTTTTTTTCTTTTTTCGTTTATTTATTTCATTAGGCGATCCAACTTGAAAAACAAAACTGTAAAATTATAGAATAATTTCTAAATTAAGTATCTAAAGTATGTTATGCAAAAAAAAAGTAGACATCTAATGGCTTTTTGAAAACTGAGCAAAGTGACAGTTAATGAAAAGCGATTTAACAGGGTAAAAATAAGTGTATTTGAAATTTTCTTTTACTATTCTGTAGAAATTGTTTTTATGATAAATTAACGTTGCAAGTTAAATTTTATTTAGTAAACAGATTAGCTTAGTAAGATATTTTTAATGCTTTTATCGTAATAAATACAAATCACCAAATGCAAGAAAAATCTAACTTTTAAACTTTGAAAAAAAAAACCCCACAAAAACGTGGTCGGTGCTTTTATTTTCAAACAGATTCGCATTATTTTCTACAGACTCAAACAATCTTTTAAACAACTGTATGAAATAGATACATTAAAATCCTGTCATAAACGCAAAACTTTATAGCCCCGGCAAATAGAATGAATATATTCCAGTTAAATAGAATGATGCTTGAATGGAAACTTGTCTAAAACAAAAAAATAATTCCCGACTTTGAAGGTTTTATTGTATATTGATTATTTTCTAAATTATATTGCATGGCTCTCCGCATCGATTTCTCATATTTTACGTTTCTCTTGTAGAAATAGCTTTTGCATTTGTTCCATTTTTCTTTTCCTTTTCCCTTTTTAAACAAATATATAAAATACTTCTATGGTTTTTAAATCTATTAGAATTCATAAAGTTTTCAAAATTACTTTTATGGAATTCAAAAAAACATTAACTTTACCTAATAATTTGAACGATAATTTGTTGTGGGTTTGCTAAAATAAAACTCTGATTTAATTTTTTTTGTTTATTTTTCTAAAGAAAAGATAATTTACATATCTAAAACGACCATTAGATGCATATGTAAAACGTGGTTAAAAGAGAGAGAGGGGAGGGGATGAGAGGATGGGGGGGGGAGAAAGTCATGAATATGAAAACAAAAGAAGCTCATTAAAATCTCCCGAAAAAAAGAAAAAAAACTTCTAATCTCTTTAATGAGAAAACAAATAGATATATAAAATAAATGAATAACAAACGAATAATACAAATGTCGAACGAAATAAACAGAAGTATCAGTAGAATTTTTTTGAATTCATGTAAAATGTTCGTATGAAATGCATAATGTCTTTTTTTCGTTTATTTATTTCACAAAGAAATGGAACTCGAAAAACAAAACTGTAAAATTTGATTTATAAATTAAGCATCTAAAGTACGTTATGTAAAATATTATGCATCAAATGAGTTTTCAAAACTGAGAAAAGGGACAGTAAATCAATAAATATTTAATAAGATAAATATAAATGTATTAAAAAAAATTTCTAGCATTCTTTAAAATTGTTTTTATGATAAAATATTGTAGCAAATTAGATTGTTAACTTTTTAATGCTTTTATCTTAATAAAGAAAATCAGTGAATTTAAGTAAAAATCAGATCCTATTAAAATTTAAAGATTGAAATTAAGCACAATTTAACACAGTAAATGCTTTTATTTTTATAAAGATGTTCACTAACTTGTACAGATAGATTCCAGCAATCTTGTAAGTAACCGTATGAAATATCTACATTAAAATTCCACAATAAACGGAAAATTGCATCGTCGCAGCAGAATACATT
This sequence comes from Maratus michaelseni, assembly GCA_963931845.1. Classification (NCBI taxonomy): domain Eukaryota; kingdom Metazoa; phylum Arthropoda; class Arachnida; order Araneae; family Salticidae; genus Maratus; species Maratus michaelseni. Next base: position 79,153,970 of record OZ007592.1, read on the forward strand.
CTAGTTATAAGAGACAGTGTACTTGTTTGGGCGAAAACCTGTTTAAATCGGAATTTTTTCCGACTTAGAAGGTTTTCTTATACATTGATTATTTTCTAAACTATACTGAATGACTATCCATGATAATTCTTCATGTTTAATATTTTCTTTGCAAAAATATGTTTTTATTTACTATTTTACTTTTCTATTTTCTTTTCCTGTCTTTTAAAAAACAAAAACAAATGTATAACATCCTTGTATGAAATCTATTCAAATTAGTATTGTTAAAATTTTAAAACTGACTTCTATCGAATTCACATAAAATCATATTTGCATGAACGATTGTTTGTTTTTATATTTGTTGAAATAAAATTACAATTAAAAAAAATATTATTTTATGTTTTTACAGAAAAAAAGATAATTTATATATCTAAAGCAAGCATTAAATGCATATCTAAAGTTTTTTTTTTTTTTTTTTTTTTTTTTGTAAGAAGAAGTGAAGAACCATGATTACGAAAACAAAAGAAAATCAGAAAATATCGAGTAAAAAAAAGACGGGAGAATCGAACAGAAAAAATCAAATATATGCATAAAACAAATGAATAACAAAATAACAGTACAAATGTCGAAATAAATAAATAGAAGCATCAGTAAATTTAATCTGAGTCCATTTAAAATGTTCATATGGAATATTTAATGTTTTCTTTTTTCTTTTCTTTTCTTTTCTTTTTTTTTTTTGTCGTTTATTTATTTCACTAGAACTTGAAAAACAATACTTTAATATTACAGAATTTAATTCATAAATTAAGCATCTAAAGTACGTTATGCAGTAAAAGAAGAAAAAAGTAGGCATCAAATGACTTTTTCAAAACTGAGAAAAGGGACAGTTAATAAATAAATATTTAATAGGATAGAAATAAAGTGCAATTAAAATTTCTTTATACGAAATTCTTCTATTTTCTTTTCTTTTTGTGGTAAATTTTTTAACATGAAATAATGTGGCAAAATAGATTATTAACTGTTAAAGTTTTTATCTAATAAATTAGAATGACTAGGTGTAAAGTAAAAATATAAATTGTACTAAAATTTAAAGATTTAAGTAAAAATATTTTAAGGTAAAAACATAATATATATATTTTTTTTTATTTGTGATTTTGTTTTTATTATAAATATACTGTACTTTTACTACTGAGGTTTAAATTAGTCCGTTTTTTTTTTTTTTTTTTCAAATTTAGCATATTAAATTCTATTGCATTTATTTTAAATAAAAAATTTACGAATCCGAACTTGTATGCAATTACATACGACGTTTATTTTTCCTACTTATTAAAAATTGAACTCCTAGTTTAATAATGAAAAAGAATTAAGTATTATTTCAGATTTCAAATATTTCTGTTTGCAGCTAAATAGTTCATTCCAAAAATAATTATAACGCCACCGCCAGAATTGAATCTAGGCCTTTTTCACTTTATTGGCTTAATCTGCAAAAAGTGTTGCATATAAAAACATGAAAACTGATAGCTTTATAGAAAAATGTATGGTAAACATGCCAAAGCAGACCGTTTTTAAACTGAAGATTTATATTAAACGCTATTTAATGTTGAAATTGGTCAAGATAGTTCAGTTATATAAGTTTTATAGAATAAAAAACTATGCATAGCAATTTAACTATCTTTTCCAGGCATATACTTTACTTAGATGTGGCTCTCCTCTAACAGAATACCGTTATTTCATTGCAATCTCGTATTTTAAATAAATAAAATGTAACATAAATAACAATAAAATAAGACTAACTCTAATTTTGATTTCACAATCCTATCACGTTGCAGATACAAATTATTTTATTAAATAACAATACACATTACATGATAACTAAACATTAAGAAAAATCACAATTTAATAAAACAGTACATCTGTTACTGAATGATGTTTCTTTTTATAGAATAAAATAAACATAAAAAGTAATGTTTTCTAGATTTTTCTAAAATTACTTTTCTCTCGAATAACTTTCCCTCTGTAAGGGAAAACGCCGAAGTTTCTCATAAAAAAACGAATATCATGCAAATGAGTTGAACATTTTTAATTTCCGAAATTATCGTGATGAAAAGAGAGCATATAAGATTTTCTTAAAGGAATCATATGTAAGTTTTCTTTTACTATTTAATAGTGCATAAGTTTACTTAAAGTATTATTTGCAAAGATGATTTCATTAACATATATATTCTAACGATTTCATTAGAGTGTTAATTTCATTAGAGTAAGTAAATTTATAAATATTTTGGCCGGTTTTCAGGTAAGCGTAAAAAATTTAAATCGGATGAAATATTCACAACTATTTTATAGATGCTTTTTTTTTGTTGTTGTATAATCGGTTTGTGATATGAATGATTTTACAAATATGTAAATTTAAAATTTGGAAAACAACAATAACAAATACAAAAAAAGCGAAAAAAAGTGCTTTGCAAAAGTAAAAAGAAATATATATATATAATTCCTTTGAAATACATAAATAATAATAATAATAATAATAATAATAATAATAATAATAATAAGGTATTTTCACTAAATCTGACCAAATCTCTAATTTAGAGATGACATGTAATTAATCTATATATAGAATGCTTAATTTAAAAATAAAAAGCTAATATATCTTTACATATTTACAAAATGATGTATGCGTTTATAATATATAATATTATAATAAGATCATAATGCAGAAAACTAACACCTTGAAATGTGGTGGGGTCCCACGTAATTTTAATCATCAAATGCACCAATGGCACCAGAATTTTTATGTAAAATTTTGCTTTTATAATGTACGCTAAGAAAAGCTTTTACTTGTTTTCAAATAAATTTTTTCGTAAATCTTGGTGTCAATTATTTCAAGATTTTAGCAACATAAGTATTTTGCCCCCGAAAGGATTAAACCGTTGGTAACCCTGACCTCCCTCAATACATTCAATCCGCTTGGTAGGATTTCCTCCCAAAATATATTTTCAGGATTCGCATCACTTTTTTGAAAAGTAATATTTGCCTTATTTAATGACAGAAATATGCGATTAATTATGGGGAAGATATTATTTTGAAAATTGTGCTATAGTCAAAAGTCAAAACCACGCGTATCCTGTTTTTTGCACCTACACTGGTTATACACAATTTTAAAGCAACATCAATTGATTTTGCCACTCATTTACAAACTATGCACTATTTTCTTACAATTTATTTCCTACATAAATTGTAATTATTAGATTTGGTGTTGTTCCATGAATTTTTACTTCATATGACTGTGTTGTTTCCCACAGGGAAACATCAAACTTTTCTTGCGTAAAAGTTTTCTTGTTTTCTTGCCAAGGAAAAAGTTTTTTTTTCTTACCAAACAAGAAACAGCCAATAATTCAACAGTAAATGCCAAACGTGTCCTTAGTCTATAATAATATACGAGAAAGGAAGGAGTTGTATGTTTAAAATGCAAAGAATCTAAAAAATATATATTCTCGGAACAAATGGGTATTAGCTGATTAATGATTCTTGTATAGTTCCACCCGAACATACGGTCTTACTTTAATATAAGTTCTATGAAGATTTCTTGGCTTTAATTGGCAAAAGTATTGACTGTAAATATCTTTTGAAATTTTCAGGTCAACGTAATGTTATTGCGCTGACAAGGGATTAAAACGTAGCCTGAAACGTCTGCTTGATTTTTTATATATTGCATATTTGTATATTTTTGTGGTTTTAACTTATATTGTCTGATTAAATGTGACATTTTTTTGGACTATATAGTTTCATTTTTTTTAAATCCCACCCTTCACGCGGAGGTTGGTGGGAAGATTTTTCCCCCACCAGAGCTCTAGAGCACCATTTCAGCATGCAAACACAAGACCTGGCATTGCAAATTTATTTTAAAATTACTCTAATTGTAAAAAAAAAAAAAAAAAAAAAAAAAAAAATTCTTAATCATTAGAAATGACTAAGAGAAAATAAAATCTCTTATAAAAAATCGCTTTACAACGCTCGAAAAATACAAAATTTTTAATTCATGAAAATTTGAAAGTTTTAATTCTTATCTCGGAAAAACAACTAGACATTGACACAGTATTGACTGTTGCCATGTGGGTGTGGTCGAAATGGGAAGTAAAACCTCTAAATCATTTTATCCATTTTAATATCAAATGAATTGAATTGTAAATATATATATATATATATTTAATTTATGTGTGAAGAAATTCACCCGTCAGAGCCTAAAGGGTTTTAATGTTGTCGCACTACTTGTTAATATTATAGTACATGATGTCCATAAAAGAACTCCGCGGTTTTGAACCAATTTTTTTTAATTCAATAATAAAATTAGGTTAGTTAATGTTATATATATGTACTTAAAGGTAAATTTATCAAGATTTTTGCCCTTTAGTATATTTCCATGTGTGCCCCGTTTGCGGCACGGCACACGTTTCTTTAAACGCACGTAGCCACTGATGAATGGTTTTGTCCGTAGGCGCATTACCACCATAGGTTCCGCTGTACAATGGTAACAGATCCAGTTTCTAAAAGCCAGATAACACACTGTCCCTTTTGTTGTTGTGTCGCCATCGCACTGCATTAACCTAATGGAATCGGAATGAGCATCTGCTACGTTACTTCAAGTTCAATGACGCGCAGCGCTACCCAGTGTTGAAAAAAACAAATTGAAACTGGTGTGGATAAAAATTGATGTGCTACTGATTTCTTCTAAATTAACTGACCTGACCTAACTCATACCGTTCACTCGATATGATTTTTTAAAAACCCGGAGTTCTTTTATGGACACCCTGTATATTATTTAATAAATGCACATAGAGCTAATAAAAATAATATACTCCCAGTCTTGATGCCTCATCTAATTACATTACAGACAGAAATTATTTTTATTAAATAAAAATAAACATTAGCTTATATAATTAGCATAAAAATAATCACCGTTTAATAAAACGCTACAGCTATTACTAAATAATGTTTCTTTTTATAGAACAAAATAAACATAAAAAGTAATATTTCCGAGATTTTTCTAAAATTTCTTTTTCATCGTATAACTTTCCCTCTTCGAGAGAATAAAAAGTAATGAAAAAGCTTCTCATAAAAAAAAAAATCCAAATATTATGCAAATGAGTTGAATATTTTTAATTTTCGGAAAAGTCAACATGAAAGGGAACGCATATTTTTTTTAAAGGAATGAGTAAATTAAGCTCTTTTTTAATTTATAGTATATACGTTTCTTTAAAATGCTACTTGCAAAGATGGTTACATTAAAATTCTGACGATTTCATTGGAGTGTAAAAGTAAATTTATGTATATTTATGGCTTCTTTTAAGGGAGTGTTTCTACTAAAGTTTAAAATGCGTAAAAATTTAGTTCTGATTAGATTATAAACATCCACAACAAGTTAGTGTTTTTTTTCCCTTTTTGGTAGTTTGGAAAACGTTATTTGTAAAACGATTTTACTAATAGCGATACACCGAATAGTTGTTTTGGTCGAATACCAAATACCGATTATTTAGCATGCACATAAACCGAATACCAAATATTCGGCCGTCCGAATACTACTATATTTCAGGATTTAAAGATATTAAAAAGTTAATTTTTAAAACTGTTTTATATCATATTTATCACGAATACTTCTATTTTGGGAGAGAATAAACTTTTAACAAGTAAGCTTTACAGTGAAAATAAATAGATAAATAATTATGCTTTCAGTTATTATTTAAGAAGGGAATAGTCTTAAAACTTTCTTAATTAATAAAACTTTAAACTTCATTGCTTTATTTGTGAATTAAAACAAGGGGTGGTTATAATATAAGTATCTGTATTTGGAGCTGTATGTAGCTTGAAGGAATAACTGGAATGAAACCAAAATCGGTACACTCACTATTCGAGAAAGGGGGAAGAAGAATGGAACACTAAAAAAAAATATTGCAATAAACGCCGACAGATGGCGCTTTTGAGTGTGAAATGTAATGTGTAATATTATGTACCGTGGAGGTGTCGCAAACCACAGTGACTTTACCGCATATCACAACATGTGCGAAACATCACTCCTGATGCGTTACATTCCACAGTTGAGCACGTCGAATACTGTTGGTCGAATACTGTTGGCACGTCAATACCAACACCGTCTGGATTGTGTCCTCCAGCACAATGGCCATGTGGTACCTGAAGATGATTGGCACCGCCATGCGAAAGCGTAACCACATTCACTGTGACATTTTACAGTAAATTAGGTATGCCAACCGGTTTTACGCCCTAATTCTTTGTTCTTGTATTACACATTACATTTCACACTCAATAGCGCCATCTGTCGGAGATTATTACAATTGTTTTTTATTGTTCCATTCTTCTCCCCCCTTCTCGAATAGTAAGTGTACCGATTTTTGTTTCATTCGCGTTATTTCTTCGAGCTACAGACAGCTACAAATGGAGATACTTATATTATAACCACCCTGTAAATGGATAAAACGATCTTATATACTAAAACACACATTCTAAAATCGAACAGAATTTTAGTTTTTTCTAAATCAATTATTACTTTTATGAATTTTTTCTCGTTCCCCCTTTCACTAAGATAATTATGACTGATTGGAGAGAATTTAGAAGGAATATTTTACAGTCATATATTTTATATTTGTCAGGCACACTGTTAAAAGTTTTTTTGCTCGGTCGAACCAACTTTTGGTGCTGCAGCAGATGCAATCATAAAATGGTAAAATCTCGTTCCGACATTAGGAGCTATGGTTCAACAAGATGTTCGAGCGAGATTACTCCATCTTATGGTTGCAGCTACTGCAGCACCAAAGGTGGTTCCCAGGACAAAAATTTTAACAATGGAGGGAGCATAAAATAAGGTGTTTCTAATATAATGAAACAAACTTTCAGGGCTGATAATGTGCATTAAAACTCTTCATCAGTGAGATTTGAACATCCTCTCGCTAACGTTAAACCTATAGTCGTGTGATTTTTAAGCTATTTTCTTTAGGAAATTAAAATTTTAAACTTCATTTTCCTGTGTAATATTTACTTAAAGAATGTCTCTTTCTTTCTAGTTGTCAAAATACTTCCAAAATATATACTAAATTTATAATATTGTTGTGTTAAAATCTTAGCGAAACTGAATAAGATTTTTATAAATATTTTAACAGATAAAAAAAAAAGAGAGAGAGACATTCTTTAACAATATAGTACACAGAAAAAATAAGTTAAAAATGTTAATTCACTGAGGAGATATTTTCGTTAACGAGGGGAAGTTGAAATCTCACTGATGCCTTAAGGCAAACAACATTTGCACATCAAACCAGTGTCTCACTCTACTTATTCAGTTAAAAGTAGATAATGTGTTTGTTTTTAAAGGTGAATCTGGATTTTTGTTCAAAACTTTAACAATAAGGAAGATACTTTAGTGAGATTTTCATCAGATTCACTTTGTATTGTATAAATGTGATGACATCATTCGAAATGCGCTGAAGTTTGGTCAGTGACATAATATGTACTGTCAGCTGCATTCCATATAAAGGAGCTCCTAGGTCTGTATTGGAGTGGGATACTCTATATTTTTGACTGAAAAAGGTGAATTGCAATTCAGATTTCCTATACAGAATTTGATTCTCTGGATACGTAGTATCATTCCAGAAAGTTTGTTTTACTATTGAGGAAATATTTTGTATTTAAAAAATTAAAAAATAAATTGTTAACCAACAATATTCAATTACATTTATTCAGCAATCGCCATTGTTGAATTATTGCTATAATTGAAAATCCTCTAACATCATTAATATCGTCATTAATAATTATTTTCTAAAGTGTTAACTTTTCAAAAAATTAATTAAATAATGTTAAAGTAATGATTTTTATTTAAATATGACTTTATTTAATGATAATTCTGAATCTTTCTGCATCTTTATTCACTGGCAGTTTAAAACACCAGTTATATAAGATTCTTTCTTAAAATGTTTTGAATTGTTTTATGTATTCGGTTTGGCCGAATATTTTGATATTGGCTAACGAAATATTCGTAGTAGGGCCAAATACAGAATATATACCAGATATTCGGTGCATCCATATTTACAAATATGTAAATTTAACGAATGAAGACAAGATATTATTTAAAAAAAAATTATTTTAATTTTACTTTTTTGGAAAAGAAAAACAACAAAATCAAAAAGCAGAAAAGTTATTAAACCATATAAATTATGTAAAGTTGTTAGAAAGTTAGGGTTAGAAAGTTGTACTTGAGTAGATAGTTGTTTAAAGTTACACTACGCCAACAAGTTTTCAGTTCTTGTTAGTCTTTCTGAAAAGCCGTTTATCTTACCAGAATGAATGTAATCAGCCGATTGGAAGTACTGAGTTCACACAATGATGGTCTGTATTCAAGTATAAGCGTGTTGTCTGTTGTGTTTAAGAATTCGTAAGATTCGTGAAAGAAACTGTTATAATGGATAACTGTCTTATGTTTCTAAAGAATTAAATTAGTTAATTCGCAAAACGATTTCAGAACTCAACAGTTTTAAAACGGTATCACACGGTAGAAAATTTTAACAACAAAACAATATACGCAACACGTTCATTCAGCTTCGACGGAAGCTGAACGAACTAGTTCTGCGAGAAGCTGTTTGTGAGGTTACTGTGTATTTAGTGAATAAAGATTCCAGAATCGATGCACATCTCTGCCTCTCTGGTTTTCAAATCCAGCTCTCTTAGAGGTGTCATTTCATCCATTGGTTTGAAATGAGCAAAGGGAAAAAAAAACTAATGTATTTATACCTTCCTCAAGTGGAACTGCAGAAGACAATTGCGTAACACAAAGCTGATCACCAGGCATTAAAATTTTCAAATCGATTGGTCGAGTTTAACGAGCATAGACAAATGTACAACTTTTACGTGAAGAGAACGAAAGTGTTGGTCAGCACAAAACGCTTTTTTTTTTGAGCAATGAAGATTTTGTTGCTAATAATGTTGTGTACGGTTAAATGTTGAGAGAAAATCGCCCGCGGCGCGTGACGGCTACCAAAAGAAACTTTTGCAAGGAGTGTAAACTTTGTCCTCGTCCAGTACCATTATCCCCAAGTACTCAAATAAAGTGTTGTATCCTGTGTGTGTTTGTAAAGTTATCACATCTATAGAAAGTCTATCCAGCATAACGACCGTCATCACCAATGAAAATATTGTTTCAGTTTTGGGATAACCATTAGCATAATTACATGCGATTCGATTTATTGTAAAAAGTTTGCTGCTACCCATGGCAAAAAGTATGGTATCAGCACTCGATCACAATCAAATATATGCATTTCTATTATAATTGGAAAGTGATAATCAATTTGTTTTTAAATTATGATCATGAACATTGCTGAGATACACAGACACAACACAAATTGCAAAACAAGCACTCAATTTTTGATAATTATTTTTCTAAAACTTGTAAGAAAAAAAATTGGAATCATGTCGATTTGGGGAAAAAATGTTTGGCATTACTCGCTTGCTTATGCAAATTTTTATGCTTGGTGATCAGCTTTGTGTTAGACAATGGTCTTGTGCAGTTCCACTTGAGGAGGGTATAAATATATTAGGTTTTTTTTTTTCCTTTGCCCAATTCAAACCAATGGATGAAATGACACCTCTAAGAGAGCTGTATTTCAAAACCAGAGACACGCTTATTAAGCCGCTAAAGAAAAGAAAATCTCAGAGAAATTTAGAAAAGACATTTTCACACTCACAATTTAGTGTTTCAAAAAGTTAAATTTTTTTTATAGAGATTAAAAATGTGAAAAACTGTCTCAGTTTTGGTAGACTATGAGCTACATCAGGAAGTCAAGATAGTGCTTTATTAAAATTTTCAGAAATATGTGACGGAAAAAATGTAATGATATGAATATTGAATGGAAGAAAGCATCAAAGGCCAAGGTGTCAAGCAGAATGTTGCGCAATAGAGTAAATAAAGTTGCATAACATTATCGCAACGTCAGAGCGAATTTGGTTGCTGACAGTGTGGCACAAACAAGCCAGATTATAATAGGCAAAAATATACCGGGACTCGTCTATTGATGATTAGAGAAAAGTGATTTTTAACGATGAGTCAAAAATTTCTAATGGTGCAGGTGACGATAGAGGAAAATTAATTTGGAGGTCGCAAAATGAAAGGGAGAGTAAAACGTGTTCCAATTTTCGTCTTAAGTTCCCTGATTTAAGCATGATTTTTTGCTGCATGTCTTCTAAGAAGGCTGGAAGATTCTATGTTGTGAATATGAAAATGGGAATTTAGAGATACATGTTTCAGTTTCAGAAGATTTCCTGATTCCTTGTTAAGAAGATCAATTTGGAGACAGTGATATAATAATTATGGTTGACAATGTTCCGTACCATAAGTATAGAATAGTGAATTTTTTTTCTCTCTGACAATATTGTCCCTCAAATGGAGTGGCCCACGTGTAGTCCAGATCGAAAATATATGGTATATTTTGAAAAACATGGTATTGGAGATACAGCCAAAATCAACATTGGAAATAAAAGACTCTATGCGAGAAGCATGGACAGCCATCTATCGAAATAAGTGTGAAGACCTTAATAACTCTACGCCTGTCAGAATTAACAATGATATATTCCAAAATTTCTTCTCAGGTAAGACGCGATTTCATATTTTTTTTTCTAGTAGCATTTGAAGAAATGAAATTACATAAAATAATTTTGAAGACATTTTGCAAATATTTTAGTTAATGTGTTCTATGTATAGTTATGAATCTGTAACAGAAATAAAGTTTCACCAGCTTAAAAACTTCATATAAAATTGCTCATGCTCACATTCTGTTTCGTGTTGGAAAGGTAGATGCTGATTCCATACTTTTTAACAGGGGCAGTATAAATATTATCAAGCACTCAATTTATAGTTCCATAATATTCATCTACGTGGTTACTTGACAAGTTAATATTACGGAAAGACTAACAGATGAAGCAGTCATCATCAATAACACATTGTTTGTTCAGAACAATTATTCCTGGTTTTGCCTACTTAAAAAATTATGCTGGTTTAGCTATTACAAAACATTTACTTAATGTTACTCGATCAAATTCTATGTAGAAAATAATCATTGCAATCTGAAGAAGTTTTGTCTGATATCAAATAATTCGACGCTTAAAAAAAGTGCAAAAAAAGACTCTCTACATTAAAAATGAATAAAATCCCAACACCAATTACGCTTATTCAATTAAGAAAATTTCATTAGTACGGAAATAAAATACCACTTCATCCATTCAAAACGAGCCATTTCTTTTTCAGCAAAATTAATTCCATGCACGATCTATAAAACTAGCTCCCTTCTGTCTTTCTTTTTCTGGTATAATTAGTGCTCAAGGTCACAGAACTTTTCCTGCTGGTGTTTTTTGTCCATCAACGTTCGACCGACCTTGCGACACATCGCCACTAACACAACAAGAAGTGAAGTGAATCGCCCTCCGGAAGCTAAACTGATTACGTATAAGCGAACGTATAACAGAGGCCAGCTAAGGACAGTTTTTTACACTACACTTTTTTCCAAATACAATCTCAAAGCTTAGTGACAAAAGTTACTGTTATGAAACAGGATTTCCTCAGTAATGATTAAGTGAGGAAGGATTCAGAAATAATTTGATAATCCAGAGCCAAAACAGACTGCTATTTTGTTTTTTACTGATAGAATAATGATTACTTTCATGAATTAAATATGAAGGTTGATTTTTAGAAAGAAGGATTTTCAGAGTAAAAAGAAATTCCTCTTCTGATTGATACAAAAGAAGAAAATTGTGTTTTTGAAAGTTTATCATATTATGTTCATTATGTATTACGTTATGTCCATTGTGTTTAATTCAGAACAAAAATTATTGAACAATGTTGTGTTACGAACTTTAAAAAAGTGATAAAAATCTGTCAAATAACTGACAAAATAGTAATGGTATGTAACAAAATTCATTCAACTGTTGTCATCAGACAATACTCTTCAGTTAGTAGACAGTATAAAAATAAACATTTGCGTAACAGATAAACCAGAACTTTTAAAAACTTAAATTAAGCGAAGTTAAAATTAAAATATTAACCATTTAAAAAAAGTAATTAATACATGAATAAGAAAAATAAATTACACATAATACATGTTAAAAAATTACGTGAGGGAAAAAAAAAGAAATATTATATAAATACGTCATATAAATACACAGTTTGATGTATATGAAACTAAACATGAAACTAATAACAGAAATTTTCATATAAAAATATCATGCATTTTATTTAGAATTGAGTATCAATTATATATTATTTAAACTACAGAACTCTTTAAATTAAACAATGAGTTACAAAATATTTTAGGAAATTAACAAATTAACTAATAAAAAAAATATTTTGTCCCTGAATGTAGAAGTTTGAATTAATTTCTGATCCCGTTTACACAAAACAATTCCGTTTCATATTGGAAAATTCTTAATTTTTTTCTAGAAAACTTGATTGAGTCACTTTATGGATAGTAGTGTTCGATACATCTATCAATTTTTTTAATTAAAATATTTTCGAATGGCATGAAATGGGTATTTTAATTTATCACTCCATGCTAATACATGGACAATTTTATTCCACTGCTTTCTAAGATATTTTGTCAAACTTTACTCGAATAATGATAACTATAATATACAGCCTTGAACTAAATTTTAGGGTAATATTCAAATATTATTGAACAATCTTCTAACAAGTGACAGTTAAATAACATTTTATTTCAATTATTTTGCTTGAAATATATATATATATATATATATATATATATATATATATATATATATATATATATATATATATATATATATAAAGATCAATCAAGCAAAAATTTGCCACCTCTGCTTTAAAAATTAATTCACATCGTTTTTAATTTTAAATTAAAGTCTTTACTTTTCTTGAAAATAAAATTTTAAAAACAGTCAATTGCCATACATGAAAAATCAGACATAATTAATTTACTCACTCAAAATATCAGTCAACTGCAATCTGAATTCAACTCAAAAACGTTTCAGTTTCTTTAGATGATAAATTTTGCTTTCTAGAAAGTGACATTCAGCAGTGTACACCTGTTCTAATATGCTCTACTTTTCCATGGAACAGTTTATCCACCCGTATTTTCACTTTCGAAAATGATGTCCATAAATTATTTTCAAGGATATACAGTATATGTCTGGCCAAGAAATATTTTATTTTAGCCTTAATTTCCTAAATGTCAGATATGGGATCTTAGAAATGAATAATTAAGATATGAGAGAAGACAAAATATTTTCTACATTAAAATTACCTTATGAAATGTCTTACTAACAGAGTAGTAGGAGAAAAACGTGAAAAAAGTATACATTTTTTGCAATTAATTTGTAAATACAATTCACCTATAACGCGTCAAAAACAAAAATCTAAATATTATTATATTTTTAATTAATTGAAATCAATTTCAGTTTAGAACATTTTGTTAGGCTATTTATATTTCTATGTATTTTTTCTAATATAATAATAATAATAATAATAATAATAATAATAATAATTTAATAATAATAATAATAATATAAGATAATTACTAATATAATAATAATTATATAAAATATCATGTATATTATAATAAACATAATAATTTAATTTAACAATTATATTTAATAATCAATATTAATTATTATATCTAGTAATTAATATATAATAGTTATATTAAGATTATAATTTTAATAGAATAATAAAAATTTAATATAATAATAATATATATAGCATAATAATATTATAATAGTAATATGACAATAATAGTAATAATAATATTTAATAATCAATATTAATTATTATACTTAATATTTAATTATTTTATTTAACATTAATTATTATATTTAGTAATTAATATATAATAGTTATATTATGATTATAATTTTACTAGAATAATGAAAATTTAATATAATAATATTATATATAACTTGATAATATTATATAGTAATATGACAATAATAGTAATAATAATAATAATAATAATGATAATAATAATAACATATTATTATTAATGTTATTATTAATAATGTTATTATTAATAATTTTTAATTAACTTATTTGGCCCCTTTACATTAGATGCATCTACTCGAGTCGCGTCATCATTAATTTTTAGTGTTTTCTTTTGCACATTTGTAGGCATTTGTATTATCTCTTTAAATATATACACTGAAACTCTAATTATAAGCAATAATATTACTAGTCACAATCCAGACATGCAGAAACCCTGATAATTGAGGGTACTCATAAAAAGCGTTGAGCATATAACGCTTATAAAAAGCGTTGAAAAAGCGTAAAGTGGTATGTTGTAAGATAAAGATATTTCTAAAATCGCTTTTTGTTTAATAAAAAGTAGGCCAAAAGTATATCGAAAATAAGATCACCTTTACTACAAAAGAATAAAAAAAATTCAATAGCACTACATATTTTCTACTTAAATGTATAGTGACCATTTCTAAAATAGTAGTGAAATCTTCAGGTTTTCTTAGACTACAAGAGTAGAGAGACACAGCGGACAGATACATTCAGTTCGCATTTCAAAAGTTTTTTTTTTTTAAGTATTTATAAAATACAATCAGAAAAATCTTTATACTATTTGCTGTTTTTTTACTTCTATTTCCTCATATCCAACCGGATAACTATACTTTCGCTGCATATAAAAAATAAAAAAAATAATTTATAATTTTTTTTTCTGAACATTACTTTCCAGTATTGAAAGATGCTTGCTCTCCTTTATTGTTATTGACGTTAATTTAATACATAGCTTTCTTTAGTTTAGAATGTTTTTTTTTTTTCAAAATTTTGTATTCTGTTTTTCATTAGTTTGAGATTATATTTAATTTTCATTTATATAAATATTTCAGTTTTTATATAAATAAAATATTTCTTTTGTTAAAAATTGTGGGAACTGGAAAATCAAACAAGTCAGGAAGGAATTTTCAAACCCTGGATCAATAGCACAATAATAAGGAAATGAAAATTGGGAGATTTGTCCCAGTTAAAACCGAATAGATCACTTTGACACGGCGGAGTCTTAAACTAATTTTGATCGGAATTAACGTAAATACAAGCGAGACTTGCTTAAAACCCATCACTCACAGTGCTGCTCCCAAAGATATTTTCTGAAAAGTAGCCTTCACTCAAAAAATTAAATCCCAAAATCCTATCCCCAAATCTTTATTTTTGATATAATTTAGAAAACAAGGAAACAAGAAGATATCCATAAATCGTAAAGAAAATTTTGATTAACAATTTATTTGTAAACAGTCAAAGTACAAGCAGAGAAAGATAATATTTTGAAATGTAATTGATTGATTAATAAGCTACAATAACTATATTTCTTTTAAATGCTTAAAGATGTACATAATACAAATTAAAATAACTTTTATTAGGTTGTTTGACATGTTTCGGCTCACTCCGAGCCATTTTCAAAAACAATTGAGAATATTCCATAATTGCACGGGCTTTAAAGTTATATTTAAAGACCGTGCAATTATAGAATATTCTCATTTGTTTTTGAAAAGGGCTCGGAGTGAGCCGAAAAGTTATATTCAAAGACCGTGCAATTATAGAATATTCTCATTTGTTTTTGAAAAGGGCTCGGAGTGAGCCGAAACATCTCGTACAACCTAATAAAAGTTATTTTAATTTGTATTATGTTGTTAATTTACACCTTTTAGCATTTAAAAGAATGACACCTCCCACTCTACTTGACTTTTTTACGACCTTGTGCCTAAATGGCCCAGTGTGTCAATAACCATACCTACCTTCGCTGCTCATAGGAGAACTATCCAGCCAATGACCACAAGCTATCTGGCCCCCTAAATTAGCCAGGCGCCTATGGGTCTACCCTGAGTCCTCTAGCTTCGAACTCAAGGTACCACACACGAAGTGTGACTGACACCCCTCATAAATTTACAGTCATAAAAACTTCACAACATGGTTCCAGTGCACTTTTTTTCGTCAGACAGCACTCATAAAAATGTCCGTCACTTTGTTAGCTAAGTTTATACCAACCATTGTACCGCTCTGATGTCTAAATAATTATATATAAATGCAAGGAGAAATATTTACTAATTATAGAATTTAAAAAAAAGAAGAACACTCAATATTTACATATACATTTCTAAGTGTGTAACACAAAAAAACAAGGTGGTGAATACTTTCCACCACAAGGTGTTATAATTTATTATATTGTTAAACTACAATACTTTTAAACATGAAAAAAAAAAGAGAAAGGCTTTTTTTTTTAATTTAAAAATTATTCTTTATTTTCTCATTTCTGAACACTTTGCTAAAAACAGCCTTTAAAATTTCGCAATATTACCGCGGTAGCTCATATAAACAAAATTGTGAGTTGCATTACTTTTTTTAATTCTTAAAGTGAAATAAATGTAAAGGTGCAAAGTGTAAAGCAAGAAGTGGACTCGCTCGAAGCAACTGCGATCCGAATGTGATTTTCAAGGGCACCTCCATCCATCAGCTTACACCCCTCCTAATTTAACCCCGCTTCGAAGTCTCTGAATATTTCTCTTATTAGAAATTTCCGTAGTCAGGTTGCCCCACTAGAGGTTTGCACGGGCTCGGGCCAATATTCACTTACGACACTCCGATCGGGCAAGAGCCTTACTTTTTTTTATGAAGGTCAGGGCTGGGCCTAAATTCTATTTTCTGGGCCGAGTCGAACACAAAATTTCAGACCCGGTGTCGACCCACTCCGTATGAAAATCATTGACCCAGCGTGACCTGGCTCTTGCAAAATCAGTAAAAATTGGCCCGGCCTAACAATTTTTGCAAAAAATGTATGTATTCTTACTTTTAGAAGTTTTACTTTTAAAAAATGTATTCTTACTTTTAGAAGAAATTTTTTTATTATTTTTAAAGAATAGTACATATATTTCTAGGCAATAAAATTAAAGTACAATAAAACCTATTAAAAAGAATCGGCCTATGATGGAATCTCGTATTAAACGGAAAATGTGTTGATCCATGCAAAATATAACAGAATATAACAATGCGTTAAAAAATAATATAATGCATTTACAACAGACTGCTAAGAAGGGAACTTGTCTTTTTCGTATTTTTCCCCTCTTTTGTGATTCCGTCTTAGAAGATTTCATTGTATAGCATTTTGTTTTTATGTCTTTAATCCATGGAATATGGATTAACGATATTAATGATAACTGAAACATTTGCGTACAAATAGAGATTCATTAAAAAAAATAAAAATCGCAGCCCAGGGCGCTTTTATAAAAATGAAGATTATAATTATGGAAAAAAAAAAGCTAAAATAAGTATTTTTTGTCAGAACTCATCGTACAAGATAATTTTTAACCATATCGACGTGAAAATCCATGCTTTGTAGAAATTTAGTTGGGCCGGACCAATACATATTTTGTGCGGGCCGGACCGTGCTCGGACAGAATTCTTAACTTTTATACCAAGCTGGATAATACTAAATTTTATTGCACGTGCCGGGCTGAATTTTCTTTAACGATTCGGGCCGTGCTCGGGCCTTTAAATTTCGGCCCGTACAGACCTCTATGTCCCACCCCCTCGACGGACGGGGCCGCAGCGGCCGGTCCCATCCGAGGAATTAAAACGGGGTCATGTTTATTTGTTTATGATCACTTCGATAGGTCCATAAGTACGAACACATTTCAAAAAATACTTTTTCCCCCCTGAAAATGTAAAAAATTAAGCATACGAACCGAACTGACGCATCCCAAACACCAGTACCGGACCATTTTCTGTTTTAATATATCTCTGCTTGAAAATACTTCTTAAGCTATCAAGAATTAAACAAAAACTGAGAACGAAGATATAAGAAAGCATTCATGCATGACATTTAGTATCTGCCACGTGCCCACGTGCCTTGCTCGCGATCAAAATTGGACACTTGACGTGATTGGTTTATACTATCCCGCGCACCTGGAATAAAAACACCTGCCGTTGCCACCGTAAAAAGAAGATAATAAACATTCAGAAAGAGCAGATGGTTCAGTCAGACTTGACCTGAGTGTGGACAAGTAGTAATGTTGCTCCTTTAATATACAATTTTTTAATTCATTTACGATAGATATTTTTCTCATGTTATTCGAAAGAAAGAAATGGATTTTATGCATATAATCATAGATAATAGAAAAAATTCATTTGGAGAAAATTTAAATAATCTTGGATAAATAGCAGAAAAGTAATAAGGTAAAATGTTTCCCTAGTATCATAATATTTCATGAAATTAAAATAAAATTGGATACATATCAGAAGAATAATAAAATAAAATATCTCCCAAATATCTTGGTATAATAAAAATCTTTAAAAAAAAAAACTTGCATAAGGAGAAAAAAAATACTATTAAGATGAAATATTTAATATTTCTTCAGTATCATAGATACTAAATAAATCAGGATAAGATTTAAAAGAATAGAACAGTAAAGTGTTTTTCGTGTACCGTGTATTGTATACATTCAATATTGCAAATGTGTAAAATAGCATGGATCACTTTTGGTGGTACTCAGAGAGGTAGTGGGTGGTATATGGTTGTATACGCTGTATACCTTCTGAATTTTTTAAAGAAACTCCGTATGCCCTGCTTAACTATAGAGTATACTCTCTAGTGTATATACTCTCTGCCTATAGCGTATACCCTCCGGTATATTTACGACTACACCACTGGTGGTACGGTAAAAAAAAAGTTACTCCATACAATTCCTCAGTAGAAAACTTTTTTTGGCGTCATTAATGAGGATCAATGAAAAGGTATTCTGGAGTCGATGAATAAGTAATGAAAAAATCAAAACTGTTTACATTCGACGCTAAGAACCAAAATTGAGTACCATTTTATATAAATTTCCTTATCAAAAGTTCATTTGTTTGTTCAGGGTCAAGGCACATTTAAATATAGATTTTTTTTCCTTGTTTCAACAAATTTTAAAGTACTGTTTCATATCAAGTAAAGTTAAGCCATCTGGGGAAACTCATTCAAAAAGCCGAAAAAATATTAATGTAAACAAAAATTTCTCCTTGATTTAATTACACTGAGTGACAATCTTATCGAGAAAAAAATAACATACATAAATCAAGAAGGTCATCAACATTTTCCCCGTCCAACACGAAAATAAAATATCGCTAGATGGAGTCTAAATAAAGCATCCAAAAACCATAAATTACATATTCTAACACACACATTTTTACAAGCAACTGTATTAAAATCGAATAAACTTTGCTTAATAGATTCACCGAATATCAAACTAAAAAAATATGGATATATTGAGCAATAGCGTTTCATTTAAAGGTAAGGCATTAAATAATTTTAAAGGAAACTAAAAAAAATGTTAAACATGCATTATTTTAGTCATGGTTCGAATTTCAATATGTTTATAATAAAAGAAAGGCAGAAACTGAAAATTCAAGTTTAATCGAATCGAGATTTTTGGCTATCATATTTCTAATCACTTATTTTCTTTATCATACATAATAAAAATTCATATGGTGAATAGAATATGTATTAGTTTTAATTTTAGACAGTGTCGGACTGGCCCAGGGGAAAGGGCGCAGACCTTGGATTTTTAGAGGGCGCAAAATTTTTAATGGACTTAAATCAATTTTACTTACTTGTGTTGTGTCTGACTTGACAAAGTTTAACACATTCGCATAGCACCAAATAAGAAAATGGCTTAATAGTATATTCCTGAGTTTAGATAGACGACTTCGCTATATTACCCGTGCATGTTTGAAGTTACATTAAATCTACACAGTGCTACACAGTTTTTCAAACTATGCCATGTAATATTCAAAAACTCTAGAAAGTTGAATACAGATTACCTTGTATTCAACTTTCTAGTTGAACTTTATTCTTTTGTCAATAGATATACCTTAGAACAGTCATGGTATAAAAGTGATCACTCTTTACTAATTATCCTGCAAATAAGGTATAAAAAAAATTCATAGGTACCAATTTATAGGAAATAATTTCTACTATTAAATTATATTCGAAAATTTTGTTTCGGGGATTGTCTACATATTAAAAAATGCACGAACGTTGATTTTTCAAATTGTAACACCTATGTTTGAGTTCCCTGGATCAAGATAGCATGGGAATATACTTATCTTAATTCTTCTTAGAGTTATAAAAGAAAATGTGTTAGGGATTTATCTAAAAATTTCAGAAAATAAAAAAATAAATCTTACAAGAAAAAGTACTCAACACTCATTTAGTCAGCAGTAAAATTTTAATTTATAATAAACTTTCTTTATATAAAAGTAAATATTACAAAATGTTTCTGGTCTACGTGTATTTTCTGTAGATTCTTTGAAAACACAGAAAGCGATCCCCTTAGACTGGAGGAAGGTTCTCTGCATCTCGAAAACTAATTATTCAAATGAGCTGTTCATTTACACACAGTTTTTTTATATAAAAAAATTAATGTAGGTGATAATCCATAATTTTTTTAATGAATTTATTAATAATTTTCATAATTAAAAATATGTCTTTGGATTACAAAAAAAAAAAAAAAAAGAGGAATATGTTTGGGTCTATTAAGTGTATTTCATTAAAAAAATTAATAAAAATTCAATCGGATGATTTTTATAAGTTTGTCAAATGGATTTAACATTAGCATCCCCAAACTTTAAACTCTTCTAGCTCTATAAAAATTTAACATAAAGTATTTATACTATACCTTTTCGCGGGCTGTCTCGATCCAGGGAACTCAAATGGGGTCTCAAAAATAGGTGTTATTATTTGAAAATTCAAAGTTGGTGTAATTTTTAATATGTAGACGACTCCTCCTGTAACATACTTAATTTATAGCTATAATTAGTAGACATTATTTCCAATCGATTAGTACAGATAGATTTTTTTACAACTAGTTTTAGAAAAATTAGTAGAGGGGGGTCACTTTTTTTTTTTTTTTTTTTTTTTTTTTTTTTCCCCCCAGGACTGTAAATTAACACACTTGATACATTCATAGTTGTGTCCATTAACGCCAAATAGAAAAAAAAATCTTGCTATACTTTTTTAGCAATTTCAGACATTATTACAAGTTTGACGATGTTTAAGATTTTTACTTCCTTCTAACTATAATTGAAGAACGTATTGTAATAGAAATTTTTTTTCGACTTCTGGTTTTAGACGGATTTATACGTTTTAGGGCACTATATATATCTATATTCGTCAACGTCAAATTCTTGCCAAGCTTGGCTACAATTGGTGAAATATTACCTAATTTTGCGATAAAAATACGTAGCCATATATGAAGCCAACTTGGCTATGTCTGTCTAATTTGGCGCTATTCTCATTCAAATTGAACATTGACGCGAACTGGGAATGACTCTTCTGTAATTGATTTCCACGCATTTTAGCTTCTGTTTTTCAGTAAAATTAGCTAAAATCTTAATAACAAGCAAAAGGGAGACTCTTTTCCTGCTGATACAAGCCAGAAAGAATTTTCGTAGTTTAGTATAATTCATCGGCTGATCGCATCCAGGTAACCCGACGATTCGCAAGCAGCTGACGTACAACAGAATAACGACAATTATTGCTTTTTTTCGGCGGTGTGATAGCGAATTTCGAAGCATTAACATGTATGAGACAGTAGAAAGTTTTGGGATTTTGCATATCCGACTACTTTTAAACCGTCATCGTGCTGTGAGATATGACTTGACTAACTCTTCCCTTTTATACAATTCTTTTTTCACTCAAGTAACACAGATTTGTTGGATAGCATCAGTCCATTGTTTTCTAGCTTCGTTGGTCAACGATTGAGTTTGGCTGCTTCCAATAGCTGAGCCAACGGTTAGCTGATCGTCGGTCTAAAGATATGAGTTCCCATTTGCCCAACAGTTATGTTTGCTGGCAAAACTGCGCTAATAATAATATTAAAATATGCAAATGATTGATTATATTTTAATTAGAAACTTCAAATAATTAGTTGATTTTTTAGCTAAGAATTAATTATGTTTCTAGAATTACCTATTAAAATTGCTTCTAATTTGGTTTCCTTGGTTTCAAAAATTTTTCCTCATTTTGCATTTGTATTTAAGCAAATATCTCTAGAACTATTATGCAAATAAATTTTACTTTTATGACTACTACAATGCTAGAATATCAGTGCTAAGAGCTCAAACCTCTATTTAAAAAAATATATTTATTTGATATAATATCAATTAGTTATCAAGTCAGTTATAAACATGGTAATGTAATTTCTTATATAATCTGACAGCAAATGCTGTTTTTTTTTTTTTTTTTTTTTTTTTTTTTTTTTTTTTTAAGTAAAATTGCATCCTTAAATGCGGTCTCTGACTGTGTCTGTCTCATCACACATACAAAATAAAGATTCAGTATGCAAAATTCGTTCAAAAAATATTTACATCGAGAACAAAAATGCATTTTCAGTATAGAAATAGAAATTTTGAAACTAAAACTCATGCTTGATTTTTTCTTTTGAAAGAGTACCACATATTATATCAGTATTTGAATTGGGGGAAATAACACTTGCTTGTGAAAATATTACACATGCAGCATTTGGTACAGGATTCGCACAAGTGTATCACAAATTTTTAACAGTTTTCTTCGCTTTATTTAACTGCGGAAAAATATTGCTAATTCTGTGAATAAACGCGATGGTTACGAATTCTGTGTTTAAAAAATTAAATAGAAACTTTCTTATCATTAATAGTGGTGCCAGACTCCTTACAAAATATAAGGGGTATGCGAACCTTGTGGTATAAGGAGAGGTCGGAGCAGGAAAAGACATTTTGTGTGCTTAAAAATGACTTTATGCATCCTTAAAATTCTGAATTGATATCGCACTATAAAAAGGTTTCCACTAAAAAATGACATCATTAATAGCGATTAGTAGCCTTAAATCGGTAAAATAATTGAGTAAATTTACTTTTCTCAGCACACTCTTCCCATGATTTGCAAATTTCTTATCATAGTTAGAAACGAAGGGAAATTAAGTTTCCATAATTGAAAGAAATCGTTTGTTTGTTTATTGAGAACATACATCTGACTTGTGTGCTTGACATCAAGTGCCCGCTTATAAGTCATCGTCAATATACAGGGACGAAATAGCCACAAGGAAATTTACAACACAAGAGAGTTACATCCGGGAGCTCCACAAAGTGTGTGCAATGGAGCTGGCGGGAGTCGAACCCGCCGACCTGACTCCTACGCTCTCAAGCGATTAGCGGAATGGTGTCTTAACCACTCGGCCACGGAGGCCCTTAAAGAAATCGTCCGGGGATTGTAATCCTGCAAGCGACAGGATTTTACTGCCAGCGTTTTATAATTTAAAAAAAACTACAAAAGTTTCTGAATAGTAATAATCGGTTTATTTAATGATCGATTTTTCCTTGATTAAATAAAACAATTTTTTAAATTTAAAATACTTACCATAATTTCAGAATAGTTATTTAACTACGGAAAGGTTGTCATTAAATAAAGTTAACCGAAGAGGTATTTTGAATGAAAAAACGCTGGCCGCGCGAACCCAGCTTGAAGAATTCCAATCCAAAAGTATCATCGAGGTTGTACTTATTCCTCGAAAAGTTATGTTTTCCACTCAACAACAAAATCCACACAAAACCGTTTTTGCCTTCTAATATTTATCGTTTTCTTTTATAAAGTTGTTTTTCGAAAAGCCTGGTTTCAATTATAGGTCCATTCAGAGGCTACTTTAAAAGGGCGCAAAGTCCCCTGGTTACTACAATAGAGGGTACGCAAAATATTTGATCTGAGATTAAGACCTAAAAAATATCATCCTAAGGACCGATGAAAAAAATCTCTGTCAGGGCGCGGGAGTAGCACATGGGCGTGAGCTTTAGTAACCACGAGGCGCCAGGGCTATTAAAACTTTCCCCGGGTGCCCGTTTTCTATCCTCAATCGTATGCAAACATGACCGCTTTGATTTCCGATTCGGAAAATACCCTCGATGTATCTTCAATTTCTTAATGATAATAAAATCCCTCTCTTTTTCTTATCTGTCTATGATAGTTGATGATTGTCCTTAAGCAAATTCTCGAAATTTAGTACACTAATCAGAATATATGTGTGTGGAAAAATATTGGAGGGGCTTAGGGGCGCGAAATTTTCCCTGGCTGAGGGCGCACCGGCCCTCAGGCCGATGGGCCGGCGGGCCAGTCCGAGCCTGAGTTTAGAGCAAATTTCAGTCTAACAAATGGTAATTGTGATGATACGAGATACATCTCATAGACATGCGTGTTTTGCATTGTAGGTTGTATTCAGTATGAAAAGTGTCTTTTTATTCTTGAATGTAGTAAACTTAATTCCGGCATCTCAACGTTGAAGATATTCGAATTATTACATGCTAATTGATTTTTATATTGAAATTTTGGAGAAAAAAAATTAAAGTTATAAAAAGAATTTTAAATGAGAAATTTTAAGTTAGAATGAAACATCTTATTTTTTTAGTGAAATAATTCTTATTTCATTCAATGTTATTTCGGACAGTTTCAAGTTTCAAACAATAAGCTTACAAACGAAGATGACGAAAGTAAATATTTTTGTATCTACATAGATCAGGGGTCATCAATTATACACCCGGCGATGACTTGCGCCCACGAACACACTATAATTTGTATGCATTAAGTACATATTTTACACTCATCGATTGTAAGTATTGTCTTTAACTGAAAGAAACAAAAAGTTTCTCTGTATAGTTTTTTATTATGTTATCTGTTGTGAACAAAATATTGATAGACCCATGCACTTAAAAGGCAAGATTTTTGAGATAGTTTTATTCTTAAAAAGTTCTTTGGTATTTGATAATTTTTAGAACTACGGTAAATAATGATTCTTCTATTTTATTCTTAAATTCAATTTTAAGTACTTTATAACAGTATAATGAATCCATGATGTTATCTTTTAAAAAGGGGTAGCGTGTGGCCTTTTCATATGGATCAATTTCAATATGTTACTTCGAAATGACTTTTATTAAAAATCATTCTCGAATTTCTTAATATTACAACTCATTATAAACATTTTTTTAGCGTGTTTCTTTTCAACTTACAATCAATTAATAAATCAATGAAAGGTCCAATCTTGTGCAGTAATTTGAAATCTTAACATGAGTTCTTTTGCACTCTTCATAAAAAGTTCAAGCGATGACCTTGCCGTTGCCTTAAGAGAAATCCTCTCTCTTCAAAATGTGTCAGCAAACCTTTCCTTCCCTCCTCAGATGGGAATCCGTCCTGAGATGAGTGTTTTCCACCAACACTCGTTCTCCTGCCAAAACTCTGACTAACTTCCCCTCGATTCTCTTTTCCGGTCCGCTTGCTCGAACAAAGATTCCCCGATCACCAATCAAAAAAGTTTTAGTTTACGCCCTTAGTTTCGGTTTTTAAGTCATTGGATAAACCATTCTTTTGGGAGGTCTTCCTGAACTTTAGAATGTTCACACGTGCAATTTTCTCACGATTCGAGACCCCACATGTAGTCGGACAGATCAGAGAAATGTTTGCTGTCTAGCAATTTCAGTTTCACAAGACCGATCGAAGCTCATCTTTTCCTATTGTAGTAAACGACATTCTTGTAACACCACAGCTAAGCGTGAGAAAAGTTTTCCAACTCTTGGGAACTTCTATCTTTGATTACTCTGCCTAATTAGCAGACTGTGAGAGATTTAATGAAATCGTTACAACAGTAATATAAGGTAATGCAAGTTTGGCCTACCTGTAAAGTCCGCGTAGGTGTGATAAGTAATTATCCAACTTGAGAATTAATCCAGCGATAATGGCACATTTGAAGTAGATATTACCAAACACAATCTTGTTAAAATAAAGTATGGCTTCATGAAATAACTTCTAAGTTAATTATTTAATTACTGTTAAAAAGAGAGAAAAAAAAATTAATTTACATTGTTAAATTTACATCACACTATAAAAAGTTAAAACATTTAATTTTAAGAGAAGTGTTCAGTAGTTCTGCATTTTAAGAAGGTTGCTCAGAGACTGAAGTATTAGTTTTTGGATTAGAGAAACACACAGTCAAGTTTACGTCATTTAGCCTTGAACCCTTGAGGTTACACGTGTAAGTTCTTTAATGAGAATCTCACAGAAAACAGAAAAGTACTTTGTCAGCACACACGTGTTTCGTTTCACCAGCTTGAAGTCGGATGGATGAATATTCAGGCTCACAATAATAGATGAAATGTTTATTTCAGAAATCACTCTTCTAACACCCCTGCTTGATTTCTGAAGCATAAATGTTCTTTAGATTTAAACCTGTTCTGTGTTTTGTAAAGTCAGGTTTGGGAAGGGGTTTCGTTAGAATGTCAGCTGTCATAGTTTTGGTTGGGCAATATTGTAATTCAATTATTCCCTTTTCCTTAAGATCTTTTATACTGTTGTATTTTATATCGATATGTTTTGTTTTCGAATGATGTTTATAATTTTTAACCGTGTTTATACAAGCTTGATTATCTTCGAATAAAGTTATGGGCAAATTTTGTTGTAGATCAAGGTCCTTTAGAAGATTGATAATCCAAACTGTTTCTTGTGCTGAAGTTGCTGATGAGATGTATTCAGCCTCAGCGGATGATAAGGCAACTGAATTTTGTTTCTTAGTTGACCAGGAAATTGCTGTATTTCCTAATTTACATAAATTTTCCGTTGTTGATTTACGGTCATTTTTATCCCCTGCCCAATCGGAGTCAGCATATGTTGTTAGTATTGGCTCATTTTCTTTACTAATAATTAGTTTTAGTTCTTGTGTTGTTTTTAAATATCTAATAACCCGCTTTACTGCGTTCCAATCCTTTTCTCTGGGTTTTTCGTTTCTACGACTCAAAATGTTCACAGCGGCGGCTATGTCTGGTCTGGTTATTGTAGCTATATATAACAATGTTCCGATAGCTTGCCTATATTTACTGTTATTAGAAAGTAAATTTTCCTCATCAATTATGTTAAAGTACCCGGGTTACATCGGAGTATCACAGGGTTTCGCTTCCTTTAAATCGAATTTTTCGATCAGTTCTTTTATTTTGTTTCTTTGATCAAGTGCGAAATTTCCTTTCTTTACTTCTTTTTATGTTTATCCCCAGATAATAATTTACAAGTCCTAAATTTTTGACTTCATATTCCCTTTTTAATTGTTCTATTATTTCATTTATTTCTTTAGTTTCCCCTGAAATTAATAAATCATCAACATATATAATGATGTATGTTGTATTATCCCTTAATTTTCGTGTGAAGAGACATGGATCGGAGGTGCTTTGCACAAAACCAAGTTTAGTTAAACTTTCTTCTAATTTAATGTTCCATGCTCGTGCGGATTGCTTCAATCCGTAAATTGATTTTTTTAGTTTGCAAATTTTATTTTCCTCTCCCGGTATTACATGCCCTTCTGGTTGTGACATATAAACTTCCTCATCTAAATTTCCGTGGAGGAATGCAGTTTTGATGTCTATATGATTAACATCTAAATTTTTATACGCTGCACATGCTAGGAACGCTCTTATAGTTGTATACGTTACTACTGGAGCGAAGGTTTCAAAATAATCGCTTCCGTATTTTTGAGAAAAACCTTTGGCTACAAGACGTGCCTTATATTTTTCTATTTCATTATTTTCATTATATTTTTTTGTGAATACCCATTTATTCCCAATTACTTTTATTCCAGGTGGTGGATCAATTAGTTCCCATGTTTTGTTTTTTCTTAATGAATTAATTTCTTCATTAGTTGCTTCGTACCATTTGTTTCTATCATATGGGTTTTCGATTTTCTCTATATCTTTCCACTCTGTTGGTTCAACAATTTCATTTTGTTTAGTTATATAAGCGAATCTATCGGGCGGAACTCCCCTATTTGATCGTTGAGATCTTCTAGGTTCGTTTTCATTTAAATTTTCCTCATTGTCTGTTTGTTTATCTTCCTGCATGTCTATAAAGAATTTTGAGGAATCTCCCCCTGCTTTTTCAGGTTGTTTCTGAACTTCTAATTCTTCTCTCATATCAATGTTTGATTTTTTTTCGTTTTCATTTGAATTAGAGTTTTCTATAAATTTAACAGTCCTTGCCCTTATTACTTTATTATTACCAATATAGATCCTATATCCTTTGGATCTATTATCATATCCGATAAATGTTCCTTTTATTGCTTTATCATTGAGTTTTCCTCTTTGGGATTTATCGAGATAAGCATAAGCTTTGCAGCCAAATATTTTTATGTTTGATAAATCCGGTTTTTTGTTTGTCCATAGCTGGTATAGAGTTGAATTGTGTGATTTTGTTGGTAATTTGTTTATAAGATACACAGCTGTATTTAAAGCTTCGGCCCAAAATTTATTTGGTATCTGCGCTTCCGATAATAGGCACCTTGTCATTTCGACTAAAGTCCTATTCTTTCTTTCCGAAACACCGTTCTGAGGTGCACAATGCGGAATAGTGAACTGGTGATGAATACCTTCATATTTTAAGAATTTTTCTAATTCTTCGCTAGTGTATTCACCCCCATTGTCTGATCGGATTTCTTTAACTGTGCGACCGAATTTATTTTTCGTTATGGCTACATATTCTTTCACTTTGGTAACTACCTCACTTTTTTTCGATAAAAGAAATAACATAGTAAACCTACTATAATCACCTGTGAATGTGAGAAAATATTTCTTCCCTCCTATGCTTTCTGTTTGCATCGGACCACATACATCCGTATGCACCAGATCGATCGCCTTCTTAGCTCTGTTCTCACTCTGTTTTGGATATGGTGCATTTGTTAGTTTTCCCTTTATACAACTCTCACAAATTATGTCATGTTTGCAATTTTTAATTTCTAAACCTGCTGCTAAATTGTTGGATAAGAGTTGTTTAATTGAATTAACATTTCTATGACCTAATCTCTTATGCCAAAGCTCAATGCAGTTTTTATTCTTGCATTGTTCAGCAAAATTGACATAGATTTCTTGCTTAGGTTTATATAGGTCAATTTCATATAAATTTTCTCACTTTTCGATCTCCCGAATAAACTGAGATAGAGACTTGAAATTTGGTATGTACTTAGTATGTAATAATGAGAAGAAGCCTATTGGATTTCAGTAACCTCGATTATCCAGAACTATTTTTTTCGGTTTCTCGAAATATTCGTTCTGTCAAAAGGTATATAAAAATTTTCGAAATTGTTTATTTTAAGGAGTAAATATAAAATACAATAATAATAAAAAAAACAAAACAAATTTTGCATAAAGAATGAAGTCGATCGGATAATTAATTGACGAGATATTTGTAATTTATTTACACACTCTTCGATTTTTCATGATATTGTATTTCATTCAAATTTCATTTCAAAGATATATTTTAATTGGAAATGGGACTGTTGGTTAATATGATTATCATTTTTGGAGTTATAAGGATGTATCTTTTACGTGATTCAGTAATAGAGCATTTAAAGTTTATGACGTCATCAATTTACGATTTTATTCGAATTGCAATGCATTTTATAAATAGTTAACACACATGTTTTATTTTCATATTTTATATTATGCATATCCCTGATGGGTAAGTATTACGGTGACCCCCAACGACTAGTCTGATATAAAAATATTTTTCCGTATAAAAACCGAAAATGCCAACGAATATAAATACTCATACCTAAAGCAACAAAAACAAAATTACCTTATAAGATCAACTTATTTCTGACCTCCATAACCATCTGAAAATATTCTTTCATATATCCAGAAGAAAATTCATCGAAAGAAAAATTTCTCCTTAATTTAATTTCTGGGAGTAACGTGATTATCGGAGAAATGTTAGCAAACAGAAAACAAGAAAGAGCATTAACATTTTTATTTATTCGTTAGTGAAAGAAAACATTGCCAGTGGAGGTCAAAACAAGAGCGTATAAAAGTTACAAGCGTGAAGATATTAAAAAATATGTGTTTTCTTTTCGCAAATAGCTGTTTTGAAAGAGAATAATTAGTTATACAAAAAGGAATCACTGCAATTGTACGGTTAAACAGATGGGCAAAAATTCAAATTAATAGATCAAAACTGCGATAACTGTTTTTCATATTAATATTTTTTAATTATTGAAACTGCAATATGAACAATAATTGTAATAAATTGAGGTAAAACTTTTATTTGTATTCTTTCGTAAATAATTTGTAAGCATATTTACAAGAGACGAAAAAAAAAATAGTCTTTTATACATGTCTTTTGTTTTTCCTCCTTTTGTTAATATGATAAATTGAACTAAAATTGAATTTGCTTTCTTTATTGAAATTGGTGTTTGCATCTGCCATGAAAATAAATAAAATAAATAAATACACACTATTATGATTCTGGATTAAATAGTTATATCTCTTCTAAATGGTGCTTTGTATGATAATGTCACAATAATAAATAATCAAAATTTCAATAAAATAAAAAGCGTAAGCAACTAAAAAAATAAATACGCGATAAATGTATTATTTTTTAGTTATTGAAACAGTAATATGAACTACCATGAACTGTACCAATGAACTGTAATATATTTGTAATAAATTGAGTCAAAAATTTTATTTGTTTTCTTTCGTAAAAAATTTGTAAGCAATTTACAAGAGAAGGCAAAAATACAGACTTTTATACATGTCTTATGTTTTTCTTCTTTTGTTCTTCATTCTTTTGTTAATATGATAAATTGAACTGAAATTGAATTTGCTTTTTTTTTTAAATCGAAATTGGTCTTTGCATCTGCCATGAAAATAAATAAAATAAATAAATACACACTATTATGATTCTGGATTAAATAGTTATATCTCTTCTAAATGGTGCTTTGTATGAAAAAGTCACAAAAACAATATCAAATTTTCTATAAAATAAAAAGCGTAAGACAATTAAAAAAATAAATACGCGATAAATGTAATATTTTTTCATTATTAAAACTGTAATATGAACAATAATTGTAATAAATTGAGGTAAAACTTTTATTTGTTTATTTTTCGTAAATAATTTGTTAAGCATATTTACAAGTGAAGGAAACAAAAATTAAACTTTTATGCATGTCTTATGTTTTTTCATCTTTTCTTCTTCATTCTTTTGTTAATATGATAAATTGAACTAAAATTGAATTTGCTTGCTTTATCGAAATTGGTCTTTGCATCTGCCATGGAAATAAATAAAATAAGTAGATACACACTATTATGGTTCTGGATTAAATAGTTTTATCTCTTCACCCAGAAAAAGGAATTGATTAAAACTACAAAACATATTTTGTTGAGTACATTTTGGTTGTTTTAGCAAAATTCAAGTAAAATTGAACCATTTTACTTGAATTAACAAAACACTTTTTGCTGACGATACAAAAATTTTTTTTGGAATTGCAAAGAAAAAAAAATTGTTGATTTAAACAAAATTTTTATTGACCTATATTTAAATTTAAAATTTTATTTGAGTCAACCAAATTTTTGTTGATTCAACAAAACTTTTTTCTGAGTGTTCTAAATGGTGATTTGTATGATAATGTCACAGAAATAAATATCAAAATTTCAATAAAATAAAAAGCGTAAGCAGCTAAAAAAATAATTACGCGAGAAAAAGGAAATAAATGCAAAGAAAATCGATAAAGTAATTATACATATTTGCAGTCACGAAATAATCAGATTCTTATAATTTCACTTATTATAATTCTTTCTAACAAAGAAATATGCAAGTAAAAGCACGAATCCTTTGAAACAAATGAATTTCGAACTCCTCAAACTGGTGTATGAAAATTGAGTACAATTACATTTCAGTATCATGCATACACAAAGAAACCAGTTTACTAATTTGGCACACAGGATTTCGAAAATCACCGATTAAGGAACATTTATCTAACTTAGTTACAGTATCGAGTCGTTGTCGTTATTAAAGTGCTACAGAGTTTTATTCTGTAAGAAATCTGACGATGTAATCATGGCCCTAAGCACACATTTGTAACAAGCATCGATTAGATATTGATGTTAGCTGGTAGCAAACTGTCCACTTGCAAATTTGTTTCCATTAATCGCCATGTGTTTGCTGCAGGTGCAGTCACATATTCGTGTGTCGAATATTTAGGAATAGATAATTACAGGGAATGGTTTAAATGTGTATCACATATTGTTTCATATTTACTTGTTTATATCTTCAAAAATGAGTGAAGGAATTTTGGCAGTTTTTTAAAAGTAAGATTATGAGTCCTAACACACTTTTAAAACTACATTTAACATAGCCCTTGTGCTGAATTCAGACATTTTCCATCAGGGAGGGGGGGGGGGATCTCTGTAGCTCCAGGGGACAATTTAGAATTGGACTTCTAAACCATTCATAATTATAAAATTCTAAATCTTCCTTGGGGGGGGGGGGGGGATTTCGATGCACCGGGAAATAACACTGCATCCGAAACAGCGCTTTTTAACCATTAGATGATCTACTCACTTTAACAATAAAATATTTTAAAAACTCGCATAATGCAAAATATAAGGTAAAAACTTCTTACAACATCATGTAACTGAGTAATGCAAAACACGTTTCGAAAGAACGTTTTTTTTTTCTTCATCAGGCGCAAACAAGACGTGTTTCCACTTGAAAAGGAGGAACAAGATTGAAAATAAATGAAAGAGAAAGGACAGGTGGGAACAAACAACCAATAGGAAAGCAAGAGGCATCAGCCAAGTAGAAAATGTTTTTTCAGCTGTATTATGCGTTTTTGAGATTGTTTATTAGTTATCTGCTTTCGCTCTATGGAAAGATGAAGCTTCGCTACTACACTGTACTGCAATGTTGAAAGTGTTTCATAATCTATGCATGGCACGTGTTTTTTCTTTCTTGTTTTTGTTTGTTTGGTTGGTTGGTTATTTGTTTATTAGAAGACAAATGCTTTAAGAATGCAATATTTTAAAATAATTAAACAATAAATGTATATATTTTATACTTAAGAAATTCACTAGTATTCTGTTTGTTTGCGATGTTATTGCGCTTTTCTTTATTCCGAAAACAAATATGAGACATAAATCTGTGTTGAATTTTCATAAAAAGTAACTTCTCATCTTCCATAATTTTAATTTCAGTTTTGCCGAATATCCCACTAAATAGAAAGTGCATGGTGCTCCATTGGTAAGTAACCCCCCAAAATATTGTTTTTGGAAAAAAGTGCATATATATATACTTCAGTTGTGTTAATCAATTCATTTCTAGCAGAGCCGCAGCAAAGGTAGTGCCAGGTACCGTAAATTAGGATAGGCGCTGACAGGCTTCATAGGCACCATCACGTACCACTTACTAATGTACTGGTGATCGTTAAAAAAATTAACCAGGTTATTTGTTTTTTTCTTGCACCAGGCGCCAAATAGATTTGCTGCGGCAGTAATTTTTAGCAAAACAATTTCTTTAAACATGCAGTTATGACATGTAATAGTTTTGTTTTATTTCCTCCTGTACTTTTTTTCTAAAACCAACTTTTTTCGTGGCTACCTTCTAATGAAACACCGTGTTTAAAAAACAAGGTTTGAATGATTCTCACATATGAAAACCCAAAGCAAATGCTTTTCCAAGAACCTAATGTTTGGTCAATAGCAATTTCCCCAAAAGTTCTGTTTTTTATTTCAGTGTGGTCCATTTTTCTAATCTGCCGCTTTGACTATCATTATTGTGTGCGTTATCGTAATGTACGGATAATCGTAAGCAATGACATATTGTGATACAACTTGACGTGCTATTTTCGACATGGGACTAAAGTTACTTAAAATATTTTTAGTATCGCAAAATTTGTATAGTTCCTAAATTAAAGTAAAGTCAATAATATATTTTTAATCGATAAAATGTATGAATTTGAAAATAAAACATGTTGTTTATTTAGTGAAAACAAAAATGTTTCTTTCGCGCCCAATGTTTAGTATTAAATCTTACCGGAAAGGATTAATCTTCAATGGTTGAGTCATTTCACATAAAATTTGAAACAACACAAGTGAAAATATAGATATGTATTTCGTAAAATTTCCTATGAAGCATCTTTTCGCTTTCCATTGCATTAGACGCAATTACATGGAAAATAAATCAAACTACTATCATAGGGTTTTGAATCATAAGGTCAGTAGATAATTCTTCTTCAAAACAATGATGTTAAAATCAAGCATTATAAGCATTTTCGACCAATATTTTCTAAATACGTCACAGAGCATAAAATTTGAAACAACACAAGTGAAAATATAGATATGTATTGCGTTAAATTTCCTATGAAGCATCTTTCCGCTTTTCTTAGCATTAGACGCTTTTAATATTACATGGAAAATCAATCAATCTATCATCATAGGGTTTCGAATCATAAGGTCAAAAGATAATTCTTCTTCAGAACAATGGTGTTAAAATCAAGCATTATAAGCATTTTCGATCAATATTTTCTAAGTACGTCACAGAGCATAAATTTTAGCCGAAACTTTAGGTTGACTATTAATGGATGCAACGAGACGCATTAGTACTATTGATCCATCTCTTTCAGAAAATGTAAGACAAATAGATGAGAAATTGTCTTTTATTTTGTTCAGACAGCGACACGATCATCTGAATTTAAATTAGTTCTTTAATTATCTAGTACCGAAAATCATTATTAACAAGACTGGATTGATTGGATTGTCTCAACTCTACAGTATTACTTGCTTTGTACGCTCTTTAATGAATATTAAGTAGTAATGATAATACGTCGAATTTATGAGATTTTCATTTGTTATGAGAAATGAATCTGGGATTGTTAGATAACTTAATAACTTTCCACACAATGTTTAAAACGATGATGCTGAAATTTTAACGCACAAACATTTAATAAAACAAAATGTGAATAAACATAGTAAATAGTAGATTGCTACATGAGGGGGGTTAGAATGACAGTGGAGTAAGTCAAAAATTTGTAAAATATAGATAACCGTATTTTTACTGAACGTATATTAATTTCTGTTCAGTGCGACAGTCAAATAAGTCATAGTTCACTTAGGGAGTCGTCAGAGGGCAAAACAAATTGGACCACTTAATGCAACGGAAATACGACAAGTTTCACAAAACCCTTCATTTCTGAAATTACTAAATATTGGCTTACTCCACTGTCATTCTAACACCCTCAAATTATAAGCTAAATCAGCTCAAGTTAGACGTCTGCCAAAAATATAAACCTTATAGTCAGAGAAGTACTTCTAAATTGTCCATTATCACATAATTAAGCAATATACCCTTAAACAAATATTTTCCAAATCTGACATCATCTATTTTACCAGCTAGCGCTTCAATAATAACTGGGTTGAGGTGTACCCATCATCTGTACTTCCCATGAATACCTTTTACTGTTTACTAATCTGCATTTAATATTAGGAAGATAATATTTTAAAAAGGAACATACATTTTATAAATGCAATTGTAGAAAATTTCGCAAAATTTGGTAATATCAGTCAGAATGCAATATCGTATTCTCGGAAAATCTCATAATTATCAGAATTAAATATCATGATATCAGTCTATGAATCAATAAATGCAATCAACAAATTAGTAAACAAACAGCAAAGGTGTTTTATAAGACTGCTTTCAAACGGAACATATCTAACTGAAAAAAAAAGACTAAGTTTGAGTAATAGGATTTTTTTGTTTCGAAATTTAAATAAATTCATCATTGAACACTAACACATAAAAAGATAAAATATGTTTTAAATTCGAGCAAGGTCATTTTGAATTTTGTTTGAATAAATATATTACACTTCAAAATAATGCCATCAAAAGACAGTGGTGTAATTGCGCAAATGGAGTCCCAAAGCAAAACTGCTTTCTGAGTCTTCTACTCTTAGTCTTAACTGGAAACATAGATAAGAGCAAGGGGGCTTGGAGCCTCCCTGGGCGTGGGGATCCATGGCATTCGCCACCTCAACCACCTTACAACCACTGTAAAATATAACACATAAAAACAAATATTTATTTGCAGATTAAAAATTCTATTAACTAGTAAATCAGTAGCAAGAGTCAGATATAAACCGATCCGAAACCGACAAAAACTTTTTCGTTGACCCAAATCCCGATCCGAACCCAACAATATAATTTTCACTAACCCGTAACTCGACACGCATCCGAAACCCTAAAGGAAAGAAAATTAATAAAACTATGGGAAATTTGTCTAAATTTACCTCTAATATGGATTTTATTTTTTACGTTGAAAAATATGTATATAGTAAATGTATGCATACGTATGCAATTGTACGTTTTTTCAAATGAAATTCTGGATAGATCGGGTTAACCCGATCCCTACCTATAAGAGTCAAAACACGACCTGTAAACTGCCCAAACTCGAAACAAATAGAGTTAATCCGAACCGAACCCGAACCGCAATAAAGAAATTAGTACCCACCTGACTCGATCAGAACCGCGGGATGGGCCACGTTCGAGTAAAATCGGGTTACCTGCCCCATGACTTTAATTAGCAGATCAGTGACCTCAACTTAGTTCTGTAAGCCCCATTCTTTTATTCTAAAGCTCAATTTATTTAATCTTTGAAACTTTCAACTTGCAGTTTCATTTCACAACTACAAGTAAGACTTTAAGCAGGTTCTTACGAAGAGTTCTTACGAGACCTTAAGAGTTCTACGAGACAGGTTTTTAAGACTTACGAAGTGTAACCTAACATGCTGTACCGCTCTATGAAATTCCAAAAACATTTGTATTCACACAAAACATGAATTTATTGAGCATTACGGCATCACACACGGTAAATGTAGATCACGATACACGCAGACAGTTTCTTTGAGAGTTTTTTTTTCTCAGGAAAGCTTCGGTTTAGTTTCCATGGCGAGTCATCTTTCCGGCAAAATCCTTTGCCATAAGAACCTCTTTAGAACGAGAGAGATAGGCGACCAACTGCTTGCTGAACAGTTCTCAAGCATATTCTATCAGAGCCCCAATTTCCTTCGTGTACATGTAATCGTGGGAGTTAAGTGGATTTGTAGTGGTTGAGAATTGCTTCGAGTTCCTAAGAAATATGGCCTCATAAACGTCCGTGTAGTGTCACTACTTGAGTTTTTTTTTGTGTGTGTTACGATACTTATAACGTCAAAGAAGACTATTAGCTGAATATTGATGATCTCTTAAAGAAGTTTTATTTGTGCCATCTGGAGATCTACAATCTTATTAACTTGAAGGAGTGGGAATGTTTAAGAGCCATGACATATTTCTTATAATCCGTCCCATATCCAATTCGTAATTAATGAAAAAATTAACCACAAACCAAACCATTACAATACAATTACGTGCATTGGTACTCGACGACTTTCTTTTTGTGTGCGTGTGAATTTTCTCTACTATAATAAAATATTTTCCATTAAAAGGGGTTCAGCCATATCCCCCGGAATTATCTTCCCCCGTTGTCCGTTGTCTCATTAATTTTATAATCATAACTCTCTGGAATTCATAAGCTTAAATCTTCATCTTAAATATTCAGAAATTCAGTTACAGCATTCGTATCATTCACAAATTCAATAGGAAAACACTGAATTAGAGAATACTAACAAACCATACTGATAAATATTAATCTAGTGTAACATTTATGCATCTTTTAGAAACAAAATGTCTTAAAATGCCTCAGTTTGTTTTCATTATCGAAGCAATGTCATTTAGAACAGCATTCAATGCAAATAAATGGAAATATACGCCTGTTTTCTAATGAAATTTTAAGGAGATTTCGAAGATTACACTCGGGTCTCATCTAACGGAATTAGATGATCAAAATTCTTAGTGTAAATGAACATGAGAAATGTTTCATTTTGATAATAAGGAAAATATATTACATAAATTACGAAAGCAGAAAGTAATGTTCATTTCGGCAATACATATACGAGAAAATGCTTATGATGTATCTTTACAGACTTAAAAGCCGGAAATTTCAGATTTGGCAATTAAATTAAGTGAAAATTTGTAAAAATGACCCGTATCTTTAGCAGATAATTAAACATTTATGTATATTTTAGAAACGAAAATGACTGAAAATGCTTCAGTTTATTTTTATTATGAAACTAATGTTATTCAGAATGATACTTAATGTGAATAAATGGAATTGTATACTGGTATTACAATCAAATTTTAAGGAGACTTTCAGATTTCTATCGATTTTAAATTGTCTAACGAAAACTTGATGATCCACTCTAAATGGGCATAGGAAAAATTTTATTTTGTTAATAAAGAAAATATATCTCCTATGAACAGCATGAAAGTATAATAGTCTTTTCGGATATCGATATCTTAGAAAAAGCTTCTCATATATTTAGATATATACTAATATAGTAAAACATTTATGTATCTTTTAGAGAAAAAAGTGTCTAAAAATGCATCACTCTTTTTTTCATCATGGTATCAATGTTAATTAGGACAATAAAAATATAGGGAAATATATGCCTGTAATTTAATGAAGTTTTAGGAGATTTCCAGATTAGAGTCCGGTCTCGTCTAACAAAATTAGATAATAAAATCTGTTACTGTAAATGAACATGGGAAAAATTTTATTTTGATACTAAGTAAAATATAGTCTCTAAATTACGGACAGCAGAAGTTAATGTTCTTTTTTTCTATATATACAAGAGAAATTGCTTATGCTATACATTTACAAATTTAATAGCAGTATCTTTCAGATTGAGGAGCTAAATTAATTCAATTTTAAAAAAAATGAAATTATCATTAGCAGATAATTCAACATTTATGCATATTTTAGAAACAAAATGCCTGAAAGTGTTTCATTATCGAAGACACGTTATTTAAAACAACATTCAGTGAAATAAATGGAAATGAACATTTGTATTTAAATGAAATTTTAAGGAGATTTTTAGATTACACTCGGGTCTCGTCTAACGTAAATTGGATGATCAAGATTCTTAGTGTAAATGAGCACGAGAAAAGTTTTATTTTGATGATAAGGAAATATATCCTCTAAATGAGAAACAGGATAAAAGTAATGTTCTTTTTAAGATATAAATATTTAGGATAATACTTTTGATACAGCTTTAAAAATTTAATAGCAAGAATTTTTTAGGATAAGGAGTTAAACTAATTCAAAATTCGAAGAAAATGATCAAACGCTTCAGCAGATAATACAAAAATTTAAATTCACTAGGATATATTGTGATGTACGTGTTTTATTTTTATTTATTTTTTAATTTTTTTAATATGATGAATTTTATTTTATTTTCTCAGAAAAAAAAATTGTTTAAATAAATTTTAGAGATATTTTATATTTTTTCTGATATTGTTAACTTCCCATGTAAAAGAACAAATAATTATCATCGTTTTTTTATACTAGTATTTTTTTTTATATACAGGGTGTCCGAAAAGTCTTGAAACGGTAGAATAACTCGAGAAATATACATCGAATTGAAAAACGGAAAAATGCATTATCAATATTTTCTAAAAATTTATTTAGGGATATCAAAGTTGCCCCCACCCCCAACTCTGCTCCGCTGGGGGAAGAAGGGGGAATAACTTTGAAATCTTAAATGGTAACCCCCTTTTTATTCCAGATTCGGATTCTACGGAAAAAAATACGTAACTTTTTTATTTAACATTTGCTTCGGAAAATCGTAGATAGTAAAATGCCGTGAGAACCGTTTCCATTGAAAAGTCTGGAAACGGTCGAATAAATCGAGAAATATACATCGGATTGAAAAACGGAAAATACATTTTGAATATTTTTGAAAAATCCATTTAGGGATATCAAAGTTGCCATTTTTCTAAAATATTGATCATGCATTTTTCTATTTTTTAATCCGATGTAAATTTATCGAGTTAATCGACCGTTTCAAAATTTTGCAATGGAAACGATTCTCATTCCATTTTACCGATTACAGAGCCATCTACGATTTTCCGAAGAAAATGTTAAATACAAAAGTTACGTATTTTTTCCCGTAGAATCCGAATCTGCAATAAAAAAGGCGGGTTATCATTTAAGATTCCAAATTGCCCCCCTCCCTTCCCCTCCCCAGGTGGCATAGTTGGGGGGGGGGGCAACTTTGATATTCCTAAATAGATTTAAAAAAAATATTGAACACCTATTTTCCGTTTTTCAACCCGATGTATATTTCTCGAGTTATTCGAAAGTTTCCAGACTTTTCGGACACCCTGTATATACCGTTAACAAGGCCCCTACTTACTGGGCATAAGTGTCTAGCTTGATGAGTTAGTTACCTAGACGCGGGACGATATTCCCCTGATCGTAGCATGGCTGTGATCCACTTGACAAGAGCCTTGTTGGCATCTCTGCAGTGCTCTCTAGTGGTTTGCTACGTTTTTCTTTGTTTTCCGTTGTTTTGTGCTTTAGACTAAAATGAAATTCACCCTGACTGAAAAGAAAGCATGACATTCAGTAGACTCAGAAAAGCCAACAGAATTTTATTCCATTCTTATTTCAAAAGCAATTGTACGTAGATCCTGCAAAGGTGAGAATACATATATATATATATATATTAAATGTCCAAAAAGATATCGAAAGAGACAATGTGATTTCTTTTAAACGATCACCGGTATATAGTTTCTATTTCCTATAAATTTCCGAGGTATTCTTTTTATTCGTTTTACGCAATAGATGCATCAATCTGTCTGTATAAAGTATCTGGTAATTCAAATTTTTAACTTATATAATTAGTCGTGAAAACAAAATCTATAAATTTATGAAATAGTACAGTAACAGATAACTGTTATTACTTCTGTTATTATTTCTCGGTAATTATTCGTCTTTGTTTGGAAACCAATTTGAATAATAAAGAAAAAATATTTTTGTAATGTGTAAGTAAGAAATTTATTAAGATATCCAAAACATATTGAGTGAGCAAATGAGACATTTTGAAAAGGATAAAACAGAATAGAATTTTCCCTTTTTGGGGAAGGTATATGAAGATTTTTTCCCTTTTGCACACTAAATCTGTCAAAATCCATATAAAATATGTAGCAATTTCAAATTTTAAGAATATCATTAATCATATGAGAGAAAAAACAGTATTTACTGAAATTTATGAAATAATACATTGCAGTTAATTGTTATTATTTATCGGTAAATATTTTTATTTGTTATGGAAGAAACTTATGGAAAATTTATTAAAAATACATATTCATATTCAGTACATTTTTATGATATTTCCCTTGCAACAAGCCAGATCCTGAGAAATTTAATCAAAACAGTAAACGCAAATTTCTGTATTACAGAAAATATCCTACAGTTTCTTAAAAAAATAATACTTTATAACACTCGTGAAAATCTTCATAATCATGAAATAATATAAACAAATTTCAGCTGATGTTGAAATTAATAAAACTAATATTCTTGCTTTAAAAATGTTTATGAATAAAAATTTTTAAAATCTATATTTATAAAGAAATTAATAAAAAAAAAAACAATAAATAAAATAAGATAAAATAAGTTATAAGTAAAAATAAAAGACAAGATTTTATTATATAATGTACTGAAAAGGAGAAAAAAGTTGAAGGATAATTGATCGAAATAAATACCTTTTTCTAAAAAAATAAATTGAATTACAATGATTTTTTTTATCAGCTTGATTTCTAAAAAATGGCTATACAATTTTAAATCCAGCTTCCTGTCAAGAAAAAAATCGATCAACATTTTTCTCAGAATCCAACCCACATCCATTCAGTCCCTGCCTGGAACTAAAAGATGGCTAATTTACCAACCAGGCTGCAGTACAATCGAAGAACATCAGCTTATTTCTGAAGTAATCAATGACATTTACTCGATCACATAAGTCATGGACATTTACGTACACCTTATTGGACAAAAGTTCTAGCTCCTTGAGGGATGGCGGAGGCAAATTTCAAATATATATGCATATTTTTTTACAGAATATTGTATTGTCACCGAAAATGCACCACACTACCAAAAATTAGGTTCAATTCTAGCATAGGGAGTTTGTTAAAATTTGGATTGCAATATTTAAGCTTAAGGGACGTATAAAGGAACTTAAATAAAAGCTTGAAATAAATGCATCAATTCATAAAAAGAATAAATTTATGTTCCGCTTAAAAAAAAAAAAAAAAAAAAAAAAAAATTGCCTCGTGTAAGATAATCAAAACGTTGTCTCTATAGCTATAATGAATATGTTGAAAATGTAATTCATTTTTCTGTATTAAAAATCGATCTACTGAATAGCAAATAATTATACCTAAATTAAAGAATAAAAACACCAAATATGATAGGTTTTTTATGATATGATAGGTTTTAGGATGATTAAAAAGAAATTCTTATGAAACCCAATGAAAAAAAGTACATAACCAATAATTCAGCTTTATTTATAGTGATGTTAAAATAAAGCAAAAACAATTACAAAAACTTTTCCATACCATATTATTCGCAAACAAATATTCCGAGAATTCCGAGC
Organism: Maratus michaelseni; assembly: GCA_963931845.1. Lineage (NCBI taxonomy): Eukaryota > Metazoa > Arthropoda > Arachnida > Araneae > Salticidae > Maratus > Maratus michaelseni. Next base: position 79,196,343 of record OZ007592.1, read on the forward strand.
CCTAAATATGTAAATTCGAATAAATAAGATTTACAAACATCGAGGAAAAGGATCACAATAGAGAATTTCCATTAGAAGTGAATTACAGAATAATCTGAATGTCCTCGAAAACTACATATAGAATACAGAATCATGTTATTGAGAAAATTCACGACAAACACAATATTCTGCAGTGCAATAGGAATTCGTTATCAGAATTTGATGAAATATGACTATGACATACGGAATCGCTAGTATTTAATGATTTTGGAGTACTTGCATCATAAAGAAAACAAATTATTGTAATTCTATAGTATGATGCTAAAATGAAAAGCAATAATCCACTTTTTGTAGATGATTATAATAAAAGCATGAATTTTCATAATAAAAGTTGAGAATTACACACAAGAAGTACATCTATAATCCCCGGTACTGTCAATGTGGGGAATTTGACAGATGAATTAGACATATTAGCTTCTGATTGCTTGATTATGATAAAAGTTGCACTGGCAATTATTAATTTTCTATCAAATATTAAGGAAATGAATAGCTAATTAAATATTTAATGAAATGTTGTATCAGATCCCTTGAGTTACCCTATATATGGTGAAAATAGCTTATCAAATGAGTATAATAATGTATTGGTCGGTGTTGGAGTCGATATTGGCGAAGAATTTGGTAAGTTTTGCCCAATCTATTTTCTAGAAAATAATAATAATAATAATAATAATAAACACAAAGACATCTGTATATTTAGTGTGGTCGGGGTGATACGGTGATCATTCGATGTGCTAATCTAAGGGGCGCATAATAAACAAAATACTAGCTTAATACATTATAGATTCTTTAGAAGCTATTATTCGTAGGAGCGCCGACTAAAATCTCACTTAGGGCTCTATAGTCACTAAAGCATCTTCTGATGAAACTTCTTTGAACAAATAAAAGTCTAATTATCTGGAATATTCTAGAATATCTGAAGAGATGTCAGAGGATTCTCTGTAAAGGTTTAAATAACATTTTTTTCCCCTTTAGGGAAAAACATATTTTTTTTTTAAACTTTGTTTTACAATATAAATGCATATTGTCAGAAGGTGATGTAGTTTTACACTTTTAACAGATAACGTTTAACTTGTCGTTACGTTATCGTAAAAGGCTTTTTTACATTTCATGCTATAAAGTACGAAAACATATAAATGCGGACATACCCCTTGGGTCACAGAAAATAAAATCGTTATAACAGAGTTCTACCAAAACTTTTAAATATAATTTTTCGTCTTATTTAATCTCATAAAATATTATAAATTCCGCGATTAATACAAATCCTGTGATTTAAATGTTAAATAGAAAATTTATAATCTGTAAAAGTGGTGCTGTACTCCTTGGAAATTTTAAGGAGTGTACGCACCTTGGTATACAGTAGTAGCCAAAATTGTGGAAATCTTTTTGAAAAGGTGAATTTTTTTAATTAGATGGTTCATAACGCCACTTTTTCTTTAAGTAATATCATAAAATTACATACCAATGGAAATACAATTTAATCAAGGATACAATGCAACAAATTTCATAAAGGAATGTTTAATAGAACAACAGTTATAAAGAAGAAAATATAGAAAAAATGAGATTATGAAAAATTATCACAATGTCAGTTAATACATAGTTGAGCAACCTTTACTCTTAATAACGGCCTTACGACGCCTTACAATGGAGTGAACCAAATACTTTAGTTCTGAAGCTGTTATAATGTGATACCTAGATTGAATTATTGCTTCTATTAATTGGATTTTATTGCTGGGTTGTTTCTGTGAAACAAATTTCTTTGTTCGGATTTATAAATTTTGAATTGAGTTAAAATCTGGGCTATTCCCGGGCCATTCCAACACTGGAATATGATTATCTTGAAACACATTTTTCCACATTTTAGAGACATGACATGGAGCTGAATCCTGTTGCAAAATAAATGTTTCATTATCTTGGAAAAGATCACGCGCGGAAAGCTTCAGTTGGGATTAATTTATGTATATTTGGGCATTCATGATAACATTCATGATTCATATATGATTCATATATTCATGACAACAATTAATCACACTAATTCGGCCCACACTTTTTGATGTCATACAACTTTATATCATAACACTGACTGCATGCTTCACTGTGTGTGTAATTATAATGCAATTATGATACAAATCTTCTCCGAATTTCTTACATATGTTATGCAATCAGGCAGATTTTGGTCTCGTCGGAGCGTCAGACCAAATAACACTGTTCCATTGTATCGCTGCCCAGTTAATATGGGTTCTAGTGCAGTTTAATATTTTCAACCTTTGTTGGATAGATAATAATGGCTTTTTTTTCTTGGAGTTTTGGCATTTAAACAAATCTTTGGAGACTGCGCCGAACAGTTGTTGTACTGAACATCAAACTGGCTTGTGCCATTTCAACTTGTATACATCCAGTTGATTTTCTTCTATCACCTATGCACCAGTCTTTTAATTCATCTATCTTCACGTTCTGTTCTACAACTTTTCATGCATTTATCAGTTTGGTTTTGGAGTGACATAGTCTCCTTATATATCGCTTCAAACATTTAAAAATGATACCTTTGATTACATTTCCATTAATTTGCCTTCTGATTTCTTCATAACTGTAACCTTGTTATCTTAATAATGTACTATTTTACATCGCTTTCTAGGTGATCAATCAATTCGGTTTGTGTCATTTCTTAAATTTTCTTCTGTGTTACATCAACTCTAATATTTAATTTTTTTTCCAACTCAAATAAAGCACTTGGTCCTCCTCATAGCTCCAAAACATGACAACAACAGCTGAATTCTACTGCTACCTGATTGACTTACTGCCAAAATTGGATGACGCCTGATTGGCTCTCTAAACACTCATCGGCTGCATTGAAATAAAGTAAATCTACTTCATGTTAACTTAAGAAAGTTGTGTTTCATATTTTAGTTTATATATCTATAACTTTTGATTAAGTACTAACAATTGAACATAATTTATTTCATTATATTTGTGATTAAATTATCTTTCCACTGATATATAATTTTATGGTAATGCTTAAACAGAAAGTGGTGATATGAGCCATAAAATCTCAAAAATGCATCTTTTCAAAAAGGTTTCCACAATTTTGACCGCTACGGTACGTGCGGGTGTACTACAACAAATGTTAATTAGCGAGCGTTGAACTATTGCCACCGAAATAAATGAAAACTGTTTTTTAATTCTCAGACACTTTCCATTCCACATATAATTAATGTTTTTCCGAATTATTGCTTGCATATAAGAATGCGAATACATATACTTATGTCATTTTTATTATTATTTTAAATTATTTTTGCGTGTGTGTGTGTGAGTGTGTGATTTTGGACTGTGAGACTTGTGAGTAAGGTACGGTGATTTTAGAAATCTCACAGAATACAAAACATCAAAGGCAGAGTCTGTATATATATTTTCAAATCACCTTTTACAATATCAAAAGATGAAGATTTTATAATACTGTAAAAATTCGTTCTGGTTATACAGAACTCATTTGAAACTTTATCTAACTCTTTTGCTTTCTTTAGATTTTTTGCAACTAATGTTTATTTGTAAATTGTACAGAGGAAAACTTATGTACATTAGTATACATTGAGAGAATAAATAAATTGATAATAAAAATATATAAAAGTTCAATAATTTAAAAGATAATGATAAAAGGAGAGAGAATTTGTAAAATATTTCTTGTCTTTAATCCCCTGGATTTCTTTTTATTACAAAAATAGGTACTTTTTGGTTAGCCGGGCGCCAGTGATATATATACATATACACACACAAATATATACACACACATATATCTACATATACATACATATATATTTACATACGTACATATATCATTGGCGCCCGGCTAACTGAAAAGTAAATAAAAATATATAGCTTAAACAATATATAATGTATTTAAATAGAAAAAAGTTATAAATTGAAAACAATAACTATTGGGTTGTTCGGAAAGTTCGTACTGGTTGAGAAAATCAATTCGTACCGGAAAATTCTGCCCGTTAATTATTAGACATTAGAGATCGGAATCAAAGTAGAATAATTAAATGATATAATTTTTCCAGTACGAATTGATTTTCCCAACCCGCACGAACTTTCCATACAACCCAATATATTGAATAATTTTTAATTTGAATTTTATTACCACACTCGCTGTATATTTTTATTTAAACATGAAATTTTAATTAAAGATAATACAATGTATAATACGTAGATTCATGATGACAAAAAAGAACTACATTTGTGAGTTTGGTGAAAATTATGTAAATTGTATTTCTGCATATTCTGAATTTCGCTTGAAAGTTTAATAAATTTTTCCTTGCAATGAAAAAGGGATTTGAAAAAGTTATTTTCTCAATATTCACTTTGCATAAATAAAACATAAATTTGCATATTCTGGGTCAAATAAAGGTTATCTATGCTATACAAAATATATTTTACATGGAAAATTTTGATTATATTAGTCTCACATTTGATTTTTAAATATGAACTATCAGCATTAAATATATTTTTAATGAATTATGTTTTAGTTAAAAAGAATCGTTGGAAATGAATTGACGTATGGTAGAATATGAGAAAAATATTAAAAAATATATACATCATGTAAAACAATTCATTCTAATGCATATCATAAGAAAATAATACGAAAAATTCAGAAAAGGAAAGTTTTATTTAGTTCAGAGTAATTTTTCATTCCTGAATAGCAAAAGATGAAAGAAAAATGTTTTTTGATGTAAATTTATAAAATAATATAAAGTCCAAAAATTTGAATATGTATATGAGTTAGAAAAATTCCTTAAAGAAAATTTTCTTCCACCTTTATCTGTTCAAAAAAGTTATCTTCCGCAATAATTTAGTTTTCTAAGGCACTGAAAGAAACAAGTAAAGTAAAATTTAAAGTATACTCAAAAAATTCTTTTACTCGAAGAAAATTCAATTTCGTCACCTTTAACAGAGTTCGATTTAAGGTTACTGTATGACTAAAAGCATGATTTAGCATCGATAAAGAAAAGAGGGAGTTATCTATACGCAAAATAAAATAGCTCGCAAAATTTTTAATGATAAAATAAAGAATATTTATAAATTTTCGTTCAATGACACCTTACAGAAAATACAAATTAAGCATTTTTACTTATGAGTTTTAAGTTAATTTACAAAGTAATTTAATAAATACACTTTTATCTGTGAAAAAAAAAAAAGATGTCTTCTAAAATAATTTAATTTTCAAATGCATTGAAACAAACAAGTAAATTCAACTTGAATTTAAAGTACACTCCAAAACTTTTCTGCTAGAAGAAAATTCAATATATTCACTTATAACAAAGTTTGTTTTAATGTTATTACGCAGCATGACTGAAAGCGTTTGGTTTTGAATCGATAAAGAACACATGGAACGATTGAAATAAGGTATATTCTTTCTAAAATAAAATACGTTGCAAACTTTTAAGAATAAAATAAAATATATAAAAATATTTTGTGAACTCCCGTTCAATGGCGGTTCTGTTATATACAAATTAAGTATTTTTACACCAGGTAACTCGATTTACCATTTTTCCTTATGATTTGTAACTAAATTTACTCAATAATTTACTTAGTACACTTTTATCTATGTAAAAAGCTATTTTTTATAATACGAGGGAAAGTCATTAAGTAAGTCACAAAAGATAATTAAATAATAACTCACAATGATATTCACTTCAAAACTATTTTTATTTCTCAACATATTCTCCACCAATATTTATGCACTTAGATCACCGTTTTATCAGTGCCCCAACAGCAGCTGCATAACATTCTTTGGGTTGCTGTCTCGGCCACATTAGGACTTCAAGTTGAAAACAGGAGACAATACAAAAGTTTGGTTGGCAACTTCTTCAACATCCACCATACAGCTTTGACTTAGTCCTAAGCGATTTTAATCTGTTTAGTCCACTAAAAAACCATCTTAGAAGCAAGATGATGTTCACAGAAGATGAAAAGGTTCAACTTGAAGTCTTAATGTGGCTGAGACAGCAACCCAAAGAACGTTATGCAGCTTGTGTTGGGGCACTGATAAAACGGTGATAAAAGTGCATAAATATTGGTGGAGAATAATGTTGAGAAATGAAATTAGTTTTGAAGTGAATATCATTGTAAGTTATAATTTAATTATCTTTTGTGAGTTACTTAATGACTATCCCTCGTAATTCATCTTTCTGAGGTGCTGAAAGAACCCAGTAAAATCAACTAAAATTTAAAGTATATCTGCCATAAGGTATCCGTATTTTGTTCGAAAAAAATTAAATTTCGTCACCTTTAATAGAGTTTTATTTAATGTTAGAGGCTTACTTAAAATATATAATTTAATACTAATAAAAAAAAAACCTTAAGCTTATTGATACAAGAAATCTTTTCAAAATGAAGTACTATTTTGCAAAATTTTATGGATAAAATAAAGGATAGAAAAATATTTTAAACTCCATTTCAAAGGCAATTTATAGTAAATATAAATTAAATATTCTTACTTATGATGTTATGATATGGAATTTAAATTACTAAATACTTTACTAAGTAATTTACTAATCTCATTCTAATCTGTGAAAAAACGCTATTTTCCAATGAAACAAACAAGAAAAATAAGATTTAAAGTACGTATTAATGAAATTGAATGAACGTTTAGTATTAATGAAATAAGACATGAAGTTATTGATGCAATATATTTTCTTTGGAAAATAGAATGCTGCGAACATTTTTAAAGGATGAAATAAAGGAAATGACAACATTTTGCGAGCTAAAGTTTAAAAGCACTTTACAGCGAATAACAAACTAAGTATTTTCGATTATGATTTGTAACTTAATTTACCAAATAATTTACTCGATACACTTTTATCTATGTGCAAAAAAAACTGTCTTCTACCAGAATTTAATTTTCTGGGGCGCTGAAAGAAACAAGAAAACTGAACTTAAATTTAAAGCTAATTCCAAAACTTCTTGTTCGAAGAAAATTCAATTTCGACATCTTTAACAGAGTATGATTTAATGTTAGAGTATGATTGAAACATACGATTTGATATTAAAAAAGTAAACATGAAGTTATTCATACGACATATTTTTCATAGTAAATAAAATAAAGCATTTTTCAAAATTTTCGTGACAAAATAAATATCAAAAGTTTTGTATTTACTAATACAGCGGTTCTTTACAGTTTATATAACAATTAGTATTTTTACTTATGATTTTCAACTTAATTTACATAGTAATTGTCGTATTTATATTGTGATGAATTTACTATAACTCACTCAAAACCCCTGTATACTTCTCAGAAAACCAGCATAGGGAACGCAATGTAAAAGCAACGCTGCTCTTATTTTCGGCTATGTCCAGAAAACTGCCACTAAACATCAAAAGATCAGTCATCACCCATCAATCCCGGTTGATGTTACAGCGACACCTACTACTGCCGATACTAAGTGAAATATTCTTTCATCCTATGAGAATGAGCCTTGTTCGTGATATCATGCACAAGAGCGCTGAATGGCTAGGAAAACAACCTTTGTTCTCTGCGACAGATGCAGAGGTGATATAAGTGAATGTAGGGAGAGTCTAAGCAGCTTCTGAATGGAACTGTAAATCCATTTTGTTTCAAACTCAGAGTCATAGCTCTGAGGTGGAGAGTTTGTTCTTTGGGCAAACATAAAGGATTTCCGTTGGTATAATTGAGAAAAGACGGTGAGGCATATATTTCCAGGTTGGAGATATAAACCGGTAAGGAAGAGTTTGACGTCCCTCCCGTATTCTTAGAAAGGAAAGTGAATTGATCTAGCCTTTCACCCCGAACGGTGTGAAGGATTCTGGCACGAAATCAGCGGAAGAGGAGCTATTTCTCTCATACGATATAAGTTTATCAAGACTTTAATAACTTTGATATGCCATAATTTCAGTGATGTAATTGTTTGACTCTTTACTTAATTGACTTTGATTATTAGCTAAACAACCCCCCCCCCCATAAAAAAAGTTGTTATTCTTTTTTAATCAATAATTTGTACTGTGTTAATATCTTTTTGAATATAACAAATACTTCTTGGTTTTTAATGAGAGGTGATCCATGAAGTCAGACACGCTACCACTTCAAAGACAACATCAGCCTTCGTCACAATATCTATTAAACAGATACCTTCTCAAAAATATTTAATTTAAAATAGGAATCCGAGCAGAAATGCTGATTATGTTCTGATAAAAAGATACTATACCTTTGTCACGGAAGAACGATCAACGTCAATTATCAACAAAAACATAAAGTTGAAGTGAAAGTAATATCACAGATAACATCAACTAGGAATAACTAGCTGATCGATGTTATGTTAAACTTCACACGCGCTATTCCTCCCTCTGCTGTAGTTGTATTAAGTTAGTGACACTTCTAAAAAAGCAAAAGTGATCGCGGAAGTAAAAATCTACGAGAATTTTAAATGAGAATAAAATTCATTTAATACTGTTATTTGAAACGTAGACATTGAATACCGTACTTTCTGCACAATGTTAAACGGTCGCTCTCTCTCTGGATTTTTATTTTGCTTCTTATTATAGTATTTCTCCGTAGTTTTTAATTTATGTGGCTCATATTTTCTGTCTCAGTATGATTGTATAATAAATACTGGCTTAAAATTTAGCATTAAGTTAAATTCAGTTACTGTCAACATCTTTTGTGGTACATCTCTAGAGTAATATGCCTCTTGAATATGCTTCAAGCAGGGAAAAAAATTCTCAAGAAAATGCATTTTTTAAAAAAATATTTGCTTAAAAAATACAGAGTTTTTAGAGTTACATAACACAAACCTCATGCTTTTATCATGATTAGATTCGGGAGATATAACATCTTGTGATGCTGCGCGCGACTCACCCTCTGACGGGAACTTTAACTTCAGTTATCTCAGAATGAATTTTTTCACGCTTTGTAAACTTTGAAAGGATATATCTAAAATTCGTTATGAGGTATATTCATGAAATTTTCAACAGAGTTTCTGTATCATATTTCTAATCTATATCATGTCTTCAGGATTTTTTTTTTTTTTTTTTTGAGTGAGAATTGTGAAAATATGCTAAATAATGCAAAAGTCACTCATGAAAAAACTTCATTTTTTCACTTTAAAATTTATTATGAACTTTATAATTAATATTTTTAAAAAATCTGGTTGGTTGGTTGGTTGATTTTATGACAGCCGATTATCTACACGAGGGATATAGGCTCTGAGGGTCTGCCCTCCATAGGGGTCTTTCTAAGGGATCCTAACCCGTATTTACGGCAAGGTTCGAAGAAAACCACGGAAAACTCCGATCGGTTAGGTCGACGAGCGTGACAGGGGTTTGAACCCAGCACCTCCGTCTACCAGCTTTGAGAGCAGAGCCTCTCAGCCACTGGTTTAAAAAATTCTGAAGACAAATTAAAATTACACATTTTCTGTACACAACAGTGCAAAAATTTTGCAAATCAGGCAAGTGGTTCAAGAGTTATATCAAATATTAAATATGTTTAAATTTTCAAAATTTAATTTTTTTTAAATGTTTTAAAGCTGCTAGTATTTTTTTCACATGCAATATATTCATTATATGAACACATATTTCCCAAGAAAGTTCATTCGAAAGCATTATATATATATATAAAAAATAGTATTTTGTGTCCCGGATGACCAATATATTTTCGAGATTTTACGACAAAAGAAATTTTGTATTTATAAATGCTTTTTTAAATCACGAAAATATATTGATATCTGAGGTTTCTAGAGATTAAAGAGCCCTTTCCGGATCCATGGGCATCGCGTAAGAGGTTATTGCATGTTTTCGTTCCTGGTTTTATTATATTTTCGTATATTAACAATAATTTGTCTTTCTTTACAGTGCAGATACGCACTACATTTACAAAACAGAATAATCAGTTTGACGAACCAAGGTGCTAACACCAGCATCTGTTGAAGTTGTAGAAGACCCGAAACTACATTAAGAAACGCCTGATATAAAAATGCCTCTTTCTAGACCAAATGCACCTTGCAGGGTGCAATCTGTATGTTCAGAATATCTCATACAGGTTGAGGGGAAGACTGTAACATGCCAAGTTAAATTCAGTGTTTAAACTTTAAACTTTCATTGTTAATTTTTAGGACTACCGAGTGGCAACAGACTTAAATATGTTGTCCATATTGATAAGTGACAATTTTCTGTTATAAAATGTTTTAATTTTTAAAATTCCATTAAAAATGTTTATTAACTTTGATGTTTATGGTGAAGATCGTGTTACTTTGTATATACATTGTAAAAAAAAAAAAAAAAAAAAAAAATCGGTTGATTTTACAGAAAAAAAACTGTTAGTTAGGTCATCAATATTTAAAATATAATCGAATTTTAAACGTTCTGAAAAATATTTAGGTGGAATACGTCATGGTTTTTGTACTACCATATTTATTTTGTAAAGTATTATCTTGAAATTTTCTCCACAGGGCAGAAAAAAATTAATTAAACTAGCAGGCTACACCTGCTTCACTGATCGATTTTGCCAAACGAACCTCGCATGATTAAAATATCTTTCAGTTCCACCTCCCACCGCTAGGGGCTTATTCCGTTCAAAACAAACCTCTTTCCGAAAGAACCTCCCGAATGGGTTCCTGCTGCCTATGGCACAGGATAGCAGGCGTGCTTTGCACGCGCTGCAAAAATCAATCAGTTCTATCTTCTATCGACAGGAGGCGCCAGATCTGTATACCTTTAACATTAACGCGATTGTTGCGTACGTAAGAAGTGAAGCTTCTAAAAGTCAATCTAAATCGTAAATCACAGATGCGTGCTCAGTACTGTTGACGTCATAACGATGCGGACATCAATGAGGCTAAAATGCAGAAGTTACAACAATGGAGATTTAATATTAACAAATATCGGTAACTTTTGAAAAGAAACAAAATGGACCGTTTTCTGGTTTAACTTCGCACTTTATTTTCTGTCCATTCAGAAAGTAACAAGTTTTTGGCAAAATTAAGAAAAATTACCTGCCGATTTTTACAAAAATTGTATTTTCGGATGCAGAAAGTCTGTCTTCATGTGTGTGGTGAGTTTTAAATCGACACCTTAAATACTTTTCTTAATATTCGCAAATTAGTGGAAACAAACCACTCGTTGCCATCGGCAAAACAGAAAGAACCACTTTTTCGCCGCCACTTACCTTAGCGTTTTATATATATAGATTTTTTTTTCTCAGTACATAATGCAAAAAACTATTGATTTTACGGAAAAACTCTCAGCCAGAACCCCAGTAAAAAACTGTTTATTTTCCGAAAAAAAAAAAATCTGTTTTTTTTTTTTTTTTTTTTTTTTTTTTTTTACGAATTTCTAACGAATTTTCTGTAATTTTAACCGCTTTTGCCGGTAAAATAAACAGTTTACAGATTTTATCTGAAATAAAAATATGTACTGATTACGAACTGTTATTTTACAAAATTTTACAGTAAAATAAAAGTTTTGCAGATTTTTTTTTCTTGTAAACAGTTGAGGGTTATACAGTTATAACTAGTATAAATAGTTTTATACTGGCTAATAATTTTTTACTGTAAAATCAACAGTTTATTTATTTATTTATTTATTTTTTACAGTGTCTTAGCTGGTTAATTAACTATATGTGCAGAATTTGTATGAGTAATAGATCATGTGCATCTTTCTATTGAATTTAATTTCGAGGAACCATATTTTTGTGAGTCTCGAGAAAGAACTTGTTTAAATAACTTAAATCCTATTATGTTATCAAATTGATATTTACAGAAGAACTAATTACGTTACTTTTAATAAATGATTTTTAACAAAATAATTATGTATCTTTTAAAGACAGAAAAAGAACACCATTTTCATATTTCATAATTTCCCGCTAAAATTACAGAGGGAACGTTTATTTAAAAGACATCAATAAAGACATCATTGCATAGAATTATGTATTTCTCCCTTTTAAATGAATTACATTCTCTACATGACTTGTATTCAGTGCAAGTTTTTGTGCTTTGATGATTTTCATAAATGAAAAAAGTTAGGACATTTTTTTAAAGCAAATTTCATATTCCAGGCATACATGAAGCAATAACTTTAATGAATAGAGAGTATTTTCACATTAATGAATAGAGAAATTTTGAGTTAAACTACACTATTGGCAGTTATGACTTCAAAGTTATAATCTCCATTTGCAATTTTTGAACAAACAGAAACTTCGTTTCGGCTTTAACCAATTTAAATTGCAAATATAAATATAGCTACACTTTTTGAATTGCGATAGAAATATTTTCATAAATTTTTAATTAGAAAGCTGTTATTAATTTGAAAAGAATTCTTAAATGTGTCATTAATTTGGTCTGTAGTATGTTAATTAAGCTCTGCAGATGGTATACATATTTTATTTCTTCAATTTGTATTCGTTTTAATGGATTTCTAGAACATATGTTCTCCATTTAAACAAAAATGAAACCGCTTTTTAAATATCTATGCTGATAATTTGTATGCATACGTATTTCCACAAAGTATATATTTAATACTTCCTTGGCATTTTTAACACTTTCTTTAAAGTTTTTATAACTTCGGTTTTTCTGCCAGCCATCTGTCTACCAGTCCGTGCGCTAACTTATCATAAAAAATATTCAGATTGCCATGATTAGTATATGTTATTAATATTTACTATAGTATGATGGCTATTGAAAATGAATTGCGTAACATTTATAATTCGCTTACAGGGACTCTCAAAAGTATTCCGTTACATTACGGTCAATTAAGAAAAACCGTTTGCAGTGCATTTTAATGATGTTATACTATTTCATACATAATAAAATTGTTATTTTTGAGACGCCCTGAAACATGTTTTCTGTAGAATATTGAGTGAAAATCATTTATCACTCATTTACAGGGTCACACAAAAAAATTTCGTTAGATAATGGTCTACGGGGAAGTGTATTTTAATGATGTTTGCAGTGTATTTTAATGATGTTACATTAAACATATATAACAAATCCGAACACCCAGAGATAAGATACTTCATTAATTTCTAAAAGGTGTTAAATAAAACAGTAATTAACACTGTATAGCGTTTTAAATCCTTAAAAATGGCCTTTATACATTTTAAAACGGCGTTTCACATCATTGCAGTATAGATCGTGCATCTATAGAATATTCTCACTTGTCTTGAAAAAGGTTTCGGTGAAGCCAAAACAACGCATTTTTTTTTTAATGTTTTTTACTCAAAAGCATAAATTTAATTACGAAATTTATCAATAAATTCATATTAAAAAATTATGAATTATGACCTACATCAATTGTTACACAAACAGTTTCGACATTATCAAAAAAAAAAATGGATATGTAAATTTACAATTTATTATAAGTACTATTTTTAGAGATGTAGCAAAATTTTACTTTTCGAAGGTCTACCTCTACAGGAACCATATTCAGGGCCCGCTTAAGACTTAGAAGTAGGGGAAGACCGAAGACACAGGGGACCCTTTTTATTCTGCCAATTATGCTTCAAGAATTTGAAATTTTACAATCAAAATTTCGAATAAACAACATTTTTAATATTAAACTAAAACTAACTACCTATATACATAATTAAACATAACAAATTAATTTTGTAAATGAATTTACAAATATGGAACAGGTACGAATATTTGAACTTCAAAATATATTTTATGCTTTACAAATTGCAGGATTTGCCAGTGCTAAGAACAATGCAGGGACAACAAATATTTGATGTAAATTTATGCTTGGCTGCAACACAATTTTGCTTCTATTTTATAAACAGAAATTTGGTATCACTGAATGCTAATTACTTTCACATTTATTTAAATAACCTATTCTCCATATTTTATATCATTTCTCCACTCTTTATGAATATAAACAAGATATAATTATACAGATAATTTTTTTGTTATTTTTAGCACGTTTGAAATTAAAATGTAAAACGTAAGAAAAATGAAAATAAGTTGCATTTGATCACTGTTTTTATACCATTTATTATATCAACAGAAAAAAAAGAGTATAAATGTGTCAGTAATAATCTCAGGGAAAATTTAGTAGCTATAATTAAGAAAATAAAATACATTTTTTTACCCTGACTGAATTTTCCCCCTTAAAAATTAGTTCTGAAAAGTAAATTTGGGGGGCCCCTTTGTATTTCAGTGGGTAATCTCGGGCTACACGGGTCTGTTCGGTAAACAGGCCCTGATCCATGTTATGCTACCGTTCAATCACATATTTAAAAAAATCGAAATCAGCAACCAGGGAATTGATTTGAAAAATTCTATTAAATAAAATTTGGGAGATGAAGCTACTCAACACCTCCTGGATGTAAAGTTGTACCAAGAAGCCCAAGCAGCCCAAATTGTTCCGTTGTTCAAGTTTTTTTTTTTTTTAATTTATATTATACATCGATTGCCTTTACAATTCTCCTGGTGTCCATTTACAAGTTTTCCTTTGAGATTCTAGTTAATTTTTCTAACTTTATGGATTTACCCTTAACATATTTTCTTTTATACCTCTATGAAGATTTAATAAAAAAGTATATAAACTATACCTTTCACCGGACTGCTTGGAACCAAGGAACTTTAATATGGTATTAAAAGTAGGTGTTATCATTTGAAAAATCGAAGTTGGTGCAATTGTTAGTATATAGACGGGGAAAAAAATTAATTAAAACAAATGAATTAATATATAAAAATAATAATCACATTTTGTTTTCAACGATTCCTTCAGTAAGAATGTATTTCAAATTAATCTTTAATAAAATATTTAAAGATTCTCTAGTAAAACTAAGTTTTGAGTACATTAATTTAACAAATTTGAATTTACTATCTTCATTTATATCTCCATTTATATCTCCATTATCTTTACTATCCATACACAACATTCTTTTCATTTCTACTTTAAATAGACAGTTTAATTCTATAAAAAAAACCTCTTTTTATACAAATTTTTTGTTTAGAATTACAGGAAGGAAGACGAAGTTAACATAATAAACTAAACTATTGATTTTTCTCTTCTTTTTTTTCTGCCTTTAATGAAACTCAGATTTACGGAGTTACTTAAATTTAAAAGAAAAAAATAAAAGTGCGGATGTTGCTTCTAAAAAATAAACAAACATTGTTGCGGGTCAACGTCTGATAAAAGAGAGCATAGCCTGTTAGGTTTTTGAGTTTGTGTAGCCTGGAAAAAATACGGTTGTTAAGTAAACTGTATGCCCCTCACCCCCCCCCCCCCCCCAAAGAAAAAAAATATATCACAGAGTAGTTTTGGAAATTACATTTTCTTTTCGTGGACACGTATGTACACTAACGCTTGTATTTTATGGTATACGGGCAAAGAGTTTTATCGTAAGCAAATGCAATGAATTATATTTAAATTATTATTATTATTTTAAATTGTGTTTCATGATTTTCGTAACCACAATTTCAAAATATAGTAATCTTCGTCTTGTTCATGTGCGGAATTTATAAGACGAATATTATTATTTGGGGAAAATGGTTGCAAATGTCCGGAAACACAATCACGCCTGAATATTGTTAAATCATTAAATATTTATTTACTATTATTTTTTTAAAACATTTAAAACATTTTCATAAAAGAAAAAAATGTTTTGAATACTTTAGATTTTTTCCGCATTTTGTTCATGCACTTAATCTAACATTTTAAGAATATACATATAAAAATAAATAAATAAATGTAAATCTACAAAATAAGCTAAAAAAGAGACATTAAGTAACATAAACTTATTTTTTTTAATGCAATGTCAGTACATTAACAGTGCATGATATTTTTTTACGTTTTAAAAAACATGATTTCTAAAAAAAAAAAGTCTATTCATTTTCCTATTTAAAAATAGTTTTAGTTTATTAACTGCAGGGAAAAATATTTTTAAAGAAAATAAAAATAAAAAATCCTCGAAGATTTTGGAGCTTTGCTAAATTAAGAATAAAGAATTTGCTTTTAGTGCAAAATATTATTTTTAAAATCCACGACTTAAATGGTTTATGTACGAAAATCAAGAGTAATTACACAAACCATTTATCAGATTTGTAACTTTTATTTTGTATGTATGCGGTAAAGTATTTAATATTATTTTGCTTCGATATAATGATTGTAAAATAATTTCTGAACGTTATTAATGCAGTAATATTCTAATGGGTTTTTAAACATTAATTAACTACTAGCCCAAATTTAATTAATTGTTATTTCTGTTACAATCCTTATTGATAAAACAAAGAGTTTGTGAGTCTGTCTGTCTGCCTGTGTACGTTCTCACGTTATGCTGCGATGGATAAGGCTATTTCTATTTGACGATGAAAATTTACAGTGTTTATAATAAGAATTCTTAAAAGGCTATGACTTATTTTCGCGCAGTTATAAGCAAAATGCTTTAACTTCATGTATATGAAAATGCCTAATTTCTTTTTAAATGACTCAATTTTTCAACGACGGATTTGGCAATTAGCCCCTTTAATTGTTTCAATGCTTGTTTTATCTGGGAAAAATTAAATCACTTTTTTTATGTGCTACCTTAATCTTACAAGTAAAGGTACTATAGTCTGAGGCGGCGAATTTCGATTTTTATAGCTCATTCGATTCGTAACATCGAGCTTAGTAATTTTACATCTCACATATCGGCTACTGAGTTTTGATAATGACAGGGGGCCGGGTCAAGGTTCAAAATTTCGTTCAGTGAAAAACAGATGCCTTCAAAGAAATAAGTGCGATTTAAGTTTACTAATTGTTTTTACAGTGCCATACATTGCCAATAACTACTATAAGGTTAAAAATATTGCTGTTATTATAAGAATTTGTAATTGCAGATAAAATATTCGTATGCTACTTGTGACAGGCAGGTTTTCGCAAGTTATGATGAAAGCAGAGCTGTTTTGAATGGGCCGTCGAGTCAGCTGAAGAAGCCTTTGCTCGTTGTGCGCACTGTGAGAAATATTTTTGTTTTACTCACTTCTTCGGAATGAACAATGTGTCAATAATTGACTATCATCAGTGCATGTCAGTGTAAGAGTCATACATAAATTTAAACCTTACTCATTTCTTTGACGGCAGCTGGTTTTCAATGAACGAAATTTCAAACTCTGACCCGGCCCCCTGTCATTATCAAAATTCAATAGCCGATATGTGAGGTAGTAAATTACTTAGCTCCATCAGACGAATCGAATGGAGCTAAAAAATCGAAATTCGCCGCTCGAAACTCTAGTACATTTACTTGTCAGTAATATATATCAGTTTCAATATGCTTGAAATAGCCTAATATCATTAAAATACATTGCAAACGATTTCTTCCCCAACGACCAAAATGTAACGAAATTCTTTTGAGTTTCCCTGTAAACGAACTCTAAATGCTACGCATTTCATTTTCAATACGGAGCATGCCACAGTAAACCTCCATAACATATTTCAATTACATGGCAATCCGAGTATATTTACGCGAGTTAGAGCGCAGCGAAACAGTCATACAAACTGAATTCATAAGCACTTTTCAACTACGTTAAAAAGTGTTAAAAAGATAATAATGAAAAATGGAAAAAATATATTTTATTTACAAAGTATTCCACGGTACTTCCAATATTTATTTTAGGTAAAATAAAAAATACTTTTTTTGCAATTCCCTTTAGATGCTAAATGTAATCTTGAATGTAATTTTTTCAATGATAGATATAAGTTATATTTTTAATTTAAAATAAAAATCCATTGCCTTCAAAAGCAAACAGAAAAATTTAAGATATGCGTATTTCCTACAGACATTAAAAGCTAAGTATATGACTTTTAAAATAGATTTCTGTATTATGAGAATAAATTTGTTTTTAAGGCGTCTGGGAAATTTTTCGAGTATGTTTGACAAATGTACATTTATATGTGAACTCAACTTATTATATTTATTTTCAAAAGAGAGAGATCAAAGAGATTATGAAAAGAAAACAGAACGTATTTACTCTGCTTTGAAAATCGATATAAGAATTTTGAAATCTAACGTGCCTTTATAAATATTCTAGTGTCAAGTCATAAAAATGTTGTTTGATTTTTTTTTTTTTTTTTTTTTTGGGGGGGGGGGCGTGCGCTCAATACAGGGTGTCACAAAAAGATAATCAGAATTTAAAAATTTAATAATTTATTTACTATTAGGGTTTATTCATTAATTATCTCAAACTCTAAAGAGGGAAGGGAGTAAGGTTAAGAGATCCAGAAATTGCGACGCAGTGTGACGGAGGTAGCGAGGGTTAGCATAAACGTCACCACTGGAATATGCAAACATTTAGGTACAAATTATCGACAAGTATAATAAAGATCATTAATATATACAGGTAGAACTGGTCCACAAATTGCGACGCAGTGTGACGGAGGTAGCGGGGGTCAGCTTAAACGTCGCCACGGGAATATGCAAACAATTAGGCACAAATTATCAACAAGTAATAATAAAGATCATTAAAAAAAAAAATATATATATATATTTATTCAGGTAGAACTGGGTCCACAAATTGCGACGCAGTGTAACGGAGGTAGCGGGGGTCAGCATAAACGTCGCCACTGGGATATGCAAACAGTTAGGTACAAATTAATAACCACAAGTATAATGAAGATCATTAAAAAATATATTTCTTAAATTCTGGTAGAATTAGGTATATTTTGCCCTTTTTTAACACGTTCCAACATAGTTGAAAACTGTTTAGGAATTCCTTCTGTCTGCGTTCGCCTG
Organism: Maratus michaelseni; assembly: GCA_963931845.1. Lineage (NCBI taxonomy): Eukaryota > Metazoa > Arthropoda > Arachnida > Araneae > Salticidae > Maratus > Maratus michaelseni. Next base: position 79,215,097 of record OZ007592.1, read on the forward strand.
TTCGTGCAATAACTCTCATAAATATAGTAGGATTGGCATGTAACTTTTATATGTTATTGAGGTTTACTGCGGAATGTTCGGCATTGAATATGAAATGTGCAGAATTTATGGTTCGTTTACAGGACACACAAAATAATTTCATTACATTATTGTTTATAGGGAAAAATCTTTTCTGGTGCATTTTATGAATGTTACGTTATTTCAAATATGATGAGATTGATATGCATCACTGAGTTGAACTACAGCAGGACTACAGCTGCTTTCTCAGGAGAAAAGAATAAGTAACATTTATATATCGTTTACAGGGACGGACAAAAAAATCCGTTACATTATGATTTATGGGGGGAAATTACATTTTAATGATTTTATGATACTTCAAATATATTGAAATTACTGAGATGCACTAGAACATATTTTCTATAGATTATGGAGTGTATAAGCATTTATCTTTCATTTACAGAGACACACAAAAGAATTCGGTTACAGAACTGACTAATGATCGATATTTGTTGGAAGAGCATTTTCTCCAGTGGCATGCATATTCACTACAAATCTTCATATATTTTTCAGAACACTGTTTCGAACATTTTTTCAGAACACTTATTTTATCACCCTTTTTAGTACACTTTGAAGCGCATTTTTTGGAACAGTTTTTAGAATACTTCCGAGAACACCTCTTTTATTCAGCACACTTTCTAGTGCACTTTTGAAAGTGATTATTTTACAAGTGCCCAAGTGTGCTCCCAATCTGTTCTCAAATGTGTTCCCAAGTTTCACAAATATCTTGAGCAGAACACTTTCGGAACACTTTCTATTATAGCGGAGCATATTCGAAACACATTTCAGTACCCATTAAGGTAACTGGAACACTTTTTAGCACTTTCCAACCTAGTTGAAAAGTGCTTATGACTTCGGTTTGTCTGGCCGTCTGTCCGTGCTCTAACTCCCGTAAATATGCTCGGATTGCTCTGCAATTTTTATATGTTATTGTCGCCATCTATAGCATGTTCCCTATTTCAACGGAAGTGTGTAGCACTTATAGTTATTTTACAGGGACACTCAAAAGAATTCCGTTATATTGCGTTCTATGGGGAAAAATCACTTGCGGTTTATTTAAATAATGTTTCACTAATTTAAACGCATTGAAATTTATATATATCACTAAGGTGCATTAGAAGAAGCTTAATATGGAATAGGGTGTGCATAGCACTTATAGTTACTTTACAGGGACAGTCAAAAGAATTCCGTTACATTACGTCTATGGAGAAAAATCGTCTGCGGTTTATTTAAGTAATGTTTCACTATTTTAAACGCACTGAAATTTATATATATCACTAATGTGCATTACAAGAGGCTTACTACAGAATATTGTGTACATAGCAGTCATCATTCATTTACAGGGACACACAAAAGAATTCTCTACTGCCTGTTAACAATAATTCCTGGAAGTGCATTTTAAGTTACTGAACGCGATTTTAAATTTAACTCACTTTTTGTTTATTACGTGGTGTGTATAAATTCTGTAGATCCTATACAGGGAAGCACAAAAGCTCGCGAACACATTTCCGTTTATTGACAAACTCCAGATGGAGAATTTTAAACTGTGCTACGCGTTTCCTAACTGAACTAAAATTTAGCATTCTATGTAGTATATATACAAACCTATAGATCCTATACAGGGCTGAATAAAAGTATTCGGATATTTTTCCAAATATTGTATATGTTGGAAATTCCTGAAATTATAATTTTACATATGTTATGCGTTTTCCAAATTGTTTACTTAGATGTTATCTTTTAGCTTATTAAACGGTATGAATTGTAAAATTATTTTGGAAGCGTTGGAAAGTGCTACATAATCTATGCTTGACGCATGATTTTTCGTTCTTGTTTTTAAATCAAAGTGTTCCAAATGTGTTCTCAATGTGTGATGGAAATTTGCAGTGTTTAAACTTATCTAATTTTAAGTGTATTAGGTGGTGATTATACATTTTATGGATCAAATACACGGCTGCACGAAAGAATTCACACACATTACCGGATATGGACATCAATTGCTAAAAGTGTATTTTTACTGACTTATGTGTTATTTTTTTAAGTGTCTTATTTCGATATCCCATTTAATTCTATGAAAAATAAAATTTCTTAATAATATTCTGTTAGTGTTGGAAAGTGTTACGTTATCTATGCCTGATGCGTGATATTTCGTTCTTGTTTTACACTATTTTCAATGTTATTTCAATTAATATTTCCCAGAACATTTTATCGGTGAAAAAAAAATCTTGTTTAAATTTCTTTTAAATGTTTTTTTTTCACCGGTCGTACTTGACGTGGGTTTCACAATGTAAAATAAAGCAATAAAATAAAAAGTTTGATGTCTAGTTGATATTCAAAGCACACTTAAGAAACAGGGTCTCAAGGGATAGATCCGTATTTTCCTTTTTCGCTCTTTCTTCTTTTTACTTGTTTTCTTAGTTTGAAAAAGACTTTTCATCTCCCCAGAAAAGCAGACATTACTTACTCTGAGCATCTGGAAACGTTTTCCATGTCTCCATTTTAAGTGAATCATTTGTCACTCTAATCCATATAAGCCGTCTTTCGCTTTCGTTGTAATTCGCACGGATCATTTTTAAAGCTTTCAAAATTATTAAACTACACATTTTTGACCATATATATCTTTTATGGTATCTATCTAATCGAAAGATTTTTGACTTGTGTTAAGAAATAATACACACATCTACATCATGTCTTGATTATCAAATGGTATCTGTTGTATTTTCATATTTTATTCTTATCGACATTCTAGCTAATATATAAATTTTAGTTAGCATTCAATGCACTGCATAATAATAATAATAATAATAAAATGATTTTACGGTATAATACTTCCACCCCAGCTGCTAGTATTATACTGTAAAATCAACAGTAATAAACAGTAAAATAAGCTGCAATACACTGCCGCGCATCAGATTTTTTTTTTTTTTTTTGCAGTGTGGAAAAGTAGACTATTTAATATACAAATGGCATTCCATAAAAATTGAGAATTATTTTTTTACGTAGTCGCAACACCGCGAAAATAAAAAATAAAACTTCAGACGATTTTTCAAACTGTTAACTGTATGTTTATAAATATTCAAAACGAAGCAGACGGTTTTATTTTCCTAAATTCGTGCTTGTTTAAAGAACTGTTTTTATTTGCTCTACAGAAATGGAGGACACACATATCGAAAAAGCATCGTGAACTGGTAAGGAATTGGACATTATATCACGATAATGCTGGTCCACATGTCGCTACTTTTGTTCAACAATATCTTAGTAAATGCAATATTAAAATCATGTGACACCCCCTGACAGTCCAGATCTTGCACCATGCTATTTCTGGCTGTTTCCGACGTTGAAGGAGAAGTTCCGCGGGAGAAAATTGAATACAGATTCTGAAGTTATTTCAGCAGTGTAGGGTTCTTTGAAGCAGCTTCCAGAAAAAGGCTTCTCTACTTCTTTTGAGAAGTGGGTTGAACGATGGACCGTTGAATATCATCGGAGAGGACATATTTTGAAAAGTATTGATTTATTTTTTGCTGTAAATATATTTCTTGTTTTTTTATGATTTTACTCTGTTTTTATGGAACGCCCTTTGCAAATCTTCAATTTTGTACAATTAGAAGTTATTTTTTCGTTATTACGACTTCTCTAATTTCTAAACACATTATTAAAAAGAAAAAAAGTAACAAGAAAGAACAATCATGCATAACTCATAGAATGTAAAGCACTTTCTAGCATTATTAGAAAATTGCCATGAAACTTCAATTTTTCATATTCATTTCATTTTTTAGGTATATATTTTTTAAGATACCTAAAAATGAATAAATACTCCATTTAGAAAATACATAACAAAGTTGAAAACCCATTTTAAGCAGTACGTACACACAGCCCACTGACGGTAATGCATTTGAATTCTTATGTGTATCTCTGTACATTATCTATATATTTTTATACATAGCGCATATTATAAAATGTAATTGAGCTGGCAAATTCATACCACTAATGAAAACGATTTTCTGACAGTTACCATCCATAGATGGTAATGCACGTAGAAAATCTTTTGTATCCCTGTATATGAATTTATTTATACTAGTACATTTACAGCACATAGTATGGTAAGATTTAATTCAACCCAAAAACATAACATTGTTCAAAACGTTTTTTTAGAGATTCCCGTCGAGAGTGGATAATTAAATGAATTATTTTGGGAAACCTAAATATAATCTACAGAATTTATACACAGCACACAGATACACTAAAATTTGGTTAAGTTTGAAAATGCATTTCCTGCAGTAATCGCACATAACATGAATTGTTATATGTGTTACAAGTGCATAACACTAATTGTTACCTGTTCTACTTTCTATACGGGAGATGACACCGCGCACTTCAATAACGTATACGGTTTCATAAATCTCACTTCAAATAATTACTGCCTGCATATAGTAATACAATGAAATGTTTTTGTGTATCCATGTAAATAAACAATAAATGCTCACGTACCATATTCTATAGAAAACATCTTGTAGTGCACATCAGCAATCAAATCAATTTCGTAGTATTTGATGTAGTGTAATGTAATTAAAATGAACTGTAAACAATTATCACTCTTAGACCATAATGTATCTTAATTATTTTGAAAGTCCATGTAAACGAACTATAATTATAATTAGCTAATTAACTCTGATAACTAATATTATGTTAACAAACATTGCTACACGCTTCAATTTCAATAGGGAACATGCATATAGTAAACAAAATTATATATATCAATGTCGTGGGAATCCAAGTATATTTACAAAAGTTAGGGCACGGGAGACGCTCAGACAGACAGACGAGCTGATGTCATGAACGGTGTCGCGTCAATCCGTCGTGAACAATTCACCGGGAACAATTCATCGCGCACAACTCATTGCAGCATCAATTCGTCGCGGCGACAACTCATCGCAGCGTTAACTCGTCGCAGCGTCAGTTCGTCGTGGTGTCAATTCGTCGGGACGTCAATTCGTCGCAACGAAAATGTTTTTGAATGCTATGATGATAAAATTAAAGATAATGTAGTAAAATTATTTAATGACAATTTGTTTTTTAGATACATAGAATATAACTGACAATTTACATCATTAAATAATTTTACTAAATTATCCTTACTTTTATCATCATAGCCTTCAAATATATTTTCGTTGCGACGAACTGACACCACGACGAATTGGCGGCGCGAAGAATTGATGCTGCGATGAGTTGTCGCCGCGACGAATTGACGCTGTGATGAATTGTGTGCGATGAATTTTTCCGCGATGAATTGTGCGCGACAAATTGATGCAGAACCGTCATGAACACTCTTCAGCTATTTTGAAAGGTCTTAAAAAGAAAATATATGCTAACCCACACTTTGCTGATGGTTATATATATTATTTTGTTTACTATATGCATGTTCCCTATTGAAATTGAAGCGTGTAGCAATGTTCGTTAACATAATATTAGTTATTAGTTACCTCTGACTGAGTTGGTGCCTTGGTTCTGGGCCACACTGACCCATTCATAAAGACGGTACTGCTCAGTTTATATCTATAAAAAAGTACTCTGAAGTGGTTTCCGTGAAACGTTTTTCAATCAGCGAGTGAATTTTATTAACTTCTTACTACTCTTGTAGTTAGTTTTAAATAAAACTTTTTTTTTTGCTATCTTTTGTTTTTCTCTTGAGTTTCATTCTTCTATATAAGAATTATTTGCTATTAGCATAGTCGAAAAAAATGTAATCATTTGTGTCATACTGGGAGGTAAATACCTCATTCTAAACAAACAGAAAGCACCCTCTAGCGTATTCAGATTTCAGTTCCGACCACATATTTCCTGACAATAAAATGAAATAAATAAAAATAAACAAATAAATGATATTTCCCCTTGAGTACCACTAACACTTTAAACGTATTCTATTTGTTTTAAAATAGCATGCATATTGTTCACTCTTTCATTGCATATATAAATTCAGTTTATAGTGCAATAACCCATTGTTAAATTACTTGTTGTTGTTACAATAATCTAAAAAAAAAAATCACAAAAATATTTGTAATGGAAAATATATTTATTAGTAACATTAATGCGTGTGAGTTTATTTGCTAGAGAGATAATTTATAACTTAAAATCAACAACTAGAATAATCCAGTTTTCAATAACTTTAATTTTGAGATTCTCAATAACTAAACTATTAGAAAATCGATAATTATTGCGTCATTATTAGTAATTATTCTCCAAAATTCTTTTAATATTTTGAATAATAGCCTAATGAACTACGGGGAATTATGCTGAATAATTTTAGTAAATACAATTTTGCGTTGGCTAAATGTTATTATTATTATTATTATTATTATTACTGTTGTTGTTGTTGTTGTTGTTATAGTTATTCACAATTTTGATTAAAAGGAAAACAATCTTAAATTAAAAAGAAAACAAAAAACCCTCACAAATTCAGTTCTTTAAGAGTATGTGGTTTCAGACTTTGTTATTTTTTATTGTTTCAAGTTCTTGAGATAACCTTTTCTTAAGGTTGTGAAACATTTTATAATGTTCTAAATTATGCTGCATTCCAAAAGATTAATTTTTTGTTACAAAAACAACATCTTTAATGAATTTTTATACATAATAAGGTTAACCGTGTTTTCGAATGTATTCTCATTTCCATATCTGCTTTAGAAAATAGTAGAAAATAGCAGAAATAATTACTACTTTTTATTTTAGAAAAGAAGCATTGAAACAGCTGTATGTTTGCTTCAACTTTTCTACGATGTCTATTTCTTGTTAAATATTCTGAAACGGATTTACTTTTTTATTTATTTTTTTAAATCCGGAAATCGTGGTTAAATAAAACAGATGCTAATTCATCTATAGGCTAATACATAGACATTTTGTAGCACAGTTATATTACCTTTAAAACTAAGTTTATTTGTTGATATTTTATAGAAAACAATTCATATTTTCTTTTTTAAAAAGTAGCCATAATAAAATTGTAATTTTTCCAGAGCTCGGTTGTTTTATTAAAATGTAAAACAAAAGTAAAATATTTTATAAAAACCATAATTAACTCGTTATTTTCAGAATAAAACGTACTATAATATTCGATAACTGTTCTGTTTAAACACACAAAAGGTTTTCTGCAAACTGCCCTTTTGTTTATTCGTTTGCGAACAGCAATCAAATACAAATACATTAAAATGTAAAACAAAAGTAAAATATTTTATAAAAACCATAATTAACTAGTTCTTTTTCAAAATAAAACGTACTATAATATTCGGCAACTGTTCTGTTTAAACATACAAAAGGTTTTCTTTTTCTTATTCGTTTGAAAACAGCATTCAAATACAAATACAAAATATGCCGTTTGTTCAGAAATAATATCTGGACTTTAAAATTCAATAATACGTTTCCAATAATAAATATAACGCTGAAATAACTGACATGTTTATAGTGAAGCTCATAAATTTTGCATTCATATAATAATAATAATAATAAACAATTTGAGTTTTAATAAAGAGATGGGAATTAACTTATAAATTTAAAAATGAAAATATTTTATTATTATCATTATTATTTTCGCATTTCAGCAATTAAATAGAATGAAGAGTATAAGCTGAGTGTTCTTTGATCTAATTTTATATGTTATATTAAACATTGTTACAGATTAGGACAACGCAAGACCATCTATTTGCTTAAATTTTAAGCAATTTTAAAACTACTATGTACAAAATTTATTATTTACATTATATCATTGTAACACATTTCATCTTTATATTTATTAGAATTAATTAGCTATTACTGAGTTTTAAAATTCAGATATATATTTTTTTTCTGTTTGTAGTTTCAATATAACAACAACATATTGTTCAACTACGACAGAAATTGCATACAACACTACATTAAAATTAACGTTCATTAAAAAAAAAAGTAAATGTTTCCTTCTAATATCAAGCAGAATATTCAGTACTTTCCTAAATAAGAAAGCAAAAGACCAATTTTAATGCATTACATACTGAACAAGTTAATACCTCCCTTGTCTTACATGTACCAGTTCTGAAAGCATAATTAATGGCATGTAATGAAACGAAACGTAGAGTTAAATACATCACTTCATAAGCGTTGAAACTTTAGCATTCTGCCATCAGATATAAACGTGCTGCTGTACTGTAATCAATCGCTATTAGTGTCGTTTTTAAACAGGAGTTACCTAAACCTTGAGCTAAGTGAATGTTGCACATTAGAATTGATGCATTTACATTGAGAGAGGAAAGGTTCAGTAACTTTTCCAAGTTAGTTTCGTGAATTCCCTATTTAAATGACATAGACGGAGTTCGGTGGCTAAGTTATTAAACATGTTTTCAGACTTTCTAAGATGGTAAAAATCTTTACAAACTTTTCGAAATTTTAAAAATATGGTAAAAAGTTTTTACATTTTCAATATAATTTTTCAAGGGGTTTGAGTTGAGGATGCCGAAATAAACGAAAGAGGAAGAGGAACAGATAAAAGAGTGTTATTTCAAAATTTTATGCAATATAAAGCAAACAGTATTTATATTTTGATATTTAGATTGTCAATTGTCTATTAAAAATTGTCAATTGTCAATGATCTATTAAAACATTTACATACATATTTTGTCAAGTCAAAAGGTTTTGATGAAATGTTTCCTGTAATAAGGAATAAAAGTTCTAAAGATATGTGCTCTATACACATGTATAAGTAACATTACACGTTTTCCTGAATACTTACTTTTTACAAATGTTCTTACCAATACCAGCCTCACATACACAACCTATTTACAAATGGTGGTTTTGTGGGGGTTTTTTAATTGTATTATAACTAGGTGGCTCTACCCTGTGGGTCCTATTCGTGCGCCAGCTCCAGACATTTTTTTTGTCTGTCTGTCTCTTTATCTTTATCTGTCTGTCTCTTTATCTGTATCTGTCTGTCTCTTTATCTGTATATGTTTGTCTGTCTATTTATCTATCTGTAGCTATGTCTGTCTGTCTCTTTATCTGTGTCTCCCTTTTCTCTGTCTGTCTCTTTATCTGTGCTTCTTTATCTCTGTACGTCTCTTTATTTGTGTCAGTTTTTCTATCTGTCTGTCTGTCTCTCTATCTGCCCTTCTCTCTGTCTGCCTGTCTTTTTATTTATCTATCAAAATTATACTACAAACCGCGAATTTATGAGTTTCATATATTCGATTCATATATTCGTTTCATATACATTCGAATTCATGTATTAGTCGTTTCATAAAATCGTTAGACAAATTCATTTATAAATTAGTTCCATAAATATATTATATATATAGGGTAAATATGGAATGTTGAAATAATATGCCATGGTTCATGTTTCAAACTTTCTTTGGTTTCTACTCACGCAGAAAATAATAAGAAGAATATAGTATCCTTCTAATTTCTTTCAAATCAACCCGTGACCTACTCTATTCTACACCGACAACATAAATCGAAATTTCAAAAATTCGTCAAAAATATTATAGCATACTTGCCAACTTTTACACTTTAGGTGTAAAATTTACACTTTTGGAGAATTTTTTACACTTTTACACTTAGGACACATATTTTTACAGTTTTTTGCAAAGTTTCTTCCAAGTTTCATTTTTCATCCCTTAATTTATGAATTACTTTCTAGTTGCTTATAGTAACAGTAAATGATGAATGTTAGGGGAACATTTAGTATTGCCAAAGAATGAGTTCAGGTTTCATTGTCGAAAATCATCAGGAAGATTTTTAAAATTTGTATTGCATGTAAGAAGTCGTATTTTAAATAAATTTGCTCAGACGTAAAGCAAAAAATAGATAAGAAAAGCTGTGTATATGTCTTTGAAATCAGTTTCTTAAGGGTGTATTCAAATCCAAACTGCTTATTTTGAGACACATTTGTAAATTCATTTTTGCTCTAAAATGCATCCAATTGGCAGGTTCTCTTATTCAGAAACTTTATAATGTCCGTATTGTCTCTATTTTTTGATAAAGGCAGAATATATTTTTAAAAAGGCTGTCAAAGTGGACATTTTGAACCGAATTTCAAGAAGCGATAGCACTGGAAACAAAAAATGATCATACTGTGAAAATAATTGTCTGTAAATCAATTTCTAATTAATTGAACGAAAAATAAAAACATGGGGCCCTTATAAATGCCTTTATAAATCATGCCGCCAAGTTCCCTGTTGTTACTTTTAAAAATGAGTCTTGGAATGTCTCTCAAAATTTTGAGTTGTTGAGCGTGGAATTTTCTTTTTTTTTTTTTTTTAATACCGCCTTAATGAGTGTTGTAATGTTTTTCATATTTTTCTCATCAAACTATCTTTATAATGGTCAGCACTGTATTATTTAATAATATTCATCTATTATGTACTTAAAATTTTTTGAAAAAGGGTATGTGTTACTTAAAAATGGGTTACATGGGTTTTATATTTAAAAAAAAATGGTGTGAAATACTCTTCACGAGTCATTTTACACTTTGCCATTTTCAAAAGTTGCAGGTATGTTATAGCGATAGGCAGACGTATCATGCTTGACAGTCAAGGTTTCTCAAGAGGTTGCAGCAACAACGTTGCAAAGGCGTATTCTTAAATGGTGATAAAAACCGAATAGAAAAGGTAGGGGGAAGTCGGATAATAAAACCGTATACAGTATAACCTCGAAAATCCGGCATCGTCGGAGACCGAGACTATGCCGGATTTTTGAGTGATTACTTTTTCCAGTACTGTACTTGTATATTTTTCTAAAGAGTTCTTTGACACAATGAAACTGTTGCAAGGATTTAGAGGTGCATATTTACGACTTGCTTTGCGATTCTCATTTTCATGGGGTAAGACTGGATATTTTTCAGGGGATAAAACCGGCTATTGGGATAAAATGCTTGAAAAAAATCAGTCAGAGCTACATGGACAAGAATGATTATGACTTTTCTAAAACTGAGAGAATGAACATCTTTTCTGCAATGTCTTAAATTTTAATTAATATAATTATCCTTTTATCTTAAAATATTAAATCATTAGACTTATAATTGAAGTATTCTTAGTTTTGTTTCCTAGTTAAATTTGTAAAATAAAATATCTTGTTCCTTTAAAAAAATAAAAAAGGTCTAAACTCTTTCATTTCCTCTAAGATTAACATATCTATGCAGGTTTATATCCCAATAGCGGTGTAAGATTGAATAATTTGTTTGTTTTTTCCTGAAAACATTTATTAATAAAAATGTGATAAACAAATAGTACATTTATAATGATATTACTGTACGAGGATAAGTGCAGAGTCTCTGCATAAAGTCTCGTTAAAGTCTGTTTAAAAACGCTTAAGTCTAACTCTAAAATGCAGCTAGCTATAAGGTGTCTTATTTTATCCTAATTTTTCCTTACACGATAGGATGGGAAACATTAATATCATGCTGAGTTCTCTGTCGGACTACGAAAACATAGCATTCAGCATGCGAGTAAGTATTGTAGAGAAGACCATTATCGCAAGTTCACCGAGTCTCATGTTAAATTAAAATAAATGATCAACGTAAAAATAGCACAAATAAAAGATATATAAAATAGCAAACATCTGTTTCGGAGCCTCTAAAGTTCCATCATCAGTGCCAAAGTTTAAAAAGATTAAAAATTCTTGGTCGCGACCGGAGACGCAAGCATACTTACATGGCCTAAACTTTTAAATAAGTTTTTAATTAAATATTTATTTTAATATAACGGCACAAAGTTCAATCCACTTATTTTAAAAATATCATGTTAAATGTTTTACGAATACTAAAGAAAATACATCAAAAGAAAAACAGAGCATTAGCATAAAGTAATTAAGGTTGTTCTGAAATTCAAACATTCTGACACATTCCTAAAAAACATTTTCATGTGCATATGCATAAAAATTGTAACTCTTTTTATATACATACCAATAAAAAAAATAGAGCAGCGTTTTCCACTTTCCGAGACAAAGGATTTTTCAAAAAAAAAAAAGTTGTCGAAGTTGACATTTAAATACGATTTTCAGCGCAGACACTATGGAAACGTCGTCATCTGGCAGCAATCGATTATAACTTAAGATAGATCCCATTTACGGGAAAATCAAAAAGGATATTAGATTCTTATTCAAAGTTTGAAAACTAATTTTCCTTATTTAATCGCAGATTTCTGCGATTGCACGAATTACCTAAGTAATTCTTTAAATATACTGGTAACAAAACAGTATTTTTAAAAAGTGATTTCATATAAATTGCCGGTCAACAAAACGTTAAATAATTGTCTTTAAATTTTACGCACTAATGTTCAAAAAGTAAATATGTCGATTAAATAAATATATATATATATATGTTTACCTTCGAGTGATAAAAAAAAGAACATAGCTAACGAAAAGATGACATGCAATGAACGATTAAAATATATAGTTAGGTAAAGTGATAAATCAGAGATGGGTGTTACAAACTTGCCTATGAAGAGGAAAGCAAATATTAATGTTAGATTTTTTAATAAGACATAACAATTTATGGGTGAGTAATATTTTATTGAACAGTAACGCTTATAATTTACTTAACGTATTTAAGCTTTGTTTCTATTTAACAAATAAAATGTTTTACAGTTCTAGAAATTTACGAATTTTTGTAACTCTGTTTATTTACATATAATTAATCTGGGTGCTGTAGTAGTAAAAAAAAACAGAGTGTATACGCTACAGGCAGAGGGTACACACTCCATCGCTTTATTTGAGAAACAGAGGGTATACGGAGGTTATTAAAAAAAATCAAGACGGTACACGGTATATACCACCATATACCCTACATTACGGGCTGGTTAATCTGTTTTATTCGAAACTATTCCTCCTATTCCAGCTAAATTTGAGTCAGATAATTTACGCGTAAGCTAATTAAATTGCAAATAATATAATAAAACTAGTCGTTGGGGGTACCGTAATACTTACACATCATGGATATGCATAATAAATATAAAATATGAAAATAAAACATGTGTAAACTATTTATAAAATGCATTGCAATTCGAATAAAATCGTGATGACGTCCTAAACTTTAAATGTTCTATTACTCCAAAATTAATAATCATATTAACTAACGGTTTACTGCGTCGGATAAAGCGTCTCATTTCCAATTAAAATATATCTCTGAATTGAAATTTGAATGAAATACAGGTTCAGGAAAAATCGAATAGTGTGGAAAATAGGAATACAAATATCTTGGCAACTAATTATCCGATTGACTTCACTCTATGCAAAATTTATGTTTTTTTATTGTATTTTATATTCACTCCTTAAAATAAACAAATTCGAATGTTTTGTTATATACCTTTTATCAGAACAAATATTTCGAGAGTCCGAAAAAAATAGTTCCGGATAATCGAGGTTACTGAAATTCAATAAGCTTCTTCCCATTGTTACATACTAAGTACACACCAAATTTCAAGTCTCTATCTCGATTTGTTCGGGAGATAGAGCGTTTACAGGCACACAGACAAACGGACGGACGGAAATTTTTTATCTTTCTAAAAATATGTTTTTCGGAATCTCTAGTGTCTGAAACGTGTAAATCCGTCGATTTTTTTTTTCGATTTTCAAAACGATTACAAGACTTACCCTATACTACGTATGATGGTTAAGTAATCACTTGTTAACTTTAAATTAAAGCGTAATTGCAGCTTAAATTGATAAAAACATAACCCAAAAGGCTTTAAAATACCTTTTAATATAAAGAAGACATGTGTTTCATGCGCTCTAACGGCGACTACTTTAAGATCAAACCGATAAATAAACTATTTTTGCAAAGTTTTTGAAATGATAAACACAAATCACGAGATGACATGTATAATGTAAGCAGGTGCTTAAATTGGTCAAACTGGAAACGTGAAAATTATTATTTTATTACTTTTTTAATTTGTAAATCATCGTGTGCCAAATTATAGGTAATTCAAAAGAAGCTGGTTCATTGCAAATGTTCTCGTTTCGCAAATATATTTCTATTGATTCACGGATAATGGATGTGAAATAAACTCTTATGGAGAAATTATTTTACTATTCTTGAAATCAATCTGCAAAGGATCTATTATACGTAGTCTAGCCGAAGCTGTAGTTCTTCTGTCATATTTGGTATTTGTCATTTGTTCTTTTATTCTCGTTTTAAATTTTCTGTTTGTCATTCCTATATAGTTTTGTAATGTTCCATCTGCTCTGGTGAATGGGATTTCATAAACTATAAAAAGAGCCTGATCAACTCTCTGGTGTTTATGAAATCCCATTTACCAGGGCAGATGGAATATTACAATACTATATAGGAATGACAAACAGAAAAATTAAAACGAGAATAAAAGAACATACGGCAAATATCAAATATGACAGAAGAACTAGTTTTGGCTAGACTACATAGAATAGAGCCTTTGCAGATTGATTTCAAAAATAGTAAAATAATTTAATTTTTTCATCAACAGTTTATTTCCCATCCATTATCCGTGAATCAATAGAAATATATTTGCGAAACGAGAACATATGCAATGAATCAGCTTCTTTTGATTTACCTAAAGTTTGATACGAGATGATTTACAAATTAAAAAAAGAAATGAAATAATAATTTTCACGTTTCCAGTTTGACCAATTTAAGTACCTTCTTACATTATACATGTGATCTCGTGATTTGTGTTTATCATTTCAAAAACTTAGCGAAAATAGTTTATTTATCCTTTTGATCTTGAAGAAGTCGCCGTTACAGCGCATGAAACATATGTCATCTTGAAATTAAAAGGTATTTTTAAACCTTTTGAGTCATGTTTTTATCACTTTAAGCAGTAAATACACTTTTATCTAATTAAATTAATTATTCATTTCACAGTTATATTTGTTGATTATTATTTTTTTAGAACTTTAATCCGATTTTTCATTTGTCAAAATGATGCTTATTACATATAAATGAATGCAGCATTAAATGTTATCGCTATTTTGTGCATGATATTCATATTTGAATAGTTTGCATAAACGATTTTTTTTTCTTCATTCTACTTTCAGAATAAATTTAATCATTAAAATTTTGAAAACTTTCCCTTCAACTAAAATTATGCATAGTTTTGAAAATATATAATGTATTTCTAGTCTCTCAGCTTATTTATTAAATTATGCTTATTTTACATTTAACTTTCATAAGTAAAAGAAATTCGTCAATTTATTATATATATATATGATGTTGAATCATATATATTTTAAATTAAATTTATATTCTAAATTGTATTTTATTTTTCATCCCTTCTTTCCAAATTTAAATCCCATTATTCTTAAAGGAACAAGGTCATTTAATTTAAACTCATTTTATTCTGCTAGGCAATCTCTCAGATCCTTTCTCCTATCAAAGCAACCACATATTATAACAAATAAAATAATAAAATGGAAAAGAAAAGTGCAATAGTCATAAAGAATTAATATCAGCATTCACCAGATGTCTACTCCGCGTTCAAAATGAAATAATTTATAAAAACAAAGGATGTTGTGGCACTTCACTTATATGTAATACCCTAAACATTATAGATCTCCGACGCCTGCTTTTGATAAACATACATGTAATAGCAGATGTTATTTCGGCCTTTCCCATAAGGGTTAATGCTATAAAATTCATGGTTTTCAGCGCTCCTGGTAGCTCAATGTCGCGCCAAGCAAATTCAAACCACCCCCATTGGTTTAACATTAACGAATCTTTTTCTATTATTCTTTGGCATTTTTTCGCAATCGCCATGACTCTATATTTCTAATCTTGGCTGTTAAAATGTAACCGCGATTCTTAATCACTTCATCGCCTCTGCTCATAGAGTAAAGTTCTAATTAAAAACCGACTGAGAGGCCATCCCATGTTTTTGAGTTGTTCTATCACATATTATTTTGAAGTGTTCTTGTCTTGGATAAATAAAGCCTACAGTATGCAAAGAATACAAATGACTGGACTTAATTCTGGATTAATCTTCTTCCATTACAGGAATACGTACCTGCTGGATTTTGCGGAACAACTACCGTGCAAATGTACTCCTGCCACAACTCTTTACGATCACTTTGAATCTTAATAGATCCAAACAATCCTTCAAATAAAAACTACATTTAATTATTTATACCCAAATCGGCTCTACACCACATATATGTGGTGCCGAAAGGTATTCAAGAGCTGATTCGTATGGGATATTTATACAACTCGGGATGGCCTCCGCTTGAATATAACAATCACTTTTTGCTTCCTAGTGAATATTGTGCATCGAAAAAAAAGCCTGATAAAATTTAGCCTAGAACTGTATTTTTATGCAAAAAGACTATGATGTTGTGATTCTTCATAAACATTCACCGGATCCTGATTTAATTTTCTCCATCGCCTATGAATCAACTAGACTTTATTTACCGATCTCCAACGTATTTTGCTTTCTCCATCACCCGTGTGAAAGGATAGCGGACTCTGACCTCTTGCCGTCCACGTACAAGCTACCGTCCTGGATTATTCGCTTCCATCGCCCGCTGTGAATTACTAGTTTATGACGCCTCCCGTATCTGAATGTTTTTGGATGGAGTATCAGAACTCTACATCTGTTGCTTTTTCATCGCAAGAAAGTGAAAGCAGATTTTGATCACTCGACCGCATGTGAAATTTTACCGGCCCGGAGAAATTTTTCATTGCCAGCACCCGATGAGAATTATCCCAAGCGGTGATAAGTACTGAAATGCGCTTTAGTCAGTGAATATGAGAAACCTTTACTCCCGTCTGCCAGACTCTCCTTCCGAAGCCGACCTACTACGATGGACGATTTTTCTTTCAAGTGTGACCCGCATATTAGATTTATTTTCTAGTAATAAAAATCTTTAATAATTTAAAAATTAATTAAAGAACGACTCACCTAGAAGATTAAAACATCGACGTCGTTGTGTTCACTTTTTGATTTTATTTCTGCGATTAATATTACTTTCTGCTACTATTTGTGTGCAACCAGTAGCGTAGCTAAGGGGGGGCAAGGGGGGCGACCGCCCCGGGCGCCGCTGCCAAGGGGCGCCAAATTGGGAGGGATTTTTAACCGAAATTATCTCTCATATTTTGACAATAAATAAAAATTTTTGACCATTTTTTTTGTGTGTGTCAATGTTTTCTTTAGTAAAACATTTTATTATATTGAAATAATGAAAGAAAAAGCTTCTGTAAATGTTTCTAGGGATGGCTCAACACTCTTCGTACTTTACATGATTACGTACCTGAAAATTGGCGCAAAATGATTAAATGCACGAAGGAGGGGCGCCTAATTGAGAGACGCATTAAATAAAAACTCGTAGGGAGCCCAAAAAAGTCCAAGCGATAGTTTTGAGCAGTGCCCTAAGATGAAAACATTTTAAAAGGTCCTATTACTTAGCGCTTTAGATCGTCAGTTAGTCGAAATTAAGCACAGGTTATGAATTAATCATTATAATCAAATTTTAAAGAAATGCGCCAAAAATGGGGGGGGGGGGATTGTTTAAAAAAGAGCCCTTAGGACCCTAACAATATGAGGATTGTGGCCCGAGGAGAAGAATTAATACAAAACTTTAAAGTTATGCTTTGAGAGGGTGACACAATTAGGGAGGTGAAAAATGCACAGTGAAAAAAAGTTCAAGGGTTCCCGGATCGGGCCCCAGAGTCTTAACTGGGATGTTGAAATGGAGGAATAACTAAATGGAGAAGACGCCTCAAAATGTGGAAGATTGGATTGAAAGGGGGGCAAGTTATTAACAATTTAGAACACAAAAACATAAAGGGGCCCAGGAGGCCAAGGTCTTAAAAAATTAAAAATCTGAGCCTCAGGTACATCAGGGCCTGCCTTGGACTATCCACACCCAAATTTTCAGACTTCTGTGTGCATTAAATTTTGCTAGCTGTCGCACACAGACTAACAACTTTCTTTTATTAGTATAGATAATTAAGTTCTTAAAATATTAAAAATCTAAGCCTCGGGTGCATCAGGGCCTGCCTTGGACTATCCACACCCAAACTTTCAGACTTCTGTGTGCATTAAATTTCGCTAGCCGTCGCACACAGACAAACAACTTTCTTTTATTAGTATAGATAATTAAGTTCTTAAAATATTAAAATGCTACATTGTCTTCTGAAATACACCTGCATACATATTTTTTATAATTCTAGTCTATCAAGAAGTGTGTGAAAAATCAATTAGAAAATTCCATTTTACATTACAAAAAACAAGTTAAATGAAAAGGAAATAAATAAAAATGAATTCATGTATTATTAATGAAATCTTTATTTATTGAGTAAAGACACAAGTATAATAGACGAATTCCAAAGTTAAAGATGACGCTAATCATAGATAATTTTATAACTAAAATGTTTTATTAGATCTTCAGATATATATATTTTTTTTAAAGAACAAAATTTTATAAAATAAATAAAAATAAAAATTCATTAAAACTTTCAGAAAACGGGCAGTCCATCCACACTGCAAATTCTTAAACACAAAAATAAACACATTTAAGAACACTTTTTTGTCACCAAATTAACAACACATTACATGTGTTGTGAATTAGAATACTTCCTATACAACACAATTTTTGTGTTGGGATTGTATTCTTAATGTGTCGCTATCTAGAAATGTATTCTAAACATAGTGTTGTTAATTGTGTTGAAATAGTGTTGCAAATAATGTTGATGAAAATGTGTTCTTATACTAGTGTTGTGCTGCACAACACTTTGGCACCAAATTAACAACACATTGTAAACACCACACACATATAGAACACTATAAAACAACATATTTAAAACGTTTTCAAAACACTTTCTACAGGGTGCCCTGAAAATGTATATGCTAAACCTTTAGAGATTTAGTATATTGGAAATCGAAATTCCTCGCTCGTTGTATCCGGGATTTATTATAAGTCAGATATACTATTGCAGAGATCATTTGCATGCTTTTTATGGCTAAGCCACAATATTATAAGTTTCGGGGACGCAACTGAAGTTACGCCGCTACTTTTAAACAACAAGCTTGTAAATAGTTTTTTAGATTGCTTTTCAAACAAGGATTAGCCATCATTAAATCTGAATGGACAAATATATATCTCTTTCTCTTTGGGCTAATCAAAGAAAAATTTTACGGCAATAAAAGTTAGCAAATAAGGTGCACCGATGTAAGTTTTCAGATGCAGTTTTTATTGATATTATTAAATGGCTTTGTGAAAGTTTTATGATTTAATCAAGCAAACAGTAATTCTTTAGGTGAAATTAATTTTGTGTTAAAAATATTTGATTGAAAATCTTTTAAAGAAAATTTCAAAACCACACTTTTGTATAATTATAAACTTTTTGTATCATTTTTCTTTCATACTTTTCTTACAAATCTACTCTATAACTGTAAGGATCACATTTTCAATTAGTTGAAATGTCATGACAAATGTTAATTAGTTAAAATGTCATGACAGATTTTAAAATAAAATACAAAAAACATTTTACTTAATCTTTTTGTTTTTAGAAAAACTATCTATATCATATTTTTAATTTTACAAAATGCACCTTAAGAAAAAAAAAAAAAAAAAAAAAAAAAAAAAAAAAAAAAGAACAGGAGTCAATTAAAAAATATTTGTTGCAGTTTTGTCACTTAGGATAATATGAAACTCCTTGTATTTTTTAAAGAGTGTACGTATCTTGTAAATGAAACAAGGCAGCAGATTTTTTTCCCCATAATCGGGTTTAATTTAGGAGTTTTCGCAAACGAGATTTCTAGCAAATAATTTACTTTCATTGTTGTAGTCATTGTTGCTACTGTCATACTCTTAAAACTACATAGCTAAACATTTTGGAGATAAAAGTAGGTCGTCATAAATGAAAAAGTCGTCATAAAATTGCGATAGCTGACAATTTTTCAAAATTCCCAAATATTGACGAAAATTAGGAATCTTCTATTATCGTGTTCCACGCATTTTACCTTCGTGTGTTTCAGTAAAAGTCGTTTAATTCTTAAAAACACGGAAGAGGAAAACTACCTTTTCCTCCTCTACAAGCCGGAAGGACTTTCCTTCCGTCTTGAGGAATTTTTTTTTTTTTTTTTGGGGGGGGGGGGGGGCGCAAAATTTGTTCCTTGCCCCGGGCGCCAAAAAACGTAGCTACGCCACTGTGTGCAACGGTTTTTATAATAAAAAAATGACGGTACCTCTTCAAGGATAAAAAAAAAAATTACATTAGTTACATTTAATTTTTGGGTGTCTCCATATGACGTTGAATTCCTTCTAAATTTCAGTGCATTTCATACTAAGACTGTTTATGGTGGATAAAAAAAAAAAAAAAAAACAGTTTAATAGATCCACAAATTTTTTATCTTCATTTACAACAGTGTTTCAGCAAAGAAAGAAATAAAGGAAGAGATGCAATTTCTCTCAGCAGTAAAGGTTTGTTTGTTATGAGTATGAAAAAAAAAATTAAATGTATGTCATATTTTTATAATTATTATTACGTTTTATTTCAACTCATACCTGTTTTAGTCTAAATTTATACGTATAATATTCGTTAAATATTTTTCTTGCTTGAATTTTATTTTCTCATGCTCATATCTTTTCTTTGAATATTTACGGATATTTTTGACAATATTTAGAAATGTGTCTTATTACTTTTCAAGTGTTTTAGAACTGAAATGCAAGAATATTAGTTTTCAGATTACTGAAATTTTTATTTTCTGTTCAGCCTTGTTTTTGAAAGAGGTTTTGATAATATGATACTCCAGAAATGATAAAAAAAGCAAAAAACTGATCATATATATTTTTGCATTATTCTATGTTGGTATATTGCTATCATAATTTTAATTTATTTTAATTAATGATTCAGTGAATATAGGACTCGTTGCATAGTTATTCACAGTAATTTTCAAATTTTTTTTGTTTTAACTGTATGTCTTCATAGTTTTAAAATTTGATGAGCATATTGTAGATTTTGAATATTACTGCTCACGGAATTATTGGTAAGTGTATATATTGTGTATGTATATAAATGTATTGGTAAGTGTGTGTTGAACCCTATAGCGAGTTTTAAATTTTTAATTTATAGTTTGACAGCTAGTTAATTATTTTATTTGTCTATAAAACAAGCTTCATATATTAGTGAAGTATTGAGAAATTCCTTGCTGTCAGTTTTTGAGTTAATACGATAATTTTAAATAACATTAATTTTATTATCAGAACAGATTAGATAAAAGGTAAATTTTATGATCTTTAATTATTAATACCTGATAATAGGACAATTGCAAACAGCTCATTAGCTCATTTTGTCAGCAAAATCAAAAAAGTGAAAGAAAATAAGAAATCATATGTTATACAGGATCACTGTTTATCCTCATTTTTTCTTTTTCGCATTCCTAATGTGAATGCGCATTTAATATCTTATGTGTTAAAAATCTAATTTTATATTTGTTCTTTTGTGTATTTTGTTATTATTGATATGATCATTATAATATGTATGGGTAAGTACAATAATTTTTCTTGTTTATTTAATTAATTCTAAAGAAGTAGAATCTAAAGAGGTTTCATTTTTATTTTATTTATTTGCTTATTGATAATTGATTGCTTAGAGCAGATTTTTTTCCAAAATGCATGGTAGAAGGTCACGTAGGAAATTTCAGGGTTGCAAATCTTTTCAAAATTTATGTCAACACTCTGATGCACTGCAGATTGATTCTGCGAATTTTGACAGCACTCCTGAAAATTTTAAGGTGAAATCTAATGCTTTTAGTAGTTTAACTTTACAAAATTTAAAAAATATCTTAGATAAATTCATTGGCACACTAACTTCTGAAATGCATACATTAATGGAGCCTTTTCTTAAAAATGCTAATCCTGAATTCATTCAAAATTTTGATGCATTTCATAAAGAAATAACATTTAAATACAATATTTTGATGGATTTATGCCGGACTGCTCAGACTGAATGCACTAAATTAATTAAGGATAAACATAATTTATTTGAGGTGAATAAAAAGTTAATCGAAAGAGTAAAGGGACTGTCCGCGTCCAAACAATCCAATTCTTCTGATGCAGTCATTCAATGTGACCTTATGAAGTATACTTTGACAAAACCTTGCAACCTAGTTAATATTAAGGATAATACTGTTTACGATAGTAAAAATTTGGCATTTAAGGATAAAATGGAAGTTGAAACTCAGACACTAAACATGTCAAACATATGTGAACCCACTTCTAGGAAAAGTCAATGTAATAACATTATTTCATTACCAAAATATATTGAAGATCTCTGTAAACACGAAATCACAGATAATGATGACATATCTGATGACATAAGGATTATATTGCTAAATTTAAGGGATAATATAGACAGTACGGATATTATGTTTGCTATTCACGACAATATTGGTGAAACTATTCCTTCTATACATTTCGAAAGAAAATGTAAGCTAAAACAAGGGCAAAAATTTAATTGGGTCATTAAAATTACATCTCACATAGCTAATCTCTTAATTCAACGTGGAATATTAAATATTAATGCAAAGGATTATGTTATTAAACCTTTTGTTCAGGTAAAACGCTGTTTTCATTGTCAGAAGCTAAATCACGTTGCCAAATTTTGTGTTAATGATTTGGCTTGTGCAATTTGTGGTGATAGTCATTCTTCTCTTAGTTGTAAAAATGCTCCCCGATGCATTAATTGCACCACCCACAATCTCACTCACCGAAAGTCATTTAACATAAATCACCCTACATTTTCACCTGAATGTAAAACATTTCAATTTTATGTCAGGCAAAAAGAATCTCTGTTGCTAAATTCGACTTAAATTTTTCATTTGGCATGCTAGCGTTATGTTTTTAAAATTCACACATGGATTTTTCCATTTTACAGGACATTCTTTCTTTTTGTGCTTGCCAGTTTCTCTTTTAATAATTCACTGTTATTCAAAATACATCGAACATATTTTTCTGAATACACTTCACTTGTTCATTTTTAACTTTTGGTATGCACATTCATAGGATATATTTTTCGATTAATGACAATTTGTGATATCCTACATTTTCTTCCAATAAGTACGTTTAGGTGTCTTCTTCATTCACCGCTTATCTGCAGAAAGCGCTGACTGATTCTAATTTTTTGCATTTTTGATTCTATGTTGTTTTCTTTTAGTGGTTAAAGCCGTAATTGCTACTTAGATTTCCGCATTGAAGCTTAAATGTTTCTTTCTATCTGTCACAATTTAATTTTTGCCAATACTTTGTCAGTTTTATAATATTTTCTTTTGCATTTCATACATGTCAGTTAACATTTCAAATCCACTTATTAGAAAGCTACATTTTGATTTTGTACATGAACGTATATATTTTTTCCATTTTTCACGGATGCAGTGTTCAAAATTTCCAGCTGTCAGATTATTCATACTTTGGATGTTGTTCTTTTTAATTTTATTAGATTCCATTTGGTTGCCGATTGCATTTTTGAATATGTTTTCACATATTTATCAACATTTTCACGCAGTGTCGTTGTCGTATGTTCATTGGTACCCATGGTACATAGTTTACAATGATACAATTTTTTTTCTTTTTTCTTTTTGGGTACTTGTGATATTTGCGAATGACACTCCTCCCACGACATCTTTGCAAGATTAGCTGCAGTTACATAGGTGTACAAAGCATATTTTCTACAAAGGTTACAACGTTTCTCGTTGCAGTAGGCCTTGCATTGAAGTTGTTTACATACACATACATATTACATGTGCAATTGTGTGATTATTGGTTTTCTACAAATTAACGATATACTTTTACATTTTGTTTTCCACACGTTTCTCGTTTTTCCTTAAAAAAAAAGTTTTTAGATTTGTTCATTCAAAGTTTACACAGTTCATGTTAGGTACATGTTAATATCTTATTAAAGTCCTTCTAATATTACTTTTCAGTGTCGTATTCCATTGTTACACATTCTAGCATTGCCACTATAAAAAAAAATTTCATGTTTACACAGACATTTTTGAGTCCATTGTTTATCACAACGCAAATAAATTATTACTATAAATTTCTCTGTATAACATATGCTTGTATTTATGCATTCGTATATTTGATTTTTACTCTCATTTCTCCTCATCGTAAAGATACAAAAAAAAAAAAAAAAAAAAAAAAAGTTTTGTTTTTTGTTTCTACTAAGGATAATGCAATCTCACGTTGAGATAATTTTTTTTGGTCCTCATATTCCAAAATTTACAGTTGTTAAAATTTATGTTTTGGTTAACTTATAGCATTTATTTATCTATTGGTTCAATTTATTTTAAATGCAACAAAATGCTAAAAAAAATCCTTAAAAATTTGGATATTTTCAAGTTATGTACTCACATTCACTAAATATGTCTTTTCCACTGCAATTGGTGTTTTCACGTTTGACTACATTTTTTTTCTCTTCAATACTTAGAAATTAAAAAAAAAAGAGAGAATTTTAATTTATTTTCAATTTATCTTTCGTTTAATCTTAAAGGTGTGATAACTTCTTGTTATGCTCTTACTTGCCCTGCATAAAAGAAAGAAAACAAAATTGGTCTGCTTATTTTTATATGAATGTATATAAACTTTTACAGTTTTGAAATGTGTATATGATATTTTTATTTTATATAAGTGTATTTTATTGTTGCTTGCAAGCGTATATTATTATATAACATATTGAGAGTTGGTAATTGAGATAGACCAACCATGTGCACATAAAAAAAAATACTATAAAGTGAACTTTCAGAAAAAGAAAAAAATGTGAACTTTTTCACACAGATCTCACTAGTGAAGTAAATATATAGCATGCAGAACAATGTTTAAAAAAAATGATTGAATGTTGTAGTCGACTACTTACTCATTACTTACTCACCTATTTACTATCTACTTATTGAATTATAGGAACATATGAAAGTTCCAAGGTGAGATATATGAAAAGAAAATCACATTGGTGTGATTATTATATGAATATGGACGAATGAATGTCCAAATGGAACTGATCAGTCACATATTTTAAGAGCTCATTTTTTTTTTACATTTATAACTTTATGTGTTGTTTATTATACTTCTCTTTGCATATTGTTTTTGTATCATGTATGGTGTTATTGTTTACATATAGGATCATGGCGACACTCAAAATTTTTTTCATCTATTGTCGGGGTGTATATATATGATGTTGAATCATATATATTTTAAATTAAATTTATATTCTAAATTGTATTTTATTTTTCATCCCTTCTTTCCAAATTTAAATCCCATTATTCTTAAAGGAACAAGGTCATTTAATTTAAACTCATTTTATTCTGCTAGGCAATCTCTCAGATCCTTTCTCCTATCAAAGCAACCACATATTATAACAAATAAAATAATAAAATGGAAAAGAAAAGTGCAATAGTCATAAAGAATTAATATCAGCATTCACCAGATGTCTACTCCGCGTTCAAAATGAAATAATTTATAAAAACAAAGGATGTTGTGGCACTTCACTTATATGTAATACCCTAAACATTATAGATCTCCGACGCCTGCTTTTGATAAACATACATGTAATAGCAGATGTTATTTCGGCCTTTCCCATAAGGGTTAATGCTATAAAATTCATGGTTTTCAGCGCTCCTGGTAGCTCAATGTCGCGCCAAGCAAATTCAAACCACCCCCATTGGTTTAACATTAACGAATCTTTTTCTATTATTCTTTGGCATTTTTTCGCAATCGCCATGACTCTATATTTCTAATCTTGGCTGTTAAAATGTAACCGCGATTCTTAATCACTTACTTCATCGCCTCTGCTCATAGAGTAAAGTTCTAATTAAAAACCGACTGAGAGGCCATCCCATGTTTTTGAGTTGTTCTATCACATATTATTTTGAAGTGTTCTTGTCTTGGATAAATAAAGCCTACAGTATGCAAAGAATACAAATGACTGGACTTAATTCTGGATTAATCTTCTTCCATTACAGGAATACGTACCTGCTGGATTTTGCGGAACAACTACCGTGCAAATGTACTCCTGCCACAACTCTTTACGATCACTTTGAATCTTAATAGATCCAAACAATCCTTCAAATAAAAACTTCATTCGCATATCAATACCCAAACCAGCTCTACACTACATATATATATATAGATTTTTTTTTTTTTTTTTTTTTTTTTTTTTCATTTGAAATTTTCTGCTTACATTTTTTCAAGAGTAAAAACATACGCTTAGAAACTCATAATTTTTTTATATATATATAAACGGGCATTAAAGCTACTAACGTTGTTTCAATTGTTTGGAGTTAAACTTTAAGCATTTTTATACAATCAAATGACCTTTATTAAAAATAGTGAAGCAAAAACTTGTTTCTTTAAGCGAAATTTGTTGCTCTTGATTTTTTTAATATTTGGAAAAAAAGAAGAAGAAGAAGAAACAGTAGAAGAAGAAAAGAGCGAATCTATCTGGAATACAATTTCTGCTACAAAATTACGTAGAAGATGATATTCAAAATGCATGATATCGATATCCATCTAATGTGAATCGTTTGGAAAATCGATATGAGTAAGTTTATTTTGTTATTCATTTGCATTTATTTTTTATTTAAATAAAATATTCTTTTTTTTTTTACACCCAGAAAGTTTTATAGTTTTAATTTCAAAAGTCATTTTCGAATCTTCCACATATAGTTAGTCTATATAATAAAGTTATGGATTTATGGAATCTGCTATTAGTGGTGTAATTCTGCTGAGGAGGATTCATGGCAAAACCGCATTTTGTAATTTTTGTAATTACTGTACTCTAGTAGCAAATCAGTGTTGGTTATAATATTAAGATCCAATATTACGTCAATACTACATTGAAAATATTTCCAATGAATACAATGGGACGTCAAAATGGCAGAAATTTTAGCTTTACACCCGAAATATAGATTAGTTTTAACTGTCGTTAGTTTCAGCACACAACAACAAGCTTAATAAATTGGTGGACATTTTTTTTGCCCACTGTTTTTTTTTTTCGATTTTGATTGGTTGGGCGACAATACTTCTCAACAAATTGACGATTTTGATTGGTTGGAAACAAACTGGAGGATTGCGATCATGTGGATGAAATTGATCAATTAGGTAATAAATTGCTGAAATATTTCTTGTTAATATTGCATCAGGGTTGGCAAAGTATAATTATCCAAATATTAGGCCAATATTTCCTACAAATAATTGGAAAAGATATAATCAATGCAAATAATATTGAACAAGTACTCTTTCATATTCTAGAATAAATAAACGTAAGAAATGAAGTTTTCTTGTCCCCAAAGATGTAGAACGTGTGGCATTTGCCACCTCAGCCTCGCTACAGTTATATAACTGATCTTCTATGGAACTGCAGTTATTTGACCCTTATTACAATCAACGCTTCTTAATTCGAACTCTCAGATACCGAGAGAAAAGTTCGAATCGTCTGAAATTTGAATTATTCGATTCTCGAAAAAGAAAGTGAATTTTCATGCTGTCTTTAAGAAAAGTTCTTATCTAACACTAGAAATAGATAACTTTCCAATAATCCTAACTGTTTTAAACATACATATTACTAAATTATTAGTTAAAATTATTAGAAGCATTTTTAAACAGACACCAGCCACATGTCTATTTGAAAAACATTACAATGTTCACGATATATTTAAGTACGTAACATTGAAAATATACATGTAATGAAATAAGTGTTCTAATACCATAGTTTTTTATACAGAAGTTTAAAAAAAAAAATAAAGATAGCTAGTGGCATTCAATGTTTATCATTGATTACATAAGTAACTGGCATAGTGTATTTATTTCTTTAAAGCACCGCGGACTCTTTGAATATATTAAATTAAGGTATATTCGACTCAGTGGTTTGAATGACAAGCATTTTATTAAAAACTCTTAGTACCTACATGAGCATGTATTGCTGGCAGTTTTATAAAATACTATATACCTTGAACAACATTTAATAACGATCAATCATCTGAGATATCATATACAACTGAAACAATTTCAATTCCAATTCCCGAAGGACATTCAGGAGTTCCAACATTTGGAGCATTAGCTATCACAGGAATTTGGCAGCAACTATTTGCCAGTAATATCAAGGAGAAGCTTTGTATCTTAGTGTCTAATACAAAGTCTAAGTTTATATTGAAAATTACTTAATCTTTCATAAAATTGTTTTCACAGAAATTTCCCCGAGTTCTCTTAGAGGGACGGGATTACCGTCTAGGCAAACTTCCACTACTTTTTTTTTTAAAGTAATTTTTGTCTTTTCTTCACTCGCAGAATTCTGCGTAAAATAGGCGAAACTTCGCTGTTAAAAGTACTCGTAGAAATTTGCCTAGACAGTAATCAGGTCCTGGAGGAACTTTAAAACGAGTAAAAATCGACTAAAAATACGAGTTTTATTTTTGTGTTATAAAATTGTTAAATTAAATAGACAAATAAATAAATATATATTACCATATATATTTGATAGATAGCGTCTTTTTATAATCCTAAATGGTTAGGTAATTTAAAGAACATGCCATGATTCTGTACAAACTCATTTTTCTCAAAATAAAATTTTCGCAGTTTATATATTTTCTACACAATTTTTTCTATTCACCTTTTTCTATACACTACAAAAAATCTGTGAATCCATTTTGGAATGTTAGATTTATTAAGGGACTTTAACATGACGATAAAGTCTATGAATAAGTGAATTTTTAATGAAAATTCAGTTTCGTGTTAGTTTTTTCATTTTATTTGCTCTCTCTCTCGGATCAAAATATGAATGCACAACTTTTTAATGAAGCCTTTTTAAATAATAAAATGAAATAAAATGGTGAAAATACTATGCAAATAATAATACATAGCATTAAAAATTTTTACATCTTCAGAGCACTGATTTATTTTTTTCAAATATTTATTGAATTTATTCGGCAGAATACTTCTTTGAAGATTTTTTTGTGGAATAAAAGAAATAATAAAAAAATATATTTTAAAGTCCACTGTCTCTTTAAGAGATGTACAATTGATCACAAAGTCATTCAGATTTAAATTTACTACTTCTACACAGGCTGTTAAACACAGAAGGCATCTGAACCTCTAACGACGTTTGTGAACTGTTTTTTTCTATCTGTTTTGTGTTTCGGAAGCTTAGATGTAGTACGAAGGAAGTTTCCAAATAAATTTAGTTTAAACTCCTAAACATGTCTCAAACTCTTGAGATATCCAAACGTCTGAGTCGCTAGAAACTAAAATGTAGCTAAAGAAAAAATAAAATAAAGAAAGATGTTTTGATGAAACGTTTCAATACTAGAAGTTAATGATGTTTAATATATACAGACTGCATCTCAGAAAAATGTATAGTAGTTTGAATGATTATAACTCCAGCTTATATTCACATATAATTAATATTTAAAATACAAAAGAATCTACATAAAATGCATAACTTTTCCTTCTACGGTAGGTGTTCAAAAATATTACTGTTCTGGTCAATACACTGCTTATAACAGTGGGATATTAATTCACAAACTTCAACAACCATTTCATTTGGTGTTGTGGCGCGTTCTTGCTCAATTAACGCTCCGGAACTTTGTCTGTGAACATCTATTCGTTTCAAACTTATCTTTTATCCGATGAATTGTAAGTCGCATAGGTGGATCTGATAGGAACTTCCTGCGAAATTGCTTTTTAACATCTTCTACATTTTCATACTTACAATAGTATTTTAAAATAAATTTTCTTTTTTCAAGAATTAATCGTTGTCCATTTATTATTTATGAATCTTTCATTAGTTATAGCAATTCCAAATATGCATTAGATAATTTAACAAAGCAAAGCATTACGACTTTTAAATATCATTAGCCTGTATATTAAAGAAAAAAAAACATTCTAGATTATTTTTCAAATACACAAAACTTTATTTAAAATACACAGCTTGTGCTATGATTCACTCATGGGAGAACATATGTAATCTTTTCTAAATTGTTATTATTTTGGAGTCATATAGGACAAAAAATAGGCTAGATTCGTGGAATCTTGTATATATCTGTCTGTTGATATTTTACAGCCGCGTGCGGTACGAGTTAATATTTATCGATTAATTTAAAACTTTGAAGAAATTATTTATATAAAGAGCAAACTTATAGGGTGCTATATAAGATATCTTCAACTTTATAAATAAGGACCACCCTATGATTTATATTAAATATCTATATATTTTTTTCATTTAATTGACTTCTTTGGTAAATTTGATTTTCTATATTAAAATTTCATTTCATTCTTGAATATTTTTTCTTTATTATTCTATTTTCTATTTTCCAAGGAACGCATTCCAAGATTGTTCGCGCCAGGTTAAAAACCTTATTACATATTTTCCCCCCAAACACCATTAAAGATTTCAGCCGCGCTTAGTTGATGAGTTAACGCCAGCTACCGCACTGCGGTTTTTAATGTCTCTGTGTCCTTACGCACCACCCAATAAAAGCAGATGCATTCCCCCAGAAAAATAACTTCGCTGTTTTTCCTTTGTTTTAAAAATTACGCATTCATCACCAAACTCTTGAATTTTTTATGTTGATTACGGAGAGAATTTTATACGTTAGTTAATTATGAAGACAAATTAACATTTAGTTTTAGTTTCATACTATAGCAGAATTTTTACTGGGCTTTAATATGCTGAAATTAAGAGTGTTTTCAGACTGTGATCCATCCCATCAAGCTTGCTAGATGCTACGACTAGAATATATGAATTGAACTGAAACTACCACATTTTTATAACTGTGGGAAAGTCTACTTTGGATAATGGCATTCTACGTAATCATTGTTCACGATTTTGTCTAAAAACTTCTCGACCAATCAATTTTATTTCTCGTATGTCGCCACTTTCTTACTGATAAAGACACTGTCGTTGCTAATTGCTAAATATTTTGTCCAAAGTTCTTTCAACCAATCAAATTTTATTTCTCGTATGCCCCTCTCTCACATTTATAAATAGTTCATGTTTGGAATGGAAACGGAGTAGACAACCAAACATTAAAATAGTTGACGTCTCCTTGTAAAAAAAGTATTCACAATGAATCATTTTTGCTTACAACCTTCTCTGTTGTACTAGAATTGTACATTGAGAATTGTACACCGTTCAGTGGCTGTTGAGAAAATGGAGGACATAGATATACATAAATACATAACGCATACACAGCGACCAAAAACAGAAGTTTCTTTTTTTGAAGTTGCTTAAAAAAATAAAATCGGTTGTACAGTTACCCCTATAAGTTTTTTTTTTCTCGGATAACTAATTTATTGAATGTAAAGTGTAAGTTCTTCTTTTTAATTTTACACATTTTTTTATTCCCTTATATGATCAAGAGTTTCTTTTCTATTAGGGTTGTTTCCGTCAAATACATTTATTTTCTTCGTTCCGCGAAAGTGTTAAAAGAAAGCACTGTAAAGTAAGACATCATTACTTTGGTACAGTCGATTTGGTTTGCTGAACTAAGAATTTTTTGAAGAAATTTAAATAATATTAATTTCTTCATTATAAATATTTGTTTTTCATATATGAAATAAAAGGAATTGCTACACTCGGTATTGTCTTTTACAAGTTTTGAAAGAAAATTTCACTGAGAAAAATGACACTTTCAAATCTGAGTAAATCGATGTCTTCATTTTGTTATGAAACTTTTTGCTTCAAATATGATGACCCAATGTTTTCAATTCTGAAATACCAGAAATACCCAAAATATTGAAACATGGACATACTCAAAACTGAGCACATAGAGGTCAGTTCATACTCATTTTTGAAACATGGACAGGCTAAAAAATGATTAGAATCAGTTCATACTCATTTTTGAAACATGGAAATACTCAAAAATGAGCACATAGAAGTCAGTTCATACTCATTTTTGAAACATGGATATACTCAAATATGAGCACATGATGCTTTATTCTTGAGTGTGTGCATGTTTTCAGAAATGAGTATATACATGTTTTAAACTTGAATAATTTTGATTCGGAGCCATTTTGACTATGCGACATACTCAGATTTGAATAATTTTAACCCAGTTTTAAAAATGTCGTTTTTAGAGTGTATGCTTTCCCCCAAAAATGTTTTTTATATGTTAATAAAAAAAATCATAACATTTATAGGATATCATTTCAATGAATTGAGAGAATTTATTTCGTTCTTAAAAAAAAAAAAAAATAATAACAACGAAGAATTCTTATCAATAGCGAATTCCTTTGAAGCAAAAAATGATAAATGTGGGAAGAATGATATTTCTTTAACGAAATCTACTTCCAACCCTAACAAACATTTATTATTAGGGCTGTATCGATAAATCGATATATATATATATATATATATATATATTTTGAAAAATATCTATCTTCAGTATTTAAATAAAAAAAGTAATTTAAAGTTTAAATAACCTAATATTGACCTGATAACAATAAATAAATAAATAAATAAATAAATAAAAATAGTTCGATCAATTAATTGTCTAAACCTTTTTGATTAACTGATTGAAGAGTTTTTGGGTTGCCACACAATAAAAAAAATCTTTTAAAAATCGCAAGCAAAAAAATCTGTCAACTGAAATTATAGCAAAACACTGTTTATATTACATAAAAATTCTGTTTTTTAACCATAAAAACTGTGTGTCACAGAATATTTCTAAAAAGAGTAGTTTTGTTTTTTAATAACCGTTTTTTTTTTTTTTTTTTTTTTTTTTTTGTCAGTTTTACATAATTTGTTTTACAGTGTTTCTAAAAAAAAAAAATCAAATGTCCCAAAAAGAAAACACGAAGCCTTTTAAAAGCGGCTACAATATTCACCAATTAATAAAATGAAATATTTTTTCGTAAGTGATTATTATTATTAATAATTTCCAAATCTCATGAAGAAATCTGCATTGAATGTTCCAAAGATGGTAATAAAAATTCTACCTACTGAAAGATTTCTTTTTCAAGTGATTATTATTATTGTTAATTTCCAAATCTCATGAACAAATCTGCATTGAAAGTTTGAAAGATGAAGAAAAAAATTCTTACTGCTGAAAGATTTTTTTTTGCATGTGATTATTATTATTATTAATTTCCAAAACTCATTAGCAAATCTGCATTGAATGTTTGAAAGATTGAAGAAAATAATTCTTTCTACTGACAGATTTTATTGCAAATGATTATTATTATTATTAATTTCCAAAACTCCTTAGCAAATCTGTATTGAATGTTTCAAAGATGAAGAAGAAAATTATTTCTTCTACAGCCTCGAAATTTCCTGTAGAGGTATCCTACAAAGATTTTCAAAGACAAACAATTATAACAAATTTAAACTCTTTTGATGAGAGTTTTCATCTTATAACGAAATTCAAGTATCCTTAAATATTCCGAACATTGCACAAAAACTTTTTATATGTTATTTTTCAGACAGTAATAATGAAGTTGTTGAAATAAATTAAATTTGATGAAATAAATATGATGCCGTACAAATTATTTTACAGAAAGTAATAATTGATTAATAAGTTGCACATAAATTGTCCTAGATACTTGCTAAAAGAGGTTAGATTAGATAAAGTAATTAGATAAAATTAATTTATCAGTAGTTAAAATTGATTAGAATATCTAGAAGAATCATTTAAACATTTCTGTACTACAGCAGAGATGTTATGAAGTGCATGAAAAAAGTTTTCACGCAGCAAAGCTATATCCCCTTAAAGGTTTTTGTAAAACATTTTTTATAAACCAAGAAATAGATTATATATTTTATCCACTTCATAGATAACTTAATTCTCTCAAGCAAATTTTATAAAATTGTTTTATAATCTCCAAAGGTTAGTTGTTTTTGTTGGATTACATTTTTTTTAAATATTTACATTAGTACAAATAGTTAAATCTGACGATTACATAAAATTTCTAAATCAAAATTCTAAATGCGACCTGACACGAAAAATAAAATCTAATGTGGTTTCAGTTTTTCTTTCTTTCTTTTTTATTTTATTTTATTTTTTTATTTTTTTATTTTTAAGGATAAAAAGTACGTTTAATGTATATTATACATATATATGTCGTAGGCTAATTGGGAAATCTGGCTCTTTGCAAAAAGCCTAGGCTGTTTTCAAAGAGCCGGTCTAATTGGAGAATCATCTCCTTTTTCTCAATCAGCCTGCTATTTTTCAGGCCTATTGCAAAGAGCCTAGACAGCGTTAAACTAATTGAAATATGGTCATTTATTTCTCAACGTCATATACATATGAACTGTCTCATTATTGTGAAATGACCTTCGATATTTTAAATACAATTTGCCAGTATAAATAGTCAGTATTTTCTTTCGGATTTTGATTCCTACTGTACTTTACAAAAAAAAAAAAAAAAAAAAAAAAAAAAAAAAACTATTTCACTATAAGGTATTGACGATGCTTATCGAGTTTTCCTTTTTAAACACGATCCATCCAAAATTACTTATGTTACAAAATATTTTTTTTAGAAAAAACACTCTTTTTTTTTTTTCAACTGATGAAGTGTTTTATGGATGAGCTTGAAAAAATTCAACTGCTATAAATATTTAATTTTTTTTTTCAATAACGACTGTACAGTCTCGAAATGAAAGAGCGGGAATTTTCTTTCATTCTTTTAAATAGATTACAAATATATGGTAACTCTTTGGATGTCTATAATAAATTAATATCTTTTTCTATTAAATGTCACAAAAATCAGAAATCGAAAATCTTTGCAGAATTTTAAGTTTAAATATCATATGTAAGTATTAAATACATTCAGTAATTTTAATGAAGAAATCTGAAATTACCTTTCCCTTTTAATTTTAAGTAAAAATTACATTCAAGGAAGTATTATGAATTCCGTATTAAAGCCGTATTAAAAATAGAAGTAACTTTCACCTTTAACAAATAAGAGATAAAAGGGAAGAGAAATTTTGTTTCTAGATTCAATTTTCTTGCGTGTCTAAATTCTTCAAGAAATGAATTTTATTTTTTCAAAAATATACTTTTATTCCTAATTTAATTTTCATTCTGCCTTTTTGAAAAAATATATGCTCTTGGGAAAAAAAAAAAAAAAAAAAAAAAAAAAAAAAAAAAAAAGAGGATTAATAAGGTAGAAAATATAGATGTAAAATGAATGTTACATTTTCAGGAGAGAGAAAGAGAAAAAAAAAAGATGTAAATATCATTTTTTAAAACGAGTGAAATTTCTCCAAATAAAACAAAATTACTCTTCATAAGATTTACCTTAATTCTAAAAATATTCATTATTACATTATTTTAACATTTATTCTTTATAACTGGAATAAAACTTTCTGGAAATAAACTCGAATTTTCATCAATTCGATACTATATGACTTGAATTATCTGAACATTTGATAAGCTGTTTCATCGAAGAAATGAGTTTGTTGAAATTTTGTTCATATAAGATAAAAATTTCGAGATCATAACGAATGTTTTCAGTAGCGATGAAGAGTTTTTTTTTCCCTACAAAACTTAATGTAACGCAATACACAAAAAGTCAGCAGTTATTTGTAACGAGAAAATTTTATAAAAAGAAAATGATTATTTCTGATCGTAATAGCATAAAAAGTCCATTTGATTATTTTCGTATGTAGGTCGTGGCATTCTGACATTAAATTTTTCGAATGATGTGTATTCCCCGAATATAGAAAGAACATTTTATTAATGTGAAACTTGTATTGAGAAGAAACTATTTAAATAAAATAACTATTTACACCAGAAAGAATTAACGAAATAAATATGTTCTAAAAGTGTTGCACAATGCTTGGCTAAATCGAAAAAATTTGCATCTGCATCTTAATTATTCGCACAACCGTCTATCAAGATTCTAACGGCAAAACGTCTGAATACCAGTCTGTCATATTTTTATTCGCCAACATTCCACGAGAATAATGATTGACATGTCCGATTACCGTATTTTATTTTCATTTTCCGAATCAAAATCGAGTTCGAGACAGATCTAGTGTTGTCAAATGACAAAATGTAATTTTTCCGTGATGTAACAAAAAAAATTTTCCACGTTTTTCCCCAAAATTTTGACAGTCTCCAAAATTATGAAAGAAGGAACCTACATCCTAGTTACCTAATAGTATAACGAAAGGGCAGCTGACGTCAATGTTGGTTAAATTACGGTTGGTTAGCAAGAAAAACCTGTTCGTTCGTTATGACTCCTACTGTACACACGAGATGGGAAGATTTGATTGGTCTACGGTAAACTGGTATATGATATCTACAAAGTCAACTTTTCAAAAGTAAAAAAAGCCAAGCGTAAAAAAAAAAGAAAAAAGTTGTGGCTAAAAAATGGTGTGATATCAAATTTCCAAGCTATTATTTTACTTATTTAACTTTTTTCCATTAAATAAGTTATCATATATATAAGTCGAGTGCCTACGTATATGTTAATAGAAATCGTTTTCTCCTGTACTAAATACATCCTAACGAGTTTCTGAAAATTCAATTTTTTTCAAACTATGCATGATGGGCTTGGCGGCCATCTTTGCATATTATTTTCAAAATTCTAAGTATCCAAATCCGTAGTTAAAATCCGAAGTTCAAAATTATTATTTAAGCAAATATTTTAAGCGTTTCATTTATAGTCTTGTATGCTCAGAAAATTGTGTCTTAAGATAATGATGACTTATCTTAAAGATTCATCTTATGATTTATTTTTTAGAGTCATTAATAATTTCAAACTAGTAAAAATCAATTTCTCAAAATATCAGTCTTATCTAATTTATCTGTGCGTAGTTAAAATCTGAAGTTCGAAATTGTTATAAACATATTACATTGCAAACATATTACGCTTTTACTTTAGAAATTTGGGTGCTCACAAATATGGAAAGATGGCCGCCAAGCCCATCATGCATAATTTGAAAAAAATTGAATTTTCAGAAACTCGTTAGGATGTATTTAGTACAGGAGAAAACGATTTCTATTAACATATACGTAGGCACTCGACTTATATATATGATAACTTATTTAATGGAAAAAAGTTAAATAAGTAAAATAATAGCTTGGAAATTTGATATCACACCATTTTTTAGCCACAACTTTTTTCTTTTTCTTTTTTTTCTTTTTTTTTTTTTTTTTTTACGCTTGGCTTTTTTTACTTTTGAAAAGTTGTTTTTGTAGATATCATTTCTTTTTTTTAAACAGAATAAACATAATTTAAATAATCTAAACATGAGAAATAATTTAAAATTACATTTTACTCTCAGTCATTGTGTAAAAGGTTAACTAGAAATACCAGTAGATTTTTCAGTTAAACTAATAACAACATACTAAATGTGGCTTGTTATAATACTTGTTATCCCCCGTTAAAAAATATCACTGACTTATCCATGAAATGAATAAAAATGGAATACGTACATAGCGTGTCAGCGCTGCATTTGAAATCAAACGTGATATCCCGCTCTTTTATTATTAGCACTAGCTGGCTTCGCCCGCTGGCGGGCCCCTAATTTACATCGGGACCTCGAATCGTGTAAAACCTCGAATAAGATAAACCTCGAACCGAACGAACCTCCGACCAGGTTCCCCGCGGCCTTTGGCAACGGACAATCCCTTAATTTGCACATCGAATAGTATAAACCTCTAACCAAACTAACTTCCGACACGGGTCCCCGCTGCCTTCGGCACCTTATAGCAGTCGTGCTGCGTACGCTCAAGTTCCATCTTCCACCACCAGGTAGCGCAATATGTTCTGTATGAACCTCGGGCACTGAAATCATTAAGGCTATAGATGTCGACTCGAATGAGCTATACCCCGTCGTGATCTAGCCCATAGAACCAGAGATAGAAAAGTGCCCCCTGGTGGTGAAAAAACGAACTAAAATCGGAAAGCTCTATCGATGTCGAGTCGAATGAGCCATATCCCGTCGTGATCCGACCCATAGAAACAGAGATAGGAAAGCGTCCCCTGGTGGTGAAAGCTAATCGCGTTTGGGGGGCAAAAGGGGGGATGAACACCGGAGATGCATAATAGGTCACAGACCTTTCCAACGATGTATCACATGAGGGGTATGTGCAAAATTTAACAAATTACCCCCCCCCCCTCCTGCATATTATGATTAAGCGTTCACAGACCTTTCCAACGATATATCACATGAGAGGTGTCGGCAAAATTTAGAAAAGTGCCCCCTTTAAGGGGGGGGGCTAAAAGTGGGAGGATGGACCCCGAAGATACATAATATGAATAAGCGGTCACAGGCCTTTCCAACAATATATCACATGAGTAGTGTCGGGGGTGGAATGTGGGGGTGACACCTGTGGTGCTTAACACGAATAAGTGGTCACAGCCCTTTGTAACGATATGTGACATGACGGATATCGTTAAAATTTAGAAAAGTGCCCCCCCCCCTTCTGTAAGCAAAACGCGCTCCGCCCCTCTCTATAATTTTTGACGCGGCTTTATTTTTAAAATTTATGTTATGTGTTATAAAATATCGTAAAGTTTCAAACAGATAGCCTTATTATACTTCCTAATTTTGCTCGCGCCCCTCCCCATCCTCTCCCTGAAATGTGACGCGCCATTCTTTTTTATAAATTTTTTATCATGTGTTATAAACTATCTTTAAGTTTAAAACAGACCGCATTGGAATTTAATATATTTGCTGAAATTACTATTATATATATAATAATATAGAAATAAACCCTCATTTAGCTTGTAATTAAGATATATGAACAATTTTTAGAATTTCTGAAAGCTGATTTTTATTTATTTATTTATTTATTTATCTATTTATTTATTTATTTATTTATCTATTTATTTATTTATTTATTTATTTATTTTTTGCGTTGCCCTGTGTATGTTTGGAATTTCTTAGCAATTTCTTAGATTTACATTATTTTATTCAATTAAACATTGTACTGTTAGAATAAATTTAAATGGAAACTTCACTTCTAAAACAAAAATAATTTAACAACTGGATTTCATTAATTTATAGGAAAATGACGTGAAAGGTATTCCTGCGAACGAAATGCCTGTCCTTTACCGTGTTTTTTTATTTTTAGAAATAAATGTATCACATTTAATTCATTTCAAAAATTTTGTTTACGTTTGGAAAGAAATTTTAAATGGCGATAACTCTTAATGTATACATTTTAGAAAGTACATCTTCCCTCAAAAACTAATTTATTTTTAAAGATCTTTCTAAAAACGTAAATTATATATTTAAAATGTTTTTTAAAGCATAAACACTACGTCTGATTACTTTATTTTACAATGTTTATAAGAACACGCATTTTATCACACAATTAAATACAATAAACAAACATGAGTGAAAAATTGACCTGGGCCTGGACTCGAACCTGGGACCTTATGCGTACCATGCTGACGCTCTGCGACTGAGCTACCCAGATCCACATCCCTGACCGGCAATTTCTCACACTTATTCATGTTAGAAACAATCATCTGCCACAGTTTGCAGTCATATTTAATTGTTTGATAAAATGTGTGTTCTTATAATTGTGAAGTTTTATTTAAAAAATAAATATCTTCAGAAGAAAATGTCTGACTTGCAGATGAAATTTGATGTGGTTATAACCTGTAACTGATTTGTGCTATTATAATACAGATGGTACATGGTCGTTGGCGGGTTTTATCTCTGTTTTGGCATAATTTTTTAATCGCTAAGTTAATTAACAGTTTTTTGCTAATTATGGATAGAAAATAATAATTTTTTTTCCACTGGATTTTATAAAAGCACATAGATTACGTAATTACTTGTCTAAAAATGCAATCCTTTTTTTATTCTGCCGAATATTAAGGTCTGTAGGTTGTTTGAAAAAAAAAAGTTTGACGAAGAAAAAAGTGATCATTTTAAGTAACTCGACGTTTTTTTAAAAAATCTATATCTCTGTTTATAAATCCCTTATGAAGATGAGTTTGGTCTTAAATTGAAGAAATTCTTCATTAGATTCTTCTAGTTTTCGTTTTTTTTTCTGCGACGCTTGGTTTATTTGATATCTGATATTTTAATCTGGCTTGTTTTGTCGATTTAACATTGCGAAGTTGATTTCTGTAAGTAAGCAGAAGCGGTCTTGTCCATTTCTTGGCGTTGTTTGTGTGGCGTTTTTTTTTAAGCTTGGCTTGGCAGAGCGACCGCCCTGCTTGATGATTGGCCTACGCGTTGCCATAACGATTTCTGCAATGATCGCTATGACAAAAATGTAGTGGTAGATTGGTTGATGGAATTGTTTGTTTGTAAACATGCCCTTTCCTTATACTTTTTCCATGCCCAAAATTTCCCCGCGAATTACTTGTCCCTCCAAAATTCCTCAAAATGGGGACAAAATCCCCAATCTGGCAACACTGAATCTGGACTGCCTGTACACATTATCGTGTCAGGTGACTCTGTCCACCAATCATTGGAAAGTTTTCTGATAGAGTCTTTCAGATGTCGTTTGGTGCTGGTATCTATCGTAACATTAATTTGTTCACACATTAATTGGCTGTAACATTAATTGGTTCTTGGAGGGAAAGTAATATTTCGCACAAGTTAAGAGTCATAGTACGAAGGCTACAGATATTAAAAGTGGTTAAAGCATATTAAAAAAATACCATAATTATATATATTAATACCATACCATAACAATCAATTTGTGTATGGAAAACCTATGACGTAATCTAATTTTTCAGACAAAAAGTACAGGGTATCTCACTCCAATCTGTATTTCTTTTATAATTTTAACAATAATATAGATGTCTGGCTTAAATTTTTGATAGACACATCTTAATTTGTGGGAAATAACATCATGATAAATGGTGGCAGTGATCACCATTGGCATTCAAACAGCCCTGAACTGTATGTTTTATATCTCGGATTGTAGCTGATATTGCATACGGTGTCACTCACTGAATTGACATTTCATACAAAGCAAGGTAAGCGGTTGAAAATTTTCTTTAAGACTCTTCATTATTGTTAAATCCATGAAGAAAAATCCGGGTTCAGATTGGAGGGAGGCACCTTGTATTTTTGTCTGAATTTTGTGTCTCTGGTGTGCTTTATCATCTGCTAAAGTGTGTAATCTTGGTACTAAAACACTTGTACATGTGTTGCTAAACTTCACCTTACATTCCTTATGATTGGTATAAGAATGTAAGTTATGATTGGTATATTGGCCCATGAAAAATGTGAGAATTTTCTTGTGAGTATTTGAAACAAATAACCCTATGACATCATGATATTTCTTTTTAACACTGCATAACGAATTGTTTGTTGAAATGAATTTACCAAATACAGCTTGAAAATAATCAAGGTCTCATGTCTAATATTATATCTTATATTCTCAAACATTTATATATCACCGCTTGAAAAAATATATAATTCACTTTCACTTAAACAGGCGAATAATAAGCATTACA
The DNA here is from genome assembly GCA_963931845.1 of Maratus michaelseni. Taxonomy (NCBI): domain Eukaryota; kingdom Metazoa; phylum Arthropoda; class Arachnida; order Araneae; family Salticidae; genus Maratus; species Maratus michaelseni. Next base: position 79,256,494 of record OZ007592.1, read on the forward strand.
AAGTTAATTGAATATGCTATTAATTTATATATTTAATAATTTCCGAATAAAAAATAATAGTAAATATTTATTTTGTAAGTTATCATACAATTTTACTTTAAATTATAAATAATTTCAAGTAATAATCAAATACATTTATAAGTGTAGATAAAATTTGCAACGAAGTAAATTGTCTATATCACAAATTTATATATATCAGATTATTCGGAGAAAAGGCTGAAACAGTTCATTTGCTTTTAAAGTGACATAAAGTTTAACGTGGCAATTAATAAAATTTGTGTCGCGAAATTTGATACCGAAAGTGATTTACCTCATATTGTTCGGAAAAGGAAAATGTCGAGGTATTTATAGTTAAAATTCATGACCACTTTTCATGTGCCGAAATGATGGAAATGTGACATATTTTTAAATACAATATGAGGATCATCCACAAATTTAGATTTGTAAATGAAGTTGATTATTTTGAGAAAAATACGAGTAAATTTCTATCACAAGAAGCGGTGAACTACCACTGCTTAAAGTTTATAACATTGGTAATGAAACATTAATGTATTTTCAAAATAGCATAGGCATGAGAGACATCTTGATTTTTATCTTGATTATCTTGATTTCTGTATTTATGAGTGTTTATGAATTCGGTTTGTCTGTCGGTCTGCCCGTGCTCTAACTCTCGTAAATATACTTGGATTGCCATGGAAATTTTATATGATATTGAGGTTTACTATAGAATGTTCGATATTGGAAATGAAGTGTGTAGCGTTTACAGGGATACTCAAAATGTTGCCATTACATTATGGTCTATGGAGAAAAATCGTTTCCGATGCATATTATTGATCAGTGTTGAATTGAGGGGGTGGCTCGGGGGGGACATTCCCCCCGGAGCATTGAAATGCCCCGACAGAAGATTTGAGATTTTTCACTTTTAATGATTAAAAAGTACTCCCCCCCCACCCGGGAACTGTACAATGTCCTCCTCGGAGCCACAGAAATTCCTCCCGGAGAAAAGAGTCTGAATTCAACACTGTTATTAATGTTACGATATTTCAAACATAAAGAGATTGATATGCAACAGTGATACGGACCACGACATGCTTTCTGTGGAGTGTAGAATAAGTATTATTTATAGCTTGGTTACAGGGACGCCCAAAAAATTCTTAGATTATGATTTATGGCTAAAAATAATTTGGGGTGCATTTTAATGATGTTATGATACTTCAAATATAATGAAATGATTGGAGTGCGCTACAACATATTTTCTATAGGTTATGGAGTGCATAGGATTTATCGTTTATTTGCAGAGACACACTAAAGAATTTGGTTACAGGGATGACTAAGATCAATAATTGCTGGAAGTGCATTTTCCACTGTGGCATGCATTTTAAAACATATCTAATTTCTAGTGTATTACGTGGTGTGCATAAATTCTATAGATCATGTACCAGGGGTTCTAAAATGGACTGACTGATTTTAAAATTCAATAACTTCCAAACGGTGACAGATATTAAAAATATTCTTGCGGGAGAGTAATGCATAATGTCAGGTGTTTTTTTTTTTTACTGCGATTCCTGATTTTAGTTCAAATTGCCAGCATTAGATGGCGCTGCGAGTACTGTAACTCCAATCTCGGCAGAAACAGCAATCACCCAGTATTGACGCGAAGGAAGGAAGGAGGTTAAATACATGGAGTAGGTCTCATTCACCAATAAAATCTTATTCAAAATCGTCCCCTAAGAACAAGATTGTATTAGCGAATGAGACCCACTCCATGTATTTAACCGCCTTCCTTCGCATCAGTGCTGGGTGATTTTAGTTTTTGCCTCGATTGCACGCCTATTGCTTGCAGCGCCATCTATTGCTGGTAATTCGAACTAAAATAAGGAATCGCAGTAAAAAAAACTCCTGATTTCCTGAAAATGGATTTTTACTGAGTTATGAGTTTTTTAAGTTGCTTATTTAGATATCTCATTTCATTCTGTGAAAAAAAAAAAAACGAAATTTCTTAACATTCTGTTAGTGTTAGAATTTTTTTCAAAATCTATGCCTGACGCGTGATTTTTCGTTCTTGTTTTTAAATTGCCAAAATGCATTGTAGAATGGGATATTAAAATTTATTATTCTCCAAACAATCTCCAGCAATATTCTCCAGCAATGAAATTCTGCCGAAATCTGTGTACATTTTCTAAGATAGATATTAATCCCAAATAAAGAGATAAATAATCGATGACGTCATAGACGGAGAAATAATGGATATTGAGAAGCATTAGCTTCCCGATTTTCTCCTAATTTTAATCAACTCTGGTAATGGAATCCAAGCAGGAGGTCATTGAGCTTTTGAAGCAAAAGCTTTTGCATATAAGAGGGGAACAAGACCCTTTTGTTGATATATTACTTTCTCCTAGCTGTTTCTAGCTTAAACATGCATAACGTATTTATTTTGAAGGATTAATGTTAAGTAATGGAAATGTACTTAAAGTGAAAACAAACAAGTATTCATTAGAGCACGGCGTAATTTATTGCATCAAGTTATAATCATCTATACATTCAGAGACTGTCTTTATAATATATTATTAATCTTCTTAACATCGCAATGGTTTGCGAGATTTTTGGTTATTAGTTAATTAAATAAGAATTTGTGCGTGCAGGACTATTCAGCGATAAAGTTTAATCACTGCTTTAAAATGGTTGATGTAATACATGCCACACTCTAAAAACCAAATTTTCAAAATTGAGCAAAACATACTCAAATCTGAGTATGTCGCATAGTCAAAATGGCTCCGAATCAAAATTACTCAAGTTTGAAACATGTATATACACATTTCTGAAAACATGCACACTCTCTAGAATAAAACATCATGTGCTCATATTTGAATATGTCTATGTTTCAAAAATGAGCATGAACTGACATTTATGTGCTCCTTTTTGAGTGTTTCCATGTTTCAAAAATGAATTTGAACCGATTCTAATCATTTTTGAGTATGTCCATGTCTCAAAAATGAGTATGAACCGACCTCTTAGGTGCTCAGTTTTGAGTATGTCCACGTTTCAATATTCTGAGTATTTCTGGTATTTCTGAATTGAAAGCATTGGGTTGTCCTATTTGAAACAAAGAGCTTCACAACAAAATGAAAACATACATCCGTTTACTCAGATTTGAAAATGTCATTTTTCTCAGTGCATGGTTATTTATACCTAATATATACCTAACACCATAATTATTTATATCATAGAAAAAAATGGAAAAAAAATTGTCTTTACTTCAGCAAAATGTAATTTCTGTAAATTTGTCAAATATTTCTCAATTACCTATACTTTGCAATCATATAGTGACAAAAAATATATAAATAAAAGTTAAATCCGTTGTTAACGTATGATTTCTTTGAATGCATGCATTTCTTTGAGTGCATGTAAGAGTCCAGACTATATGCAATACCATATGTGTGTATATATATTATACGCATTTGCATGTTTTGTCGATATTTTCTCTAAAGTAAGATTTTTTTAAAATCAAAACTCCACCTGTAAGACAGTCAGCTTAGAAAGAAATTTAGAAATCTAACAAAACATATTAAAAATTCACCAACATAACACATTTGCTGATAAGTTCCCGGTCTAATAAAGAAAACACAACTTTTTAACAAAGCTTTATAACTTTATGACTTTATAACTTTATAACTTTAATAAATAACATAACTTTAATAATAAATAATAATAATTTAATAATAATAATAATAATTTAATAATGATAATTTTAAAAATAATTTAATAATAATAATTTTATAATAATAATTTAATAAATGATTAATAATAATAATTTAATAATAATAATAATAATTTAATAATGATAATTTTAAAAATAATTTAATAATAATAATTTTATAATAATAATTTAATAAATGATTCATAATAATAATTTAATAATAAATAACATAATTTTATAACGAAAAAGCTCCAAACAGTGCTCAGAACTCGTTGTTGTTTTTGGTCAAAAGTCAACACGCGCGGCAGCCACTTTGACAACAGCTTTTTCATAGACAAATGTTCATTCAAAATAAAACCTACACGTTCCTTGGATATCTTCAGAGTCTGAGCTATCTCCTGCAACTTCACTTTACGGTTCCACAAAACGATTTTGTGGAATTTTTTTTATGTTTTCCGGAGTAACCACCTCTTTTGCGTGGTGCATCACTGGTGTCCGTACGACCACGTTTAAATTCAGCAAACCAGTCAATAATGGTTGATTTACCTGGTGCAGTGTCCGGATAACGCTTATCTAGCCAAGCTTTAGTTTGAACGGTATTTTTCCCCCATCAAATAACAATTCTTGAAATTCTTGTTATCCATTTTATTGTTTATCAACAAAGTCGTTCAACTAAAACCACTCTAACGTTTTATCCACCAGGCGAATCATCATGGCATTTTTTCTACTACCTTTTAAAGGTTAGTATTTACTAAAAAAAACATCGGTTCGGCGATTGCAACGCCATCTGTGTGCCAGACCGAGAACTTATCAGCCTATGTGTTATATTGAAAATGAAGAATTGAAACCGTTTATTACTTTTCTACATCACGGGGGCCTCTGAGCCTAGCTCCTCCACCCCCCCCCCTCCCGTTTAAGATAATTTCTAAACACACAAACATAAAAAGAAAAACACAATTAAAATTTTTCTTCAACGAGGTTAAAAATTTAAGAAATTTGATCAAGGATTAAGAATTTTCATAAAGGGGTGGGGAAGAATGAGGAAAAAGAAAATAAAAGGAATTAAGAATTTAAGGGAGACACTGCCCCCCTGATGAAAATTCTTAATTCCTTTCCTCTTAGTATTTAATTATTTTAAATCATTTGAAAAGAATAGATTTTTCTATTATTTTCAAAATCATGAAATAAAATTTGAACATCCAGGAGGGAACAATTGCTCTCCCCTGAACTCCCTTGCGCAATGCCCATGTTTGTCGAACTTTTAAATGAATAATGTTGCAAAATTCTTCTAGACAAAATCACTGGCATCACCAGATTAATATTTATTTATTTATTTATTTATTTATTTATTTATATATATATTTTTTATAAACTAGTATTTCGTAACTAACATCGATTTTGAACAAGAGATATTTTCTTATATTTATGGACTAGTCCTTCGTAACTAATACTGATTTTCTTACATAAAACGAAATAAGAATTTTTGTTTCTAATAAAATATTTGATAATGCAGAAAATTTTGACTTTATAGGTGGTGTGGTGCTTCAGGGGGATTAAAGCTATTTATTTACTATAGAAAATAAAGATAAAATAACGTATTTTAATTAATTTTCTTGTCTGGTGACTATATTCTAAGGTATACAACTTAAGGTTACTTACATAAGGTACATAAAGCTAAGTACATAAGCTAAGTTTTTTTGGAGTAAAGGATTTAGAAAGGAAAAAAAGGAGTTAATTTACATTTTGTTTATCTTGCTTCAGAAACAAGAAATAAATATAGCATAGCCGTAAACAATATTAACACAAAATATTATACAAATACGAAGAATACATACATGTAACCTTCTTTTTTACAACGCCACCTAACAGACCAGGGAACTAACTTGGCCTAACTTGGCCAGGGAATTCCAGCCACTTCGGGAACTGGCCGGGCAAATTACGATATACAATGTTCATTTCATGTACATCTTGGCCAGGAATCTCCGCCAATTTAAGAAATGGCCGAACTCTGGGCTTTAGCCATCACATACGTTATATATATATATATATATATACAGATATGTATGTGTTTGCGTGTGCGTTTTAGCCATTTTTACTATCACATAATATCATTGAGTCATTCCACATCTAATGTACAATAATATTATATGTAATATATTTTTTAATATATAATGTAAATATATGTGGCATATATTTTTAAAAAGTGCGTTTCGTTACCTTTTCATGTATGTGGCAATATATGAAAAGGTATTGAAATATGAGATATGAAAATGTAAATGAACATTTATGAAAAAATGAATGAAATTTAATTCATTCTCGCAATTTTTATAAAGCATATAATCCGGACTCTAGTGATGAGATGGGTATTCAGAACTAGTGATGAGATACTTTTTACTTATTTAGATCGTTTTAATAGTGAGAATTGCTTGCGCAATTCTGGAGGCAAACAATAACAAAATTTACAATACATTGTGGCGCCGATGGGCCGATGTTATATAAAAAACAATTACTGTTCCAGAACTGCTTCATAAGCTTGTTACTTTTTTCCAAAACTATAACTTAAACAAATATTACAAAGTGATTCAAGCATGTAAATATAAAATAATATAACAAATTAAGAGAATCATAAGTCGATTCATCACATGAAAATGTTTACAGCATGCTTCTGGATTTTTTTTAACATGCCTCGTGTTCGTACGCGTATTGTTAAAGAAATGTTGTCCCTTGAAGAAAATAAAATTCGATTTAGGTGGCTTTTATTACCATGGAAAAAGCCAATTCTTAGATGTTTGCTAAGCTAAAAATGAAATTGAAAGATGCGACGTCTCACGAATTCGAAATTTATTATTCAAAAGGCAACAAGACAGCTGATGACACTTCAACTTTGGACTTGAGGAATGCTTTCAATAACTTTTCGAATGTCAAGAAAAATGTAGAACAGCTGGGGGAGAGTATTTCGAAGGTGGTGCAGGTTTAATTTGTTTAATTTCAATTAATGAATGTTTTAAACTTTAGTCCGGGAACTTTTTGGCTCTAGTAGTAGTTTGTCTAGTACTAGTATAGTTTTAATTTGTTTAATTTCAGTTAATGAATCTTTTAAAACTTTAATCCGGATACTTTTTGGCTCTAGTAGTAGTTTGTCTAGTACCAGTGCAGGTTTAATTTATTTAATTTGAATTAATGAATCTTTTAAAACTTTAATCCGGTAACTTTTTGGCTCTAGTAGTGGTTTGTCTAGTACTAGTGCAGGTTTAATTTGTTTAATTTCAATAATGAATCTTTTAAAACTTTAATCCGGGAACTTTTTGGCTCTAGTTAGTATTTAGACTTAAAAAAACCCCACTAATTTGGAATGTTTATTTTAAATATCGAAAAGGTCATTTTTATTTTGGTATTTCATAAACGAGTATGAAATAGGAGTTTTTATTTTGAAATGAATTTTCAATAGATCAAGAAGTATGAATTTTTAAAAATATAAATTCCAAACAACTTACAGATAAAAGATCAATTTCCAACTATAACCTTCCTGTAACTGATGTGAAGATGTGAGCTATATATTTTTTTGATATAACAGACTAATTAATACTCAAATTCCCATTATAAATTTTTGAGAAACTTTTTTTAAAATTTATCTTTATTAATACAGATTAAAATTTGTTTACGAACTGATATAAAATATGAGCTTAAACATTCGTATCACTTTTCATGCAATTTTTAAAAAATAAATGCGTGCATATTTCTGTTAGTTTAATGAAGACACCAAGTGGAAAAACACGAATATCGAAATTAAATTTTATCGACTAACGGAAAGATAGAAGAAGCGATTTATTACGGTTATTTATGAAGCGAAACATATAAAAAATGCTCCTGTTATTTTCAAAAAGAATTTGATATTATAATGGGGTCTAATAACTAAGAATGAGCAATTACCTTAAGCAATTAAGATAAAAGCTGACATAACACTAAACTTAACATCACAGACATAAAATTATCAATCTTCATGCTTAAACTTTTTTACAGCTGATTAGTTATTTATCAATACGTTAAAAACTTTTTGCTAAGCAGGAAAAAAGTCACTATTTTTTTCTTATTACATGGAGAAAAAAAATATATAGCTCATAAAACTAAATACTCGAAAAATGAAATTATGGTACTTTTATTAAAACACCGTTACTTATTTTTTTCAGGCATTTTTTAACTTTCACTTATGTAAACTGTAAGTTATTATTTTTTTTAATGAAAAATGGGGATTTTCTTTTCAGTTTTGACAAGTGTTTCATTTTCTGCTTAATTACAAGTTTCACAAGTTCTTCTTCAATAAAATAAGCTACACATATGCGTTAATATAAGGAGTTAGTCCCTAATTACATCCTTTAATTAAAAAGTGCAAGTCGCTAAATAAATTCCACTATTTGAACACTAAAAATGCAGGTAACTTGAAGTTATTTACCTCTCCTTTTAAAATGTGAACTGTTTCACTCTTTCAAAGACATTTGAATTACAAAAAACAAATTTCTTTCTTCTGAAGAAAGGGATTTTATTCATAGTCTGCAGTGTTGGGCAAATTTGTAATTGCAATTATCTGCAATGTAATTACAATATAAGTGTATGTAATTATTTATTGTTACAATTACATGCCATAAAAAATTCTTGCAGCACTGTAGGCAAAACCTCCCCCATCCCATTACATTTGACGAAATTTCTGTGCATTTGATGAAATTTTCAATTTATTCTTGAATGTGTGTAACTATAATCAATTACATACAATTAAATTGCATTATAATTGCAATTGCAAAGGATTAGGGTCCATAAGCCGTGTTTTTGACCCATGAAATGAGACTAAAATTCGATTTTGTTATACTGACTTAATCATTTCACTTTTTAATATTAGACGGTTTATCCTGTGTGATTTCAACAATAGTTTTTGCATTTTGTTCGAATTTATATGACTTACACAAGCTCAAAGTTCGTATTATTCGTAGTTTTTGATGAAAAATGCGTAATTTCTTCTAATTTTACCTCAATTATTTATATGAGCGCAATCGTGCAACACTTTCTTCTTTACATATATTATTACACATATATTTCTTATACATCAAAATGCACAATATATGTAAAAATAAAAGTGTTGCAAAGCTGCGCTCATAGTAAAATATTAAAAATAGAGAGTTAAGTAACAGAGACTTTAGGATGCAGCAACGGGTTTAAACGTGCTAAAATGAACGTAACTATTGCTAATAACTGTATTCTTGCACATTAGCAAAAAATGAAATAATTAAGTCAGCATAACAAAATCGAATTTTAGTCTTATTTCATGGGCAAAAAACACGGCTTATGGACCCTGATTCTTTACCCAGCTCTGGTCTAAGGTTAAAAAAAAAAGATATTTCGGGATAAAAATTGTTATTTTATGTTCTTTTAAATTTTTACTAATTAAAAAAATTATAAGGCTATCAATCTATCGACTGATAAAATTCAGTTTTCATGAGGTGAAAGCTTCTAATTGTTTTTAATTTGTTGTTCCAATTGATCGATGTGAACTTCATAACTTTTAATATAGGAGACCAATTAGTTTTCAATTTACCATTATTGATGTATGAGAATTTGTTGCATTCATTGTTGTTTATGTGACAAAAAAGAAAAAAGGAAGATATTTATGAATTATTCTAAAACATGAGTGGAAACGTTAATTAAAAAAAATTTCGTTTTTATGAATTTGTGCATATGTCTGTTAGTCTAATAAAGATACATATTCATAAAAAAAATGGATATCGGTATTAAAATTTTATCATCTAATGGAAAGAGGCAAAAATGTATATTACCGTGCTTTATGAAGCGCAACCAATATAAAGAAAATGCTCCAAGTTACCTTCAAAGAGAATTTGATATTATAAAAGGGTCTGAGTACTGAGAATGAGCAATTACCTAGACCAGGCCTGTCCAACTTTTCAGCTATCAAGGGCGCATCTCAGCTGTTGGTAAACAAGGAAGGGCGCCATTATTTACGTGACTGGAAATATACAATGTTATCTCACTCTGATAGTGTTAAGAACACATACGCATCTTTTGCATTGCACATACAAGAAGAGTGAGCCGAAACATGTCAACAATCTAATAAAAGTTAATTTACTGTTTATATATATATTTTTTATGTTATACCTTTTAGCAATTAAAAAAAGTATATTATTACAAGCAATTTTTATATTAAAAAAAAGCTAGTAACATGAAACATTCGAAAGGCACACGCACGTCTTGTACGATACACATACAGGGTGTTCTAGAAAGGACTCCCCAACTTTGAAATTACATAACTTCGAAACAGTGAGAGATAGAAGTGTGAAACAAGTTGAATGTTAGACAGATAGGTCTGGAATTTTTTATACATCAATTTAAAAAAATAGTTCCAATATTGGACACGAGAGGGCGCTGCAACCACAAAGCTGTGTCTTTGAAATAGTTCCTGAAAGTGAGCTGTTTGAACTGAGATAAAAGTTACATTACAATGTTTTCGATATGGTTACCTTTTTCAGCAACAACATGACGCAACCTAAAGGTAACGTTCGAAATCACTTGTTGCAATACTTCTATTGAAATGGATGCACATGCCTCACAGATGAATTGTTAGAGCTGTTCCAACGTTTGGGGATTCTTAGAATAAACAGCGTCCTTCAAGTAACCCCACAAAAAGAAGTCGCATGGATTCAGATCCGGAGAATATGGTGAATACGGCATGATATTCTTGAATTCCGAATTATTCTCTAATTCTATACAACTTTTTTACACGTGTCAGCAATGAAACAGACGCATGAATGAAATTTCTGTCCTTCTAAGTACCATTTAAAGTTCCATGTGCTTGTGCTGCCACCTATTATCCAATATTGGAACTATTTTTTCACATTCGTGTATAACAAATTCCAGACCTATCTGTTTAACATTCAACTTGTTTCACATTTCTGTATCTCACTGTTTCGAAGTTATGTCATTTCAAATTTGGGGAGTCCTTTCTAGAACACCCTGTACATCTCATAGTGATAGTCATGTCCATTTAAATATAGACTGCAGAAAAAATATAAAATCATATTAAATTTAGAACTTTCTCATCTGAAGAACTTTTGGATCATCTGAAAAACTTTGCTAGGATAAAGAATGAAAAACCGTGATGCTGCCTACATTGTAAAAAGAATGTAAACATCAATGATTTACAATAAAAAAAAAAAAATGAACTATTTTTTTTTTAAATGGATTTTATATTTTTAAAAAAGCTAATCACAGAAAACATTCTAAAGGGCGCCAAGAAATCCTTCAAGGGGCGCCATGACGCCCGCGAGCGCCGGGTTGGACAGCCCTGACCTAGACAATTAAGATAAAAGTTGGCATAACACTAACCTTAACATTTCTGTCATAAAATTACCAAACTCAAGGTATATATTAATACGTTAAATCAGAGGTGATTGTGGGTTCATGAACAAATACCTGAAATTTTAACAAGAAAACGTTACCGAATGGAGCAGGGGTGTGGGAACATATAATTTATTCTTTGGAAATCAAATTATGAAAAATATTAATTTTAATTATGTTTAGCAATCATATGAAATTGATATTTTAGTCTTATTTTATGAATTTAACTATCAGAAAAACTGGAATTTCGGTACTGAAAGAAAAAAAAAAACCTCCTAAATTTAGGTATATAACCTGAACACAATCACCCGTTAAATATATTTTTGCTCAAGCGTAAAAAAATCTCATTTTTATTAAGAAAAAAATATATTCTCCCGAAACCCAAATACCCGAAAAATGAAATAATCGAACCTCCATAAAAGAATTTTACCTTTTTTCAGGATTCTTTTAACTTTCGCTTATGTAACTTGTTAGTGTTTTCCTTTTTTTTTAATATATAAAAAACAGTAATTTTTTTCCCCTTTTTAGTTTTGACAAATATTTTCATTTTCTGCTTAATTATTATTTTTATAAGTTCTTCTTAAACAAAATAAACTACGCGTCTGCGTTAATATAACGATTTAGTTCTTGTTTATACGCTTTAATTAAAAAGTGCAGACAGCTTGAATAAATACTACCACTTGAAGAGTAAAAATGCAAGTAGTTTGAAGTTATTTACCAAACTAAGAATTTCTAAAAGCGTGAAATACTATTTCGTGAAAGTTTTAATTTCAGGAATCTTAAATGTATTTTCGTCTTCTGAAAAAAAAAATAATGCACCATATTCTATGGAAATAATATATATATATATATATATATATATATATATATATATAATTATAATATCTATGAATTTCAAAAAACATATCAAGTTCTATTCTACTTAAATCTCCAAAGAGATAATCAATGATACTGTGTATACAGAATACCACATAGCTAATAATTAACATGTGCAAACATAATATTACCATAGCTGATGCTTCAATGGTAATTGGCCAAATTTTACTCATACCAAAAGAATATTGAAAAAAGAAATAGAGAGAAAGGGGAAAAAAAAAAAAAAAAAAAAATTATAAATTGGAGTTGCAATTAAGTAAACACAAATGGATTAACAAATTAAATATGAACCATACACAATGGAAAATTGGACCACATGAGAATTAAATATGAATTGGACATGGAAAAACACATGCACATGTACTCATCAGCCTGGATGCACCCACATGTGTTTTAAATAATAATTCAGTGTTTCATAATTCTACTGGCATAATGCTAAGATCAGTAGAATCATCCAGGTACACTGAATTATTACCAGACAACAATTGGAAATATTAAAATTTGGAAATATTTAAATAGGAAATAAAAAACCATTAAGAAAATACAATATATTTCACTCACATCGATTATCCAAAAAACTGTAATTAACACCTCACTAAATTACCACGAGATAACAGTTTTGAAATAATAAAATTGGAAATATGAACGCGTAAAGTGTAGATAAAATATATTACTCACAATAATTATACAGAATCCTTAAAATGTCACAACGTCTACATAATATTCACATCCACATGGCAATGCATCATACATGTTAACTAAGTCGAGTTGAGAGAAATGATTTGTAAGACAAGTTGAGAGCACACTTTTTTTAAAACACAACCCCATAAATGACACCCAATCACAAAATGATTCAAAAACACTCAAAATAATTCTGGTTTTAATACACTTATAACAAATTTATATCCGTGAATATATATTACTCCATCCAATTTTAATTCCTGTAAGTAAAATTAATATACAATCAATAGCTCCCTCTATAGTTAAATTAAATATAATATTAACAATATTATCTACAACTACCTGAAAGGTAAAGTGTCGCCTCTATTGGTATTATAATAGTTCATAATTAATATTTAGTTAAATATCCACTTTATTAGTTACATACTCACTTCATTAGATTTATTTATATAAATAAACTTTAAAAAACAATACTAACTTGTAGTTTTACTTAAAATTCAAATAAAATATAATACTACTATATGAATAAATCTACACAGAATTAATTCAACTTGCACAGCATTTCAGATATTCTTAACAAGAATATATTATGTAAAAGAGATATTATTTTAATTCAAATTATTTTTGCTGCCAGCTGTGTTAATCCACTGATATTATAGACATTTATTAAATAATTAATGTTTTATTTTTACTACTACTTAAATATATATTAGACTTGTTTTTAAATAATTAATGTTTAATTTATACTACATTGTAAATATATTTTATATTTATAGATTAATTTAAATATCTAATTAAATAATTCATAAACAATTCAAAATATCTCAGAATTTATAATGTTGATAATTAATAGTATTACTACTGTTTTTCAATCAAATTAATGCAATGCAGTAATTAAAATACTTGTTAATTTTAATTATTCATAGACAAAAATAAAAACTATATATATTTATTTTTATATATATTGCAAATAGATATATATATATGAGTTATAGTCACCAATGTTATCATTGTATAATTTAATTTGTTAATGTATAAGTTAATTTATAAATGTATGAAAACTATATGTATATATATATATATATATATATATATATATATATATATATATATATATATATATATATATATATTTATATATTTTTAATATTTAACCTATCTTAAAATTATTCTAAATTTTTCTCACTTAATTTTACTAAATTTTGTTTTTAAAAATACTCATTCCGTTTCCTCTTTCAAAAAATCCAAAACATTTTCAACGCTTCAATGCTTTTTTTTTCGGCGCCCGTAATATTTTTCTCTTACAATGCTTTCCATGTATTCGATTAAAAAAAAAAGTTTTATTTGGACCAAGCTTTCTGGATATTTCTAGAAGCTTTAGTCTCGTGTTTTGGGAACACTTTTACTCCAATTTTCTTTTAATCCACGATCTTTTAACGAACGAGGATTTTTAATTGGTTGGCACTCAACTTACGTAAATACATTTAGAAGACATGTGCGTTGCCTTTAAATTCTTTTGCACGAATTTCGAAGTTCAGATTTTTGTAATTTTAGTCTGCTAAAAATACGGGGCACATCAGTGAAGCGTTCGTCTTATAATCTATAAGGAATTTAACTAATTCATTGCTTCCGAAACCAATCTAAAGATCAAAAGTTTTGTTTAACGCTGTGCACGGAGATATTCTGAAATTTATTTGTTGTAGGAGTTGATGGACTATTATGGAATATTGTGAAAATAATTATGGAATATTGTGAGGACAATTATGGAATATTCTAACAGTAGAAAAGAGAGTTCTCCGTCAATATGTGTAAAGTGACTGCAAGTGACGAACTTCGTTAGATACTTTTTTTTGTTTATTTACTTCTGGAGGAAATTCTTGGAATCGAGCCAGTAGACTGCAATGATATCGTTTGAAACTCCTCGGAATTTTGCGTTATGAGGGTAATTCTCTGGACAGGCGGGTAGTGTATTTCGCATGCTCAATCTCCAATATTTGTAAAATTTTTCGTATACATATATGTACACACACACATATATATATATAAAAGATGAAACGGCCTTACTCGATTTTTATGCCAGTCTTCGGGCTCAAAGTGGAAATTTTATTTGTTCACGAAATAAACTAGTCGGATGTGTCAATCCCAAAACTTTCTTCTATCTCACACAGGTTTCGCATACACTAAAAAGAATCACCACCAATTTATATCAAGGTCTAACTGGAACTCAAGTTTTATTAAATTCCGTGCTTTAGTTCTTGAGATATGACTATTGCTAAAATCCTGTAAATGCTGCAAAATGCAGCATAGCAACTCCACCTGTTAGGAGATTTAGACCAAAAATTAATCAACAACAATTTATGTTAACGTCTAACTGAATCTGAAGTTTGATGAAAATCCATGCATTAGTTCTCGAGATATAGTTATCGTGTTAATAATGGAAAAAGTAGCATAGCAGCGCCACCTGTTGGGCTATTTACACCAAAACGTAAGCAGCATCTATTTCTGTCAAGGTCTAACAGAATATGAAGTTTTATGAAATTTCGTGCATAGCTTGAGATATAGCTATCGTAAAAATCATGAAAAAGTGGTATAGCAGCGCCACCTGTTGGGATGGCTATACCAAAACGTAATCAGCGACTATTTATGTCAAGGTTTAACTGAATCTGAAGTTTGATGAAAATGAGTGCATTAGTTCTTGAGATAAAGCTATTGAGGAAATCGCGAAAAATGCAGCATAGAAGCGCTACCTGTTGAGGGATTTTCACCAAAAACTAGTCAGCACCAATTTATCTCAGGGAGTAACTGAATATAAAATGTTATTAAATTTCGTGCAATAGTTCTTGAGATAGAGCGCCCACAAATTTTTTGTCACATACAGACAGACAGACAGAGTCACAGACTCACAAACAGATATTTTCTAAAACAGTCAAATCGTGTTCAGGACCTTGTAAAACGTATAAATCCGTCAAAAATCGAAAGTGAAAAATTTTCATGAGTCCAATACTTTCTTCTTGTAAAGATAGAAAAAAGTAAAAAAGAGAGAAAAAAAAAAAAACTTGGCTTAACAAAACATGTTGAATAAAACTTTTTTTCGCATGTTTTTAGCATTTCCCAGAAAACACTGCGGTCAATTGTGAAACATGCTATCTTACGATTCCAGATGGTATCTGTAAATGATAGCTGTCATGTGGAACATGCTTTGTTGCAATAAAATATGTAACTATCGTAAATGTATGCTAAATGTGTAATTCATTAAAAACGCCATCTATTGCTCAAATTTTGAACTACTTTTTTTTTCGCTTAAACAAATTCCCATTCCTTCATTATGTCCTTCTCAAAATTTCACAACTTTCTGACCAATAGTTTCGTCTGTAGACAACTTTAAAGTAGGGTCGTTTAATTATGGACACCCTGTATATATACATATAATATCTGCCTAACTTCTTAAGAATTCATGAAAGTTATTTGGAAAAATTGTTCTTCTGGTAGCATAAAAGTAATAAATATTTCTTTAGAATTATTGTGACATCTTTTAAAATCTCTACAAACTTATCAAATATCATATGAAATCAATTCTCACCACTCTGACAGAAATGTAATTTTTCACTTAGCTACTTTTCGGTTGCCATTTTCTTTTTTCTGGATTTAAGAGAAAGGTCTCTGACCTTAATAATTTCTTTTTTCTTCTTTTTCACTTTACGCCTACATCTTTCAATTTCTTTGGATGTTCAAGATTAAGGGCGATCTTTCTTAAATGAGGATGCATCCTGTGTGTGTTTAAGGCGGTCCAAGTTTGTTAAGTGCTATGAAAAGCTGGGCGTTAATGACTTCCGACCGCTCTGTGGATGCTGGGTTATGAATATTTTGGGTCATACACGAGGGTGGGTGATGCGTAATAAAATACATGCTGTGTTTATATTTCTGGATAAAAACGCAACCCGTTTATGTAGTTACAAAGTTGACGCTAGATATTTTTTTCAATGTATTAGGAATTTTTTTTTATGTACTTAAAATTTTGATGACATAAAGAGTAAAGGCCGTAAAAAAAAGTAATTGGAGACTTGTTGTAAATGCGGAATTAGGGCTTGGTCAGTAAAATAATGTTACTTTTGATATGTTAAAGCATGGAGCTGAATGGTAGGTAAGTTATAAATGTTCTGTTCCATACTCAAGAATATGTAATGTATAAAAAGAGACTTGACATGCAATATTAACACAAATAATTAACTAATCGTTGGGGGCCACCGTAATACTTACCCATCATGGATATGCATAGTATAAAATATGAAAATAAAACATGTGTAAACTATTTATAAAATGCATTGCAATTCGAATAAAATCGTGGCTTGATGACGTCATAAACTTTAAATGCTCTATTACTGAATTGTGTAAAAGAAGCATCCTTATAACTCCAAAATTGATAATCATATTAACTAACGGCTTACTGCGTCAGATGAAGCGTCTCATTTCCAATTAAATTTGAATTGAAGTTTGAATGAAATACAGGGTCATGAAAAATCGAAGAGTGTGGAAAATATAATTACAAATATCTCGGCAACTCATTATCCGATCAACTTCATTTTCTATGTAAAATTTATGTTTTTTTATTGTTTTTTATATTTACTCCTTAAAATAAACAATTTCGAAAATATTTACATACCTTTTATCAGAGCGAATATTTCGAGAGTCCAAAAAAAAATTGTTCCGGATAATCGAGGTAACTGAAATTCAATAAGCTTCTTCCCATTATTATATACTAAGTATATACCAAATTTCAAGTCTCTATCTCAATTTGTTCGGGAGATAGACCGTTTACAGACACACACATACAGACACACAACCAGACACACAGACAGACTGACGGCAATTTTTTTTTTTTTTTTTTTTTTTTTGTAAAAATATCTTTTTCGGATTCTCCAGTGTCTGAAACGTGTAAATCCGTCAATTTTTTTTTTTTCGTTTCTCAAAACGATTACAAGACTTATACAAGACCCTATACTATGTATGATGGGTAAGTAATACACAAATATTAATACAAATAATTATTATGAGCACTGAGTTACTATCCTCAGAAACTTACGTTGTTGCTGTCGTTGCATCTGTGAGATCACGTGACGTAATTTCCATATTTATACACTTTATACCGCGATTTTTCGGGAAAAGGTAGTAATTACCTAGAAAGGTATGTTCTTTTGCCTTCACAAAAACTATACAAATTATACCAAATTGGCGTCTCTAAAGATGTCTTTGCAGTCGGAAAAATTGGCCACTGTATCTTACAGATACAAGCATAGTAATATAGTATTAAAAAGTTACTGTACATGCGAAAAAATGGCTAGTGTTTAAAACTTTGATACTTAAAATTTTTATTTTAAATTCGGACTGGTTGTTAATGATTTTCGAAATTTTTTTAAATGCTGGGTTATAACTAATTTAGGTCATATACAATTGTGTATATTTAATAAAATACATGCTGTGCCTAAAATTCTGGATAAAAGTTATTCTACGTGCGAAAAAATGGCTAGTATTTAAAACTTTGATACTTAAAATTTTTATTTTAAATTCTGACTGGTTGTTAAAGATTTTCGAACATTTTTTTGAATGCTGGGTTATGAGTAATTTGGGTCATATACAATTGTGTATGATATGTAATAAAATACATGCTGTGTTTATATTTCTAGATAAAAACAAAATCCGTTCACGTATTAGATACAAAGTTGACGCTAGGAAATTTTTTAATGCACGAGGAAAGTTTTTTTTATGTGCTTAAAAGTTTGATAGCATGTGGCATGTAAGACTAAAGGTTACATTTAACAGGGGTTGTAAATGAAAAATAACGGCTTGGTCAGAGTAAAATAAAAGAATTTTACTTTTGATATTTTAAAGCTGAAGTTATGAAGCTGAATACAGGTTTATGGATATTTTAGTTCATATAAGGAAAGGATCATATATATTTAGGACATGCATTTCTAGTAATATACATTACGCGTTTATTATTAAAAATACGATCCTTTTACGTATCTTCAAAGTTGCCATAGGGTATATTTTAAGTTTTATTTTATTTTATTTTATTTATTTATTCATTTAAGAATTTGATAACATTTAATAATGAATGTTGTCAAATAATTGGAGAGATGGAAAATTATGCTCTTGTCAATATAAAATATAAAACTTTTACATCTGATATGCAGTGGGAACTGCTATTCATGAAGCTGATTTCTTACGACGTATTGCCATTAGTAGTAGGATCTTCAATTTATATTCGATTTATATTATACTTCGAAAAGTCGTGATCGTTTTATCAGGGTTCTACTGCATTACACGTCGTGAAGGTGACGAAGTAGTTTGTTTAACAGACATTTACAAAGCGGTTTTCAGTGTTTATCGGATCGGTTCACCATTCCCAATTGCGGCAATAATGCTTACTAATTTCATACAAACTATTAATTTTATAATTTTTTTATTTAAAAAATATTGTAAAACCATGTAGTATTGTAAAACCCATATTGTACACCATGTAACAACGTTAAGAGAAGTTCAACTGCACCAGGCTCCCTGTTTGCCGGTGGCAGCACCAGTCCGGTTATTTAGCAGCCACACCTCGTATTTTAAGAGGAAACGAAAACGATTTATGTGGGTACAACAAAGTGGTTGTCAAGGTTTTTTTTTTTTTTTGTACAATTATTTATTTATTTTTTAGTATTTTAATTTTTTTGTATATAAAATGTGTTTAAATTTGAATGATAGAACATAAATGAAAATTGCAGTAAGCATAAAATAACGGTTTGTTGTTTTAAATTTTGATATTCTAAATTTAGAATTATTCCTTTCCTTTGTATGCAAAGTTAAAAAAGTTTTAGCTGGAAAATACTAGTTTCATTTATATTTATATATATATTTATTTAAAAAAATACTATTTATACACATGTTATGTTTTAAAAAGTATTTATTTTTCGTGGACAATTTAATATTTTTAAAAGGAATAGCCGAAGAGTTGACATTATTTTTAAATCCCTCACGTTTTTTGAAAGTACAAAGTATTGGTATGTAACGATGCTATTAAGCACTACATTGAATTCGGGAAAGTTATTTTGTGATTTTTAAACTTTACAGTAATTTAATCATTTTTGATATTTCAAAACAATAGTTAATACTTGAGTGTTTACTGAACATAAAAAATTTAGCATATAACATGAGAAGGATAATGTAAAATTACAAATAAATTCGATTTAGGCATTTAATTTTCATTAAAAAAAAAACCCTTTAAATTTTATAAAAGAGATAAAAATTATAATTTTTCTTGGATAAATCCTGAGATATCTTCTACTTTAGAGCAAATTCACAAACACTATATTGTAGAACATTTATTTTCGAACGAAATATAACTTTAGTGAAATATGAAACTAATAAATTATTTTATTCGGCTCCAAACATCCCAGCAGTGCTTAAGATAAATTAGTAGGCTGGATTTTGGCACAGCTAAACTTTAAACTTTTCACGATATAAACAAACAAAGCCATTAAATTAAATGCATTTACAACGCAGCAGGGACAAATTCTCGTGAATTTGGCGAAAGCCATTTATTTGTACATGAATGGATAAGAGAGAGAGAAAAAAAAACCCAAGAGAAACTGAATCTACTGAAAATCCTCATTTATCCAGTCATCAGGATCAATATCGTGAAAGGAAAAATTATAGTTAAGGGTGAGAAAAATCTTATTGTAATGCAAGTTAAGTAAAAATATAAATTTTCTTGAAATTCCCATTTTAGCCGTTAAAATTTACATTTAATTGAAATTTTCAAAGCCTACGTTTGGCCTAAATTTGAATAAGTCTAAGTTGGTATTTACGTTTTACTCCAAAACAATTAATCTTGTTGATAATGAATAACTAAGGGGCTGTGCATATACAACATTATCACTTTAGGGGGGAGGGGGGCTCTGGTACTTGATATCGTAAGATATCTCCAAAGGGAGGAGATCTTGTCTTTTGATATCGTTATCATTTTTGATCCAACCAAATATATATGTAGAACGTTTTCTTTACATTACAATAACCTGTTATCTTTTATTTTTTTAATCTATTTTTATGAAAATATAAAGTTATTATTAAAGCCTTTAAATCAGCCATACTCAACCTGCGGCCCGTCGAACTTTTATGTGGGGCCCGGAGACACATAATCATTAACCCATATTTATAAAATCAATTGAGATGTGCATGAAAAGTATTTAACAAATTCAGTGTTTTTATTTATTTATTTTTATGGGGAGACAAAATCTGTCCGGTTAGTTATGATTCATTGAAAATTATGTTAAAACATCTTAAATGCTCTTTTCCCAGTCAAAAGTTCTATTTTCATGTAGTCTTATTTGGGCTACACTGCGTATTATACATTTCTTAACCTTCAACACTAATCAAAAATTATTCCAAATTAATTAAATTTGCACGACATATTTCTACAATTTAAAAAAATAATAAATAAAAGTTTTTGCATTGAGCAAAAAACTAATTTATTACAGAAAATATTCTGATTTTTTTTAATCTAGAACTTGTAAATTCTGCATTGTTATATTATTATGTTTTACAGTTATTATAAAGTTAACACTGCTTTTTAAAATTAAACGTTTGTCACTGAAAAAATTAGAACCAAGATTTTTTTACACCATTATTTTCAAACGAAAAATTTCAAGGGATATTTCTACAACATTTGCAATAGAAATGTTGTGTATTTTGGGGGTTCTTTCTAAAACACAACTTACTTAAACTTAAAAAGCTCATTTATTACTCAATCTTCACTTGACAATTAAATATTTAAAAAAAAATAAGTATACCCTGATTAGCTCCACTGAAATCTGTTGCCATGGAAAAGGGAGCAAATTATATTAAACTAATCAAAATAACCAAATTTAAAACAAACCCGAATAAATTAAGACAACATGATACTTTTGAATTCATAACTTTAAAATAATTCTAAATGTAGAAAGGGCAACAGATTTCTAAATCAAGTAGTATACTGAAATACGAAAGAACACCCAACTCCACTCCAACCCGATCAAGCTCAAAACTCCACACACATTAAATTAACAAAAGTGTAATCATCATATAATTTGGAAAAATGCAGACAACCTGAAATTCCTCCAATATGAGGACCAAAAGGGGAAAGAGTTAAATCCGTTAATAGAATAGGGATATGATGATGTACTAAAATTTTAGAACAACTATGGAGATTCTGAACAAGATCAGATCGGTTAACCAAGAATCGTATAGTGGCTTATAAACAAGGAATACAATCCTTTTTTTTTTTTTTTTTTTTTTTTTTTTTTTTTTTTTTTTTTTTACTTTTTACTTTTTAAAATAAAGCATTTTAGGTGTTTATTTTAGAAAACAATATTTCTGAGAGAGGAGGGTTAAAGCTTAATTTAAACAATTATGGAATTAGATTTAATATTACTGTTTCACTTATTAATCTATCCATCCTTAAATCAAGATCAAAAATACGATTGCATAACATTGAGTGAGCTTCAATTAATGTTCATTAAAACAGTCAGTTATGAATTTAAACTTAAGAAATTTTAAAGTCCTAATTTAATAAAGTTGGATTTTATCTCCTTTTTTTTTTTTTTTTTTTTTTTTTTTTATCACTCATAGAAAGGTTAAGCCTTTCTTATAGGTCTACTGTGAATATAAAAAAAATTAATTATTTAGAGATTTATACAAAAAAAAACATACCATCTTTAAGAACAAACAAATCTTTTATTCAAACACTTAAAGTTATAACAACTTCAAATTATTTCACTTCAAATTTATACTTCAAATTATTATAAAAACACAATCTAAACGTTGATCTGTAATATGGGGATTAATTACTTAAATATATTTTAAACCAAACAACACATTTCTAAAATTATCACACTATCATGCTTTTAAGGTTGATCAACTTTGCTGAATTCACTTATTATTTTAATTGCAACTAGGCACAGAGAATCTTAAAAATATAACATTACATTAAAGCTTAACAGTCTAAAGTTTAACAGTCCATCAATTGTAAAAACATTATATAATGGTGTTTTAAAATACACACTTATCATTCTTAATCTCTCCAAATAGCCATAGATAATTTAAAGTGGGAGAACATACATTTATGAGGAAATAAAAAACTACTTACAAAGTTAGAAGGTTTAATCGAATAATCAGGGGGCAGACTCTATTTCCCTTCCCTCTTGAGAAGAAACAAAACTGTGGACGAGCACCATCTGACGTAATTACACCTCAGGGGGATGGTTTCCTAAATCACCAGAGCATCAGTCAAACTTCACTCCTTGTCAGCATTTCTTGTAACATCCGCGAGCATTTGAGTTGAGTCTTTTGCTTGCCAACTTTGCGATTCAACCGAACACCTCATATATCTCCCGACGACGGAGGTTTCTCGGACTACCCATATCTTCACAAATCCAGCTCCAACACACACAGCGATCAGTCTTCCTTATTATAAACAAGACAATATTAACGTCTCATAAATAGTTGAGACCTCTCTGGACTGCACAAGGAAAAAAAACTTAATCTCTACGCATCTGGAATCGTTGACGCTCTTTCACTGACCATCATTTTCATTTCTTTGACCAGTAGCTTTTCGCTCATTATCACAAGTGCCGCTACGCAACGTCCACTAATTTTTCGAACCAAACGACAGGTATTTCAGCCAAGCAGCAAGTGTCGTAAACATTCACTCTCCCGCGCTGCTTGAAAAACGGGACCGATCCACTCTGCCAGGGGTACGGGAATGCAAAAAAAAGGAAAAATGGACTATTCCTGAAGACTACAGCTTGCCGCTCTACTCTGCCGGCCGCTTCATGGGGGAAGGCAGCCATGCATCACCCCCATGGCGTGTGCTGAAGGGGGGTCCTGTGAGCCTCTGTTTACATGGGCGCCAGCTATCCGCCTGATAGCAGAGCCAATTGAAGAATGTCGTAAACTTACAAAGCCTAATTGCGTATATAGTACACTCATAAGATAACGTAATTCTTATACAGGGCGGACGGTCTTTCTTTTAACCAAAGCCAGACTAGGTGACTACAAACACATGATTCAAGGGTATGGGAGAAAACGTACACGACTGCCCAATACAATATGTGTGGTCTTTTACTGAGAAACCTTCCTCCTTGCTATATATCTTTCGTATTTGAAAACAGGAAGCAACGCTAGACTATAAACGTTGAATTTACTTTGCAAAAAGAAAAAGAAAGAAGAAAAAATAAAAACTGATTTTATTATTATTATTACAATTACTTTTATTTATTTAAATTTTTATTAGAAACAGAAAAAAAAAGAGTGCTTTTAAATAAATGTTGAGAAAGTGATTTAAATAATTAATGTAGATTAAAAAAAAAAAAATTGGTTGAAACCAACCGTAACAGAAATCTAGAACGAAGTTTATTGTTTGGAGGTGGGTATTAATTTTTTTTGGTGACATTTCTTCTTCACCCTTAGTAATAATATTAAGTTTGGTACACTACAAATGTTATCTTACTAGATTATTATTTTTACAATTTTTTAAGAGTGTTGCGGCCCGCCGAATGTAGCAAATATATGTTTGTGGCGCGCGAAAGTAAAAGGTTCAGTATGGCTGCTTTAAATGATTATAAAATAATTTCATTCCAAAATATGGAATACCCCAACATTCGGCATTCCTGTTCTTTCTGCCATATGGACATATAATTCGCTGTTGGAAAAACCAGATGCGAAATACATTTGAAATGATACTTGTTGTGTTTACTAGTTTAGTGAAGAAAGAAAAATAATGTTCTGCACTTGTTTTGTTGATAAGAAGTTCTGCTTTCACCCTTATCGTGAAGGTGCAAAAATACAATTTTATTGTTGAATGCATTAATTATGTGCCAATAATCTATTATTAAATACTTTTAAATAGTAACTATCTCTTTTAGATGCATTTGATATAAAGTTATTTCATATAGTGATATTTTGTTGATTTCTTCTCTTCATTTGAATCCGTAAAGTATGCTAATAATAAATGTATAACCATACTTGGTATATTACTGGAAACGCAAAAAAAGACAAAAAACTTGCAAAAATGAAAAGAATTCTTAGAAATTGATAACAATATGATTAAGGGGGGAAGGGGTTTCGAGGACTTGATAACGTATGATATCGTAAAGGAGGGGGGTCCAAAATTACCAAAATGTTGATAACGTTATATGTGCACAGTCCCTAACACATCCAAATGTATGTTAGTACTTTACTATTATTTTTTTTTTCAATTCTTTGTAGTAAAAGCGATCTTATTGAAAGCTATGTCTAATGCAAGATGAATACATTAGGGTATATCCTTTTATTTAAAAAAACTATTTTAGAAAATTAAAAAAAAAAAAAAATTCTGGTGATTGTCCCAATTATCCGGATTGTGTTTAGAACATATTAGTGCGGATAATTCGCGTTTATCCGTATTTGCTGTTAGCATATATTAAGCTTCTCCAAATCAACTTAAACAAGAACAAAAAAACATGCACCAGACATACATTAAAAAAAAAAACACTTTCAACATTAAAAGAATATTTTAAGAAATTTCATTTTTTCCTAGTATGAAATGAGATATTTAAAAAAAGCAACTTAAACACATAACGTGATTGTACATTTTCATATCCGGTAATGAGTGTGAATTCTTTCATGTAACCCTGTATGCGATATATCGAATTTATATACACCACCTAATACACTCAAAAGTAGATCAGTTTAACAACGTAAAACTCACTTCCAGCAATTACCAATCTCACTCAGTCCTGTAACCGAAATCTTTTGCGTGTCTCTGTAAACGAACGATAAATGCTATGCACTCCATAATCTATGGAAACATGTTGTAGTGCACTTCAGTGATTTCAGTATTTTAAAGTATCATATAACAGATAACATCATTAAAACGTCCCACAAACGATTTTCTCCCATAGATCCTAATGTAATGGAATTCGTCCCTGTAAACGACCTATAAGTGCTACTTATTGCCGAAACGTCAGTGAAGGCTTACTGTTGAGACCCGAAAAGTTTTTGGTTTCTGTCTGTTTGTTTGTTTGTCTGTCTGTCTGTTCCGCGATAACTGCCGCAAAAAGGGTCCGATTAGGTTGATGTTTGGTGGGTATGTTGGCGAGGTACCCGGAATTAGCTGTATAGTTTTTGGTTAAATTTGGTTCATTCGTTCGAAAAATATAGAACATTTTATTTTAAGTTATAATGCTTTTCAATGGGAAGTCAGATGATTTTTTAATTTTAACATTCCGCGAAAAGAAAATCACGCATTGGGATAACTGTAAATGCTAAATTATGGATATTAAATTTACGAAATGGATATCTTAATTTAATTTGATAGATTTGAAAAATTCCCAATATATTTATTAGAATTTCTAAATTAATTGTAAAAATTATTGGGAAATTTTACGCATTAATTTGAAAGATATGAAAATTTTAATTTCTCATTTTTTACAAAAATTTCCAATGCATTTTCTTTCTCTCTTTCATTAAATGGTTGCTAAGCAACTCTATTTCAAAGGATATCAACAAAGGAAAATTCAAGTGAATTATTTTGACGCGAAATGTTATTAACGAAATAGCTAATTTTCGGGTGATTTAATTTTTTAATATGCTTTTTCTAGTGAAATAGATGAGAATTTATTTTAACTACTAAAGAAAGATGACCAAATCGGCTTTCCAAACGAAAAATTTAAAAACGTTGAATGTGAAAATGGAATATAAGTCTCATAAGAGAAATTTACATTTGTATAAGCATATTTAATACACGGAATTTTATTCAATTTCAGCAACATATGATATTTAGTGGTTGAAAAATAAGTATTCTTTTAATGATAGGATAAAACCTCCTGTATAAAGAGATGGTTAATTTAATGAAATTAAAATAGTAAATGCACTCAGACATATACTCGATTAATGA
This sequence comes from Maratus michaelseni, assembly GCA_963931845.1. Classification (NCBI taxonomy): domain Eukaryota; kingdom Metazoa; phylum Arthropoda; class Arachnida; order Araneae; family Salticidae; genus Maratus; species Maratus michaelseni. The sequence continues at coordinate 79,283,100 of OZ007592.1, forward strand.
AAGCGCACAATTACTGGAAATTGATAATATAAAATTAAAGTGACAACGGGGGGTTCAGGGGAGCGGAGCCCTCCTGAAGATATGTAATCTTATTCTGAAAAAAAAAAAAAAAATACAGTAATAAGTAGTTTATCTTATCATTTATCCGACATAAAATTGTGTTTAATGTGATACTTCTAAAATTTTTGGACCTTTCAATAAAATCTTATATTCTTATAAATGTATAAATAATGTTAAAAAATTTAAGTTTAGGTTACCAAATATTATGCAAATTATATTAAAAATTAGTGAGATTAATGAACAATGATTTGTAGAGCTGACGTTGAGGCCTCTGATCTGTAGATTTACTAGTTCTATATTCCCGAGAAAGCATGTTATAGTCCATCTCAATGATGCACATCAATTTCCTAATGTTTGATATAATTTAACATCAATAACACGCGCGGATCTTTCCCCTCAGACCATAATGTAACGGAATTGTTTTGTGTGTCCCTGTAAACGTACTGTAAATACTACACACTTTATTTTCAATTGCGAACATTCTATTGTAAACTTTAATAACATATAAAAATTTTATGACAATCCGAGTATATTTACAAGAGTTAGAGTACAGAGAGACAAGCGGCAGACGGCAGTCAGATAGGCAAACCGAATTCATAAACACTTTTGAACTATGTTGGAAAGCAGTGTTGAATTCAGGGGGTGACCCGGGGGGGGGGACATTCCTCCCGGAGTATTGAAATGTCCCCCCTGGAAGATTTGCGATTTTATGCTTTCAATGGTCAAAAAGTGCAATTTCCCCCCGGAACTCTAAAATGTTCCCCCCGGAGCCACATAAATTCCTCCCGGAGAAAACTGTCCTAATTCAACACTGTTGGAAAGTGTTAAAAAGTATGTTTAATTTTCACATGAATTTAGCATTTATGTCAAATTTCAATGTATTGACAGTTATAGAGAAGTTTAATTGTATATAGATATAAAAAGAAGTAAAAAAAAAAAGAAATAACAAAAGAAAATAAAGAGGATATCTGTGTCGTCTGAACACAGCATGTGGGTGATGTTTTTTTTATTATTATTATTATTTGAGCTTTATCAACACGTTGATCTACTTTCGCCCACAACATGAATTTCAAAGCTTTGATTACAAAAAATAAAAACAAAATGAAGCGACTATAATGTCAAGAAGAAATTAATGGGATGATCTTTAGAAACCAGATGTTTACTATTTACAAAATGACGCTCTTTTTCTGCATGTTAAATGCAATAAGTTCAACAGCAAAATGAAGATTGTTTGCATAATTAATTGTGAAATCACGTATGAATGAACTATTGAAAGATCGATAATTGTAAATAACCAAAATTACAAGCATTTGAAAACTTCAATTTTATGAAGATATAATCTGTTTATCCTTCGCTTATAGAGATTTAATTGCGATGGAAACAGCTGATGGGAAGAACACATATTACTATCAAATTACACAGAACAATGCATTGAAAATACTTTTCATTAATCTTTTAACCTACAAAAATCTTATATCTCAGATATAAAGTAGTTTTCTTAAATAGTTTTCTATTTTTGGATAGAAAAGGTAATCATGTGTTTTCATGACATGCATTTGAAAATATATTATTAAAAATGCCTTGATATATAGATTAAATCAATATAACTATAGAATTATGTAGAACAAACATATTCTGCTAGAGTTTAATTTTGCCACGACTACCTGAGTCTCACTGATATACTGTGTAGTAACTCCTCTATACCGACCCGATTAAAGATGGTGAGTGGTAGCGAGATCGGATCGTTGGCACAGAGAATTTCTCGCATAAATTAGAAAATAGAATTTTATTGTATAACAATGTTAATTCTAATGAAAAATATATACAAGATGTCAATACAGCATTTAATTATTTTACGTGAGTCAATCGCTTATAAGTTAATGACCTCTTGACTCCAAGTGTAACTGAAACAAACAAAAGTCTCTAAACATTACAGACAGTCGTGCCTACAAAACAAAGTTCATTCGGACCAAGGCTCGTCCGTTCCTTCTCTTCGGAAGATCTACTAATACTCGTTAATTCTGAGTCTAAGAACTCTCACTCTCGCACTTGGTGTGCTTTTTCACTTCGCTGGGATTTTCAGAGGATACCTGCTGTATCAATTCTAGAGGTCGGACCTCACTAGCGCTTACACCACGCTGAGTTAGAAACTGACGTTTCCTTTTCCCTTCTCCAGAGAGTCAACACTCTCCTTTTCGATCTCTCCAAAAACTGTCCTCTCTCACTTTTTCATTCTCGCAGGAGAACTTCTTCTGGGGGCGGGGGCTTTGTCGAGGCGGGCCCCTCGAAACTCTCCAGCCTCTTAGCAGCCTTGAGATCCCTCTGTTTCGTTTTCACTAAGTCCGTCATTGGACGTTCTAAGACAAAGGGCAAAGTTTCGGGCGCAAACCTAAAAATCGTGTGCAGAGATCGCTTCTCTCGCAGATGAACTCTTTCCCACGAACTCGGCAAGGATCAAAGCATAAGACCCCTTTTTGGGTAACGCCTTACCACTTCATCACTGTCCGATCTTTCCGCTCTCAGTACAATAGAATTCGGCGTCTGCTAGTCTTCAAGGCAAAAATAGCGAGGGAAGGTATGCAGTTAAGTGCACTCACAGGAAATGCTAGAATGACACATAGTGCAGCTGGATGTCGAAGCTCAAATTCTTTACAGCACCTCCTCCTCAAACGATTCTTAAGGGTGAAACACTAAGAATCTCTAAGAGTCGGATAAAGAATTGCAAGCTCAAATTACATCAGAGTGGCAAGAAATAAAACATACATGAATAAGATAATACTACCTTCCTTTTTTTTTGCGCTCTGATAAGAAATCATGAACATAGAATGAAATAAAACACAGTGAAATAAAAAATAAAAAATCTTAAAATAATTATATACAAAAGTTTATCAAGAAATCTCCTTAAACTCGACTCAGACAATCAACATGCGGAATGTCTTTGCCTGCGCGATGAGAAATGGCATAATTATAAGGTTGCAGAGCTAAGGACCACCTTAATAATCTGGGATTATTTCCAGAATTTCTTTTTAGAAACACCAAAGGATTGTGATCGGTTTCGATAGAAAAGTTTTGTCCATCAATATAATGCCTTAACTTTTTTATCGCAAAAATAATCCCTGCACACTCTCTTTCAGTGGCGCAGAAACTTTTCTCACTATCAGTAAATTTTCGACTTAAATATATTATGGGGTGCTCTTCCGATCCCTCTCTTTGAGCCAAAACCACGCCAATACCTAAGTCACTAGCATCAGTTTGTACAATGAATTCTTTCTGAAAATTAGGAGCGTAAAGCACCGGTTCTTCAGTAAGCTTCATTTTCAAAGTCTCAAAGGCTTTTCCCATTTCGTCGCTCCATGCAATCTTTTCTTTTTTATTTTTCCCTTTAAGCGCCCTCGTTAATGGTTCTACAATCACTGCATAATCTTTTATGTACCGGGAATAATATCCAGCCATTCCCAAACATCTACGAATTTCAGTTTTCGATTTCGGAACCGGTAATTCCTTAATTGCCCTTATTTTCGCCTCAGCTGGCCTCCGTCTACCCTCACCTACAATATACCCAAGATATTTTACGGTTTTCTGAGCGAACTTGCATTTCGCCAATTTGATTTTTAGTTTCGCGTCATTCACCCTTTTTAATACTATTTCTAGATGACGCATATGGTCCACCCAACTGTCTGAAAAAAACGCCATATCATCTAGATACGGTAAACAGAATTCCTCAAGTGCGTTTATTTCCCGCGTTAAGATATCTGCTAACTCCACCCGTTTTCTGTAAGGCTTTACTAAACTCAAGTGAGAAATCTGGGATTTCTGTCGCCTCCCAGGAACATTCACAATATAATTTGTTTCCGTAATTATTGACTCCTTTCTTCCCGGCCCTATCCGACTATCTGACATTTTATTTGGCTTTCTGGTAGTTAAAACTAAAACCTCATCTTTCACATTAAGCTTCCGTTTTACCGCCTTTCTGTCAAACCAAAATTTCCTCTTTTCTCGTTTTTCTGACACATTTTCAACGGCTAAAACTCGACCTCTTTTTAACCTGTTCGTGAGATTAAACACACATCCCTTCACGAATTTATTTTCCTCCGTTTCTCTTATCCATTCTCCAAATACTAACGCTTTCAAAAGCTTTCTAACTTTTCGATGCCAACATGCAATACTATCGCTTATTGTGCGACACACTCTCGGATTTTTCAATTTAACACCGAACCTTTTTAGAAATGCGGTAGTTAAATCGCTTATCAATCTTTTCCCAAGGTTCAAGTATTCTGACACATTTCCTTTAACTTTCCCTTTCCCTAAGTGTAATGGCACTTTTTCTAGGCACGCGCCAAAAATATCTACCTGATAAGGCAATGGGACAAGCACCTGCTTCCCCCCACTCACGCGATTTTCTCTGGCTTTTGCCACTATCAAAGAATCTCCTGCATTATAAAGCGATTCTTCACCTTCCGTTTTTTTACTAATCCCTTTGAGAGATTGATCTCTGTCTAAATCAATTTGTCTATCTTTCCCTCCAATTTCTGCTAAGATCGAAGATCCCTCACATATCGGCAAAGGCGATAATCCCTTATCCACACTGACCAGTTCAATAGGGTTTTCTAGGTTTTCACCCTCTAGTTTTGAATTCAACGCTTCCGCTTCACTGCACTCGCGAAAAATTCCCCCTTCTTTTTCTTCCTCGGAATTCAAAGTTTCCGCTTCCACATTCCCGCTAGAAATATCCTCTTCTTTTTCTTCCTCGGAAATCATAATTTGTTTATTTACCGGATTCGGAGCTGGGCCACCCTTTTCCCTCGTTTGAGCGCGTGTCAAAACTGCATTCATCAATTCGGGTTTTTTCTTCGCCTGTTCTAACAATTTCTGAGTGCGATTACCCAACAAATAGTAGTACATATCTGAATTTCTATTGTTAACTCCTGCCTTGGTTTCAATGACCCCCACACCTTCAATTTCTAACGTGACTTCTGCTATAGGTAAACAATACAATTTCCTGTCCACCGGGGTTTTAATCCAAACATGATCTCCATTTAAATTATCTTGACTGACTAAATGGTGCGGGACCAAATCTATCTGGCTCCCACTGTCCGTTAAGACAGTTGCCTGAATTCCATTCACTAATATTTTGCTCAAATAAGGGGAGAAGGTTTCTTCAAGTGTCGGCTTACTTATTAAGTGACTGACCCGCGCAACATCTCTCTTTTTAATTTCCGGACAATCTACTTTGTAGTGCCCGCTTCGAAAACACGCATGACACTTAACTTCTCGCCTTTTTTCGTAAACCCTTTCCCTTTCTATATGATCATCGCGATCCCTCCAATTATTATTAATCTCCGGATTTCTGTTACCGTTTCGCACATTATCAAAAGTTCTGGGTCTTTCAAATTTCTTCTCTAAAGGAAGTTTCGGATTCCACGTCTTTTTAGAGGGGCGCTTGATTGCCTCGTACGCATCTAAAAGCCTTACTAATTCTTCCGGGTTTTTAATCTCTGCCCAGTTATCTATAAAATGTTCGCGCATTTCTGGAGACGCTCTCCGTTTGATTTGGTCCGTGACAAGCAAATTTTTCAAACCCTCAAAATCCGAAACTTGTAAGCATGACAGCCATCCTTCTAAAAAACTATTAAGTTCAAAGATCAGGTCCTTCCAAACTGAATTAGGATTTCGGGGATGCTGACTAAATTTTTGTCTGTACGTCTCTGCATTCAAACGATATCGTTCTAACAATTTTTCTTTCACATATTGAAAATCATCAATTTTGTCTTCGGGTTCTCTCAAAATTAACTCGGCCATTCCCACAGGTAATAATGATAGTAAATTCGTCACCAACTCATCCGAATTTAGATTACATTTTTTTGCCTGTCTCTCGAATAAATTCAAAAACAACGAAATATCCGAATTCTTTTCATCAAAGCGATGCATAATTGTTTTTAGGGGTAAATGATTCGTTCTAACTGAGATGCTACTGGATGCGGTACTCCGGTCATCTGACTCTTGCGTCGCTTTTAACCTAGCTAACTCATGTTCGCGTTCTTTTTCTTTTTCTGCTTTCTCCCACAATCTATCTTTCTCTTTATTCTCTGCCAATAATCTATTTTCCCTATCTTTTTCTATAAGTTTAATTTGTGCTAAAGCTAGCTCTTTCTCAAATCCCTCTGACGACTCTATTTTTTTTATAATTTTCGGTACAGTATCATTTTCCTCTAAAATGACCTCAGATTCGTAAGCTAACGTTTGCAAATCAGCTTTCCTAAAATATTTAAGCTCCGACATTTTTAAAGTATAAAATTAGAAATTATCTTTCCCACAAATATGAAACAATACAATAAGATTAAATCAAATCCTACCAAGTGCGTCAAAATATTACCAAAATATACGCTCATAAAAAGTACGCATAACAATAATATAGGAAATATGCAACATATAAAGATAAGCAACTCTATCCTAACGTCTACATTCACCTTGGTATTTGGTTATAAAATACATATGGGATAAATTCTACACAAAACAAAAATTTCAAATTCAAAAAGTACAGTAAAAATATTTTAAATTGCAAAAGTCTCATTCAATTCCTTTTTTTTTTTAAATCAATGGTGGTCTTAATCTCTGCATCCACTCTTAAAAAATTTAGAATAATTCACAAAAAACATATAAAATCAACTCTGTTATCGTAAAATATGAAATGCGTTCAATACTTTTTTTTTTCAATGAACTCTCATTTATAGATTCAGCTAAAATTTTGTAACACTGCACAACTCTCAGTTTGCATTAAATTAATTCAACAATAATTTAATTTTAACTACAAAATTTGTCTATTAAATAAGTTACAGTTATATCGAAAATATGTCATCATACTTTTTTTTTTCTACCGGAAAAATTTCTCAAAATATTTACTCTCACAAAAATTAACATACAACTTTTTTTTTTTTTGAAGCCTACAACACCTATACAAACACTAATAACAATTAAAGCCACTCTGAGTATAAAAAGAGCTTACCTCCATTACTAAGAGTCTTTCAGGGCGTCAGAAGCACAGACTTCAGAGATTCTCAGGAGCACAGACGGGGTTCTCTGTCACACTTTTCGGATGGAGGAACACTCTCCAGAATTCTTGGTAGATTTCTCTTTCTGATGGGGGAACACTCTCCAGAATTCTTGGTAGATTACTCTTTCTGATGCTGTGTTGATCCACAGGGGTGTCTAAGGAGACTCAGGTCACAAGTCACAAGGAGACTCTCTCTTGGAGCACTTTGATGATTTAAATTTCAGAGTCCACTCTTTGTCTTTGAAGATTGTCATTAATTTTTGCTAATTAATCCATCACCGCAAGCCACCAGTTGTAGTGACTCCTCTATACCGACCCGATTAAAGATGGTGAGTGGTAGCGAGATCGGATCGTTGGCACAGAGAATTTCTCGCATAAATTAGAAAATAGAATTTTATTGTATAACAATGTTAATTCTAATGAAAAATATATACAAGATGTCAATACAGCATTTAATTATTTTACGTGAGTCAATCGCTTATAAGTTAATGACCTCTTGACTCCAAGTGTAACTGAAACAAACAAAAGTCTCTAAACATTACAGACAGTCGTGCCTACAAAACAAAGTTCATTCGGACCAAGGCTCGTCCGTTCCTTCTCTTCGGAAGATCTACTAATACTCGTTAATTCTGAGTCTAAGAACTCTCACTCTCGCACTTGGTGTGCTTTTTCACTTCGCTGGGATTTTCAGAGGATACCTGCTGTATCAATTCTAGAGGTCGGACCTCACTAGCGCTTACACCACGCTGAGTTAGAAACTGACGTTTCCTTTTCCCTTCTCCAGAGAGTCAACACTCTCCTTTTCGATCTCTCCAAAAACTGTCCTCTCTCACTTTTTCATTCTCGCAGGAGAACTTCTTCTGGGGGCGGGGGCTTTGTCGAGGCGGGCCCCTCGAAACTCTCCAGCCTCTTAGCAGCCTTGAGATCCCTCTGTTTCGTTTTCACTAAGTCCGTCATTGGACGTTCTAAGACAAAGGGCAAAGTTTCGGGCGCAAACCTAAAAATCGTGTGCAGAGATCGCTTCTCTCGCAGATGAACTCTTTCCCACGAACTCGGCAAGGATCAAAGCATAAGACCCCTTTTTGGGTAACGCCTTACCACTTCATCACTGTCCGATCTTTCCGCTCTCAGTACAATAGAATTCGGCGTCTGCTAGTCTTCAAGGCAAAAATAGCGAGGGAAGGTATGCAGTTAAGTGCACTCACAGGAAATGCTAGAATGACACATAGTGCAGCTGGATGTCGAAGCTCAAATTCTTTACAACTGAGTAACTTATATCGCAGAATTGAATTCACACGTTTTCCCCGGTAGAGGATTTCTGCAACTACGGGAAAGGAAGGGCACAGGGGGCTGCATTTCTAAACGTTTAGGTAAGAACAAAATTCTTAACCTTCCGAGTGGGACATTTAGATACTCTGGAGTGTTAAAGGTAGGCTCTCCCGCGCCACTACCAGAATCCAACACTGCTTATACTATTTTATTATTTATTTGTAAAAGTAATGTAAGTATAGTAGGGGAGATGGGGGGATGAATGGCACATTTTCACAAAAAATATATTTTAAATGTTTTATTTAAGTTATTATCAATATTATATAACACATGTCATACATTAAGTGTTTGACTACATCTTATGCACAATATTTGTTCATGATTATTATTATACAGATATATAAATGAAATAAAACGAAAAAGAAAACTGCCCAGTTAAACTGAGGGCATTGAGCTCACAGGCTATTCACACTAATTGTATATTATAATCTTATTTCAAAGAATTTGAAATATGCCCCTCGAAAAATAAAGAAATCCACAATATATTAAGGGGGGGTCATCCCCCCGTTACCCCCCTCATAGTTAACTAATGAACCCCTTAAACTAATCAGGGAAGTCTCTAATTACAATGAATATATATACAAAATTTGAAAGAAATCGCATAATTCTGCATGAAAAACCCATTTATCTAAATTAAGGGGGATTAGCCCCTCCTTTCCCCCTTTATACTTAACCAATGAACCCCCAAAACTATTCATAGAAGCGCATTATCCCAATGAACCTACATACAAAATTTGAAGAAAATCGGATAATTCTGCATGAAAAACTCATTTATCTAAATTAGGGGGGGGGGGGTTATCCCCCCTTTCCCCCTTTGTACTTAACCAATGAACCCCCAAAACTATTGACAGAAGCGCATTATCAAAATGAACCTATATACAAAATTTGAAGAAAATGCGATAATTATGCATGAAAAACCCATTTATCTAAATTAAGGGGGTATTAGCCCCCACTTTCCCCCTTTATACTTAACCAATGAATCCCCAAAACTATTCAGAGAAGCGCATTATCGCAATGAACCTATATACAAAATTTGAAGAAAATCGGATAATTCTGCATGAAAAACTCATTTATCTAAATTAGGGGGGGATAACACCCCCTTTCCTCCTTTATACTTAACCAATGAATCCCCAAAACTATTCAGAGAAGCGCATTATCACAATGAACCTATATACAAAATTTGAAGAAAATCGGATAATTCTGCATGAAAAACTCATTTTTCTAAATTAGGGGGGGATAACCCCCCCCCTTTCCTCCTTTGTACTTAACCAATGAACCCCCAAAACTATTCAGAGAAGCGCATTATCACAATGAACCTAAATATAAAATTTGAAGAAAATCGGCTAATTCTGCATGAAAAACTCATTTATCTAAATTAGGGGGGGGGTTATCCCCCCCCTTTCCCCCTTTATACTTAACCAATGAATCTCCAAAACTATTGACAGAAGCGCATTATCCAAATGAACCTATATACAAAATTTGAAGAAGGGATAATTCTGCATGAAAAACCAATTTATCTAAATTATGGGTTTCCCCCCTTTCCCCCCTTTATGCTTAACCAATGAACCTCCAAAACTAATCAGGGAAGGGCCTTATCACAAGGAACCTATAAGCAAAATTTAAAGTAAAACGGTTAGTTCTATCAAGAGTTATCGCGTTACTTCGTCAGTAGGAGCGGACTGCGATAATTCTCAGGCTGACCAGCTAAACGGGGGGAAATTGGCGCGAAAAGAAAATACGGAACTTCCCTCAAATAAAGTGGCAACTGGACCGAGCGGAGACCGGTTTCAGAGTTTTTCTAACCAGAGCTAAACAGTACATACATACGTATGTACGTACATACATACATACAGAACCGGCGGGCACATAAGCTCTCAGGCTTTGATAGCCTGTGAGCTAAAAAATGTTCTTCTATGTCCCAATCATCCCCCACAGCAGGGATGAATGGGACACAAACATTTTCCTCCCCGTATTCAATGTTAAGGACTAAGAGCTGACAAAAATGCCTCCTTGGCAAAAGCGGAGAGATTATAAATTGTAATATGATCTCCAGAATTATTTGTTAGCCAATCATCTTGGACTCATCTCAGCTTTGCCTGTAAAAAGCCCACACACGGAAGCATTCAATGGCAGAAGACGATGGCTACAATGGGGATGAAATGTTATAAAAATAATTACCATAAAGTATTAATTTATCAACCTATATAATATTACTTAGTTAATAAATATATTTTTCAGCATCCTCTAAGGGATAAATGAGACAGTTCCATTCATCCCATTTGAAATGTCCCAATCATCCCCATGATGCATATATTCAATTGTCAGCCATTTTGTCTCAAAAATAATTTTGTCACAATGGTTAATATGCATTCATTGTAATTACCAATATTGAGCCTTGAAATAAAAAGCTACAACATATCTTAATTTTTTATATTGCATACGATATTTAAGTAACTTCAAATGTAAAAAAAAAAAATACTTTTAAGCAGAGTTTTCAGGAAATGCAAATTTGAAGAAAACTGAAAACAGCCATGTGCTCTTGCTTTTGGTTCTGAAGCACACTATGGTAGTGAAATCTATGAGGATAGGAAGCAACTAAAAAAAAAAAGTTTATTGCCTGAAATATTGAGAACGTCCCATCCATCCCTTGTCCCATTCATCCCCCCATCTCCCCTATATTATAGTTTTTTTTGAATGAACTGACTTCTGAAACAGAATGAAACGTTTTCAACAGTATTCTAAAATAAAATAAAATAAAGAAAAAAATATGTATACTAAGCTAGAGAAATACTGCTAGTAGAATTGTTAAAGTCTTTCTCAAAAACATTAACTAGATATGTTTTATTTTATAATAATAATAATAATTATTATTATTATTATAATTTTTCAACAGAAGAGTTTGGGAGACTCTAAAACGTGAAATAGTCAAGATCAACTTGTCTTATTAAAAAAATAAAGTAGAAATCGTCATACCTATGTTTTAACTAGTCGGATGTGTCAATCCCAAAACTATCTTCTATCTCATACATGTTAACATTTCAAAAAAACTTAATTTTTTTAATTAGGCATTTTAGAACACAAAAATGCAGCATAGCAGCGCCACCTTTTATATGATTTACACGAAAACCTAATCAGCACAAACTTATGACAGCGTCTAAGAGAATGTGAAGTTTGATGAAATTCCGTGCATTGATTCTTGAGGTATGACTATTGCTAAAATCGTATAAATCCTGAAAAATGCAGCATAGCAGCCACCTGTAGGGCAATTTACACCAAAAAAACTAATTAGCACCTATTTATATCAAAGTCTAACTGAATCTAAAGTTTTATTAAATGCTGTGCATTAGTTCTTGAGATATAACTATCGTGAAAATCGTGAAAAATGCAGCATAGCAGCGCCACCTGTTGGGCGATTTACACCAAAAACTAATTAGCACCAATTTATATCAAGGTCTAACTGAATCTAAAGTTTGATTAAATTCCGTGCATTAGATCTTGAGATAAAGCGTCCGCAAAATTTTTGTCATATACAGATACACACACACAGACAGACAGACATTTTCTAAAAACAGTCAAATCGTGTTCAGAACTTTCTAAAACGTATAAATCCGTCGAAAATGGAAAGTCTTAAATTTTTCAGAAATCCAACACTTTGTTCTTGTAAAGATAGAAGAAAGTAAAAATGAGTTCGTCTCAAGAGCGGAGAAAATCCGAATTTATTATGTCCAACAAAAGAAATTTGTCTCCTGCAAGCCTATTTTTAGGTGCGTTCGTAATTATATAAATACGTAGCACCTATAGTCGTCGTCTGGTCCGTCCGTCTGTTCGCATATAACAGCGCAAAAACTATCCAACCGAATGGTTTGAAATTTAATATATATAATTGTTACAGAATTTTGTCGAGTCATTCCAAATTTTATGAAAATCGAATCAAAATTTAAAAAGATATTAATAAAAGTTTTCTTTATTCTATTAAATCATATCATACATAATCTGTATGAAAGTGCAAGTCATATGACTGAGGAAAACAAATACGGGCTTTTTCCATATGCCAAGCGGCCATTTTTATTTAAAGTTATTTTTTCGAATAAAATTGCATAAAAGTTACATTTTTAGAAAGATCGTTGAAAAAAATTGTTTGCTTGAGGGATGAGTCTCATTCAGAAATGTATAGATTCTGAGATAACTTCTGTGAAAATTAGGTTAATAGCCGATTATCTCAATCCATTAAAGTAAATAAACAAAATATTCATTCATCGTGAATCATAGAAATATTAAACCATGGAGGTAATCGTTCGCGAAGCAAGATCTCCATGGTGAATTTTACAGCGCTGTCTGGCGTCAATAAATAAATAAATAAATAAATAAATAAAAATAAATAAAAAAATCGCATCTGTAAACATGGCATACGTAATAAGAAAAAAAAAAAGGCGTCCTCATTTCGCTCATAGCAAACGATATAATTTATTTCACTGAAATATTAACGATGATTTTTCTTTACATTGTAAAACTAGTTATAGCACGAAACGAATTTGTCCCGTTTAACGTACAATTTCCAACTTGTTCTAATAATAATACAGTGCATCGTAATCCAACATTGCCTTTTCCAAGGGGGAGCGAGGACATTAACTCTTTCAGCAAAAAGGCTCATTACAAGGCGTGATTCAATTACACGATCTGCAGCCAATTATGTGATACTGATCGGGGAATTCATTGGAGATAATAATGAACCGTCGGCAACGTCTTTTGAAACGGGGTATTTTAAGGAATGAGGAGAACTTGATACGTGCTGTTGATACAGTGCATGAAATGAGCAGTCGAGACTCGAGTTTAGATAATAATTCCAGGGGGAAATGCTCATTTCTTTTCGGCATTTAAAGGGGAAAAAAAGTGATGTTATTGAAATATTGGGTGCATTGCGCTGTCATCAAAATTTCATAGGTAATTTTTAATTCCGAAATTATTGTAACATTTTTTTTTTAAGTGGACACAAATTATGTGAGAAATATCATATACTTAGAGAGCCATACTCAACCTTTTTTTTTTTCGCATATGTTTGCTCCGTTAGGTGGGCCGCAATACTCTATATTTCTGTAAATGTAATAATGTAAAAAAAAGGGTAATTGGAATATTAAGACAATAAAAGTAGAATAAGAAAACAATATAACAAAACAAAGTCCTAAAAGATAAAAAATCAGAAGATTTTCTTTGATAAATTTTTTGCTCTACATAATGCAAAACCTTTTTATCGTGTTAAAAATTAAAAAATATATAGTTAAATTCTAATTAATATAAACTAATGTTTGATTAGTGCTCAAGATTAAAAAAACATATACTCCACTTGTAACGACAGTAGGTCTTTATTTTTTCTTTTTTGAGTAAACACATGACATTTAAAAGTTTAATATGATTTTAAATAAATTAAAAATAAGAGGGAAGATTTTGTCTTCTCATACAAATAGGACTAGGTGTCCTTTTTATTTTTTTCTTGAGTAAACGCATGATATTTAAGATATTTAATACAATTTTAAATTAATTAAAAATAATAAGCAAGATTTTGTCTCCTCATACAAAAATCTAAAACAAGAGTGAAAGTCTTAAATACATTTTATTGGGCAACTTTTTTTTTATTTATTTTTTATTGTATAAATATGGATTAACGTTTGCGACGCCGGCCACATTTAATAGTCGACTGGCCACATGCAACTCGCGAGCCACAGGTTTAGTATGGCTGCGTTTGGCAGATGCGATATCCAAAGGAGGTTTATGGTCCTACGTCGTATAATATTGAAAGGTAAGGTAAAAAACAAAAACAATTGTCAGTAATTTAATATGGTTGCGCATTAAACTACTATATAACCGAACTGAACTATGGATTGAATTGGATTTTTGAATGATTTTTTTAATACGTTGCAGACTTATAGACAAGAAATGTGGGAACTCGGTTACGAGAATGATTGATTTTTAAGGTTCCCCAACAAATTAACCTTTTTTTGTTTTTGTTTTTCAAGTATTCAGCTGTGCGAAGCTATATCTATCTTGTAGTTATAAATTAAAATTTTATGATATTCATATTATATTGTTATCGATCTACAGATAAATTATCACGATAATTTTTATTTAATAATCAATAGAAAAGCACGATATTTAACATTATTCTGAGAATAACTACATTTATTAATAAGGATAATGACAATAAGAGTTTTAATTGTTGCTGTTCATTACAAAATTACTAAGCTTTAAATACATGTATTTTTTAGCTTTAAAGTTAAAAAAAGGGAAAATATATGATAATCCATATTCTGATGAATCGAGGCCCTTCACTCAACCTTGGGCCGTGGCCCTGCTCGTTCACTCTTATAGGCGATAGTGATTGGGAGTGAAAAAGGAAGTTTAGGTTTAATGGGTATTCCTTTATGATTCGATTATATTTCATACAAACACTGTACTGAGCTGTATTAAGCACAAATTTTTAATTCAAAATAATTTTTTTTCTTTTCCTTTTGAAAGATTAAGTTTGTGATTTTATACTAATCTAAACTGTACAAATTAAATAATTTTTTCTTTGCTTTAGAATTCCCGTGTGTCTCTTCAAACATGAATTTATATTTAAAAGTCAATTAAATATACATTGAAACGTTTCCAAGTGGTTTTTACAGCGTATTAATCAGTTATCCCAAACTGGAATATCGATTTTTTAGGTTTCTATCGATTCTCAACTAAACATTTGTAGCTGCTTAATTAAATATATACAGGCTTGAATAACAAAAACATAATTATGTTAATGTAATATTAATGCTGTTAGTTTATCATGTTTGTCTGTAAAAAATGTTTGTTGAACATAAAACTGTTTACTTGAGAATTTTTAGCATGCGAAAAACATATGCTCCAAGTTAAGAAAACTGATTAATGGTCTGTAAGAACTCAAATATAAATTGAAACGTTTCCAAGTGGTTTTTACAGCGAATTAATCAGTTATCCCAAAGTGGAACATCGGTTTTAAGATTCTACCGATTCTCAATTAAACATTTGCTGCTGCTTAATTTAAATGTATACAGGCACGAATAACAAAAACATATAATTATTTTAAAGTTAATGTTAATGCTGTTAGTATATCATGTTTGTCTGTAAAAAATGTTTGTTGAACATAAAACTATTTACTTGAGAATTTTTAGCATGCGAAAAACGTATACTGCAAGTTAAAAAACTATGATTAATAGACTGTAAGAACTTTTTGGAAACATTTCCAAAAATAAGTGTCTGCAAAAGAAACATTTTTTTTTTTTAAATGCTTCTTTAAATCTCGAAATTATATTGGTTTTTAAGGTATCTAAAGATAAAGAACACTTTTTGGAATTATGGTGTAACTCGGGAGAAGTTATTGTATATTTTCGTTCATAGTTGTATTATATTTTCATAGATTAAGAAACATTTGTCTTGTTTTATAGTGCATTCTATTCTATGCTGCCTATTTATTCTCAATGCTCTCTATATACTTACACTCTCTCTATATATGTACTATATCTATGTATCTGTCTACTAATCTATTTATAAAGTGATGAAATTACAACTTACATATTTTACTTTAACTTTGTATTAAAGGAAATTTTACTTTGTATTTTCTTTGTATTAACTTTGTATTTTCTTAAAGGAAAAAGATCAAAGATCTTTTTTCTTTAAGAAAGAAAACAATATGAAATTAGACCCCTATTTTGTTTTAAGAATATAATCTAACATTTTAAAATTTAAAATTTAGACATTGCAATTTTTCTTCTTCCATTACACAGATCATGAACTATTTCAATCCAAAGTTACCGTACTTTAACTCTGAAAATTTGCTGATGACGGAAAAATTAATTCCCGAAGAGCAAAACAGAGAATTAAATAAAAAATATTCCCGTGCTCCCACGGATAAAATATCATTGAAAGAAAAAAAGTAAAGTCCTCAAAATAGAAAGTTGTACGAACATGCTTTAATATAATCCAGGTCTAACTGTAATCTTTTATTTCCGAAGTTTTGTCTTAAGTTAAAAATCAGCAGTATTAATTTAATTTTTTTTGTTACACTTTGTTCTGATTTAGGGGAGGGGGGGGGGGCATATTCTTATTGCTGTATAATATTTATTTCACTTTGCTGCTATTTCTTTTCTTTTCTTTGATTGAGAGACAGAGAGAAAGGAGGAATGTTGAGAAAAGTTAAAATTATTTTACTTTTTGTTGAAAATGAAACATTCTTTTTCGGAAACTTCCGATCAAAAGTGCGGCACATATTTTATTTTTTATTTTTTACTTTTTTTTTTAACGAAATGTAACTTTTAATATTTAATAACAACTGCAAAAAGAAGTTATTTTTAACTCTGTGAAATAAAATCAATTGTAACAATTTTGGAATACTGCTACGAAATATTGTATGTTTCAACAACATTTTTGGTAATATGACTTCATTTTCTTTTCAGCATAAAGAAGATGCTTAAAATACTATATTTGCGGTCTGTTTAGTTTTGAGAAAAGTTAAAAAGGTGCCATCCATCTTTATTAATTTACTCAATCTCTCTCCACTGTTTTATTGAGATTTTAATACTCGTATTCACCATCTACCTCAACGGTCGGTTAGGCGTAAGAAACTCGGTCGAACGCTCGAAAGGTATACAACATTAACCTGATTGGATTTCGGCCGCCATCAGGTCCAAACAGGTTAATGATGAATGCCATTTGAACGTTAGACCGAGCGTCTTGTGCTTAACCGGCAGTTGAGGTAATTGGTGAATGCGAGCGTAAGTGTTAGTTGAATTTTTTGGTATGTTCAGGACTGTAAAGAATCCATCTTTACAGGACTAATAGAAATACCTAATTTCTTAAAGCGCGAGAACAGATTCTTCCAAGGTGATCCGAGAAATATGTTCCCACGGTAGGTAGCTTTTTATGATCAGGAATCGACAACAACCAATCTTCTTTTTAAAAGGTGCCGGACGGGACAAAGTCACTAAGCTCTACGCATGTGGTAGAAACTTCGATAACAGAGTGTTGGCACTGTCCAAAAGTGAAACTTACTCAGATATGACAGAGTCTAATCCTCCTCATATTAGCAAAACGACTTTTGCCCAGTCTTGCTTTTTCTAGCACGCTGTGCTTTGCTCTTTGTTGCACTGAAGCAGAATCTCGCTTTTGGATTCGAAACAGCTATTTGCTGCTTTTATGTGTATTATTTGTGCATTTTTAACGTTGGTTTTTTGCCTTTTAACATTGATTTTATGTTATTGCTAGATATTTAATGGTTTGCATTTGAATGGGTTTAAAATTATTCGTAAGCAATAATAGACTTATTATATATTTTTTGTCGTCGTATTTTATGCAAATTTAATATGGAATAATGGTTATCTGTGCTAAAAACAAAACAAATCCTGGTTTTGGTATGCGGCAATGGACCTGCCTCAATTTCAAAAGGAATGATTTGTTGAAAACGTTGATTTTCTTTGAATGGAATATAATTATAATAACAAAAAATTGAATATTTTAGTTTTATTTAATTGTTTATTTTATTTCAATGTTTCATTCTTCTTTAGAAAAGTTCCAACAAAACAAAAAATAAATTTTATTTTATAAGAAAAAGTTGAAAAAATAAGAAAAAAAAATTCATTAACAAGTTGTATGCATATAATTATATTTCTTAACTTAGATGGTGAATATTTTTAAAGTACCGATGAGATGAAATTCCGATTGTGCTTGTTAATATATTATGCAACATTAAAAAATAATAATAATAATTTTAATCAAAGTAGACTTTCAAAATGAATGCATTTGAAAAATCGTAAACCCAATAAATTATTAGTAGCAAATTTATACTGATATTAAAATATATTTATTGTGAATTGAATAAAAATATAAATTTTATGTTAATTTGTAACAAGATATACCTTTAACCATTTTTTTTTTCCACAAAATCGACTTGCCCCACTTAAAAAAAAAAAAAAAAAAAAAGTCAACGACACATTAGTAATTTATGCCAAATCTTATCTTAAAAAAAAAAAAAAAAGATATAATAACATTTTTTTTTTTTTTTTTTTTTTAAAGTTCAAGAACGATATCCTAGACCTAAAATGGGATAATATGTTTTTACACCAAATTCTACATTCAAAATGAATAATTTCATTCACTAAATATAACAAAACAGAAGTTATAGTTACTAAAATAATAATAAGAAGAAGAACCAGGCAGGAAACTCGGGAGACAAATTCGTAAACAAAGAGTAATGAAATATTTTATTATTTTAGATAAACTAATTTAACAAAATAAGCCGGAAGTTTCCTAAACAAAGATTAAAGTGTAATAAAATAATTCATTGTTTTACACAAAATAATTGGCAAATAAATATTAAAGAGTCATTTTCATAAATGAAGTTTTAACAAAATGTTTTATTATCTGATCAGATAATTAGGAAATAAATTGACGGGGCCGTTTCTGGAAGGTAATCTATTTATTTATTATTATTTTTTTAATTAACTTCAATTTTCGAATCAGTATCAATCGAGACAAAAGTAATTATTTTTTTGCTATGAGGAGCAGGTGAATTTCGAGCAATTATTCCCATGGAGAGAAAACTTGTCAACGAAAGTCACAGTTCTAGCAACAGATGGCGTCACTATGCATAGCTTGGAACAGAAAAATTCAGCTGTCTTTTCAAACATTTTTATTTTCGTCAAAAGATCAATGTACTGGTAATATATTTTTTATTTTTAAAATCTTTAAGAGCAAATCAAAGGTTAAATAAATTATTTAAAAAAATATATCACTATTACTAGATTACAATTAATAAAATGCTAAAACAAACTGAGGAGAAACCAGGATATGTGTAATGTGTTTGGAAAGTCTTTTGAACCACCATTATCATTCATAAAAATGACAAAATAATTGTTCGTTTATTAAATTTATTTGTAAAAATAGTTTTCCAGTGGATACATGCGTGTGAAAAAGCTGTAAATAAAAGAATAAGCAGCAGAGCCAACCAGTCCTCTGCCTCTCCATATGTTCCTGATTCTGGGGGGATGCAACAAGCATTCTACATTTTTTATCAAAGGTAGAAAACAGCCTAAAATTCTCGTTAGGGTCTAGTCTACTAAAAATCGGTGTGAGTGCAGATTTTCCTAAAACCCTATGTACTAAAACCCCGCCGCACCTTCATTATGACTAGTTCTGGCAGGCAGAGCAAATTTATCATGGAACTATTTCAAGGTTTCATAAAAAGGCGCAGTCCTTTCTTCCAATGAAAAATGGAAATAATAAAGAAAGAAATAGAATGAGAAAGAGCAACGTCATGTCGTGTTACGCTGACATTTTTTTCATTTATTATTTATTCATTCATTCATCCATTCATTTATTTAATTTATTAGTTTTATGATAAAATATAAAAAGAGTCAAATTATTTCGAATCCGAATTAGAATACTTAAAATTTGTATATTTGGACGCATGAATGACGAAGAAGAAGAACGGAAGAAAAGAAAGGGTTCAAAATTCGCTTTAATTTTTTCTGTTTTTTAAATCTATTTTTCTTTTTTGTCCTGTTTATTCTGTTTTAGAATAAAATACACAGCCTATTACAAAATAATAATAATAATAATAATAATAATAATAATAATAATAATAATAAAATTAAGTTTATAAAATATGCCGTCAGCCTGTTTTAGGAAAGAAATAGAATTATTAGAAAATCAACTGCATTTTGGAAATATATTCGGAGAATAAAGCAAATGAGCTAAACGGTATTTATTATATGGGGCCTCATGGGTAGCTTTGCAGAGGCTTTTGCATCGATGTTCCCGCAAGATTCCCTGTCTGCATTCCACGAATGTACTTAGATTGAATATTTTATTGTCACCGTGATGTGACTTTTATCTACCATATTTTTTGCCCCACAAAAACTGCAACAATGATAAATGGGTCTACATTTTTTTTTTTTTTTTTTTTTTTTTTTTTAAACACAGCATCTATAGCTTTTGAAAAGAATTTTGTCTCTTTTTATAAACCTATTTGGTTGGTTGGTTGATTGTATGACGGCCCGATTATCTACACGTGGGATATAGGACCTAGGGGAGAGTGCCGTCCGTGGGGGGGTCTTTCTAAGGGATCCTAACCCGTATTTACGACAAGGTTCGAAGAAAACCACGGAAAACATAAACCTATTTGGACTTATAGTTTTATTAGACCTGAGGTATGTATTAATTCTCAAAACACGAGAATCAATTTATGTCATGAAAAACGCCCGAAAGGAATCAAATTCTGACAAGTAAAATTAAATATAAAAACGATCAGGAAAAACAGGAATTTAGTATGGCAATTATAAACACCCATAAAATACAAATTAGACACAGTACACAAGATTGCATTTTACATAATGCCCCATTGGTATGAATTTTTTGCAAATAATTATGAAAAAAAATATTGAAACAAATTATTGAAATTTTGCTTTTAAAGTTATATATTGTACAGACCCTGTATTCCCGCTAAACTGTTTCTATTTTTCTCAGTACTGTTCCAATAATTTCTTGCTTCAAGATTATGCTAAAATAATGGTATTTCATAAAATGCAAAATATTTATTAGAATTAATTTTCGATGTATTCCTGACAAATAGTCTCTGAGTAAAATGAATGTTTGGAAAGTACTTACCGATTTCAGATTTTCCAACTCTCCTAGCCATGTTCCGAGTAACTTGAGTGGATCATCCACATCTTCATGATCACTATCTGGTTCACCATCACTTACATTATCATTACACGTATCGTAATCCAAAGAAGCCCTGCAAAACAAAGAGAAATAAGTAATTAGTGGTATAAATCATATATATTATTTCTGATGTCATCATCCCTTTTTTTATGCACATACAAAACGCACAACGAGGAATGAGGTATCACTTGAAAGGACCCATAGATTTCATTGCGAAAGCCTCGTACAGGTTCATTGTTGGATAGTATATAAAATATTTCAATATTAATGTTTATCATAGGACATTAGCATTTATTATTATTTTTTTTAATTCGGAAAATTAAAAAGGTTAACTGAAAAAAGATTTAAATAAGCAATATAATCTTGGAATATAAAATACGAGGGAAAGTCATTACGTAAGTCACAAAAGATAATAACTTACAATGATATTCACTTCAAAACTATTTCTATTTCTCAACATATTCTCCACCAATATTTATGCACTTATATCACCGTTTTATTAGTGTCTCAACACCAGCTGCATAACATTCTTTGGGTTGCTGTCTCAGCCATATTAGGACTTCAAGTTGAACCTTTTCATCATCTGTGAACATCATCTTGGAACTTCTTCAACATCCATCATACAGCTTCGACTTGGCCCCAAGCGATTTTTATCTGTTTAGTCCACTAAAAAACCATCTTGGAAGCAAGATGATGTTCACAGATGATGAAAAGGTTCAACTTGAAGTCCTAAGGTAGTTGAGACAGCAACCCAAAGAATGTTATGCAGCTGGTGTTGGGGCACTGATAAAACGGTGATATAAGTGCATAAATATTGGTGGAGAATATGTTGAGAAATAAAAGTAGTTTTGAAGTGAATATCATTGTAAGTTATTATTTAATTATCTTTTGTGACTTACTTAATGACTTTCCCTCGTAATATATTTACGCACTGATTATGACAATTTGTAAAAAATATTTCGTGTTCTTTTTTGATTCAAACTTTGCTCTTGGTTTATTGTTGCCCTTACCAACAATGAATTTTACTTATATAATTAGACTTGATAAGAATATTTTATCGACTTTTTGCCAAAAACTGTTCACGATATTGTTTGTCTCTGAAATCGTTATCTCCCTCCTTAAAGTAAAGAAAAATCTTTTAATGTACAGTTTTTACTTTAGTGTTAGTTTTAGTATACTTTTTAATGTATTACAGAAATGATTGTCTAATAAAATGATAACGATAGAAAAAAAAATGAATATTTTCCACAATTGAATCTATTTGGACACTACACTGTTAACTAGTATTTTAAAAAACACAAATTGCACAAATTGTGCTTATTAGTTGCTAAAATCAGTGTAAAAATTGTTTTAAACTCATAAAAGAGCTAAAATCCTACATGTTTCGGCTTTAAACTTAAAGCCATCATCGGGGAAGAGGAACAACACAAACGACTACTGATCTTTTAATTTTCGACACGAGAAAATTGAAATCAACAGTATGGAAAAATTTAAATAAAATAAGCGGGCGCTCTCTGTTGCCAAAGAGCGAAAAACAAAACAATGAATTAACCAGGGGTTAAAAATGTATCCCATAAACCAGGTATGCTGAAAGAAAAGTTATCATTACAAATACAATCTTTTCTAATTTTAATTTCCAATGATTCCCTAATGGCGGCTTTAAATGGGTTATTGAACCTATGGATAATTCTTGCTTTATCGAAATTAATTACAATATCATTATTTTTAGCGTAAAACCGGGAGAGTGCAGTGGATAACTTTCCAAATTTTATGTCGTTTTTATGCTCTTTTAACCTTTCCAAAAACTTTCTTTTAGTCATACCAATGTAAAAAATTATACTATTATTATTTAAACTAATGGGGATTTCATAAACACCTGCGAATTGATCAGGGGGGATAGGATCTAATTTATATGAAACTAAGTCAACCAATTTTCTGGGAGGGACAGCAATAAGATGGATATTGTATTTACGGAGGGCCCTTTTAATCCTTTCAAATATAATAGGTATATATTGGAATTTCCGATAGTTTGGTTTATTATTGCTAGGGACAGGATGCTGAATTAAATGGCCATTGAATTTTTCTATAATTTTCTGTACGTGATGAGCGGGAAAACCATGGTCAATGGCGATATCTCTGATAAAATTAAGTTCATCTTGGATGAATTCACTTGAACAAACCAGAAAAGCACGCTTGATGAATGAATTAAAGGCAGCAATCTTATAAGTGAAAGTTGTAGAGGCATTAAATGGGATTATTGTGTTACTTCTCATCGGTTTACGATAGACTTTACGTTTTAGGTTGTTTTCATCTTTAATTAATTGAATATCCAAGAACGGCAGTGATGAATTTTCTTCTATTTCCAACGTAAACTTAATATTTTCATCTATTTCGTTTATTTTTGAGAGGAAAGATAGTAGTTCCTGTTTTTCATGATTCCATGTGATAAAGATATCGTCCACGTATCTTAGCCAAACATCTGGTGTTAAATTCAAACTTTTAAAAATAAATTCCTCCATCGGTCTAAGTTTAAATTCAGCCAACAGACCGGAAATAGGAGATCCCATAGGTGCTCCTTTATTTTGTCTGTAAAATTTCTTATTAAACATGAAAACGTTGTTATGAATGATAAGGTTAAGTACTGACTTTAGAGATGTTTTTACGCTATCACTTAAATTATTTTGTTTATCAATTTCCAAATTAATATTTTGTACAACTTCATTTGTATCAATAGATGGATAAAGAGACACAATATCTAAACTAGCTAGAATAGTTCCTTTAGAAATCTGAATATTTTCTATTTTATGGATAAAATCTTCTGTTGACTGTACAGTTTTGCTTGAACTTGGTAAAATTAATTTTAGGAATATAACGAAATTTCGTTTCAAATTTCGTTATATTCCTAAAATTAATTTTACCAAGTTCAAGCAAAACTGTACAGTCAACAGAAGATTTTATCCATAAAATAGAAAATATGCAGATTTCTAAAGGAACTATTCTAGCTAGTTTAGATATTGTGTCTCTTTACCCATCTATTGATACAAATGAAGTTGTACAAAATATTAATTTGGAAATTGATAAACAAAATAATTTAAGTGATAGCGTAAAAACATCTCTAAAGTCAGGACTTAACCTTATCATTAATAACAACGTTTTCATGTTTAATAAGAAATTTTACAGACAAAATAAAGGAGCACCTATGGGATCTCCTATTTCCGGTCTGTTGGCTGAATTTAAACTTAGACCGATGGAGGAATTTATTTTTAAAAGTTTGAATTTAACACCAGATGTTTGGCTAAGATACGTGGACGATATCTTTATCACATGGAATCATAAAAAACAGGAACTACTATCTTTCCTCTCAAAAATAAACGAAATAGATGAAAATATTAAGTTTACGTTGAAAATAGAAGAAAATTCATCACTGCCGTTCCTGGATATTCAATTAATTAAAGATGACAACAACCTAAAACGTAAAGTCTATCGTAAACCGATGAGAAGTAACACAATAATCCCATTTAATGCCTCTACATCTTTCACTTATAAGATTGCTGCCTTCAATTCATTCATCAAGCGTGCTTTTCTGGTTTGTTCAAGTGAATTCATCCAAGATGAACTTAATTTTATCAGAGATATCGCCATTGACCATGGTTTTCCCTTTCATCACGTACAGAAAATTATAGAAAAATTCAATGGCCATTTAATTCAGCATCATGTCCCTAGCAATAATAAACCAAACTATCGGAAATTCCAATATATACCTATTATATTTGAAAGGATTAAAAGGGCCCTCCGTAAATACAATATCCATCTTATTGCTGTCCCTCCCAGAAAATTGGTTGACTTAGTTTCATATAAATTAGATCCTATCCCCCCTGATCAATTCGCAGGTGTTTATGAAATCCCCATTAGTTTAAATAATAATAGTATAATTTTTTACATTGGTATGACTAAAAGAAAGTTTTTGGAAAGGTTAAAAGAGCATAAAAACGACATAAAATTTGGAAAGTTATCCACTGCACTCTCCCGGTTTTACGCTAAAAATAATGATATTGTAATTAATTTCGATAAAGCAAGAATTATCCATAGGTTCAATAACCCATTTAAAGCCGCCATTAGGGAATCATTGGAAATTAAAATTAGAAAAGATTGTATTTGTAATGATAACTTTTCTTTCAGCATACCTGGTTTATGGGATACATTTTTAACCCCTGGTTAATTCATTGTTTTGTTTTTCGCTCTTTGGCAACAGAGAGCGCCCGCTTATTTTATTTAAATTTTTCCATACTGTCGATTTCAATTTTCTCGTGTCGAAAATTAAAAGATCAGTAGTCGTTTGTGTTGTTCCTCTTCCCCGATGATGGCTTTAAGTTTAAAGCCGAAACATGTAGGATTTTAGCTCTTTTATGAGTTTAAAACAATTTTTACACTGATTTTAGCAACTAATAAGCACAATTTGTGCAATTTGTGTTTTTTAAAATGAATATTTTCGTTGTCTGTATTATTATTTTTTTAATTAAAATTTTACATTTACTTTTCAAATCTGGAATATGTTAGCACTTGAAATTGTATTTTAGTAATGTTATAATTTTTAATTGCAACTAAATTTAGCTTTATAATTATTATTATTGCTTTTATTAAAGTGAACTCTTGATAATGATTTAGATTGTCTCTAATTGACTCTTGACATACGAAGTGATAGAAATTGCTTACTCTCGCTGACATACTTGTTACGAAAAAAAAAAAAAAAGCTTATTTTACTGGCATATATGATGGCTATGGATATAATAGCCTTAGCAAAGAGCTTGGTGATTTGACGAAAAGAATTGAATGTAAGAAGTCCAGAAATCGATACTTTGTAATGAATATTAAGCAAACTCAAATCAAATCCCGCCTAAGCAAATCATAAAAATAATTTATTGTTGGGATTTTTTCTTTCTTTTTGAGAATTAGATTTATTTTTTTCGTTTTATAGTTTAAGATTAAAATTATCTGTCTATTTTTAATAATTAGATATTTCAAAATGAAAATTGTCTTCGAATAATTAGATATTTTTGTTTACTATTTTAAGTTGGAAGAGAGAATTTCTGATTTTACATTATGCTTCAGAATTAATTATTTCGTGAGGGATCCTTTATTTTTAAGAAAATTTGCGAAGGGATTTGTTTTATTAGATGGAATTTTGTGAAAGGGTCTTTTTTATTAAGAAGAATTTTGTGAAGGATTTGTTTTACTTATAGAAATTTTGTGGATGGGCCTGTCTAACAATCGATTAGTCACAGTTTTTTTCATATATGTGAGCCAGCTTATAATAGATAAATTCATCAGAAGAGTTTGATAATATACATATATTTTTTAATTTTTCCGGATTTAATAATTAAGAATTTAGAAAATCTGTTATAAAAAAACCTCATTAAACCAACCATAGTAAAAATATAAATAGAAACAATTCATTGGTAGTAGCCAGCTGCTTCCAAATTTAAAGGCACCTTTGCGTCTCATCACTCATTTGTGTTTTACAGATTATATTACACGGTCTTTGGGTATTTTGTGATAGGATTTGTGAAAACATGTTCTTATTCTAGAATATTTCCCCAATAAAACTTATCCATTGTTTAAGTGAGTACGTGCGCATTTTTTTACATCTTAAACGATACTGAAATTGGGTTTTTTCGTATCAATATACTATAATAATTTTTGTCTAATTCATAGCAATGATGCAATCATTTTCAGAGTAATATATTGAAGTACACATGATACTAACATTGTTATCTAAAACTATCAATTTTATTTATATTATGTAAAAAAACATAATAACTAAAATTAAATAAAATCATTTCATTAAAAACAAATCTTTATCTTATCTCTGCGATACCTGTTGTAAACCTGGGACAAATAGTACAATGTTTCCAGCATTTTGAGAACTTTGACAGCCAGAAACATGACAACAAATATAATTTGAACTATGAACTTGTTCAAGATTTAGTAAACAACAAATCCCATTAATAATGTTTAACTAAATACTTTTTTAGCCAAGCAGATATAAGTTCTTACAAAATTATACGAAAAGCACTAATAAAATATTGCTTCACTAAATAACGCTTTATTTATTTATCTATTTATTATTATTTTATTATTTATTTATTATTAAATATCCCTTTCTTACAATGATGCACTTGATGTTGGCACCAAATGATTCCAATTAACATATTAAGAAAAATGATAAGAGTTCCCCTTTTAAAATTTCACTGCCTTTTGAAAATTATAAATGTCACAAGTTATACTCTTGTTTCAAAGAATAATGCCCCTCGAAAAATAAAGAAATCTACAATAAATTAAGGGGGGGTTAGCCCCCGTTCCCCTCCTTTTACACTTAACCAATGAAGCCCAAAAACTAATCAGGGAAGCGCCTTGTCACAATGAACCTATATACAATATTTGAAGCAAATCGGATATTTCTATCAAGAGTTATCGCGTTACGTACATACATACATACATATGTACGTACATACAGAAACTGCGGGCACATTAGCTCTCAGGCTTTGATATCCTGTGAGCTAAAAAAATGAATCGAACCATTTTTCAAAAACTTTCAGTGGGAGAAGGAAGTATATTCTGTCTCTTAATCGGCTTTTATGTCAACGGAGTTACAGTCAAATTTTCTTAGTCGGCTTTTGTTTAGTCTACGTTTTAAAAAAATAATTTAATCAAATCCCAGCACCACATACTTATCTATCATGTAGTACCTAATAAATAAGCGCACAATCTCTGTAAAATTTTAATTGCACATCAAGGTGTTTTTGATGCCATAGTCATTATAGTAACAAACGACACTTGTCCACAGCAAGCCGTTCTCACAGTTCTTAAATTGGCCTCAATAATGTATGGCACGTTTCCGCGCAAGAATAACAAATTTTTATTGCCTGCAAGTAAAATCCCACGATAAAGGCTATAAATTCACTCATTCGTTAATTGACAGACGACGTGCCTTGTACGTGGGGGTGAGTAGAAAAAGAGAACCCGATTAATTAAAGGTATGTTATTCAGTTAGACATGAAAAATGTATCACGTTACTCCGATTCTTTTCCTTTGAAGATTTAATTGAAAGTGTTTCGATACTTTTATTTACTATCCTTGTATAATTATGTTACACGGTTTAAAGATGGTAATACGTCACAGTTATTCTTGTTGGATAGTTTTAAATTATTTTGTTGTAATAACGTTAAAAGGAAAATATCCCTTTTTACAATATTCAGAGTTGTTTAAGAACATAATTTACATACAGTATCCGTACAGCATTTAATAGGTAAAGTCTATTAATAATTGCTATTGATAATTGCTATTAAATGTTAAATTTGTTTAAAGATTAAAGGTACTTTTAAATGTTAAAAAATAAATTCTGCATAAAGCATGGTTCGAGGGGGAAAAAACTGTAGCAGGGATGGATTTTGCGAGTCTTTGAGTAATCGAATCAGTCGCTTTTACAAATTAATTCATTGAGGATAAATAACCTGCGGAACCGAATGTAACTTTTGCTACGCTTTGTAATTAGTCGTTTAACTCAATCAAAATATGAAGGTAAGATGTGATTCGATTATGAAACATCTGCTGCATAGTTTTACTGCAATGTTAACATTAATTTAATAATGTCATTAATATTATTCATTCATAATTATTAATAGCAATTTTTTAACGTCAAGTATTTGACGTCAGTTATGTCTAAACATCCACCTCCAAACTCCGGTTTTTATATTATATTACAAAATAAATTATTTTCAAACTGTATTTATTATGCTCTCTTAATGTTTCTTTAACCCTTTGTGACTCACGAACTCCGATTCAAAAATATTTACTCAGGTGTTAGAATACACCATTTTAAGCATGTAAAAAAATAATTAATAAAATCTAGAACATAAAATAAAAAGAACACTGAGTAAAAGGTACTTTTTTCACATCTGCAATATAAACGGAAAATTACATATTTCTCATATATATTGCCAGGGCCCGACTGACTCTATCTAGGGCCCCGGGGCAAGCATCACTCTGGGGGGGGGGGGCTTTTAACTATTCATATAAACTGTTCATGAATTACGCTGAAGGGACTAGTACTAAACTTCATATCTGTTGTATGTATACATAAATTTCGTACCAGGTACTATTCAGATCTGTATACGGTGTATTACAAGAAAGATAGTCAAGATGGAACAGAAGGATTCCTACTACTTAAAGAAAAAGTACTACTAGGAAACTAGTAGAAAAAATGATGGATTGGTTGACGGGAGTATTTGTTTGCAAATTTTCCTTTTATTATCTACGTTAGTCATATGATGTCTGAAAGAAAAATGCCCCCAATGGGTCATCACGAAGGCTTTTAGGAAAATACCAATAATGAATTTCTTTTGAAAACAATGGACTATTGAGTTGTTATAATAAAACTTTAATCATTAGTATTCTAATAATATAATTCGTTCTTTTTTGCGGGGAGAGGGATATGGGAAGCAAAAAGGGGGAAGGGAAGACCGCACTACCTTCTTGAATCTTTGGAAATGCAAAAATATTGGTCCCTTTTGACCAATTTTAACCCTTTGGCCCCCTCTTAATGAAAGACTAATTATGGGACTCCCATAGGGGTCACCTGAAATGGGGGACGAGGGGCAGCTGCCCCGCACACCCCTGCATTAGTCAGGCTCAGTATATTGCCAATTTCCTAATAGAAAATTGTAAAGTATACGAATTTACCTCTGTAAAAAAATTTGACAAAATTTACTAAGCTCATTTTAGCAAGAGCGATGCAAAACTACTCAAATGATAAATAAAACATTCGCATGAAAAAGTAACTCAGTACCGTCGCCTGTTGAGATTTCTATGAACAATTTGTATTAACTACTGCGTTAGAAGACAGCAACAATCAATAAAAAGTAGTCTTTTTTTTAAGCCCACTGTATAAGTAGCCCACTGTTTTGGGCATATTGCAGATATACAACGCGGTGATACAAATGGTTAAATATTTTTATACCGTCTGTAAAATCTTCTAATTTAAGAAAGAAAAAGTACATTTACGTATCGCCAATGTAATATCTTTAGCAGCTTAATTTAATACTGTAATTAAATTTTTATACCTTAACAGAAAAAAAAAAAAAAATTAAAAACAATAATAAAAGTAAAAATAGTTTTTTATTTTTCTTTTTTTAAACTTTCTTTTATAAGCACCCAATGTTTTTCTTGAAAATCAAGCTTCATTTCATATCTGCTATTCATGATTTTCCCAAAACATATTCCGCTATAATTATTTAATTAGGCGTGGACACCAAACCCGATTACGGAAAATTCCATGTTTTTTTTTCTTTTTTATGCATTGCAGAAAGCTTTAAGGTAGTGAATTTATTTAAAAAAATTATAATTTTTGCCTGATTCTTTTTTTAAGATATGGCTAACAGGAAAGAAAAACAAAAATTACTTAAACTGTCTGTTTAGGATTTCTAAATTGATTTCTCAATGTATAATCATAATTTAATGCTACGAAACTACTCATTGATTAAAGCGTATTATTTTTAAAAATATATTTCACTCTTAGTATTTTATTTATATTTTCTACTTTTTAATGTTTAAAATGTTTTACTGTTGCACTTTCAAAGCGAGTTGGTCCATTTAGGCGAACGTGCTTTGGTGCATAATTATATCCATCGTTTTTGCAATTTGTATCACAATTGTAATCATAAAGAATATTTTGTCGATTTATAAATTTTGAAGGGCTAAAGGAAAAACACGCCTTAAAATTATTGTATTAATTTATAAGTTCTAAAAATATTAAAATATTGTTTTGTCAACAAAAGCACCACCTTTTGTACAGCTGTTTTTAAAATAATTCTAGTATATTAGAAAGATCGTTAAAAATCTATTACAAAATTCCATCTTTTATACATGCAAAACCCATGTTAAGTTAAATAACAGTGTAAATATATATATATATATATATTAAAAATAATAAAAGACACACATATTGCATGTTGTAAATTTTTATTACAGCTACTAAAGCTCGGTCCCATTATTAAAAAATAAATCCTCATAACTGCTAATTGACAAACTAATGTGTCAACATTTAACGTAGATGGCGGAAAAATAAGGGCGTGCGTGTGCCGGGCTTAATAAAACAGATAAGGCGGTTGGCTTGAGTTATGATGTCGTAAATCATCTGTTTCTCCTTTTTGGTAGCATTAAAAGGAAAAACTCACTAATCTAATGGGAAAATAAATAATAAAAAGATATATGTAATTTGTCCCAAGGATGTTAGTGTATTTTTAAGCGATACTAATCGATTGATAAAGGAAAGTTATCAATGTTAAAGGTGCTAATAATTTAATAAATGATGCTATGAGAGCTTCTAAATTTTGTTAGTAAAAAAGGTATAAGCTAAAACACACTAATCTAATTGGAAAATAAATGATAAACAGATAATAGCAGTTTGTTTCAGTGATGTAAGTGTATTTTTATGTTATAATAATCAAACTAGTACTGACATAAAGCCAAATGCATTATTTTGTAAGTTTTGATGAGAAATTATGCATTGTTAATTTACTTTGTTATGTAGTTTTTTCTGGATGATTTTCGTTTTCTGAATTGTTAATTCAATTAAAGTGAACATTTATGGGAGCATATTTTATTTATTATATGAATTAGACAAAATGATTAATAAAGGAAAGTTAACAGTGTTATATGTTAAAGTCCCATAATTTAATAAATCATACTATTAACTTTTAAATTATGTTAGTAAAACTCCTCTAATCTACTAAACCAATAGGAAAATAAATGATAAAAAGATAATAGCAGTTTGTTTCAAAGATGTAAGCATAGTTTTATCTATAAATATAATAAAGATAGAAGTTTGTGTGTGTTCTGAAGAGATCGCTGTACACATAGCTACAAAATTTGATATTAAGGTGCCTCTATGTATGCAGATTTGCACCTAGAATACCGATTTTTAATTTTTTTGTTTAGATTTTTTTTAATTAAATTTTTTATGCGATTTTTAGCATTTATTTACATTACAAGGTGATTTTTATATATTAATAATAATAACAAAAATGGCTTCAATTTTTTAATCTAACATTGTAAATTTTGTCAAATATAATAAAGATAGAAGTTTGTGTGTGTTCTGAAGAGATCGCTGTACACATAGCTACAAAATTTGATATTAAGGTACCTCTATGTATGCAGTTTTGCACCTAGAAGACCGATTTTTAATTTTTTTGTTTAGATTTTTTTTAATTAAATTTTTTATGCGATTTTTAGCATTTATTTACATTACGAGGTGATTTTTATACATTAATAATAATAACAAAAATGGCTTCAATTTTTTAATCTAACATTGTAAATTTTGTCCTCTATCCATTATTTCAAGTTTCGTAAAAATCGGTCCATAATTACCCGATATATTAATTAAAAACTCATTAAAAATCTCCCGAAAACGCGATGTTTTTAGCTCAAAATGGCGAAAAAAAATAAATAAAACACCTGCTCGCGATATGAAATCGCAGACGACGGAATTTGAAAATTTTCATTATTTTGCGAATATTAATGTAAATCGGCTGAACCCGTCTATCTAGTGGTTCTTAAATGGTCTGCTCAACAACGCGAAACTTACTGACACATTTTCTGAAAAGTAAAAGCATAAAATTGGCAGGCCTGACTATGAAAGCGATTTGGAATCGAAATGAGTTTTCCATTTTTTGATAAATACATTACTTATAGAGTTATAAGCGGCTCGTGTGACGTGACGACACGTTTCTCATTTTACGTAGATTTCGTTAGAAATACTACCTATTACATTCTCTCCTAAGTCGAAATTTCTGAAAATTTTTTGCAGATCTACGCTGATCATGACTCCCAGAACCCAAAACCAACCCCAGTTCAAAACTTTATCTATCTATCTATCTACCTATATCACTTTTCTATGGACACGATAACTTCAATAATTCTGCATAAATCTCTTCCAAACTGATACATAAAATCAATGGGCATAAAATCTCAAGTTCGTTATTGGGCAAAATCGAACTAAGATGGGGGTGGGGGGGGGGGTCTGCTTAAATTTGTTATAAATCCTCTTAATATTATCTACAACTTTTATATTGACATGTTTTTTTTATAAGACCAACCCTTATAGCAAAAAAAAAAAAAAAAATCTTTCTGCAATTTTCAACAAACAGGCGCCCCCACGGTCTGCGTCTTCGGAATCTACCTGTGCCTGTAGGCCCAGCCGTCAGGGATTTTTTTTTCTTTTTTTGTGCTGGGGTGTCGCGAATTCGGTACAATGGTTCCGTTCCGACTTTCACAGTATTTTCTGAAAGTTCTGCCTTTAAGAAAAAATAGAAAACGCATTTCGATTAAAAAGTTTCTGAATAAGAGCACCTGCCAATTTGATAGATATGCGAACACAAATTAATTTAAAAATGTGTCATAAAGTAGCCAGTTTGGATTTGAGAACAGCTTTAAGTTAAGTGATGGCATACCACTGTTTTTTTTTGCTAGTTATTAAAATTACGTGTTTTAATGTAATAAAAAAATTGCATTACACAATCAATAAAATATTTATCTTAATTGAAAGGAAAAATGAAACTCCATTCAGTTATTTCAGATTTCCGAATTAATCACGTGACTGGTGTTGAACAGGATTTCGGATGTTAAAAGTATGTTATGTTATACGAAGTGTATAATGGTTGGTCAAGCATTATACTACTGTCAAACTCATTTCACTGAAGAGCTTGAGGATCAATTTAAATCTCAACTATCAGACATACATATATTTGACAACGCGCATTTAATTATTTTATATAAAATACAAGAGATGTTTTATTTTATTCAGATACTATATTTTCAATAGACTTACTTTGCCAGGGGTCGATCTAGGCAAATTATGGGGAGCTATTTGGATCACTTTTACAAAATTCTATTTAATAAAAAGTACTCTTTCACAAAATGTAATTTAATGAAAAGTGTGCACCGTCACAAAATTCCATTCCGTAAGCGCAAACATATTTCATAATTTTGTATATCCTTAAGATATCTTAATATGCAAATAAAAGAAGCTCACAGAAAGAAAAGCTGTAGCAGGGGACTTACAAAAAAAAAAAAAAAAAAAAAAAAAAAAGAAGATAATATTAATAAATTCTTAGTTTCGATTCGATTAACTGTGTTCGATCTTTCGTTATAAAGTTTCGTTTTTCACACAAGTATAATAATTTTCACAAAAATATCTTTATTTATTTACGAAATAGGAACCCAAATAACAAACTATGTATTTGATCTCTGTTTGCATTCTGCGCAATATTATAACATAGCGAGTAGTGCTAGAAAAGCAGAAAGCAGGAATAACAGTATTTCTTCATGTTCTGCCAGCTTGGATGCGAAAGGTGGTCACTTTCAACATGACTCCTGACATTTCACATGTTTTTCCTCTTGGCCGAATGGTCTCAACAGTGAAATAAGACGTTGCAGCAAGTTTTGCCAAGTTGAATGTTTAAACAAGTTTTGTGACAATATTAATTGACAACTAATTATTAAATACGCCCTTTTTTAGGTATAAGCATAACCAGATCAATTAAGGCATTAACTGTTAACATTTCATTTTTATTTGTCTGTTTTTTTTTTTTTTTTTTTCTCAAATCAGAATTTTAGCACAAAACTACAAAATCAATATTTAAAAATGACCTAACAATTTCAAAAGTTTACAAATTTAATGAGATATTATATGGTCTGAAAGAAAAGTAAGGTATTTCAAATTATATTCTTTTATGTAATAAACAAATCGTTTATTACATAAAAAAATATATTAGAAATACTATTCTTTTCTTTTTATTTGAAGATTTTTTTTTTTAATTATAAATATATAGAAAGTATAAAACACGCTTTTATTGCTCACATGAAGAAATATTTTCCAATTTGAATTGAAAGGCGTTCTCTTAAATTATTTAATAAAAATATTTAAATAATTGTTGCAATAATAATAATAATAATAATAATAATAATGCAAGCCAGTAACAAAAGTATTGTTTTTTTAATTCTGTGTCAAAACAAATATTTATCGCAAAATTTATCTATGTTTTTCATCTTTGTCTTAATTTACTTGTGAAAAGAAAAAAGGATAGAAGATTCAAAGTAGTTCTGAAGAATTTTCTTTTCACATCTGAATGTGGCGCCATCTGTTAATCAATCGAGGAAATAAACATGGAGCAATATTAATAAGTTCAGTTTTTATTTATCTTTCGCAAAAATATATGTCTCAAGTTAATTTACTTTCTTAAAATAGTAATTGTTTCTAAAATATGAGAATCAAGAAAAACTTTTATTTTACAACAGCAATTTTTTAAAATGCATTTTAACTTTACAAAAACGTTAAGTTTATTTGGGATTAAAATTCGAGAAGTAGTATAAAAAATAACAATAAGTAACATGTAAAATCCAGGTATTAAAAAAAAATGTATACACCTTTAAAATCTCCTCCCTACATCTTAGTGATCTTCATCCTAATAATACTATAAATGTGAAAATTTGTTTGAAGGTTTGTTTGAACTGAGCTTCAAAACAGACGAATTTAATGATTTTGTAAATTTGTACATGGATGAATTATAACACAGAAAATGATATAGAGTATTTTTTTTGTTATTTGATTTAAACACGTATTTTTTAAAATAAGAATTCAAAATTTCGTTATTTTCATACAGAATTCATCAACCTTTTTCCAATAAAATATAGTTTTTTTTCCATTTTACAATTACCATATCCTTCAAAATCCGGAGTAATAATATTTCCGGGAAAGATGATTTTAAATTGAAAAAATTAGACATGAATAGTAAAAAGTTTACAAGAATTAAATTTTTACTTGCGAAAAGCAGGTTAATATGACGTTATATTTTCAAACAAAGTCATTAACCTCATTTATATGAGAATTTTGTAAAACAATTATAGTTAAAAATAAATAACCTAAAATAATTTCTGCGGAAGAATGGAAAGTGCGCTAGATTCTACGCACAACTCGCGATTTTATCCTGTAAAAGGGGTATAGGAAGCATGCACAACGAAAATAGTGTATGTATATGATAACAATATATACATTGAACAGTACACAATAGCGTTGTATACAAGAACTGCGTGCGCGGGCCTATATGTACAGTCATATTAATTGCAACAAAAACAAAAAAAAAATTATATATATGTGTAGGGGAGACTAGAGGTTTTTTTCATATAATAAATTATTTAATTGTTCAATCTTTTTTAAATAAATTGCAGTTACTAGCCAGCATTACACAATGTACAAAACAATTTTTTTTCCATTACCTGATTGCAAAATAAAAAGCAAAACATTTCTAGCTTAACTGTAAGGGTTTTTCTTACGTTTCTTATAATAAATTATTAACTTTGTTTTTAACAATATTGCATGTGATTATTAATCTTTTAATCAATGCTATTCATTTGCAATCTTTGTTTTGTGTTAGTGGTAAGTAGTTAATTTACATTAAACCTAAATGAAATTCAAAGTGGTATGGAGACTAATGGGACATGTCAGATTGGGAGACCCAAAAGTGATCATATATGATCACTTATTGCATCTAAATTTTACCAAATTAACTTCCAAAAAAGCATGTCAAGGTAATGAAAATATCAATTAGTTTTCTTCTAGTAAGTTTCAGAAAATTATAAAGAAAATTTAATTTTTAAAGTAAGACCTTTTTTTAAATTATTATTAAATGTATACGAGGATAACACTGCAATGTTTGAGAAGGGGTAGCCAATATGCCACAAAAAAGAAAAAAAAGATCGGATTTTAAAATTTGAACTCTTTTATATCCGCAGATGATGCGGCAAAATTGGCATTCTAGCTGTCGTAGAATAAATTTTGAAGAGTTGACGCGAGAACATTATAGAGTTATGATTGATTTTCTATGATTTAAAGTGGGGCTAAATCAAGAAGAATGGCTTCAATGTCGACAAATAGCAAATAGAAACGAAGCTCCATCTCGTGCCATTGTATTCAGATGGTTTACAGAATTTAGAAGAGAATGGAATTCTCTCCTGGCTGAAGAACACACAAGTCAGCTGTAGTCCCAGAAAATGTGTCGTCCGTTGGATAAATGTTAATCGATGATAATCGCTGTACCTACCAAATGATACAAAAGGAGCTTAACATTGGATCCAAAGCTATAAATAGAATTATTCATGAAGAACTGCATATGGAAAAAAAAAATAAACAGAACACCAGAGAGTGGAGAGCATCATAATCAGTAAAGAAACCCTAAAATTACTTAATGATAATGAGCACCAGATTATTTCTAAAATTATAATTGTTGATGAGACGTTTACACCTTATTTTGTCGTTTCAACAGAACAAGAAAATAAAGTATGAGTCTTGGAAGATGATCCCGAAGAAGCAATGGCGGAAAAAACAACGAGCAACGAAAAAAGTAATGTATGGTGTGCTGTACAGAAGTACAGGGCTGGTCAAAGCCATAAAGCCAGAGATACAGAAGACAGTTACAGTTAACTGGTACACCACTAAATCTCGTCCAGAAATTCTTGAAGAGGCGAATGTTAGGGGAAATCATGCTTCAAAATGACAAAGCATCTTCTTATTCAGCAAAGATTACAGTCGAATTTCTTGAACAACGACAACAACAACAGTAACAACAGTAACAACAACAACAAAAAACATCAAAAGTGATAAAACATCCACCCTATTCTCCTGATCATAACTTTTGATTATTTTTTAATCTAAAAAAAATTACGTGCACCTACCTCGTTTTCATTCCGAAAATAAGATTGATGAGTCTATAAAAGCACATATTTTTCATCTATTCCAAGAAATGGATGGCTTGAGGAATTTAATCTTTCGAAAATTCGCGTACAAAAGTGCATTGATCTTGGAGGGAACTACTTTGAGTACTGCTAAGAGTTGGTAAGTTTAATGTGTAACCTTTAGCTGTGTAGTTGTATTTAGCTGTACCATTTAGTCTAAAAAAGTTGCTAATATAACTCTTGAATTCGCCTATTTAGGAAACATTTATGTTTAATTACTGTGTCCCATTTGACCCATGGCAAGTCCCATCAGACTCTGGAGTCAGGGTCGCAATGGGACATTTTTTTTAAATTTTACTTTTAAAATACAACTTTTTTAATAATCAAGCTAGGGCTAAAATTTTTTTATCTATTGACAGAAAACCGTCTAACCGAGAACACACACACACACACATATATATGTCTGGGAACTTTATAAATTACACTTTTTACAGTATGAAAAAGTGTCCCCATTAATACCAAATCTCACGTATATATACAGATATGTAGATGTACATGCACATAGTCATACTATTTACTATTCGTAGAGAAGTTAAGGCCGTCTCTGCATACACATATATTCCATTTTCCATTTATGCACACACAGACACATATGATATGTTTGCCGGAAACTCAGTAGCTTACCTGTATCTATTCGATGAAAGAATATTTGAATTGTAAATATATTCCATTTCGAAAGTCATTTGTATCGGGAAAAATGTATCATGGAATTAAAGGGAA
Source organism: Maratus michaelseni (assembly GCA_963931845.1). Classification (NCBI taxonomy): domain Eukaryota; kingdom Metazoa; phylum Arthropoda; class Arachnida; order Araneae; family Salticidae; genus Maratus; species Maratus michaelseni. The sequence continues at coordinate 79,321,825 of OZ007592.1, forward strand.
AAAAAAAAGATTCAACGTGAAAAAGAAAATTCAGCCATTCACTGCTTAATGTTTAGCATTCAAAAGAAAGAAAAAAAAAGACACCTGGAAAAGAACTCGCTCCAAAGTTGTAAGCAAAATGAATAAGAAAAATTAAAAATCAAAATTCTTTTGTAGATTTATCTTCTGGTTTCCTTTTACTTTATTTTTTCATTCAAATTCAAAATGAATGTTTTGAAAAGCGCATTGTTATAACATAGTTTTGTCACGTTTAACGTTTTACGTGAATGAGGAAAGTTTAAGCAGCAACAAAACGTATTTATTTGTATAAAAAGAGTTATAATTCTACAAAATATAATGTTATGTTTAATCAAGGATTTCGGAAAAGCTAAATATTTAAAAAATGCATTTACTCCAAAATAGCATTTTCTTTACAAATTTAAAATGTTACCTTGTCTTTAAAAAATGCATTTAAATAAATAATTATTGAAAAACAACCGAAACTGCTAATAGGAATTTTCATATAACGCAAGGTTTAACACAGGTTGAAGAACATGGAATTCGTAGTGTGAACAAAAATAAAAATAAATAAAATATAAAATATAATTTTGCATTACAATTTTGTGAAATTTCCTTTTTGTATATTTCAGCTTTCCAATTTTGTGAAATTTCCTTTTTGTATATTTCAGCTTTCCAATTTTGTGAAATTTCCTTTTTGTATAGTTTAGCTTTCATTTTTGTGTAATTCAATTTTAAGTTTTGCAAAAATACATCTTTGCACAAATCAAATTTTTCTTTTTTGAAATTTCTTTTTCATATAATTCATATTTTCAATTGTGTGAAACTTCCTTGTTCTATAGTTTAACTTTCATTTTTGTGTGATTCAATTTTCAGTTTTGCAAAAATACCTCTTTGCATAAATCAGATTTTTAATTTTGTGAAATTTCTTTTTTATATAATTCAGCTTTCCAAATTTGTGAAATTTCACTTTTGTATAGTTTAGCTTTTATTCTTGTATAATTCAGTTTTCCGTTTTGCAAAATTACCTCTTTTTATAAATCAGACTTTTTTAATTTCGTGAAATTTTCTTTTTAATTTTGTGAAAATTCCTTTTTATATAATTAAGTTTTTCAACTTTGTGAGAATGCTTTTTTTTATACTGTAGCTTTTCAACTAAAGATATACAAATTGTGGATTTTTGCACAAGTTAAGAAACTTGCTTTTTAATTAACCTTTGTTTTTGTTGGCATCAAAATAAACTTTGTTTTTATAAATGATTCTTTAAATCTCAAGAACAAACATTGATTATTGAGGTTTCTAATGGTAAAGAAAGCTTTTCGGAATCGTGAGTAACTCGGAAGAGGTTATTGTATATTTTCGTTCGTAGTTATATTATATTTTCGTAGATTCAGAAACATTTGCCTTTTTCATAGTGTTTATTAATTTGATCAATTAATAATGTATTTCTTAATAAAATTTCTAGTAATTTTATTTCTTCTCAATTAACATATAATTTTCAATCCAGCTGTAAGCAAAGATTGTAACGCGAAGATTGAAATTACTGGGGTACTTGCAATGAAAGGATAATTAAAATTAAAATTCAGAAAAACTGACGGATTAAATTTAAAAGTATTTTCCCTCCTTCGAGATGAAAAACTCAAAGGGATTAAAGAATAAAGAGAATTTCATCTTTAACCGAAAGAATTCTAAAAAACAACTTTCTAAATACTCTTACGTTATTATTTTTTAATTAGGAGGAAAATTTTAAGAACTTTAAATACTTCGTTTGAAAAATGCATTTAAATATGTTTGAAAATTATGAATAACAAAATTTTTTTTTCAAAGAACTATTTCGAGATATCAAGATGAGGTGCTTCTAAAAGAATGAAAATTAAATATAACTTTTTATTTTAATTAATCCTGCTTTTCGCTAATAATAATAATAATAATAATAATAATAAATAATACACTCATTTTCTTTATAAACTTATTTTTGACCGGAGAATAAAATTTAAAAAGTTTGGAATAAAAATATTAACTATAATTTTTCTTTAAATCCTTAAAGGAAAAATAATCTGAAATTTAATCCAACAGTTTTAATTTCAGGAGAAAGTGGTAGTATCAAACTGACAGTACACTTAGGAAAACGTAATTTAAAACTTTTTAATGCATCAACGATGATTTTTGGGAGAAATAAACATTCGTATAAAAATTACTATATATATATATATATATATAGAAGTTAATCAAAGTGATTTATGAGCCAAATATTATTTCAAACTGATATCAGGTAGTAATTCAGTGAGGTGTTGTATACAGATTTTAGGATAATTGATGTGAGTGAAATATATTATCTATTCTTTATGGGTTTTTTATTTCCAATTTTATTATTTCAAATTTTAATATTTCCAATTGTTTTCTGGTAATAATTCAGTATACCTGGGTGATTCTACTGATCTTAGCATATATGCCAGTAAAATTATGAAATACTGAATTATTTTTTAAAACACATGTGGGTACATCCAGACTGATGATTATATCTACATGTGTTTTTTCATATCCAATTCTGATTTAATTCTCTTGTTGTCCAATTTGCCATTGTATATGGTTCATATTTCATTTCTTAATCCATTTGTATTCACTTGATAGCAACTCCAAATTATTATTATTTTTTTCTCTTTCTCTTTTTAAATTTTCTTCATGTTTTCAGTATTTTTGGCCAATTACCATTGAAGCACAAGCTATGGTAATATTATGATTGCACTTGTTAATCTATTAGCTATGTGGTATTCTGTCTACACATTATCATTAATTATCTCTTTGGAGATTTAAGTAGAATGATACAAGAACTTGATATGTTTTTTGAAATTCATAGATATTATAATTATATATATATATATGTATATATATATATATATATATATATATATATATATATATAGAAGTAAATATATATTTACAGATATAATAGATAATAGATATTTATAGAGCAAAAATAAATAAATAAATAAAATATATAAATAAATAAAATAAATAAATAAAATAAATAAATAAATAAAACAAGCTTTGTACACCTATTTTTATAACACCTTTTCATTTAAATTTTTCAATTCCAAATTTCAATATATAGTATATAAATATATATATATATATATGTCGTAGGATAATTGATAAATCCGGCTATTTGCTTAGAACCAGACTTATTAAAGAATCATCTCCCTTTTTCCAATGAACATGATATTTTTCAGGCATATTGCAAAGAGCCTAGGCAGCTTTAGACTAATTGGAATATGACGAATAGTTTTCTTAATCAACCTGACATTTTTAGGCTTATTGCACAGAGCATACAGCGTTAGGCTAGTTGAAAAATGACCATTTGTTTCTGAATCAGCCGGATTTTTTCTTCAATAGTCCAAACATCCAGACTTATTTAAAATAGTCCAAGGCAGTGAATGATTCTGCATAATTTTAGTATGGAAAATAGGAGCAGAAACTTAAAATGCTCATTAAAAGCGTATAAGAAAACTGTCTTATTGACAGATTTTATTAACGTGACTGAGACTCTAACGTTAGTGACTACCTCTTTATTTCAAGGGTATATTTTTTGCAAACACGTCTCGCAGAAGTATCAATAAAATCTGCAGAGATTTTCAGGAGATGAGGCAGATTTTTAATGTTTTACCAGAATTACGTAGAGAAGATGGATCACTGAGTGAAAATTATTATAAAATATATATAAGAAAAAACGCTGTATCAATAAAATCTGCAGATGAGGCAGATTTTTATTTTTTCCCAATATTACATAGAGAAGATAGGTTGCTATTGAAAAAAAAAAATATATATAAGAAAATTCCTATATTAATGAAATCTGAAGATGAGGCAGATTTTTAATGTGTTTCCAGATTTCCTTAATAAAGAAATTTTTATATATTTTTTTATAATTATTTTTGTTAGTAACCAATCTTCGCTACGCATTACTGGAGCAAGGATACAAAAAAAGGGGAAGTAAAAAGGCATAAAAATAGCGTGCAAAAAACCTTTCCAGAACATCTGACAATTGTCTAGCAAACCGTGGAAATCCCGCGATAAAAACAAGCGATAAAATTAAAGGGGGAAATTTAGAAAGGGAATTTTGAAGAGGAAAAAATATTGATGGTGAACGCCAAAAAGTAATAAAGACGCGTAAAAAACACTAATTGTAAAAGATCTAAGACGTAATCTAAGACGAAATAAAAAGATTAAATGGAATAGATTTTACGATAGGTTAAAAGTTTTTAAAATATCTTTCACACACACACGCATATATACATATTATAATCTTCTTGCAAGGTGCCCAGTCCATTTCCATTTTAACCGTTTAATTCTCTGGATGATGTCAAAAACTTTCGTCTGACTTCATCCAGGTGTTTCTTCACTGGGTTGTTTGTAATATGGTGTACCATCCTTTCCGTTAGCGTCCATGTTTCCGCTCTATAAGTTAGTACAAGCAACAAACACCCTGCAGTGGTATACCAGAGATGTAAAACGACCGAGAATACGACCTCGGGTAAGATGAAGTGGCGAAATCAGAAAAATAGCTGGAATTAATTAGATGACCAAAGCACTAGACAAGAAACACTGGGAAAATCTGAGGGAGACCTACATTAAACTGTGTATTGAAAACGGTTGTTGTTGTTGATGATGTATAGAGGCGTACACATATCCTAGACTCTCTCTCATATACACACATATGTGTATGAATGTCTGTATGCGAGTTTAAGATACCTGAATGATTGGCAGTTATTTTTATTGTTTGGAAGGAAGGTCTCAAGACTTTTTAATTTTAAATATTTTATTTTAAAAGTAGATATAGTGAAACTAATCCACTAGGTGAATGAATGGAACGAAGATGAATCTTTTAGAGATGTATTTAAAGAATGAAAGTAACGTTGTTTTTTATTTTCACATATGTAATCAACATTGTTCAAAGGGATCAAAAGAAAATGTAAATTCAGATCCTATAGAGACATGATTAAAACTTCCCAAGACTTCATTTGAATAAATCTATGTTCATATATGCACAGATTTCAATTTAAAATGTTTTAACCAAGCGAGCAATAATTAGGTTATTGAAGAAATTGAAAACAAGACAGTCCTTTGCAATAAACTCAATAAATTGAAAGTAAAACTTTTACAGAAATGAGAAGTGACGGATCGAATTTAAGAGTATTTTTCCGTCTAAGATACGAAAAATTCAAATACATTACAAAAAAAAAAGGACAACTCCAACTTTAATTTTAAGAATACTGTAAAAGGAAATTTAAGTTTTCCAATTAGTCTAGTTAACAATTTTAACTAGATGGGACAATTATGTAACTTTACGTTTTAAGAACTTTATTTAAAAAATGCGTGGAAAAGAATCTTCTTACAATTGAGTGAGTATAATGATACTTTTTTCCCCCCTTAGAAAAAAGCAATTTACAGAAATTAAAATGATGCACTTTTGAAAGAATGACGATCATTTAAAGAAATCAAAACAAAATATAACTTTATTTTATTTTTATTTAAATTCTGCCCTCTCTTTTTAAAATGAGTATCCATGGTTTTTAATTTAGGTTAACCCTTTCCACTTCTTTCTCGAGTTTGAATCTCGACAAAGAATTGAAAAAAGTCGTGGAAAGCTTGTCGCTACCTCTACTTCAGAATTAAGCTTCGGCTACGACTAAATTAAATAAATAAATAAATAAAAAGTAACTAATAATTTTCGTAGAATATTTCTGAAACTTTTGTAATAAGAATATACAACGAAGATTATAACATAGGAATAGTGGTAACAAAATGGTAATGGTTATTTCGAAAGAATAATTTTCAAAGAGGGAAAAAGATTAAAATTAGAAACATCAACTAGCTCGAGTCACGTATTTTAATGTGAGAGATTTAAACAATTTAACAACCTCCTAGATAGTCATTAAAAGGGAAAAGGGAAAAAAAATCATTATTTAAAAAAAAATAATAAATAAATATAATTTATTCAAGAGAACAGCAATCATATAATCGCAGAAATAGAAAAATCATACAAACACTTACAAAAACTTTAGCAACCAATTGTAGTGTAGTTACATGGTACAGAAACTGACGAATCGAATTTAAGAATATTTTTTTCCAAGAGATATGTAAAAAAAAAAAAAAAAAAATTAAAAAAAATCAAAGAGAAAAGAGTCAAAGAGTCAAAGAGAAAACAGGGGATTACAGCGAAAAGAATGTCAACTTTAATCAGATAATTTTTGAACTAGTAGTGAGACATTTACGTTTTAAACATTTTATTTGGAAAATGCGTGAAAATCAGTTTACTGACTTATTGATGGATAGAATAATTCTTACTTTTTAAAAAGAAATTCAGAAAAAAAAGAGATGATGAGTGTTTGAAAGAATCTTTATTTTATACGATATAAAATACATCTGTATTTATATTATTTGAAATTGAATTTATCAATTGCTTTTTAAAATAAGTGTAAACACTTGTTCTTTTAAACGATACATAAATTATAATTTTTAAACTAGAGAAAATAATTCTAACTTTTTAAATGCATTATTTATGGTTTTCATTGTAAGTTAAAAGTAGAAAAAAAAATTAAGATATATGAATTTAAATACGACGTCATCAAACAACTGAATAACTTTCTGAGCAGTCATTAATTGCGCAAAGAGATTAATTAATTATTAATTTTTATCACATTAAAATCGATTCAAGTGAGCAATAATCAAGTAATCGCAGAAATAATAATAATAATAAAAAAAACCCTCAAAAACCTTAGATATCGATCTTAAAAATTTGAAGCGGCGGATCAAATTTAAAATTATCTTTTCTTCAGGACACGAAATATTTAAAGGATTAGAGGTAGAAAAAAGAATACCAGCTTTAATCAAAAGAATAATGGAAAAAAGAAATTAAGATACTTGAACACTTGGAAATTATTTTTATTAATTAGAAGAAAAATCTCAAGAACGTTAAATTTGAAATATTCAATATATTTGAAAAATGTATTGAAATGAGCCTTCTTACAGATGGATGGATATATAACGAAGAATATTTTCTTCTTGAAAGGGATCTAAAGAAATTAAAGTGAGGTATTAAAAAAAAATCTATTTATTCAAGTAAATCAAAATAAAATATATTAATTCCTAGAGATGTCTATATCGTGAACTCTTTTAAATAAAATTAACTCATAAATGTTAAATTAAATTCAGACTCCTTCCATTAAGAAGCTTTGTATTAATTTATAAATTAAGCCGTATATATATATATATATATATCGAGAACCCCCCTTCCTTAATACATATTTTGCCACATTCCGCTCCGCAGCAAAATAATTTTTATACTGAGGTGCATTCTCACTCATTTTATTTTGACGATGAACAGTTCTGTATTTAGACTAAAATACCGGGTGTCCTAGTTTTTTTTTTTTTTTTTTTTTTTTTTTTTTTTTTTTTTTTTTTTTACGGCGATTTCCGGTTTTAGCAGCAATAGATGGCGCTGCTAGGAATAGACCTCCAATCGAGGCAGAAGCAGAAATAATCCAGCATTGATGTGAAGGAAGGAGGTTAAATATATGGAGTGGGTCTCGTTGAACAAGATTGTATTGGCGAATGAGACCCACTTCATATATTCCTTCGCATCAATGCTGGATAATTTCTGCTTCTGCCTCGATTGGAGGTCTATTCCTCGCAGCGCCATCAATTGCAGATAATTCGAACTGAAATCAGGAATCACAGTAAAAAAAACTTCTGACATCATGCATTACTATCCTGCAAGATTTTTAAAAAAATATTTGTCACCGTTTGCAAGTTATTGAATTTAAAAATCAATCAGTCTATTTTAAGACACCCGGTATATAAGATGAAGATTATTGTATGAAAAAGTGTCACAATGGATTTTGATTAGAAAACAGGAGGACTGTTTTTCATAAAGGTATAAAATATATTAAAATATGCATTTAAAAAAATTGATATTGTTTAAGAAAATAAATTATTTCTTAGTCATGTCACGCTTTTTTTAAAAAAATGATTAACGCTGATTTCGTATTTTAGAAATAAAATATAAAACTTGTTCAGAATTTTGAGCCATATTTAGACTTGCATTGAAATGCACTTAAAAATGATAATGTGATTAATTAAATTACTCTGATTAATTGATAATTAATTAAATTACTCTGATTAATTGATAATTAGATTAAAACAATTCGCAGAAAAAAAATTCTTTGAAAGTTTCTCATAAGAAAATTGGTTACGAAAAAAGATCTAAAAAAAAAGCTAAGGGAAAAAAAAACACCCAGTCTTTTCTACTGGATAACAATCAATAGTTTGAAAAACTGATACTTAGTAATAATTTGTTTAATAATAAAACTTGAAAAACTAATAAGGCCTTTATGTTAAAGGTTAAATATGGCAGATCTTTTTTTGGATCGCAAAAGATATCCCTTTGATTTTTTAGAAATAATTTCTAATCAGTGTTATTTATAATGTTTTTTTTCTAAATAAAAATTTTTTAATACATACTTACAGATAACTAACAGTATTTCATAATTTTTTAAACTAAAATTTAAAAATATAAAGAAAATACTGATAGAACGATATTTTATATCAGATTGAAAAGAAATGTTTATGCTAAACATTTTTAATAGAATCTTATTTTTATTTTGATAGATAAAATATCAAACTGGTATCTTTTATAGTGAAACTACGTTACATTGGAAAATCAAAGTCTTAATCTAAATAATTGATATTAATAATTTTCGTTTGGAGAGAAACACATGACACTGTGATAGAACGTTATAATGGTAAAAAAATGTATCCTTATTAGTATATAAAAATACTAGTCTACAAATATTTCTTTAAAATATCGTCGATATATTTTCATTTTTACGAATCTTTAAGTATTTTTCTCCGGAGAGAATCTCTACACTCCGAAGGATACATTGTGGAGGAAAGTTCCGGGGCAGGGGGGGGGGGGGGGGATTTGCTCTTTTAGACCATTGGTAGTAAAAACATTTCCTGTCTTCCTGGGGGGTGGGGGAGACTGTTTTGATGCTCCGGGTGGACTATTTCCCCTGAATTCATCATTGTTTGGAATAGGTGGAAATCGGTTCACATTAATTAGAAGAAAAATAGTATTTTCATAATTTATGTTTAATATATATGTTATGGTCAATATGATTAATCCGGTCATTATTAATAATAACCGGTTATTATTATTAACGACCGGACATAATGGCCGTTATTATTAATAATGACCGGATTAATCATATTGATCGTAACACATATATATATTATCACATTTTGAAGACGAAGAACAAAACAACAGCAGAAAAAAACACGTGTATAAATATGTCAAAGGCACGAACGTGTATCTTATCCATCTTGTCATTTACATAAAAAAATCGAAAATTGATTTAAAGTGTCTTAATTAACATTCACGATTTTGTCTCATCATACATACTAAAGCGTGGCTTCCAACGAAATTTCAATAATTATCGTTTCGAATAAGAAGAAGTGGATACATCAAAGAGAAAAAAATAAATAAAGAAAACCTTTTTAATGAGGAAGTATTGGAAAAAAGAGATTATGGTTTCCAAATCCTTGTCAGGTATCATCATTAATTAGGATAGAGTTTTTAGTCTGAGGAAAAAAAACGTAATTTCTTTATTAAAAATGTTTCAAACGAAAATGAAGGCAATCAGAAATTAAACGTAAAAGATTTTCTTTAAAAAAATAATCATTGAATTAATCGAATCATATAAATACCCTTTTTTTAGTGGCTCATTATACGTATGCTTTAATTCAAGATCTTTGCACATTTTCTTCGAAATTACTGAAATCTTGAAAATATTATTACGGGACTCATTAAATGTATACTTAATTCAAGGCTTCCTTACTTAAAATTAGTATACCATAATAAATAAATCGTGTGGTCGTATCGATAATCTAGATTTGACATTAAAATTCTCGGATAATTAATCTTTACGAATGAATGATATATTTGAGAAATAAATGACACGAACAATCCGAAAAAAATATTACATTTATAATACTTTAATAGCTTTAAACAACATAGTTTTTATATACCTGTTTTTTACTACTACTAGTATACTAGTATACTAGTTTACTACTATACTAGTTTTTTATAGCCTGTTATATACCTATCGTCGAAAACTTATGCATAAGTTAAACTGTTTAAATGATTTTGTGTTCTTACTTTTAGCAAAATACAGGGATTCGGAATATTTATCCGAAATAAGCCCTTTATTAGAACAATTATACACAGAAATAAATAAATAAATGAAAAAATTATACATATCTATAAAGATGTATATTTGCTCTTCCAAATTTTAGCAACACATTAGTCTTTGAATATGAAAATATCTGATTCCTTTAAAAAAAATATACATAAATAAAATAAAATAAAATTTAAATACTTAATAATACTTAACCTTCAAATTGATACAGGTTTATTTAAAAATAAAATCGAAAATATAACTAAATAATATCCAATCGCGATTTAAATTGGAATGTATCACAATTTTAATGAGTTAAATAACATCATTTTATAAGTTATTAATAAATTATCAATATTATAATAAGTCATAAGATAACAATATTATAATAAGTAATATTATAATAATTATTAATATTATAATTATTACTATTATAATAAGTTATTAATAAATATAGTTTGAAGTTAAAAAAAATTAGCATTTTTTTCCTGTTATATACCTATCGTCGAAAACTTATGCATAAGTTAAACTGTTTAAATGATTTTGTGTTCTTACTTTTAGCAATTGTATAAAAAAGTGAATATGGTTAATGTAATATACACTTAATATACCAATTTATTTTCCAAAAATTTGTATTCCGCAACGTGGTTTTGGATGTATATTACAGAATTTCAATCTACATTTTTTAGAAATAACCGCATGCAATCAAGAATACAGAAACTCATATACGCAGTAATTCATTTAATGCTGCCCGAGTCTGCTGTATTGATATTGCCTTGCAACCATCGGCTCGAACATCACATTTATACTTATTTTCTTCCCAGTCCTGTCCATTGAAATTTGTTCATATTTTATCAACTTAGTTTGATCTTTTTAATTTGTTATGTCGGGCCGATTTTATCGGCATGGCTGGGCCGTTTAATTTATCGACCTGCTCCGGCCCGTTTATATTTTTTTATCGGCCCGGACTGTTAAAAAATTGTTTTTATTCTGCCGGTCCGACCCGACCCATTTGAAAATTTGTCTTCATTTTGCCTGCCCGCCCCCGTGTAAACCTTTACATCAGAGTTCAAGTTTCCAATTTCATTAGTTTCGTCCGTACGTTGATGAATTAGCCAATCAGTCAGAACAAAATCTCTTATAAGTATAAGGTCATTATTTAACAAAATTTAAATTATATAATATTCAAAATAGGTTAAACAAGTTAATTTAATTTGCATAACAGGTATTAAATAAACACGATAGAAACATGTTTCGATTAAACTATATCATGTTTACCATTTAACGGAACACTTACATTCTTTATTTTAAAATATCATTAGCCTTAAGCAAGTGAAACAAGTAGCTAAATAAAAACAAAAGTGTATGCTGCGTCTTTTGAGTTCCATTTTGCTTCTCTCTGATTAAGATTCATGACCACAATCATGGGTATTAGTGTCACTGGTATTTTGCAGCTAAGACTCCATTTAGCGATTCCGAAGCTTACAAAATAATTAAGACTAATTAGTATTGTCTTAAACTTCAGGACTGTCTCTTCTAATGAGATTGTCAGAGAAAGGTTGGGTTTTCAGAGAGGGTAAAATAATAGCTAATGATCATTTGAGAATAAATGTGTTATTTTAAATATAAATCACTAAAGAAATAATTTCTAATGTTTGCGCATAACATTTTACTGTTTGAAATTTTATTTTCCTTATTTTCTGAGAAGTGAAATTTTCGAAGACCGATGGAAGAGAAATCGCTACTTTCTTTTAAAAGCAGCATTTAATGTTGTACGAAACTTTATTCATTATATTGTTGGAAAATTTATCTCCAAAATAAGTTGTGACGGTGAAAAAGAAAACTAAACTGAGTTTAAGAACGTAAAAATAATTTGAATTTTTATACCTTTCTTTACTGACAATTTTAGTAACCCATAATAGACATGGAAGGGAAAAAAAACGAAAATCTCTAGGGAACATGAATGCTTCATTTCTCGTTTAATGCATATAAAATTCAACATCACAAGTTTAATTTATAAATAATAATAATGATATATGTTTTTCTGAGGCAATTTTATATTGTACAAATTTTTAACTTTATATAAAAATTTTCAAAAAATATTATGACATATCTAAATAAAAGCATGCACAATCTGCATTGCAAAAGATATAGAAAATATAGTCTCATTACCAGGGAACAAGTTTTGGTTCTAAATTTTTTTAGATGTTTAACTTGATTTTCATTCAAATTAAGTTTAAATCAGGTATTGTACAATCAATTATAACTTCTTTAGAATTTTCAGTACATAAAACACAAAGCCGTTTTCTTCATTATACATCTGTTTTAAACTTATCATCATAAATAATGTCATGTAACATAATCACAATCTTATAACTTTGTTTAACGAGTGAAATAAATATTTACTTTGGGATTTGAAAGGGAATTTAAAATCTGCGTATAATATATTGATTAGTTCCTAAATTTCCTGGGAGTATTTGACTAGTAATCCTACATATTTGCCAAATCCGTTATTAATGCAGAGCAGTGACGGACTTAATTGTCGTTACAAAGCTGCAATCCACCTGAATTTTCCCAGTTTGGAACTCAAGGATTATGAAGGGACATAACATAAATACCAGGTGTAATTATTAGAGGATCTTAGTTTATTAAGGTAAAGGAAACAGAAATTGATTTGTAATTAAAAATTTTTAATTTTAATTTTATAAGTTTTTTTAAATAGATAAGACATAAAAGTAATCAGTTCCATTAACTTACAGACTATTTTTAAATACATAATTTACTATATAGATGTTGAAACGCCTTTAATAACATCTTAAATTAAAATTATCTATTAAAAATCAGAAAGCGGTCTCTTTATACTTTTTACATAAGAGAACATTCTCAAATGTTATTAAACAAGAAAGGAAATTCATACGGCAAACTTCAAAGTGTGCCGCTAGGGGAGCTGACAGAATCTCATCGCGTAGCGCATATCCATTTTACCTAGACACCATGTTCATGGCTGATGTAACTACCTCGGTTCATTAGTTATTTGATGCAAAATGGAATTAAGGAATCATGCTGTACATTATATATGCCCCTGGTATTACGGAAAATCGCTGTTTAAATTTAAAGACACATTTAATGAAGATGAGATATTAATTGCTTTTTATTGTAAACCCGCTACTATACAATAACATCTAATGGATTTCTAGAAAAACAAAACAAAAACTAGAACAACAACGACAAAATATACAGGAATGAATATAGCGGAAAGTTTGTGCAATTTTCTCATAACACAATTTTGTTACACTTTAGAATAATAATTAAAAAAAAATAATGACAATAAATAAATAATTTTTACAAGTAAATAGAGAAGAGATTTTTATTAAAGCTAGCTATTTTGCATTGTAAGTTTTGGAACAGTGTCAAACACTGCGGGAATAACTACCGCAAAAATTGCTATTTTTCAAATTAAGAAAATCTAAATTTTGATGAAGCAAGATGAAGTATTAATTGCTTTCTTTTGTGCATATGCCGCAGATAAGATGCAAAGAGACTATTTCAATTTACTACAAAATTTAAACAGTGTTTAATATTAACCGGTATCCTTTGTTCTTCACATTCCACTAAAAGGAGATTTTTTTCAATTACTCGATTCGCAGATAAAAAAATATATAAATTCTGCAGAATTATTAAAGCAGTATTTTTACTTGTGGATTTTTCCTAGTTGACTATATTGTTACACATCAGTAGAATTAAAATTTTGCTTAGCTTTGCGGCACCTTTTATGAAAAAAAAAAGAGGATATTTTCCACAATAAAACTTTTCTTTTTGGTTACAAATGGAACTAAATTGTCAAGGTAACAAAACAATGTTGAGAAAATATTGTTTATATTTGCTATATCTTTTCTAAAACTGATTATATATTTTCCAATATTGGAAGCAGAGACATAAAGCATTGCGCTAACTTTGGTGTCAATAATGCACTATATTTGCTAGAACAATTTCTTCAATATCGGCGATTCATTTATAATATTTGCAATGTAAAGCCAAAATTTCTGTGATAGTAGCATTTCATTGCAAATATTTCCAAAATGAAACCAAAATTTAACCAGTATTGGCATTTTATTGACGGTATTTCAGAATATATTATTGGCGCAATATTTATTGGCCTCAATATAACCTATATATGTTAGGTTAGTTGTGAAATACTTAAAAATCTGATTGAATGTATCTTTTCTTCCCTAACGAACGCTAAGTATCTCGAAATTCTTTTAAACTTACAAATACGGAAAAGCGTAGAGATTAAACATTTCCAATAATTTCAGAAATTTATCAATGCAAATCGAACTTTTTATCATGTAAAAAAAAATGCTGTTGCTAAAATTGTGCAGATAATTTTTTTATTAACATATACCAAATGAATACTTTGATATAAAGAAGTAGCTTTAATAAGAAATAAAATATTAAGTTTATTGACAATTTATTATCTTAAAATTATAACTAACTTTTTTTTTCAGATGTCACCATGAAGCTGGAAATCTGACGGCGAATTTTATAAGAAGTTTAAATGGTCCGACATGGAACTGCTAACATTCCAACAATGAAAAACAAAAGCGTTCAAAATTCCAGGTAATGATCCAATGCAAGATTTTGAACATCCTCTTGGTTGAACTCCATTTATATTTTAGGGCAGCGATTCTTAAACTGTGGTCAGCGGAACCCCCGCGAAGATAGAGGAAATACGAGCAACAGATGGACTATCGCACATTTTTGGGAAAAATGAGTTTGAAGTGTCAGAGCATTGTATGTCATGCCATCTATTGGCTTTATAATGAATTTATTACTTTCGAAACTATTCAAGGGATAGAGTGAGTTTAACAGATGGTCTAACGTAACTTGGATATCAAGTTGCCAGAGCAAGAGTGGACAAAATGGATTGGTCGACTCTGGCACTCCCAACTTTATCACCGTATGCTTGCTGAAGAAAGAACTGGCAGAACTGGCCTAAAATAGTTTGACAAAAATTTGTATAAATTTTGGTTTAACCACTTAACTGTTTTGCTCGAACGGCGCTCGGGCAGAGCTTGCTTGCTTTGTTACTAAAAACTTTTCGATACCACTAATTTTTAACTGTAATCATCGTTTTATTAATTAGCAGGCATTTTTCGATTATATAAGGCAAATATTTTAGCACGGAAAAGGTGGTACATTGTCTTTATTTTTAGTTTATTGTTTTAAAAAAAAACGAAACTGTTAAGGGGTTAAAGCAGTTTTCTCGAAATCACAGCTGCGGATGTTGGTCCAGTCTGGTTCTCAACGCCTCATATGCTAATATAGACGGTGAAATATTTAAATGTTAACAAAAACAGATAATAGAAATTAAGGGCAGAAGAAATATATTTCTATAAAAAAATATGTCAAACATCTGTTAAAAAATATTACGTGGTGAAGATGCATTCTCGATGTTTTGACAAAAAATTGTATAAATTTTGATTTAACCACTTAACAGTTTTGCCTGAACGGCGCTCGTGCAGAGCTTACTTGCTTCGTTACTAAAAGCTTTTCGATGACACTAATTTTTAACTGTAATAATCGTTTTATTAATTGGCAAACATTTTTCGATTATATTAGGCAAATATTTTAGCACGGAAAAGGTGATACTTTGTCCTTATTTTTAGTTTATTGCTTTAAGAAAAACGAAACTGTATGTCAGTTTTCACGAAAACACAGCTGCAGATGTTGGTCCGTTTTGGTTCTCAACGTCTCATATGCTAATATAGAAGGTAAAATATTTAAATGTTAACAAAAACAGATAATAGAAATTAAGGACAGAAGAAATATATTTTTATAAAAAAATACGTCAAACATCTGTTAAAAAATATTACGTGGTGACGATGCATTCTCGATGTCAATACTTAAAAAAATAATTACGATAATATTAGCTGATAATTGTGAAATATTAAATTTAATATAATAATAATAATAATACTAAGGCAGGAAATATTTAAAAAATATATATTCCTGGAAACATTTTGCAAATACTTTCATAGTAATTACACGAAGAATTTTCTGTCAAGATATATGCATTGAAGGTAAAATTGCAATCACGAATTTATATTTTTGTTGTACTGAGCGAAATTCAAATTTAAATTAATCAAAGGGATGCATTAATTTCAAAATAATACCATTCTCTACACAAGTACATGTTCTGACGAAAATTTAATGAACAACCTTCAAAATTTTCTTCGAAGTAGCCTCTTTTAGAAACGACTAAACAAAGGGTTAGAGAGAGAGAGATGAAATGCTGGAGCATCCTTTATGTCTTAGCTGCCGTCAGATAATTATGACATATAGTTCTAATTGCATCAATTAGCGACCGGAACACTGTAATAAGTTACCACTTTAATGTAAGCAGCGTTCAGTATGATTGAGGGATTAAGTATAATGAGCGGTTTTCTGAAGCGATAACATCATAATTTACATTTGAACACTTGTTAAACTTTCTTAATTACTTTGAAGTTTGTAGGTACCAACTGATTTTGAAGATTCAGTATTAAATATGTTAATATAGAAGTTAATAACAGGGCATGTGTTATATTCATATAATATAATCCTAGTATTTATTTTCACTATCTCAAAATTTAAAATTTTTAGCATGTTTAATAGTTTTATGCAAGCTATATATTTCTTATTCAAATATTTTTGGTGTCGTGCCATTTACTAAATTGATTTGCGTTACATTGAAAATGCTTACAGTATAATACAAATATTGTAAAATATGAATATTTCAGTGGAAAATTTCGTTTTTAATCCAGTTTTTTTTTCAATGAATGCCATTGCTCAGCAAGTGTATCAAAGATTATGTGAATTTTTCATCAGTATTGCATAAACATTTTTGAGAAACTATGGTCATAAACTTTCAAAAATATAAACAACCAAAGATAAGGAATCAGAAAACCTAGAGAAACATGCTGCGAAAATAAAATTCAAAATAGCTTTTCAGAATAAATTTTCAAGATAAAGAATTTTTGAGTACTTGGGACGAGATGCATATGATTCATTGAAGACAAAATTGTAATTATGAATACAGGAGTGAAATATCAGAGAATTGAAAGAAATTCAAGTTTTAATTAATCAAATGCATGCATTAATTTTAAACTCATAAAAGTAAAACAAAATGCAAATAGTGCAGATTGTATTAATAACAGCGGATAATTTAGTTAAAATTCAGTTTCAAAGAAATTTTTCTCATTTTTAGAAAAAAAATGAAAATTTTGATCAATCAAGTTTCTTATTAACATCATTTTATCTACATTATTAATGCATTGAATAGTAAACAATTTATTGAGTTCTTAATTTCTATTGTATATCTTTCAGCGAAAGGGTAGCAAATATTTATGTGAGTTGAAGAAAATTTTCCTTACAGAACAAAGTAATTTTCAAGTAAACAAACAAACAAACAAACAAAAATGTAAATATGAAAGGAAAATACACGCGTAAAAAATATAAACAATAATAATAAAAAAACTCGCTAAATATTTATAAATAAATAAAAAACAGTTTCATAATTCTTTACAAAAAAGGCTCATTTTTGTATATACGATTTAAATTAATTTCTATCAATATGAAAAAAAAAAAAACTTTTTTTTTTTTTTGTATATTTATATGCATTTTATTCACGTAATACTAAATTACTTTCTCATTTTTGACAACCTGTAGTTCCAAATAACCACGTCTGAAATATCTTACGTCTTAAAAAATAATACTGCTAAAGGCTCAAAAAACCCTTAGAAAATTGAGTATCAATAATCAGAAATTCTCAAATTTTACACACAGAACAAGTCAATGGCGTTCAAATTCACATTAGCATTTCATTAGATTTTATTCGCTATATTTGTTGTATTAGGTATGTTTTGTATGTTTGACAATGATTAAATGGGTTTATTTTGTGACTAAGCAAATTTATACTTTATAATTTATTATCGTGCTTTATTTGGTACTTAAATTATAAAAGAATGATCAGTGAGATTTTCATGAAAATTTTACAGAAATTAATTTTGGAAATATAAATTTTTGGAATGAAAATGTCTGTTTCGATGCTAGCATTGCAATAATTTTAAATAAATAGAGATTAAATATTCGTCTTAGAAAATAGAGAAAAACTAAGGAAGGATGAACAGTGAAAAAAGAGGAAAAAAATTAGAGAGAAGGAGTGAGGAGATGGTTGTTTCGCTGTATAAAAGCAATACAACGGCTGTCAAATATTTAATTAAAAAAAAAATTGTTTGCCAATATATATATTTTTAATTTTTATTATTACTTACTTTTGTATAGACGAATTAAATTAATTTCAGTCAATATGAAAAAAAAATATATATATTTATTTGTATAATTGTAGTCTATCTAATGTAAGTTCTTTGATAGATAGGATAAATATATCAATATACACACGCATAAAAAATATATATACTGTATATAATATAAATTTCCAAAAATATCAGAAATCAATTAGTCCATATTTAATTCCAATATCAAATCGTATTTTGTGATGCAATTTTCAGAAAACGTACTCAAATCAAGAGTATAAATTGAAAAGAGAAATAAAATAGGGTATGCTTGAATCGTTATATATATATAACGATATATATGCTATAAGAGTTTATTTTATTATTAATTTTTACAAACTTAAAATAATGTTCAAATAATCAATACAAATAATGAATATAAATATGAACAGAAAGAACATGCATGTTATCTTCATTAAAATAAGAACAAAGTGATAGAAATGTACTGCAGCCACTCCCCCTTTTCCCCGTCAAAAATATGAATAAAGGAACAACAGATGAATAATTCTTTACGAAAAAAGGCTCATTTTTTATATACGAATGAAATTAATTTCCATCAGCATAAAAAAGGGCTATTTTTTAAAGAGGAGTAAGCCCTTCTTTTTCGTATAATATCGGAAATTCTTTTTCACTTATGAGTATTTGCAACTCTAAATTACCTCATCTGAAACGCCTTACGTCTTAAAAAAAAAGTCCCGCCAGGAACAAAATTTTTAAAAAAAATAGAAAACCAATATTGAAGAATTCCAATACTTCCAGGAAAAGTACACAAGGGAAATCAAAGAAATTCAAGCTTGCATCAACATCCCATTAGTTTTCGTGTACTGTATATTTGTTGCATTAGGTATTTCCTTAAAATTTTATTGAATGATTATTAAAAGGCTTCAATATATCATTAAACAAACTTAAAAGTAATGATTTGTTAATAAATTATTGCTTTATATAATGCTTAACTTCTAAGAGATCGATCTGTAATATTTTCTCGAAATTTTTTTGTAATTAATCTTTAAAGTCTAAATTTTTTAAATGAAAACTTTTTTCCCGATGGTCGCAAATTAGAAAATAAATGTATGCATTCATATGTAAAATACTTTTCTTAGCATGGTCATAAATCCGCAGCACAGAGAGAATACTAGGGTTCATTATGCAATAAGAAAATATAGACTAAGAATTCAAGAGATTTTGATGAAACACAACACCTCAAAAACAAAAGTTATAGTAATAGCAATAATAAGACAATTAATAGAAATAATTTTAAATTCTGTTTTAAATAAATCTTACCCATCTTCAAAAAAATGAAAATTTTTAGAAAAAGAAATTTTTATTCAAATTTATTTCATCTACAATTTTAATAAATTTAATGAAAAATTACCCTGCGTGGCAATTTATTAATTTTTTTCTTTTCTAGTTTTGTTTTTTGATGGAAAAGGTAAAAAAAAGTAGGTACAATCTAAGAACGACATTTTCAAAACTGAACAAAAAATACTCAAATCTGAGTATGTCGCCTAGTCAAAATGGCTCCGTATCAAAATTACTCAAGTTTGAAACATGTATATACTCATTTCTGAAAACATGCACACACTCAAGAATAAAACATCATGTGTTCCTATTTGAGTATGTCCATGTTTCAAAAATGAGTATGAACTGACTTCTAATGTGCTCGTTTTTGAGTATTTCCATGTTTCAAAAATCAGTTTCAACTGATTCTAATCATTTTTGAGTATGTCCATGTTTCAAAAATGAGTATGAACTGATAAATATGTGCTCAGTTTTGAGTAGGTTCATGTTTCAATATTCTGAGTATTTGTGGTATTTCAGAAATGAAAGCATTGGGTCGTCCTATTTGAAACAAAAAGTTTCATAACAAAATGAAAACATCGATTTACTCAGATTTGAAAGTGTCATTTTTCTCAGTGTATATGATATGAAGACATTTTTGCTTTTTAACTTAATAATATTAAAATAAACAATTTTAAAAGCATCTCAAGAAATTTATAATCGACTTTTCCTTGAATGTGATTTATATTAATTTATTAACACCGGTCGGATCAGCACCTGCGCACACCGCACTGGTGCGCTTTTGGTCTGCAACTACGTATAAATTTAATGGAAATATAGAGATATGAAATATAACACATGATTCCTAGAAGGAATCTACTGAGAAATTCAATCATGATATTTATTTTTATCAAAATTTCTATTTTGTTAATGAAAAATGCAAATTAATGAAAGCAGGTTTTAAATAAACGATTTGAAACTTTGGTTGGTGCGAATTCGCGCTAGTGTGCAGTTCACGTGTTAATAAATATTATTTCTCAAATGAAATTTCATTCTCAGTTACTTTAGATGTTTTGTTACCTTAATTTTATTTTTCTAAAAATCTTCAAACGATTTATGCCCGAGATTTGTGTATTCTTCATCATAGAAAAGGTGAAGAAATTTACACTCTAAAAATGACATTTTCAAAACAGAGAAAAAAAAAAACTCAAATTTGAGTATGTCGCATAGTCAAAATGGCTCCGAATCAAAAGATGAACTGGCTTCTATGTGTACATTTTGAGTATGTCCTTGTTTAAAAAATGAGTGTGAAGTGACCTCTATATGCTCAGTTTTGAGTATGTCCATGTTTCAATAGGCTGAGTATTTCTGGTATTTCATAATTGAAAGCATTGTGTCGTCATATTTGAAACAGAAAGTTTCATAAAAAAATGAAAACATCGATTTACTCAGATTTGAAAGTGTCATTTTTCTCAGTGTACGGAGAAAGATTTTCTTCCCCGAATCCTTAAAAATAAGGAAAAAGACAGTTGAATAATTCCTTATAAAAAAATCTCATTTTCATATACATACATAATTAATTTCCATCAGCATTAGAAAAATCTATCTTCTTTATGCATTTCATTATGCTTCTTTCTTTAGTTTTTTTTCCTTCGCATAGTATCCGAAATCCTTTCTGAGTACCTTCAGTTCTAAATTACCTCATGTGAAATATGTTGCGTCGTGAAAAATATTTCCGCCAACAAACAAAAATCTTTGAAAATTGAAAATCAATATTCAGAAATTCCCCAAACTTCACGTAAAAACACACTGGACAAGAAATTCAAATTCACATTAGTATCTCATTAGTTTTTTTGGTACTTACATATTATTTGTGCCAGGTATATACATAGTGCTAACAATGTCGCCGAAAATACTGATTAAAGTAACCCCTATTTTTTTTCTTTCTACACAATATCTACATTTTATGGTCTGTATTTTTAACTGTGACTTGTGTTTTAACGTATTATCTTTTAACTTATTTTATAGACAGTACTTTGAATCATGCCTTTAAAGGTTTTTGACGAAGAACTGAAACAGATGTTACTTTTTAATTATTACTAATGAAAAGCACGTGATAGACCTAAATTTAAATATTCATATTAAAAATTAAAACAAGAATGCATCAAGCGATGTTTGTTTATTTGTGTCGTAATTTATGTACCTTTCGTATAAATGTAATTACATCTTTTAAAGCATATCGTGTTCTTAAAATTATTAATTGATTTTTTTTTTTTTTAGATTGTGTTGAAGATTATATGAAACTAGAATTTTGCGTTAGGCTAAATAATTTCCGAGAAATGCTAAAGTGATTTTGAATCAAAATAGGAGCCCATGTGTAAACATGATTGGCTATCGACAACCATTCCATTTTGGGCGAGCGATCTCTCTGGCATGAATAATACGCAAGTACCGTTTTTTTTTCTTGCTCCATTTCTTTTTGTAATTAGGGTTTTTTTTCTTAATATTTTATTCAATAATTTTTTAAATACTTAACTTTGTAACTAAACATCTTAGAAGCGATAGTTTATTAAGAAATCGTTGGTCTATTTGTTACTTCAATTATCCTTTCTTCAATAATTCCGTTTTTTTCCATGCTCGATTTTTGTTGCAACTAGTTTTTATTTTACAATTTTATTTAATAATAATTAAATGATTTAACTTTGTAACTAAACAAACTTAGTAGTGATAGTTTATTTAGAAATCGTTGGTCTATTTGTTACTTCAATCATTCTTTCTTCAATAAACTTCATTTAGTGATGACCAAGATTCGTCGACAACTTTCTGTTTTTTTTCTTTAAAAAAGCATTTTTAAAAAAGAAACAATATCAATATAATAATAATAATGATCTCTGATTATTATGTTGATTCTGTGAGCAGGGGCTTCAAATACAGAGGTCCCTGAATTGAATCTCTATTCTCGAAGTTGCAAATAAATGTGTACTGTAAAAGTAAATGAAAAAAACAAAAACTAAAACAAAAACCTTATATTTAGTAAGGATTTTTGATGATTGCCATTACTCGTCCGGGAGTAAGGTGACACTTGATGTCTCAAAATTCTGCTGACATAATGCAGATCCAGTTTCAACAGAGTTAATAGCAGTGTGTAAA
Organism: Maratus michaelseni; assembly: GCA_963931845.1. Classification (NCBI taxonomy): domain Eukaryota; kingdom Metazoa; phylum Arthropoda; class Arachnida; order Araneae; family Salticidae; genus Maratus; species Maratus michaelseni. The sequence continues at coordinate 79,344,815 of OZ007592.1, forward strand.
GGGGGCTTCTAGGCAAGAGTAATTTATTGACAGGAAAGCTGGGTAGTGATTGCATAAAATATACTTTGTGGAGTGTAATAACACCAGAGTCGTCAGATAAAATTAATAAACATGCCTATATGTGGTACTTGAATTACTTTATTAAAATGCTTAAACACTTAAATCACTAAAATTAAGAAAATTTTCGGTTTTGTTCTTCGGCATTAGCAAGTCATTACAGTAGCAGGGATGGCAGGGATGGCCGTCCCGGGAACACAGCTTTCGCTTTCCCGAGGGAATGATCATTACAGAAGCAGTTAGAGGCGAAAAGTGGACCCTGAAACAAAGTGTAAAATCTACAGAAGACTTTTCCAAAAATACGCCAATGGCCTGAACTGTCGCCAGGTGCTCTGTTGAACAGAGAGAGCATAGAAAAGACAGAATTTTGCCTTATGTAATTTGACTTTTTAATGAAATGTAATTAAATGCGATAACAGTATGCGATAATTTGATAAAATATGTATATTTTCTTTTCTTTTTTCTTGAACCAAAATTAATTTCAATTAGGAAAAAATGGTATTTTAAATTACTCTAAAAACGACATTTTCAAAACTGAGCAACAAATACTCAAATCTGAGTATGTCGCATAGTAAAAATGGCTCCGAATCAAAATTACTCAAGTTTGAAAAATGTATATACACATTTCTGAAAACATTCATACACTCAAAAATAAAACACCATGTGCTCATATTTGAGTATGTCCAAGTTTCAAAAATGAGTATGAACTCACTTCTATGTGCTCATTTTTGAATATTTCCATGTTTCAAAAATGAGTTTGAAGTGATTCTAATCATTTTTGAGTATGTCCATGTTTGAAAAATGAGTATGAACTGACCTCTATGTGCTCAGTTTTGAGTACGTCCATGTTTCAATATTTGAGTATTTCTGGTATTTCAGAATTGAAAGCATTGGTCGTCCTATTTTAAACAAAAAGTTTCATAACAAAATGAAAACATCGATTTACTCAGATTTTGAAAGTGTAATTTTCTCAGTGACGAAACGAAAATAAAGACATAATATATGCTACTTGGTATCATGCAGTGCATGCACAACTTGAATGTAGTATTAATTCTGCTTCGCAAGATTTTGAAACAAATGTTCCCCTGGTCCACCGGCTTGATTTGGCAGATTTTTTGAAACTGAGCTAAAACACCGTTTCTACAATTAATGGTCAAACTGAAAGTTCAGGGAAACCTTAGTTGTCACAATGGCTATCACATTAAAAACTTTCTTAAACTTGTGTTTCTTAAAATGGATAATATAAACATGAATTAGGTTTAACTAAGACCATTTGTCAAACATCCCGAAAAAGAGAACTATTAAATATATATAGCAATATAAAACGCAATAGATAAAATTAACGTTTAAAGAATATCTGTCTTATTGTAAAGTTTTTGTCAGGAGAACTCGTACCCCTTCAGCCGTCCATTCAATATTTTTAAACACGTCGACGTAAAAAAATTAAAAAAAAGTCCTTCTGGCCTAAACCGGAAGGAAAAGGTAGTTTCTCCATTTCTTGGTTTTAAGATTTTAGCTAATTTTACTCGAAAACACGAAGCTAAAATGTGAAGAACCCGATTAGATAAGATTCAGTCAATTCTGAATTCAAATAACAATTCTTCAAATTAGACAGCTGTAGCCAAGTTGCTTTCATTTATGGGGATTTATTTTTAGTTGCCAAATTTGTCGATATTTCGTCAAGTGTTGCCAAAGCGTGGCGAGAATTTGACACTAGCGAATATGGATATGTAGTTTTAAGCGTATGATTGGAAAAAATGTTACTACAATGAAAAATAATTTGCGAGAAATTACATTCCCTAAAACTCATAAATTAACCCCTCACATTTTAATCTGTTGTCTTGTTTCAAAATATCAGCCATCCTAGAATTTCAAACTGTTATATCTCCGCCATTTATTAACGTGTAAGCAAAAAAAAAAAAAAAAAAAAAAAAAAAAAATGCTCCGGAATCCTTGTATTAAGGCATAACATTTAAACAAAAAATACATTTGTATCTGTACTTTTTTTTTGTACATTTTAAATCCTGGGAGGGGCAGAGGGCTTCCTCTGCGCCCGCCTTTCCGGGGCTCTTGAAATCTTGTTATCTATTCATTTTAACAAAAGATTATTTTTTCTTAAAAAAGTTTCCACTTCACTCCAATAACGTATTTTTAAAACTTTCACTACTGAAATTTAAATATAAAAAAAAATAAAAGCAAATTTTACCGATTGATGAGAGAAACAATACAGCATTACAGAGAAACATTAATGCAGCCATCTGAAATCGAAAAAAATGAATGCTTTTATTTAATTTTACAAACCACCACCAAGCCATAAAAAGAAAAAATCAATCATATTAAATATGTTTTTGTTTCTGTTTTGAATTATGAGTTAATTTTACAACACCATACTCGTCAATCAAATTAGAAAGCTCATTGATTTTCCATACGAATGGCGTGTAAGCCTTCTATTTATTTATTTTTTTAAGTGCATTGAATATTTTGTTTGTTGCTTCATTTAATAAGGTTATTGTTCTGGTAATCAGATTTTTCATATCAATACAATTTCATTCTCTTTTACAGGAAAACGAAAAAGAACTACAGGAAGAGAAGTTTAAAGAGTTATTTATTTATTTATTTATGTATCTAGTTGGCAACTCGGAGGATATAAAGAAGAAACATAGGGATTTTCACAACTTAGGAAACTGAAAGTATTCATTAGGAAAAAAAATAGATAAACAGACATGTTCAATTTTGGTATTTTAAATTCTTTTTATAAATTATATTTTCTTTTATATTAGGAATTAAGAAAAGATACTTTTAAAAGAAACACAGTTGCATTGAATCACGTTTTTAAAGCGTTATTCAGGATTGAATCACGTTTTAAAGCGTTATTCAAGAATGAATCACGTTTTTAAAGCGATATTCAGGAATGAATCCCGTTTTTAAAGCGTTATTCAGAAATTCAGGAAAGTACGGGGTGGTTATAATATAAGTAGTATATCTATTTGGAGCTGTTTATAGCTTGAAGGAATAGCCGGAATGAAACCAAAATCGGAACACTCACTATTCGAGAAGGGGGAAGAAGAATGGAACAAAAAAAATGCAGTAATCGCCGACAAATGGCGCTTTTGAGTGTGAAATGTAATGTTTTATATTGGGTACCGTGGAGGTGTCGCAAACCTCAATTACTTTACCGCATATCACAACATGCGTGAAACACCACCCTGATACGTTACATTCCGCAATTGAGCACGTCATGCACTGCCTGGATTGAGTCTTCCAGCACAATGCCCATGTGGAAACTGAACATGATCGGCACCGCCATGTGAAAGCGTAACAAAATTCACTATCACATTTTCCAATAAATTAGGCGTGCCATCCGGTTTGACGCCTTAATTCTTTGTTCTTGTATTACACAATATATTTCACCCTCAGTAGCGCCATCTGTTCGTGATTATTGCAATTATTTTTTTTATTATTCCATTCTTCTTCCCCCTTCCCGAATAGTAAGTGTAACGACTTTGGTTTCATTCGGGTTATTCTTTCGAGCTACAAACAGCTCCAAATAGGTATACTTATATTATAACACCCCTGTATATTCATATCAGTACAACAAAAACCCTTAACGGGTTAAAAGTTGTGACGCAGCACTTTGTTTTGGCTCTATAAATTTTAAATATGGGTCTTAAAAGTAATGATATCAAATTTAAGTGACGCTATGTTAATAATTTTTTTTTAATCATAATTTTCTTTTTAGTTTTATTTATATTCACAGGTGCAATTATTATCTTAATATGAAAAAAATATATAGAACTTATTCGCTGATGCTTTTTCATTCACATCTCTCATGAATTCAAAATATGGGTTTTAAAAGAAATGATATCAAAATTTGAGTGACACCTTGACGTGAATTTAATAGGACTCTTTTAAAATTCAATTTAAATTATTTTTGGTTTGTCTTCTAAAGTATATTTACACATACAAACAATACTTTTAATTTTTCAATACACTTTTAAATATATTACTTTCACTGAGCCTATATTATGTATTGAAATGTATTTATTTCAATAAATTGATTTATCTTCTGTGCCACGCTATCCAAAATCATAAGTAAAATTTATGTAAATGATTATTTTGAGTCATATTATCCACTTGCATACATTTCCCTTTCTTTGGATACTATGACGCAAAATAATCATTTACATAAATTTTACTTATGATTTTGGATAGCGTGGCACAGAAGATAAATCAATTTATTGAAATAAATACATTTCAATACATAATATAGGCTCAGTGAAAGTAATATATTTAAAAGTGTATTGAAAAATTAAAAGTATTGTTTGTATGTGTAAATATACTTTAGAAGACAAACCAAAAATAATTTAAATTGAATTTTAAAAGAGTCCTATTAAATTCACGTCAAGGTGTCACTCAAATTTTGATATCATTTCTTTTAAAACCCATATTTTGAATTCATGAGAGATGTGAATGAAAAAGCATCAGCGAATAAGTTCTATATATTTTTTTCATATTAAGATAATAATTGCACCTGTGAATATAAATAAAACTAAAAAGAAAATTATGATTAAAAAAAAAATTATTAACATAGCGTCACTTAAATTTGATATCATTACTTTTAAGACCCATATTTAAAATTTATAGAGCCAAAACAAAGTGCTGCATCACAACTTTTAACCCGTTAAGGGTTTTTGTACTGATATCATTACTTTTTTATGGTTATTGATGAAAATGTCAATTAGTCAAAATTAAGCATAGGGTATAAATTAATCATTAGAATAAAATTTTAAAGAAATGCTAAAAAAGACCCCTTGGACCCCAATAAAAATATGAGGGTGGTGGCCCAGGGAGAGGAATCCAAGACTCAACTTTTAAATTATACAGCGAGAGAGTAACACAATTAGAAGTATGAAAATGCATGGCAAAACCCGATTGTTCCATCTTCCACCGCCAGGGGGGCACTCTGTTCTATACAAACATAGCTGAAATCTTTGAGGCTGTCGATTTGGAGTCGAATGAGCCATACCTCGTCGTGATCGGTCCCATAGAACCAGATAGGAAAAGCGCCCCCTGGTGGTGAAACTTGGAACTAAAATCGATATATCCTGTCGATGTCGAGTCGATGAATCAAACTACATTGTGATGGGACCTATAGAAATAGAGTTAGCTACAAAATCTGTTAGTTCCATCTTCCACCGCCAGGGGGCACACTCTGTTCTATACAAACATAGCTGAAATCTTTGAGGCTGTCGATTTGGAGTCGAATGAGCCATACCTCGTCGTGATCGGTCCCATAGAACCCGATAGGAAAGCGCCCCCTGGTGGTGAAACTTGGAACTAAAATCGATATATCCTGTCGATGAATCAAACTACATTGTGATGGGACCTATAGAAATAGAGTTAGCTACAAAATCTGTTAGTTCCACCTTCCGCCACTAGAGGGCGCACTCTGTTCTATACAAACATAGCTCAAATGTTTGAGGCTGTCGATTTCGAGTCGAATAAGACATACCTCGTCGTGATCGGGCCCATAGAATCCGAGATAGGAAAGCGCCCCCTGGTGGTGAAATTTGGAATTAAAATCGATATATCCTGTCGATGCCGAGTTGAATAAATTAAACTGCATTGTGATGGGACCCATAGCTACAAAAATCGTTAGTTCCATCTTCCACCACCAGGGGACGCACTCTGTTCTATACAAACATAGCTGAAACCTTTGAGGCTGTCGATTTAGAGTCGAATGAGCCATACCTCGTCGTGATTGGGCCCATAGTACCCAAGAAAGGAAAGCGCCCACTGGTGGTGAATTTTGGAACTAAAATCGATAAATCCTGTCGATGAATCAAACTACATTGTGATGGGACCCATAGAACTCGAGTTAGCTACAAAATCCGTTAGTTCCATCTTCCACCACTAGAGGGCGCACTCTGTTCTATACAAACATAGCTGAAATCTTTGAGGCTATCCATTTGGAGTCGAATGAGCCATACCTCGTCGTGATCGGGTCCATAGAACCCGAGATAGGAAAGCGCCCCCTGATAGTGAAACTTGGAATTAAAATCTATATATCCTGTCGATGCTGAGTCGAACCAAACTGCATTGTGATCGGACCCATAGAACTCGAGTTAGCTGCAAAATCCGTTAGTTCCATCTTCCACCATCAGGGGGCGCACTCTGTACTATGCAGACATAGCTGAAATCTTTGAGGCTGTGGATTTCAAGTCGAATAAGCCATACTGCGTGGTGATTGGGCACATAGAACCCGAGAGAGGAAAGCGGCCCCTGGTGGTGAATTTTGAAACTAAAATCAATATATCCTGTCGATGTCGAGTCGAATAAATTAAACTGTATTAGATACCAATTAATCTCGGAAAAAATTGGAAATTTTGTCATTTGGCAGCGTAAAAATCATGAATTTCATCGATCGGCACAGAAAAAACATGTATTTTGTCGATAGGGGGAGAAAAGATCATAAATTTCGTCGAACAGGCGGATAAAAATCATGAATTTCATTTATTAGTGCATGAAAAACACAAATTTCATCAAACACTCGCATAAAAATTAAAAAATTCGTTGATCGGGCATGAAAAAACATTAATTTCGTCAAGTTTGCACGTAAAAATCACAAATTTCATCAAACGGTAGCATAAAAATCACAAATTTCATCAAACGGTAGCATAAAAATCACAAATTTCATCAAACGGTAGCATAAAAATCAAGAATTTTGGCAATCGGGTGATAAAATTTTTTTTTGTCAATCCGGCCCGTAAAAAGTATGAATTTTGTCGATGAGGTGCGTAAAAATTGTCGAGTCGAATGAATTAAACTGCATTAGATACCAATTAGTCTCTGAAAAAATTGTAAATTTCATTATTTTGCAGCATAAAAATCAGGAATTTTGTTGATCAATGTGCAAAAATCATGAATTTCATCGATCGGCACAAAAAAAACATGAATTTTCTCTATAGGGGGAGAAAAGATTATAAATTTCGTCGAACAGGCGGGTAAACATCATGAATTTCATTTATTAGCACATGAAAATCGCAAAATTCATCAAACGGTCGTTATGAAAATCAAAAAATTCTATGATCGGGTATAAAAAAGTCATTAATTTCGTGAAGTTTGCACTTAAAAATCACAAATTTCATCAAACGGGTGCATAAAAATCAAGAATTTTGGAAATCGAGTGATACAATTTTTTTTTGTCAATCCGGCCCGTAAAAAGTATGAATTTTGTCGATGAGGTGTGTAAAAATTGTCAAGTCGAATGAATTAAACTGCATTAGATACCAATTAGTCTCTGAAAAAATTGCAAATTTCATTATTTTGCAGTATAAAAATCATGAATTTTGTTGATCAATGTGCAAAAATCATGAATTTCATCAATCGGCACAGAAAAAACATGAATTTTCTCGATAGGGGGAGAAAAGATTATAAATTTCGTCAAACAGGCGGGTAAAAATCATTAATTTCATTTATTAGCGCATGAAAAAACATTAATTTCGTCAAGTTTGCACGTAAAAATCACTTTCATCAAATGGGTGCATAAAAATCAAGAATTTTGGCAATCGGGTGATAAAAAAATTTTTTGTCAATCCGGCACGTAAAAAGTATGAATTTTGTCGATGAAGCGCATAAAAATTGTCGAGTCGAATGAATTAAACTGCATTAGATACCAATTAGTCTCTGAAAAAATTGCAAATTTCATTATTTTGCAGCATAAAAATCAGGAATTTTGTTGATCAATGTGCAAAAATCATGAATTTCATCGATCAGCACAGATAAAACATGAATTTTCTCGATAGGGGGAGAAAAGATCATAAATTTCGTCGAACAAGCAGGTAAAAATCATGAATTTCATTTATAAGCACATGAAAATCGCAAATTTCATCAAACGGTCGCATGAAAATCAAAAAATTCTTTGATCGGGTATGAAAAAATCATTAATTCCGTAAAGTTTGCACGTAAATATCACAAATTTTTTCAAACGGGTGCATAAAAATTAAGAATTTTGGCAATCGGGTGATAAAATTTTTTTTGTCATTCCGGCCCGTAAAAAGTATGAATTTTGTCGATGAGGTGCATAAAAATTGTCGAGTCGAATGAATTAAACTGCATTAGATACCAATTAGTCTGAAAAAATTGCAAATTTCGTCATTTTGCAGCATAAAAATCAGGAATTTCGTAGATCAATGTGCAAAAATCATGAATTTCATCGATCGGCACAGAAAAAACATGAATTTTCTCGATAGGGGGAGAAAATATTATAAATTTCATCAAACAGGCCGGTAAAAATCATGAATTTCATTTATTAGCAAATGAAAAACGCAAATTTCATCAAACGCTTGCATAAAAAAAAATTCGTTGATCGGGCATGAAAAAACATTAATTTCGTTAAGTTTGCACGTAAAAAACCCAAATTTCATCAAACGGGTGCATAAAAATCAAGAATTTTGTCAATCGGGCTATAAAAAAATGTATTGTCAATCCGGTACATAAAAAGTATTAATTTTGTCGATGAGGTTAAAAATAAAGGTAATATGAGTCAAGGGGTCTAACCTTATGAGTCTCCTTATTTTCTTTCTTGTTCGGATGCAAACAATTCATATTTTTAATCTGCATTTGGTCGAAAAATGAATTATCTTTAATTTTAAAAACGAGAAATTCGTAATTACATGTATAAAATTCGATTGGTATTTATTATTGGTATTTATGATTTCAAAAATTTTAATAAGAAATTGTTTTTTTGCTAGTATACAGTGGGCAAAGTCTCTAGCCATGCCAACCAACCAATCGGTTGCTTATGGATCTGCTTATGCTTATATCACTTATTCATATAGTTTAGCTTTGGCTTGCCTCTTATTAGTTTGTCTTGACTGCTAAATTTTTATATTTCACATTTCATAATTTTTATTGCAATACTTCAGGTAAGAATGCTTTTTAACTTGATTATTTCCTGTATTTATAATAATTTTTTGTTACTAACATTCTTATGTTTTAATGGGTGCAAAATTTAAGATTGGCGAAAAAGCTACTAAAAGGTTCTTTATTTCAATAAATTGTTTTATCTTTTGTGCCATGCTGTCGAAAATTGAAAGAAAAATTTATGTAAAGGTTTATTTTGCATCATAGTATCCAAACTAAGTGAAATGTATGCAAATGGATAGTATGATGCAAAAAAAAACCATTTACATAAATTTTTCTTTGAATTTTCGACAGCATGGCACAAAAGATAAATCAATTTATTGAAATAAATACATTTCAATGCATAATACAGGCTTATTGCAAGTGATATATTTAATGATGATTGTACTGAATTTTGTATTGAAAATGGAACATTTTAGTACATATTAATGGTTTAGCATAAAAAATAATTTATGTAGGTCATTCTAAAATTCTTATATAACAAAATCTGTAAAAATGAAGCTCTGTTTTGTCAGAATTCTGCAATTGTTAATTTGTTTTAAAACTAAATAAGCACTCCTTAGGTATTTTTAACTGTTTTTATTATTGGAAATGGTGCGGAAAAACAGAACAAAACAAACTTTAGTAAAATATTTTATGTAGTAATAGGGTGGGTTTTTTTAGGAAACATTTATTTAACTGCGTTTATTTATTTTTTTTTAAGAGGACAGCCAAGGGTCGATGCATGCTTTACACTCACGCTAAAAAAAAAAAATTTAATCGGTTAAAAAAAAGAAAAAAGTCTCCAAACTTTGGGGACTGTTTTTTCTTTTATGGCAACCTGGCTATTAAGCTTGTATTTAGTAGCTTGGCGCAGTCTTGGAAATCATGCCATCCAAACAGTCGCCAATCTTTTGTTTACATTTTAGCGTGAGTGTAACACATCTGTTCAGTTATTTTTCTTGGGGTCCATTTTGTGAAAAGTAAAGGTTACTTTTGTGAAATTTATTATATTTTAGTGAAAAATAACATTTTGTAACAAAAGTTGAAATTCAGTTACTCAAATTAGAACAAAGTACTTATTAACAAAAACTTTTTACATTTACAATCACTTTGCTGAAATTTTCCTCTCAAGTGAACTTGTTTGTTTACAAATTACACATTTTAAAACATCACAAAATAATAAATATTTAATAAATAGTAAGTTTTTATTGAATAGAATTTTGTGAAAGGAACTATTTTAGTAAAAAGAATTTTGTGGAGAGGCCCATTTTATCAAATTGATTTTTGTGAAGAGGTCCGTTTTATTAAATTGATTTTTCCCCAAATTTTACCTGGATCGACCCTTGACAGAGCAAAATATAAATATGTAAACTTTATTCTTAATAAAACAAACAAATAAACTGATATTTTTTTTTTTATGTATATCAATATTTATTTACATCAAACTATCAATTATTTATTTTATTTATTTTTTTAATAATAGAAACTATTTCATTAGTTACGCTATTTTATTTTTATATTGAAATAAAAAAAATCCACGTGCTATTATTGCATGCTATTTGTAACTAATATTAAAAAAAAAGTTTTCGCCGGCGGAGGAAAAAAATCGCACCAACGTGGTGCGTATATATATGACATCAGTGCGGTATTATTGATCAATAATACTATATTAATAAAATAGATTAGCAGTTTCACACAGCTTATTCGCCAATCTTAAATTTTGCACGCATTAAAACATAAGAATGTTAGTAACAAAAAATTATTATAAATACAGGAAATAATCAAGTTAAAAAGCATTCTTACCTGAAGTATTGATATAAAAATTATAAAATGTGAAATTTTAGCTGTCGAGACAAACTAATAAATAAGAGCCAAGCCAAAGACAAACTAATAATAAGTAATAACAGCTAAGCCAAAGCTAAACTACTGTGGCTAAACTATCAATATACCAATCAACCGATTGGTTGGTTGGCATGGCTAAAGACTTTGCCCACTGTATACTAGCAAAAAAACAATTTCTTATTAAAAATTTTGAAATCATAAATACCAATAATAAATACAATCTAATTTTATACATGTAATTACGAATTTCTCGTTTTTAAAATTAAAGATAATTCATTTTTCTACCAAATGCAGATTAAAAATATGAATTATTTGCATCCGAACAAGAAAGAAAAAAAAATTTAACCATAATTTAATTTAATACATATTTTGGAATGTATAATAAACTGTTTTCATATTAAAAAAAAAAAAAAAAATCTAAATAGTTCTTCAGCCACATATGATTGCGAAATCGCCTTTAACTATAACCGTGATACCCATGAACATCCTGACCGCGCAGGAATAAAAAAGGGTGAAAAGGCCGAAAATCTTTAATGTTAGTCTACCAGAAAAAGCATAAGAAAAGAGTCCGATTTTGAAGCTGGATTATATAAAAAACAAGAGTTTTCCTACGTTAGCTCAAAATCTTACTCTCTTCATCTAAAAGCGATTAATATAATATATTAATTTAAAAAAAATCGTTCGATCTATTTTCGAGATAACACCTCTGTGCCCATTACACCATTACATTTTCCATTTTCGCTTAAAAATTGGTTTCCAGATCTCAAAATCTACTGCATGTAGAAATCTATAAATTTCAGGATAGAGTTAGGCCATAGATATAAGACTAATGTGAAAAAATCGAAACGGTATGCCTCATATTTACTGAGATATTAAATGTCGGCGTTTCGATTTTCCTTTGATGTCCTGCTAGCTGTATATATGAGAGTGACGTAATCTTTGGTTTTGGGTTTACGGTTTTCGGTTTTTCGCTGCGTCACTCAAGAGACTACCGTCTCTTATGATTTATTAATATCACCTCATCGTTTAAAGGATCATAAGACTTTTAAATTGAAAAAAAAGGATCATTTTAAAATATTAATATTTTAAAATGTACATGTTTTAAAAACATAATTTTTTGGAGAGATGAAAGATATATGCACAATCTTTAATTTCACATACTTAAAAAAATACCATATGGAAAATTAATATTCATAGGGGACTTCAAACTGTCAAGACATTTGTCGAGCAGAAAATTGGCCTAAGAGGTTATGCGAAGGATTACCAAAGAAATTTTGCATCTAGAACAAATATTTTTAGTGCTTAATTATACTTCAGATTGTAATAATTACCTTGAACCTGAACCTAAATCACTTTGTATTTAAAGCATTTTTATGCTTTTAATACAAAGTTATATTTAAATTATACAAATTTTTAAAATTTCAACAGTATAACCACCAAAAACAATATTTTTTTGAAAAATAAATATGAAAATTTAGGTTCACTTTATGCAGACTAACATAAAATATATCTTCTGAAAATTTTATGAAAATACAGGGTGGTTCTAATATAAGTATCTCAATTTGGAGCTGTCTGTAGCTTGAAGGAATAACCCGAATGAAACCAAAATCGGTACGCTTACTATTCAAGAAGGAGGAAGAAGAACGGAACAATATAAAAAAGTCCAATAATCGCCGACAGGTCGCGCATTTGAGTGGTAATACAAGATAAAAGAATTAAGATGTAAAACTGGATGGCATACCTAATTTATTGGAAAAGGTCTCAGTGAATGTGGTTATGCTTTCACATCGCGGTGCCGATCAAGTTCAGATTCCACGCGGTAATTGTGCTGGAGGACACAATGCAGGCTGTGCACGACGTGCTCAACTGCGAATGTAACGCATCAGGAGTGATGTTTCGCACATGTTGTGGTATGCGATCTTTTAAGTGATTGAGGTTTGCGACAGCTCCACGGTATACAACGGCGTTTGCACCGACTAAGACTCCTATAAAAGGAGCTGACGCATATCCATTTTGTTTCGCATTATTGGTACACAGCTCAGCATCAATCTACCGCAGCCGGAGTTGGGGTTGCCTAAGACTCGGTTCTGATTGGCTGAACCGGTTCTAATTAGCTTAGTTTTTTGACTGGGCTGCAATTCGGGTATCAAATTTGCGAGGATGCGTCAGCCTCTATTATAGGAGTTCTAGCACCGACCAATCCCTTAGCGCCATCTGTTGCGATTATTGCAACTATTTTTTTATTGTTCCATTCTTCTTCACCCTTCTCGAATAGTAAGTTTACCGGTTTTGGTTTCATTTGGGTTATTCTATCAAGCTACGGGCAGTTCCAAATAGAGATACTTATATTATAACCACCCGGTATATTCAAATGTTTTTGAGATATCTTGCACGTTATGCACAAAAAAACTCATTTTGAGAAAACTGACTTCAAAATTTTACTTTAAAAACTTATTTACATTTGGGGCTTCCTACGTTTTTAGTCTATAACTCGAGTAATTATAGGATTTTTTTTAATGCGGTATGTTTTATAATCTTCAGAAAAGATTATCGTTTAATATATATTTAAAAAAAAAGAATCGAATTTTTGAAAGTTTTAAAAGTTCTATGACCCCAAACAAAACCGTCTGATGTCTTGTGGGATTACAATCGAATTCAAGTACTCAACTTCAAGAATTCAACTCCACTTCTTCTTAATTATAAAGGAGTACTCTTTGCTGACAACCATTCCACCACTTTGACACTATTTTCTAAAAAGTCATTTGCTTTAACAGGGAAATGAAAAGTACCATTCAACTTCTTAGAATCTAAAGAAGCGTAGCTGCAAATCTTGTGAATTTTTGAATGGAATGTCTTCCTACCAAAAAATACGCAGTTTAAATTTCAGAATTGCCTTAATATTTTTTTTTTATTTTTATTTTTGCTACAGATTCTATCACATAAGTAATCAATGTAATTAAACAATAAAGTGAAAAATAATCATAATATTAAAATTAAGATTTTTTTCTTCTCGTTAAGGGTTTACTTTTATAAAAGAAAAAAAAAATCGATACTACTCTCTTTAAATTCTCAAGCATAGTATTCTATAATTTATTGCCTTATTAAGAAACGCTCACGAGATGAGAGTCATTCAATACTGAAAACGTTGGATCTTTTCACTTATTCTAAAGTAAATTTGTTATTAAAATGAATTTGGTTACTATGAATTGGCACTCATGAGTATCTCGGATGAAATGTAATTAGCATCTGTCAGTGAAAACTTGATATTCGTGCTAATTAGACCGAAACAAAACGATTTTTAGATTCTATTTCAAAGAAGAAAGTATTCAATTTATCTTTTTGTGTGATATTTATTTCAGTGAAAGTGTGTCGTTTAAAGTTCTCAAAGTTTATAAGAAAGTGAAAACAGTTAATATTCAAACTCACTCAGAAAAAGGAATTGATTAAAACTACAAAACATTTTTGTTGAGTACATTTTGGTTGTTTTAGCAAAATTGGAGTAAAATTGAACCATTGTACTTCAATTAACAAAACAATTTTGCTGACGCAAATTTTTTTTTTTGGAATTGCAAAAAAAAAGTGGTTTTTAACAAAAAAATTTTTTTTGTTGATTCAAACAAAATTTCCATTGACCTATATTTAAACAAAATTTTTGTTTAAATATGGGTCAATAAAAATTTTGTTTAAATCAACAATTTTTTTTTTTTTTTTTTTTTTTTTTTTGCAATTCAAAAAAAAAAAAAAAAAAAAAAAAATGTATTGTCAGCAAAAATGTTTTGTTAATTGAAGTAAAATGGTTCAATTTTACTCCAATTTTGCTAAAACAACAAAATGTACTCAAAAAATATGTTTGTAGTTTTAATCAGTTTCTTTTTCTGAGTGTGGGATTTTCAATTTTGCTTAAGGGGTTATGAAAGCGGTTTGGCTTTAAATAATGCAATTTTTCTTCTTGATGTCTTAGATTTTATAAATGTTCTCTTTAAGCTGTTTAAAAAAATAAACATATGTAGAAGCTCTAGCGCTTCATTAGCGCTTTGTATGAGCGAGCGGTACTTTTTATAAAACTTTCTCTAAACAGTCATTTTTAAGCCAGTATCCAGAAATATCTTGGCAAAAGATGATCTGATTTTCTTGCTTAAAAAAAAAAAAAGATAAAAATAAAGCTCATATATTTTCCTAGAACTTGAAGGAAGCTTTTCTAATACTTTAAATTTTAAACAAACAAAAACAACATAAGATTTTTTTTTGAAAATTGATGCATTAAGATTCATAATTCACCATTTTATTAAGACTCTTCTCAAAAGCATTGGAAAAAAACTGTTGTCGTGAGACAATAATCGCTTATAACTCGAGATGTGATTCATTTATCTAAAAATAACAAAAAACTCTTTGATTACAAAGCACCACAATAATCATGCCTGTAAGTATCATGGGTTTAAAAATGAAGTCATCGTTTAAAAATGAGTCAGAAAATAATGTTAGGCTATTTGGTGTTGTTGAGCGGCGATTTTTTTTTTTGAAAACCTCCTTACAAATGACAACTTTAAAAAAATGGTCCCTCACGTACTAGAGAATTACATGTACTTAAACGTGCTTTTTAACATTTTCCAACATTAGTTGAAATGCCTTAGTTCCCTTTGCATGGTCAGTGTTAGTAACATAATGAAGTCGTGGGCTATCCCTTATCTATCCTCGCTTTCCTTTTCCAGAATTACTTCAAAACAGAACCCATGTCTTTCTACAATAATATTTAAAAAAATATAAGAATATGACTAAATCACATATATAATACTTGGAAATTTTTCCATAGAAAATTTCACACGCCTTGAATTCATAATATTTCAAATTTTAATTGCTTAAAAGGCGGAAAGGCAACATAGTGAAAAATCACCCAAGCCGGGACTCGAACTCGGGTCATCAGTATAGCGCACTGACGTTCTACCAACTGAACCAGTTGGGAACGATACTCAGCTTGGTACTTTCGCACCATAACATGTTGACAATGCTACAAACGCAGGACAAGACATTAGTTGCCAGTGCGCTATACTGATGACCCAGGTTCGAGTCCCGGCTTGGGTACTTTTCACTATGTTGGCTTTGCGCCTTTTAAGCAATTAAAATTTGAAATATTATGAATTCAAGGCCTGTGAAATTTTCTATGGAAAACTTTCCAAGTATTAAATATATGATGTATTCAATTATCGATGCTGGATTTTCTTTTGTTTCGTGTTTGCCCCAGGGTAGTGGCTCACGGAAAAATTTCCATCTGGTGCTGCGTTTGTAGCCTTGTCAACTTGTTATGATGAGAAAGTTCCAATCTGTGTATCGTTCCCAAGTAGTTTAGTTGGTAGAACGTGGGTGCGCTATACTGATGACCCGGGTTCAAGTACCGGCTTGGGTACTTCTTTCACTATGTTGGCTTTGCGCCTTTTAAGCAATTAAAATTTGAAATATTAAGAATATGACTTTAGCAGATTTCTACCACTGGTTGTGTACAAATAACAAAATTTCTATTTTAAACATACTTTCAGTGACATGAAAATCACGAAACGTTGTTATGAGGGAGTATTTAGGATTAATACTTATTTCTATGTGAGAAGAGATTTTTGAATGAGAAAATTAATCTTGAAATAGTTATAAAATGTTATTAACATTTTTCTATTGCTTGCTTTCAGTATTAGGCTCTGTTGACAGAAAAATTTTCGGGCTCGGATTTCAAATTGTTAGGCTCAAGCGAGTTCGGGTACCGTAAAGGGGGTCCGAATTCATCACTAATATTTATACGTTGGAATATTTTTTTATAATGGTTTATTTATACATACACCCACACTGTTAAAAATGTGTACCAAACTGCCTTAGTCAATCGACCGTTTTTAAAGCTGTTACTTGACCATATTATGAAGTGTATCTGACCACATTATTGATCAAATTATGGTTAGAATACAGATAAATTACAGTTATGTAACCGTTTTTTATAAAAACGGTCCAATAACTGAACAAATATTTTACAGTGTATGAGATGAATTTGAAAAGGAGATTAAATGTCAAAATAAGAGCATAATATGGCATAATACAAGATAAAATATATAAAAGAATACAATGTTTGTTTCAATGCTAATCTACATGTAAATTCCTAATAATAGACGCTTGTGTCCATTCCGAATACTGAGTGAATAATGAAATTTGTTAAAAATTATTTTAATGATATACAAATGCACGTTGAAATGGTTCATTATCTATTTGAATTGATAATCAAAATACACATAGCGCTGAATGCTGGCTGAACAAAGCTTATGTGCTAGAGAGCTTTGTGACACATGTTGTTGGTTTTTAATCAACCTCTTGTAAGCTTTGTTAAATGCAGATCGTGGGACAGGAAAAGGATATGATGCTACTAACGGCCTGTGTCTAAGCAGGAAGGAGCCATTTGCATATATATTTAAGTGCAGTATTCTGGTGCTCTTGGATAGAGATTGTCATTGTTAAATGAGCTTAATGTAGTGCAAGAATTGAAATGTATATTTGTTTGATGAATGGAAAATTAATGAATCTAATACAGCTTAATGAATGTGCTGCAAAGAAATAAATTCTGTCCGTTTCTGTTCATAAAATCTATATATGTATTACGCTATCGTACGTGGCGCAGAAATCGCGATTATTTATCATTTGCCGATGGCAGCGAGAGGTTTGTTTTCACTAATTTGCGAATATGAAGAAAAGTATTTGATGTATCGATTTAAAAGTCACATATGTAGACATTTTTTTTTTTTTTTTTTTTTTGCATCCGAAAATACAATTTTTGTAAAACTTGGCCGGTAGTTTTTCTTATTTATTTCAAAAAACTAGTTACTTTCTAAAAAGGAAAGAAAATAAAGTGCGAAATCAAACCAAGAATCCCACCATTTTGTTATTAATTAAAACATTAACTCCATTGTTGTACCTTATGCAGTTTAACCTCATTGTTGTCCGCATCGTTATGACGTCAATGTTACGGATCCACATATTTGTTATTTATAATATAGATTGAGTAATAACAAATAATAATAAACTAGCTGTTTAACCCGTTCTACGCACGGGAGTTAATGAATTTAATTCTAAAATGTGAATAAAATGAATTTAATTACCCTGTTAAAGTGTTGAGTTGTTCAATAACTGTACGATTTAGAAAAAAAAATTACTACTGTGCATTTTTTTAATTTTCTTTTGTTAAATAAGTTTTCTGTATTAATAATCTCTTTCATACTAATATATGCCATGTAAAAAAACCCTTAAACGCAGTTAATTATCATTCATTAAGTCGGTAAAATCCTTTAAAATTAAGTTTTTAGCATTTGGCAACACTCAATAATTAAGTAGATTGTCTACATGTCATATAATCTCTAATCCACGGATTTTAAACACTGGACTTCCAATTGCAATGATCCCTATCTTGATTTATTTAATGACTTCTGCGGAGATTTTATACAACCAACCAACCGAAGATTAAAAAGCTTATTTTTGATGAGATCTCTTTGTGGATGGATTTTAATTAATATTTAATCTATCAAAAATCTATTTAAAATTTTCGATTTTTCCCCCCCCAATCGTTCATGGGTCCCCTACTAGCTACCCTTGGGCAAAATTTCGTAGCCCTGCGCCCTGCGGTTTTCGAGTTTTTGAGGTTACATAGATAGATACGCGAACGTTTTTTAATAGTATAGAAGATTAATAAAATAATCTTATTGGGTGGAGATTTCCGTCAAATCAGTCCTACCTGTCATTTTTAGAGGTTCAAGATCACTAACAGTTTCAAGTTGCATAAAGAAGAGAAGATTTTACATTATGCAACTTACAGAAAATATGCGTGCCCTTCAAACAGAGAGAGAGTTAGCAAGTTAGCTGTTACAGGTTGGTGAATGTCAAAGTGGGGAAACTATTAAGTTGCCTCCAATTTGCTATCCAGATATCAAGATCCAGTGCAGCAACTTTTCAGTAACATTGATTTTTTAACGGTGACACCTCAAAAGCTTAAAGAACGAGCCCTACTAACAGTGAAAAACAATTTGTCAATTGAAATTAATAATAATATCTCCGAGCTCCGAAATTTACAATTGTGTATATAAAGACGTTTTCGAAGCAAAAAAAAAAAAAAAAAAAAAAGATGAAAATATTTTCCTAATTGTGAATGGTGTAGATATTTTCAATATAATATGTATACACTTTTATAATTTTAAAGAGCATCCAGCAGCTATTGTGTGCATGCAAAGGTTTTTATATGCACGATGCTGAAAAATTACCTCTGTTTTCATATTTCTAAAAGGGTGTCCATATCTTATGATGTGTATGTATATTTTATTTCAAAGTACCGAGTCCTAAGTTAAGACGTTTTTGTGGATGATATTTATACATATAATGCTGAAATTCGTGTATTCTA
Organism: Maratus michaelseni; assembly: GCA_963931845.1. Classification (NCBI taxonomy): domain Eukaryota; kingdom Metazoa; phylum Arthropoda; class Arachnida; order Araneae; family Salticidae; genus Maratus; species Maratus michaelseni. The sequence goes on from OZ007592.1 coordinate 79,364,034, forward strand.
ATATGCATATAGTAATATTTAAAAGAGTAGACACTAGACTGCAGATACTCTGCGCGGGATCGGCTAGTACAATAAATTTCAACAGAAAAGTTAAGAACGCCATTTGTAGTTTTTAAATGTAAAGAAGTATTTTAGATTTATCATCATCTAAACGGAATAGTTTTGTAAATAAATAAATAAATAAATATATATATAAAATCTTTCTGTACAATTAAACCATTGAAACATAAGATATTGACCAAATATTATGAAATCACTACACCAAATAGCAGAGTCAAATTACAATTTAAATTATGTAGTTCTAAGAAATGAAATATGTAAAATTCAAATGAAAAAAAAAAAAAAAAAAAAAAAAAAAAAAAAAAAAAAAAAGAGTATAAACAGAGATGAAAGCTTATATTGTAAATCACATCTTCAAGGGCAGAGGATCTACAAATATAAGCAATTTCTATAGAGACACTAGCTTTATGCTAAAAATTGTTTCTCTCTCTGCCCGAATCAAGTTTGCAGGCAAATAGTTTTTTTTATTGTTTTGATATATTTAATGCATTAGGTATAGTAGTGGCTCATGTCTGCCTATTTCAAGGGGTGGCTGCATGCTGCATGTTGTTTGGAAGGTATTTGCTTTCTTAAGCACTTTACTACCAATATTTCCGAATACTAAATTTTGGCTTATTTAATCATAGAATATTCTACCATTAAATAAGGTAAAGATTTGTACTCGAAAAAGTTCTAGTAAAGAACTAACATAAACGTTTTTGATTAGAACATGCAGCGCCCTCAAAAAGGCAGTCACGAGGAGCTACTGATTAGGCAGCAGAAAGCAGAAATAGCATTTCCATCTTCTTTCTCTCTATCTCTAACTCTCTCTCAGTGTGCATCTCTTTTTCTTTTACCTCAATTTACCGTCATATTTGTTAACTTTCTTAAGAAAATGAATTCAAAATATTTGACATCAGAGGAACTATACTTATTAGTCTCATATCATGAAGATATCATTATTGCGGTCGATATTACGTATTCATTACTTGAAGGCACAAACAGATGTCTGTTTCCCATGCCAAACAGCTTAACCAAATCTTAAATTTATATGATATATAATGAAATCTCGTATTAAGCCTTGACATTAAGAGCAGATTTATTTCCCAATGGAATTCTGTTGAGGTGTGTAACCCTGAAAATAACAATTCTCTCAATATATTTTAAACAAGAAACTTTTCCTTTTTTGCGTTTTGTGGTGTGCACGTGTCGACAATTAACAAAGATGCATACTTGCAGTTTTTATACTCCTACGCTTACACGTGCTGTGATCGCATATACTCTGTTGTTCCGAGTTTAGACTTTGGACCTTTTCGATGTTTCTCACTCAGTTCATGTTTAACTGTCTTTGATGTAACACCTATTAAAATGCTCACCGAGAAGATATTTTATTTCTCTTGGTTTACATATTGTAATGTTAATTTAATCAAGATATAAAATTCTAGTTTTTCCAAGCAGACTCGCTGGAATATTCTAACAAGGAATTTACACTAAAATACATATTTATACAATATTAATAATATTATTTTTATTTCTTCAAGTAGTAACGTTCCATGTTGTACGTACATTCGATGAATAATCTTCCAAGATCTATCGTGAATATACGGTGAATGAAGGTCGCGCATCCGTTGAACGAATACCGAAGAATCGGGATTATGATGGGTCTCTGCGCTACTAAAACAGGTAAGATATTATTTTCCTGTCTCATTTTATTAAATATGAAGATAGAAAAGAGATAAATATTTGAACGCACTCACATTATAGTAAGGTATTATATATATTTATAATAGATTATGAGACTTATGTGTGCTAAAATCTTTACTTGAGTGCGAATAGAAGAAGTTAACAAACATTGTGCTGATATAAATATTTTGCTACACTTATATAAATAAAGGAATGAAGTAGCAATAGCAATATTTTGAATAACAGAAATAAAGTAATATCACTGAATTATTATTTCATCGAATTGTCAAACATTTATATTATATTATATAAGATTTTGTGTTATCTATATAATAATAAAAATGAGTATTCTAAAGGATACTGTCATAGAAAAATTAAATTCGAATAACTATGATATTTGGAAATTTCGTGTAGAAATGTACTTGCAGAAAGAAGATCTTTACGATGTAGTAATAAACGAGCCCCCAAATCCCATCACTCCCGAGTATACAACAAAAAATAGAAAAGCTAGAGCAATTATAAACTTGCTAATAGATGACGACCAAATTATACACACTAAAAACCTAGAAACTGCTAGGGAGGTGTGGAATGCGCTTAAGAATGTGCATGAAAGATCGAATTTAAGCAGTAAATTATTCCTATTAAGGAAATTATATTCTAGCAGGTTAGCCGAAAATGGCAACATGACTGAACACTTAACCAAAATTTATCAGTTACGCGACAAATTAACTGCTATTGGTGAAACTATTAATGATCAACACCTGGCGGCTTTACTATTATGCTCTTTACCTGCTAGTTATGACACGTTGATATGTGCTCTTGAGGCACGAAATGACGATGAACTGACCCCAAATTTTATTCGGGGAAAGTTAATGGATGAATACGATAAACGACAAAATAATGTCGAAAATACAGGCAGTCACTCTGCCTTAAAAGTCAAATTCCCAATGCAAAAAACAAATAAATTTTGTCGTTACTGTAAGAAAAATTCCCATAATATTGAAGAATGTTGGAAATTAAAAAATAAAACCTATGAGAAACCGAAAATGAAAAATTACGGGAATAAACATTATGGTATGCCTAATAAGTCAGCCGTATGCTTTCAAGACAATGTAGGCGCGAATAATTCTAAAATCAAAAACTTTGATAGGGAAAAGCATGCTGATAAAAATTTAACATTTTTTATAGGTAACGGTTCGAAAGACCTCTGGGTTATTGATTCAGGGTCTTCGGCCCATATTTGTAATGACAAAAGTAAATTTCATGATTTTAATTATGATACATCTAATGTAACTATCGCGAATGGTCAAGAATTAAATTCTGACGGCTACGGATCTGTAAAATTAAATACTGTTATGTCAGACAATACGAGAAAAACCATAACACTAAAAAATGTTTTATATGTACCGGAGGTAGAAACAAACTTAATTTCTATAAAACAAGCTACCGAAAATGGTTGCGTAGCTACATTCGAAAATAATATGTGCAAAATAACTCACGAAGGCGTAACATACCTTGAAGGATTTGTAAACAATAATTTGTATGAAAGTAAAGTTAAACCTGATTCAATTCAAAATGTAAATATGATTAATCACTGTGAAAAGAAAAATTGTTTACATAAGTGGCACGTAAGGTTAGGTCATAGAAATGTTAACCACATAAAAGAATTAGTTGATAAAAACATGGCATCAGGGATTCAAATTGATAAATGTAAACACAGCATTGAATGTGAAGTTTGCCTTGCGTCAAAACTTACTGATAATCCGTACCCCAAAACCGCTAGTTTTAGAGCTACGAGGGCAATTGAGCTGGTTCATAGTGACCTGTGCGGGCCCATGCAAACTGCAACGGTTGGGGGGAAATACTATTTTCTAACTTTCATTGACGATTTCAGTCGCTTTACTATTGTATATTTATTAAAAAATAAATATGAAGTTTTCTCAAAATTTAAGGAATACGTAGCGATGACTGCAAACAAATTCGGCAGAAAGGTGCAGGCGATTCGGTCCGATAACGGGGGGGAGTACACAGGGAAGGAATTCGAAGAATATTTGAAAAATGAGGGAATTGATCATCAATTTACCGTACCATACTCCTCACCGCAAAATGGAGTCGCAGAGCGTAAAAACCGCAGTTTAGTGGAGATGGGACGCTGTCTTCTTAAGGAAAGCGGTTTACCTAATTCGTTCTGGGGGGAAGCCATTTGCACAGCGACGTACATTCAAAACAGGCTCCCAACTTCATCATGCGATCGGACTCCATATGAAAAATGGACTGGTCGTAAACCAGATCTATCTAACATTAAAACTTTTGGTTGCCGCGCTTATGCATATATTCAAAAAACCCATAGGGGAAAATTGGACGATACCGCACGACCGGGTATTTTTGTCGGCTACGACAATAGAAGTAAAGGTTATAGGATTTGTACAGATGGAAGGAAAATTGTTATAAGTCGAACAGTAAAATTTTTAGAGGATAAGGATAAGGACTTAGTCAAAAATAATGAATCAAATGAAAATAAAGAAATGCAAAGCGAGAATAATCCGCAACCAAAATTACAACTAATTAATGAGGAAAATAATAGCACCGAAATTGAAATGCAAGATCAGGATGCGAACACAAACTTGACAGGCACCCCACAGGATTTACCACGTAGGTCGAACAGATCTAACAGAGGGGTTCCTCCTGATAGATTCGCATTTTTAATAAATGACGTTAGGATAAATGAGCCCAAATGCTGGGATGACATAATAAAAATGCAAAATCCCCTGGAAAAGGAAAAATGGATAAATGCTACGTTAGACGAAATAAATTCGCTTAAAGAAAACTGTACTTGGGAATTAGTTGAGGCCCCACCAGGGACAAAAGTAATTGGAAGCAAATGGGCGTTTAAATCGAAATACAATAGTCAGGGTCAAATAGAAAAGTACAAGGCGAGGTTAGTGGCTAAGGGATTCTCACAGAAATATGGAATTGACTACGACGAGACTTTCGCCCCCGTTGCGTCTCATACTACGATAAGAAGCTTTTTGGCAATGGCATTGCATAAAAACTTAAAACTTAGGCACATCGACATTAAGACGGCTTTCTTACATGGGGAATTGCAAGAGGAAGTATATATGCGTCAACCCGAAGGGTATGTAGCTCTCGGAGAGGAACACAAAGTTTGTAAACTGAAAAAGGCGCTCTATGGTTTGAAACAAGCCGCGAGAGCTTGGAATTTAAAGATACACGATTCGTTATCAAAATTAGATTTTCACCAAAGCTCGATAGACAAATGCTTGTATAAACGAACCACAAATAACAAAACGATTTATGTAATTGTTTATGTTGATGATCTCCTCATTGCCGGAGAAAGTCAAAACATTGATAAACTTATATGTCAATTAAAGAAAGAATACCCTGTCACGGATTTAGGTGATGCTAAATATTATCTAGGCATAAACATTAATCGCCCTAACCAAAACACTATGACTCTAGATCAAATAAACAAAATTCATGAATTAATAATCAAATATGGTTTGGAAAATTCAAAACCAACAGATACACCCATGGAACCCGGATTTGTTAAATTAACCGATGATGAAAATCTCTTACCGGATAATGTAAATTATAGACAGGCGGTCGGCGCACTACTTTATATCTCGACCGTATCCAGACCGGATATTAGTGCAGCCGTTAATATCCTGTGTCGGAGAAATGAAAATCCCAGAGCAAAAGACTGGGAAGCTGTTAAAAGAACCATTAGATATTTAAAAACAACTATCGATTTAAAGTTAACATATACTAATTTTGATGAACCTGTCTTGAGGGCATACGCAGACTCTGATTGGGCAAACGACCCACTTGATAGGAAATCTACGTCAGGAAATGTGTTTCTACTTGGCTCCAATCCGATACTATGGTCATCTAAACGTCAAAAGTGTTTAGCTATGTCTTCAGCTGAATCAGAATTCATATCTGCCGCGAGTGCAGCGCAAGAAATAACATGGCTAATAAATCTACTAAACGAACTGGACATGCCGCAGCAGTGCCCAATAACATTAATGGATGACAATCAGTCTGCAATAAAACTTGCAGAATCAGACAAATTTTATCATAAAACGAAGCACATAGACTTGCGCTATCATCTCCTAAAACAATTAGTGAATGAAAATATAATAAGACTCCACTACGTCAACACTGACTTGATGACAGCCGATCTACTTACGAAACCCCTGCCAAAGCCTAAGTTTACTTTTCATCGAAAGACAATCTTGAATCTGTGAATTGTTGATTCAGGGATTAAGGTGGGGTGTTGAGGTGTGTAACCCTGAAAATAACAATTCTCTCAATATATTTTAAACAAGAAACTTTTCCTTTTTTGCGTTTTGTGGTGTGCACGTGTCGACAATTAACAAAGATGCATACTTGCAGTTTTTATACTCCTACGCTTACACGTGCTGTGATCGCATATACTCTGTTGTTCCGAGTTTAGACTTTGGACCTTTTCGATGTTTCTCACTCAGTTCATGTTTAACTGTCTTTGATGTAACACCTATTAAAATGCTCACCGAGAAGATATTTTATTTCTCTTGGTTTACATATTGTAATGTTAATTTAATCAAGATATAAAATTCTAGTTTTTCCAAGCAGACTCGCTGGAATATTCTAACAAGGAATTTACACTAAAATACATATTTATACAATATTAATAATATTATTTTTATTTCTTCAAGTAGTAACGTTCCATGTTGTACGTACATTCGATGAATAATCTTCCAAGATCTATCGTGAATATACGGTGAATGAAGGTCGCGCATCCGTTGAACGAATACCGAAGAATCGGGATTATGATGGGTCTCTGCGCTACTAAAACAGGTAAGATATTATTTTCCTGTCTCATTTTATTAAATATGAAGATAGAAAAGAGATAAATATTTGAACGCACTCACATTATAGTAAGGTATTATATATATTTATAATAAATTCGGCATTGATTTAATTGTTATTTAATATACATATTATGTATACGGAAAAATGTAATGGCATGACGCATCAGAAAAATATCATTTCTTATATTTAGTTATTTAAATATTGATAATAGATTGCTGTTAGATGATGTAGGCTTTTTATTATGTGTTTAAACAGCTCATACATTTTTTTAAAGATTTTGTTAGGTGAAAGGGCGAAGGAAAAACTCAAATGACAACGATGATGACATATTAAACGTGAAAAAGTAGTATTTATTAAAATTACAAGCAATAGTAACTAAAGTTTTAAATCCTTAAACCTACTCTGCATTTAGTATTCTATGTGATACATGCTGATACGTGATATAATTTAAGATGACCAAACGGAAGTCATGTAGTTCATGCAGCTTTTGATTAAAAAAATCCCATTAAAATAAAAAGAAGCTGATGAATTCATGCCATTTTAAAAAGAGGCGTTTTAAAAAGGTATGAATTTTAAAGTTGTAAATGATTTAAATTTTAGTCTTATTTTAGCATTTGCTTAACATATATATATATATATATATATATATGTATGTAAGATTTCAGTTGAAACACTTCACGTAAATGATCATCAAATGAACTGACACTGAACTGACACTCTATTATTGTCCATGACTTTGATGCGCGAGTTGTAAATAGTTTGAATCGCGAGATTTGGCTAAGAGCCGCCAGTGTTCTACTTTTTATTATGAAGCAAGATATGTAAAATGGATATAGCCGTTAGGCCTGGTTGGATTATCGTAATGTAAATTTGTTGTATAGTTTCGACCAAAAGTGTTATTAGTTGAAATTAAAGAGCATATTTTGTTGTTCAGCGATTATTTGTCATATTGGTTCAGTAAAGTGCCTGTTTATATATCATTTACTTACATTTCTGGGTTCTCGGATGCCAAGATTATTAAAAGTAAGAGCCACTAGTAGTGAAATGGAAACCGAACGTAAAGTATTGTAAAACGCCAGTATCAAAAGTTGGGTTACGAATCAGCAAGGTGAAACCGTAATCGTATCACTTCAAGTACAATTTTTGAAAGATGGGAACTCTAAATAAAACCAAGAGAATTGATCTAATAAACCTCTGCGAGGAATGCGGAATTGAAGCGCCAGAAAAACCGACAATACCTGTCCTAATAAAGCTGATCAAGAGTTGGGAGAGTTACGAAGAAGAATTTATAAGAGATCGATTGGAAGTAGTGATAGCAAGTAGAAAAGAGAAAGAAGAAACAGAAGAGAAAGAGAAAGAGAAGAAATTACAAGCAGAACTAGAACAGAAGAAATTACAAACAGAAGGAGAAAGAGAAGAGAAGAAATTACAAGCAGAACTGGGAGAGATTACAAGCAGAAAGAGAAAGAGAAGAGAAGAAATTACAAGCAGAAAGAGAAAGAGAAGAGAAGAAATTACAAGCAGAGATTGAAGAAAATAGATTGAAATTGAAAATGGAAATGGAAATGGAAGAGAGAAAATGGAAAATAGAATCGGAGCAGAATTTTGAAATTAAGAAATTACAGATACAAGAAAATTCAAGAGAACATATTAATGAAGACTCAAAGACAAATCCAGGTAAGCAATTTGAATTGCTTAGATTATTAACTAAATATGATAGCTCGAATGATATCAGTTTATACTTAGCTATGTACGAAAGGCAAATGGCGCAAACGGGCATTGATAAAAAAGAATGGGTAAATTATTTAATTAATCTAATGCCGTTAGATGTGATCAATATAATAACAAGGGAAAACGAACCTGAAATTCACGATTATGATTATATAAAAAATATTCTACTAAAACGCTACAAGCTATCGCCAGAGGAGTTTAGGCTGAAATTTTTCTCATCTAAAAAGGAGCCATCAGCCAATTGGCGAGATTTCGCTTATGAGATAAAAGTGTATTTTCAACAATGGATTGAAGGCCTTCACGTAAATAACTTTGAAGATTTGGCGGAATTAATTGTTGTTAATCAAATCAGGCATAATTTACCTACGGAAACAAAAACACATTTCATAGAGAATTTATTAGTAATAAAGAAAATTGATGACTTAGTTAATAAATTAGATAATTACGAAACAGCACAAAGGGTTTACAATAAACAATCAGTTAAGTATACAAGTAGCGATTTTGATGACAGAAGATCGCGAGTGGCTGATTACGCCAATTTGAAAAGACGCCAAATTGACAATAGACACAGTATGAATTATGGAAGCAAAGAGTCGCATATAATCTGTTTTGCGTGTGGCAACCCTGGTCACGTGAGTGCGAAATGTGCCATGGCGAATAATACAGAACAAGAATATTCAAATTTTTACCCGCAACGTAATCAAAATTGGCGAGAAACATAATATCAAAATGAGACCCAAAACGCGCAAAGAAAAATAGTTAATATGGGCATGTTAAATGGTAAAAAAGGAGGAATCTTAGATATTAGCGGAATAAAAACAAGCGTAATAATTGATACAGGAAGCGATATTTCAATCGCCAGTTCAGGATATCATACTGCAATAAACGCGCCAAAACTAACCAGAGACAATATATAAATATCAGGCATAGGTGGAAAAGAAATTAAGCCAACAGGTTTTTTCTGGCATAAAGTCTACGTGGACGATACAGAAATCCAGGATAAATTTTACGTGGTACAAGAGATTGACTGCGATTTAATAATAGGTAGGAAAGCAGCAGAAGGCATGACGTTAAAAGTAACGGAAGATAGTGTTAGAATAACAAGCGGCTACAAAGTTCGAGTAGGATACATTAAAATTAACGAAGTACCGACAAAAATTAAAGAAGCAAGTATAAACAACGATAATCGAGGTTATGAAGATATGGTTAAAATCGACTGCGTAAATGACGGGGTGAATTTGACACAGATTACGAATTTAGTGAACAGAAAGAAAATAAGGAGATTAACAAAACCGTATAAGCCGAATAGCACAAAAGATACAGGATTATCCGATGAATGGAATGCATCTCCAGAAGAAAATTATGAAAGCAGTAGTCCTGCACATGGTAGAAAAGACTATGTGAAAGATCGCAATAGGAATTTTGATCATAAGGGAAAGAACAGAAATTTTAATAGGCCATTTGATAACAGAAGCAATAATAGATATGGTCAGAGATATTTTAAATAGTCTATAGTGGACGCTTATAGTGGACGAGATGCTTATTCAAATTCTTATCATTCTAGAAGCAATAGTTATGTAGTTTGTAAATATAGAGAGCAATATCTGGAAAGGAATCACAGAGATATTAGATATGCTGATCCTAAAGACAGAGAGCAATACTCAGAAAGAAATAAAAATCTCAAAAAAATAACTGTTAGGCATGAAAAAAACATAACAAATCAAGTTGCTGATGTCGAGACGCCATCACGTCAGGATGACCGATTTGTAGGATTTCAGTTGAAACACTTCACGTAAATGATCATCAAATGAACTGACACTGAACTGACACTCTATTATTGTCCATGACTTTGATGCGCGAGTTGTAAATAGTTTGAATCGCGACATTTGGCTAAGAGCCAGTGTTCTACTTTTTATTATGAAGCAAGATATGTAAAATGGATATAGCCGTTAGGCCTGGTTGGATTATCGTAATGTAAATTTGTTGTATAGTTTCAACCAAAAGTGTTATTAGTTGAAATTAAAGTGCATATTTTGTTGTTCATCGATTATTTGTCATATTGGTTCAGTAAAGTTTATATATCATTTACTTACATATATATATGATAGAAGTGAATTTAACAATATTTGATTGATGTTATTTTCTAACGTATTCTAATTGGTTAATTTCTAAGTGTCGATTTTATCTTATGATTTAACAGTCTTTTTATTTGCAAAATATTTTATTATATATATATATATATATATATCTATATATATATATATATATATATATATATATATCTATATCTATATATATATATATGATATTCCCCCATATACTATGCATTTGAACAATGTGTACCTTTTCCACATCTGGTAAAAGAAAATGCATTAAATGTTACCAATATATATTTTCTGGAGCTATTATGTTAAATTTTGTACATTTTGTTTACAAAAATCTAGAACTGTGAATCAGGCGTTAGCAATAAGAATTATTTATTTTATTAATAAATACTTAATGGTAGGATGTAAAATTTTATCAGGTAAACATATCGTTTTTTATTAATTAGACTAGTATCTACTTAAGAAAAAATAAAAGCAGAGTGATGCAACACCTTTCACATTATGTCAATTAGGCATAAATTCTTCTTTGAGCTACCTTATGTAACAAACAATAAAATTAAAATATTTACACAAAATTTGAAGGGATATTTACAAAATATACCCTTTCTTACATCACTAAGATGCTATCGAAAATTTTTTATCTCAAGGATTTAAAAAAAAATCACGCAATAAAGGGTTATATTATAAAGATAATATCATCTATAAGAAGATGAAATGGTGCATACACATGAAAGAAGGTATTATTTTAATCTGTTTCTTATATGACATCACTTGAGTAAGTATGAAATGCATATTCCAAGAATTATATACGAAAGAAAAAAGTATGGTCATGGCAGTGAAAATTTCATATATCTTAATAGCCGTAATATAATATTTCAATATTTAATATCTATTACTTACCCATCATACGTAGTATAGGGTAAGTCTTGATCGTTTTGAAAATCGAAAATTTTTTTTGACGGATTTACACGTTTCAGACACTGGAGATTCCAAAAAACATATTTTTAGAAAAAAAAATTTGCCGTCCGTCTGTGTGTCTGTGTGTGTGTCTGTGTGTCTGTAAACGCTCTATCTCCCGAACAAATTGAGATAGAGACTTGCAATTTGGTATGTACGTAGTATGTAATAATCGGAAGAAGCCTATTTCATTTCAATAACCTCGATTAACCGGAACATTTTTTTTCGGACTCTCGAAATATTCGTTCTGATGAAAGTTATATAAAAATTTTCGAAATTGTTTATTTTAAGTAGTAAATATAAAAAACAATAAAAAAACATAAATTTTGCATAAAACATGAAGTCGATCGGATAATGAGTTGCCGAGATATTTGTAATCCTATTTTCCACACTCTTCGATTTTTCATGACCCTGTATTTCATCCAAATTTCACATCAAAGATATATTTTAATTGGAAATTTGACGCTTAATCAGATGCCGTAAACCGCTAGTTAATAGGAGTATTATTTTTGGAGTTATAAGGAAAAACCTCTTTCAAGCAATTCAGTAATCGAGCCTTTTTATGACGTCATCAAGCCACGATTTTATTTGAATTGCAATGCATTTTATAAATAGTTTACACATTTTTATTTTAATATTTTACATTATACATATACATGATGGGTAAGTATTACGGTGGCCCCCAACGACTAGTTTTTAATTGAGTGCATGCTTAAAACTGTGACAGATTAGTTTCTATTCCCTATCACTAATGTTGATATTTATAGCTCCTAATTAAACTAATGTCATCGTAAACAAAAAAATCGTTATCACGTACATACTACCTAACTGAGAATATACCTTTAGCGAAATCGTTATTAATTAGATTGTGTCTATCTAAAGCTAAAGATTATTCCCAGTTCAATGTATCAAAGCTTTTTAATGCCGGATCATCGACTGCCTTAGAATGATCTATCAACAATTAAGGTAATGTGGAGATGCTCTAGATGCCTTAAAAATCATAGGATCAAGATAAAGTGTAATTGTAACGCTTTGAGTTACTGCATCCAATTACGATTGTCGCTCGTTTTTTTTTTTTTTACTTTCTTATTCTGTAATTTTAAAAATATGTTTACTCAAATATCATTTTCATTCGTGTTTAGGAAAGACGAAATGGTCTGCAGCATTTTCATGACTGAAGATAACCTGTAATTAGTTTCACATGGAAGAATATCAGCTGAAATAACTAATCTCAAGTGAATCCATACTTTTTTTTCTCCTTTGTTATTGCAGGATTAAGAATAATAACAAACAAGCATTAAAAAAGACCAAATAGGAATGCATGTTTCCGATAGAAACAAACAAGCAAATGAAAAGCAAAAACAACTAAAAAAAATCTTAAAGAATGTGTTTATTTTAAGCTTGTTATTTATTCTTGAAACATCTTGTGATCTTACAATTCATATACAATGGGAAAGGACCTGAACAAATTTCTAGTATAATTTTTAGTGGCGCATCAAACTGTAAAAATCAGAGTTTGTTTATTTGCAAATTCTTTACATTTTTATAATCAGCATGCTTCAAAACAATGTTAATGTAAAATATCAAAGTTATAAGAACTTTTTAATGGCACTTATACATAATTTTATTTACTACTAAAACAAATCATAATGATATTTTATATTGTACAAAAAATGAGTAAATTTAAAAATTCTTTGCTGTTACATAATATTAAAAAAATTATAGATGAAAACTTTATTCCTAAAATTTTAGTGGCGCATCAAACTGTAAAAATCAGAGTTTGTTTATTTGCAAATTATTTACATTTTTATAATCAGCATGCTTCAAAACAATGTTAATGGAAAATATCAAAGTTATTATATTGTAAGACCGATTTAATGGCATTTCTGCATAATTTTATTTACTACAAAAACAAATCATAATGATATTTTATATTGTACGAAAAAATGAGTAAATTTAAAAACTCTTTGCTGTTACATAATATTAAAAAAATTATAGATGAAAACTTTATTCCTAAACTTTTAGTGGCGCATCAAACTGTAAAAATCAGAATTTGTTAATTTGTAAATAATTTACATTTTTTATAAACAGCATGCTTCAAAACAATGTTAATGGAAAATATCAAAGTTATTATATTGTAAGACCGTTTTAATGGCATTTATGCTTAATTTTATTTACTACAAAAACAAATCATAATGATATTTTATATTGTACGAAAAAATGAGTAAATTTAAAAACTGTTTGCTGTTACATAATATTAAAAAAATTATAGATGAAAACTTTATTTATAAAATTTTAGTGGCGCATCAAACTGTAAAAATCAGAATTTGTTAATTTGTAAATAATTTGCATTTTTTATAAACAGCATGCTTCCAAACAATGTTAATGAAAAATATCAAAGTTATTATATTATAAGAACTTTTTAATGACATTTATAAAAACTTTTATTTACTAGAAAATTAAATCATAATGATATTTTATATTGTACGAAAAAATGAGTAAATTTAAAAACTCTTTGCTGTTACATAATATTAAAAAAAATTATACATGAAAACTTTATTTCTAAAATTTTAATGGGACGACTTAAACCTTTAAAGAACGTTGGTATATTACATATACCAGTTAATTTTAATCCATAAATACAACAATACCACCAGCATTCTGGAATAAAATTTTGCTTTTATAATGTACAAGAAGAAAAGCTTTCACTTATTTTGAATAAAATATGTTCATAAATACTGATGCCCTTCAATTATTTCAATATTTTACCAATAGAATACTTTGCCCCTGAAAGGGTTAAAAAGAAGACTTTAAAATTTTGCATTATTACTTGAAATATTTTTTATATTTGGTTCTGGTAAGATTTCCGCCTTTTTACCTTTATGTTTCCGAGCTTTAAATATATTTCAAAAATATAAGTAACGAAATGAAACTGATATGTGTAATGTTTAAATAACACGTTTTCTTGGTGTATTGGAAATTTTTACTAAACCTTACAGTAAAAGATAAAAAATGAAGAATATAAAAAGGAAATCGACGTGTATATAGGAAAGAAAAGGAGAAAGCTTACATATTTTTGCTTAGACATTTAAATATATTTAAATATTGTATAAAAATATTGTGTATAGTAAACACACGATTTTACTGAATGGTGTATGAAAAATTTTATGTAAAATTATATTTTAAAATTACATTAAATTGACGTTTCGGTCAACTTCTATGACCATCTTCAGAATATGTATTTCTGTAACAATTACACTTAAAAACGAAATGCTTCCATCTTGAGATATTTACAAAAACTGACTCATGCTCATGACCTGAGCAAGTTCAAATCACAGGCCTAGAAGTGGCGCAAAATTACATTAAATTGACGTTTTGGTCAACTTCTATGACCATCTTCAGATTATGTATTTCTGTAACAATTACACTTAAAAACGAAATGCTTCCATCTTGAGATATTTACAAAAACTGACTCATGCTCATGACCTGAGCAAGTTCAAATCACAGGCCTAGAAGTGGCGCAAAATTACATTAAATTGACGTTTCGGTCAACTTCTATGACCATCTTCAGAATATGTATTTCTGTAACAATTACACTTAAAAACGAAATGCTTCCATCTTGAGATATTTACTAAACTGACTCATGCTCATGACCTGAGCAAGTTCAAATCACAGGCCTAGAAGTGGCGCAAAATTACATTAAATTGACGTTTCGGTCAACTTCTATGACCATCTTCAGAATATGTATTTCTGTAACAATTACACTTAAAAACGAAATGCTTCCATCTTGAGATATTTACAAAAACTGACTCATGCTCATGACCTGAGCAAGTTCAAATCACAGGCCTAGAAGTGGCGCAAAATTACATTAAATTGACGTTTCGGTCAACTTCTATGACCATCTTCAGAATATGTATTTCTGTAACAATTACACTTAAAAACGAAATGCTTCCATCTTGAGATATTTACTAAACTGACTCATGCTCATGACCTGAGCAAGTTCAAATCACAGGCCTAGAAGTGGCGCAAAATTACATTAAATTGACGTTTCGGTCAACTTCTATGACCATCTTCAGAATATGTATTTCTGTAACAATTACACTTAAAAACGAAATGCTTCCATCTTGAGATATTTACAAAAACTGACTCATGCTCATGACCGGAGCAAGTTCAAATCACAGGCCTAGAAGTGGCGCAAAATTACATTAAATTGACGTTTTGGTCAACTTCTATGACCATCTTCAGAATATGTATTTCTGTAACAATTACACTTAAAAACGAAATGCTTCCATCTTGAGATATTTACAAAAACTGACTCATGCTCATGACCTGAGCAAGTTCAAATCACAGGCCTAGAAGTGGCGCAAAATTACATTAAATTGACGTTTCGGTCAACTTCTATGGCCATCTTCAGAATATGTATTCTGTAACAATGGTCAGATAACAACAGATGGTCATAGAAGTTGACCGAAACGTCAATTTAATGTAATTTTAAAATATAATTTTACATAAAATTTTTCATACACCATTCAGTAAAATTGTGTGTTTACTATATACACAATATTTTTTATACAAGAATGTTTTGATGGTGTAACGGTCCAGCTCAATCATTTATATTTAAATACTTTTTCTGTTCTGTTTATTTGGGAATAGAATATAAAAAAAGGATTGAAATTTGGAAAGAAAATTCGGTAAATCAATAACTAATATAATTTTTATCTATGATAGTTCAAAACAGACGAAACAAAATAACCAATAAAGTACTTAAAAGAAAAATAGTTTTATTGCTTAATTTTTATTTTTCAAATATTTCCAAACTATGATATAAATAAGAATTGTAATATTTAGCGTATAATTCAATAACATTCATTTAAATGCAGCGTTAATATATTTGCTGGATATTCAACAATCTGTTTTGCACAAAATACACTGCAAAAGAAAAAAAAAATGTTGATTTTACAGTATAATACTGGCATTCCAGCTGCATTATACAGTTGCTAGTATTATACCGTAAAATTAACAGTAATAAACAGTGAAATAAGCAGTAATACACTACCTCCATAATAAGAGAAACCATAGAGATACTAACACGCAAAAATACAATATGTAACGATGCGGCATCTTTTAACTTACCGAAATTGTGGCGAGTTACTCCATGGTTCCAGATATGAAAATAAGCAACCAAGTAAAAATAAAAGGTAACGTGCGTAATTTTTAAAAAAGTACATGAAAATTAAATGATAGCATTTTAAATAATAACTTCAAAGACCGAGCAATTATAAAATATTCGCATTTGTTTTTGAAAATGGCTCGGAGGGAGCCGAAACATGTCAAACAACCTAATAAAAGTTATTTTACTCTATATTTATTATTTTGTTAATTTACACCTTTTAGAATTTAAAAGAAATATGTTGGAAAGTGTTAAAAAGGATCACTGAGGTGCACTACAAAATGTTTCTTATAGATTATGAAGTGCGTAGTATTTATCGTTCATTTACAGAGCCGCAAAGAAGATATCGGTTGCAGGACTATGGTAGATAATTGCTGGAAGTGCGTTTTCCGCTGTAATATGCATTTTAAAACTGATTTAACTTTTAGTGTATAACGTGGTGTATATAAATTCTATGGATCCTATGCAGGGCTGTCCGAAACGATTCACACACATATTACCGGATATGGACAGCGATTGGTGAAAATGGGTTTTTATTGTTATTTGTTTTTTATGTTGCTTATTTAGGTATCTCATTTCATTGTATGAAAAAATGACACTAACTGTCGGAACGTGTTTCATAATCTATACCCGATGTCTGACTTTTTGTTCTCGTTAATGTGTTACATAGTATGTATAAGTTCTATAGATGATATACATAAGGACTGCACGAAGGAGTTTGCATACATTACCATCTATGGACAGAAATTGATGGAAATGCACTTTTGCTCCATTCTGCATTAAAAAAATAAATAAATTGTATACTTAAACTAGCAGGCTACGCCCGCTGCACTGGTCAGTTTCTCCAAACGAACCTTGAATCAAACAAAATATAGCGGCGAATTTAACCTTGCATTTAAAAATTCCTGTACCCTTATCCGGAATATCCTTCCATATTACTGAAAACGATACGAGCGCCATTGCGGTATTATATTTTATTAATAACTGTTGGAGTGCAATCTAAAAACGACATTTTCAAAATTGAGCAAAAATTACTCAAATAATCTGAGTATGTCGCATAGTCAAAATGGCTCCGAATCAAAATTACTCAAGTTTAAAACATGTATATACTCATTTCTGAAAATAGGCACACACTCAAGAATAAGGCATCATGTGCTCATTTTTGAGTATTTCCATGTTTCAAAAATGAGTTTGAACTGATTCTAATTATTTTTGACTATGTCCATGTTTCAAAAATGAGTATGTATATATATGAGTATGTTTATGCGATATAATTTTTACCTACACATGTGAGTATATCTTCAAAAATACGTTTGCAAATAGAAAAAAAAAAGTAACGCATTTCGAAAAAAAGTGGACTTTGAAGTAATTTTTGAAATTACTTAATAATTTAAACTATATTTTAAGTAAAAAAGATCAATTATGTTGCACTTTTTTTTCCACCATTTCTTTCAAATATAAACTATGTATTTTTACAAGGAAATAACTACATAAATACTTACACTGCAACAATTTAAGCGTGCGCCCCCGAGCTGTATTCATTTACTTAAAAAAAGTTTGCGAAAGCAAATTAATTGCACAAAAGGTGTTTAATTACTTTTTCATTAAAAGATTTCTTTTTTCAGTTTTTTAATGAAAAATAAATGAGTTTCATAACTATTTAAAACGAAACTCTAATTTCTATATTATTGTAATTTCGTTTAAAAAATTAACTTTCCTTTGCAAATTTTCATGTTGCGTGAAAGATAAACTGCCACACTTAATTTGATTATTAAAACTTTTTAAATATTCCATTTGGAGATGGAATGGAAAATGTAGATTACATTCTCACAGTTCATGTGGTTAAAAAATATTTTGCATCAGTGTTAAAAAAACGCAAAGATAAAAGCAGCTTTTATATTAAGCAACACGAAAAGATTAAACAATACGTCTAACTACAAAATATCAAAATTCTATTTTATAAAAACTTTCCTAATTTGCTATGTAATTAAAAAATGCATGCATGTAATTAAATTAAAACGCACATATAAATTTAAATTCCATTTTTACACTAAAATTTAATAATCATGTGAAATATTTTTATTGGTCAAATACAATGAAATGCAGAAGAAGTTCTGTGAAGTGCAAAGGAAATAATTACATCCCATATACATCCCATTAATATACGTGCAATATTATTAATAATCGCTATAATAAATGCTAGTTATTTAAAATATGCAAGGATGTATCCATACATAAATGTACATTTTAATACCTAATTTTAAGAAATAATAACAAGAATTTGGATTGGGATTCCAATGTCACTGGTAGCCGAACCATTTATTTTATGACGAGTAAAGCGCTATCTATTGCTAAAATTTCGAACTATTTTTTTTTTCTTATGCCATATCATTTCGCCTTTCTTCTCGTATATTCAAGTCAGATTTCTGGTTCTTTTTTTGCAGCTTTTTGAAAGTTGAACTTTAATTATAATTACCCTGTATATTTATTCCTTGGTAAAAAAAACGACCAATGTCCAATTTCGGTGGGTTTTTTTAATGCTGAGTTTTGATTTTATGTTTAATTTTTTAAATGGTTATGAAATAAAAATATATTTATATTGCAGAAAAAAATATTTTCCTCGCGGAATATATAAAAGAGGGGTATTAACATATTTTTCTTTTATGTATGTACTATGATAAAATGATTAGCAGACAAAAATATTGCGATTTTTAAGGATGGTAAATATTTTGAAATATGTTAAAAGGAGGACATTTGCATTTTTTTATATTATACCTATGACTATTGCAAAGTGGTTTATGTACATACATAAAAAATGGTGATTTTAGACAGTTCTTTGTCTACCAACGTACAGATTTATTCTTCGTTAACACACAATGTTTCTTTGCTCACTAATGGCACCAAATTTGTAAAATAGTTTAAAGAGTATTCATACTTATTTTAAACGGTTTAAAGAAGCTTAAGAAAATGAATTGCTTTTACAAGTTAAAATAATAATAATAATAATAATAATAATAATAATAATAATAATAATTATAGTAATAATTATAACATTATTATTATTATTTATTAATGAAACGGTTAAAAATTATTTTCACTGATAACAAGAATGTATAACAACAGTAGTATAACAGATAATAATAATAATAATAATAATAATAATAATAATAATAATTTATTATTATTAATGTTGTTATTTATTAATGAAATTGTTAAAATCTGTTTTCATTGATGATAAGCATGTATACCAAAGGTAGTATAACAGTTAATTTGAATGAAAGTAGCAATTACAATTTGGCTTTTTGATTAAAACACCAATAAGTAAATAAATAAATAAATAAATAAATAATCAACACAAAATAGTCGTAAGAGAACAGAATCAATAAATTTATTATCTTTATTTGCTTCTTTTCAAAATCTTTTCCTCAAATAATTTTAAGGTTTAGATAAATTAATGAAAGAGACAGATATAAAAAATGGTCAAGAACGCAAGAAAAACTTAATGTATTCTAATGTTAGAAAATAACTTTTAAAAGTTAAAAAGTTTTGACGATCCGAAAAAGAAATCTAATGTGTATGGGTAAATGGCTGAGAAATTGTATGTTATTTAATAAAAACTATGGTTTTAGACAGAAGATAAATAGTCTGGAAATTTATTGACGTAATTATTGCAATGCGAGACGATACTTTTATCAAATTTATTTTCCCGTAGATTCATTGGGAAAATGTATAGAGCTTTAGTTTTCTTAAAGATTTTAAAGAATTAACCATGAAAGAAAAAAGAAATATGTGTTGTTTTAAAAATTGTATTGCTGTAAATTCGTTTAAAATGTATGCAGTTTTTGTTACAGAATATATT
This sequence comes from Maratus michaelseni, assembly GCA_963931845.1. Classification (NCBI taxonomy): domain Eukaryota; kingdom Metazoa; phylum Arthropoda; class Arachnida; order Araneae; family Salticidae; genus Maratus; species Maratus michaelseni. The sequence continues at coordinate 79,384,453 of OZ007592.1, forward strand.
AAATACGTACTCCTATTAGAGAAATAGATTATTGTATATCACGGTTAGAGAGTTAATGGAGAAGAAATTTTAAGTATTTTACAATTAAATCGCTTATATTCGCTGTTAATATATACTAAGTTGATTAAAGAAAGAAATCCAATTAGTTTGAGAACGAGGTTTAGTTTTCTCGCGAGCAATTATTTTTTTTTCAAAGGTTTTGAGAAACATATTAGCATAAAGGGGCTCAGCTTACGTGATGCATTTTTGTTGTAAAGATCCAATTATTGAAGAATTATTTTAAACAGGACCAAAGGAAATTTATCATTTTTAATTAAATTATTTATACTGAATTTATATTTAAACATATACTTATTTGAATAAATAAATTATTTAATATAAAAATTAAATGTAAAAATGCTTTGTGAATACAAAGATTTTTTTAAAAGTATTTGGTTGTAATTTTAATTGATGTTTGACACAATCGTTTTTATCTATAAGTACAAAATTGTAGTTTTTGAGATTTAAGTTTATAATGAAAATTGGTCTATACTAATGCTTCTAAAATGAACTGCTATTAAAACAGAAGTCTACTTTTATTTTATTAGAGAAAACTGCAAATACCATTACACAAATTAATATAATTCATGAAAGAAATGCTTTTTAACAAAACAAGCTGTTAGGTTATCTTAAAATATCGATGTATATTCAGTTAAAGAATTTTCATATAATAAAAATTAAATGTAAAAATGCTTTGTGAATGCAAAGATTTTTTTAAAAATATTTGAATGTAATTTTAATTGATTTTTGACACAATCATTTTTATCTATAAGTACAAAAGTGTAGTTTTTTAGATTTAAGTTTGTAATGAAAATTGTTCTATACGAATGCTTCTAAAATGAACTGCTATTAAAACACAAATCTACTTTTATTTTATTAGAGAAAACGGCAAATACCATTACTCAAATTAATATAGTTCATGAAAAAAATTCTCTTTAACAAAATAAGCTGTTAATCTACCTTAAAATATTGATGTGTATTCAGTTAAAGAATTTTCATATAATTAAAAAAAAGATAAAAAGACAAATGTTTCTTAATCTAGAAAAACATAATATAATATAATATAATATACGAAAATATACAATAGCTCAGTTCGAGCTACTGTCGATTCCGAAAAACGTTCTTTATCTTTAGAAACCTCAGAAACCAATATAATTTCGAGATTTAAAGAAGATTTGTAAAAAAAAAATGTTGCTCTCACTGAGTTTTGGAAACGTTTCCAAGTAGTTTTAATAACATCATTAACTTAGTTTTAAGTATCATTAATAGTCAACTTTGCTTAAAACAGATAATTTGCATGTTAAATCGACGTACAGGGCCGTAATTCTTGTTTTTTACAGTTTTTTGTCCTTTACACCTCTCAATTTTACCTCCTCTTAGAGTACGAGCTGTCCGGAGGAGGAGCACTCACGACTCATGAAAGGAGGTGGAGCTGCTCCACTGCTCCCACCTTCCCCTGGCACCTGATCCGCACTTCCCTCTACCTCAAATGCATAAAATATAGTCAATCATATAATCTTTAGTATCATTAATGGTTAACTTTTGTGTAAAATAGTTAGTTTCCATGTTACATTGACGTACAGGGCCGTAATTCCTGCTTTTATTTTTAACACCCATTTTTACGGCACTCTCACAGCTAAACCATTGATTAGAGAAAAAAACTTTCAGTATATAAAATATAGGAAAGTTTATTAATTCATATATTGTTGACTTTCACGCAAAATGCATAGTTTTGAAGTCATTTTGAAACAACAGAGAAAAGTCCGTTTTGTACACGTTTTTTGTAAAAAAGACGTATTTCCCGGCGAAATTTTTGTTGGAAAACCTCAGATTCCTGCTTAGCAACCCAAAAAACATAAAAAAAACCAAATATCAAAACTTTCTATTCGGAAATGGCGGTATTGAAAAATTGAAAGATTTTCATCTCTAAATGTTAAATGAGCTTGAATAATAGTAATCATTATAAAATTTTTGACTTTTGTGCATATTTTTTCCAGAGTATGTAAGTGTTATTCTGTTCAGCAAGGTTAATAAACAAAAATAAATCATTCATTTTTATAAATATGAAAAATCCATATTATCACTTCATACACATTTATTAAGAAGGGTGAAGCGTTATGAAAAATTCATGGAACATAAAATTGTGAAATATACTCTTTGAGATTAAGTAAAGAGATTTTCTTGAAATAGATAACTAGAAATTGTTGATTTTGTTAGAATAAAAGATTTAGACTCTCCCCAGTTTAAATGATGCATGGACATTTACAATATGATATTATATTTGATCGACATTTAAATTTTTTAGTTTGTAAAGACAAGTAAAAGATTTTATTGATTTACTTCGTCATGTAAAAATAAATTTTCCAAAATAATTGAAACCAACGTAAAAACTTCATTACTGCTATACTAAAAGAAAATGTTATTGCGTTTCAATATACCTGAAGAACTAGGTAAAAAAAATCACATCGACATTGAAAGGTAAAAATAAATTAAATTACAAACCTTTTACAAAAAAATCGATGCATAAAACATTTCACAAAATAAGGTAAGGAAAAAACGTCAAAATACATTAAGATAGATAATGAATGTATTTTTTAACTCTGTAAGTAAATAATACGAAAACCGTTTTGCAATATTTCATTCGTTTAAAATTCTGATATTATTTTTATACTTCGTATCAATGTAAAAAGAGAAAATTTTCTGAGTGTATAAAAGAGATATTATTTTGCGAGAAGAAATTAATTTTTTAGGAAATTAGAAAGATTTGTTAAAAAAAAAAAAAAAAAAAAAAAGACGGAAGTTTGATCGTAAATTAAGAAGCATATAATTAAGTTAGACTATTAATTCTTTTTGGTATTAGAACGATTGTTAGGATATTACATACATATTTGGGTTATATATTTTCATCTAATATTGATTAGAATTTATAATTTGTCAAAATGGGAAATACATGTAATTATTTCATATATACTTTTGTTTTATTAAATATTTTTATTAAGAGGCTACTTCACTCAGACGAAAACTTGTTCGAAACCGCTCGCTAATGTTAATCCTATGGCGGAAATATTTTAAAATATCTCGTTCGCATTTCAATATTTATAAATGATTTTTTTTTTTTTTTGCATTGGATAACTGAGGTCAATCTCTATGCCCGCTTCTTTCTACTTTTTCGATTTTTGGTGCAGTTTTTTTTTTTATTATTGAGGATGCTTTCACTTTCGAAATCGGTTCCGAAAGTGAAAGTATCTTAATAAAAAGAACTTGTAATCAAAACAACCGGTTCGAAACCGGTTCTGAAAGTGAAAGTATCTTAATAAAAAAAACTTGTAATCAAAATCGAAAAAGTAGAAAGGAGCGTGCATAGAGATTGACCTCAACTATCCAATGCAAAAAAAAAAAAAAAACAACAACAAAAAAAAAACAGTGGCACTCCGGGAGTGCCGACAGAAGTGAAAACTTGAACAATTACGTGTGTATTTTTTGAATCGTCAGGAAATGTTTTATTGTGCAGGAAATACTTTTAAATGAAGTGTTTTTTTATTCATTATTATAAACTACAACTACAAAAATTATATTACAATTTTCATTTAATGCGTTATTGTACATGAAAAATAATGCATATTATTTCACATACAAAAATTTCCGTCACCAGACTTCAGTCGCACTATACCGCTTACATTTTTCTGCGTTATTATACCGCTTACTATACCGCTTACATTTTTCTGCGTTACTATACCGCTTACATTTTTCTGCTTTACTATACCGCTTACTATACCGCTTACATTTTTCTGCGTTTACTATACCCCTTACTATACCGCTTACATTTTATGCGTTACTATACCGTTTACTATACCGCTTACTATACAGCTTACTATACCGCTTACTATACCGCTTACTATACAGCTTATTATACAGCTTACTATACCGCTTACATTTTTCTACGCTTACTATACCGCTTACATTTTTCTGCGCTTACTATACCGCTTACATTTTACTGCGTTTACTATACCGCTTACTATACCGCTTACTTTTTCTGCGTTACTATACCGCTTACCTTTTTCTGCGTTACTATGCCGTTTATTATACCGCTTACTATACCGCTTACATTTTTCTGCGCTTACTATACCGCTTACATTTTTCTGCACTTACTATACTGCTTACATTTTTCTGCGTTTACTATACCGCTTACTATACCACTTACATTTTTCTGCGTTTACTATACCGCTTACATTTTTTTCTGTGTTACTATACCGCTTACTATACAGCTTACATTTTTCTGCTCTTACTATACCGCTTACTATACCGCTTACTATACCGCTTACTATACAGCTTACTATACCGCTTACATTTTTCTACGCTTACTATACCGCTTACATTTTTCTGCGTTACTATACCGCTTACCTTTTTCTTCGTTACTATGCCGTTTACTATACCGCTTACTATACCGCTTACATTTTTCTGCGCTTACTATACCGCTTACATTTTTCTGCGCTTACTATACCGCTTACATTTTTCTGCGTTTACTATACCGCTTAATATACCACTTACATTTTTCTGCGTTTACTATACCGCTTACATTTTTTTCTGTGTTACTATACCGCTTACTATACAGCTTACATTTTTCTGCTCTTACTATACCGCTTACTATACAGCTTACTATACAGCTTACTATACCGGTTACATTTTTCTGCGTTACTATACCGCTTACATTTTTCTGCGCTTGCTATACCGCGGTGCAATAGCGCACGGGCAAGAATGCGGCGCGCGACGCGACGCCCCGCCCTACCTCATACTTAACTATACACAATACATGTACATACTTATATACAGAGGTGTCGGTTACAGTAACAGTGTCGCGAGTTCAATGTTTTTTTTCCATCTCAAAACTGCCCAACGCCCCTAAAGAAGTTTTCACTTCAAATATACAGAGGTGTCGGTAACAGTGTCGCGAGTTCAATAGTTTTTTCCCATCTCAAAAAATGCCCAACGCGCCTAAAGAAGTTTTCACTTCAAAAAATCATTTTAAAATATTGAAGTGCAAACCAGATATCTTAAAATATTTCCTCCATAAGATTAACATTAGCGAGCGGGTGTTTTCGTCTGAGTGAAGTAGCCCCTTAAAATATGCTTTTTACAAATTAATAAATTGTAAAGCTATCTTCTTTTTTCTTCTTCATAGATGGCGCTGCTATAAATATGCATTGATATATCATAGTCAATATTCGATTATCATTAAACATCGTATCATTTCCTTGCTGTAAATATTTTAATTTTAAATTCCTTTCACTATTATCATCATTATTAAGATTGAATATTGTTTTAAAATTAGATAATAATAATTTATCGGTGTATATCAATTATTTTTAAATTTGTAAAAATAGTTTATTTTATTATCAATGTAACGGTTATATGCAACGTGCATTTCTAAAGGATAACGTGGTTTTTGATTGCTCAAATGCCGTTGGTTCGGTATATTTTACTGCTATTTCGCTTTTTGATTAACAATTTTTAATTAAATACGTTTTTGTATTTAATAATGCTCCCTATTCATTGCTTTTTGCACATATATTCTGTTACTCAATTTTTTGTCATTTTTATTCAATTTTCTTTAAATTAGACTCAGTAATTGATCGGGCAATTTGAGTTAATAAATTTGACACATGGCTAGCTATAAACTCACACAGAAATCAATTACATTTTACTTACATTACTGGAATACTACCCTTGAAAAAATGTTCCTCTATAAAAGTTTCCAATTGCTTCTTGTAATAATTTTCACTTTCTGCACATTGGATTTTTTCTCTATATATCTTTAAGTATTTTTCCCCACTTATTTTAATTTTGAGAATCTTAAATTTATATATATATTAAATATATATATATATATATATATATATCTATATATATATGTATTGTACTGTAATTATGGGTTTATCTATTGTCGATTATTTATGGGGTTTAATGGTTATTATTTACAAAAGTTTTATTATATATATATATATATATATATATATATATATATATATATATATATATATATATATATATATATATATATATATGTTTGTTAAATTGTAAGTATTAATAACAAAAGTCGTTGTTGTAATATCTTTTGGCAAATATAATCTTACGAAACTAGTTTTGTCAGAATTTTTAATTTCATGTTCCATATTTTTGAGTCGTCAATTCTTATTTGTACTGCTTATTCCGGGTTCCTACAGTTTCAAGAAAAATACCAGTATTTTCTTATAGAAAACTCGACTTACGTAATAACGCGATTGCATAAGGAGAGTCTTTCCCTATGTAAACACTGGTGTTTTATTTACCGAAACTCGGTGAAATTTCCTGACCTGTAAGAACGCTGTTGTTACTTTGTCTCTTAATTATACGTCAAACAAGAAAAAAAATTGTAAAAAAATTTGAAAATGATAATAAAAAAATTCAAAATCCATAAAAAGATAATTTTTCCCCGTTAAAATTTGAAAAAGAAAAGTATTTTTAGATAGAGTTTGTGTTTCAGTGTAGAGAATTTAATTACAGTTATTAAAAGAAAGAAACATGTAAATCCATTAACTTATTCAAAAGTTACCGTGATATAATCGCTAGAAAAGAGTATTTCGTGATAACAGAGTTTAAAGTTTTTCCTTCGAATGTATCTCTAATCTGCCCGGCTCGTACGATCGTAATTTAAAGAATTTTCTCAGCGGACCAACTGTACGACTTTCTTAAATTTTCAAACATTATATATATATATATATATATATATATATATATATATATATATATATATATATATATATATATATATATATATATATAAACATTAATGAAACATTACCAAAACATTAACAAAAACTATGAAATTATGAATTAGTATGAAATAATTAATTGACAATAATACACTGTAAGAAAAATTGCGGTAAAATTACGGACAGAGGCCGGCAGCAGAAATTCCAGTCATACCCCGTAAAAAAAAAAAAAAAAAAAAAAAAAAAAAAAAAAAAAAATCCATACCCATCATTTTGTGCAGCCCGTAATTTTACGGGGCAAAGTAATATAGCATTATAATGCACAGGATATAATGCACTTTAAAACACAATAACACTTTGCTTACTGTTCCGTAGCTCGTAGCACGTTAGATAATCATCACAGAATCACTGTTTTGGCGGGTTAAAATTTTCGAAACACGAGTAAAATGAAGGGTTACACCCTAGCGTAGGACAATGTATGGGGTCGTACCGTATTTTTGCTAACATATGGGCTAGAACTGTAAGAATATGTGGATTGCTCTTAATTTTCTAAGTATCTAAGGGATAAGGCCTCTTATTTAGTGGATCAGACCGTTTTTCCTCAAATAAGGCTGTTGCCCGTGAAAATTGAAGGGCAAACGCTCAAAAATTTACAGTTTTTTCTGAGAGTTTAGTGCCCAACACTCTGAATATAGATTCCATATACATATTTAAAAAAAAAAGAAGAAGAAATTAAATTAAAAATTGAAAAAATGAAATTTGTGGAATTTAGACAGAATCTTCAGGACCCAAATGCCTAAATACCACAAATAAAATGTTTGGTTTCATCATCATATTAGCCATAACATTGCTAAAGAATATGATTTGCGGACTATCACACCATAATAGAGAAAAAATCTGTGAAAAAATCATAAAGTTCAAACAATAAAAACAATATTAAAAAGGAAAGAAACCTTACCCATAAAAAAGAGAAAAAAAACTGGGAAATTTAATCATAAAGTTCACACATATATATATATAAATACAATGTTTCATCATTTCAAACTTTCTGGTAGAATATTCTTTGTGCACGCTGTTCTAAATAAATAAAATAAGAGAATGATAAATTCTACAAGTCTGACATTGAATAATGTTAAAAGGAAGTTATTAGTTTTAAACTTTCAAAAAATCGATTTTTTTGTTTTTCATATTTTTATAAAAAAATATATAGAATTCTGAATCGGACAAAACAAACCGCATGAATAATATTCAAACTGGAACCGAGTCAATTTGAAATTAATATGTATATTTTAACAAAGGTTCCAATTGATTTTAAGTAGCTTCATTACAAAAAGTAAAAAGCTAACTATTACGACTGCCCTGATGAAAGCAAATTCCGGAAAATTTTGGTATATTTTCACCGATCAAGACCCCCAGACCCTAAAACCCAACTTCGTCCAAATGTTGATTCATATATGTAGTTAAAATAAGATCACATGCGCGAAAATAAAAGGAAAATATATTGTAAAGATTAAACACAATAAAATGAAAGTGCAAAATTGAAAAACTATGAATATCTTATGGATTCGTCAGAGGAGCGTCATAAGAATAATTTATAGTAAAGATATGTTATTTCGTCGAATATTGTCAGCATTACGCCTAAAAATGACAATATTAAACTCTTTATAACATATCGACACCCCCGTACAATACTTTTATCTTGTACTTTCTTGAATTTCTTTTACCTTGATTTTCACACAGGTGATTTTATTTTAACTATATCAGCATTCTAATAACAATGCTGCTTCTGCGCATGATTTCATGAATATTATTTTACTTTCATAACCTCTTTATTTATCAGCATTTTTAATACTATTTTTATCAAGTAAAAGGTAAATTTTGCTAGATTATCCAGTATAGCTTAGTTTTAGATGTTTATTTTCTTTTAATTTCATTTTAATTTATATATCTATATCTGATTTTTTTCGTCTTGCGATAGCACTTGTATTTACGAACCGATTTGGATGTGACTAAGCAAGTGTACAGAACTTACCAAGGTCTCGAATGAGTTCGTTGACAAACTTTATCCGCCATCTTGTTTCAAAATGGCGGCCAGCTACAGATTTTAAATTAAAAATCCCTGACGGCTCGGCCTACAGGCACAGGTAGATTTCGAAGACGCAGACCGTGGGGCGCCTGTTTGTCGGGAATTGCGGAAGAAATGATCTTTTTGCGATGATGCTGCAGTTGGAAACGTCTACTTCGAAACCAAACTTGTTTGCAGGCGGAGCCAGCAAGGATTTTTTTTTTTTTTGGCTGTAAGAGTTGGTCCTATAAAAAACATGTCAATATAAAAGTTTTAGATAATATTAAGAGGATTTATCATAAATTTAAGCGGATTTGAAATCTTGGGAATTGACGAAGTTATGATTTTTTTCTTCTAAAACCCCCCTCCCCCCCCCTTAAGGCAATTTTTAATTATATCAAAAATCTGTCATACATAAATTTTCGGCCCTTCTCCTAGAAGTAATAATAACTTCAAACGGATTCGATACGTATCATAAATAAGAAATTATGGGTTTTTTTTCTGTTTTCACAAAAAGTCCCCCCCCCACATTGGTTCGATTTTGCCCATTAACGAACTTGACCGAGATTTTATGTATCAGTTTCGAAAAGATGCGGGAGTTGGAATCGCCTACTTCGAAAAATAACTTGTTTGCAGGTGGAGCCGGCAGGGATTTTTTTGTTTTTAATTTTTTTTTTGCTATAACGGTTGGTCCTATAAAAAACTTGTCAATATAAAAGTTTTAGATAATATTAAGAGGGTTTATAATAAATTTAAGCGGATTTGAAATCTTGGGAATTGACGAAGTTATGAATTTTTTTCTTCTAAAACCCCCTTTCCCTCTCCCCTTAAGGCAATTTTTAATTATATCAAAAATCTGTCATATATAAGATTTTGGCCCTGTTCCTAGAAGTAATAATAACTTTAAATGGATTCGATGCGTATCATAATTAAGAAATTATGGTTTTTTTTCTGTTTTCACAAAAAGCCCCCCCATCCCCCCCCTTGGTTCGATTTTGCCCATTAACGAACTTGACCGAGATTTTATGCCCCTTGATTTTATGTATCAGTTTCGAAAAGATGCGGGAGTTGGAACCGCCTACTTCGAAAAATAACTTGTTTGCAGGCGGAGCCGGCAGGGATTTTTTTTGTTTTTAATTTTTTTTTTTTGCTATAGCGGTTGGTCCTATAAAAAACTTGTCAATATAAAAGTTTTAGATAGTACTAAGATGATTAATAATAAATTTACGCGGATTTGATATATTGTGAATTGACGAAGCTATGATTTTTTTCCTTCTAAAACCCCCCTTCCCCCCCCCCCCTTGGGGCCATTTTTAATTATATCAAAAATCTGTCATACATAAATTTTCGGCCTTTTTCCTAGAAGTAATAATAACTTTAAACGGATTCGATACGTATAATAATAAAGAAATTATGAGGGTTTTTCTGTTTTCACAAAAAGCCCCCTCATTTCCCCCCCCTTGGTTCGATTTTGCCCATTAACGAACTTTACCGAGATTTTATGACCCTTGATTTTATGTATCAGTTTGGAAGAGATTTATGCAGATTTTTTCCAGTTATCGTGGTCAGAAAAAAGTGACATAGATAGATAGATATATAAACTTTTGAACTGGGGGTGGTTTTGGGTTCTGGGAGTCATGATCGGCGTAGATCTGAAATTTTTTTTTAAAATTTCCAACTTAGGTGAGAATGTAATAAGTAGTATTTCTTACGAAATCTACCTAAAAAGTCGTGCAAAAAATTAGCAGTTCTAAAAGTTTGTTCCGTTAATTGCTCGGCTTCGGACGTACAAGGATTCTGGAGCATTTTCTGTTTCGTCTTAAAAAAGGGCTGAGATATAGCAATTTGAAAATCTACGGTGGCTGGCATTTTGAAACAAGACAACAGAGTAAGAGATTCAGCAGTAAGAGAATAAGTAACAAATAAGTGATTCTTCTATAAACGTGTTTAATCTGTGAGTTTTAGCGAATGTTCACGAAAAATTTGTTTTTAATTTTTGTAACGATTTGTTGTGTGTGTGTGTGTGCGTGTTGCTATACTCATAATCTTAAAACTCCACAGTCATACCTGTCAGCATGAACTCGGCAAGCCTGGAGACACTTGGCGAAATATTGCCAAATTTGGCGACCATGTCCTTCGCAAGTTAACAAAACGTAAGCAATACTTTTTCTGCTGTGTCTAAGGGAAAATCTTGATCAAAAAGCTGATTTGCTGAATGCATCATACGATCGTTAAACGAAACAATGTTCATTGTTATTCATACATCGACCGAAAGATCGTGCTGTGTTTAAAAAGAGTTCTTGCTCTGAATTTTGATTTGTTGAGTTAGAAATAAAGGCCAGTTAATATGATGTCATATTTCTAAAATCGTACTAAAATATTTCAGTTTTATATAGATTCTAAAGGTCATAACGTTATTGGGAGTTCCGTTGTCATGCATTTTCTGGCTGTTGCTACGCTTTTCCTGGAGGTAACTCCTTCACACAACCTACACAGAGAACACTTGTTTATTTGAAAAAACTCTACCGTGTGCCATCACAATTTTGGAGTCTGCATGAGAATACATCTTTTATTTCAAATATGGCATCAGTTTTACCATCAGAACTATTCACCCTTTCCAAGATTAGAGCGTTATTTAAGCAATTATTTTTAAAATACCGAGTTTCATTACCTATTTATTATAATTAATTAGAAATTATGTAATTTTCAGAAATATTTTATTTTGTGCATTCTTAGGATATTTAAATAAATAGCAATAGTTCAGTCTTAGGGAATATGACGTCATGACTGATACAGTTATTGTAAAATATTTTATATTCATGGCGGGAAATGCATCTTTTGTTTTCCGAATGAAGTCATTTTCTTCATTGGAAATATTTCGCTTTTCATATTACTTCCTATGATAGATTATTTACTGTTATTTTATTTACATATATTACTTAATATTATTTCTCAATAAATAATCTGTATTCTGTATTCAGTATTCTGTTCTTATATTTTTATATTATTTATATATTTTGAATATATGCACAAAATTTCATAAGAAATTACACAGCAAATTACGAATGGCAGAGAAAAGTATTGACAAAATTTCAAACCAATTTTATTAATTTAAGACATCGCATTGCGAAAATTAAGCATCCATAATGTGATATTTCAATCAACTATTCAAATATTCCATTTTATTTCAGCGAATGTTAAAATATGAAAATCTTTTAAATTTCCACAGAAAAGCATCATCATGTAAAAGAAAATGTTCCATATTTTTCGAACGAATGAACCAAATTCCGAGTACCTCACCAACATATCTACCTAATTACAAGCTAATCGAATGCATTTTTCGGCAGTTATCGCGAGACAAACAGACAGACACACACACCAAAAACGTTTCGGGTCTCCACATTAAACCTCAAAGTGTGCCTCAACTGACGTTGCGGCAATTAATTTTAGTTCCTATGAAAACGTGCTCCATGTACTCTATTGTAAATATATTAAGTAAATAAACGAATCATAAATCCTACGAAAATTTTAATACGAAATAATTAATATCTTACACTGAATAATGAATTATTCAAGTAACTACACACAGTATTTTATCCATTATAATAGAATACATTTCAATTGATTAATATTTTAACGATAATTAAAAAAATGGGATCTTAAGACAAAATTAATTTTCCAAACGCAACGTTAAAATATTTATACTTAATTTTGATAAATATATTTATTTTTTATTAAATGCAGAAAAAAAGTATTATTACATCGAATAAATGCATCTGTTCATCGCACATATTAATAAATCTGTTCTAAATTGTGAATAAATGCTATATTTAATCAAAAGTAATAACGTCAGACTTACGAGATATTAATTAGCGTAAATTTATGAGTTTGTCAGAGGACGTGCAAGGCCCACAATTTTCAAAATTACAAATTACTGCCACCTGTCTAGTTTCTCACATCCTTCATATTCTGAAGCTCTGTTCTCCCCATAACATTTGCGTGACAATGCCTCATTGTAGTCTGATGCGCTTTGGACGTTTGGCACATTACAGTGTTTTATTACCACGTTTTAGACTTTTTATCTTATTTGAAGTAATGACATAATTGTAGTGACACTTAAGTAACTTTTGTAGTACGAAAATTTAATTCTTTTCAACTTGGATGATTTTTTTTTCACATATACACAGTAAAAATGACAAATGTTTCTTAATCTACGAAAATATAATATAATTACGAATAAATTTATAATATAAACTCATCCTTGTTAACCATGATTCTGAAAAATGTTTCTTTATCTTTAGAAACCTCATACATCAATGACATTTCGAGATTTAAAGAATCATTTGTAAAAACAAAATTGCTCTTGCTGCCCGTAAGTTTCGAAACGTTTACGAGTAGCTTTTAAAGTGTATTAATCAGTTTTCTAAGACCTGAAGACAGTTTTTTCCGATGCTATCCATTCTCAAGTAAACATTTTCATGTTCAACAAATATGTTTAACAGACAAACATGCAAAATTAACAGTGTTTTCATGACCATTAAATTTAAGATTATTTCTTTACTCTTTCATGTAAAAATTAACGTATGCAGCTCAAAACGTTTACCTGTGAATTGATGACATTCGAAAAACAGGTATTCCAGGCTGAGGAAACTGATTAATACACTATAAAAACTATTCGGAAAAGTTTTTGAAAAATACAGGCAGCAAAAAATACTTTGCTTCTATAAATAATTCTTTAAATTTTGGAAATATATCGGTTTCTGGAGATTCAAAAGACAATGGAACACGCTTTTCGGAATGTCGAATAACTCAGAAGATTATATTATATTTTCGTTCGTGGTTATAGTATATTTTCATAAAATAAGAAACATTGGTCATTTTTTTACAGTGCAGAGTGACTCCAGGTTATTGGTAAAAATGCACTTATATTTATAGTCTGTTACTTTTGTAATAATATACAGTAATATATATGCTGTACAATTTAATATACTGCATTATCCCTTAAATCCGCAAAGCTTAAAACCAGAGGTTGTGCAGATTTTAGAATTTTGCGGATATCTGGTCACTGTTTTGTTTACATTTTTTAAACAATAATTTGAATTTAATAATGCACTCGAAATTATAATGGATGATTACAATAAAGTAAAATAATAAAAATTAAGAACAATTTAAATATTAAAATTAAAGTTCAAGTAAATAATTAATAATGCATAACTAAATATGCATAATAATGTTGAGATAATTTTTTTTGAATTGTTCAGTGAAACTCGCCTTATAAATGTACACTCATAATTCACATCAAAATCTTAAAATAATAAAGTTTTATTTCATGTTTATGTTTAGCCATACTTAATAACCAAAAAAGCTTGATTAATACATAAATTATTTGGTAAAACTATCGCGATCGACACTGATATCAGCACTATCTGTATTTTTTTTCAAAAATAAATGTATACTTCCTTCATGAGAAAACATGAGTTGAATCATATTAACCAGAACTACATATTAAAATGTGTACAAAATGATATAAAAATTAAGAAAACTTGAATTTTACACCTGCATCTTAACTGTAAGTTTCATTGTTTTAATCGGAAATAATGTGCGGATTTTAGGAATATGCGGATTTTAAGGTGGCGGATTTGAGAAATTCTACTGTTTGGTGTAAAATTCAAATTTTTCACACTGTATTTTTGACCGAATAAGGGAATTGCGATTCTGGTTTCAAATAGAATTTTTGGTAGTCATTCAAATTGAAATATTTTTAGAACTAAAATATCTTTCATTAATTTAAAGCATTTCACAATAAATGTTGCCTTTATGCAGAAAAACTTTAATACGTAAAGAAAATGGGAGAACAAAATATAATTAAAAAAGTAAATGCCGATATTTTCGCCTCGTACAGTTAACTTATTAAAATATTAGCGACGTAACGTATAGCTGCTATTTTTTCTTTAAAAGTTTTTAAAAATTGCCCCATCTTTGAAAATTGAATTTACGAAAATGCAGCTTGTATTTAAGCTTGTATTTTTGCTTGTATTTAAGCTACAATATTTTTGTACATGATGCTTTAAAAACATTTTTTATAAAAACAAGAACGGAAAACCATGTATCATGCTAGATTATAAAAAATTTTCTAACATATTAAGAGAACATTTTTAAGAAATTTCATTTTTTCGTACAATGAAACGAGCTATCTGAATAAGCAATTTAAATAAGATGCACCGCACCGTAAACTATTATTCTCCATAGACCATAATGTAAGAGAATTATTTTGTCTGCCCCTCCTGTAAACGAATTATAAATGCTACACACTTCATTTTCAGTAGTGAACATTCTATAGTAAACCTTATTAATATATAAAAATTGCATATCAATCTGAGTATATTTACACGAGTTAGAGTACGGACAGACAAACTGAATTCATAAACACTTTTCACCTATGTGGGAAAGCGTTAAACATGTAGTAAAGTAATGCTTTAAAAAAATCTCAAATTATATTTGCATACAAATACAATAGTGTTGATGGAAATTAAATGATCAAAGAAAATAGGGTAAGTACATAACACAGACCTCCATAAATTTGATATGGCGGAAATTAGTTATGTCAAGCTTCTCATACGTTAAGACTGCAGCTAATGTGTTGAATCCGTTCATGCTACCGTTACTATGGTAACTGATTTATCAAAACCTGCTAATGCTAAACTGTTTTGATTAATTACATAACAAACTTATGCGGATGAATTACATTTTCTTTTATATGTTAAATAAAGTAAAAATATCCAATTTTTGCAAATGGAAATATATTTTAACAATAGTTTTCTTTTGTTATAAGATGCAATGCTTCAACATTAAACATCCTATAATCACCTTGCAACCATTCTGTATATAATATAATCCTATATAATAGTTTTCGAGTTTAAGCTTTGAAGAACTTAACGAAAATAATTATATTATACCAGAGTTTCTGAACCTTTGGGATTTTTCAGATACAGTGGGTATCCTGATATGGTCATGCTAGAGTTTATTAATTTTCCCTGCCGTCATATTGAAAAGAGGAAAACTGTTTTATTTTTTTTAACGTTCTCAGGTTAATCTTTCAGGTTAGACTTTCATGAAAAAAAATATTCATCCCCCATGAAAATAGTTTTACTAGTCCAAAAAACAGAATTTCAACTAAGTGGCTATGTCAGGAACATGTGCACATAATATGACCACCATTGTTCCATGTACCACAAATCGTGATTTTCTTAAATTTAAAATTACTGTTCCGCTAAAATAAATAGTGTAGGTGTAAAATAAATAAACATCATACTCAATAATTCAATAATTCTTTTTGTTATTCAAAAGTGGATTTGAAACAGGATATTTGATAGAAAATGAAGTTGTTTACAAAATTTACAAAACAATTTAAGATTTTATTTGCAAAAAAAATGTCAAATGTCACACTTTACAAATTTTGTTAAAAGAAATTACGTTATGTATCACAACTGGAAGAAATTAAAGTGTTTTTATCCTAGGTTTGCATGGTGCACTTGACATGGCTACCTGGATGGTCATATCAGGAGCACGTCAGATTTCACGAAAATCGTTTGATATTGAACAACTCGTAAAATATACACCATAAACGACAACACTAATTCATAGAGCATTAAAAACTAAACAGAATATGATGATATTGATTAAAAAAAATATTTTAAAAACGTGCATAAAAAAGACTTATCAGATAAAAAACAAGACGCGATCACACAAAAAACATAAAATATGAATTTGGTATCAAATGACACCTATGTCACTGAAACTCAATGCCACTCAAAGACAGGAGAAACATCTTCATTTAGATAAGGCTTTTACAAACCTTTTTTCAATAATATTTCTACTTTTTAGTTAAATTTATCTGCATTGTCTTTTTTTGCGATTAGGGATCACTTATATAACGATAGCATTAATGTATCTATGAAATTTTTAGCTGTAATCTGTTCATATGTAAGAAAAGTTAGTAAAGTACCTATGTTGTTCTAATTATTTTATTGTACTAATTGTAATTTTACTGTATTTGTATTGCATGTAATTGTTTTGTAAGTAATGGTATTTGTATTATATGTAATTGTATTTGTATTGTATGTAATTGTATTTGTTTTGTTTGTTAATTGTATTTGTATTGTTCGTGATTGTATTTGTATTGTATGTAATTGTATTTGTATTGTAAGTAATTTTATTTGTATTGTATGTAATTGTATTTGCATTGTATGCAATTTTATTTGTATTGTATGTAATCGTATTTGCATATTGTATTTGTATTGTATGTAATCGTATTTGCATATTGTATTTGTATTGTATGTGATTGAATTTATATAGTATATAATTGTCTTGTGTTTTGCCAAGATCATGGGCTTTTGTTTCCTATAAACTTTTGTGTTAGGGCTCCGAGTAAGTGCTCTGTATTCTGTGCAACCTCTTTTACTTGAGCAAATATTTTCGCGACCTTGTATTTAGACAGTATACATAAATTGGTATGCGAACTGAAACATTTTCTGAAAATAAATCAGAAAGAAAATCTATTTCAAGATGTTTCTTTGGCAGAAATACGAATATAAATTTAACTATCATTAGTGATAAAACCAAATATTAATACCAATGGAAATAATAAAATTTTGTGAAGTTAATGATTTTGATAAGAAGAGAAAGAAGAGAAGAAGAGCTTTGTGAACTACATCCGAAGTGGATGAGCTCTAGTCGTTGCAACTCGCAAACTCGGAGGTCAAATTGTCAATTCTAATTCGAAGATCTAAAAGTTTTCCATAATCTCCATAATTGATAAACTACTTGATCGAATGACTTTCCGTTTGCTATCCGATAATAAAATTTAAAGGAGAATCCAAACATGACATGTTGTCAAAATTTGGTGTTCCTGCTAAACATTTCAAAGTTTGATACAATTTCAGTAAGAAGGCAACCCCTAAGCAAAATTATTGGATATGAGAAAAAAAGTAGACGTTATTACTAACCGATTGGTGTCAATCGCATTATATACAATGATTTGCAGCAAAGTTAGGTGCCGGTATCCTTTTTTCCCCGACTGTACAAAAGAAACGGCCTATAGCTGCTTATTTGGATGCTTTTTGCAACTTTGAATGTATAGAGCCATGTTCGGGCAAAATTTTAATTATTTTTTAATTTGCTTAAACAAAACTTTCAACCATGGGAACCATCGCCATCCTAACCGTACTGTCGTAAGTCAATTAGTTGATTTTTTAAATTTTAAAATGTGTCAATAACTTTTGCCCTACCTAGTATATCTAAACTAACACGCTTCTTATTTTAATAATGAATTCCAATTCTATAGTAACCCTTTTCACTCCAATTTAATCAAAATTTCTAATGAAGCTTTGTGTTTCATTTGGAATGAAACACATAATATATATGTATATGGCTGTTATTTTCATTTTCAGTAATTGAAATAATGTATTTCGAAGAAGAATTTTTTCTTCTTTATGATTGATGTTCCTAATCATCAAATTTGATTGCATCGCTAAATTTTGAAGAAAACTTTGTCAGAAAATAGATTTCCTAACACAATCAGATATTTTAATAAACAGTTTTAAAAAATGCTTCAAATTTTATGATAAGCACACGCTTCATTAGGGTAATGTGTTTAGATAATGGGAACGTACCATAGAGATAATAATTCCGTTACAAAATACGATTAATCATTTTTCGCATCATGCTATACAATATCTGTTTAGTTTACTAAAATTATGGACATGTCAAAAAGATTAGAATAAAGTATTTTTGAAATCAGCTTTATCATAATTTATTGCACACAATATTTCTATTTTTACGTCAGTTTTCCTGAAAATAAGACACGTTTAATTCATTTCAAGGATCTTTTTTATTCGGCAGAACATAGTAATCATTTTTTAAATAGAGCTTGATACAAAATGAAAATAATAGTGACTAATGAGGAATCTTTCTATAAGCAAATCCTAATAAAATTTCAATAGGTTGGCACAAAAGTTGATAACACTTAATTTTGATTTGAGACATGTGACCTGTAGTCCAGTGACACATAAAATTCAAAGAACCAACGCAACTAAATGTCAAATTTCCAGTTCGTTCCCCGATGATAAAAAAAAAATTCATCTCAATTAACGATTATGGAAAAAGGGCTGAAAACTATCCAGTAAAAAACCCCTTCTGTACTTATCCTTTATTCAATTTCTTAGTACTTATTGGTTATCCTGACTCCACGAGACAGACAAAACAAAAAGTACGGAAATTTCTTCAAAGATAAACGAAAAACAAAAAAAAAATCACAAAACAAAAAGAAGCAATCAATCTCTTAAAAAAAAAGAGAGAGACACGTTCTTATCCTCTCCCCCCTCCCCCTTGAACCCTTGGAGTACTTTCGCCCAAAATTTTTAATCTTCCACAGTCCTAATCCATTACACAACAGTTGTAACAACTTGTTTTCTTTCAGGAGCAGGGTATACATTTACCATAAATGCCACGACTTTTTTTGGCGATTAAAAGCAATAAGCAACTCTGTCAAAGGGATTTTTTTCTTTTTCGATGCAATAATTTTTGTCTCGAATTTTACTTACGATGCATTTTTTTCACATATACAAATTTATGGCAACCGATTATTTTTAAAGAAAATTAGAGCAGTGAACGGCGAGCAAACAAACAGACAAATATTCCTCTTTTGGATCTAAATGCAATTCGAATCACATGCAGTTGGGACAACAAGAGAAGTAAGCGGCAAACAAACAGACAGACAAATGTTACTCTTTTAGATCCAAACGCAATTCCAAATGCAATTCCATGACACCATCATGAAGTTCTTTAAATCAAAGCGAGTTCTTTAAATCAAAAAATTAAATAAATTGTGAAAAATCAGAGTACTCGTTCAAATGTTATGTGCGAATGCATGTAAAAGAAAAACAGTTATTGTCAAAGAGAATAAGCTTCTGTTTCTTTTTCTTTCTTTCTTTCTTTTTTTTTTTATGTTAGTTTAAAACATATCGCGTGATGTAGATATAACATCCAATTTAGAGAAATTATTTCTAGTATTATTTATATTGTAAACTAGTCGTTGGAGTCCACCGCAATACTTACCCATCATGGATATGCATAATATAAAATATGAAAATAAAACATGTGTAAACTATTTATAAAATGTATTGCAATTCAAATAAAATCCTTGCTTGATGACGTCATAAACTTTAAATGCTCTATGACTGAATTGCGTAAAGGAAACATCCTTATAACTCCAAAAATGATAATCATATTAACTATGAGTTGACTGCGTAGGATTAAGCGTCTTATTTCCAATTAAAATATATCTTTGAATTGAAATTTGAATGAAATACAGTTTCATGAAAAATCGAAGAGTGTGGCAGATAGGATTATAAATATATCGACCACTAATTATTATTAATCAATATTTATGCAAAATTTATGTTTTTTTTATTGTCCTTTATATTCACTCTTTAAAATAAACAATTTCGAAAATTTTTATATGCCTTTTATGAGAACGAATATTTCGAGAGTCCGAAAAAGAAATATTTCCGGATAATCGAGGTTACTGAAATTCAATAAGCTTCTTCTCACTATTACATACTAAATACATACCAAAATTTCAAGTCTCTATCTCAATTTGTTCTGGAGATAGAGCGTTTAAAGACACACAGACAGACTGGCGGCATTTTTTTTCTAAAAATATGTTTTTCGGAATCGTCTGAAACGTGTATGAAATCGTGTCTGAAACGTGTAAATTCGTCAAAAATTTTTTTTTTCGCTTTTTAAAACGATCACAAGACTTACCCTATACCTACGTACGATAGGTAAGTAATAATTAATAAATAACATTTAACAAAACTACCATAAATTATTAGAACAAAAATCATGTCAAAAATAAAGCCGAGGTTTTTTAAGACAAATGGTTCTATTGACATGCGTCTTGGAAAGACCATATCATTAATATTGGAAGCTTATGCCTTTTATTTTTAAACAATACTTTAACATAAATCGTAAAACTTCTTTGATGTCAATTTTAATATATTTTATTTTAGACAGACGGAAAAGAAAATGATAATAAGTTTGCCCTTTTTTTATGTACTATACACTTGAAAATATAATAAACTTGAAGATATAAAGATCAAAGTTTCAGGGAAAAAAAATCAAATGCTACAAGACAATTTTTCGTTAATAATAAGATACCGCTTCAACCTTACACAGGAAAGGTAAGTTTTTAGAAATGTCATCTGTTCGTTTCGCACGAGGCTTTGACTTTGTGTGAGAGCTATGAATAAATCATGTTTGTTTTTGCGAGAAATGAATGAAGCAACAAGATTGAAGATGATAGATTACATGGACTGTGTTTGCTAGTCTTTTAAAAAAATATATTTTGTCTCCTTAAGTGACACTTTTTTTATGCGAGTTTATTACTGACCTGCCATCTGAATTATCATGCTGGAAAGAAACTGTGTATTTTCTGTGTTTTCTGTCTTGCATGAGTTCATGTAAATGTTGGAGAATATATAATTAATTTATAAAAGCGTGTGTTACTGTTTCTTTGTTAATATTTTATGTTACAATGTAAAATCGGTTAAAAATAACGAAGTTTTATGTTGCGACGTGAAGGTCCAATCTACAGTCAAAGGATAACTCATTTATGTGAAACAAGTTTTATGTGAAACAAGTATGGAACTATTTAATTTCGCTTTTCAAGCTCATGCGCGTAAAGGCTCTCTTACATATTAAAGAAAAAGTTCTGTAGCATAAATAAAATTGTTTTAGATAAATGAAAGTTTTAAAATGTAATTTCTTCTGCATTCTTAATAATGTGACATATTTTGAAATAGTTGTAAGATTGTAAATTTTTGTATGTAAGTATGCATGTATGTTTTATGTATTGTATGATGTATGTAAGTATGCATGTATGTTTTATGTATTGTATGATGTATGTAAGTATGCACGTATGTTTTATGTATTGTATGATGTGTGTGAGTATGCGTGTATGTTTTATGTATTGCATGATGTATGTACTCTGCAAATTCCCAGCACATATTGGGAACACATTTGTTACACTTTGATTAAAAAAAGTGTTCCAGTTACCTTAATGTGTTCCGAATATGCCCCGCTATAAAGAAAGTGTTCTGAAAGAATACCGAAAGTGTTCTGCTCAGGGTATTTGTTAAATCTAAACTTGGGAACACATTTGAGAACGAATTGGGAGCACACTTGGGCATACTTGTGAAATCATCGCTTTCAAAAAGTGCGCTAGAAAGTGTGCTGAACAAAATAAGTGTTCTCAGAAGTATTCTAAAAACTGTTCCAAAAAGTGCGCTTCAAAGTGTATTAAAAAAGGTGACAAAATAAGTGTTCTGAAAAGTGTATTAAAAAAGGTGACAAAATAAGTGTTCGGAAAAGTGTATAAAGGTTTGCAGTGTAAGTATACAATATGTATGTGAGTGAGTAAGTAAAAACGTAAGTTTTAGTAAAAATGTTAGTAAGTACTACTATATCTATTACTGAACAGACTATATGAAAGTGTCCAAAAATGATTTTTAATAAAATTATTATTATTCCAATAATGATTTTAATAGCCTATATGAGAAGTTATATTAATAAGTAAAATATAAATATTACTGAAGAAAACTTTTATTTATAAAAGTTAAAGAATTTACATGTAGTTATTTTTGAAAATTATAAGTTAAATGGAAACAGAAGGACTCGATATAAAATAGCCACATGGATCGAAATTATTCATAATCAATGCATTAATGCTTAATTTTCCATTTATATTAAATCTTATTGAGAGATGAAACTTTCTAGTAAAGAGAAACAGGAAACGAACTGTATGCATGATTTGAGGATACCCTCTCTAAATTTCGTACTGGCGATGAGTAGATCCTTTCATTCACGGATATGATTAAATGAAGCATACTTTGGAAGCGAACTGCCTCGGAGCACTACCCGCATCAATTTAACCTGTTACAGGTCTTCAAAGAGAATTTAATTTAAAATTGTGATTCTGGACTCAATCGATATTTTCAATCGATTCACAGCATGTAGGCTCGCTGGTAGGAATGAGAAAGCTAATCACCGTATCGGATTGGCAGCTGGGCTGCCGATTCCACATATGTGTCCCTTTTCTTGATAAAATGACAGAGGAACAAACATTTAAAAGAAAGAGAACTTGAAGTTTGAGTTGCAGAATGTGTCAGGAGCACCACAGATGTCCCGGAGTAAAAGGAAAAGCGCATCTTTTGGAAGCGAAATCGCATGGAAGTGGAAGTAGAAGTCGAATTGGTGTAAATTGAAATACAGCTTTTTGATTTGTTGAGAAGCTTTTGATAGTGGGAAAACTTATGTTCTGAGATAAAAAGAAGCAGTTAAATATTTTGACTTTCGCAGTTTATGGATAAAAGGAAATCGAGAAAAATAAATCTAATAAGAGAATTTTTTTTATAGTATGAAAAGATTATAACTGATACTTTATTCATATTGAGACATCTAAAACAATGACTACAATATATATTATATATTTTTTTAAAGAATTAATTCGAAAAAGATGATTATGAATAATGTCTGTAAATTTTTACAGCAAAATAAAATTTTTTGATTCGTGGAAGCTTTTGATAATAGAAAAACTTATGTTCTGGGACAAAAAGGGAGCAGTTAAATATTTGAAATTTGATATTGATAAGTTAAATATTTGCGATTTTGAATTTCGCAATTTATGGATAAAAAGAAATTGAGAAAAAAGAAATTAATAAAAGATGTATTTTTGAAAAATGAAAAGGTTATAAATGATACTTTATTGATATCGAAGCATCTAAAACAATGACTAAAAATATTTTATAGATTTTTTTTAGAATTAATTAAAAAAAGATGATTATGAATAATTTCTGTAAATTTTTACAGTAAAGTAAAGCTTTTGATTTGTGGAAGATTTTGATAATGGGAAAACATGTGTTCTAGGATATAAAGGAGCATTTAAGTATTTTGACTTAAAAATAAATTGAGAAAAAAGAAATCTAATAAGATATTTATTTTTGAAATATGAAAAGATTATAACTGATACTTTATTGACGATGAGACATCTAAAATAATGACTAAAAAATATTTTATATATTTTTAAAGAATTAATTGGAAAAAGATAATTAGGAATAATGTCTGTAAATTTTTATAGTGAAGTAAAGCTTTTTGAATTGTGAAATCTTTTGATAATTGGGAAAATTATGTTATGTGGTTAAAAGGCGCAGTTAAATATTTTCACTTCTGTAGTTTATGCATAAAAAGAAATTAAGAAGAAAGGAATCCAATAAAAGACTGAATCTAGAAATATGTAAAAAAGAAATTGTGAAAAAATAGATCTATTAAGAGGTTTATTTTTGAAATATGAAAAGATTGATACTTTAGATTGATACTGATAACTAATATGATTGATACTGATAACTGATACTTTATGGACGATGAGACATCTAAAACAATGATTGAAACGGTTTTGAACTCGAATTAACTAGAAAACGATAATTAAAAATAATATCTGTAATTTTTTACAGCGAAGTACAGCTTTTTGATTTGCAGAAATTTTTGATAGTTGAAAATCGTATGTTTTAAGAAATAAAGGAGCAGTTAAATATTTTGATTGGTGCAGTTTACGGATAAAAAGAAATTGAGAAAAAATAAATATAGAACAAAATTAATCTAGAAATATGAACAAATTACAATTCAGATTTTATTAATATTGATACATCTAAAAGAATCATTGATGAACAATTTATATTTTTCTCGCTTTTGAAAAAAAAAATGAAAAAGATGCTTAGGAATAATAAATCCGATCTATAAATATTTTAAATTATGTACAGCTTTTTGATTTATTGAAGCTTTTGATAATTGAGATACTTACGTTCTCGGATAAAAAGAAGAAATTTAACATTTTGACGTTTACATTTTATGGATAAAAAGAAGTTGGAAAAAGAGATACGCTTAAGTGATAGAAAAGATCTAGAAATATGCACCGATTATAAATGAGATTTTATGAATATTGATACATCTAAAAGAAGGACTGATGAATATTTTATAATTTTACCGCTTTTTGAAAAATAATTAAACGGAAAACGATGATTTTGAATAATAAATCTGTTCTGTAAATATTTTAAATGAAGTACAATTTTTGATTTATTGATGCTTTTGATAGTTGGGATATTTACGTTCTGGAAAAGAAGAAGCAGTTTAATATTTTAACTTTTACAGTTTATGTATAAAACAAAGTTGAGAAAAAGAAACACGTTTAAGAGATTTAATCTAGAAATATGTATCGATTATAATTCCGATTTTATGAATATTGATTATCCAAAACAAGAGTAATAAATATTTTATATTTTTCCGCTTTTGAACATCAATTAACTGGAAAACAATGATTATGAGTAATAGATGTTATCTTTAAATATTTAAAGTGAAGTACGCCTTTTGATTTATTGGAACTTTTTCAGTTAAGGAGATTTTATCTTCTGAGATAAAAATGGATACATTTTCTTGTAGCAAAAACTGTTAAATATATTTACTTTTACATTTTATGTATGAAAATTTACTACGGGAAATGAAACACGACTAAAATATTTAATCTTTGAATATTTACAAATTTTCATTTATATCTCATTTATATTTAGATGCGATCATTGCATCTAAAATAATAACTGATATATATTTCATCGCTTATGCCATAAGAATGAACTAAAAATGGCAATAATAAGTAATGAATTTGATCCATAACTATTTACAATACATATATGAAGATGGCCAACGAACTCTCTGGAAACCGTGGTATGACCTGTACAGATGCTTTGTCACATCTACATCGGCGTATAAATGCGAGTGCTATAGTATGCCAAAAATTATATATATATATATATATATATATATATATAATATATATACATGTGTGTGTGTCTGTTTCAACATTTGAATGGAGGGTGGTGTTTTGGGGTCTGAGGGTCATGATCGATGAAAATATACCGAAATTACTTTCCTCCGGGTGGCTACAACAGGTAGCTTATTCTTACTTTTTTTTATAATGGAAGCTATTTAAAAGTATGAAAATCAAACATCCGTTTAAAATTTATCTGAGGATCATGATCGATGAAAATATACCGAAATTACTTTCCTCCGGGTGGCTACAACAGGTAGCTTATTCTTACTTTTTTTTTATAATGGAAGCTATTTAAAAGTATGAAAATCAAACATCCGTTTAAAATTTATCTGAGGATCATGATCGATGAAAATATACCGAAATTGCTTTCCTCCGGGTGGCTACAACAGGTAGTTTATTCTTACCTTTTTTTTTTTTATAATGGAAGCTATTTAAAAGTATGAAAATCAAACATCCGTTTAAAATTTATCTGAGGGTCATGATCGATGAAAATATACCGAAATTACTTTCCTTCGGGTGGTTACAACAGGTAGCTTATTCTTACTTTTTCTTATAATGGAAGCTATTTAAAAGTATGAAAATCAAACATCCGTTTAAAATTTATCGGTGGACATACTCGTACACAGAAGGAAAAAAAGAAAAATATACAAATGAGTTTTATGATTTTCTGCGTTGGAAGTTCGCTAATAATATTATATTAAATGAACATATTTTACAACAAAACTTCTTTGCAAAAAAGATGCGAAAATACTTCTTATAAAAAGCTTTTCTTACATCTGTGAGTTGCACGAAAGTGGAAATAGTATTCTGGAAATTTTATTTCGATATAGGCATCATTTTCATTTACCTCAGGGTAATCTTTGAAAAAAAAAATATATAGCATTTTCTTATCACAAGTTATTTACATTTATATTTTCAGGAACTACTTAAGTGTCTTCAAAACATTTTCTTCCACCCTTATATTGATTCTTTCAGATTTTTAAAGTTGTGATGCGCTTTTTTACAAAAGTTTTTCGTTGTATTTCAAAATGAACTTTCTTAATGTTAGACGATTAGCTTATGGATTCTTAATACATCAGCGATTCTCATACTTTCTTGACTTTATCCAACAAACAGCGGGTTAGAAAGTTGGAATTTTTTGCAGCTAAGTTAAGAAATTGTAAATAATTTTCGGAACACTAATCATGCCAATAAAAATTCGCTAAACATCGGTGCGTGTGTGTAACACATCCGAATTTTTATTAAGAGACGGAGTTTTCTTTATCGCTTGTCGAATAGGATTGCTTTTCAGTAACACTATTGCTTTGTATTTCCAAACCCTTCTAGGTTAGATTATTAACATTTTATTTATAAAATTGTTGAGTAGACAACAAATGCTGCACGAGGAATAAAAAAAAAAAAAAAAAAAAAACCACACACACACGAAGAAACGGGCGAAGTACAGTAGAAAAAACAGAATAAAAATATTGAATAGACTAGCTGATTTCGTTTTGGATTAGAATACAAAAACCGATCCTACGTCCGATGCAAATAACCGTACGGAGTTAAAAAAAAAACTATTAAATTGTCTGAAGAAAGAAAGCACCAAGAAACCGTTTGTCAGGTAATAGAAATAAGAGAAAACTTTTGTTACAGATACCATAAAAATCTGACCGATGATATCGTTTTGACCAATCGGAACGTTTCAGATCGAAAATGCGTAGTTGCTTTCTAATTACGCCAGTTTTTTGTTCTTGTCGAAAGATCTTATTTTATGTTATGTTCCAAAATGATATTGCCATGTTTTAAAACTATTTTATGATATATTAAAACCTCAGAGTAACCATACTCTGAGATTAAAACTATTTTAAGATTGTCTTTTATTTATACGGTACAATGTTGATTTAAAAAAAAAAGCATTTACAAATTTTACTTCTAATGTACAAAAATGTATATCTATGTTTATTTACTCTTGCTTATGATGCTTTTTAGAATATTTTATCTATGAATACAAACACGTTTGTCTGAGGATTTTTCACGCAACTATCCTGTTGTCAGTTATTCCTGGAAATTCAAATGTAATTATAAAAACTACATATATATTTAAGAAACATGATTTTTCTGTATATGAACCAGAATATTGTTTGGCGCTTATCTTTTAAATAAACATCCACAATCCATGATTCGTAGCTCATCTGTAATAATAAAGATAATTGTTTGTATCTATCTGTGTATGTAGGTGTGGCTAAATGTTCTGAAGAGACCGACACGCAGAGCTGCAAGAATGGGGAGGAAGGTAACATCTGAATGTCTGACGCTGTTATACACCTCGAGGCCAGTTTTTAAATTTAATTTTTTTTGCAATTTTTAGTGATTTTTTGTTCCGTTTCGAAATGATTTTTTTTATCACATTAGTAAAATAAATACTGTTTGAATCTTATGCCAGGAAATTTTTATCTATGCGATTTTTGATTTTCTAGCGATTTTTTCATGCAATTTTTAGTGTCTTTTCCTTTTTCGTGTCCATTTTTTGACATTCGTAAAATAAATCCGGTGTTAATATTTTAGCTCATACAGTAAATTTTGTTCTCTGCAATTTAAAATTTTTTATCTCTTTTCCTGTAATTTTTAGCTTTTTTTCTCGCTTCCCGGCAATTTTTTCACATTAGTAAAAGTAGTCTGGTTAGATGGTAGCTGTTACCATTTAACTGAATATAGTAAATTTTGTCCTCTTTTCAATACAATTTATTAGGAATTCGTACCCCGAATTTTGAATTTTTCGCGATTTGTTTATGCAATTTTTAGTTTTTGTTGCATATGATGCGATTTGTTTGACATTCTTAAAATAAATCAAGTTTCAATCTCTTATTCCAATATAGAAAATTTTGTTATCTGCGGTTTTTGAATGTTTAGCGATTTTTAGCGGGTTTTCGCGTTTAGCGGTGATTTTTACATATTAGTAAAAGGAATCCCACTTCAATATTTTGTCCTATTTTTAATAATGTTCTTTAAGAGTTTGTACGGAGATATTTTTATGCGATTTGTAGAGATTTTTCTCATTTCACGGGGATTTTTTGACATTAGTAAAATGAATGCTGTTTCAATCCTTTATCGCAATGTAGTAAATTTTGTCTTCTGAGATTTGGCACACATCTTTTAAATAAACATCCATCTATAATTCGTAGCTCATCTATAATAATATAGATAATTTTTTCTTTATGTCTGTGTGTGTGCTGTGTTCTGTAGAGACCGCCGCGCTCAGAACTACACGCTACGGCAGGCAGTGGAGCCCACAACTCCAGCTTCATTTGGGATAGCCGACCAGCAAAGCCGGTGAAACTCCGCTACTTAAAAATATAATTTGGGTATAAATATAAAAAAAGGGATAAGTATAGATTAAGTAATTTTTATTTATATGCAGTGAGAGGCTATAAAAAACAACTTCAGGCTACATTTAAGTCATTTATAGCATACAACTTTTAAATAAATATTGCGCAAAAAGATTATGTGATATGATTTAGGTAAAGCGGTTTCGCACATTTTAAGGAAAAAATGTATTTATTTTAATAATTTATTAACACAAAGTTCTACGCATTTTTTATTGTATTATTATTATGTTTTTTAAATGGTGAAATAAAATTTACAGAAAGCTCTATTATACAGTATATTAATAATATTTCATATAAGTTATTTTGTAAAATTCATCTGAATTCATATGATAATTAAATTAAATATCTTCGTTTATTCCTGTAAAAGTAAAAAAAAGAAATAGTTTCATAAAATAACTGTCTTTTTTACGCTATTTTATTTCAAAAATTTTCATTATTAATTACTTTAAAAATTAATATATATATATATATTGAAGCTGAATAAATCATTTAATACACAAAGAAAAAATATAATATTACTAAGCTAAATATTACTATAATATTTCATACAAGTTATTTTGTAAAATTTCGTCTTACATCTGAATTCATATGATAATTAAATTCAATAACTTCGTTTATTCATGTAAAAAGTAAAAATAAAATATATATATATTTCATTAAATGACTGTATTTTTTACACCATTTCTTTTCAAAAATTTTCATTATTAATTACTTCAAAAAATCAAAATATATATTGAAGTTGAATAAATCATTTAATACAAAAAGAAAAATATATAATTTTACTAAGCCACGAGTACCTCTTACCTCTTACTGATTTATTTGATTCAACAGAATTTTTAGATTTTATAAGTGAAGAGAAATCAAATTGCCAAGTAAATCTATTTTAATAATAGCATATTTCATCTCCGACCACATGCTAGTTTTTGCCTTTTATTAATTTTATCATTATAAATGTTAACCGACGAATACATTAAAAAATTCCACTTGTCATTCAGATATTATTTTACCATTATTAATCTTTCAATGTTCATTCTTTTATCGAACAACTTTTAATGAAATTAATCGTTGTTAGCTTGATAAGAGAAAAAAAATTTGAAATCAGTTAGTTATTCATTCTTTTATTCGAATCTTTCTATAGCCTGTATTTTAAACCGTTACATGCATTGGGGGAAAAATGAAAGAAGAGGAAACTGGTTAATTTATAAAAATGGAGTTAATTCTTGTATGGGTTGGATATGCTTAGAATCATTTCTCAATGGTTGGTTGGTTAGATTTTGAAAAGAAGTAGAAGCACTTGTAAATTAAAACGAATGAAATGTGAAAAATAATTACACATATTATTATTTTTTCAACCTGTAATATTTAATTTTTTGTTACTAGAAATTCTAAGAACAGAAGTTTTGAAGTAAACTGTTAAGTAATTTATACTATAATTGTCATAGATTCACCAAAATTATTTTATATATATATATTTTTTAATTTATTACATCAGTTGAGTTTAAAATTTAAATAAGGATTGCGCATTTTACTTTAAAATAATAAAAATCGAGTATTTTTTTTCATATGACTTAGTTATGAACTTTGAATTTTTGAAACTGAGTCATGAGTATGAATTTAAAAAATGATTTACAATTTACTGTCCACTTACAAATCTTGACTGAATACACATGTTAAAAATTAGCTTTTTAAGATTAAAATATAGACTTATTTGACATCTGAGAATGAGGCATAACTTATTTTAAGAGATATACTAAAAAAAGGACTAAAATTTGCTAAGTCCATAACTTTCTTCATTTTTTGAAGGGACAAAGTATAAATACAGTCAAACTCGATTCATACCAGAATCAAGGTAATTAAAAACGTCTTCGTATCAATTGTTAGTCGTAATATCCGCAAAGATAATAAAAATCTTAAAACACGCACATAAATAAACTAATTCCTACAATTAATTAATCCAATTATCTCAATGCTAAAATTAACTTAACCTCACAAAGTAAACATAAGACATTCAGTTTTACCTTTGTGATTGTCATTTTCTTTAGAAGGGTCTTTTATTTAGACAAAATCCAGTACTGAAGTCAAAACATATAAAGAACTAGTAATTCCAAAATACATGAACGACATACATTAATGCAATTGATCACTTCCCTTTTCCTCGGAAAAATTCGGTTAACATTGTAATAATCACTGCAATTTTTGAACTATTGAATTCACCAATCCTGTTCATTTTAACAGTGCATTAATATGCTTTAAAAGTTGGGTTAATATGGCTCAGAGTTCAGATTTAAAAACTATACAAATAAATGTTTCCTTTCATGCTCCTTCCTTTCCTTAGCTCAGCTGTAAATTTTACAAATGGGAGGTATTTGAAACGTCCTTCTTTCTTTCCTTCTTTCAAGCAGGGCTGCGGAGTCGGTGGGAAAAATGACCGACTCCGACTCCGACTCTGACTCCTGAAATTTTAAAGGAACCGACTCCGACTCCGGGATGGCTAAAGTACTAGTTTTGACTGTTGATTCCTATTATTCAGATTGCTTCATTGCTGTCATTTGTTTTGAAGCAGTAATAGTCGCTTTATTAAATGTCATTAAATAAAGGAAATATTACTATTTAAAAAAAGTGGCAACAATCAAGCAATCTGAATTTAAAAAAACCTCAACTGGCAACACTGCAACCTGCTGTTACATTCATGTTTGACCTTGAAGCATATAATGTACATATCAACGGATAATTTTTTTTTTCACGTTTCATTTTTTTTTTTTTTTTTGATGAATTATGGGTGTAAGCTGTGATTGGTAGTCAAGACTAGGACTCATTTACTGCAGTGGCCAACTTCCGACAGTATTTTAGTATAAAAAGTTTCACCTTTTTTTAAATGCAGATTTTTTTTTAATAATGCAAAAATATTCTTATAAAATGCCTGTGGAACTTTGCCCCTACATTAATTGGCTCTGGTCAAAACTGAAAATATTTTGAACATCCCCCCCCCTCCTCCTCCCAGATACTCTATGCACATGCACTCACACAAAAACACAATATGCATTAAATTTTATATGTAGTAAAATTTAATTATGCCAAAACTCTGCAAAAACTGCATGTAAAATATTTATATGCATGTAAATTGTAATCGAAAAGTTAAACTTGAAGCTATTAGATAGAAACAACAGTTGAAATCTAATAAAACTCCAAAATTTACTTTGAACAACACACAAACATCTATCAGATGAATCCAAACAACATATAATATGTTGGTATATCATTTTAAGACGATAACCAAAATATTTTATGCCAAATCAAACATATATTATAGCAAAATATGGGTGAAAGGATGTTTAATTTTGGTTTTATATCTATTCCTGCTGACCCAAAAAATAGGAGACAAAAATTTTACAATTTAAGCATCATTTGTGGTCTCCAGAACCCGAAAAATTCTGAGAGAATGCAAGAAAAATAAAGATGAAAATTTTATATTTCCAGCATTAATTTTATAATTTTGGCTTTATTTCGGGTCTGCAAGACCTGAATATCAAAAGGAGAAAGATAACAAGAAATTTCACTATTTCATCATTGTTTTAAGTACTGCAGACTCAGGAAAAAAAAATACAATTTTA
This sequence comes from Maratus michaelseni, assembly GCA_963931845.1. Taxonomy (NCBI): domain Eukaryota; kingdom Metazoa; phylum Arthropoda; class Arachnida; order Araneae; family Salticidae; genus Maratus; species Maratus michaelseni. Next base: position 79,417,224 of record OZ007592.1, read on the forward strand.
CTTTTTTTTTCTTTGGGGGGGGGGGGGGGGGTGTTCTATGCACACGAAAAAAAGGGGAAAAATTTACAATTTCAGCATTACTCCTGGTCCCACAGACCTGAAAAATCTGAGGAAAACAAGAAAAAAAAAGGGAAAATTTTCCAATTTTCGCTTTACCTCGGGTTCTAGAGAAAAAAACCTAGAGAAAGGACTAAAGACTAAATATAAACTAGAGATTTCAATTCAAAACAGTTTTCAAATATACTGTACACTGGACAGTATATTAGGGCTGTTTAACCTGAGTTTCCTTGTATATATAGTTCAAATATAAAAATAATAATTCAGTTTACAATTTAAAATTACATAGAATTGGTTTAATTTCACTTCAAACTGTCTAAAAAACAAGCTGGAGTCGGAGTCGGAGTCGGCCTGTTTTTTAGTGACTCCGACTCCGACTCCACGACTCCGACTCCGACTCCGCAGCCCTGCTTTCAAGGCCTTAGAGTATTCCTTTACATTTGAGGTTGAAATTCTATTTGGTAAAGGTGATAAATTACAACATTTTGGCATATAATTCTAATGTAGAGATATTATCACTGAGAGAGATCAGTTTTCGATAAGAAAGGGATTTCTTTCCCATTTCTACCCTACTTTTTGCCGAATATCACATTGAAATGAACAGAGTTTTGATCATATTAGCCATAATCCTGCTTTTCTCTCTCATAAAAAGCGTGAATATCTTAATATACAGTAATCCCTTAACATTCGCGAGGGTTACGATCGACGAAAATCTCGCGAATGTCAAATCCGCGAATGTTGAGTCTATATTTCTTCACTAAAAAGGGAGCTACGTTCTATAAAATTTTAATTAGAGTGGCACAGCATTTAAAACAACAAAATAATATATGTATGAATAATACGTTAGGCCTACCATAATATGTAGAAGTTAAATGTGCACACCTAATCATAAACATGAAATATACTTATGAAAGATAATTCAAATTAACTGACTAGAGAAATAATTATAGCTGAAAAAGCATATGTTTTTGTATAAAGTAATCTCAACTCTCTCCATTTGCAAACAGATGATAATGTAATAGTGGATCAGTATGAGATACAATATTAAAATACGATATTTAAGTACATCTAAATGCTTCAGAAATGCTTTAATTTTTTCCCCATCTAACAGCAGTTTTCAGCCCCATCTCTACTAGAATCTGCACATATTAAATTAAAGATACCGTTTAGATAGAAAAATAAATTAAAGATACCGTTACCTTACCACTTCTAATATCACTATTGCAATGAATATTCTGCTGTTGTTATTTTATTTTCCTACAATGCTCGCTGTTTTTTCAGTTGACAACTGAAATTTATTTCTGAATGCATGCTGAGAAAACGCAGGGGAAATAATATTTAACCTCTATACATTTTGAAAAAGAGGGAGATAATAAAGAAATATCGCGAATACTTAAATCAGATTCTCGCGAATGTTACGTTTTTCGGCATTTTTATGTTCGCGAATGTTTTATGGTCGCGGATGTTTAAACCGCGAATGTTGAGGGATTACTGCAATTTAAATGATGAACCAACCTGAGCGTGCAACTTGTTCGTTTTAACCGTGTTTTCGTTTTGCTCGTATTAAACGAGTTCGACTCTATTATAAATGGTTAAAAATTATTTCAAAATCTTTTAGGGGCCAAATTATTAAAACTACGTTCCTAGAAAAAAATATTTATAAAGAAATTATGACGATATTTTTTATTTGAGATTTGTCATATTTATTAAGATTAGAAAGTTTTATGGAAGGAAACAGCATTAGAAAGAGCATATTCATTAGAAAAAAATATTTAAGAAGAAATTTGACGATACCTTTTATTTGAGATTTGTCATATTTATTAAGATTAGAAAGTTTTATGGAACGAAACAGCATATTCATTAGAAAAAAATATTTATGAAGAAAGTATGACAATATTTTTTATTTGAGATTTATCATATTTATCAAGATTAGAAAGTTTTATGGAAGGAAACAGCATATTCATTAGAAAAAAATATTTATGAAGAAAGTATGACAATATTTTTTATTTGAGATTTATCATATTTATCAAGATTAGAAAGTTTTACAGAAGGAAACAGCATTATGAAGAGCATATTCATTAGAAATAATAAGGAATAATGTTCTTTTCTATTCAGAAGAAACGAAACATGTTTGGAGTTTTTCATTTTAAATTCTTTTCAAGATTAAAAGAAGAAAAAGAATGTCATTGCCTATATATGTTGTGAACATTCATTTAATGAAAATTTATTTTTACAAAATTTCTTCTCAATTACGCTAATTAGTCCAAACTCTTCAGTGCCATCATCAAGAATTTATGTATTCCCATTCCACCTTTTAGGAACCGAAGCATTTTGTAAAAACAAAATAATGCACATTGAAACAGTCTGCCGGGAATAATCATCTAAAATTAACAAGCCGATGCAGGCAACTTCCTGAAATGGCGTGAATTGGTATCATTTATCTCTGCGTGAAAAAATAAAAAATGCATTACTTTAGGTTTTGTTGTCCCAACTAGGAAATGTTTATCAGCCTTGGTCAGTGGCGTGCCTGATTTCGAGACGTATAAAAGTCATGCATCAGTGTCAAAAACAAGTCGTGATGGAATGACAGTGGGAAATATATTTCACTTTCTGACTTTCTTATTTCGTGACGTACATAAAAACTGCATATCTTAAGGAAAATGTGACAACATATTTAAAGATATTTTGAGGTTGCATTTGAATCAATGTCTGGAACCAACAGCTTATTTTAATACATTCATATGTGACAGCTTGGAAATTGAGAACAATAAGTAAGAAATTTTTACGATAAACTCTCCATTCCGACATGTCAATTTCATTCTACACTAGTTTGTGCATAATGTAAATATTCTTCTGAAGTGAAAATTACATAACAGACAAAATATTGTGTACAGTAATTAAGAAGAAGTGAAAAAAGTTTGAATCGTTTGTTTGAATGTTTAGAAAGTTTCGTTCGTAATGCTATCATATATGGGGCGGAGTATAATTTCGTTCATATTTTGTGTCGTTTCACCTTTTTAACGGAAAATAAATGAATAAATAAACAAAATAAAATATATTTTGAATAGACTGTATAAAGTGAATTCCCCCCCCCCCCTACACATTAATTACTAAATAACTAATATACAGGGTGATCCTGGTTTCGCCTCAAATAACCGGTAAACCAAGTTAGCTACAGCCATGAATGTGTTGTGTAGGTATAGTAAAACAGGTATGCACTACACGCTAAGGTACCTAGAAACACCCTCTATCGATAACTTCCGGCGTTAGAGACAGTATGTTTAAAACTACAGGACATACGATCAAAAGTTCTACAAAGTTGTTGAACATCATCGATTTACTAAAACAACACATATATTGTACACACGGATACTTTAAATAGTTGGTTGTGCAGACTGAAATATCTGTCGTTTATTTGAGACGTTTCGTTAATGAAAAACTGCAAAACATGATTAGCTCCGAAAGCGCGATAATAATATTTTTAAACATGTGAAAATTCAGTTTTGTGAAATCAAAATGCAACCGTTTGTAGATATGAAGCAAAAACTGTGACGTAGTATAAGCAAGAAGAAGGGAAAAAAAACCCCGACAAAAAACAGAAACTTGTTTTATTTTTGCATTAAAAAAAAGGTTTTTTTTACAACTCAGTCATTTTTATCTGCAAACATCAGTATTCCTAATTGAAAAATGAATTTTTTTTGTCTGTCATTATTTATTTTTGTGAAACACAATAGCTTTCATCGATTTCGAATATTTTCATCTGTACAGGGGACTATATCTTAATAAGTCGTTGATACTCTCACAACTTTGTCATTGCACATTTGGTCGTATCTTCTATAGTTTTCGTGATAGGATCTCTAATTCCTGAATTTAACGCAAGAGGGTTCTACCAGGTACCATATCTTGTAGCATATATATATATATATATTTAATATTCTTAAACATTTATTTATGTAGCTAACTTGGTTCATCAGCTCACCGAAACGAACCTAAAATCAAAATAATCATTATTAAAACGGGTGTTCATTTGTTAATGTCTGTATATTTACTATTTATTGTCCGTATTACCAATTTACATTCAGACATTATCTAAAAACATGGTTAACAATTTTCATTAAAAACGATACTGAGGGACGTTTTTAATGAAAAATTTTACCATGTTTTTAGATAATGTCTGAATGTAAATTGGTAATATGGACAATAAATAGTAATCGAGAATAATTTGTAGTAAAACACTACATGTTAACATACTTTGTCTGTGATGAGGTTTGCTATCTACGAGGTGTTCGATACTATAGCAAGTAAAGGTACTATAGTCTGTGGTGGCGAATTTCGATTTTTATAGCTCAGTCGATTCGTCTCATCGAGCTTAGTCATTTTATACTTCGCATATCGGCTATTGAGTTTTTATAATGACAGGGGGCCGGGTCAAAGATCAAAATTTCGTTCAGTGAAAAACAGATCCATTCAAAGAAATAAGTACGATGTAAGTTTACTAATTGTTTTTTTAGTGTCATACATTGCCAATAACTACTATAAGTTCATTCCTATGTTCAAGTATGGATTTGCCAATGTAGGATACATTGATAAAGTCGAAAACTACGTCACCCCTGAAGGCTACTGTTTTAGGATTTCAGAAAGAAAGCAGAGCTGTTTTGAATGCGTCGTCGAGTCCGCTTAAGAAGCCTTTGCTCGTTATGAGCACTGTGAGAAATATTTTTGTTTTACTCATTTCTTCGGAATGAACAATGTGTCAAAAATTGACTATCATCAATGCACGTCAATGTAAGAACCATAAATAAATTTAAATCTTACTTATTTCTTTGACGGCAACTGGTTTTCAATGAACCAGTTGCCGTAAAAGAAATATGTAATTAAAATTAAACGTTAACTTTAAACGTTAAATTTTAAACTTTGACCCGGCCCTCTGTCATTATCAAAACTCGATAGCCGATATGCAAGGTAGCAAATTACTTATAGTCCAGTAGAAATATCGCAAAAAAGGGCCTTGCCTTGCAAAAATTCGGATAACTCTGATTTTTGGATATGTTGCATATGCCGATATGCGAGGTAGCAAATTACTTAGCTCGATGAGACGAATCAAATGAGCTATAAAAATCAAAATTCGCCGCCACAAACTATAGTGCGTTTACTTGTAAGGTTAAGACAGTTGCCATATAATAACACAAGTGTGGAAGAAAATGTTTTATTTAGAAAAAAAAAGTCTTACTATTTTCTGGTTCATAATTGTTCGCTTAATGAACAAACGGAATTGTCTAAATTTGTATAATTCACACGTCTGTTAATGGTGATCGAATAGTTCATAAATATGCATTTGATAATTGACATTGGAGAAATCAGGGTTAGAAAAATAAATAAATAAATACTGGAATAAAACTCTTGAAGAAACGATTTGTCACAAAATTTTAATCAGGTATTCAGTAGATAAATTTTTCACAATCACTTCAGAAAAGTTCTATTCTTCACTTTGTTGTGCTACCATTTGTGTACAGTAGCGTAAATACGATCATGAAAAACCGGCCTCGCCGAATTAAACTGTTGTCACCTAAATAACAACGTATACGATTTTTTTTTCTCACCACCAATTTAAATAGCAATCTTTGCCCTTTTTAATCAATAAATCTGTGATAAAATAAAGCGACGATCACTAATAATAAATCGTTAAAGTTGTTACATAGGTTACAACGGTTTATTTTTGCAGGGCCGGCTTTTCGTGTATTACAAGTATACTTAAACGAAATTAGTCTAAATGTTAAGGATGCTCTCCATACATTATAAACAACAATTTATCTAATTTGCTAAGTTATGCTTCTTTATTCAGTTAAAACAGTTATTTAATCACACAAATCTGCGATAAAGTAAGGCGACGATCACTAATAAAAAATAATCTTGACAAAAAGTCGTTAAAGTTGTTACATAGGCTTCTTTATTCAGTTAAAACCTGAATAAAAATTTATCACTGATTCAGACTATTATTTTTAATCAGAACGGATTTTAAATAATCGGAAACGATTAACATTTAAATTATGCTTCATTAATATGACTGTAAAAACTTTTAAAACATTATTTACATACAAAAATATTAATGTATAAAATATGTTCTTAAACTTAAAATATGTGAAACAAATTATTTAATGAAATAAAATAGAAAAGAGGGATTGTAATATATACCAATTTCACAAAATTGATACTTTTTAAAATAAGATATTTATCTTCCTACAAAATATTTTTATTTACTGTCATTTCATATCACTCAACTTAGTTTCTTTACACGATTTTTTAAAACCCTTCTTATAAATTCTTTAAAAAGAATACGTTATATGTAGTATTTACGTATGATGCGAAATATAATTGTAATTTGAGAGTAGCTTTTTGACTTTTGCAAAATTTAAAATACTACAAGAATAATATGAGAATTAAAAAAAATAAATAAAATATGCGTATTTGTCTTGTAAGATAAAAGTAAATATTAGACATACCTAACTTTGCACAAATATTTGGACAAATACATTTAAAGAAGATTTTAAAGTTGTTTAAACTAAGTTATAACAGTCTTTGAGTCGCATTTATAGCTATTGAGATATTTTAAAACGTTTAAAAGCCAAAGCAACTTGTTTCGGATAATCATTTCTGATAAATAACTTTCATTTATTGATTTTTAGAACGTGTTTTATCTGAACCACTTTCTTGAAAGATATCAAATAAAACCAATATCAGTTGAAGTAAACGCGGAAACCAATAATTTATGTTCTTGACCTTATAGTTCTGATACACATGACCCCATTACCGAATTATAAATACTTTTAGGGAACGATCTCGAATCACCATTAATAAATAATCTTGATTTGTAAATATATCGATTAATTTCATTTACATTAATGCAAGGGTTTTTAATAATAGAAATCATTTGTTTTTTAATTGAGTCTTATGAACTATTAAAAACAATTGCAAATGTAAATTTAGTGATCTATTTAAGATCTTCCTAAAACATAAGATGTACTATACAATACGATTTACCAATAAAATATTGCATTCACAGAAAACATGCATAACTTTTGAAATCTAGTATTACGATAAACTCATTCCATCTGCCTACATCATTCTGAAAATTTATAATTAGAAGAAAAAAATTAATTACTTTTATCAATTATAAAAAAATAAACATTAACTTGTAAAAAATATTACTAAAATATATTTATAAAATTTTAAAGCCTTTTTTTGAGAACTTATAAATAATATACATACTTTCAAGGATTCTTACGATATTTTGCGTCCGTGAACAACATTAAATGGTATGCTGTGAGCACCCCAAAACCTTTTACTATATCATTCTATAGCATCAACGATTATGAATATAATGTATAGTGCAATTCTTTGAATTTAACATGAAGTTACAGTGATAAGGTAAATAAAAAGACAACAGTACTACAGAATTCTCTGTTGGGTGCTAAAATTTAAAATTAGATGAACATATACATTTTTATCATTAAACTCAAATGTAAAATTTGGTGCATTTCTACACAATATAGAAAATCAGATACTGCTATAATATTCATCGCAAAAAAATATAGGGCTAATATTCCTTAATCGAGTCCATATCCAAAATATGGCGTCAAAAGTGAGCGATTCTCGCAACAATTTGGTTAAAAGTGTATGAGAATTACAAGAATGGAGTTAATAATACTGCAAACCACGCTCGCTAAATAGCATCAATGGATTGTGAACTCGATTAGGAATACTTCCTCAAGCATAGGATAGCAACTGCTATTGAGTTTTTAAAATTAAAAAAAATGAACCAGAATATCTCTCTCTATATAAATATATAACACAATATGTAGTTTGATAAAATTCCTCCCATTAGTTCATAATATATAGCTATTGCGAAAATAGTGAAAAACTCAACATAGCAGCGCGCCAGCTGTAGAGGGCATACACCCAAACCTAATAAGGATTTAATTATGTAAAGGTCTAACAGATAATGCAGTTTGATGAAATTCCGTGCATGAGTTATTGAGATATAACCACCATGATAATCGTGAAAAATGCAGCACAGTAGCACCACCTGTTGGTGATATGCACCCAAACCTAATCAGCTCCACACAAAATTTGTGCCACAGACAGAAAAACAGACAGACATTTTTTCAAAATTAGTCAAAATGGTGGTCGAAAAATTTCACGATTCTAATACTTTCTTCTTATGTATATAGCAGAAAGTAAAAATTAAAAATTAATTATTAAAGTAATTATTGATATTTATTTTTTTCAGTATTCAAAAAATAATTCACTATATATTCTATGAAAAAAAATTGTGCGTAAGAAACATGTGTAAAAGAAAAGAAAAAAACATATTTTTCGTACAAATTGTGAAAAACAACGATAAATATATTAGACAGAGAGAGTGAGAGATGGGGGAGGGGGGAGGAGAAAATAAACTTGCTTTATCTTGAACCCAATACCGACAACGTAATATATTGAAGTTAACCGATTTTTTCTCTTTTAATATTTGTTAAAACAATATTTAAAAAAACTCTTTTTTTAAATATTTTGAATTTTGAAGTAAATGTAAGACAGCTAGAAAAATTTTCAAATGACTTGAAACAAAGCTATTTAATTATTTCAAAAATAAATTGCAAGGTTTTTTCAAAACATATTTATACTACTGGTATTTACAAATTGCGCAATAGTACAAAAGACTTAAAAATTTAAACTCATGTTGTATTTTGTTGTATGCTATCAGGAGAATATTTTAAAGATAAAATAAAACAAAAAAAAAATGTAGGATAGTGTATAATTTTTCGAAGTTATTAGTGTTTGTAATTTCTTATGCAAATAACTTTTTTTCAAATAAATATGCTTTTCTTGTAAGTAAAATATAGACTCATTTTAAACAATTGTAGGAATGTAAGAAACTGTGGTAGGATAAACTACTGAAATTACAGTATTTAAAAACTATTTTTTTATCATTTGTAAATATATTTACGGATAAGGAAGTGATGTTATGTTTATGTTGATGATATTGCAGTTCATGATTGAAAAGAGTTGTAATAACTGCATTTATACTTTCTTAATTTGAAAGGGAATCTGCAACCACAACTATGATTGTAGACATGATATCACAAAATTTAAGTTTGTAGATTAAAAATGTCTCTGAAAATAAATAAACAGTAATTTCAAAAGTATCTGTAGGTATGTCAATGATAAATAATTGCCTATGGTATACTACTGCTAAACACGTTAACAAAATTTCCAAGAACAACTTGGGACAAAATTAGAAGCAGCATTGATGATTTTAATGAACTAGCACCATGTTCGTTGTATGAAAAGCTGTCCCGGTTAGTGGAATATGCTTTTATTTTGTTGCAATTTTAGCTTGGAATAAGGACGGATCAAAAATATTATTTTCGGTGGAAACTCGAAAGGACTGTAAACAATTTCTGAAGCTACAAATTGCAATTTGCTTAAGGTACACCGTTGTTTCCATCTTAAGGTGCAAGAATAGGCATTATTAAGGTGATATTTGCACATAATAGTTTCAAAATTTAATTTAATCAATGGCATATTTGTTATTATTGTACCAGAATTGTATGTGAATTGACTTCTATATTATTATTTAAAATGTTTCAATGTATAACTCCATATAAATATGCCTTAAAAAATAACAATTTAGTTCATGTAACCCACATAAGTCCTTTTACACGGTTAAATTTTTTCTGCTGGGTAGAATCAAATTTGGTGCTGCAGTAGCTGCAGTCATAAGACTGTGAAATCTTGTTCCAACATTTGATGTTGTGGTTGAACCATAGCTTAAAATGTTTGAATGAGATTTCTCCCTCTTATGGTTGCAATTACTAAAACACCAAAAATTGGTTGAACCCTACACAAAATTTCTAACAGTGCACACACACTTTTGCCCTATTTTTTTGTTTTTGGATGTCCAACTATAGAGATGTCCAAACACATTCTCGGTTTATTATACAATCGTTAAGGAGAACTGCATTTTGTGAGACCAAAAATTAGACGATTTTTAAGAATGTTTTCTCTATGAAGTATTAATAAAACTTTTTTCACTACAAAGTATGTATATATATTTTTATTTTGACAATTTTTTATAAATTTTTTGACTGTGTAAAATGACGTATGTGGGTTACACGAGCTTAAATAACTGAACTGGCTTAAAAATGCCTACTTTTGCACTTTAAGATGCAAACAACGCTGTACCTTAAGCAAATTGCAATTTGTAGCTTCAGAAATTGTTTACAGTCTTTCCGAGTTTCCACATAAAATTATTATTATTATCCGTCCTTATTCCAAGTTAAAATCGCAACAGAATAAAAGGTCATTCCACTAACCGGGACATATTATCCACAGCTTTTCATACAATGAACATGGTGTTTGCTCATTAAAATCACTAATGCTGCTTCATTTTTTGTCCCAAGGGCTATTTCGCTTATTTTTTGTTCATCTCGTTCATTCGAAACACAAAAACACGATGGAAATAAGAGAACCTTTGAAAAATTCGAGTCCATGTACTTATTTTCTTTGAAATTGATTCTCAGAAAACTAAATGGTGCTTTTTTGGATACCGACCTACGGAATGCGCAGGATTTTTCAACTTTAATGATCTAGAAAAAATATTTACCAATTAACTTTTAACCTCAAGTAGGTGTATGAGCTTTAAAATTTTTCTTTCAGTGTTTTATTAATAATTGGTTGATCGGTTCGAACTTAATGCTGCACTTTATGATGGAAAACATAGTTTTGAGAAAACATGATGTGAAAGGGAAAAATCTATATGCATCATACGCATGTCTCCGTTGAACGGGCTGTAACCTTGTAAATAATCTGAATAATCCCAAATCGTTTCAAGAACCTATTCTATACACTTCAGGCATGCTATTGTTTAGAACAACCAAAGTGGAGGAATATCTTCTTAATATTTCATTAAAAGTTACACAATTTTATATTTAGAAATTAATAATTAAAACAATTATTCTATTCCCATAGTATTCATAATTTCGAGACATAATTGTTATTTTTATATTTATGAATGTATAATTTCAATTTATTTGATTTCTGTGAATAGAAATATAAAATAATTAAAATTTGATTTTGGGGGTACAAATAACAGAAAATAAATAAATAAATTACAAAAGAATTAAAAACTATGTGCATTATATTAAGTATACGTATTTATTAAAAGGCTCAAAAGAAGTCTTTGCATGATTTGGACTGTTTTCAAACTCTGTTCTGACCATGAGCTTTTGCATATTGTATTTTGCTGTACAACACATACTTCAAACATACAAAAAAAAAGAATGAATGTAACAACAGTTATGATGTTTCTTTATATGTATAACAACTGATTGTAAGTATGGATTTTATGGATCTTTCTTGTGAAATATCAGCATATATAAAGTAACATGGACAAAGTGCAATAAAATGCATAAATATGTGAACTTAATGTATTAATATGTTCACAAGAACAATGAATTTAGTGATCAAAACCGAGTTGTTGAAGATAGAAGGACAAATAGCAATAAAGTAGCAATTTAATATAAATATAAATATAAAGTAAGCAATTTAATAACGGAGAATTGAATGTTGTTTTATAATAGATTTAATTAGTAATATCACAAAAAAGAAATTGCTGATAAATCTTTAATTTTATGTCAAAAAAAGAAAACATTACTTCTTATTAGAAAATTCTGAAGCAAATTTCATTATTGTTTATGAAAATCAATTGTTTGATTAAGCAAAGGAAAATATATAAAGAAAAATTTTTGGCTTTTATGTAATTAAACATATTGGAGAAATGTTTTTTATGCAGATGAACTTAAAAAAGAAAATCTTCGCTTTGATTAATAACACAATAACTCCGCATTACATTATTATACTAGAGTCTATTTAAATAAAGAAGTGGGTGCATTGATTTTCTTTCAGAGAAGTTGTAAGAAATATGTACATTCGTTTTGCGAGGATACAGCAGCTAATAATTTTTTCCCGGAACAATCGAGAAGAATAAAAATGTTAAAATTAAATTAATTTGATAACTTCATTAAAAAAGTATCTAATTTAGAGGAATAAAAAGTATTATATTCAAATAAAGAGGACTATTTAAACTTATTTCGATTGATATTTAAGTGCACATTTCAAATTACAAATTGTATTAGCTGTTTAAAAGAGAATGTTTATGCTTTTTTCTCTTTTTTTTTTTTCAAATTGAAGCATTGTAAAAAGTCCGGTAACGTAGTAAACAAATTAATAAATATTCATTAGAAAAATTTAATAGTCTTTTCGAAAAAAAACATTTTTTTTTCTTTTTTTGGCCAAATTTATTATTTTAATTTAAATTTTAGTTTTAAATATTTATAAAAATCTCGATGAATAAAAATATATACATATAAATTTATAAAACTATGAATATTTACTTTTTATACCAACTCAATTAATTTTATTAACCATAAGTAAGCATAATTTTTTTGAGTAATAGCATGATTAATTTATTTAAAAAACTCCGAATTCTTGTAAAAAGATTTTGTAATCTAGAGATTTTTTTCGTTTGTATCATAATTAATTTTTTTTTTAATTTAGTTATATATTGTGTATTTTATTTATATTAAAAAAAATTCATCTCCCCCCCCCCTCCCCCCTTATCCGGGAAGATGTGAAGCGACAATAATTTAAAAGCAGTCAAAGAAAGAGGCAATTGCAAATGTTTTCTCCTTTGATAATTTAAAATAGGATTGTCGAAAATATTGCTTTTACAAAACTAATTCAATGCTTTTTAGTATTAGTAATTTTGTAACCCTATATAAATGGGATCCTTTTAAAAAATAAAGATTTTACCAAATTTCACCTAAGTAAAGCTGCATGGTATCACGTTACACCCTTCAACACGAATATCTTTGTCACGAAAGTCAATATAAAATGGAACTGTATATTATTGAGTTTTCAGTTGTTTGCTGACAGGGTAAGACGTGATATTTTTTTAGAAATGGTATCATAAATAATATCCGTTAAAAGCATTTTATTTACTTTTTTTGCGTATTAAGATAAACGATGTAAAGAACTACCATATAAAATGCACTTACAGGCTTAATTCCATTCTTGTATTTTGTTTATTTTGGAATTATCAGTCATGTTCGTTTTATTAAAGCAATTTACATTTGAGAAATGGTTTTAAAATGAAACATTTATATATATATATATATATATAAATGTTTATTAGGCTGAGAAATGGCTGAGAAATGGTTCTAGGCTGAGAAATGGTTTTAAAATGAAACATTTATATATATATATATATATATATATATATATCAATAATACAGTAAATTATAAATTCTTTCACCTCAATGTGAATAAAATGTTAAAAGGATAGTGACTTCTTCATGATCCTTATTTTATTATATATTTAAAACAAAATACACTGTAAAAAATGACCAATGTTTCTTATTTTATAAAAATATACTATAACCACGAACGAAAATATAATATAATTTTCTGGGCTATCCGAAATTCCGAATAGCGTCTTCCATTATCTTTTGAATCCCCAGAAACCAATACATTTCCAAAATTTAAAGAATTATTTATAAAAGCAAAGTATTTTTTGCTGCCCGTATTTTTCAGAAACGTTTCCGAATAGTTTTTATAGTGCATTAATCAGTTACCTCAGCCTGCAATAGAGTTTTTTCAGATGCTCAAGTAAACGTTTTCGTGCTCAAAAAATATGTTTAACAGACAAACATGTAAAATGAGCAACGTTAACATTAACATTAAAATTAAGATTATTTCTTTACTCTTTCATGTATAAATTAACTTATACAGATGAAAACGTTTACTTGAGAATGGATGACATTTGAAAATCAGGTATTCTAGGCTGAGGTAACTGTTTAATACACTCTAAAAACACTTCGTAAACGTTTCTGAAAAATACAGGCAGCAAAAAACACTTTGTTTTTATAAATAACTCTTTAAATTTTGGAAATGTATTGGTTTCTGGGGATTCAAAAGACAATGGAAGACGCTTTTCGGAATTTCGGATAATTCAGAAGATTATATTATATTTTCGTTCGTGATTATAATTTATTTTCATAAAATAAGAAACATAGGTCATTTTTTACAGTGTACTATCAAAATATTTATTTTAAACTGACTTTAGAAATAAACATTGAAATTCAACATTTCACAGAATCATTTTTTAACAATGAGTACTATAAATGTGTACAAGTGCTCATTAAGACACGATAAGCACAGCATCCTGATATCGTGGCCTTACCATGGAGATGTCGCAGTAACGTGGATGCGGGCATCGTTTTTTCCCCATTTTATTCAGATTTATTACTTTTAATCGTTTACATTTTAAGGACAAATGTTACAGCTGAAGTTACATTGGTTTTCTTTGATGTTCAGTTACCACTGTAGCATTTGTACAATGAAATAAGAACTACTTCTCTACTACATATTATGCTTGCTGTACGAGAAGCTTTTAAACACAACTATCTGATATTTGTTATTATATTGTCAATGGACACTATATACACTCTTTAATGTATTTTCTTTAAAATGTTATTTTTATAATTTATTTATATCTTTTATTAGTCTAAGAAATGCATTAGCTGTAAAACACACTTCCTATAATAGTAATACCAAGAAGATTATTGCATTAAATTATAATTCGTCTTGCAATTGGTTTCTGAAAGTAAAATCTTTCATCAATTAATGACAAAATGAGTAAAAAAGTGGTTTAAAGAAAAATAAAATATTTAATATAAGTAAAACCATTAAACAAATCATGTTTAAAAGGAAAAAGTTACACAGAGTGAGCAGAAAGTCGTTCTCTGATTACAAAACGTTAGCTCGAAATAAGCCGTTGGAGATAGTATTGTAATATAATTTACTAAGCTAATTGGTGTTATTGCAAACTAGAATACTATATTTAAAATTTACAAAAAAATAATATATATCTAAGTACAATAGTTCATGCGCAATAAATTTTTATAATCAAAGAAAGATCTTATGGTCATCTGTATGTACTGATTCATGAAGTTGGTCTTAGAATTCATCATATTAAAATTAATATGTATTTCATCTAAAATGATTAGAAGACACTTTAAAAATTAGTGGTGTAACAGATGCAATAGCTAAATTTTAACTCAGTAGATGGCAGCACTACACGGGCTAAAAACTGATTCTTCCTGTGTACGTGCGCGGATAGCTTTTCCGGGCATCCTTTGCGAAGTAATATACGGCGTCTACACTGAGACTTGAGATGTGATGGTTGAAAAATATGACAGCCAGAAACGGTGTGTTTTGATCTCGCAGGCAAAACAACTAATCATGTGGAAGAGGATTTCATCTACTCTTAACACTATTGTAAATAGTAATTCTTAGTTCAAAATGTACATAGTTTTGTGTTGTATGGTACATTATGTAACCCCGACGCAAAGATAAAATTGCTTTTTAATAAGAATTCCCGAGTGATTTCTGAGATGTGAAAAATGTGTTCTCGATTTATTTTAAAATAGTGGAAGCTAAATAAATAGCTTCTATCCTATAGTGATTATTTAGTTATTGATTAAAGGATGCTTAAGATAGATGAAAGAAAAAGTTACGATCGTGAGTTATAGAATAATCATCCTCTTACCCGAAGATTTCCTACTTTTTAATTTCTTAATAAATGCTTTAGCAAAGTTCAAAGTTGCAGAATTTTAAGTTATTCAAAATAATTTCGTGTCGCTTTAGAAGTGGTACATTGTTGTAAAGAAGCAAAAGCTGCCTCGTTGTCTCAAAGCAGCAAAGTAAAAAGAATGTTCTGTTAGAACTAATACTTCTTTTAAATTTATGAAATTTCAAATTATTCCACTGTCTTATTTGTTGTAAAAGAAATCCGCATAGCTTAATGAGACTTCATAAATCCAAAAGCATGAAAATCCATTATAAATTCGTAATAAAATATTTTATTCATATCCAAACAGGAATATATGTCACATAATAACTTTAAAATGCTGAATAATTTTAATGTGAAAAATATGAACATAGCTCATAAAATAACTTTAATATGTGGTATAAATTTACGTGTGCTATATATAACCTTTCACAGTATGAACATTTCCATAAAATCTTATAAAAATGAATAACAAAATATATACAGTAATAATGCAGCTGTGTCAACATGTTCTTATTTTACTATGCATTATCTAGTATCAAAGAACAAGGATTTTTCTAGTTTCATTTTTCTGCTTATCTGCTTCAGAAATACTCCGAGGAAACAAAAGGAAGCATAACACAGAGAAATGTTGTCTTGAGGGAGTTGAATCATATGCAAATTGTTTGACGTGGATAAAGAATTGCATTATGCTGAGCTATAAAAAACACATGCATTTTCAGCGGTGTTTATGTCTGTATTTTTCTGTAAGTTATGGTTTCCAGAAATATGGAGCATCGTAAATTGTATACTGGCACAGTTTTCTGACATTATATTTTGCAGATTCTTTTTGAGTTTGGAAGTAAATTTAAAGAATGAAATAAGGAAATAAAGTGCACTATGTAATTAGAGATAATTAAACAAATTATTTTAAAGGGTAAATTATTGTAGGACAGTAAGATAGTCGTACTTAAATCTGCCTTTAGATTTTTGCTAAAGGCCCTACTTTCCGATATTTAGGGGGCTTTTGCCCCCCACTTTTCGTTTCTCCCTCCTTAATTTTTATGTCGCATTCATGATTTTTCATTTTAAGTACTTTAGACCTCAGCCCTTGCTCCTTCTAAATTTTTGTTCAATCCGGACAGTGAACTCTTGCTAAAATACACTTAGTCCTCTCTCCCCTCCCTGTTTCCTATGTGAATCGTTCTTATTCGTTCTTCTACATAGAGAAAATACATTAAATATTAACTTAACCAGCAAGTACCTGAAATACACTGAGAAAATTGACACTTTCAAATCTGAGTAAATCAATTTTTTCATTTTGTTATGAAACTTTCTGTTTCAAATAGGACGACCCAATGCTTTTAATTCTGAAATACCAGAAATACTCAGAATATTGAAACATGGACATACTCAAAGCTGAACACCTAAGAGGTCAGTTCATACTCATATTTGAAACATGGAAATACCCCAAAAATGAGCGTTTGGAAATCAGTTCATACTCATTTTTGAAACATGGACATACTCAAATATGAGAAAATGATGTTTTATTCTTGAGTGTGTGCATATTTTCAAAAAATGAGTATTTACGTGTTTCAAATCTGAGTAATTTTGATTCGGTGCCATTTTGACTATGCGACATACCCAGATTTAAGTATTTTTGCTCAGTATTGAAAATGTCGTTTTTAGAGTGTACTTGGCGTCAATTAAAAGATGGGATGGAAAAACTTAGAAAAAGACAAAATTGAAAATTACTATTAAGAAATAGTGGTAGCCATGAGCTTAACACTGAAATTATAGTTTAAATGATAGCTGGGTGAACCAATATTAGTACCAAATTTCAAAGAAATCGAACAATTAGGAACAAAGATGAAAAATGAGGACTTACTAAGGGCAATGTATAGGGGCAAAGAGGGGGCCGAGTAGATATAACTCTACGAAAGCTTTAAAATAATACTTTGACTTGTTGAAAGAATGAAAAAAAAAACTCGAGGAGGGAGTAAAAAAAAAAAAAACAAGAATGATATGGGCTGCTAAAGCTATTTCCCCACAAAACACAAAAGTTAGAGCAATGAGTCTCAGAGGGCACATGAAGTGAAGTTTGATAAATCAACGAGTTACAGAGTTTTTTTTTTTAACAAACTAAGTAACGAGGGGAAGGGGCAAAATGGAGGGAGTTATTAGCCAAAATATAAACATTTCGATGAGGCCCGATTTGGCCCCTGGAGAGGTGGGAGGTAATACAAGGGTGAGAACCAATTGAACGCATTGAGATATAACTAGGGTTCAATTCTTAACTTAATCGAATTAACGAGGGCGCAGTTATGGGTAAAAGTTTAAAAGACGAATAAAAAGGTCGCAACTGTTGAAAAATTGAAATATTGAATATACGTCGCTACTCTGACGCTAAATTTTCAAAAGAAGTCTGGATATGAACACAGTGGGAAATACTAAGACTTTAGACGAAAATTCCAATTATTTGAATAGCAATGGCACAAAAATTAATAAAGCTGAACCCATAATGTAGAAACCACTATACAAAGCCTGACAGCAATTCTGTCGCTAAAACCGTCAATACGAAACAATGAAAATAATCTTATATGCAGGCCCCGCTAAAAAACCTAGTAGTAATTATCTCTCTAAAATAGTAAAATCCAATGCTAAATGATTTATGAAATCATTAAATCATTGAAAGTCTGCTACCCTAAACCCCTCAGAATAAACAAAATGGGCTAGACCCATGTCAAAATTGATAGTGTTCTTATTATGACTCTGATGTTTCCTATGCAAATCGTTCTTATTTTGAATATTATTTGTTGTTTTTGTTTTGCTCGATGTTCTTCTCCTGCAGATGTTCTTTTCTTCCTTGATAAGAATAAGATCAGATTTGATGTCGGAATCGGATAAGAATGCCAAATCGATAAAGCATATCGATATCGCCCATCACTGCTGGAGACATCGATAAAAAAATTTAAAGTATCGATAAAATCAAATTGCCATAATATAGATAAAATCGATAAAATATATTGACATCGCCCGTCACTAACGTAGATACACTATTATTATTTTTCTATTATGCTGTTGGAGGCTGTTGCCCCCAGAAAAATCTAAATAGACTGTTTTTCTTCATACATACAGTCAAGAATTGGTTAGGTAGAGGCTTTAGAATGCAATTTTACTATGGTCTCCCATGAACAAAGTTACTACCCTGTCTAGTGTATATAGCATAATTTATTATTTCCTATTAAACTTAAAACAATATAAAAACCTAATGAATTTTTAAACACAAACCCATAAGAATCTTCAATGAATTGAAATTAACTAGGATTATGCTAACAAAAGTCATTACAAACTCTCAATCAGATGTTTCGCTTTTTCATCGTAAAATTAAATTGACTATAACTATAGTATATATATAGTTTAAAAAGAATTATCGTAAGTAACGTACATAAAACTTATTTTACGGTAAATCATACATTACATATAAATGGCTATTATTTGTAGGCGATGGACAAAATCTTTTCTTACAATACGTGAAGAAGCTATTTACTCCTTGATGGATTATGTTATTTATCTGTATTAAACAAAAATATATAGATTTGGATATAAAATTATTACTGTTTTTAACAGAATATTAAAAAGCTGTTTTATCTAAAAATTCCAAAAAATCTTTTTACGATTAATAAAAAAATATATATATGACCAATTCTTTAAAATAAGTACTATGAGCGTCCAAAGTCAGATCATAAAATAATAGTCATGTCTGAGTGCTTCTCAAAATAGTCTTGCATAAAACATAAAAGTGAAAATGATAGCCTATAAAAATTTAAATCAGTCTATTTTGAATTCTAGGTGCAGTTTTTATATATATATATATTTTTCTTTTCAAAAATTCTGACATATTGCACTTGCATGATATTCGGAAATACCCTTGTTCTTACGCAATTCTGTAAACAGGCGCATTTTGCATTAGTTTATGCCGGTGAAAATTGTTTTATTTTTCCAAAATTTCAAGCAAAAAGAAGTAAAAGAGCGATAGAAATAGAATATATACTCAGACGAAAGTAAAAGAAAATCACAGCGCAAAGTATTATTATATGTGACATAAAATGTTTGTTGTTATGCTTCTGAAAATAAAGGTAAAATATATTTCAGATCATTTGCTGCTTTCGCGTCGTATAATAGATAATCCGTTTTGATTAAATATGGAATAATATCAGCTCGACATTGCATAATATGGACTTAGTTGCATTTCATATGTAAGTGACTCATATTTCTAAGTACTAATAATTAGATAATATAGACGGGATATTGCATAACATTGAAAACATTTGCTATAAAACAGCAATATCGACAGAATATCTGTATTAAATATAAAATACGAGATACAGTGGAACCCCGATTTCACGTTTTTCATGAGATGAGCAGAAAAAAACGTACAAAACGGGAAAACGCAAAATCGGGGTCAAATAAAGAAAAACACTTCAAGAAAACAAATTATACAAAAATAAACTTGCCAATACCATATTAGTATTTAAAAAAATGTGTTATTCTTTATTGCGTTTTCTTTTTAAGTGTAATTTCACATGTATTCTATTTTCAATACATACAATTTTTTATAATTTTTTTTCTTAATTTTCATGTCCAGTTAAAATTTCTTTAAAATTTTTAAACTCGCAATGGCTTCTGCCGATGAGGGCACTGTGTCTTCTGGATCTTCATCAATATCATCCTCACTTCAATATTGCGAAATCAAATTGTAAATAGTCTGAATGACTGTGGTAGCGATAACATCCTTATCGCAATCAATGTACTCATCAACACTGATGTCTGCAAGTATAAATTCATCATCTTTTCTGTAGTCTTCCATAGAGAGCTCTTCCGGCTGCGCTTCACCGTTAATTTCGGATTTTGAAAATTCTCCCTTCCGAAAAACATTTGACATGCACTTTTCCTCTACTCAATTCCACGCCGATGAGATGAAATGAAGAGCATCCGGCACATTTAGCTTTGTTTTCCAAGCATCTTGAAGCTCACCAGAGTCAAGTAAAAAAAGACCTTTTCTTACCAGTTGCTTTCTATAATGCATTTTGGAGGATCTGTTTACTCCCAAGTCACATGGCTAAAATAAACTGGTAGAGTTGGGTGGGAAAAAATCCATAAGCACATTCTCTAAATTCAGATTAACATGAGTGCACTGGACTACGAATAAAATCGCTTTTGTAAGCTCATTTTTAAATTCAATTTTCTTACAAAAACTTCAAAAAGTTTTTGAGTCATCCAAGCATTGTGGTTGGCATTAAAATCTGTCGGCAAACTTTTGACGTTTTTGAAGCACCGGGGCTTCTTGGATTTATCAATCACAAAGGGTGTTAGTATTTCTCAGTTTCGTCTGTATTCGTAAATAACAAAACTGTTAATCGACACTTTTGATAGCTACCGACTGTGACACGTTTCTCCTTTCACAGTGTATGTTCTATCAGGGAAGAGATTAAAAATCAATCCGGTCTCATCTGCGTTAAAGATGTCTTTTTTGAGTAATTACACACAAGAGAAGGCAAGGTTTTTTCCATCCATTCCTCAACAACCGCAGTATTTATTCCATCTGCCTCACCACAAATAAACTTATAAGACAAATTATACCTCTTCTTGAATCGGTCGATCGAACCGTTTTATGCTATGAAATTCTGCATTTTAAGTCGAGAAGAAAGTTCAAGAACCTTTACTTACAAAATTGAGCCATTGATTGCAATCTTGGATGAACGGGCTTGTTTAAACCAGTCGCACAAAATCTTTTCCATTTTCTCAAAAAGAGAGGTTTTCAATGTTTTTCTTTTCTTTGATAAATTTCCCAGTTTTTCAGATTTTAATTCCACAGAGACCTTTTGTTTTAGGATGGTTTGTAACGTGGAACAAGTGATACCGAACGATTTTATGAGATCCACTTTAGTTCCTTTAGAAACTTTGGATTTTTCGATAATTTCTGCCTTTTCGGCTACAGAGAAACATTTTCTTTTAGACATCCTACTTTTGACAAATAATAGTTCATCGTTACTTTCTCACGAGAGTACTAACAGGGAGGGGAAGAACTGTTTTTGATAACAAACAACCAGTTGACCAAGTGGAAATCATTTTTTTTCTTTTGAAAATTTTTCCATGAGTGAAAAAAAAAATCCTGAGGTACTTGGCCTAAAATGACGTACCAAGCGGAAAACGTTAAGAGTAAATAACGTAGAATCGAGATACTTTTAACATTATCGGAATAGGAATTTTCTGGGATCGACGAAAAATAACGTAGGAAGCGGGATAACATACGAAACAGGTTACGTAAAATCGGGATTACACAGTATAATCAAAACGTTACATTTCAAACAGCCTTAACATTTTTAGTAAATAAACATAAAAAATGCCTACATAAATACTAAATATCTGAATGTATAGCGTTTCACTATTAACTACTAAAAATACCCGTTTAGCACTGCATGCATCTAAACCAGTCATACTCAACCTTTTTTTCTCGCGGGCCGCAAACATATGTTTGCGACGTTAGGCGGACCGCAACATACTTTAAGAGTCTAAAAGAGGCTAATTAAAATAGTAAGATAACAAAAGTAGTATAACAAATCAATATTATCAAATGTAAAAATCCACAAATGACGTTAGTTTTTGCCGTATCTTACCCCCTATTTGGACAATTTACAAACATGAATACTGCATGTTGTAGAGAATTTTATGCTCTACAAAATGGTGAAAGTGCTTTTGTCTCTAAAACGTACTAAAAGTAGGTTATTAAGCAAAAACTAACGTCATTTGTGATTTTTACATTTTTTCCAAATTTAATCCTATTTTCCCGGCTCCGTATCTTACCCCCTATTTGGACAACTTACAAATATGAATAATGCATGTTGTAGAGAATTTTATGTTCTACAGAATGCTGAAAGTGCTTTTGTCTCTAAAACGCACTAAAAGTAGGTTATTAAGCAAAAACTAACGTCATTTGTGGATTTTTACATTTTTTCCAAATTTAACCCTATTTTCCCGGCTCCGTATCTTACCCCCTATTTGGACAATTTACAAACCTGAATATTGCATGTTGTAGAGAATTTTATGCTCTATAAAATGGTAACTGTGCTTTTTTCTTTAAAATGCACTAAATTTGAGTTATTTAAGAATAATCGAAAAAAGTGCCGAAAAATATTGGTTTTTTTCAATATTGTGAAAAACGCACAAGGTCTAGAAGGTCGAAAACTTGGTTTTTTTATTAGAGGGTCAACTTTTACAACATACCAAAAAATCAGAACTACCCGAATTTTTGTAAGGTAAAATGCTATTTCTACTGGACTACAATGTTACCGCCTCTTAGAATACGAGTTCTCCGGAGGAGTAGCACCTTCGACTCATGAGAGTAGCTGGATCTGCCCCACTGCTCCCACCTTCCCCTGGTGTCGGATCCGCGCTTTTCCTCTACCTCAAATGCATAAAATATAGTCAAACATATAATCTTTAGTAACATTAATAGTTAACATTTGCGTAAAAGGATTAGTTTCTATGTTACATTGACATACAGTACCGTAATTCCCGTTTTTTTTACAGTTTTTTGTTTTTTCCACCCAATTTTGAGGCACTCTCACGGCTAAACTATTGATCAGAGAAAAAAACTTTCAATACATAAAATGCAAGAAATTTTATTTTCTTTAATGCATATATTGCCGACTTTCACGTAAAATGCATAATTTTGGAATTATTTTGAAAAAACGGAAAAAAGTCCGTTTTTTTACACGTTTTTTGCAAAAAAAAAACATATTTCCCGAAAAAAATTTTGTTGGAAAACCTCGGATTCGTGTTTAGCGACTCAAAAAACATAAAGGGACCCCCCAAAAAAACTACACCAAAACTTTCCTTTATTTTCTACCTTAATGCCTGGACTATTTGGCTATGAAAATGATATTTGACATATTTGAACATAATTTTAAAATAATTATAAATAACAGGGCAGATAAACATAAAACAGCAGTTAAGGTCTTAAAACTTTTTTTTCCACATCTAAATTCATTTAATAAATATGGATTAATGATCATGTGTTTCGGGCCGCACATAAAAGATCACCGGGCCGCAGATTGAGTATGGCTGATCTAAACAGTAGAGAGGGTTAAAGGCTAGATATAAGAGAGTGTTTTTTATGCTAATTCGGGGAGGCATTTACTATACAGTTACATCATCGGGATTTGATTGTAACCGCAGGAAAAATGAGCTTCGCGGAATATTCAGATGTCTATACGACTGGAAGATTCGCATCAACATCTTTGCTCCCAGCGTTTCCTATGCGCGACACTAGACGTGTCTCTCTTGTGACCAGCGTTGTTTCTGTGCTCGAGGTTGCAAAAGTCTGGGAGTGCCGTTTTATGACTTATATTTAGCTTTTCAGGTGCGTTCCTAATTATTTATAAATACGTTGCACCTATAGTCGTCGTCTGGTCCGTCCGTCTGTACGTCTGTCCGCATATAACAGCGCAAAAAATTACCTAACCGAATGGCTTGAAATTTAATACGTATATATCGTCGCTAACCATGTCAAACTATCGAATGTGAAAAAATGCAATTTTCATTACTTTTAAAAATGGTCATTTCTCACCACTAAAGTTTAATAGAATTATTTTCCAGGGTTGCCAATTTGACCTTGTTTTCTATTCAGAAATTTCGAATCCATACCAGAAATTTAAAACAGAAATTTTTGCATTATTTATTGACAGATGCTTTGTGATTATTTGAAGTAAAAAATAATTTCTCAAAATTTCCGGTATGAATTCGGCATCTCTGAATTAAAAAGGAAGGTAAAACTGGCAATCCTGTTCTCCGCAGAAATTTTATTAGTATTAGTAGATGGAAAAGGGGGGTTTCACTCCATGAGGCGGTGCTGCGGTGCTAAATGAGGCGGTGCTGCGGTCCGGCGGCGGTGCTAAATTGTTGTAAAAGACTACGATGATAAAATTCAAACTTAAAATCGAGGGTGGGGCGAAAGGGTGTGCTATAGGAGAGGGGGTTTTAGGAGGGGGCAGCATGTTATAGTAGGGGGGGGGTATTTTTTTTAAAGGGGGGGGGCTTAATTTTAAAAAATTTAAAATTGTCTTATATTACGAGGTATCGGCTATGGTAGAGTACGACCACTACCCCATGCCCCCCCCTGCCCCCCCATTTTTTTTTTTTTTAATTTAGGAGATAGAAAGTTTAAAGTGGTGTCGCCCTCTATCGGTAAGTATGAAAATTATGGAATTTAAAATGACTGCTTCTGAATTTTAAGTTATAGCATAGTATAAAATAAAATATTCTAAAGTATCTCATCATACTGCTTATAATGGAAATTTAAGTTATAGCATGGTGTAAAATAAAGTAACTTACCACTGCTTACAATGGAAATATATAGTTATAGAATAGCACTTAATAAATAATTTTAAAATGTGTTACCATAGTGCTCGCAAAAGAATATGAAATAGAAATTTAAGTTCTAACATAACGCTAAATAAATAATTTTAAAGTTTCTTAGCAAACTGCTTACAATGAAAATATTTAGTTGAAGCATAGCACTTAATAAAATATTCTAAAGTATCTCATCATACTGCTTACAATGGAAATTTAAGTTATAGCATGGTGTAAAATAAAGTAACTTACCACTGCTTACAATGGAAATATATAGTTATAGAATAGCACTTAATAAATAATTTTAAAATGTGTTACCATAGTGCTCTCAAAGGAATATGAAATAGAAATTTAAGTTCTAACATAACGCTAAATAAATAATTTTAAAGTTTCTTAGCAAACTGCTTACAATGAAAATATTTAGTTAAAGCATAGCACTGAATAAAATATTTTAAAGTTTCTTACCAAACTGCTTACAATGGAAATATATAGTTATAGAATAGCACTTAATAAATAATTTTAAAATGTGTTACCATAGTGCTCGCAAAGGAATATGAAATAGAAATTTAAGTTCTAACATAACGCTAAATAAATAATTTTAAAGTTTCTTAGCAAACTGCTTACAATGAAAATATTTAGTTAAAGCATAGCACTTAATAAAATATTTTAAAGTTTCTTACCAAACTGCTTACAATGGAAATATTTAGTTATAGCGTAGCACTTAACAAAAATTTTAAAGTGACACATGTAAATAATTATAGTTATAAACCGACATATAGGCAGATAGGCAGGCACACAGACAAGCAGGCAGGCAGGTAGGCAGACAGACACACAGTGAACTATTTGTTACGTACACAAGCATGCATATACGAAGTGAACTAATTGTAATAAAATACAAGACGTGCATACGTTTTAAAACATTTTTTTTTCTTCACAGAAATTAAGAAAATATTAAATTTCGACTACAACTTTCACTTTGAAATAGCGTACTCCCTTGTTAAAAATTATTAGCTTTTAACAAACATGTAAATGAAGCGGGGTTCGAACCTCGAACTTGACAAAATGATCTCATGATGTGTTGATTTGCAGTAGGTTTAAACGAACACACCATGAGACCATGTTTATTAGACGCGATTTAAGATATATAAGAAAAGGTGTCACGTGACTGAACATATTGGATTATTACTATACAGTACTAATGATATTATAAATTTTGTAAAATAATTTAAGCTTTACGATAAACTTTAATGTTTAAACTTACAAACACATTGGAATGTATTTATAACATATAAAATAACCTTATAAAAGGTTGGTTGGTTTGTTGGTTTTATAAACTTGCAAAGCAAAGCGTATCTTACCAATTTGCATACAAGAGATTTTGTAACATAAATTATATAATACAGCAAATTTTAACTTACCAAGTGGGGTTTAAGGATACTGTAATAGAATTTTTAATTGTATACTTTAAAAAAGAAAGTTTAACTTACCATTATGTTTATGCTCGGATTCGAACTGTCAACCTTTTGGCTAGCTTTCCAATTACGCTACGATAGCTCCGTACAATTAATATAAATAATGAAACCTAACACAATGTTACTTTTTTTCCTAAGATTTTCAAGTTAATAAAACAGGATATGACGACATTTATAGAATAACATCCTGTTTTACAACGATAAGAATAGCAATATAAGAAGCTTGTACACCATAATGAATTTACTGTTTAAAGTTTTGACTTAAACGATTATTCTTCTAATTACTTAAAACCTTGCTGTATATTTGCTTGATCACCTATCTGTTTACCCTGCTTTTTGGATACTTCTAAACCTGAAAATGACTACTTCGCTTAACACATCTTACTATGAAATTTCAGAAATCAACGAATTTAGTAGAATATTTCAGTATTTTGACGTTTTTACCCCATACCATTGGGACTTAGGGGAGGATACGATTGTCGAAGTGCAAATGAATAAGGACTGTGAGTTAAACGTTCACATTCAAAAATATAAAGAATTTGAGAATAGTGGTAAAATGTACCCTACAAATGAAGGAATTACAATATCGTGCGCAACCTTTGATAAATTTGAAACGAGAATGACAAAATTTAATTTTGACTCTGCAGAAAAAGAAACATTCGTATCTAACAACGATTTACTAACGATTTATGTGGATAAGGAATCATGCATACTGCAAAAACTATTGAAACCTGATTGTTTACTACTTACAAAAGAACAATTTCTCAAACTAGAGAAAAACTGTATTGAAATTAGCGAATGTCTTATTCAAACTTTTTTAACAAAACTTTTACCTGTTTATGTTTTAAAAAACGTAAAAATATGTAAATGTTCTCACTTTACAGAGGAAGAGGCGATGGACTATTTTTTAGAATGCTTCGATCATGAATTAGAGAGATCAGTATATCGCACGTTTGACTGTTATTTATTTTCAATCGGCCAACCAGTAGAAATGGATCATGAATGTATGAGATATAATTTAAGAAAACAGTTTAACTGGTGCGCAGAGAGTGCTTTGTTAAATTTCAACATTAAGGAATTTGTGAAAAACCTGCTAGAGAAATGTACATGTAATTATACTTATTTATTTTTTGAATCTATGAATGTAGACTTTTATAATAAGCATTTGAGCAATGTATTTATAAATTAACGTAGAAATGTTTTATATTTAATAAATATTTGTTTAGTTTTTCATCATGTGTTTGTTTTTTATTTATGTATAAGGAATAAATAAGTTTAGTTTTCGGAAAGTTTTACAATTTTTATTCAGAAAATGTAGAAACTTGTTTTATTTTTCTACAAAAATTAAGGATTTTATACTATTTCATTAAACATGTGTACCATTATTATAATATAACTTACATATTGTATACAAAATACTACCCTTTACTTGATAAATTATTTAAGATTTTAAACCAAAACTGAGCGAATATTATAAAGATTATCGAGTTTGAAAATAGATCTGTTGTCTACCAGAGCAAAAACAGGAAACTACTTATTTGCGGATAACATCCCTGTTTTCTTACTGATAACGATACTTCTTGTATAGTTTAAGGTATAAAAATTATTTCATTTACTTAATTACCATATAATGAACGAGTATATTCACACATTTAAATTTGCATTTTAAGCCACGATGAATACATAATAAAACATTACTTGTATACTTTTACATAAAAATTGAAAATACATTTATACTTAACGAAATCACCCACTGTATAATAAAAGATACTTTGCTAAATTACTTATGTTTAACATACAGACTAATTTCTGTATACGATATATATCACGTGACGCTATTTTTAATTATTTTAAGCATGCGCGCCCTCTACAATTAAATAAATATTCATGAAAAGTTTTATTTGAAATAATATTCATACTGTTTCTGTGCCGTTAAGACGCTCTAATTTTTTCTCCGTTTAAGTGATCTGCGATTTTAATTGATTTAAATTAAATAAGTACAATGCAAGACATGGTGTTAGACGAACCAACCAAGATAAGAAAAGCCTTGACATCGGAGTTTAAGGAGCAAATAGATAGTACTATTTTAATGAAACCTGTTTTGAATAAGGAACCGATGGCCTCTTCATCAGATCAAGTCGATCAAAAGTTACCTTTTACATGTGATACATGTAAAAAAGTATTTACTAAAAAATATATGTTATTAAGACATATGAACTTACATTTAGAAAAAAACCCCTCTAAGTGTGATAATCTGTTTACTACAAAGAGCGCTTTACAGGGTGATATGCTAATTAATCCCAAGACATCTGCCACATATAAATGTGAGAAATGCAGTAAGACTTTCTCACGAAAAAATGTGTTAGTTAGACACATGAAATTTCACTTAGAAAAGAAACCTTTTAATTGTAAAATGTGTTCGAAATCATTTGTGCAGAAAAGCGACTTACAAAAGCATAACTTAGTACATTCTAAACAAGGCGTTATGCATAAATGTAATGATTGTGATAAAAAGTTTTTACGGGAAAAAAATTTAATAAATCATACTATGATTCATAACACCCCTCAGCAAAAGCAAAGGAATATTGAACCGTTTACCAGACACTATAAATGTGTCGATTGTTCTGAAATATTTAATCACAGATTTGACTTAGTGAAGCATAGAAAAATTCATCTCTCGCCCAAAGAACATATATCTGAACAGCGTACTGAACTTTTAAACCATTTACAGAATTTATTACTACGTATAGACACTTTACAAAATGCTATAAAAAATGAAACTATTCCTTTTTGAAATATTGACTTTACCAATTTATTTGAACTATACAACTTCTTGTATATACTAATGTATGTGTTTAAATAATTAAATAAATAATAGATAAGTGAAAAAGCTTTTGTGTTTTATTTTTCAATATGATTATATTATATCACTATTATGTGAATGAATGGACTTGTAAATTTAAACCTTATGTATAAAAATAAATTTCTTGCACTTTTACAAGAAGTAAAAATTTAATACAAGTTACTTAAATTATATATTTAATAAATTTTTTAAATATATTATTGATTCACATATGATAGTTAAATTAATATGCTATTAAACATATAATTTTGTATAATCTATATTATTAATTTTCTTTAACACATATTACTTTTTTACAATAAATCGATTTAACTAATTATACATTTGTGTAATTAAACAAACTTATTTTACTAAATATACGTATCGATAATTAATTTTTATTATTTACATACACATGATTATACTTTTTATCGTATGCGATTAACTATTTATACATTTAATAAGCGTTGCCATACCCGCTTTTATAAATAATTAGATATTATAAAGCATACGGATTTCACACAAACAAGCAATATACATTTTCGTTAAATGAACAACTTGAATCTTTAAGCTATAACGTCATATTTACTTTTAAACTTGCTTTTAACTGTAACCATCACTCTTTTTTTAACCTATGTTAGTAACTGTTTAGATATAATATAATCAGTTTACTGTTGACTTTTGTCGTGACTGAACCTTTTACTGTTTGGTATTTAAAAAATGGCTTGTGAATTAGATGGGATTAAACGGTCGTGTGAAGAAATGGCTTCTTCAACAAAGTTTCAACGTTTAGATAAACCTATGGAAAATTCTGATTTTTATAATAATGAATTTTTACCCAAATCTAATATACAGGAGAACTATGAAACACTATCACCTACCATGGACTTGTATGCAGCAGAGCCTAAGATTACCAAGGATTCTACAACACCAATATTTACTAACTGTGATAATGACGAAACGTCTTTCCCCGGCACCTGTTGTGAGTCTACCTCTGCTAAAAGCTTTTTGGATACAATGTTTAAGGATCTAGATTTTAAAAATTTGGAAACATATCTTACCTCACAGCCTACAAGTGGTTTAATTTCTTCAAATGAACCATCAACTAGCATTACACATAGTATTGAACAATTATATAACATATCCCCTCCCATCGCATGTGTGAATAACATTTCCAAAACCAAACATGGTAAATCTCGCATTTTTGTCATGTTTCGGATTAAACTTGCTGATTTTATATTTTTAACTTTAAAACGACATTATAAACAGTTTTATGTACATATTGAAGAGATCAAACACAATGTATTTACAAATGAAGAAATTTCATCAACAAATAGAATTTTTATGGATATTTCAACATGGTATGAATTCCAATATAAAATTTTTGGATTTAATTTAAAATATAAAAGTTCATCGTTTATTGCTAACAATACAGTATTAGTGTTAAATTATAATAATTCTATTATGCAAATAAAAAATTTAAAGAATTATACACATTGTGTTTTAAACGATTTTCAGTTAGAAAATTTAAAAGAAAAAGCTATTGATTTTAATAGCAATCTTATTAAACACTTGTATATAGTTCATCTACCGCAGTTAATTAAGCAAAAATGCACACTCGTTAATTTACCTTCTGAAATCGAGCGTGTTTTACTAACGAAACTTATCTCTTCTATTGAGGATAATGTACTGACAATATTAAACCAAATTTATGAATGTGTAGGATGTATATTTAGACACCAATCCCAAAGTCTACATACATGTTTCACCTTTAATAAACGTGAAAGATTTAATCACTTAGGGGATATGATTTTAATGCTTGTAAATTTTGATTATGTTATTTCAAGGTTTTTAAACGGAGTTGAATGTATCAGTGAAAACTTTTTACGTAACATTAATGTGGAATTTTTTCGAAATGTATTATTTAAGTCCTGAAAATAAAATATTTTGCTTTAAATCTGTGTGTTTATTTAAACAAAATGTGTGTGTGTTTATTAATATTGTTTAACTTGCAATTTAAGATTAATGATTTCTCTTATATGTTTATAACAGAAACATGATAACATAGTATGTATACTAAATGTTAGTAACATACTACACATGTTAGTAAATGTATTTTTGAACTATTATAAAAGTTTTTAAAATTTTACAAGATAACAAAATTATTTTTCAGTTAAAAAAGTTTTATAAATTTACAATTTTAAATTTAAAACTTAATAAAAGTATTTCATACTTTATCAATGTTGATTCGTCTTGTATGTTAATATTATATAATGGTAACATACTATATAGTTGTTATGTTACTACATATACTTATAAAAATAATTTAAACATGTTATATTATTGTAAAAGTTTAAAAAAAAATTACAAACTAACTTAATTAAATTAAAAAATTATAAGTAAACAAAATAATTATTTTTTTAATTAAAATAAATTAACAAAAATGAAAAGTTATCAAAATTATTTTATAAATGTTTTAAAATACTTAATTTTAATAAATTGTGTCTATGTATACATATATATGTATGTACCTATATACATGTGGAACTTTAGTTAAGTAATAGAAATTCTCAAACTTTGTCATTAGAAACCCTATATTCTGATAATTAATAACAATTAGCTTTAAATTAAAGAAATAGATTAATTTATACTTACAAATATAACCCACTTATAATAGCACGTCCATCTTACATAGTTACTTCAGACATTATGCTTGTTTCTATCCTAGCAACAGGATGTTTTTGTCGTACCACGTGATTTCCTTTAAAGTCACGTGATCATGAAGATAAGAATTAAACACAACGTGTTTGACATTTTCACTTCTGCTATAGAAGAGGCTTGTTTGGTAAGTTATAATGTCCTGTATTCTTTATTTTACACTTTATTTTACAATTTATTAAGAAGATCTAATTTAAATAACGTTTATATTGCAAACGTAAGGTAAAAGCACTAAATTATTGTTTTAAAAGCCTTTTATTTTGTAATTCTGTCGACAATAAGATGATGTAATACATTTAAAATCTTACTATTGGGTTTTATTTTAGCATAAACATTATTTATTCAACTGGCTATTGCTTTTAGAAGTAACTTAATTTTCTTACACAAGCGGAAAATAATATTTCTTCATTAATATATCATGTTTACAAAATTTTTAAGTTATATATAATATAACTTGTAAATACATAGTATATTTATATACCAAATCCATAAGTATACATATATACTTAAATAACATGTAAGTATACATATACTTATAGATACTTATAGTATAAAAATATACTATGTATTTACAAGTTATATTATATATAACTTAAATGTATTACATCATCTTATTGTCGACAGAATTACAAAATAAAAGGCTTTTAAAACAATAATTTAGTGCTTTTACCTTACGTTTGCAATATAAACGTTATTTAAATTAGATCTTCTTAATAAATTGTAAAATAAAGTGTAAAATAAAGAATACAGGACATTATAACTTACCAAACAAGCCTCTTCTATAGCAGAAGTGAAAATGTCAAACACGTTGTGTTTAATTCTTATCTTCATGATCACGTGACTTTAAAGGAAATCACGTGGTACGACAAAAACATCCTGTTGCTAGGATAGAAACAAGCATAATGTCTGAAGTAACTATGTAAGATGGACGTGCTATTATAAGTGGGTTATATTTGTAAGTATAAATTAATCTATTTCTTTAATTTAAAGCTAATTGTTATTAATTATCAGAATATAGGGTTTCTAATGACAAAGTTTGAGAATTTCTATTACTTAACTAAAGTTCCACATGTATATAGGTACATACATATATATGTATACATAGACACAATTTATTAAAATTAAGTATTTTAAAACATTTATAAAATAATTTTGATAACTTTTCATTTTTGTTAATTTATTTTAATTAAAAAAATAATTATTTTGTTTACTTATAATTTTTTAATTTAATTAAGTTAGTTTGTAATTTTTTTTTAAAACTTTTACAATAATATAACATGTTTAAATTATTTTTATAAGTATATGTAGTAACATAACAACTATATAGTATGTTACCATTATATAATATTAACATACAAGACGAATCAACATTGATAAAGTATGAAATACTTTTATTAAGTTTAAAATTTAAAATTGTAAATTTATAAAACTTTTTTAACTGAAAAATAATTTTGTTATCTTGTAAAATTTTAAAAACTTTTATAATAGTTCAAAAATACATTTACTAACATGTGTAGTATGTTACTAACATTTAGTATACATACTATGTTATCATGTTTCTGTTATAAACATATAAGAGAAATCATTAATCTTAAATTGCAAGTTAAACAATATTAATAAACACACACACATTTTGTTTAAATAAACACACAGATTTAAAGCAAAATATTTTATTTTCAGGACTTAAATAATACATTTCGAAAAAATTCCACATTAATGTTACGTAAAAAGTTTTCACTGATACATTCAACTCCGTTTAAAAACCTTGAAATAACATAATCAAAATTTACAAGCATTAAAATCATATCCCCTAAGTGATTAAATCTTTCACGTTTATTAAAGGTGAAACATGTATGTAGACTTTGGGATTGGTGTCTAAATATACATCCTACACATTCATAAATTTGGTTTAATATTGTCAGTACATTATCCTCAATAGAAGAGATA
Organism: Maratus michaelseni; assembly: GCA_963931845.1. Lineage (NCBI taxonomy): Eukaryota > Metazoa > Arthropoda > Arachnida > Araneae > Salticidae > Maratus > Maratus michaelseni. Next base: position 79,451,338 of record OZ007592.1, read on the forward strand.
AGTTTCGTTAGTAAAACACGCTCGATTTCAGAAGGTAAATTAACGAGTGTGCATTTTTGCTTAATTAACTGCGGTAGATGAACTGTATACAAGTGTTTAATAAGATTGCTATTAAAATCAATAGCTTTTTCTTTTAAATTTTCTAACTGAAAATCGTTTAAAACACAATGTGTATAATTCTTTAAATTTTTTATTTGCATAATAGAATTATTATAATTTAACACTAATACTGTATTGTTAGCAATAAACGATGAACTTTTATATTTTAAATTAAATCCAAAAATTTTATATTGGAATTCATACCATGTTGAAATATCCATAAAAATTCTATTTGTTGATGAAATTTCTTCATTTGTAAATACATTGTGTTTGATCTCTTCAATATGTACATAAAACTGTTTATAATGTCGTTTTAAAGTTAAAAATATAAAATCAGCAAGTTTAATCCGAAACATGACAAAAATGCGAGATTTACCATGTTTGGTTTTGGAAATGTTATTCACACATGCGATGGGAGGGGATATGTTATATAATTGTTCAATACTATGTGTAATGCTAGTTGATGGTTCATTTGAAGAAATTAAACCACTTGTAGGCTGTGAGGTAAGATATGTTTCCAAATTTTTAAAATCTAGATCCTTAAACATTGTATCCAAAAAGCTTTTAGCAGAGGTAGACTCACAACAGGTGCCGGGGAAAGACGTTTCGTCATTATCACAGTTAGTAAATATTGGTGTTGTAGAATCCTTGGTAATCTTAGGCTCTGCTGCATACAAGTCCATGGTAGGTGATAGTGTTTCATAGTTCTCCTGTATATTAGATTTGGGTAAAAATTCATTATTATAAAAATCAGAATTTTCCATAGGTTTATCTAAACGTTGAAACTTTGTTGAAGAAGCCATTTCTTCACACGACCGTTTAATCCCATCTAATTCACAAGCCATTTTTTAAATACCAAACAGTAAAAGGTTCAGTCACGACAAAAGTCAACAGTAAACTGATTATATTATATCTAAACAGTTACTAACATAGGTTAAAAAAAGAGTGATGGTTACAGTTAAAAGCAAGTTTAAAAGTAAATATGACGTTATAGCTTAAAGATTCAAGTTGTTCATTTAACGAAAATGTATATTGCTTGTTTGTGTGAAATCCGTATGCTTTATAATATCTAATTATTTATAAAAGCGGGTATGGCAACGCTTATTAAATGTATAAATAGTTAATCGCATACGATAAAAAGTATAATCATGTGTATGTAAATAATAAAAATTAATTATCGATACGTATATTTAGTAAAATAAGTTTGTTTAATTACACAAATGTATAATTAGTTAAATCGATTTATTGTAAAAAAGTAATATGTGTTAAAGAAAATTAATAATATAGATTATACAAAATTATATGTTTAATAGCATATTAATTTAACTATCATATGTGAATCAATAATATATTTAAAAAATTTATTAAATATATAATTTAAGTAACTTGTATTAAATTTTTACTTCTTGTAAAAGTGCAAGAAATTTATTTTTATACATAAGGTTTAAATTTACAAGTCCATTCATTCACATAATAGTGATATAATATAATCATATTGAAAAATAAAACACAAAAGCTTTTTCACTTATCTATTATTTATTTAATTATTTAAACACATACATTAGTATATACAAGAAGTTGTATAGTTCAAATAAATTGGTAAAGTCAATATTTCAAAAAGGAATAGTTTCATTTTTTATAGCATTTTGTAAAGTGTCTATACGTAGTAATAAATTCTGTAAATGGTTTAAAAGTTCAGTACGCTGTTCAGATATATGTTCTTTGGGCGAGAGATGAATTTTTCTATGCTTCACTAAGTCAAATCTGTGATTAAATATTTCAGAACAATCGACACATTTATAGTGTCTGGTAAACGGTTCAATATTCCTTTGCTTTTGCTGAGGGGTGTTATGAATCATAGTATGATTTATTAAATTTTTTTCCCGTAAAAACTTTTTATCACAATCATTACATTTATGCATAACGCCTTGTTTAGAATGTACTAAGTTATGCTTTTGTAAGTCGCTTTTCTGCACAAATGATTTCGAACACATTTTACAATTAAAAGGTTTCTTTTCTAAGTGAAATTTCATGTGTCTAACTAACACATTTTTTCGTGAGAAAGTCTTACTGCATTTCTCACATTTATATGTGGCAGATGTCTTGGGATTAATTAGCATATCACCCTGTAAAGCGCTCTTTGTAGTAAACAGATTATCACACTTAGAGGGGTTTTTTTCTAAATGTAAGTTCATATGTCTTAATAACATATATTTTTTAGTAAATACTTTTTTACATGTATCACATGTAAAAGGTAACTTTTGATCGACTTGATCTGATGAAGAGGCCATCGGTTCCTTATTCAAAACAGGTTTCATTAAAATAGTACTATCTATTTGCTCCTTAAACTCCGATGTCAAGGCTTTTCTTATCTTGGTTGGTTCGTCTAACACCATGTCTTGCATTGTACTTATTTAATTTAAATCAATTAAAATCGCAGATCACTTAAACGGAGAAAAAATTAGAGCGTCTTAACGGCACAGAAACAGTATGAATATTATTTCAAATAAAACTTTTCATGAATATTTATTTAATTGTAGAGGGCGCGCATGCTTAAAATAATTAAAAATAGCGTCACGTGATATATATCGTATACAGAAATTAGTCTGTATGTTAAACATAAGTAATTTAGCAAAGTATCTTTTATTATACAGTGGGTGATTTCGTTAAGTATAAATGTATTTTCAATTTTTATGTAAAAGTATACAAGTAATGTTTTATTAAGTATTCATCGTGGCTTAAAATGCAAATTTAAATGTGTGAATATACTCGTTCATTATATGGTAATTAAGTAAATGAAATAATTTTTATACCTTAAACTATACAAGAAGTATCGTTATCAGTAAGAAAACAGGGATGTTATCCGCAAATAAGTAGTTTCCTGTTTTTGCTCTGGTAGACAACAGATCTATTTTCAAACTCGATAATCTTTATAATATTCGCTCAGTTTTGGTTTAAAATCTTAAATAATTTATCAAGTAAAGGGTAGTATTTTGTATACAATATGTAAGTTATATTATAATAATGGTACACATGTTTAATGAAATAGTATAAAATCCTTAATTTTTGTAGAAAAATAAAACAAGTTTCTACATTTTCTGAATAAAAATTGTAAAACTTTCCGAAAACTAAACTTATTTATTCCTTATACATAAATAAAAAACAAACACATGATGAAAAACTAAACAAATATTTATTAAATATAAAACATTTCTACGTTAATTTATAAATACATTGCTCAAATGCTTATTATAAAAGTCTACATTCATAGATTCAAAAAATAAATAAGTATAATTACATGTACATTTCTCTAGCAGGTTTTTCACAAATTCCTTAATGTTGAAATTTAACAAAGCACTCTCTGCGCACCAGTTAAACTGTTTTCTTAAATTATATCTCATACATTCATGATCCATTTCTACTGGTTGGCCGATTGAAAATAAATAACAGTCAAACGTGCGATATACTGATCTCTCTAATTCATGATCGAAGCATTCTAAAAAATAGTCCATCGCCTCTTCCTCTGTAAAGTGAGAACATTTACATATTTTTACGTTTTTTAAAACATAAACAGGTAAAAGTTTTGTTAAAAAAGTTTGAATAAGACATTCGCTAATTTCAATACAGTTTTTCTCTAGTTTGAGAAATTGTTCTTTTGTAAGTAGTAAACAATCAGGTTTCAATAGTTTTTGCAGTATGCATGATTCCTTATCCACATAAATCGTTAGTAAATCGTTGTTAGATACGAATGTTTCTTTTTCTGCAGAGTCAAAATTAAATTTTGTCATTCTCGTTTCAAATTTATCAAAGGTTGCGCACGATATTGTAATTCCTTCATTTGTAGGGTACATTTTACCACTATTCTCAAATTCTTTATATTTTTGAATGTGAACGTTTAACTCACAGTCCTTATTCATTTGCACTTCGACAATCGTATCCTCCCCTAAGTCCCAATGGTATGGGGTAAAAACGTCAAAATACTGAAATATTCTACTAAATTCGTTGATTTCTGAAATTTCATAGTAAGATGTGTTAAGCGAAGTAGTCATTTTCAGGTTTAGAAGTATCCAAAAAGCAGGGTAAACAGATAGGTGATCAAGCAAATATACAGCAAGGTTTTAAGTAATTAGAAGAATAATCGTTTAAGTCAAAACTTTAAACAGTAAATTCATTATGGTGTACAAGCTTCTTATATTGCTATTCTTATCGTTGTAAAACAGGATGTTATTCTATAAATGTCGTCATATCCTGTTTTATTAACTTGAAAATCTTAGGAAAAAAAGTAACATTGTGTTAGGTTTCATTATTTATATTAATTGTACGGAGCTATCGTAGCGTAATTGGAAAGCTAGCCAAAAGGTTGACAGTTCGAATCCGAGCATAAACATAATGGTAAGTTAAACTTTCTTTTTTAAAGTATACAATTAAAAATTCTATTACAGTATCCTTAAACCCCACTTGGTAAGTTAAAATTTGCTGTATTATATAATTTATGTTACAAAATCTCTTGTATGCAAATTGGTAAGATACGCTTTGCTTTGCAAGTTTATAAAACCAACAAACCAACCAACCTTTTATAAGGTTATTTTATATGTTATAAATACATTCCAATGTGTTTGTAAGTTTAAACATTAAAGTTTATCGTAAAGCTTAAATTATTTTACAAAATTTATAATATCATTAGTACTGTATAGTAATAATCCAATATGTTCAGTCACGTGACACCTTTTCTTATATATCTTAAATCGCGTCTAATAAACATGGTCTCATGGTGTGTTCGTTTAAACCTACTGCAAATCAACACATCATGAGATCATTTTGTCAAGTTCGAGGTTCGAACCCCGCTTCATTTACATGTTTGTTGAAAGCTAATAATTTTTAACAAGGGAGTACGCTATTTCAAAGTGAAAGTTGTAGTCGAAATTTAATATTTTCTTAATTTCTGTGAAGAAAAAAAAATGTTTTAAAACGTATGCACGTCTTGTATTTTATTACAATTAGTTCACTTCGTATATGCATGCTTGTGTACGTAACAAATAGTTCACTGTGTGTCTGTCTGCCTACCTGCCTGCCTGCTTGTCTGTGTGCCTGCCTATCTGCCTATATGTCGGTTTATAACTATAATTATTTACATGTGTCACTTTAAAATTTTTGTTAAGTGCTACGCTATAACTAAATATTTCCATTGTAAGCAGTTTGGTAAGAAACTTTAAAATATTTTATTAAGTGCTATGCTTTAACTAAATATTTTCATTGTAAGCAGTTTGCTAAGAAACTTTAAAATTATTTATTTAGCGTTATGTTAGAACTTAAATTTCTATTTCATATTCCTTTGCGAGCACTATGGTAACACATTTTAAAATTATTTATTAAGTGCTATTCTATAACTATATATTTCCATTGTAAGCAGTGGTAAGTTACTTTATTTTACACCATGCTATAACTTAAATTTCCATTGTAAGCAGTATGATGAGATACTTTAGAATATTTTATTAAGTGCTATGCTTCAACTAAATATTTTCATTGTAAGCAGTTTGCTAAGAAACTTTAAAATTATTTATTTAGCGTTATGTTAGAACTTAAATTTCTATTTCATATTCCTTTGCGAGCACTATGGTAACACATTTTAAAATTATTTATTAAGTGCTATTCTATAACTATATATTTCCATTGTAAGCAGTGGTAAGTTACTTTATTTTACACCATGCTATAACTTAAATTTCCATTATAAGCAGTATGATGAGATACTTTAGAATATTTTATTTTATACTATGCTATAACTTAAAATTCAGAAGCAGTCATTTTAAATTCCATAATTTTCATACTTACCGATAGAGGGCGACACCACTTTAAACTTTCTATCTCCTAAATTAAAAAAAAAAATTGGGAGGGGGGGGCAGGGTGGGGGGAAGGGGGGGGCATGGGGTAGTGGTCGTACTCTACCATAGCCGATACCTCGTAATATAAGACAATTTTAATTTTTTTAAAATTAAGCCCCCCCCTTTAAAAAAAATACCTCCCCTACTATAACATGCTGCCCCCTCCTAAAACCCCCTCTCCTATAGCACACCCTTTCGCACCACCCTCGATTTTAAGTTTGAATTTTATCATCGTAGTCTTTTACAACAATTTAGCACCGCCGCCGGGCCGCAGCACCGTCTCATTTAGCACCGCAGCACCGCCTCATGGGGTGAAACCCCCCTTTTCCATCTACTAGTATTCTTTCTAAGGCAAAAAATTCTAATAAAATTTAGTTGTGACAATCGGTCCATCTTGAAAAGTAATGAAAAAGTTATTTTTCATATTCGATAGTTTGACATGGTAGCGACGATATAATCGTTGCAGAATTTTGTCGATTCATTTCAAATTTTATGAAAAACGAATCAAAACTTAAAAAGGTATTGATAAAAGTTTTCTTCATTCTATTAAATCCTATCACACGTAATTTATTCAATGATAGCCCATGATAGGTAATGATTCTAGGTTGCCATGGTGAGTACATCCTATTTAAGATGGAGTCATATTATTTAGGTATTACTGAATTTAAAAACCAAATTTGTATACTAAAATTGTTTAATTATAGCAATCCTATAATCTACCGACAGTTTTTTTGGATAGATGTTTCCGATGAAATAATATCAAATGGAAAAAGAGTTTAAATATGTATTTCAAGTTCTAAAATTTTCAAAGCTAGGCATAAATTTCCCATTGGAATTTTCAATAAATGTCAACAAAAGGTAAAATGTTGCCAACTTAAAATGTTCTTATTTTATTACGGAAATTAATCATAGCATAATAACAGACGATATGATTCATTTCACTGAAATAATAACGATGTTTTTAAGTTGTCAACCCCGAATAGGGTGAAACTCCCAGTAACCGACACTTTAAGGAGTTTTTCTTGTTCAAACCACTATTAAAAAGTCTTAAATATTATTTCATACTTATCTTTGTTTTTTAAAGTACAGTAAAGATACATTAAAAAATTATTGCTAGCAAAATTTTGAAAAATTATACTTTTTATTACTGAAAATAAACTTTTGTCATAAATATGGTCAGTATCACCAATAACTGACACCATCCCTTTTTTAACATAACCAATAGCTGAAAAATAAGTTATAACAGTTAAGACAAATAAGTTATCACAAGATGTCATTACTTTGCAGAATTTTACAAGAAAATGCTTATTTGAGTTAGATTTCTTCTGAAGTGTCAGTTACTGGGTAGGTGTCAATAACAGGGGGTTTCACCCTATTTGTTCTTCAGATGCTATCAAATATCAAGTATTAAATTTTCAGCTGCGTAACAGAATTTATACATTCAAGAATAACAAAATCAGTATTATTTTTTTTGTTATAGTTAATGTTGTTAATTTAGCATGTTTATCTATGGAACATGTTTGTGAAAATGTTTACTTGAAAATTGATAGCATCCTTAAAATCGATAATGATGTGTTAGAAAACTGATTAATAGTCCGTAAAAACTACTCGGAAAAGTTTCCGAAAATTCCGGAGAACAAAAAAAACCTTTTCTCTAGAAAGTCTTCTTTAAATCTCAGAATTCTATTGGTTTCATAGATTTTTAAAGATAAAGAAATGTTGTTCGGAATCGTGAGTAACTAAGAAGCGGTTATAAAATATTTACGCAAACCTTTGTGCTAGATTAAGACTAATTTTTGCCTTTTTTTTGACAGTTTAAGTGCGCATTTTAGAATAATTTAAACTCTGAAATAATCAAACCTTCTAATGCTTCACTCCGAAATTTTTTTAATGAATGTTTCATACCGCTTTATTTATCATTTCATATTAAAATTGCCTTCATTAAATTAAAATAACATTCTAAAACTACTATCAGAGACGTTGATACAAAACTGTTTGATTTTAATGCTGTCCAATAGTATTAAAAAGTTCATTGCTCTTTCGAACAACTTAATTTCTTTAGATACACTGTAAAAAATGACGAATGTTTCTGAATATACGAAAATATAATATAATGACGAATAAATTTATAATATAAACTCATCCTTGTTAACCATGATTCTGAACAGTGTTTCTTTATCTTTAGAAACCTCAGACATCAATGGCATTTCGAGATTTAAAAAATCATTTAGAAAAACGAAATTTTTTTAGCTGCCCGTAATTTTCCGAAACGTTTACGAGGAGCTTTTAAAGTGCATTAATCAGTTTTTTAAGCTCGGAATATAGTTTTTTCCGATGCTATCCATTCTCAAGTAAATATTTTCATGTTTAACATATATGTTTAACAGACAAACATGCAAAATTAACAGCGTTAACATTAACATTAAAATTAAGATTATTTCTTTACTCTTTCATTTATAAATTAACTTATACAGCTGAAAATGTTTACTTCAGAATTGATAGCATTCGAAAAACAGATATTCCAGACTGAGGACACTAATTAATACACTATAAAAACCCTTCGGAAACGTGTCTGAAAAATACGGGCAGCTAAAAATACTTTGTTTTTATAAATAATTCTTTATATTTTGGAAATGTATTACTTTCTGGGAATTCAAAAGACAATGGAACACGCTTTTCGGAATGTCTGAGAAATCAGAAGATTATATTATATTTTCGTTCGGGGTTATAGTATATTTTCATAAAATAAGAAACATTGATCATTTTTTTACAGTGCAGTAAGCGGGAATAGGACATATTTCTAAACCATGAAGGATTCTGTAGTAATTAACAGCAAATATTCTGTTTCGCCAAGATTTGAAATTTTAGATCATAGACATGGATCAAAGCTTTAAAAATTTAACTCGAATTAAACAATAAAACTTTAATTTGTATTTAGATGTGTGGTAACATTAATTACTTTTTTTAGGAAGTGGTCCATTATTAACACTTTCCAACATAGTTGGAAAGTGTTTATGAATTCTGTTTGTCTGTCTGCCGTCTGTCCATGCTCTAACTAGCGTAAATATACTCAGATTGCCATGCAAGTGATATTATAATATTGATGTTTACTATGGCTTGTTCGGTATTGAAAAGGAAGTGTGTAGCATTTTAGTTCATTTATACAGGGACACTCAAAATAATTCGTTACATTACGGTCTATGGGAGAAAAATCGTCTGCGGTATATTTTAATGATATTAGACTATCTCAAACATGTTAAAAGTGATATATATCACTGAGTTGCACTACAAGATGTTTAGTACAGAATATGTTATACCTAGCATTAATCGTACATTTACAGGACATTCAAAGGAATACCGTTACATGACGGTTTATGGGGGGAAATCGTTTGTGGTGTACTTTAACAATTTTACACTATTTCAAAAAGATTTAAATTTATATATATATCACTTAGGTGCAATACAATATGCTTACTTAAAGCTTACCGCGTGTCATGCATAGGTATAAGGCACAGCATTCATCGTTCCTCTACAGAGACACACGAACTAATTCGGTTACAGTACTCGATATCAATAATAATTGTTGCACATGCGTTTTCAGTTGTGATACGCGTTTTTGAATTTAACTAATTTTTTGCGTATTACTGGGTGTATATAAATTCTATAGATCCTATACAGGGCTGAACACAAGATCTCGAATACATTTCCGCTTATTGGGGAATTTTGTTGCAGAGGAATTTTGCAGATTATTATAGATCCTTACAGACTGCACAAGTGAATATGGATGATTTTCCGACTATTGTCGGTAATTGCTAACATTGGGTTTTCAAATGTGTCATGCATTTTCCAAATCGTTTACTTAGACATCATATTTCATCTTATTAAACTGGGAAGTTTTTTTTTATATTATTCTGAATGTGTTGTAGAATTTATGATATTATTACATATAGACACATTTTATGTTTCAACAATTTTTTATTATTGCTAAAAAACTAAAGCGAGTGAAATCGTGCATAATGTAGACTTATTAGGAATAATTATCTTGCCAAAACAATTATTTTAAGAAATAGGCTTAACTGTAAATGTACAATATAGTTTCATATATACAATTATATACTTTAACATTAAATATAATTTTTTTAATAGGAATTATTTAATATTAAATATTATAAATAATATAAACACAATAAATGATATTAAATATTATTTATTTATTATATTTATTATATTATTATATAACCCAATGTATATTTGCTTATATTTGAAAAATATTTTTGCAAAACATTCAAAGTAACTAACGGGAATTGGCTTGTTTTCCTATAAACATCCATTGAAAATGCGCTGAAACTAAGATATCTATAATTTTTACATTATACCAACAATATATATATATATATACATATATAATTCATCCTCGATCAGAAATCAATTAGTTTTTATCTATAATAAGTCATTAGTTATAAATAGATGCGATTCGGTCACACTGGAAACACACTGGAAAAACATTTTCATTATAAAACAAAATAGAAAATACGGTAAAAGTAAAAGTAGTTCGAGGAAGTGAGACAATATACGAATACGTTAATACTTAATGAATGTAAGCATTTACACGAAATAATGCGTAAAATTTTACATAGTATTAGTGACCATCGCAGTATCCCCAAAGCAATATTACTGTCCCTGAAAGTGTTGGACTAAAATTCGATTAATTATTCATGAATAATTTTCAAACAATAATAGAGTTCCAAAAATATATACGTAGTGACAAAATTTCGTATTTCATTGTGACTGAATTGAAGACACTATATTCGCTGATCAGAAATATTTTCAAAATAAACTCGTGCTATGTAATTGTGCTTGATAAACGACAATATAAATTAGCCATCACGGTTTTACAGATAACCCTATACAGTGGTGAAGTCTGCTGACATTCATACTAGGATTTTATCACATAATAGATTATTGTCGCGAATTAAACGAAACAGCTAGAGTATTATTTACTATATTTTTATCGAATGTAGTTTCAATGCATTAAAGAAATTTTTTTTCATATTTTTGATTGTTGATTCTAAACTAATGATTTTGGAAGATGCAATTTTTAAAAGTGAATAGGAATAAATTAATAAAAATGTGTATTTTATAAAGTGTATATTAGTATATTTCTTTTACTAAAAGGTGTAAATTAACAACATAATAAGTACACAGTAAAATAACTTTTATTAGGTTGTTTGACATGTTTCGGCTCATTCCTAGCCATTTTAAAAGACAAATAAGAATACTCCATAATTGCACGGTCTTTGAAGTTATTATTTAAAATGCTATCATTTAATTTTCATGTACTTTTTAAAAAATTACGTATGTTCGCATGTTGTTAATTTACACCTTTTAGCATTTAAAATAAATATATTATTACAAGGTGTTATAATTTATTATATTGTGCATACTAGTATTTATTATCTAAAACTAATTAATTAACTAATTATGTACATACTTTAAATCCAGCCAATGAATAATTCGTTAAATAAAATTGTTTTCCTGAGTAATTATAATACTTTAATAGTTATATATACTTAATAAATTGTTCTTAAAATTACTTTTGTGGTCAATTTTGCCCCGTCATTTAACATCATAAATACTTTATTTTTCCTTGAATATTTTTAGGTGCGGTCGTAATTAAATAAATACGTAGCATCTATAGTCGTTGTCTGATCCGTCCGTCAGTCCATATATAACAGAGTAAAAACTACTCAACCGAGTGGTTTGAAATTTAATATCTATAATCGTTGCAAATTTTGTTGATTCATTTCAAATTTTATGAAAATTGAAGCAAAATTTAAAAATATATTAATAAAAGGTTTCTTCATTCTATTAAATCTTATCATACGTAATTAATTCAATGATATCCCATGATAGGTAATGATTCTAGACTGCCATGGTGATTACGTATTATTTAAGATGGAATAATATTATTTCCGTATTACTAAATTTAAAAACTGAATTTGTATACTAAAATTGTTTAATTATAGCAATCATATAATCTACCGACAATTTTTTTTAGATTGATGTTTCCGAAGAAATAGATATTAAATGGAAAAAGAGTCAAAATATAGATTTCAAGTTCTGAAATTTTCAAATATAGGCTTAAATTTCCCATTTGAATTTTCAATAAATGTCAACAAAAGATAAATCCGAAAATTCGACATTTCGTGTTGATACCAATGATGAAAAAACTTATCAACATCCTGTAAAAACTACTCCGAAACGTCTCAGAAAATCTACGGGTAGCAAAAGATATTTTTACTTCAAAAATATTTCTTTTAATCTAGGAAATATGTTGGTTTCTGAAGATAAAGGAACGCTTTTCGGAATCGGGAGAGGCTCGAAAGAGGTTATATTATATTTTCGTAAACTTTTTTGCTAGGTCAAGAAAAATGTCCACCTTTTCTCAGTGCATGTACAGCATTATATATGCATTATTTTTTAAATCATTATTAGAGTATATTCCCTCTTTTACTTTAAAGATGGTCTACTACATGGATTACTACAATCATACTGGATTACTACAATCATATATATTATTTCTTTTATCAACATCCCATTTTTTATGCATTTACAAAACGTACAACAATGAATGAGGTATCATTGGAAAGGTTTTTGAACCAGCTTCTGACATAATACACTCTCATTTCGTTAAAACATGTTTTTTGATTAAAAATCAAATCGGGTGTGATTTCATAAATGAAATGAAAGGTTTTTTTTCAAAAACAATGTTGCAAAAAAAAAAAAAAAAAAAAAAAAAAAAAAAAAAAAAAAAAAAAAAAATACCGCATTATATCGTGCTCTACAATGATTGTAAAAAAATAAATGGTACAAAAAAGATAAAATGCAACATTGTTGTCGCACGGGTTTATTTTATACTAATGACTAAAAAGCAAAATTCAAATTCAAATGCATAGATGAAAAAAAAAAAAAAGCCTTTGATAGATCGAAGCAGTTGTATTTTACGTGTAGCCTAAAATGCATGCTTTTCTATTTTAAATTATATTCTATATTTTATATGTATTCAATTTATTTTTCTTTGCCCCGTGTTCTTCTCGAAGTTTAAGACATCCTTCTCTAATGCAGTCGATTGTTATTTTTTTTTTCTCGCGCGTGCTTTTTGCTATCTTCGATCCGTTTTTACTGTAACTTTGATGGAATAAATGAGATGATATTCTGGCTTGACTAACGTTATTTACAGTTATTTTTATCCTTAATTTTTCTTTAGAAGTTTAAACCTGCATCTAAAAAGTATTAGACAGCAGTACGAAATTCTCCCACTGTCGACTGGTCTTAAAGTAATATTGTGCTAGCCCCTAAAAAAACCCATAGTGAAATGTATCCTAAAAAATACCACCCTAGTACTACATCAAATATTTCACTAAAGTCCATTTTTTTGTTTTGTTCTGTTTTTATGCACTATATAGAATAATAAAAATAGTTAAAAAATACCTAAGGAGTGCTTATTTAGTTTTAAAATAATTTAAACTAACAATTGCAGAATTCTGGCAAAACATGAGCTTCTATTTTACAGATTTTCTTTTTATCAAGTATATCATTCGAAAATTCTTGAGAATTTTAGAATGATATACATATATATATATATATATTATGTTAAACCATTAATAAGTAATAAAATGCTCCATTTTCAGCTGATTAGGTCAGGTGTGGTATTTTTTCAAGTAACATGGGTTATTTTTTGGAAAAGTGTTAAAATTACCGCTTAATTGGCTGCCATTTTGTAATAAAGTGGTAAAATGAAAAGATGCTCAACACTAAAATCTTAGTCAGAACAAGCTGTAAAATTTTAGCCATGTTTAATTTCTTTAAATTCTTTATTAGACCTTATATAGAGAAAGTTTCAAAAAATGGGTTTTTTTAGAGTATAGCACAATAGTGAAATGTCTGCACCGGAAACTGGATGCTACACATTTATACAGGTGGATTATTTTTTGTACAGGTGGATTATTTCTAGATTAGTATTTTTGAAATATACATTTTTTATTAAGTTAAGCATATAAAAAAATCGGTACCTTTTTTTCATATAGAAAAAAAGGTACTGAAGATTACTTTGAGGATTACATTTCTTTGTTGAGAATTAATTTTTAATAAAATGGTAATACATTATTCAATCGTAAGTGTTAGTTTTAGCTTCAGAACAAATTTTCCTTTTGTGAAATGCTACCTTCTGCACCAGAATTCATCTTATTAATTTATTGATGTGTGATATTCAATATCTTTTGATTGAAATTTTGGAAAATTTGAATTATGGAAGAGAAAATTAATTAAATTCTGAGTTGCATGGATTCTCATCTGAATTCGTTAACATTTTCAGTTTCCTAAAATCCAGTCCACAGAGTCTTTATGCTTAGTGAAATTCAATGACATTTGAATTAATTTTAATACAGCGGAAAAATATTTTGAATTTTCTGATTTTAAAGCTTGGCCTCGGCTTCATATCGTAAATAAATATGGCGAACACTTTAACATTTGCATTTATGAAATGTTTTGAAAATATTTTATGTAACTTTTAGTTTTGTTAAAACTAGCAAAGTTTATTTAATCTGCATAAAATAAAGTAACTCACATAATTTAATTTGTTATCCAGATTAATTTGTAATTTAAAAAACGTTATTTTTCTTACTTTTGTAATAAAAAAATTATAAAAAACTAATGTAGGTCCACGAATTCCATTGTTTTGTAAATGTTTCGAGCTTCTAACTCAATGCATTAAAACATTACTGCCATAAAACAACATTTTACAAAGTTTTTCAAAAGTTAGTTATATTTTACCAATTGCAACACAAATTATTGTAAAAAATGACAAACATATAATGGTGCAATTGCATTAAACTGTACTTAAGCTTCATAAGAATTAATGTAAATTTAATTTACCTCAAACTTAACTTCAAACCTTGTGAACCAATTTAGCCTTTTTTCACTTACGTAAATATATTCAGGAAGGGAATACAATAAATAAATAAATAAATATTTTTAAAATAAAATTTCTTTCCTGAATTATTTATTGAATTAAAACCTCTTTTTTATTTTACATTCATTTATATTTATTTAAACACATTGTGAAAGCGAATACACGCACACACACACACAAATCAAACGTTATCAACCATTCCAAAATTATTTCTGTTGTTTATATTCTATAATTTTTTTAAACATTCCCTTTTAATATTTTAAACAAAAATTCCTTCCTGAATCAATTAAACATTTAAAATTGAAGTAATTCACGCTAATTTAAAAATATCATGATAAATTAATGGATTAAAGAACAAAATAAAATATTAAACACAGAAAAGCTCTTTTTTTGCATGTTTCAATGACTTTCGTGTGCATTTACTTGGAAAAATTTTCAAATAAAGATATTTGTAAATGTACCTTTTGTTTTAAAATTTTAAAGAAATATTTATATTTTTTTTATGTAGGTATTGTTTTCTAGAGAATGCATCGTGGCAAAAACACAACGTGCGTGAATTTATATCCTTTTTATTTGAATGTGACCATGAATAGTATAGTGTAGTGTTGCAGTCGTTTATTTATTCTGGTTGTTTGATATCTTTTGTTGTTGTTGTTGTTGTTGTTGTTTGTTTCAAATAGTAATATTCTCATTATTTAATGACAGATTAAATCAGTCGAATATTACTATTTCATAAAAGCAATAGCAACCAAACAATAAAAAAAAAAAAAAAAAAAAAAAAAAAAAAAAGTTGGAAATTGTATGTCAAACGTGACAAATGAAGTGCGTTCGTACTGTTTAATATTTCAGTGAAATGAATTATATCGTCTGTTATTATTTCAGTGAAATGAATTATATCGTCTGTTATTATGATATAATTAATTACCGTAATAAAATAAGTACATTTTAAGTTGAAAACATTTTATCTTTTGTTGACATTTACTGAAAATTCCAATGGGAAATTTTAAGGCTAGCTTTGAAAATTTCAGAACTTAAAATCGATATTTAGAGTCCTTTTTCATTTAATATCCATTACTCCGGAAAAATCTATCCAAAAAAACTGTCGGTAGATTATAGGATTGCTATAATGAAACTATTTTAGTATACAAATTCGGTTTTTAAATTCAGTAATGCGGAAAATAATTCGACTCAATCTTAAATATGACGAAATTACCGGGACAACCTAGAATCATTACCTACCATGGGATATCATTGAATTAATTACGTATTACAGGATTTAATAGAATGAAGAATGTGACTATAACTTGGTCATAGAGGCCATAAAATATCATATATGTCATATATGACTATAACGTCATACATGTCCTATAACTTGGCGATACATCTTGGTCGCTTGGCGATTACTCCTCGGAAGCTGCCTATAACAAAGAAGTACCGATTTTTAAAAAATTCAAATTACTTAATAAATATTTTTATTAATATCTTTTTAAGTTTTGATTCGATTTTCATAAAATTTGAAATGACTCGACAAAATTCTGCAACGATTATATGTATTAAATTTCAAATCATTCGGTTGGGTAGTTCTTGCGCTGTTATATGCGAACAGACGGACGGACCAGACGACGACTATAGTGCTACGTATTTATATAATTACTAACGCACCTAAAATAACTCAACTGATGGTGACACTAACACAGGATCGATTTTGCTGCCAGACCATTTTCAAGCTTGATGCTTTACTAAGAAATGGGAAAAAAAAAACATCGTAATGTAACTAAGTTGGAAAGATTTATTTTACGTACTTTAAAAAAAAATTACATGGAAAATTATTATATTTAATTTTTATTTTATTTCGTAAAGAAAGATACGTTGTGATTTGTAGAATACAATACGATGATGTAGCTCTTCGCCTATGAATGGCTTCGTGTGAAAATGTCTTTTTTTTATTTTATTTTATTTTTTAACATGCACAAACGAGAGTCGCCCGTGCCAAATTGATAGCATTATTGAATACTATAAACAATTTTGCACTTTTTGTTTTAACCGACAGCATTTTAAAGTACCATTAACCCATTAACTGTCAAAACTATTTGGGCGTAGTCTTCGATTTTTTTAAAAACTGAAACTCGTTTCCCACCAAAAATTCTGAAAGATAACATTTGGTAACTTTAATAGTAAAGTTTTTGTCATTAAATAAAGTATTTTTTAAGATATTAAAATAGCGGTGGCTAGGCAGGTTTTTTTTTATGTTACACTTTTATTTTAAATGTTGACAATCACGAGTATACTTGTGGTTGGCAGCGAATGGGTTAACACGAATTTGTTATAAGATTTATTTAACACGTCCACATAGAATTTAAAATGAGTTATAGACCCTGTTTAGCTCTCTTGTTGGAGTGAAAAGTTCCAATTCTAAAGAAAATTGGTACTTTTTCGTTATAACACACCATGTCAAAATGTATGCTAATGCACCATACATTTTAATCAGGACTGTACAGAGGTTTTTTATTGCAAACCGTGCCAAACATTGTGATTTACTATTTATTGAATGTGAATATATCTATTTTTTTTGTTATTATTATTTAATCATAACCTTGCAAAACATCTTAATTTGCTATTTTTCAAATCGAAAATATTTATTATTAATTTATAACTTACATTTATTAATGCTGTGGTGGGTTTTACTATTTGGCAGTTGTGTGATAATAAGGAAGCTGGAATAAAATTGTTTCAGTATTTTTAATTTATACGTTAAAAAAAATATAAATAAAAAGTTCAAAAAACTATAAATGAGTTTATTTACAAAATGAAATGTTTACTGCAATGCTAAGAAACATTTGCAGTTTAAATTGAGTTTTACTTTATCATTTTTTTTAATAATATTTATTTGTTCTTTTTTTTCATATTAGTATTAATTTAATAAAATAGTTCGTGAAAGTCTGTAAATTTTAAATGTTATATTTTTTGTAATGCTCCATTTCTCACCATAAATGTTATTATTATTATTTTTCAAGTATTTCATTTCACATGAATTTCAATTTGCGCCAACTACTATGCTTGGCGACAATGGTGTTGGTATAAAGGAAAAGTGCCAGAAAATCTGTATTTATATTGTAAGTCGTTATTGTAATGATTAAATATAATAATTAATATATAACAATAGAATATAATAACTATTGTAAAATTATATTGTAGATTGTTTAATTCTATAAAGTATTATTATTATTATTATTTTTAAGTGACTAGGGATCTAACTCGCGTTTCTCGGGTTACAGAACATAAGTGAAAGTCATTTTTTACTAGCATCCGTCAGGCCGAAATGTCGGAGTATTGAGTCGTATAAACTAAAAAGATAACATTATATATATATATATATATATATATATATATATATAAGTATATTTTATTTTTATTTTTACTGCTTAATAATATAAAAGTAAATTTACGATAGCAGATTTTGAATCTTCATTTTCAAGTGTTTAAAATGTTATCTTTTAAGTTTATACGACTCAATGCTCCGACATTTCGGCTTGACGGATGCTAGTTTATGTAATTTTCACTCCTTGTTTATTTTATCCAGATTAAAAAATATATATAAAATTCAAACCAAATTACATCGATTTGGAAGAATGTAAAATCTAATTTGGCTATCTATCAGTTTGCACTTAAAAAAAAAAAAGAGTTGCCGTTACGTACGTAAGAAGTAAAACATTTAAAGTCAATTTATAATATAACTCACAAATAGGTGCGTCAGTAATGTTGACGTCATAACGATGAGGTTAAAATGCACGAGTTACAACAATGGAGCTAAATTTACAATTAAAAGTAAACAATAGAATGTTATCTCTATGGAAAAATTGAAAATTTTTAGGCCGACATTTCGGGGCTTTGTGGTTGACGGATATTTTTGATTTTCAATCGCCGGCGAGATTTTGGCCCTATCGATCTCCAGCTTTAGTTTTATGCGAACCCGACTAATATTTTAGGCGCAATCGTGTTAAAAAAATATTTTTTCATGGGTAGCCTAAGTTTTGCTCCGCAGCAGAAACTTCAGCAATTTTTTTGCGCGTAATATATATATATATATATTTTTTAGATTACCCATTAACAGCACCAAAGAGCATTTATATATGAAAAATATCAATAATGTATTCAAATACAAATTTGAAGTTTATTTAAAACGATATTTTAGCATTACCGTAAGCATGAAGTTAATAACCGAATTAATTGCGAAGGATCTCAACTTAAGTACTTTTATTCTGATAATTTACAGTGGTTTAAACGCGTAGTTCGATTAAATGTCTATTAAATCTGTGTTTTATTTGTGTTTTTTGAATTCGTTATGGAATATTAGCTGGAAACAAATGATGAACTATTTAATTTGTTTTATGTACAAACGGGTTAGTCTTCCGTAGTTAGTCTGAAAGTGGTAGAGATAATTCTTTAAAAAAAAATCAAGCTTGAAAATTATTTTTAAAACCATAAAAAATCAGTAAATTGAGATGCAGTTTTGAAAGAACATTTTTCCTCCCTTATTCGCCGATCTGAAAATTGGAATTATTTGGTGTTTAGAAGTAAAAAATGCATTAAAAATTATCTAAGTACACATAAAAAAAATTAACTTTCGAATATATTTTAAAATATAACTGAACTTTGCACGAAATGTGAATCACTTTCCAAGGAAAAAAAATCCATTTTAAAATTTTCTACGGAAAAAACAAATATATTCTAAAACCATTCAAAGATTAAACGAAAATTATTTTCTTAACTTAAGATATAAAGCAATGGAAATAATAATAATAATAAAAAAATAATAGGTTTCAAAATTTTAAACGAAATTATTCAGTCATTCAGAAGCATTTGCAAAATGAAAAGATTTGTAAACTCCAAGGTCTTAAAAATCTTTTTTTCCATTTTGATTTTTTTCCATTATTTTATTTTAAAGAATACAACCTGACAAAAATATGAAATCTTTGTCTCGGTTAGCTTACACAGGTTTTCTTCAGATATTCAACATGAATAAAGGCTTTTCGAATCATAAACTACTACAATGAAAGCAGAGAGAAATCAAACCATTGTGTCGTTAACAATCCAAAAAGGTTTTTTAAGAAATAAGGTTTCTTGTTTAACATGTGAGAAGAAATATGTAATAAAAATTGTTTTTTTTTTTATTGTAGGATTGTTTTCTCTCATTTGTAAAACATTTTATGAATTATTTTTTAACGGGTGAATGGATTTGCATAATTTGTCTTAAAAATTATGCATTTATGTAATAACTTTATAAGACTGATAGAATTTGGTTTTCAATATAAAAATATAATACATATTTGATAAGAAATTATTTATTGTGATTACTTCTTTAAGGTTTAAATTTGCTATTTATGAAATGAAAAAAAAATATTATAAGCGGAAATTAACGCATGGCTGATATTGCTTCGCGTTGCATAGCTTATGAAATATAATTTTTAAATGTTATTCATGCTTATTTATCATATTTCCTCCATATTTGTTTTTCATTCTTTTCATAAAAGAATGTTACACATCGTGTAATTCATTAATAAAAAAAAAAAAAAAAAATCTTCGATTTGTTAAAGAACCACAGCGGTAATCATCAGCTTTCTGAAGCTCAAATGTTAAAGATTTTATATTATTTGCTAATATTTGGAATATTTAAACTGGTAGGAAATAGTTTTTTTTTAGTTTTAATCCTAATACACTAACATATATATCGTTGCCATACTTACTTACACGTTGAGAAACAAATATAATTTTTTTCGGAAATGTGAATTCTAGAGCTGATTAAAAGATGTTTGTTTTTATTTGTGAATATTTAATAATTGTATTATTAATTAGTAATTTGTAATTAACAATAAAGATTCGTTTAATTTAAAATGTACACCAACTTTATGATTAGACTTTTTGAGTGTATCATATAAAGAAAAGAAAAGAAGACTTTTGACATTTTCATTTAACATTCATTGTTTCATATTTTTATAATTTATATTTCTCTAATAAATGATTCAGACTAGATAAAAATTTACATTGTTTTTAAACATGATTAAATAAACTGAACACAATCACGGCATTGTCATAGAACATAAATGTGGATATAAATTGACTATAAAATGCAATTTTAATATATAGATTACGCTTATGACAAAATAAGCCATATAAAATTAAAAGATCCTTCTATAAATTTAATAAGCTATTTTTTTTCTTATATTAATTAAACTTTAAATTGTTAGTTCGTATTCATATATTTTTCTTAGTTTCTGTAATAGGTATCTGTGAGAAAAACAAAGAATAGTAAACAAAGTTGCAATTATGAAATGTAATATTATTAATATTTGTTAAATTAACTTTTGAATTATTTTTCAATCAATTCCTTTAAAATTTCTGAAGTATAGGAACAGTTTAAATTTTCACATAAATAGGTATCCGTGAGAAAAACAAAGATTAGTAAACAAAGTTAAAATTATGAAATGTAATTTATTTATATTTGTTAAATTAACTTTTGAATTATTTTTCAATAAATACCTTTCAAATTTATAAAGTATAGGAACAGTTTAAATTTTCACATAAATAGGTACACGTGAGAAAAACAAAGAATAGTAAACAAAGTTGCAATTATGAAATGTAATATTATTAATATTTCTTAAATTAACTAGAATCATCTTAAATAAGTAGATTTAAATACAATCAAGTTTTTATCTAGTTTTACGCTGTTTTCAAATCTTAAATCAATGATTAAAGTGCTACATTCGAATTATTTTTCAATCAATTCCCTCCAAATTTCAGAAGTATGTGAGTGATTTTATTTTTTAAATAAATGGGTATCCGTGAGAAACACAAAGAATAGTGAACAAAGTGCCAATTATGAAATCGAATAGTATTAATCTTTGTTAAATGAACTACATTCATCTTAAAACAGTGTGAATGCATTTAAATGTAATCATGTTTTCATCTAGTTTTATGCTGTTTTAAATTTTGCAATCAATAATTAAAGTGTTAACATTCGAATTACTTTTCCCCCAATACTTTTCAAATTTCTGAAGTATGTGAGTGGTTTTATTTTTCAAATAAATGGGTATCCGTGAGAAAAATAAAAGATTATGAACAAAGTTGTAATTATGAAATGCAATAGTAAAGGAAAAAAATCTAGAAATATTGCCCCAATTTACAGAAACTATTTCTATAGTATTAGTCTTAATTGATGAAGATTGAAATGAAATGACAAATATGCGCACTTTTAAGAGCTGAGCTTATTTAAAAAATGACATTACAATGCTATTTCTTTGTAGTTTATATAATAACAAAAATTGTTTGTAAGAAAATGAAAATATTTTTCAATGTATTATTCAGAATTTATTTTTCTGTTATCGTACGTTTGAATTTATTTTGAGTACATAATATTATTGATATTATCTTTCTTTTTTTTGTACAACTAACGATTGTTATTGTTCTAAAAGATGATTGTGAATTCTAACAATTAAGTATCATTGTTTTTAAGTTGTTTGGAAATAATTAACAGAAAATTCTGCCATTATTAAGTATTAATCGCAAGCACTTAAATTTTCCATAAGAAATTATGAAAAAAGCTTTGAAAAATTAAGGAAATGGTTGGCGTTCAAATTAATAGTTTTTCCTAGAGCAAAGAATGTTTTTCTTTACTTAAAAATAATAATTGATTTCGAATTACTTAAGCCGCATATAGAGCAATTTTAAATATGACTTTATCATACATTAGTTTCTATAAAGAGGTATTTGTTTCGTTCAGAAATTTTTTATTTGTTTTCAATTATGCTTTATGCACGAAGAAATAACTATTAATTTGAACACCAACCATTTCCTTGATTTTTCAAAGCTTTTTTCATAATTTCTTATGGAAAATTTTAGTGCTTGGGATTAATACTTAATAATGGCAGAATTTTCTTTTAATTACTTCCAAATAACTTAAGAACAATGATACTTGATTGTTAGAATTCACAATCATCTTTTAAAACAATAACAATCGTTAGTACATACGAAAGAAGAAAGATAATATCAATAATAATATGTACTCAAAATAAATTCAAAGGCACGATAACAGAAAAATAAATTTTGAATAATACACTGAAAAATATTTTCATTTCCTGACAAGCGATTTTTTGTTATTATATAAACTACAGAGAAATAGCATTGTAATGCCATTAAATCAATATTGGTTATACTTTCTGTCAATTCTAGAGCAAAAATTGTTTCACTTTATTTTAAGTACATGGTCAATATTAAATAAATTAGTAAATATTTTTTCTATTTCTTTTTAATTGAAAATTTAAGTATTTGTATTATTTAAATATTTTTTAATACCGGCATTAATTAAATTGCTTCAAAGTTACTGCACTTAAGCACATTGTCATCTAGTCGTTAGAATTCGCGATTTTCTTTTAAAGCAATAATTATCTTTATTTTCGCAAAACAGTAAGTATAACAATACTATGTAGTTAAATTGAATGTAAGCTTATAGAACTAAATAATATCCTCAAAAGTATTTTCATTTGTTTACGAACAATAACTTTTTCTGCTATAACTGCAATAAAAAAGCCAGAGAAAAAAATTATGATGTCAATAAAGTAATATAGTAAGCTTTCTCTTTATTTTAAAGTAGTCGTTTTTCAGTTTTATGTAAATTATATAATTAACATAAAATAAATTAATAAATGATTTTTCTGATGATAATTAATTAAACATTTAAGTATTTTGTGATAAATACTTGTTAACGAGGGACTTCCAATTTAATTATTTCCAATTAAATTAAGAAATATTCCTGCTTAATCTTTAGAATTCACATTTGTTTTTTAAATAGTCGCTTTATTCTTTCAAATCAGTAATAGTAGGTAGTAATAACGTAGCATTTACGATATCAGCGAAATAAATTTTGAATAACACTTTCAAAAGCATTTTAATTTCTTTCCGAATAATTATTTGTTTTAATGTAACTACAAAGAAATAGCGTTATGATGTCATTAAAGCAAAGTGGATAAATTTTCTGTCTATTCTGGAACAATAATTTTATATTAATTATATCATTAATATAAAACGCATTAGCCAACCCTTTTATCGTGATATTTAATTGGAAATTTAAATACTTATGATAACTATTGTTTATTGTCGGCATTTTCTTTTAATTATTTCAAAATTGTACCGTAGGTGTTGAAATTCATAATCTTCTTTTAAAGCAACAGTCGTCTTTATTCTTAGAAAACACAGTAAAAACAATTATAATATGTAGTAAAAATTAATTTGAAACCTACTGTATGAGCAAAACAAATTTTGAATGGGACTCTCCAAAATATTTTCATTTCTCTGCGAACATTCGTTTGTTCTAATATAACTACAGAGAAACATTATGATGTCATTAAAATAATTTGGTAAAACTTTCTCTTTATTCTTGGGCAATCAATGATTAATTTATAATAATTGCACCAGATAACAACTGTAGAAATTTGATGGAATAACAAGAAAATAATAAGCAGGAACTGTTAGTTAACCTTATAAAAAAGCCTGCAAAAATAATTTTAATAAAACATCCGCCGGCTAATCTAACTAAAAAGACAATTAATATGTTAAACTATGTTTATTATAATAATGTGCATCCAAGATTAAGAACATAACAATTTACGCCAAGGAGTTTCAGTTTTTTTTTTCCACTGATTTGACGATTTTATAAAAATAAATATAATTATTTGTTTTTCTAAGGAAATCTATTTTTTAAAAAAGCAATATTTGTAGAAATGATTGTATTTTTTTCTGCAAATTTATAGTAAAGAAGCATTAATATAAACACACACAGAACTTTTAGAAAACAAACCATTTTTGATAGCAAAGCAACAATCATCACACTGTTAAAATTTTACAGCAAACTGTTTAGTAACTTGACCGTTAAAAAAAAAAAAAAAAAAAACGTTTACATAACTATAATTTAACTATATCCTGATCATAATGTGGTCAGATACGCTTTATAATATGGTCAAGTAACCGTTATCTTTGACAACGGTCGAATGACTGGACAGTTTGTTGCAAATTTTTAACAGTGCAGCTTGGATGTAGCCAAGGCAATTTAGCACGTGCTTTTATTTATCTCCAGTCTCTCTATATTTTGAATAGACTATTATATTTCTATTAATTTTAACTGTTCACTTTACTGAAATATAAAACTTGATTCATTTAATTTATAGTTAATTTAAAAATGAAGAATTTCGTGACCTATAATCAAGATAAAGTAACCAATTAAGGCTCTAATTTTAATCTTTTTAGTTGTGAAGCCAAAAATCAACGAAAATTACGTCATTTTGATCCAATATTGTTATTTTCTATTTTAGTTTTATCAATAATAATAATAAAAAACATTTGAAGCTTAACATTATTAAAATAATAACGAAGTAACCGTAATTTCCATCGGCGCAAACTTTTCATATTTTTGATCCATGTATTTTTTAAGGTTTAATGGGTTATTAACCCCCTGACAGTTTTGCCCGAACGTCTCTCGGACAAGAAGAGTTTGCTTGCTTCGTTACTAAAAGCTTTTGGGTACTACTAATTTTTAAGTGTAATCTTCATTTTATTAATTGGCAGATATTTTTGATTATATAAGGCAGATATCTTAGTACGGAAAAAGTGGTGGTTTGTCCCAATTTTTACTTTATTGTGTTAAAAATAGGAAGGAAAACTGTTTAAGGTGTTAATAAATATAATTCAAACAAAAATTGACACCATGTTTATCTGCGAGAACTGTGTGTACGAAACGATGAAATTAGCACTCCATGAGCACCTTTACATCCTAATATAAGTAACGGTAGGATAATAAACTCAAATTTTACTTTATTTATACGCATTCGTAGTAAAATATTTCCGTTTTATCACCAAAATGTTTGCTTTCTTCTTAAATATGCTATTTTCATATGCTGTTACAAATTGCTCCTTTCCGAAATCAAGAGTCTTAAACAAAGGGCGTCAGAATGCTTTCACATATGGGAAATGACGTCACAAACACACATTTGAAACTTAAAAAAATACTATCATAATAGCGTCAAAAATGACAATTTTTCAAGGACTTTTTATTTTGCCAATATATTTTTAACATCCTACAACCTCAAACTCAGTGTCAGAGGAATGCAAAATTGTTCAAACTCATTTTTACACAATTGTATTGAAATATAACAGTTTTATGAAAGAAAATGCCAGTTTTCTAGCAGGACATCATTTTCATTTAAATATTATGTATATTATATATTATTTATATCGTCTGCGATTAGGACCATTCGGGTATGTTTAAGAGACTTTTGGACCTAACTCAGTATAGGAGGAATATAAAGCCAATGTAAATTACGTCATTTAGAACAAAATCGAAGAAAAACGCGATTGTTTTCTGAATTAAAAATGTGCGTTTTCAGTTGAATTCCTTTAAAAAATAACATCATTGACCTCTAAATTCTAAATATACGATGTTTAATGATTTAGATTAGACCATCACGAGGCTAAAAAGCTGTAAAAGTTAATGGACATTATTTTTAAAAGAAAACATCCATTTAAAAAGATACATATATATATATATATATATATATATATATATATATATATATATATATATATATAATAATGTCCATTAACTTTTTGAGCTTTTTAGCCTCGTGATGGTCTAAATCATTAAACATCGTGTATTCAAAGTAAAAAGAGAAATGCTTTTTAATTCTAATGAGGAAATGGCATTAATAAAGATACAATGACTAAAGATGAAATTATCTCAATTATTTGGTTCCTTTTTAACTGCAACAATGGAAGTAACCATATTGCTACCATTTTGGAGAAATTTCATTAATAACTTAAAAAATGGAAACACACACACACAAAAAAAAAAATGAAAAAAAAAAAAAAAAAATAAATAAATAAATAAAAAGGAAAAAAGGCTAGTGCGGGCTCATCTACATATGACAGCATTCAGTTATATATATATACCTTATTAAAACTGGTTCAGTAAAAAGCTCAGGGCAGATGACGAAAAAAAAAAAAAAAACCCCGCCTTGCATTTTAAATATATAGATGGTTAATATAAAAGAATTAATCAATCATATTTTTGGTGATTTTTAAATGAAAATTTAAATACTTAAGATAGATACTTTATAATAACAGATTTTGTTTTAATTAATTCAATATTGCTTAAGAACATTCTTACCTAGTCGTAAGAATTCCAAATGCCCTTTTAAAAAAACAGTCCTCTCTATTCTTACAAAATATCATACAAAATACTTGTAGATATCTACACACTAAAGAACGCTATCGCGTAAGCTATCTAGAAACGATTATCACGAAAGTACACGAAAGCATCTAGAAAAATAACATTGGTAAATAATATTTCAAAAATAAATAAAAGTACAAATAGCTTAAAAAATAAACAAAACATCTTTTTTTATATAACTATTCTATAGTAATACACTTGATAGAAAGAGCGAACAAGTTAATTTATTTATAAAATTTTAATTTTTGCTCTGTTTCTTTTTTAATATTTGGCAAAAGGAAAGAAATAAAGCATTACTTAAATTATCTGTCCAGAATTTTTAAATTGTTTTCTCAGCGTATAATCAAAATTTAACTAATATTTAACCATTAAATGATAAAAGGTTTTTTTAAATTATTACACTCTTTATTTTTTTATTTTTTTTCTACATTTTAATATTTAAAATGTTTCGTTGATGGAGTTTCACAGCTAGTTGACATATTTTGGTGAAAGTGGTTTGGCTCATAATTAACTTCATTGTTATTGCAACTTATAAACATTTGTAACCATAAAGAATATTTTGCAATTTATTGCCTGCGTCAGGCTCGTGGCAAAAGTCTTAAAATTGTTTTATTAATTTATTATTAAGTTCTGAAAATATTAAAATGTCGTATTGTCATCGAAAATACACCTGTGTACATGATTTTTGTAATTCTAATCTATCAGGAAGTGACTGAAAAATCCATTACAAAATTCCATCTTTACATATAAATATCAAGTTAAATAAAATAAAAGAGTGGTTTATGTTTATCCAGTTTATTTTCAAAATTTTTTGCGAAACTAGTTTATTTATCATTTTGATCTTGAAAATACGGCCGTTTGTGCGTTCAAAACATGTCGAAATTTATAGTAAAAGGTTTATATAAGCCTTTATGCATTCCGTTTTATCACTTTAAGTATAAAAATCTTTAGGTTAATCAGGGTTCGTACAGGGTCCTGGAATTTTCAGTGTACTAACCAGTATTTTCTTATAAAAAATCTCGCTCTATATAATCGCGCGATTACATGAGGCGAGTTTTTCCATAATATAGTACTGGTAATTTTTCTGAAAATCCCCGTACGAACCCTGTTAATGATAATGAGTGATTTTCTTATATCATTAGGCAAATAAAAGAGTATAAAAAGTGTCGTTTACATTTGTTCCATATCCATAATATGTAGTTAAAATGAATTTAAAACTTGTGATATCAGCGAAATAGGTTTTGAATAACACACTGTAACGTATTTTCATTTCTTTGGGATTAATTGTTTGTTCTACTATAATTACAAAGAAATTGAATTATGATGTGATTAAAATACTGCAGTACAACTTTATGTATATACCGGAGCAATCACTGTTTAATTTTTTTATTAACTATACAATTAATAGAAAACGAATTGTTAAGCCATTTTCTGGCAATTTTTAATCGAAAATTTAAATACTCTTGATAAGTGTTTTTGTTGACGGATTTTCTTTTAATTACTTCAAAATTACTTACAAATTTTGTGACCTATAGTTGGAATCCGTAAGCTTCTGTTTTAGAAAAAATCGCCTTTATTCTTATAAAACAGTCAATAATAATATGTGATTAAACTGAACGTAAAACTTACGATATCAGCAAAATTAATTTTGAATAATACTCTCGAACGCATTTTCTTTTCTTTGCGAACAAATGTTTGTTCAACTATGACTACAAAGAAATTGAGTTATGATATAATTAAAATACTGCAGTACAACTTTCTGTCTATTCTCGAGCACTCGCTGTTTAGTTTTAAATTAATCATATAGTAAATATAAAAAGAATTATTGCCATTTTCTGGTGATTTTTAATTGAAAGTTTAAATACTCTTTATAAATACTTTCGTTGACGGTTTTTTCTTTTAATTACTTCCAAATTACTTGCAAACTTTGCTAGCTAGTGCTTAGAATTAATTCGCAAGCTTCTTTTAAAACGATAATTATCTTTATTCTCATAAAATAGTCAATAATAACACGTGATTAAACTGAAGGTAAAACATATGATATCAGCAAAATAAATTTTGAATAACACACTCGAAAGTATTTTCATTTCTTTGCGAAACAATTGTTTGTTCTAATATAACTACAAAGAAAATAACGTTATGATGTCATTAAATTAAACGTGGTAAAACTTTCTCTCCATTCTGGAGCAATCAGTGTTGCTCGGAGGCTACCAAAAGACGGTTGATAGGTTAACACTTTCCGTCACGCTTCGGTGCATTTGTTTTATTTGCAATTTTTCAACGACGCGCACAGAAAGATGCAATTATGGTCCCGGTGGGCATTTCTTATCAGCGAAAATTTAATGCATTTTGAGATAGTTTGGATAAAGAAAATGGGACTGCAGTTCAAGTGTTTGTTTGAGGCAAATGAACTATTTAAATACGTTCGAGAATGTGTTTTAGAATCATATTGTTGAATCGTTATGTAATTTAGAAGTGTTATTATTTTGTATTTTCTGACATCGCCGAAGGTAACGAGGGATTTTTTTTTTTTATATATTATTTTTAAATGGTGTCTGTGGAATTTCTTGAAAATTGCATTAACTATGAAATTATGTAAACTGACTGACAATACAAAGGTATTAGATCTTTATGAAGGGGAATAATGAATTAAAAACTTGTCTGGAAAATCATACACAAAAAACCAACGTTGAAACACACAATATCCAAATGAATTTTCATGCTGCTTCATTTAGATATTGTGTGTTTAAAGGTTGTTTTTTTCTGTAAAAAAGTGAATACTCTTTAAATAAAACAATAGGACTGATAGTACATATCAAGACGAACAGTATTTACCATAGAATCTAAGGTCTAAATCTATTTGTTCGGTCAAAAGTGCAGGATGTTTCACTCCAAAACGAGCCGGAATTTAAACACACAATCTCCAAATGAATTTTCATGCTGCTTCATTTGGATATTATGTGTTTAAAGGTTGTTTTTTTGTGTATAAAGGGGAATATTCTTTCAACAAAACAATAGGACTGATAGTACACATCAAGACGAACTATATTTACTGTAGAATCTAGGGTCTAAATCTATTTGTTCAGTCAAGAGTGCAGGATGTTTTACTCCAAATCGAACCCGAATTTAAACACACAATATCCAAATGAATTTTCATGAGGCTTTATTTGGATATTGTGTTTAAAGGTTTTTTTTTTTATATAAAGTGGAATACTCTTTAAACAAAACAATAGGACTGATAGTACACATCAAGACGAACAGTATTTACCATAGAATCTATGGTCTAAATCTATTTGTTCAGTCAAAAGTGCAGGATGTTTCACTCTAAATCGAACCCGATTTCAAACACACAATATCCAAATGAATTTGCATGCTGCTTCATTTGGATATTGTGTGTTTAAAGGTTGGTTTTTTGTGTATAAAGGGGAATACTCTTTAAACAAAACAATAGTACTAATATTACACATCAAGACGAACAGTATTTACCATGGAATCTAGGGTCTAAATCTATTTGTTCAGCCAAAAGTACAGGATATTTCACTCCAAATCGAACCCGAATTTTGTTCATAAGTTTAGCAATAATGAAGATATTTTTACTATAGCTTCATCAGATTTACACTGTTAAAAAAAGACAAATGTTTCTTAATCTATGAAAATATAATATAACCCCGAACGAAAATATTCAACAACCACTTCTGAGATACCCATGATTCGGAAAAACGTTCTTTATATTTAGAAATCTCAGAAACCAATATAATTTTAAAATTTAAAGAAACCATTGTAAAAACAAAGTTTTTTTTTGCTGCCACTGATTTTCGGAAACGTTCCCAAGTAGTTTTTATAATGTATTAATATCAGTTATGTCAATCCTGAATATCGGTTTTTAAGATGGTATCAATTCCCAATTAAACATTTCCAACGTAATTGAATTTATACATGCAAAAGTAACAACAACAACAACAACATTAAATAAATTTTAACGTTAATGTTAATTTTGTTGATTTATCATATTGTCTTTAAACATGTTTGTTGAACATGAAAATGCTTATTTGACTATTGATAGAATCCGAAAAACATGTATTCCGGATTGGGAAAACTGATTAATACACTATAAAAACTAACTCGGAAACGTTTTCGAGAACCAGTGGCAGTAAAAAGGAACTTTTTTTTGATAAATGCTTCTTTAAATCTCGAAAATATATGGCTACCTGAGGCTTCTAAATATAAAGAACTCTTTTCTGAATCGTGAGTAACTCTGAAAAGGACGTTATATATGTTCGTTCGTGGCTATATTAAATTTTTCTAGATTAAGAAGCATTTGTCTTTTCTATGTCGTTGTTTGTGGGAAATAAGTAGACATCACTTGAAGTGCACTATAATTCGGTCAGTGAAACCGCATGTAATATCAACTGCATTAGAAAATATTTAATGTCGAACGTAATGTTGTTATGATGTAGATTAAGGCTACTTCCAGAGCTTGTTGTGATTTTATCATATTTCGAATAAGTTTGAAGATAATTTCGTTACAATATCTTTGTTATTCAATAAAAAGTTAAATTTCAGTGCAAATTCACCTTGTTTAATAATTAAAATTCATAAAGATACAAATAAATGTAAATATTTTGCTTGAAGGTGCGTAAAAACATACATAAAAACATTTAAAAGCACATTAAAGTCCTTTTAAAAATCAAAACGTTTTCAACCGAACTTACTCGGTCATCATCAGTGAAAAACTAATAGTTAAGTTGAGTTGTTGTCTCTTCGCGTCTTCTAACTTGCCCGGAACAAACCATTTTACTTCAAGGGTGTGGAATATAAGGTGGGATGGGAAAGGTCATTCAACATTTCAAAAACAAGTACACTTTAATCAATCATGTATTAATTCATTCCAGACTGCGTGGATATCATATGATAATACATCGTTACAGACTATTTCTTTTTTAGATATTATTTCCAGAGACTCTCTTATGATAGCTTCCTGGTGATTACTTGTGCGGAATATGTAATTTTGGATCCATTGAAATCTACTTTTATAGGTTCAGTTTGTGTTGATTTTTAAAAGGACTTTAATGTGCTTTTAAATGTTTTTATGTATGTTTTTACGCACCTTCAAGCAATATATTTACATTTATTTGTATCTTTATGAATTTTAATCTTTGTTATTGTTAAAGTTATGAACGAAAATACCAGTTAAGGTTAGTGTTAGGTACCATGTACTTTTTGACTGAATAAGTGGGTTGCAACTCTAGATTCCATAGCAAAATTGTTCTTTTTACTCTGCACTCTACCAACCTCTTTTCTTGCTGAAAGGGTTCTCAAACACTGTATATAAAGTGTCTTTTATACAACTTTGCCATATAAGTAAGAATATAAATTGACAGGAATACTGTAAATTCCGTCCAAGGCGGAATCGATCGTGAATAAGAACATTTTCTGTCGTAGACCTTATTTCATCTTAGACAGAGTTTACTGTACTGAAAATCGTTCTGCAATACATTAAAAAATTTCCACATTAGACAGATTTCCGCCTTACACAGACTACACCTTAAACTTATGGTCATCTCAAGGTGGCCATAATTAAACTGACAGTATGCAGCGTGTTTTGTAACGCGATCTAATTGCGAGAATGGAACCAAATTTTGTATAATGATTAAACAAGACGGGGGATGAAGGATTCCGCGAAATACAATTATTTCCAAAAGTTGTGGCCATAATTAAACTGTCAGTACTCAGCATGTTCTGTAGCGCTATTTAATTGCGAGAATGGAGCCAATTTTTGTAGAATGATTAAAGAAGACGGGTGACGAAGGATTCCGCGAAAAATAAATTAGCTCCAAAAGTTGTGGCCATAATTAAACTGACAGTACTCAGCGTGTTCTGTAGCGCGATCTAATTGCGAGAATGGAGCAAAATTCTGTAGGATGTTTAAACAAGATTGGAGACGAAGGATTCCACGGAAAAAAAGCGTTACATATCCGCCCTAGCGGTGACTTTTGGAACTAAATTTTTGCTTCACGGAATCCTTCGTCCTCCGTTTTGTTTAATTATCCTACAAAATCTGGTTCCATTCTCGCAATTAGATAGCGCATACAGAACACGCTGAGTACTGCCAGTTTAATTATGTCCACCTTGTACATCAAATTCAGTAAAATTTACAAACACGGAATCACAAGAGACCAGAAAAAATTCAGCTTTATATAGGTTTCCGTTTTAGTAGATATAATTTTATGGCATTCCTTCCATCGGGACTCTGATGTTTTTTCGTTTAAGACGTGATTCCGTTATATAGATGTTTTACAACATAAAAATGTGCGTTATGTATAAAGTTAGTTAAAATGTGAGTCGAATAATTTATGAAATTCGTTGAATTTATCTATAATAATTCAGCAATTGTCTTAGTTATAGTACTTCTTTTATTTTCAATGACGAAAAAAAGTTGAATTCTTCTTCTTTCATATTTATTTATATTAATTTTGGTTGCTTTAGATGTAGGAGAATAGAAAATATTCTGATTATTCATAAATTTCGTTACTGAGAGACTATTTAAATTGAACGAATTTTTCAAGAAAAAACATCTTTTTTGAGAATGATGCAACATTCGTACTGTTTTGCCAAGTCAGATGGATTCTTTATTCAGAAATTCCAAATTCATACCAGAAAATTTTGAATAGCAATTTTTTTATATTATTCACAGAAAATCTAAAAACAAATTACTATTAAAACTTTCTGGTGAAAATTCAGAATTTCTAAATACAAAATTCGCCAGGTTTGGTAACACTGATCCTTATTACGGGTTTTTTTCAATACCGATAATGTATTTATGAAGATACCGATTAGGCTTAATAATTATGCGTTATTTTATTTAAATAACTTATCTCATGTAAATAAGATTAACTAAAAAATATTTTTGCCTTTTTCCGAAAACAGTTCCTTTATAAGACTTGTTTTGCTAGAAAGAAAAAAAAATCTATTTAGAAAATTGCATTTTAAGAACTTCCTCAAACAATTTTACATGTCAGTTCCTTCTCTCATAAAATTTTATGAGAGGTCTTACCTCTAAGTGATATTCAATCCCATGGAGTAAAAAAAAAATCTATTTCAACTAATGCTTTCACAACTAAAAGAAAAGCGATAAACGTCAAGTAAGTGTTTCAGAGAGAATTGTGTTACATTATGTTTTGAGATCTTACTCCAAATGTATCCCATTTGAGAAAGCTTTACTTATACTGTCACACAATATTTTCAGCATTAATGAAAACATCGGAACAGTTCGGAATCCATTTAAGGTCACGTTACTAAACGAAATAAGTCTAAAATTAATGTTACGCTTTATGTATTACAGGGTGTAACTGAATTTGTAACTGAAATGTAAGGGGTGGTAATACAGGTCAAGACAACCAAATTTTGTACAGGAAACCAGAGTCGCAATCCACTTATGCGATCAGCGCTGGCCAAAACAGCGCCCTTTGTAGGTTTTCTGGGCACACTTTTTAATGCTTCCTGTAACTAGCTTTTCTTAAAATATATATGAGGCGGTCGAGGCAAAAAAGTGCCAAGCCACATTTTTGGTGAAATAAATCTAACAGTGTAATATGTTGCTTAATATTGTAAATTATAATATCCAACATATAATTTGTTTCTAATTTCACTTGAAGGCAGCATATGTCCCAGGTTTCGTTTTTGCCCCAGATGTTTATGCCCCCAATGAAGATAGCTAATTTGCAGGAAACGTAACAGTTATATCATTAAAGTAATGCCATATTGTTAATCAGTTACACAGAATATATCAAATGTTACTAAAACATTGGCGAAAAAACTTTAGGTTATATATCTTGATTTGAGAATTGGTCTAATTTTCATATTCAATTATCTCAGAAGTTCAAAAATGTGGCTTGGCACTCTCTTGCCCCGATCCTGTCATATATACTCGTATATATATATTAAAGCTTGCTTTCTTCAAAAATTATATTTTCATGGGAGTTTATTATTATTATTATTATTATAGGTGCGTTTAAGGCTTCTTCTCCTACAATATATATATATATTTAGATTTTGTCAAATACATAGAAACGTATATCGAAAATTGTATTTTAAAAACATCGGAAAATAATTTTGCATACCAATTTTCTCTCATAAAATATTATGATAGTTTTAACTCGAAGTGATATTTCATCCTATGGAGATAAAGATATATTTAGACCAGTGCTTTCACAACTAAGAGAAAAGCAATAAACGTCAAGTAAGTGTTTCGGAGAGAATTGTGTTACATTATGTTATGAGATCTGCCTCCAAATGCAGCTCATTTGAGGGAGTTTTACTTACACTGGTAGATGATATTTTCGGCATTAATGTAGACATCAGATCAGTTTGGAGTCCATTTAAGGTCACGTTAATAAGCGAAATGGGTCTAAAATTTATGTAATGTTCCCGAGTTTTAAGTCGAACGTCCACAATTTTTAAGCAGCTGTTATGTCTGATTTTACATTAATGTACTACGGGCATTAGGTTGTTGATTTTTATGTACAATTTTCTGGGGTAGACATCGGTAAAAAAGAAAAAAATAATAAGTAAAAGGCGTGATAAAAGAAAAAAATAATAAGTAAAATATGAAAGACATATAAAGTCAAAAATATAAATTAGCATTAAATGTATTACGAATACATTTATTATATCATTTATAATATTTATTTATCATTTATTATATCATTTATTATATTTATTATTTATTACATCAATTATTATATTTATTTATTATTTATTATATCATTTATTATATTTATTTATTATTTATTATATCCTTTATTATATGTATTTATTATTTATTATATCATTTATTATGTTTATTTATTATTTGTTATATCATTTATTATATCATACATTGCTATACTGTTTATGTCTATTTTCCTTTCTGTTTTTTCTTTAACTTTCCAAAATCCAAATTCAAATAAAAACATTCTAGAAAAGTCGGATTGTGATGTTACTCATTACATATTTCTGTAATTAAACCCCTTTGATGAAATATAAGCCATTTTTAAATAAATAAAATACAAATCCTCTTTTCCTTTTTAAACAAATATTTTTAGATATTTCGGTCCGTTTATAAATGAGTTTCAGTTTATAAATGAGGTTCTGTTTTTATTATTTTTAAAGAAAGAAACTCTTTTCAACGCTTATTAAATAAAGTGAAATAAGTATAGAAGTAAAAATAGTTTTTTAAACACACTTTTATAAGCATTCACTGTAAGTCTTTATAGACTTTTTAGAACACTTATTTTGTCACCTTTTTTAGTACACTTATTTTGTCACCTTTTTTAGTACACTTTCAAGCGCACTTTTTGAAACAGTTTTTAGGGTACTTCTGAGAACACTATTTTTTTTCAAGCACACTTTCTAGTGCACTTTTTGAGAGCGATGATT
Source organism: Maratus michaelseni (assembly GCA_963931845.1). NCBI lineage: Eukaryota > Metazoa > Arthropoda > Arachnida > Araneae > Salticidae > Maratus > Maratus michaelseni. The sequence goes on from OZ007592.1 coordinate 79,487,978, forward strand.
ATTCAAGTGTGCCCAATGTGCTCCCAATCTGTTCTCAAATGTGTTCCCACGTTTAGATTTAACAAATATCCTGATCAGAACACTTTCGGTACACTATCGGAACACTTTCTTTATAGTTGAGCATATTCGGAACACATTTTAGTACACATTAAGGTAACTGGAACACCTTTTTTGAATCACCCCACACTGCAAAAAAAAAAAAAAAAAAAAAAAAAAAAAAACATTTTACAGTATAATACTGGCATTATACACTATTAAAAATTTGCATCAGACTGTCCAGACATTTGACCGTTTTTGTAGAAAACGGTTTCATAACCGTAATTTAATATTGTGGGGTTTTGGGGTTCTTTCTAAAACACAACTTACTTAAACTTAAAAAGCTCATTTATTACTCAATCTTCACTTGACAATTAAATATTTAAAAAAAAATAAGTATACCCTGATTAGCTCCACTGAAATCTGTTGCCATGGAAAAGGTAGCAAATTATATTAAACTAATCAAAATATCAAAACTTAAGAATCCGAATAGGTTAATACAACAATGATAATTTTGAACTCATCATTTTAAGACAATATTAAATGTAGTAAGGGGCAACAGATTTCTAAATCAAGTAGCATACTGGATTGCATAAAGAACACCCAACTCCACTCCAACCCGATCAAGCTCAAATCTCCATACACATTAAATTAACAAAAGTGTAATCATCATATAATTTGGAAAAATGCAGACAACCTGAAATTCCTCCAATATGAGGACCAAAAGGGGAAAGAGTTAAATCCGTTAATAGAATAGGGATATGATGATGTAATAAAATTTTAGAACAACCATAGAGATTCTGAACAAGATCCGATCGGTTAACCAAGAATCGTATAGTGGTGTATAATGACTGGATATTTTTTTTTTTTTTTTTTTTTACTTTTTAAAATAAAACAATTTTGGTGTATATTTTAGAAAAACAATGTTTCTGAAAGAGGAGAGTTAAAGCTTAATTTAACATTTTATGAAATTAAATTTAATATTACTGTTTCACTTATTAATCTATCCATCCTTAAATCAAGATCAAAAATACGATTGTATAACATTGAGTGAACTTCAATTTATGTTCATTGAAACAGTCAGTTATGAATTTAAACTTAAGAAATTTTAAAGTCCTAATTTAATAAAGTTGAATTTTCTCTCCCTTTTTTTTTTTTTTTTTTATTTAATCACAGAAAGGTTAGGCCATTCTTATAGGTCTACTGTGAATATAAAAAATTAATTATTTAGAGATTTATACAAAGAAAAACATACCATCTTTGATAATAAACAAAAAAAAAACACAATTTATTTGAACATTTAAAATAATGAAGCAACTAAGTTATCAAAAATAATCTTAATAAAACAATATAACAGCTGATCTTTTAAGTTGAAACCACTCACTGGTTACTTTTAAATTACACATCATATTTTTAAAATTACCATCATATTACCATTTAATGGTCGTTCAAACATACAAACATTATATATTAACCTACAGACTATTTCTGTTAATAATGTTTATTCTTATTGAAATTATCCAAAGATATTCATTTCACTTTTAAACTCTGGTATAGCAAACATATTTTTTTTTTTTTTTTTTTTTTTTAAAAAGAGGTACAAATAAATAAAAAGAAAAACTATGCAAATAGTACTTACAGCAGGTAGAGAGTTCTACAATTTTAATCAATGGGCACTTAGGAGCATTTCCTCCTTTTTCAAAATCTGATGAAGCACTTAAGCTGGAGTATTCAGGCTGGGGAAAAATTCAGACGTGGTTTCAAGCTAACATTCATCAATCCTCTCATCTCACTGCATCACTTGCCATCAACTACTAGGTCCATCATCTAGTCCGGAGGGGAAAATCGTTCTACGGTCCAGAACTTCACCGTCGGAGTCAGTAATTTCACCTTCCTGAAGCATGTGTTTTATTCGAAGATAGCCATCACCGTAACTCAGAACACTACGACTTCTAACGACCGGTTTAGTTCAATATCTATGATCACTTCTGATGGTTAAGAAGTCATAATCTTGGAGCGCCACTACGCCAAAAAAAAAATAGGCTACACATATCTTCGTCTTAATTTCTCGTTAACAGTTATAGATCCGCAATTCGAAAATGCCCTTATAGCCTCTTTTCATCATAACATCATGATTTAGGATGGTTAATGTAGGGCCATCAATGCCCCACTCTCAAAAAAAAAAATCTTCCAGAAACCTGTCCGCCTTCAACAACTTCGCGATCCAGCCCACAGGCCAATCTTCGAGCCCCGTAATAAGTCGAATTTTTTTTACGAGTCAAACGACAGGTCTCTTGGCCAAGCAACAAGTGTCGTAAACATTCATTCTCCCGCGCTGCTTGAAAAACGGGACCGATCCACTCTGCCAGGGGTACGGGAATGGAAACAAAAGGAAAAATGGACTCAACGCGAAGACTACAGCTTGCCGCTCCACTCTGCCGGCCGCTTCATGGGGGAAGGAAACCATGCATCACCCCCATGGCGTGTGCTGAAGGGGGTCCTGTTAGCCTCTGTTTACATGGGCGCCAGCTATCCGCCTGATAGCAGAGCCAATTGAAGCCTGACGTAAACTTACAAAGCCTAATTGCGTGTATAGTACACTCATAAGATAACGTAATTCTTATACAGGGCGGTCGGTCATTCTTATATCAAAGTCAGACTAGATGACTCCAAATTTTCCACCTGTGCAGTCTACTGACAAAACATCCCTCCCTTGCTGTCTGCTTTTCGTATTTGAAAAACAGGAAGCTACGTTAGACTATAAACGTTGAAATTACTTTGCAAAAAGAAAAAGAAAGAAGAAAAAATAAAAACTGATTTTATTATAATTATTACAATTACTTTTATTTATTTAAATTTTTATTAGAAACAGAAAAAAAGAGTGCTTTTAAATAAATGTTGAGAAAGTGATTTAAATAATTAATGTAGATTAAAAAAAAAAAATTTGTTGAAACCAACCGTAACAAGATTGCTCCCCCCGGCTAATTAAAAAAAATTTTTTTTGAGAAAACAAATTATTTTTTTGAAAGGTAACTTGGTACCACATGGCATGCTGGGACCTCAACACTGAAAAAACTGACCCACAAACACAGATCATACATCGATCCGGGACGGGATCCAGAGAGTTCACCGCTGAAATACCACCCTGACAATATATTCCGGATATATACAACCAGAGCTCGCACATCCGTAGAAACCATTACCTAAAATATTACCTGAAACATGACCATAAAAGAGTAATACCAGAGGAGGGACCACAAGGCTGATTTTACCACTAAAATGACCAAGATATTTTCTGCACCTGTAAAAGAACACATGTTCCACCTGATTGTGAAACCTCACTTCCCTACTACTGTCATTCCTACGCATAACTGCATCCTTCCTGAGACTTCTGGCAACAGAACTGTAAATAATACATAAATTGAATTTTGAAAAAAAAAAATTAGCCGAAAAAGAAGAGAAGTGCCCACTGATTAATTGTCACTATACTGCTTATATACATAACTTCAATAATTGGCATCACAGTATATTACAACACTATCTATTAATGTAAATAAGTACTAGTAATATCATAGTTACAACACTGTAAATGTCAATGAAATTTGTAAAACACATATTAATTCTATTATACAAAAATACACAAGAGCAACTGGCGACATAAAAATAAAAATATATACATATACATCTGTAAGACACAAATTATGGTATCACAGACCATGTTAGAGAATTACGCACACAATTGTAACAATTTTATATGAGAACACATGTTTGTTTTCGAACACAGTCTAATGATTCGGGATATTATGTAGATTTTACAAATGCACGTACAAGTAATGTGCATGGGAAAGAGTATCTCTGCCTCTGTGCTACTTATAGCAAAAAGCAGTTTCGGGCCTTTTGGGCACTACAGGGAAAACATTCCACAAAATAAAATAAAAAACAGGGGTGGTGACATATATCACCAGGAAGGAAAACACACATTCCACAAAAATAGGAAGTAGAATAAATAAAATAGTTAATTTTAGCACTTTTAGCCACACACAACAACATACAGGCATGTACATGAGACAGTATGTACTAGAAAAAGAAAAAGGGCCCACACTCCTTAAAGTTTAAGCTCAAATAAAACCACAAACTGTATAGTAAATAATAAATCTATCTAGTTAAAATGTAGAAATTAAAGTAAACACATACTTAAAAAGTTATATACAAAACACTGATGCATTAAAAAAAACTAAACTAAACAGATCTACCTCGGCAAAAGGGCATACAAAACACAACATCCTAAAAAAATTTTAAAGTAACAAAAATTACATTCGTTTCTTTTTTTTTTTTTTTTTGCAAAAATATACCCAAAATCTACGAAAACGGGGTGCGGACGGGTATATACCACATAATCTACCATAAAACAGACAAAAACCTTAAGTATAGGCATAAAAAGGGTTAAAAATGCCTACATGAGAGTATCAACACACAACCAAAACAAACCTTTAATACGCTAGAAAAACTAAGTTCCGTTTTAAAAATGTCAAAAAAAAATAATTAAATATACATACACATTAACTAAACTATAAATAAATACAAATAAACAAGGTAAAATTGAATAAAAATGCTTGAATAACGAAAAAAGGTAGTTAGTATTTATAACTCGGACGGTCTCTTCTATCCCGTAGCGAATAGTCGGTTCTAGAAATCGATATTGAACGACTACTTCTATTCGATTTAGCAGCTGGACGAATCGATGAACGAGACCTGCGCGAATCGCTGTGCTCAGCAGTTGAACTGCTTTCTGCCGTGGCTGAATTTTTACCTACGCGCATTTCACTGCCTTCTGCCGTTGCTAAATTTTTATTTACGCACATCTCGTTATTCTCTGCCGCTGCAATCTCCGGAGAAATGGGAGGTGGGGGAGAGGGATTTATGATTTCAGTCGCGTCGCTGTCTGTTTCCTCCACTTCCGGCGCTACCGGAGTTTCGTTATTGTTGACGTTCACTACTGCTGGTGCGCGGTTACTATCATATGGTGCCCAGGGAATGAATCGGTTACGCTTACACCTGCGTACAGGAGGAGAATCGCGCGGCTGGTGTGGTGAATCGATGGTCACGTTTTCAGTCGATCCCAGGCCAATTGTTTGTTTTGGTTTACTGGACCAGATGGGGAGTCTGTCTTTGAAAGAAGACAACCTGTCAACATGGACAACCTGACAATTTTTGGGATTAGCAACTAGCGCTATTTTAAAATTAACCTCATTTAGCTTCTCAATTATAGTAAAAGGACCATTATTTTGCTTGCTTAATTTTTTTGTATTACAAGGGGCGACTGTGGGTGTAAATAACCACACAAGATCTCCTATTTTAAAATTTTTATCAACAGCTGTCTTTTCACGGTATTTTTCCTGCTGCTCAGAAACTTTAATTAAATTACTATGTACTTCAGTGTATACTTTTTGAAGAGCTGGGATTAAGAGTTCGCAAAAAGAGGGTGCATCATTATAATTAAAAGCAGGTGGTTGAGAAAAGAGATTATATGGTAGATTCATATTTCTGCCATACATAACTGCAGCTGGGCTAAGTTTAGTTGAAGAGTGGACAGCTGAACGCATAGCTAGTAGTGCAAATTTGAGTTTAGTGTCCCAGTCAGATTGATTTTGGTTGACTATGTGACAAAGTGCATTTTTAAGAGTACGATTCTGTCTCTCCACTTGCGAGTTGCCAGCCGGGTGATAAGATGAGGTCTTAATATGATTAATACCAAACATTTTATATACGTGCTCTATCGCATCTGAAATTAGATTCTTCGCATTGTCCGTCGTAATAAAACAGGGCGCTCCGTAGCGTGAGATGAAATCAGCTAAAGTGTCCGCAATGACATCTGAAGTGGTTGAACTAACCGCATATGCTTCTGGCCACTTAGTAAATGAATCTATATATGCGACAATATACTTATTTCCCGAAAAAGTTTGCGGTAAGGGTCCAATGAGATCCAAATGAACCTTGTTCATGGGAAACTGGGGGGTCGGCATACGTTGCAGAGGGGCGAGCTGGTTCGCTCTATAAGCTCTCTTCTGCTGGCAACTAATACATGACTCCACTAGATGCTTGACATCTGACGACATTCCTGGCCAATAGAAGTGCTCACGAATGCGATCAATGGTCTTTTGAAAGGCTTGATGACAAGCCGCTAGGGACTCATGTGTTAGTGCAAAAACTTGAGTAACCAATTCTTTTGGCACGACTAACTTTACAGATTTATTCAAAATAGCTGACTCCCTTGTATCCTCACAAACTAAAATGTCATCTCTAAAAAAAAATTTCATGTATTTAGGAGCAATTTCTACACCTTGGTCTAGTTTTCTTGCAATCTCGCAGCATTTCTTGTCTGATTTTTGTAATTCACCAATTTTTTCAAGTAGATTAGAATGAGGCATAAAAGTAACTTCCTTTTCGACTTGTATACAAAAATTACAATTAACAGTATCATTGGAGTTATCATTGTTGACATACCTCGAAAGGAAATCTGCGACACTGTTACACTTACCTTTAACAAACTTGATTGTAAAATTAAAGTCTGAGAGAGTGCAGATCCATTTAGCCATGCGAGATGTAGGGTCGTGAATTTTTAACATAAATGTTAGAGGCGCATGGTCTGTATAGATGAAAAAATGGGTATTAGCAATGTAACATTTGAAGTGGGCAGTAGCCCAAACTAAAGCTAGTAATTCCCTTTCAGTGGTGGAGTAGCGGGTCTCAGCATCTTTCAATTTTCTGCTGGCAAAGGCAACAGGATGGAGCATGTTATTTTCATCTAATTGTGATAACACTGCCCCTAATGCTTCGCCACTGGCATCAGTATATAAATGGAATTCTTTCTCAAAATCAGGGAGTGCAAGACATGGTTTTGAAATAAGAGCCATTTTAAGGTCTTCAAATTCTTTCTGTGCATCTTCATTCCACGAAAATTTTCCTGTCTCTTTCGTTAAGTTGATTAGATTTTTAGCTCTCTTAGTAAAATCTGGTATAAATCTCCTATAGAAAGATAGAGTTCCAATAAATGACCTAACAGCCTTTCGGGTAGTTGGAGGTTTAAAATTTTCTATTACGGCAATATTTTTATTGATAGGTGATACTTGGCCACTACAAATCTCAAAACCTAGATATTGTATTTTATTCGAAAGGAAAGTGCATTTACTGGGCTTAAGTTTAAGTTTATGCAGTCTTAACCTTTCAAAGACCATGCTAAGCTTCTCAAAATGAGAATTAACATCACTGGAGGCAATTACAATGTCGTCGATATAAACAAGAATTCCAAGATTGCCTAAATCACCGAAAATAGCATTCATAAGTCTTTGGAAACTGTTACCTGAATTTGAGAGCCCAAAACAGTTACGGGTCCACTCAAAAAGTCCTTTGTGGGTGATTATAGCAGTTTTATGCCTATCCTCTGGGCGAATAACCTGTTGAAAAAACCCACTAGTTAAATCTAGCGTTGAAAAAAATTTAGCCCCACTTAAAGCATCAACAGAGTCGGTAATGTTAGGTATTGGGTAAGCATCTTTAACAAGATTTTTATTTAATCTTCTGTAGTCAACAGCAAGTCGATAGGAACCGTCTGATTTCCGAACCAGAATAACCGGAGAAGCAAATTCAGACATGGAAGGGGAAATTATGTCCGCCTGTAACAAAGTATTAAGTTGGTCTTCCATTTCTTGACGTAATTTGTAGGGGACTCTATAAGCTTTGCCTTTAACTGGTTTATTTGAAGTTAAGTTAATTTCATGCGGGATTGTATCACAGCCGGGTAAATCTAAGACCGATGCTGCAAATACATCTTTGTTTTTGTCTAGAAAATTTTGCATTTTAAGTTTTAATGGGGGTTCTAAATGATCTAAATTAATTTCAGAGCTCCAAGTGAGATCAGCGTGATCAAAGTCACCAATTGGAGGGGCCAAATTTATATTATAGGTTAATTTATTATCAGTTACGGGTATATTTGACTGGTCTACACATTTTTGAATTTTGGCAACAAAGGTTCCTTTATTTAAATGAATACTATTGTCTGAAAAATTTGCAAATGAGATATATAGGCCATGTTCTTTAGTGCAAATGGCTCTGGAGGTAAGGAGACCTTGATTTAAATTTTTCGCCAAAGGTTCTAACATAACAATATCATTTTCCTTAATAAAATTTTCCTTATAACTTTTAACCTGGGCTAACATTTTTGACTGCGGGGGAATTGAAATTTTGCTACATAACACAGCGAAACTTATATTTTTATTTTTATTGGTTTTATCACTACTGCTATCTTCATTGCTCTCCTCCTCGACTTCAGGTACCTTATCCTCTATACTTACCAAATCTTCACTTTCATCAATATTACAAATTTCAGTAGTCTCTTCAGCTAAATTACTCTGAGTTACCTGACTCGCTGCTGAAAGAATGTTGTCGACACTTTGAATACTTGAAAAATTTTCAGTGTTATTACCCTCAGAGCTACCGCCTGATGTTGTTTGCATGCAAAAGTTCTGCGCAACACTTTCAACTTCCTTATCTGACTCAGTTTGAATGACTATCTCAACATCTTTTCCCATATTACTCAACTGCGGGTCCTGAACTACCATATTTTCACTACTATGATTCCCATTTTCAATATTAACTGAGTCATGAACTTTCTCACATGCACAATTTTCAGGAGGGCTATTGGCATTACTACTTTTTGAATTCTCCCCAACTTTGTTGACACATTTTATATTTACAGAATTATTTTTAACACAATCATTATTTATACAATTATTATTAGAATTTACACTATATACAGAGTTAGAAATATTTACAGAATTAGTAGCAAGACAAGTATTACACCCTGAAGTATTACTTGGGGTTTCTACGCTTTGTTTACATTGGCCTGAAACTGGCACTTTAAGAGCGACAGCATTTGTATCACAATTTATACTTGCCCGGTACTCTTTCAAAAATGGCATTCCCAAAATCATATTAAATTCCTCTGCTAATTTACCTTCCACTACATAGAATTCAGCTTGACATTGAACATTATCAAAAACAAATTTTAAAAATACTTTCTTATTTAGGTGAACTTTCTCACCGGTGACAGTCATAATGGGGATATTGCAATTCTCCATTTCAAAATTCTCTAAACAGTTACAATCAGTACCACTCAGGAGATTAATTGCAGAACCCGTGTCACATAATGCATTTAGGCAAACTTTATTTATGTAAATTCTTGCAGTTGGTAATGTATATGATTGGGGCTGAAACATACTATACACAGTTGGGGGGTCCAGGGGCCTGTTGGGGATCGACTTGACCACATCTGATCCGGCCACTAATAGTTTAAAGCCTCACTTTCATTGTTAGCTACTGGGGTGTTATTTACCGCCTGCTCTTCATTTCTGTTCGCAGCTGTGCTCCTATTGTTTTGGTAATAACCACCTCTTCTTCCCCTATATCCGCCTCGCTGATTGTGGTTCCCTCTAGGATTTTCACCTCTGTTTCTATAATTTTGCCCACGGCTCCTGAAATTTTGACCACCTCCCCTTCTAAAATTATAGTCGACAAAATTTAGTGGACAATCTCTGGCATAGTGGCCTTGTACGGAGCACCTATAGCAGGTTACGGGTCTTACCTCTTGGTTTTTCTCCTGTACATCCCTAGCCCTAAGATCAACTAAACTGTCTATCTTAGCTGCTAAAACATCAATTTGAGATTTTAGTTGGTCTATCTCCTTCTTTTGTGAGCTATCTTGCTGAAAAACTGCAGCACAGGGTAGGTTTTGGGTCAAATTAGGGTTGAGAATTTCCTCGCGGTGGTTGTAGAAAGGGTTAATGCTCCTATAAGCCTTTTCCTCAAGAAGCGCAATTTTGAGGACCTCTTCTGGGGATTGTGGATTTCTCGCAATTACCCCCTTTCGCACTTCTGGTGTAAGATTGCTCAACAGCATGGAGTGTAGTAGAGCCGTTCGGCTTTTATCGACTACTTCACCCTGGATACCTTCAATTACAAGGGCTCTTAATGACATATCATATGCCTTGTCATAAAACTCCTGAACACTCATATTGGGTGGCTGTTTAAAATTTAAAAAATGACTGAGGGCAACATCTGGTGTGGCCTGTGAAGTATAACTCTCTTTTAAGATTTTTAATAGCTCATCAGATGTTTTTGCTTTGTGAATTTTTATTCGCCTAGAAGCAGCTCCTGATAATCTAGCTAACAAAACGAATTTTTTCTCCTCCTCATTCCAGTCGAATAATTTGGCAAAACTCTCAAATTTCTCAGAAAAATCTGAGAAGCAGACTGAGCTGGCCTCTCCATTGAATGGGGGAATGTTTGACAAATTATCCACTAAAGCATTTTTTCGCTGAATAGTGGCAATTGCTTCCGAGTGCTTATCAGCCATAGTTAGAGTTAGAAAATGACAAACAAACCAAAAAGAAAATGAAAAAAGGGGGGGGGGGACAACTTAAAAATGAGAAAAAGAGAGGGGAAAGGAAAACCTTATAAATACATAAAACTTAAGTACAGGACTATGCTTTTTGTAAATAAGAAAAGGTTATGCTCACAAGGCATAATTTTGACTGGGAATTGTAGCTTACTAGCACAGAGAGAGAGCCTAGACCTCTTTTTACACTTGAACATATAAATAAAATTTTAATTGCAAAAACACCCAGTTGCTCTTTGATACATAAATACCTACAAGTAAAAAAAATCAATAACCCAGAGACCGAATTGTTACGGCTCCATTTGTTGTGGTGTTTTGGGGTTCTTTCTAAAACACAACTTACTTAAACTTAAAAAGCTCATTTATTACTCAAGCTTCACTTGACAATTAAATATTTAAAAAAAAATAAGTATACCCTGATTAGCTCCACTGAAATCTGTTGCCATGGAAAAGGTAGCAAATTATATTAAACTAATCAAAATATCAAAACTTAAGAATCCGAATAGGTTAATACAACAATGATAATTTTGAACTCATCATTTTAAGACAATATTAAATGTAGTAAGGGGCAACAGATTTCTAAATCAAGTAGCATACTGGATTACATAAAGAACACCCAACTCCACTCCAACCCGATCAAGCTCAAATCTCCATACACATTAAATTAACAAAAGTGTAATCATCATATAATTTGGAAAAATGCAGACAACCTGAAATTCCTCCAATATGAGGACCAAAAGGGGAAAGAGTTAAATCCGTTAATAGAATAGGGATATGATGATGTACTAAAATTTTAGAACAACCATAGAGATTCTGAACAAGATCCGATCGGTTAACCAAGAATCGTATAGTGGTGTATAATGACTGGATTTTTTTTTTTTTTTTTTTTACTTTTTAAAATAAAACAATTTTAGTGTATATTTTAGAAAAACAATGTTTCTGAAAGAGGAGAGTTAAAGCTTAATTTAACATTTTATGAAATTAAATTTAATATTACTGTTTCACTTATTAATCTATCCATCCTTAAATCAAGATCAAAAATACGATTGTATAACATTGAGTGAACTTCAATTTATGTTCATTGAAACAGTCAGTTATGAATTTAAACTTAAGAAATTTTAAAGTCCTAATTTAATAAAGTTGAATTTTCTCTCCTTTTTTTTTTTTTTTTATTTAATCACAGAAAGGTTAGGCCATTCTTATAGGTCTACTGTGAATATAAAAAATTAATTATTTAGAGATTTATACAAAGAAAAACATACCATCTTTGATAATAAACAAAAAAAAAACACAATTTATTTGAACATTTAAAATAATGAAGCAACTAAGTTATCAAAAATAATCTTAATAAAACAATATAACAGCTGATCTTTTAAGTTGAAACCACTCACTGGTTACTTTTAAATTACACATCATATTTTTAAAATTACCATCATATTACCATTTAATGGTCGTTCAAACATACAAACATTATATATTAACCTACAGACTATTTCTGTTAATAATGTTTATTCTTATTGAAATTATCCAAAGATATTCATTTCACTTTTAAACTCTGGTATAGCAAACATATTTTTTTTTTTTTTTTTTAAAAGAGGTACAAATAAATAAAAAGAAAAACTATGCAAATAGTACTTACAGCAGGTAGAGAGTTCTACAATTTTAATCAATGGGCACTTAGGAGCATTTCCTCCTTTTTCAAAATCTGATGAAGCACTTAAGCTGGAGTATTCAGGCTGGGGAAAAATTCAGACGTGGTTTCAAGCTAACATTCATCAATCCTCTCATCTCACTGCATCACTTGCCATCAACTACTAGGTCCATCATCTAGTCCGGAGGGGAAAATCGTTCTACGGTCCAGAACTTCACCGTCGGAGTCAGTAATTTCACCTTCCTGAAGCATGTGTTTTATTCGAAGATAGCCATCACCGTAACTCAGAACACTACGACTTCTAACGACCGGTTTAGTTCAATATCTATGATCACTTCTGATGGTTAAGAAGTCATAATCTTGGAGCGCCACTACGCCAAAAAAAAAATAGGCTACACATATCTTCGTCTTAATTTCTCGTTAACAGTTATAGATCCGCAATTCGAAAATGCCCTTATAGCCTCTTTTCATCATAACATCATGATTTAGGATGGTTAATGTAGGGCCATCAATGCCCCACTCTCAAAAAAAAAAAATCTTCCAGAAACCTGTCCGCCTTCAACAACTTCGCGATCCAGCCCACAGGCCAATCTTCGAGCCCCGTAATAAGTCGAATTTTTTTTACGAGTCAAACGACAGGTCTCTTGGCCAAGCAACAAGTGTCGTAAACATTCATTCTCCCGCGCTGCTTGAAAGACGGGACCGATCCACTCTGCCAGGGGTACGGGAATGGAAACAAAAGGAAAAATGGACTCAACGCGAAGACTACAGCTTGCCGCTCCACTCTGCCGGCCGCTTCATGGGGGAAGGAAACCATGCATCACCCCCATGGCGTGTGCTGAAGGGGGTCCTGTTAGCCTCTGTTTACATGGGCGCCAGCTATCCGCCTGATAGCAGAGCCAATTGAAGCCTGACGTAAACTTACAAAGCCTAATTGCGTGTATAGTACACTCATAAGATAACGTAATTCTTATACAGGGCGGTCGGTCATTCTTATATCAAAGTCAGACTAGATGACTCCAAATTTTCCACCTGTGCAGTCTACTGACAAAACATCCCTCCCTTGCTGTCTGCTTTTCGTATTTGAAAAACAGGAAGCTACGTTAGACTATAAACGTTGAAATTACTTTGCAAAAAGAAAAAGAAAGAAGAAAAAATAAAAACTGATTTTATTATAATTATTACAATTACTTTTATTTATTTAAATTTTTATTAGAAACAGAAAAAAAGAGTGCTTTTAAATAAATGTTGAGAAAGTGATTTAAATAATTAATGTAGATTAAAAAAAAAAAATTTGTTGAAACCAACCGTAACATTAACTATATTCTGACCATAAAATGAGCAATAATACGGTCAGAATATCGTCAAATTACAGTTATGTAACCGTTTTCTACAAAAACGGTCAAATGACTGGACAGTTTGCTGCAAATTTTTAACAGTGCAGCTGCCAGTATTATACCGTAAAATTAACAGTAATAAACAGTAAAATAAGCAGTAATACGCTGCCGCGCCTGCGCAATAACGTAGTTTTTTTTTTTTTTTTTTTTTTTTTTTTTTAAATTTTTAACGAAGAAATAAAATAACTTTTGACACTAAATAAACTGTAATATCAAGACGAATGAAAGAAGCTTGTATTTTTAATTATGAAACTAAATTTTATATTCTCTTTACAAAGGGGAATGAGTTTGATGAAAGGAGAAAAAAAAGAAGAAGTCTTGAATACAAATGATTGAGAGTGACTCATATTATAAATGCTAAAATTCTGGATATAATGAATAGAGGTAAAGAATGCAGAATTAATTCGGATAAATAAATAACTCGGAGGGAGAACTATTCCAAAACAGCCATTAGCTGCATACGATAGCTTTGATTTTGGAACCGAATGAAATTCTAGAGCATCTTAGCTTGGATCACTTGAAAATTAAACTAGATTTTATAAATAGTTTGACTATAAAAAGACGTATTTATCCGACTGTAAATTGTTTTCAAAATATTAAGACGAATGAAAGAAGCTTGTATTTTTAATTATGAAACTAAATTTTATATTCTCTTTGCAAAGGGGAATGAGTTCAATTAAGTTTGATGAAAGGAGAAAAAATGAAGTCTTGAATACAAATGATTGAGAGTGACTCATATTATAAATGCTAAAATTTCTGGATATAATGAATAGAGGTAAAGAATGCAGAATTAATTCGGATAAATAAATAACTCGGAGGGAGAACTATTCAAAACAGCCATTAGCTGTATAAGATAGCTTTGATTTTGGAACCGAAATAAAATTCTAGAGCATCGTAGCTTGGATCACTTGAAAATTAAACGAGATTTTATAAATAGTTTGACTATAAAAAGACGTATTTATCCGACTGTAAATTGTTTTCAAAATTCTATCACAAATTTTATTGATTGTTCTTTCGTTTGTTTTCTCTAATTTCTAAGAATACTATTAAGTTACGTCAATATACTATAATTTACTGCATTTTAAAGAATTAAAAAAAATCTGTATATTTGCATTGCAATAATTACATTTCGCTTTTCATAAATTAAAGTATCTTGAATTTTCCTTTAAGAAATAGTTTCGTGTTTCTTTTTTCTTATTTATGTATTTAATGAAAATGAGGGGGAAAAAATGGCTTCCTTTTCATTTCAACGGCAAAAACTTAGCTCTAATATCTTAAAATAATTGAAAAATAAATTTATGACGAATAACACATAAAAATTTCGCATCAGAACGCGAAGAATTATGTTTTAACTTTATCATAAAGAAGTTTCTCAAGTTTTTAGCCACAAACAGTAGATATGTGATAAAAAAAGAACAAAATACAGTAATTAAATAAATATATACATTAAATAAAATAATAATTGAAAGAATCCCTGAATTTCTGAGAAATTTAGATTTAGTTGCAACAGAGTATTTTCAATGGTGCAATTTAAATCACCAGTATCATCATCTTGTCTGTAGAAAAAAAAAACTTTTGAAAAATTAATTTTGTTTTTTCAAAATGCTTTCTGAAATTTTCCCTATATGCATAACCTTAAAAGATGTTTCGAACAACGGTACATGCTTGAAACTTACTAAAATCTACTATATACAACATTAAATTTACCTATTACTGAAAACTAGAGCATATTATTTTTCCTGTTGAGAACGTCTAATATCAAAGAAAAGATAAACTATTTAATATCCAGGTTACATGTTCACATTTATTCTGAGGCTTAGAAATATTATATTAGTCAATAATACCCTTTGAGAAAATTTAGGTAATAGCTTTCATGTTATTGTTGGCAGAAATAAAAGAATAATTTATACGTAACGAGTAAATGTTGGGCAGTTTTTACAGATGCCATTTAAGGTCACCCAAGTTAAAATTGTTACTTTCAGAAATTTTTTACAAGCTTCTATGAATATAATTTAATAATGTATGTGTATACACTGAGAAAAAGGATACTTTCAAATCTGAGTAAATTCAGGGTTTCATTTTGTTATGCAACTTTTTGTTTCAAATATGACGACCCAATGCTTTCAATTCTGAAATACTCAGAAATACTCAGAATATTGAAACATGGACATACTCAAAACTGAGCACATGGAGGTCAGTTCATGCTAAATTTTGAAACATGAACATAGTCAAAAATTATTAGAATCAGTTCATACTCATTTTTGAAACACGAACATACTCAAAAATGATCACACAGAAGTCAGTTCATACACATTTTTGAAACATGGACATACTCAAATATGAGCACATGATGTTTTATTCTTGAATGTGTGCATGTTTTCAGAAATGAGTATATACATGTTTCAAACTTGAGTAATTTTGATTCGGAGCCATTTTGACTACGCGACATACTCAGATTTGAGTATGTCGTATTGTATTTGAGTTTTTGCTCAGTTTTGAAAATGTCGTTTTTGAGTGTGTGTAGTACATTAAATGAATACTTAAAGTGATGAATTATTTTTAAGTTTGCGGGATTATTTAAATCACTTTACACTGTAAAAAATGAAGTACTCAAAAATGAGTAAGTCCATGTACTCATTTCGAAATGAGTATTTTTGGATCAAAAATGAACATGTGTATTCTCAAAAATGAGTAAGTCCATGTGCTCATATTGAAATGAGTATTTTTGGATCAAAAATGAACATGTGCATTCTCAAAAATGAGTAAGTTCATGTACTCATTTCGAAATGAGTATTTTTTGATCAAAAATGAACATATGATCAAAACCAACATACTTGTATATTTCAGAATGTGTAATGACGAAATTTCGGAGCCTAAAAAGCTATTATTTGAAGGAAAAACGAAGAATAAGAGAAATGAAAAGTGGATCTGGTTGTTCTAGATTTTGATCAAAATGGATCCACTACCATACATTTACTACTCCTTTTTTTTCCTCACATTTTACACATCTACTTTTTTTTTCATGATAGTACTTCAAAATTATGATTTATTTTTCCACTAATTTTTTTAAAATTTATCTTAACTTTTTTAACGTGAGGCAATATTGTGTTATTTAAAAGTTTCATAACATAATATCTTTGCAAATTATAGCTATGCAAATTGGTATTAAACTAAGCTGATTTGGCTTACAAATTTATGAATTACGCTAAAATTTATTATTTTATAAATTATAATTTTACAAAGTTTATAATTTTTTCCTTAAATTTATAAAATTAGTTAATATTTTTTCGTTACTTTTATAAAAATAAAGTTTTTAACTTTATAACGTTTTTAATTTATTTTTTTAGCTTATATTTTTATAAATTAAACTAATTTAATTTAAATAAAATCAATAAGTCCAGATTTAAACCTACCTATCCCAAGGTCATTAATTTTAAATTTGTCTCTAAAAATCATTTTTTAAAAACTATTTAGTTTAACCGAACCGTACGCAAAAGCTCTCAGCATAGCTGAAATAATAATAATTTAATTTATCATAAAAAAATTTATTTACATAATTTCTTTTAAATAAGACATTAAAAAAATATTTTAATAGCATGTAATAAACACGTCTGATTAAGATAATTGTTGTTTTTATTAGAATTGATAAATAGATAATCAGGCAAATAATTTAAAAAAAGTATATGTTCGAATAAAGAAATTGTTGGTACTGTTGCAAAAAGAAGCAAGTCTTAATGCAATGTTTTACGCATATAATACATAATAAATTGAAATTTATCTGTAATAAGGCACCAAATCATACAGCAAAATATTGAAAATTATGAAAAGAAAATATTAAAAACATTGGAACTGAAAAAATCCATCTACAGATGAAACATCAAGTTTCTGCAAGTTTTGCAAAGTAACTAACAACATTTGAGAAGGAGGCGTGACCACTTATGGCGCGTTGGTCTGAGTCGTCAGGTTAGTAAACAGGACATCACGGGTTCGATTCCTCTCATGGGCAAGGGTTGGTTAATTACTATAAATTCACGCAGGAATGAAAAAAATGAGCAGAAATGTATGTATCCCTTATAAGGTTGTCCTCGCGAAGTAACTTTTTTTTTTATCCTATAAATTTTATTTTAACGACATAAATTTTTTTAAATTTGAATACATCCATGGCATCAAAAATTAGTACATAGCAGTTCATATTTTAATACATCCATGGGATCAAAAATGAGTACACGTGTTTCTCAATTTTGAGTACATTTGGATCGGAGCTATTTTGAGTATGTGACGTATTCAAAATTGAGTACTTTTTAATCAATTTTGAGTACCCATTTTTTAGAGTGTATATTTAATAACAAAAGACATTTTGATACTTTTATGTTAACCGGGTGACAGTGATATATATATATATGTATATATATATATATATATATATATATACACAGCCCAGCTAACATAAAAGTACCGAAATTTTAAACAAGTTAAAGGAAAAGATTAAAAGAAAATATAAAATTAATCACAAATGATTTCTTAAACAAGTTTTCAAAAAAATCAGATTAGAAGAAAAAAAAAATCTTTATTTATCTTCTTTGATAAAAAAAAAAAAAAAATTAGACGTAGCATACTTGTGACTAAACCGAAATTGATTTTTAATAACTTACAACAAATTTATATGATTATTATATGTGCTGACATAAAATTTACACGGTTTTATTAACAAACTTATAGTATAGAAAAAAAAAGAAAAAGAAAAGAAAACGGTAAAAGTAGGCAGAAAAGTGAAAGGTACAACTGAAAAGCTCCCAATTTATTTTTTGTAATTTTTTCTAGGGTTTATCAAAGTTTCGAACTTGTTAATGTACATTTTTGAACTCTAAATTTACACGATTTTAAATAAGTTGTATTGAATAAATCGATGTTTTCATTTTGTTATGAAACTTTTTGTTTGAAATATGACGACCCAATGCTTTCAATTCCGAAATACCAGAAATACTCAGAATATTGAAACATGGATATACTCAAAACTGAGCACATAAAGAATCAGTTCATACTCATTTTTGAAACATGGAAATACTCAAAAATGATTAGAATCAGTTCAAATTCATTTTTGAAAGATGGAAATACTCAAAAATGAGCATTCATACTCAATTTTGAAACATGGACATATACTTAAGTATGAGCACATGATGTTTTATTCTTGAGTTTGTGCATGTTTTCAGAAATGAGTATATAGATGTTTCAAACTTGACTAATTTTGATTCGGAGCCATTTTGAATATGCGACATACTCAGATTTGAGTACTTTTTGCTCAGTTTTGAAAATGTCGTTTTTAGAGTGAGCATTGACAAATATTTAAAAATGAAAAATAAAACAATAATTTAAGGAGATTTTTAAATATACAAGTGTTAATTCGAAAGGTTTCAAGGAATGTTTTCGTTACGGGCTTCAGCTTCACATTTCTAGGGTTACAAAATATTGTTAATGAGATATTTAACAAATACTGAGAACTAACACAGACAAAGAACCCCGATAACTAGCAAGTTCACAAATTTTATTATTTCCTTGACAAAAATTTAGCAAGTAATGTTGTTTAAATGTATTCGATACAAAGAAAATATAATTGCTACTGTCATTTAACATTAATTAAGATATGATTTCTAAAGTTTATCACCGGATTTTAACAGGTTTCATTCTAACTTTTATCGGAAAATCTCTTTCCTCTCTAAATGCAAGTTCTGCATATGACGATAATTTAACGAATTTCTCACAATTGTTATTGAAATTAACTCACTCTCGTCACCACAATTAATGAAATTGTATAATGACATCATCAAATTGTTAATCGTTATTAGATAGGCTCCAACTTCACCGTTCGGAAACTTCGGATTTCTTGAATATTTATCGTTATCAAGAAATATCATTAATTAGATGATTCTGATGTCTTCTAGTCTTCGGAAGTAAAGCTTTCCCCAATAAGTTTTCAAATCTTATCCAGTATCTTTATTTTCAATTAATTTTACTTATCAATAAATTTACACAATGGAACTATGAATAAAGAGGAGGAGATATATAGCACAGTGTCCTACCAGGTGCGAGTGAAATAACTGAGGATGTAGTCACAAGATGGCGGCTGTTGTTTGTTTACATCGGATCAATAGACACCAATAAATTTGAATAGAAAATTTCGCCTTATTTAAACGCCTTACACATGCAAAATTTCTGTCATAAATCCGACAAAAATTCTTATTCGTTTTTAATGGGAGAACTTCCCTCGGCGGTATTATTATCTTTTCCACTGACGTTGACAGGAGGATTCTTTAAGTAGTCACAATATGGTGGAACCGCACTGTCTTACTACTGCCGGGACAAACTTCCACCAGTAAAAACGAATAGATATTTTTTTACTTAATCATAGCAGGAAGTTGTGCAAGAATAAGCTGTTTAAACCATGAAACTAAGAATAAAAGTCTATTTATAGTTCTATGGTTTAAACAAGGTTAAAATTTCTATTCGCATTTACTGGTGGAAGTTTGCCCCGGCGGTAATCAGTCCCTACGGAATCGGTTACACTTCTTCTTTATACATAGTTTCATTGTTTACACTAATGAATACAATTTGGAAATTGTACGTCAAACGTGACAAATGAGGTGCGTTCGTACTATAGCTAGTTATATAAATATTCAGATCTTGATGATTTTTAATTCTGTGAAATGAATTATATCGTCTGCAGATTAATTTCTGTCATAAAATAAGTATCTCGGTCGCTTGACGATTAAACCTCGGAAGCTCCTATAACAAGAAAGCACCGATTAAAAAATAAAAAAAATCAAATTTCTTAATAAATATTTTTGTTAATATTCAATTTTCATAAAATTTGAAATGTCTCAAAAAAATTCTGCAAACATAATATATCTTAAATTTCAAACCATTCGTTTGGGTAGTTTTTGCGTTGTTATATGCGGACGGACGGACAGACAAACGGACGGATCAGACGACGATAATAGGTGCTACGTATTTATATATTTACGAACGCACCTAAAAATTAAATCTACTATAGAATATTAAGAAAGACGGAGAAGCAAAGTTGAATATAGTTTGTCCATTTCGAAAATATAAAACAAAGTTTGTTTTGCAGTCACTGATTTCGAAAATCGGTTAGGATGCCATTAATTCTCAATAAAACATTTTCAACAGCGTAATAATTGAATTTATACATGCTGGAGTAACAAAATAATATTAATTTTAATGTTCATTTTAATGCTGTTAATTTGTCATGTTTGGGGAACATGAAAATACAGTAGCAGGAAAATTGGAAAATCAGTGGCAGGATGAAAAAACTTTCCTTCTATAAATGCTTCTTTGAATCTCGAAAATTTATTGGTTTCTGATACTTCTAAACATAAAGAACGCTATTTATATAACAATATAATAAATTATAACACCTTATAATAATATGTTTCTTTAAATGCTAAAAGGTGTAAATTAACACCATAATATACAGTAAAATAACTTTTATTAGGTTGTTGACATGTTTCGTCAAACTCCGAGCCATTTTCAAAAGCAAAATTTTTGTTTTGTTGAAATTCTGTGCATCAGTTCAAATATTATTATATAAATATACAAAATTATATAAATATACGAATATACAATAATTTTGTTTTTAATATATTTTGTTTTTGAAAATGGCTCGGAGTGAGGCGAAACATGTCCAACAACCTAATAAAAGTTACATACTGTATATTATGTTGTTAATTTACACCTTTTAGCATTTAAAGGAAATGCACAAAGAACGCTTTTCGGAATTGTGGTTAACTTGAAAGAGGTTATTGTATATTTTCGTTCGTGGTTATAGTATATTTTCTTAGATTAATAAACATTTGTCCCGTTTTAGGTGCGTTCGTAATACATAATTACCTAGCACCTATCATCTCTCATCTGGTCCTTCCGTCTGTCTGTCTGTCCGTCTGTCCGCATATAACAGCGCAAAAACTACACAACCAAATGATTTGAAATTTAATATATATAATCTTTGCAGAATTTTGTCGAGTCATTTCAAATTTTAGGAAAATCGAATCAAAACTTTAAAAGATAATAATAAAAACATTTATTAAGTAATTTGATTTTTTTTTTTAAAATTGGCATTTTTTTGTTATAGCAGCTTCCGAGGATTAATCGTCAAGTGACCGAGATGTATCATTCTGTTAAATCCTATCTTACGTAATTAATTCAGTGATATCCCATAATAGGTAATGATACTAGGTTGCCATGGTGATTACGTCCTATTTAAAATGGAGTCCCATTATTTGCGTATTACTGAATTTAAAAACCGAATTTGTATACTAAAATTGTTTAATTATAGCAATCCTATAATCTACCGACAGTTTTTGGATAGATGTTTCCGGAGAAATAGATGTTAAATGGAAAAAAGAGTCTAAATATGGATTTCAAGTTCTGAAATTTTCAATGCTGGACTTAAGTTTTCCATTGGAAATTTCAGTAAATGTCAACAATGGATAAAACGTTGGCAACTTAAAATGTACTTATTTTATTACGGAAATTAATCATATCATAATAACAGACGATATAATTAATTTCACCGAAACTTGTTACAGTACGAACGCACCTTATTTGTCGCGTTTGGCGTACAGTTTACAACTTGTTTAACAGAGTATAATTTTTATACTGAATGGTTTATTATATTGTCCACACTTATTTATTTTACAGAATAAATATGCGATATATCCAGGATATTTATACTTAACAATGGACCAAAAATGGCTGTTATTTCCACTCAGTTCTAAGACATGCAATTACTGGACCAGTTATCTTCCATTGACGGACGACTGCGTAAAATATTCTTATTCATTGATATCAAATAGATAGGAAAGCGTGGGTGGAACGCTCTAGGAAGTGGACAGTGGTCATATAAGTCTGATGGATCGTGTTTATTTGAGGCGAATGCGTCACCCCAATTGAAAACAATATAAATCACGTGCAAAGAGGTGCAAAGCTATTATCCTAAGAGCACTTTAAGAGAAAGCTTGAATAGATGCGGGTTTTATCTGTAATAGTTTTGCATGGTTATTTCAGATTATTAAAAACGTTAATGATGCAGTAAAATAGAAATATCTTTCGTTTTTAAATTTAAGATTAATTTAAGATTAGTTTAATTTTAATTAAGATTTTGAAATGTTTAACTCTAAATATTAACTTGATATTGTATTTTTTAATTATTTAAACAGTTTCAAAACGGAAAATAAACATTTATTTGAAAGCATAGAGGATAAAAAAATGCATAAGGAAAACTTACATTTGTTTTAGACGAAGCAAGCTTTAATTTTTGGTTGTTTTGATTTCAAAAGTGTTACGCCCTCGTAAAAATTTCACATTTTAAGAAGGAATGAAGAGTTACATAAGAAAATCCCTTATTATCATTAAAGTGAAAATGTATATGCTTAAAGTGAGATAACAGTACATATAAAGGCTTATAAATACCTTTTAATAAACAGATCAACAAGTTTCGTACGCTGAATCGGTGACATTTTCAAAATCAGTTATGATAAAATAATTTCGTAACATTTTTGTGAAATAAACTTCATAAACAAAGCAAATAATAAAGTAGAGGTACCCAGCTTTGAAAAATAAACCAAGAATCAGAGAAGTAAAATGGATTCCATGTGGTTTGTAAGATATTTCTGAAAAAATTAAGAAACATTTCTGAAAAATTTCGTTATCTGGAGACAGATCTTTCGATATATGGGGATAGATCTTTCGATATATGGAGATTACTTTTAATGTAATCATGGGGAAAAAGTTATCATTTCTACTAAAGATTCTTTATACAGAGAAGTTTGTTATACGGAGATTACTTTTAATGTAATCATGGGAAAAAAGTTACCATTTCTACTAAAGATTCTTTATATAGAGAAGTTTGTTATATGGAAGTTTGTCATAGAGAGGCTCGACTGTATCTTTCGTTTTAAATTTAAGGCGTAAGATTTGGGTAATACGAAAAAGGAAAATGATGACAGGATATAGAAGTAGCGAAATCGATGAAAAATAATAATTTAATTGATAAATGTATTTACATCGTTGGGAAACTTTTAGATCTACAGGATTTCTTTTTTTTCCAACCGAATAGCGCTTACGAATAAAGTTATTTTAAAATATTTTCCATGGAATAATAATATAATGTAATTTCTGTCTTTTATTGGAGCAGATAAACTAGAAATTACTATGAAACAATTAAGTATGGTTGAAATTTCTGAATCTAAGATCGCATGTTTTGTTTGTAATAAAAAACCGTCAACGCAAATTCCTCAAATTCAAATTCAGCATTCTGAAAGACAAAGTCATATGGAAATCAATATTTGGAAAACAAAGACATTAATTCTCTTCAAATTACCCTAACATTTGAGAGGCAGACATACCAAATACAGTTTATTTTTAATTCTTCCAACGAGTTATATAGCAAATTAAAAAAAGAAAACAATCAACGTTCAGTAGCAAACAATAAGTGTTTCCGTGAGCGAAAAACTATCCCTATCGCCAGCATTGGATACCTATAATATTTATCTTTAATTCCAGATATTTTTCATTGTTAAATTACGTTTCACTTCAGCTCGTGCCATTATATTTACACATATTAAATATCACCCACGAAATCTGGCCCATAACTGCAATATTAAACTGTTTTAAGGACTTATCTTATCTTAGAACTTAACTTTTTAAAAGCATTACAGATCTATAAAAATCACAAAAATATTGTTTATTATGACTTCGTTACTCCTCTATTATCCCATTGTTGGAAATATTATATAAAAACCTCCTTTCTTAATTTTCACGTTACCAGTTCCTTTCCTTAAACGATTTCATATTGGCTATTTCCTGTAATCTTCTGCAATTTAATTAGTCAATAAGTCTCCTCCATATATATGGGCAAAATTCTATCATTCTTTGTACTGATGACGGTATGCTGAATGCTACCGAAACAAGCCTGTAATTAGTTAAAAAGTTTTGGTGCCCAAAACATTGTTTCATCTGCTTATATTTTACTGTACCAAATTTAATCTTCATTTGTCACAATGAAACTAGATGAGCACCGCTGTGAAATAATCATATTGAAATATTTTGTACCTGTTTTGAAATATTACTCTAAATTTTAGAGGATTTTGATTGTAAAGCAACTTAATACGTAATTCTATCTGATTTAATGAACTATTTTTAGAACTTCCCATTTTATAGTTCAAAGAGTGGTTACTTTAAAAAAGATCCATAGCATTCCCATAAAATGTAACTATTTCCGGAATATTATGTTGCATTGTACTCATATGCCAATCTCACATAAAACTGTTTAATGTTATTCACATCAAATAAAAAAAAAATTTAAACCAGAAAATTTATGTTATAAAAGTATTCTTATATCTAGTGTTGGCTTAAAAAATATTTATATAGCTTTTTGTAACATTTAATTTAGTACATTATAATGTATGATCACTGAAAAGTGCCTTTTTATTTTCAGAGAAAGAGATGAGGCTAGTCTCCGGTTGCAGTTGCATTTTCTAGCTAGGAACTTATGGAATATTTTCTATTTTTTATTTTGTTTGTCCTGTAATCTTAACCTTAAATTAATTTATTTTCTCCTGCTACGTTTTTCTTCTTTATATTCTTCTTATATTTAAATTTTAAATAAAAAAAAGCATAAGCTATTCTTTTTTATGTAGTTTTATACTAAAGTTAAAGTTAATTTTTCAATGACTCCCTTATGGCTCTGCAAGTCGCTTACATGTCGCCTGGATGTTAAGTTGTACCGCAACTAGGAAGTCCAATAATATGCCTGCATTGTTCCATTGTTCCAATAATGCTTTAGTGGCCAAACATGTCTGTTGACATGTGCGACATTTCGAAGACATATTCATTATCCCCTCAGAGTGGAATCACTTGACGTAATTTATCTGAGCACGACAGCTGGATGAGACACTTGCTATTTCTTCTGTCTTAAAAAGACTCTGAAGTGTAGGCGGGTCATTCGAGGAAAGTGGACAAGGGTTACTCTGATAAATGGATTTCCGCTTATCTAATAACAGTTGTGTCACTGAAGGATTTTCGAAAAATTAAGCCCACATTCCTTTTGTTTCATCTGTTTACTATTTATATCCGAGAGAATACTATTATAAATGAGTTCTTTTATCTATGGAATGTACAAAAGCAGACTATTAATGAGTTTTTTTTAAAATTATGTATAGAGCGTTTAAAAAAACCTTGACATATATTAGTAATAAATATAAAGATAAATTAACAAGACAGGAACTTGTTAAAAGATTTATTAACTCATATATTAAGGATTTTTTTTTCTAGTACAGCGGATTAATTTCAATATGTGCACATTTCGTTACGAGAGGAAGACCCGATATTCATTTTCATGCCGTTCACTTTCCCAAAATGGCTTCCATAACACACGCAATTGTTCCAGTTTTGCTTGATTTTCTTTATTCCCCATTTTCCATCTTTTATGAGTAAACTTTGACACGTTCTCAAATTAAAAAATCAAGAGAAGGATAATAGTAAGAGACTTTGCAAGCAAAGGCTTCAATGTTGCCATGGGCTATTTTTTAAATTCAGATTGATTGATTGCGACTGTAAGAAAAAAACATGAACCGTTCTTGCCTCGGTTCTGTTGCCAGGGTATAACTGGTTAGCCGGCTTCATTTTAGAAAAGTCTGGCATTTTCTTTACTCCCGTTCAATCACTGAATACGGGAATCATAAAAGTAATTTTTGACATTCCACCGAGACCGGTTTTGTAAGATCGCGGCCAAATGTGGTAACCCCACCCCTATAGACGAACTTCCCTCTCTTCAAGTTTTCGAGCCTTCATAAACAACAACCCTACGCAGAGTTTTCTTATAGGAGCCACACAGTAGACCGCATTTTTGAAATTGTAATATTCGCTTTATTGAATTTTTTATTAAATACGGCGAATATTTTTATTTAAAAAAAAAGTGGTAGCAATCAAACAATCAGAATTCGAAAAATTAACCTTACTGGCAACACAGATAGGATTATATTAGCCATACTCAACCCGCGACCGCGCCGATCTTTTATGAGCGGCCCGACATACATAATCATTAATCCACATTAAAAAAAAAATCGTATAAAACTTGCTAATAAGTTTTATAAGAATTTTTGCTGCTACCCTAAATTTTTCACTTGCATCCGAAAATAAGATTATTTTTAGGTACTTATTTTTACATTATTTTCTAAAATTTGCTAAGGTTTATGAGACATTTTGTATATCAAGGAACAAATTATTCATATAATTATTCTGCATCAAAGTGATCTGAGAAAAAGAGAAATATATTTATATTACAAACAAATGTGAGCTAACACATAAACTTGAACATACTTCTTTCTATATTTAAAGGATTTTTTCTTTAAATAAAAACTGAAAGTGAAATTCAAGTATTCCAAAGCAAGACTAACCAGAGAAAAAAAAAGTCGATAAGAGAGAGGTTTTTTTGAAACCATATTTATTGGAGAAAAAAGTATTCCGTTTTTCAAACAGAATTCTTTTTCACTTGAAAAATCTTTTTTTCTTTCTATTTTCATTTCACTTTTTCTTCAGATTTTTTTTTGGTCTTACAGATTTTTTTACCATTTACCCGAGTTTTTAAAGTTATTCCTATCCATCGATATTTCAGGAAGTGCTATAAAAAAATTCCGCTTCAGAACTAAGCAAAAATTGCATCTCTCCACTTCCTCTCTGGTGATTTTGAAAGAATTTTTACACAGTTACGGAACTATTTCTTAATCCTGATACTTTCGAATGTGCTGTTTCTAAGGATTTGTTATCTAAGGAAAAATCATTAAAGTATCATAGAAAAGAGTATATGCGGTAAACATGTATTGTCACATTTCTAAGAGATAATTTAGCAAAACATAATTTATGTTTCGTGCAAATAATGAAAAAGAGTAAATGAAACACTTAAAAATATATGGTCGACACTTTTAACAGCAACTCCTTAAATACCTTGCGGAAGTGACACTAAGGTACTGAGAATTATAATAACTCGTAAAATATCACAAAAAAGAGTACATGCACCAAACACGTATTGTCACATTTCTAACAAATAATTAAGCAGAACATAATTTACCATTTTTTGAAAATAATTAAAAAGAATAAATAAATCAAGTAAAAAAATATGGTCGACACTTTTAACAGCAACTCTTAAATATCTTACGCAAGGGACACTAGGGAACAGATAACTTTAACAACTCATTAAAGTATCCCGAAAAGGAGTACATGCGCTAAGCATGTATTGTCACATTTTCTAACAAATAATTTAGCAAAACATAATTTGTCTTTTTTTGTAAATAATGAAAAAAAAAAAAAAAACACGTAAAAGAAAATATAGTCGGTACTTTTAACAGCAATTCCTTAATTATCTTACGCAAGTGACAATAAGGCACCCAGAGGCTGTAATATTTGTAGGTTTTCATTTAGAAAAGGCATGTTTTGTTAATTTTAATTTCGGCCCATTTATTGAAATTGGCGAAATTTGAACTACACCAAGTTCTGTATGAAATTTTGTTCCATAAACAACATATATTTGTATTTTCTTTATTTGTTTAAAAGTTGAAATAAATAAATAAAATATGTTTTATTTTCCAACTATCCAAAATGTGGTAATTGGGAAGTCAGTGTACAGTCATAATCTAGTTAATGGTTTTATATCCCATATCAGTCAAACCTCACACTGTCCTCTCTAATTTTAAATCTATAGAATGCATTCCCTTTTTTATTTTCATATATCGCATACAAAATAATCCTTTTTAAACTTTTTCCTGTATATTTTTTAAAAAATAATGTTTCTTTACCGTCTAGCTATCAAATTTTTAAAACAGCAAATAAATTTACTATCATATATAGATTTATTCACAAATTTTCAGTCTTTCTAACATTTTAACATAAAAAAGTATATATATATATAAATATTTTGTCAATTAGACACGTCAAAAATATCATTAAAAAAGGGTAAACAGGAAAAAATTAATTGAAATAAATAAATTTTTTGATGAAAAATTTGAAATATACGAAATACATCCACAGACATAAGTTTAAAAATTAGAGAGGGAAATTTGAGGTCTGACTTATAAATAGCCTTAACATCAAATGGCAAATAGAAAAAAAAACTTAAACAAACAAACAAAAACCTATTTCGCTGCTCTCCTAAGCCCTAAGAATACACCTTTATTACTTTAGAATAATCACGAAAATATTACCCATAACTTTTAGGAAGTAAAAAAAAATCTTCTTACCAAAATTTAAGTTTCAAAAGCGTGCTTTTTTCGTATAAGTAAAAATAGTATCTGTGTTTAAACTGGAACTTTTTTTAAAACTCTATGTGTTTAATTTAATTTAATTTAATTTTTTATTTCTTTAATATTACGCAACTGTAAAATGAAGGATAGACGTTTTAATTTTGATATGTAGATGATCTCAAAATTACCAATTGCAGGAGTTAAAAAAAAAAAAATTACTATTTTCTTCAACTTTCTATCAATTTGAAACGAGAGCATTTTCCTGACAAAAAACTATTTAACACCAGATATGAAACTAACATTAAAATACTTTTTTATTATTATTTTCTTTAATTCAAGAATTAAGTTACATCTTATGTTCGTTGTCACTTTACATAAACCAAGTACGTGTTCAAAAATAACCCAAATATATTTTAGTTGTTTGTTTGCTTCCAATTTTGCAGCAATTTGTTATGAGAAATTTTTATTACAAAAATTTATTCAATACCAACTTTAAAAAAACTAATATTAAAACACTCTGTTTTATGAAATAAATAATTCACATATCACGTCAGTTTACCAAAGCAAATAACACTATTTTAAATGAAACCCATACATAACGTATTCCACTGTTAGTTATTTTCGTTTTTGCAGTAATTTTAATGGAGACATGTTAATTACAACATTTATTTAATATCACATTTAGAAATACTATTAAAATACACTTTTTCAATTCCAGAATTAATTTATATCTCATAAGATTTTACAAAAGTAAAGCACTATTTCAAACGAAATGCATTTATAAGCCATTTTTAGTTCACTTCCATTTTTGCACAAATTCTCAAAAGAACATTTTTATTGCAACAATTTATTCAGTACCCGATTTAGAACTAACAATAAAACACATTCTTTCAATTCCAGACATAATTTACATATCACGTCAGTTTACAAAAGCAAATCACTATATCAAATAAAACCCATATACATTCCATTTTCGCTCACTTCTTTTTTTTTGCACAAATTCGTAATAAAAACATTTTTACTGCAACAATTTATTCAATACCAGATTTAATACTAATCATAAAACACATTCTTTTAATTCCAGAAATAATTTACATCTCATGTCAGTTTACAAAAGCAGAGCACTATTTCAAATAAAACCCAGTTGTATTTTAAAGAATAAGAATTTGTTATGAAATAGTAAGAAGAAAAAGTTCCAGAGGTTTTAGTGCCACACTATCACTGTTACTGAATAACATTTTACTCCCAAAAATAAAAATAAACATAAACCAATATGAAAACTTATGTCATCGAATAGTTTCTCTGAGGGAAAATTCTTCAGTCCTGACACATTTTAAATTTCTTTTACACACTCGCCTGACAGGTTTGAAATAAAATTTGTTTTTCTTTTTAAATAAATCAGTAAAATGCAACAAAAAACAAATGACGAATATTTACAGCAAGTAATTTCTTGGTTGCAAAGAAACTTTTAAGTGTCATGAAAAAACAAGTATAAAAAATAGTAATAATAATTTTCTATTGCCAAAATAATAGAGATGAGCTTTTTTAAGTAATATTAAATGAACTAAAATCAGCTGCTTGATGATAAACAATTTATTCTGATTGTCAAAGTAAAAATATTAAAAATTGAAAAGACTGAAAATAAATAAATAAAATAATTAAATGTTTGACAGTAGAAAAAAAATTATGTTCAATATTTTTTTTTGTTCAAAAACCGAACAAAGAAATGTAAAAAAAAAATGTTTGAAGGTCTTATTCTAGCTCATGAAAGATAACCAAAGAAACTTTTAAGTGACATGAAAAAAACAAGTATAAAAAAAAGTAATAGTAATTTTTATTGTCAAAATAATATATATGAGCTTTTTAACACTAGACCCGCGGAAAATTTTACTCAAATTTTATAAAAATATTTACCACCAGAAATTTTATTTAAAACTATTCAACTTATTTATTTCAATTATTTTGGTAGCATAAATTTAACTTATTCTATGAAAAATTTTCTGGTGCGAATTAACATCTACTCATTTGGTATGGGTCAAAGTGACGTTCTAGTGTTAAGTAATATTAAATGAACTAAAATCAGTTGCTTGATGAGAAACAATTTATTCTGATTGTCAAAGTAGAAATATTAAAAATGGAAAAGACTGAAAATAAATATGAAGTTGTTGTTGTTATTCAAAAACGAGCACAGAAATGTAAAATACACGTTTGAAAGTCTTATTCTAGCTCATGAAAGATAACGAAAGAAACTTTAAAAATTAAAAATACACGTCTGAAAAAGTCTTATTCTAGCTCATGAAAGATAACCGAACGAGTTATACAGTCAGCTAACAAATAAATAAATAAATAAAGGAGAGAGAGAGAGAGAGAAGACCCGATAGATTTTAATCACTAAATCGTCTCAGAAAAAAAAAAAAAAACGGAAATAGTAATTCCACTGGAAATTATGTCTTTTTTCAATTTATGTTAAAACTCAAGCCCAGTGTGTGTGTGTGTGTGTGTGGGGGGGGTGTTATTCATACCGAAATTGTAGCAAACTTAGACATTTTCAATACGAACACCTAATTTGGGCATCATATATGGACTTTTTTCATAAAATCAAACGAGAAGATATTAGGTCAAGTTACAGTTTGGAACTGCTGATGATAAATTTATTTGTAAACGTTACAAAACAAATTGCAATACGGGTAGTATTTCCAGCATAATTCAAGAACAACTTGGCGAATGAGCTGTAATTTCGAATTTGTATATTTGTAGATTTTAGAAATCGATTTCTATTAAAAAATTCATACGTTACAATTTATAGTTTTTTCGAAAATTGATTTCGAAAATACATCTTATTCAAAATGAATTTTTGAAAAAAAATAAATGAACTGTAATTATGAATTTTTAAACAGAAATCTATATCCAGAAACTTTAAATATGATAAATTGTCTTTTTTTTTTCAATTTATGTAAAAAAAAAGTTTAGAATGTCGTCTTCATACTAAAATTGTACCGAACACTAAAACTTTCAATACGAACACCTTATTTTGGCACCAAATTTGGATTTTTTACCGTAAGACGCCAAATGAAAAGTCATTCGGTCAAGTAGTTTAGGAATTATGGCGGTTTAAAGTTTGAAACACTTAATGTTAGATTTATTTGTAATCGTTTCAAAATGTAGATTGCAATATGGGTATTTTCTTAAGCATAACTAAAGAACACGCGGATAAATAAGCTATAATTTCTATTTCGTATATTTGAAACTTTTTGAAATCGATTTCTAATAAAAAATTCATAGGTTACCATTTATAGTTTTTTCGAAAATTGTTTTCGAAATAAAAATATATTATTCGAAATTAATTTTCGAAAAAAAATATGAATTGTAATTATGGTGTTTATTTAATAATAAACTCTAGATGACAGCACCACAGGAATAAGTCCCTCCAGTCCGTACTGCCACCTATCGTTCAGATGTTATTGTTTCACTGCAGTATCTATAGAACGTAGATGTAGTTCTGTGATGTGAATTAAATTGTGTAAAGTAATTTATGCGTCCACCTCATTGAATATGTATATTTAATTAATTAAGTCCCCTTCAAAATACAGTATAGTAATTACGATTAAAAAAAAAAACAGAAATTGATTTCCAAAAGCTTTAAATATTCGAACATGTTGCATTCTGTTTTGTTACAATTACAAATGAATTTAACATTAGGAGTTCTAAATTTTAAACCTTCATACTTCCTAAATTACTTGACCGGAGGACTTCCCGTTTAGTTGTTTAGTTATGATGTGTCGACTAGACTCTGATTTATAAGAGTAGGCAAAGTTTCGATTGCGAACGTAGTTTTTGTCCAATAATAGTCAATGTGCGTAAAAGTTATCAAGGCTATCTTTCTCTAACTTTCGATGAATGAGTGTGAAAACCTCGGAACTTGTGATTTTTCTCTTCGTATCGATATTTCTGCAAATTTCTGCATCTGGTCAATCGATACGGCAGTATTTAAGCGCTGGCATTCGCTGGGAAAATAAAACTTTGGATCGGTTCTTCCCCTTGATGTTTTCTCGCGACCTGTGTTAGTTTCCTCAACTATTACGCAGCGAAGAAGGAGTACCGGCCGTTGGTAAGATTAGATTTACCTTATTTTTCGTACTAATTGAATAAAGGCGTTTCTCGCTCACGGAGTGCCGTTTCTAGACATCTTGAAATTGGACTTGGACTAGTTTGCATAGTGGATATTCAATCCTGTTGAAAGTATCTCGTTTAAACGCCTCATCCAAGTCGTAATTGACATTTTGAAGTTATATATTTACTGACATTGTTAATTTGAAGTTTACTTGTGTTTGAGTAAAGTCTTTTGGGAATTGTTTTCTTCCGGCCTGAGGAAAATTAACCAGAGTTTTTCTCAAGACCCTGCCCTATTAAGGTTTTAAATAAAAGTTATTGGATTTTACGCAACTTGTGCTCATTTCCGACATGGCTCTTGCATAGTTACCAAAATCAGGTGTTTATATTGAAAATTTTAGAGTTTGCTCAATTTCAGTAAGAATACCTAAGCTTATTTTTTTAAAACATAAATTTAAAAAAATAGCTTTTTTCCGGTTTTTGTGAAAATTTAGAGATTAAATTGTAATGAGTGTTCTTTTTTATTTTTATTTACTTATTTATTTTGATCGATTTTACATTTTAACACAAAAGCTCTTTATGAAAATATTAATATTAAACTCGGTTTAAAATAATCCAAAAGAGATATAAAATTACTTTTAAAGTATAATGAAATAAAGTTCATCAATGAAGATATAATCGTTATAAGCGCTATAAAAACTTTGATCTTACATAATAAATAATACAATTTCAATGTAAATTATTCGTTTCGAGCATTTTAGTTTTTATATGAGTGTATTGTGTATTAAGAACAAACCATCTAATTTTTTATCAAGACTTTTTTTATTAACAACTGCGTGTTAAATGGTCATTATTTATTCCAATTTGGAATTTTTAATAAAAAAAACTTTTTATGAAAATATTACTATTAAACACGGTTTAAAATAATCCAAGAGAGACATAAAATTACTTTTTAAGTATAATAAAATAAAGTTTGTTAATGAAAATATAATCGTTTTATAAGTTATATGGAAAATAAATTTCAACAAATAATAGGATACAAAAACCACATAAATGTTATTTTTAATGCCAGATCTTTTTGAATGGATAATTTTTTAACAAAACAAATTTTTCATATCACAAACTCCGGACTAAAAGCTCTCAGCCATAAAGGAGGGAGAAAAAGAAATAAAACGCTTACGCTAAAGTAAAACACTACAGAATTATCAAACTACATTTTCATTAAAACGAACGTAATACCAACATGTTACATGTAGGCATAGTACAACATAGTATTATCTAATTTATTTAACTTTAATTCCAATACGAAAGAAAAATAAAGGAAAAGGAAATTTTGTTTGTAGGGTGATATATTGTAATTTTTCGTGCATTTGCAAAAATGAAAACGGTTATATTTTGTTGTTATTTTTTTCTTATTTGTAAATGCAAAATAGTGAAAACATCTAGCAGCTTAAATATATCAAAATGAATTTACGTATCTCAGGAAATGAGAATAAGAAGTTTAATTATCACATTATTCATTGACATGAAAAAAAATATTTTTACGAAAATATTACTATGAAACTTTCGAATATCATAAGAGAAGTATTAAATTTCTTTTACAAGCCAAATGAACAGAAATACTTTTATTAATAAAAATATTATCATTTTGAAAAGTGCATAGAAAACGTTTTGAAAATAACAGGATATGAAACTAACAAATGTTTTTTTTTAATACTGTGTGTGTGTAACTCTTTCAATCGATATTTTCTAATAAACAAAAACATCTGTTTACAAATTCTTCAGTAAAAGCTTTTAGCCATAAAGAAAATAAATAAAGTTTACGCAAAATGGATACTAAAGTGAATTACCAAACTGCATTTTCATTAAAACAGAAAGAATAACAGCAACAATGCAAGCATCAAAGAATATCTAATGAACTTTAATGCCAATAACAAAGCAAAATGGAGAAAATGGAATTTTCTTTGCACGTTCAGTTTTTTTTTTCCGTGAGAAAATGAAAAAGGTTACCTACTTTGTTGTTAAATATTTTTTCTTATTTGAAAATACAAAATAATAAAAACATTCAATAGTTTATATATGTTAAAGCAAATTTTTGCTAAGGCTAAAGGCTAAATTTTTGCTATTTTTTGTTGTTATTTTTTTTTTCTTATTTGTAAATACAAAATAGTAAAAACATCTAACAGCTTAAATATATCAAAATGAATTTAGGTATCTCACGAAATAAGAATAAAAAGTTTAATTATCACATTATTCATTGACATGAAAAAATCTTAACGCAAAATATTACTACGATACTTTCGAATGTCATAAGAGATGTATCAAATTTCTTTTACAAGCCAAATAAACAGAAATACTTTTATTAATAAAAATATTATCAGTTTGAAAAGTACATAGACAACGTTTTGAAAATAATAGGATATGAAACTAACGAATGTTTTTTTGAATGCTGTCTGTAACTCTTTCAATCGATATTTTCTAATAAACAAAAACATCTGTTTACAAATTCTTCAGTAAAAGCTTTTAGCCATAAAGAAAATAAATAAAGCTTACGGAAATGAGATACTAAAGTGAATTACCAAACTGCATTTTCATTAAAACGGAAAGAACAGCAACAATGCAAGCATCAAAGAATATCTAATGAACTTTAATGCCAATAACAAAGCAAAATGGAGAAAATGGAATTTTCTTTGCACGTTCAGTTTTTTTTTCGTGAGAAAATGAAAAAGGTTACCTTATTTGTAGTTAAATATTTTTTTTCTATTTGAAAATACAAAAAAAAAAAAAAAAGACATCCAATAGTTTACATACGTTAAAGTAAATTTTTGCTAAGGAATTTCTGCCTTTCAAAAAGTAAAATGAAAAGATTATTTATCACACTGTATCAGATATCATTTTTATTATACATGTTAGAGAACTTTTTTATTATTATTCAAATATATATGATAAAATAAAGCCTTTCCCACCGCACAGGAAAGTTTTGAAAGTCGATAATTAAATATTTCAATTGAAATATAAGAAAAACTGAATTTCAAAAAATTCAGTTCTCAGAAAAAATAACAGAGAAAAAAAAATAAACCATAATGATTTTTTATTAAAATAAATTGAAATACCTGAACATCGAAACTGAATATTGTAACATAAAACAGATTACTATCACCAAAATATTTGTTTTTATATTCATGAAGATGTTTAAATGCTACACAGTGTACCCCATTCATACTATTCATAGTTAACCAATAGCTAATTTGAGGTATAGTTCCAATTCCAAATATTGTGCTGTCCTCTAAAAAAAAAAAAAAAAAAACCCACAGTGAAATGTTTCCTAAAAAAACCCCACACTAGTACTACGTCAAATATTTCACTAAAGTCAATTTTTTTGTTGTATTCTGTTTTTTGCACCATTTAGAATAATAAGAATAGTTAAAAATAGCTAAAGATTGCTTATTTAGTTTTAAAATAATTTAAATTAAGAATTGCGGAATTCTGGCAAAACATAAGCTTCATTTTTACAGATTTCTTGTTAGACTAGAATTTTAGAATGATCTACATAATTTTTTTTTATGTTAAACCATTATTAAAATGTAATAAAAAGCTTCATTTTCAGCTGATTATGTCAAGTGCGAGTTTTTTTCAGGTAACAAGGATTAATTTTTAGACTAGTGTTTTTTTTTTTTTCAAATTCTCGCTTAATTGGCTGCCATTTTGTAATAAATTGTTAAAATGAAAAATTCCCAACATTAAAATCTTAGTCAGAACAAGCTGTAAAAATTTAGCCATGTTTAATTTTTTTTTAAAATTCTTTATTAGACTTTATATAGAGAAAATTTCAAAAAATGGGTTTTTTGTAGAGGACAGCACAATATACTTCAAATGTTCTTCCATTTTTAACACTTTCCAACCTAGTTCAAAAGTGTTTATGACTTCGGTTTGTCTGGCCGTCTGCCGTCTGGCCGTCTGTCCGTGCTCTAACTCCCGTAAATATGCTCGGATTGCCCTGCAATTTTTATATGTTGTAATCGTTATCTATAGCATGTTCCCTATTTCAACGGAAGTGTGTAGCACTTATAGTTTTTTTACAGGGACACTCAAAAGAATTCCGTTACATTGCGGTCTATGGGGAAAAATCATTTGCGGTTTATTTAAATAATGTTTCACTATTTTAAACGCATTGAAATTTATATATATCACTAAGGTGCATTAGAAGAAGCTTAATATGGAATAGGGTGTGCATAGCACTTATACTTACTTTACAGGGACAGTCAAAAGAATTCCGTTACATGACGTCTATGGAGAAAAATCGTCTGCGGTTTATTTAAATAATGTTTCACTATTTTAAACGCATTGAAATTTATATAAGGTTCATTACAAGAGACTTACAACAGAATATTGTGTGTATAGCAGTCATCGTTCATTTACAGGGACACACAAAAGAATTCTCTACTGTATGTTAACAATAATTCTTGGAAGTGCGTTTTAAGTTACTGAATGCGATTTTAATTTTAAATCGCTTTTTGTATATTACGTGGTGTGTATAAATTCTATAGATCCTATACAGGGAAGCACAAAAGTTCGGGAACACATTTCCGTATTATTTAACTCCAGACGGAGGATTTTAAACTGTGCTACGTGTTTCCTAACTGAACTAAAATTTAGCATCCTATGTAGTATATATACAAATCTATAGATCCTATCCCAACTAACACAGAACTTGCGGGCCGCTGATGGCTACGTTAGCTTTGGCCCAAACTAGGAGATGAGGGGCCGCTATCGTTTGCCGTTACGGCAACTTAAAAAAACTGTCACGCCGGCCACAATGAGGCCGCAATAGAATTGGCCATAACTACATTAAGATGCCCATAACTGTGCCACAAGTGGTTAATCATAACTGACAGATAGCCTAAAACTGGCCACAATTATACTTTAAGTGGCAATTATTAATGAAAACTAGCCACAGTTTGGCCATTAACGATCATCGTGAATAAAATCTAGCCAGAAGATCGCCACAGCCATGCCACCTGCGTTTGTTAAGAATAAAAGCTATCCCAAAGCTGGCCATAAATGTTAATTTATTGGACATCATAAATGTAAACTAGCCTTAAGCTAGCCACTTTGTTGCCATCAATAAGCATCATTAATGAATGCAAGCCGAAAGCTAACCACTTTGTTGCCATCAATGGGCATAATTAATGTATGCAAACCGAAAGTTAACCACTTTGTTGCCATCAATGGGCATCATTAATGAATGCATGCCGAAAGAGAGCCACTTTGTTGCCATCAATGGGAATCATTAATGAATGCAAGCCGAAAGCTAGTCACTTTGTTGCCATCAATGGGCATTATTAACGTATGCAAGCCGAAAGCTAACCACTTTGTTGCCATCAATGGGCATCATTAATGAATGCATGCCGAAAGAGAGAGCCACTTTGTTGCCATCAATGGGCATCATTAATGAATGCATGCCGAAAGCTAGCCACTTTGTTGCCATCAATGGTAATCATTAAAGAATGCATGCCGAAAGCTAACCACTTTCTCGCCATCAATGGGCAACATTAATGAATGATAGCCCAAAGCTAGCCATATTCATGCCACTATTGGATATCATGATGGAAGCTGGCCAGAATTATACTTTTTATGGTCCTCAAAAAAGTAAAGTTGAGCAAGAAAGGCACATTTTTACTCCTTTGGCAGGGACAATTTTTTCTTTTTTTTTTTTTTAAAGATATTTTGAACTTCAGAATCTAAATTTACTGGTCCCTAATTTTTGTCTGAAAACTCTAAAATTCAAAATTTGAAAAAAAAAAAAAAAAAATAATAATAATCTATTTGAATATTTTTTTTTAACAAGAGCTCATAACACCAGCCTGACTTTTATACATACATGTTTCACTTTATTATATTTTTCAGTTAAAAACTACAATGGTGTTATAAGCACCCTATATTAAAAAGGTCAAAATAAATAAAATCGAAAGTGTTTCAGATCTTGTATAGCATATTTTCAATCTGCAAGCAAAAAAAAAAGTGTCCCAATGGAGGCAAAAATTGGCCTTATCCACTCATCTCATTAGATCGGAATAAAATGCCATATGGTTATGATTTAGTTTTTAATATTATTCTGAAAAAGTTGCAAAAGCCATATTTGTAATTAATAAAAAAAGGTTGATAACACAAGGTGTAAAATATATATTGAACGTTAAATTACCAATGATGGTGAGAATAAGGAAAAAAACTTATTTTCTTCAATTTTTAATTAAATTATAGGTTTAACCATTCTATTCAAAGGAGTAAATTTTTAAATAGTTTCAACTCATGTTTCTTCAAGCTAATTCACCAGGTGGATCGTCCAGCCCTTTTTCAAAGCAAATAAAAAACACAGAATGTTAAATGAGATACCATATGAAATGATTTTTAAGCGACTTCTGACATAGTACACTCACATTTCTTTAAAACACGTATTTTGGTTAAAATTGCAAGTAACTGAAAATTAAATAGGCATTGTTTTCAGAAATGAAATGATTACCTCAAATTACTGTTGCCACAAAAATTAAATTCTGCAACAATGATTATAAAAAAAAATTTCAATAAAGATGAAGTGGACATAGTTGCTGCATGGGTTTATTTTATATTTATGATAAAAAAGCAAAATTTGAATTCAAATGCTCAATTTATTTTTCTTTATCCCTTTTTTTTTTTTTTTTTTTTTTTTTTCCGAAACATATTATGTCACCCTCTAATGCAGTTAAAATACAATATATATATATATATTGCTATTTTCGGTCAGTTTTTACTGTAACTTTGGTGGAATAAATGGGATTATATTCTGGCTTTATTTTTTTTTTTTTAGATGTTCAAACATGCATCTAAAAAATATTAGACTGCAGCGTAAAATCTTCACACAGGCCCACTAGTATATATTATTTCTGTTGTCAACATCCCCTTTTCTCAGAAAATACAAAATGCACAACACTGAATGAGATGCCATAAGAAAGGATTTTGAACCAGCTTCTGTATAGTGCACTTACATTTCGGCAAAACATTTTTTGATTAAAAATTGCTGTTAATTAAAAATTAAATCCGCATTGTTTTCCTAAAAGAAATGCAAGGTTTTCCTTAAATTAGTGTTGCCACAAAAATACAATACCACATTATATAATGCTGAAAATGATTATAAAAAATAAATACTACAAAAAAGATAAAGTGGGACATAGTTGTTGCATGCGTTTATTTTATGACTAAAAAGCCAAATTGAAATTGCTCAATTTATTTTTCTTTGTCCCATGTTTTTTCCGAAACAGATGATGTCATCCTCTAAAGCAGTTAATTAGCTATATATATATATATTGTCTTTGCTATGCTCGATCAGTTTTTACTGTAACTGTGATGGAATAAAGGAGATGATATTCTGGCTCGACTAACGTTGTTTAAAGATAGTTTCAGTCATTAATTTTCCTTTAGAAGTTTAAACCTGCATCTAAAGAGTATTAGATATTGCTAAAAAGTATTAGACTGCAGTGTGAAATCTTCGCACGGGTCCACTGGTGCTTTTATAATACAATTTCTTACGGGGATGTTTCTTCCAATTATCCAGCTGGAAAATAAAATAAAAACAAAAATCCAGGAATTTTATTTTATAAAATTGGTAAAATGTTGACATTACTGATCATTGGAATTTAAGAATTTTAATATTAGTTTAATATTTTTTCAAAACAGTAGTGGCAGTAGATCTTCTAGAACATGGCAAGTTCGCCATTCATACATTTTTTTTTTCTTTTTAATGGACTAAAACATTGCTCATAAATAATAATATATCATTGTTTTTATTTTTTAAAGATTAGCAAGTAATGAGTACTGAATTATTATTATTTTTTTAATCTATTACCAATAAAGAAATCTTTAAAATATTTTTCTTTCCAGCAGGAGGTATGTGACCTTTTGACTAACAAAATTTCAAACTGATTTATACAATATTATGTGCATTAAAATTTTAATCTCAACTTTTAATAAGATTATGGCAAAATTTTTATTAAAATATTCAGAAGTTTTTATACAGCAAATTATTTTTAATACCTGATCTCCAAGCAATGCTAATTTATAATCAACCAACAAATTAGTATAAACAGTTT
Source organism: Maratus michaelseni (assembly GCA_963931845.1). Taxonomy (NCBI): domain Eukaryota; kingdom Metazoa; phylum Arthropoda; class Arachnida; order Araneae; family Salticidae; genus Maratus; species Maratus michaelseni. The sequence continues at coordinate 79,529,059 of OZ007592.1, forward strand.
ATCAGGCTGTCAGTTTTTAAAAATTTAGCCTACATAAAACATTTTTATTGAATTATATCTTAACCTGTAAAAAGAAGGGAGAATGTTCTTAGAACAAGAAAGAAGAGGAAAATATATATAGTACATCCTTTTTAACATCACTTGCATAAATAAATAAATATATATATAAACAATAGAACTGGTATTTTTTTTCATATAAATTTTATTTTTCACAAATGTAAAACAAACCAACCAAAAAAGCATTTATTTATTTATGTATTTACAAGATGCTCAAAATTTATCAGAAATATTTTACAAGAAAATTTAATCCTGTTACAATTAAATTTCTGATGTTTCTTAATTTAAGTTGAGAAAGGACAGCTGAAAATCTAGTCATCTTCATAGAACTTTTTTCTTTCCAGATTTTTATTCTTCTTCTTCTGAAAAACAAAAAATAAATTTTACAAAACAAAATTTAAATGCCTTACTTTAAAAACACCACTTATTAATCAGCCATTTATAAATATAATCGGAACAGAAATTATAATTTAAAAAAACTATTTACAAAAAGCTTTGTAGTTTAAGTTATTTGTACACCATCAAACTATTTTATTGCAGTATACCTATATTTCAGGGTTGTCGAATGACACCTCCCCCCTCCCCCCTCTTCTAGGTACGAAACTGCATTTCATGGAGGCAATTTTATGTTATATCATATTCTTTTATTTCTTTTTGCACCCATGCTAACAATAATATTGTTTCTATTTTTATGTGTTAAGAGCAGGGGGGGGGGGAGGTGCTGTATACAGTGGAACTCCAGTTATACGTTTTGCCCGGGACCGGACAACAAAACGTATAACTCAGTAAAACGTACAACTCAATCTATGGTCTACCAAATTTTTTTTTTTTTAATATATTGCAAAAATTTTGTTCCACTGAGGTGTTTCAGTTACCTTTTATAACAAAAACGGAAGTTTCATAAGTATTAATTCATCCATGACATAAATTTTTGGAAATGGAACAGAGTAGAAAAGAGGTACATAAAATTAATATATCATAAAAGCTTTAATAGAAATATTTTTAATACACATAGAGTACTTAAAAGAGTTCATTGAAATCGCCTTGACATGTAAATCATTTATCAAAACACATTTCAGTAGTTTACTGAATCTTGTTGAAATAATCACGAATCCTCGATTGTTTCTTTTCGGCAGAGCTGACATTGAACAGCAAACTTTGCATTTTGGTTAACAATGCAGCCCTGTTATCGTTACTGCTTTTACTACTGTCGAACAGCTTTTCAAAAGCCCTCAGAGCAGCCCCGAAGTTTGAGAGGGATCTTTCAAATCAGACTCATCCGACGCGTCGTCGGTGTTTCCGGTTACAAAATGTATAAATGAGGCAAAATTTTGTCCGAGGACGCAAAAACGTAACATATAACTGAGGGAAATGTGTAACTCAGCTAATTTTTAATAGCAAGCGCCCGGGACTGCTGAGTTGAAACGTATAACTGAGGGCAGGGTTGTTATGATTTATCCCAACCCAAAAAACCCAAAATTTCAACTTTAAATTATATAGGTAATATATTTCTTAATGTCAGTACACCAGTAGTAAAGTTTATCACCAACCACCCCAAGGGAAAAAAGTCTTAATTCTTCCAATGACAATTTTTAAAACAAATAACTGTAACTTAATTTTCTATAAGTATATGTAACTATCACAAACACAAAAACTAATTTTTTTCCCATTAAAAAAAATACTTTGATGTATAATCCTACAGTTGAAACTCATAACAAAATACCACATATGCTGAGAATCTTAATTTAATGATGTAGACATGTAGAATTATTTGGTATATTCTATTAATTAGTTATAATAAAAAATACTTTACAGCAAATATTTTTTTCCCCATTTCTGCGAATTTTCTTATATCCAGTTTCAATTGCAAAAATTTTGCTGAATTAAATATAAACTACCACCCAACTTAATTCAATAACAACATAAACTAAAGGAAAACCTAAATTTCCTATTTACCTCGGGCTGAGGAAATTTTGGAATACAAACAACTCAAAAAAAAAAAAAAAAAAAAAAAAAAAATTGCAATCCATCATTAATCAATATGTTTCAGAATGAATTTTTTCTACAGAAAATATTTATTATATATAGGCAATCACTTCAATTAAAATGAATAAAGATACTTTATCCTTAACAAAATATTAGTTTAAAACTAATAATAAAAACTAAGTAAAAGTATACTAGTCTGATTCAGCACTGGTATTAGTATAGTACTTCTATAATTTCATTGTTAAAACTATTACTAATAATCAATTTATCTAAAAGCAAAACATAATTTTGATTGTCATTCATTTATATATTTTTGTAATCAAATAGTTACTTTAAACTGTACTTAGTAGTAAGTACATTTTTTTCAAACATTCTGAACCACCTCTAACTTAAAAAACTCTGATAAAACCCAAAAAACCCTGATAAAACCCAGTGGGTTGGGTTTTTTCTGAAAAAAACCCAGGCATTTAAGAACCCTGACTGAGGGAAACGTATAACTGAGGGAAATGTACAACTGAGGGAAACGTACAACTCAGGTAACGTACATCTGGAGTTACACTGTATATTAAACACTTTATCTCTGTGTTAATCACTAAAACAAAATAAAAACAGGCTTTTTATAAATTCTTTTGAATAACTTCAAATATATAAATTCAAATTCTTTACATATGATGCATAGCATCAAATTATCATCTTGAATGAGCTATGGGTGCTCTTTCTTTCATTTCATAAAAGTCGAATTGCCCACTTTGGGAAATGTTCTAGAATTTGCATTGCTAGAAACCAGCAGTTCTTTATTTTTTCACATATAACTTTTACTTGAAAATGGCTTCGTAAAGTAGGAAAATACATTGTGTACCTCCAAGCTATAAATCTGATATCATCACTCATAAAACAATGGCATTTTACATACGGTTTTTGTTTCCCAGAAGGGTAACACGTCTGCCACTGAATACTTAACATATTTTGAATGATTATTATTGCCGACCCATGAAAAAAGCATTTTTTAATATTGTTTTTGGTTGTTCACTCGACAACATTAAATGATTTTCTTTATCTTTTTTCGTTACAAATATTTTTTTTTTCAATTATACAAATTTTTAATGAATAATTACACAATTATGTTTTGGATACTAAATACAAATACTACAGGAAAAGTTCTTTTCAGAATGAAAAAAATATTATGCCATAGTGTTTCCCTCAGAATGAAAAAGGGCAGGGTGCTCCTTCAAAAGACACTTCAGCTGAAAAAATGGGCACTTTTTTATGAAAAGGGCTTTTTAGTGCTTTTCGTAAGTAATAGCTTAATTATTTTAAAGTCTTCTTTCTATTTTAATATTTACATATAAACATTTTTCTGTTAAAAAGTATTTGTAAATTTTATTATTAGGCCTTTTTAAAATTTGGCAAAAAAAAATCGGCCAGTTCAAACTATGAATTAAAACTTTATTCAGCTAATGAAATTCTGAATAAAAGATCCTACAAACTCTACAAAATTTGTCGAATTAAAAAAAAATTATTGAACTTTGCACACTACAATAGTTAAGTATGTGCCGGCAAAAAATGGTTAAATTGCTATGTATAGTTTTTGATCCTATAAAGCTTATAATGTACAGATTTTGATATTTGATATATTTTTTTTTTTTTACCCAAAAATTTTGTTTTAAAAAATATTTATTATTCCAAAAGACATTTCCTTGAGATCAATTTGCACACTGAAGTTTTTTCATGCATTTCTATGCTGCCTAACTAAAAAATAGCCATTTATTTCAGGAACATTTTTCTTTAAAACAATTTACTAAAAAATATCTTAATATTTACTATCTCCAAAAAAAAAAAAAAAAAAAAAAAAAAATTCTGGAACACAAATTAGTCCCTTTTTCTCACAAATTTCAATACAGCGTTCTAAGAAAAATAAATGTTCTTTCGTGACCAGGGACCGATTTAGAAATTTGGGGGCTCTGGGCACAGATGTGTATGCCCCCCCCCCCCTTTCACACAGATTCTTTGAATAACAAAAATATAATATCGAAAGCAGTACTTATTAAGATAACCATTATTGACTTTGATAATTTCTTTAAAATATTAATAAAAAAAATTAAATTTGATAATCATTAATTTACATTTAAATAATTATTTGATAATTATGAATTTTTAATGGAATTTTATAAACTGTGTGGTGCTGATTACCTTTCTCTATGAAAGTCCATATATCTGGAATGGTAAAGTATGCAACAACTAATAATAAATTTACCGCAGTCGGTTTTACGCTTAGTTAAGCAATGAAAAAATCCATATTTTTATTACTTGATATTTGATTTAAAAGAAATTTTAAAAACATGGATTTGAGCTTTCAGCTCCTCTCCAGAATCTTACATCTTTAGCAAAATATTTTGGGCAAAACATAAGAATGTTTTAAAAATACCTTAAGTTGAAATATCATTTTTAAAGTTTCTTAAAAAAAAGGGTCAAAGAAAGTATTAAAGAAGGTCCCTTTCTCTAAAGAACCTGCTTTATTTTTAATTTGTTAAAAATTATACATATAATCAAAATCCAAATTAATTTATATGACGGCATATTAAAAAAAAAAAATCCTTAATTTAGAGGTCACAAGATCAAATAATTTTATCACCCTCTCCCCTCCTCTTCTAGATACATACCATTAAATTAAAAAAAATTATTTAGCATAAATCTGTGTAATCTTAAGTATTGTCAAAGTTTATGAAAGTTAAAAACCCCGTTAACAAAAATTATTTGACACATTTCAGCAAAACATTAAAAAATATTCAAACAATCTTTTTCTATTAAATGTTGCATTTCATAAATTTAAATTAATTTAATTTTTATTAAATGTAGGTCCAGATTAGATTCACTATATTTCCAGAGGTGTCACAATTACAATAATCACAAAACTGAATCATCACTCTTGAAACAAATATTAAAACATTTAAAGCAAACATTTTTTAAGCACATGAGCTGAAGCATCAAAATTTCCAGTAATTTGATGGACCCATTGTACAAGATGTTTGCATTTCATGAAACTCTGCTAAACTGTTTTAAAAAACTGTAAAATAACAGTTTTGAATAAAAGGATTTTATTAAAAATGAACAATTCCTATGCAATTGGTAACAGACTAAGATTTTTTTTAATGATAACTTTTTGAATACAGTTTTGTTAAAATATTACTAACTAAATTTTAATATGAAAAAGTTTATAAAATGATTCTTTGGCCGTTTAAAAGATATCGCCAAATTTGTCAGCCGATTGTGGTAAAAAATCTTAAACTTAGTCAATGGATTGCCGAAGAAAAAAAAAATTCACAAAATTCTACAATCAGTCACGGAAAAAAATCACGAAATTTGTTAGTCAATCATGAAAAAAAAAACTTTAAATTCTTCAGGTGCTCGAGAAAAAAAATATATATGAAATTCGTCAGTGGATTGTCAGAAAAAATCGAGAAATTCTTCAACCAGACGCGGTAAATAAATCACAAAAATCGTTCATCGGTAGCAAGAAAAAATTACGAAATGCGCCTGTCAATCAAGGGAAAAATCTAAAAATTATTGTGAAATTCGTCAGTCTATCGAGAGGAAAATCACAGAATTCTTCAATCAGTCACAGGAAAAAAATCGCAAAATTCTTCAATAAGTCGTGGAAAATTGCGAAACTTTAATTGCCACTCGCCATGTGACAATTAAAGTTGTAAAAGTGGCGATTAAAAAATTGTCATTGATTGCCACCCCTACGCGGTCACTTCCCAGTTACACATTCCATTATAATCCTTGACCAACTGACGAATTTTACGATTTTTTTTTTTACCAAGAATGTGTTAAGAACTTTGCGATTTCGCCCCCCCCCCCCCCATTTGTTTGACGAATAGCACAATTTTTTTCACCCCTGACTATCTAATTTCATGATAATTTCACACTTGACCAACTGGCAAATTTTGCAGGTTTGTTCCATGATGGATCAACGAATTGCACGATTTTTCCCCCTGATCAACTGACAAGTTTCACCTCATAAACGACAGAAGAATTTCATGATTTTTTTTCTTATGATTGACTGACAAATTTCTAAAATTTTCCGTGCTACCCGATTGACAAATTTCATGCTTTTTTTTCCTGCTATCAATTGGCTAATTGTTCATTTTTTTCTTGTGACCAATCAGCAGATTTACGGGTTTTTTCCCTGCAGCTTACTAGCGAAATTTGCAGGAGTTTTTCATGCGACCGACTAAAGAATTTCCAGACTTCAAGATTTTTTTCAGCAATTGATTAACAAATTTAGCTATATTCTCCTGCAACCGATTGACGATCATTGTGATATTCTTCCCGCGTCTAACTGACAAAATTTACGGGGTTTTTTTTTTCGACCGACTGACGAATTTTGAGATTTTTTTCCCTACAACCAATCTATACGAAAAAAAAAGGCATTCTGGTATTGAAAAAGAAAAAAATACTGCAATTCCGGTACATAACTGGAACACAATCACCCCTGACAAATAATCCATGATCATATTCTAAAAAAATTAATGTGATAATAGACTTTCCGATTTTTAGAAAATTTTCCTGAATTTTGACTTTTTCCCTATTCTTATCATGAGCACTTCGCTGGTATAAAACTGATTTATACAAAAATATGTTTCTATATGATGATTATACTTTATCTAGAAAATTTGAAACATTAGTCAGTACTTTAAAAAGTGGCCATTAATGAAACCGAGTCTATTGGCAATTGGCTACTAATCCGATTTCCCAGTTTTCACCTATATTGATCGGTTGCGAGAAAAAATGATGAAATTCGCCAGTCGATCAAGTGGAAAATCTCATATATTGTGAAATTTGTTAATTGGTCGTGAAAAAAAATCCCATTTGTCAGTCGGTCGCAAAATTAGTCAATTGGTCACAGGAAAATATCGCAAAATTCTATTGATAAGTGGGGATAATAAACAAACAAGTTCAAAATATATCTTTTGAACAGGATGCAAGAGTGCTCTTTTAGGGAACAGTGTGGCCTTTTTAAAAATATTTCCCTCCGGCTACCCTTTAGTTCTAGAGTTAACACTATATTCATTACTAATAAAAAATTTTAAATCTCATGTACAGTGAAGTTGCGACAACATATATTACTAATGACATGTATTCAGTACCAAAAGAAAAGCACATGGGCCTCCGCCTGGATATAAATCTGTTAGAAAAGCTCTAAAAGCTGGACTTATAACTATGTATGGAGCAAATTTCCAAAGACTTTTTCTCCATAAAGGTGATATCTCAAAATATATCTTTTGTAAAGTTATTGACCAGGGCTTGAAATTCAATTTTTCCAAGGAATGGAGTCTCCCTACCAACATTTTTAAATGGAGGGGAGTTGTAATGTTTGTTAGGGAGAAAAAAAAATCTTTAAACCCCACTATTATTTTACGTGCTATTTAAAGAATTACATTAATGCAGACATGACAAAATACCATTGAAAAAATTAAGTCAACTGAGAATGATTATGTAAAATTTTTATTTTTATTATAAAAAAGGGAAGTAAGTTAAGTTTTATAAATGCAGTGTATTTTTCAAGTTCCATTAAATGTGTTAGGGACCCTTAACAATTAGGTTGTTAAATAAATTTCTGACTTTAGATTTTACTTGATTGAGATTCACCGATCGATCGCGGAAAAGACGCAAAGTTCATCGATCGATCGCGAAAAAATGCAAAGTTCGTCGATCAGTCGTGGAAAAAACGCAAAGTTCGTCGATCTGTTGCGGGAAAAATGCAAAGTTCGTCGATCAGTCACCAAAAAACGCAAAGTTCGTCGATCGATTGCAGAATAAACACAAAGTTCGTCGATCTGTCCCAAAAAAAACGCAAGGTTCGTCGATCAGTCGCTTAAAAAACACAATGTTCGTCTATCTGTCGCAGAAAAAACGCAAAGTTTGTTGATCAGTCGCAGAAAAAAATGCAACGTTCGTTGATCTGTTGCAGAAAAAATGCAAAGTTTGTCGATCTGTCACCAAAAAACTCAAAGTTCGTCAATCAGTTGCGGAAAAAAGCAAATTTCGTCGATCGATTGCGGAATAAACTCAAAGTTCGTCGATCTGTCCCCAAAAAACCCAAGTTCGTTGATCTGTCGCGGATAAAAATGCAACATTCGTTGATCAGTTGCTTAAAAAATGCAAAGTTCGTCGATTAGTCGCGGAAAAACACAAAGTTCGTTGATCTGTCACGGAAAAACACAAAGTTCATTGATCTGTCACGGAAAATCAAAGTTCGTCGATCAGTCGCGGAAAAAACACAAAGTTCGTCAATCGGTTGCGGGAAAAAAATCACGAAATTTATCGTTCGGTTGCAGGTAAATTAAATAATGCAAATTTCTCCAAAAATGCTGAAATTTTTTGGGCGGGATTTCAAAATTTTCGGCGCGAATCCTGCCCTAAAATTCAAGCCCTGTTGACAGAACTGTAAACTGTTTGTCAATGCGATAGTTTAAAAAATATATCTTAACCCAAAATAACGTGTCTTTGGTATGTATGTGTCAGTGCTTTATGAAACGTCGTTTGCATTTCTATAAAAGATGAAATTGCACTCCTATATATACAAGGACATCTCCCTGTTTTTTTTTTTTTTTAAATTCCCACAGAATATTTTTGATCAGCTGAAGATTCGTTGCAGAACATTGCTAAATATTCTGCTTTGGGGCCCAACATATTTGAGTGATTATTATTGCAGACCCATGAAAAAAGCAATTTAATATTGTTTTCGGTTGTTCACTCAACAACATTAAATGACTGGATTTTTTTCAAGGAAAAAAAAAATCACGAATGCTTCGTATACGCCGCATTGGTAGATATGATAAGCTACGGCTACCGAAGGCAGTCTTATTTCACTGCCGATTCCAGGCTCTCGTGAGCCTATAACCAAAAAGGGCCGGTTTACCTGGACACCTCTAAGGTGGTGCTCTTCGGTCAGGGGAGAAGTGGGGGCCTAAGCCTCCTACGCTTCATCACCCTTTCCCAAATGAATGACGACAGAGGTCGCTGCAATGATACGGTGGAGCCCAAACTCAGAGGACACCACCACAACACACTTGGGCGGAATGCCAGAAGTGAACAACGGCTCCATAGCCGGGATCCCATAAGGGAAACCGAGTCCTCGGCCAATGCTGAACACTCCCATGACCCATTAATGTAACCACACCTTCCAATTATCAAACACCGCACTGGTAGATATAGATAAATTTTATTTTTAAACATGTATAAGCCTGAAATTGTGGTATTTGTTAAATGTTTTTTTCACATATACAATTTTTTTAACCCCTTAATCGTCGTGCCCGAGACATTCACGGGCAGCGTAGATTACGCCTGTTTTATTCAGATTGTTTGATTCCCACCAGTTTTTTAAAATAGTGTTATTTGCTTTATTCTTGCATTATTTTATCTGTCTATTAAATAAGATGAACATTTCTACTTAAAAAACTGGTGGTAATCAACACAATCTGATTTTTTTAAAAGTGGCCTACACTTAAAAGGTGCGACGATTAAGGGGTTAATGAATGAAAATTACACAATGGATACTAAATACAAATACTAGGAAAAGTTCTTTTCAGCATAAAAAAATTATTATATACCACAGTTATTTTATTGTAAAAACTTGATATTTGAGTAATTTTAATTATTTTTTCAATTAATTTTCAGCAATGAAATTCACATGAAATTACTGAATAATAAACATGCAAATTTTTACATTGCTAACTAAGCGTAACCAAGCTTCCAGACTTGGACATTTTTCACTCTGTTGGTTTTACGCTTAGTTAGCAATGTAAAAATCCACATGTTTATTACTTGATATTTGATTTAAATCAAAAATTTATAAAACATGGATTTGAGCTTTCAACCCCTCTCCAGAATCTTACATTTGCAAAATATTTTGGGCAAAACATAAGAATATTTTCAAAATACCTTAAGTTTAAAAAATGATTTTTTGGTCACTTAAAAGATATCAGTTAACAGCTTTTTTATTATAGTTTTAATGGTATATTGAGTATTCTTCAATTCTATAAATTACATGAATTAAATAACTTCTTTATGAAACATATAATTTATACTCATACTCATTTTATATATTCCTTTGTGATTAATTTTAAATCAAGGTGACAAGAATACTTTTGTCTTAAAAGATTTAAATCAAAGTTAACAATGACTTAATTATATTTTCCCATATATAAAACACAGTAAAAACTTTATGAAACTCACACAAGAGATAGAAATAAGGAACTCCTTTTAAACAACATTAATAAATCATTTTGAAAAACTTACTTTCAAAAATTATGTTATGAAAGTTGAAACTCGCCAGAAAAATTTAAGTATGTGATGTGCATAATACAAAATTTTATTAAAGTAAAACAAAAAAACCTTTTATTTACTATTTTTCCTGTCAGTTTTCTTTCTTTTGTATTACATAATGAATTTTGAATTCAAACACACCTTACACTGCACAGTTAAAAAATCTGCACTATAATATCAAAACTAGGCAAACTGAAGCAAACATTACTGCACACACACTCAAGTGAAAAACAGAGCTAATAGTATCAGTACATGATCATGTGCAAGATTTAAAAAAATACTTGGTAAAATTGGGAACACCAGATAAACAGTGGCAATGTATATAATGAATAATTATTTTAATGTTCAACTGGAGTCAACAATTAAACTTAAGTTTCAATTACTATGAATATATTGATATATTAATATTATATATTAAACATGCATCTTATTTTAGTCCTCTTCTCGCTTTTTATATTTGTATCATGATCTCTCCACATTTTTGTATTAATCTCTAAAACACACAGCTTATCATTTTTAAACATTGATTTTCTATGAAAATGGAGAAATCAGTCATGCTTATGAGAAACTAGAGCTGTACCAAGTACTTGGTATATACTCGTTAATCAGCCAAATTGCAGCCGAGTAGTTGCAAGAATTTCATTTTTTAAGCATATTTAAAGACAAATTAATTTATAAGTGATCTATAAAAAGTTATTTGAATATAAATGTATAATATATGCCATAATTCATAAGAACTATTTACTCGGTACATAAAAAATTTATCTATAAAACATAGAAAAAGATAAGGAAAAAATCTCATGCAAAATTAAAGTTTAGTTTTAAAATTATATTAAAAAAAAAAAAGTCATTTTTAAAACTGTTGGAAAAGACTATGATTTCAGAAAATACAATAAATGCAATTAAAAAAATTAATAATTAAATGGGCATTTCTTTTATTGTTGTAAATTTAGCCTGCCTCAGAAAAAATGTTTTCACTGCGAGCACAGATAAAATAGCATTTTAGCTGTACATTATGAAAAAATGAAAAGTAACTGTAAAGCCGATACCCTTTTTTGCTAGTTTCTTGTTATAGCGGCCTCTACAATTACTGTTATACTAAGGTTTCAGCTCTGATTTCCCCAAGATCATCGAAAAGGGGCAATTCACAAAATTCCATTCTATAAAAACATACTCTTCATTGTTAATTTTTATTTTGTTATGTTTCAAAATGTGTAGTTTGCAAACAAATTGAAACGAAAACTTTAACAGAAGGACTTAAAGAAGTTATCAATAAACGTTTGGTTCAAATTTGAGTAACTAAATTTCATATTCATTACAAAATGTTATCTTTTACAAAAAAAAAAAAAAAAAAAAGAATCAGAGTTTCCCCCAGACAGTTTCAGAAGGGTGCTGCACCCTGCCTGCCCTTTGGTTTACAAAATAGCACCCTTTTTGCCCCTCATAAAAAGAATTAGCACCCTTCTTGCCCTCAGGGACACGCCAGTAGCATCCAACGCCTGTGTGCCGAACTTCAGTGGGCGCTCTACATCCATATCCCTCAGTATAAATACATAGCTGCAAACCTTTTTTTTTTTTTTTAAGTCAAATAAACGCATTTTGAACAAGAAAAATTATTTAATAAAACACATCTTGTTTCTATAGGATGCTTATCTGATTTCATTTATTAAGTAAAATTTCAGGTTCAAAATATTGGTATTTGATTAAAAAATTAAAAAAGGTTGACAGGTATGTAAATAGAATTCAAAATACAGTAAAAAGTGAGAAAATGGAACCTGTTTGCATCAGAATCCTGCATAAAACGGAAAAAATCAGTGTCCTGGAGAAAATAATGATACAATTACAATAGATTGAATATTTGAATAAAGCATAAAAATCTGTTTAAAATGGATTGTATGTGCGTACTAATACATAATAGATGTCAAGGAGTTGTAATAGTATAATTAAATTAAGTATTTTTTTCTTTTTGAAATATTTTTTTCCTCAACTGAAATCTTTGGCACCTTTACTATACTTCGGCGCCTGTGAGCGCTGCACACATTGCACACTGGGTCGGCGCGTCCCTGCTTGCCCCACAGTACAAAAAGTGCCCTTTCTCCTTTTTGCATTAAAAAATTTGCTTTCATAGTAAAAACTGACTCAGTGTTGTCTTAAAAAGAGTGTCCTGATTTTTAAATATTGAAAGTGGCTTTAAAAACCAAAATAATACCTTTAACAATTAAAAATGTGCCCTTAAAAATCTGAAAAGTGCTCTCAAGAATCCAAAAAGTGCCCTTTTCTCACCAGCAGCACCCTGCCCTTTTTTAAACCTGGGGGAAAATCTGGAATCATTTTCACACAAATAACTTTTACTTTTCTCAAAATGGGCCCCAAGATAAAAGCCTTGCATTATAAACTGAGCAAATTGAAAACTTACCTTTGCTTGAATGCCAAATGAGTTTAAGCTGCACAAGAATCTTCTCTAAACACCATCTACTGATGCACCATGCTTGATAGAAACTTGGAGCAAACTGTACATGGGTGAAAATGGCTAGTCTATGTTGAAAATGGAGAAGTCCGTATGCTGCCTAAGATAAAGAGCGATGACTTCAACTTCTGTTGCCGGGGACAACCAACAGTATGAATGGAATCGGCTTGGCATTCTGTCAAACGGTGTTCTTAGAAGCATGGCTCAACATTATCTCGGCTGTCACCGTAGTCTCCTTAAAAATATGAAAATAAATTGTAATAGGTTGCAACATTAAGCATTTATCATATTCAACTAGAAATTTAAAAACAAAAAGTTAACTGAAACTGATTAATGTATATAACTGACGCCAGTGAATCATTTTTTCTTCTTTTAAATTAAAACTTATTTCAGCATGCACATACACACATAATAATTTGCATTTAATACATTTATTTTAACGTATCAAACTGATTTTCTGTAAGTTAGGATTGGTAAGTTATTTCCATAAAAAAGGGGATATTCTTCACTTCTACTATCCAGTGATACTTTTATCCTTTCTTAGGACTTTTAACAAGCCCCTCATAATGTTTACTCTTTCTCATTATCAATGAGATATCGCCTGCATGAAATATCCTTTGGTCAAATAAATTTTATTGTGTGAATGGGGAGTTACACATTAAAATTCATTCATGATTTAAAACATGAAATACAGTATGTAATATATTTTGCATTTCATGAATTAAAATGGATGAAATGGCATAAAAATATGCAATCCAATGGTCTTTTTGAGAATGGGGAAGGCTAAGTTTCTATGGTAGGTTATGGAGAAGACTCGTGGCAAGCCATTTTGGCCAGTTGATGAAGAAGGAAAAATGGCATCTTTTCTAAATATTTCTATGGGGTATAGGTGCAGATACACGGTCGCCAGTCGCCACGTGGCGACTGTATTTTTTTCTTTGGCCCCTAACTTTCCATGTCTAAGTCGCCTATGGCCTATGTCTAAGTGTCTTACAGGAACGCCCCTTTTCCAGCGACTGTCAGATTTCCACATTTTTTAAGTCAATTTCGCACGTTTTCTGCTATATTTACCGCTTTTTTATTTTTTTCTGTTGTCCATAATTAAAAATCATGATTAAGCATGGGTACCACATTTTCGCAGATCAACAAGTTTTCTGTTTTCTTCTTAATTACCCCTGAATGTCAAAAATTGTTCAATTTTATTAAAATCTAAATCTTAAAATAAAATAAATCTTCTCAATATTTTTTCATATGTATTTTTTCTTTTGATTTTTATAGAGATACTTTTTGATGCAAATGCCCATGTCGGGCATTTATTTTCAGCTATGAAAAACCCTTTGGTCGGGGGGGGGGGGATTTATCTATAGAACAAAAAAATTAGAGAATCGTTTATATGGGGCCTTACATTACAAATATTCATTCCTATAAACTGTATACAATTATGGTTGGAAGATTCTATAAAATCCCGTTGCCCAATTTTAATGAAGAAAAAATAAATCATTTATTTATTTAAGTTTTGTGTAAATTAATTTAAAATATACTGTTTATTACTTTTAAGCTTTAATAGTAGACAATAAACCCCATATAGCCATATAAATGCTATAGTTTTTATGCGTTTGTTTCACAATGTGGCCACTGGATTTTCTGGGTTTAGGAGCCACTGGCCCCTTACAGATTTTGGGAATCTGCACCTATACTATGGGGAGCAAAAAAAAAAAAAAAATACCGAATCAGCTGCACAGCAGAAGTACTGTGCACTTAGACTGTTTTAAATTTTTAAACGCATATGCACTATAGCACTTTTTACTGAAATTACGGTACTGAAAAAGAAAAACACTGCAGAACATAATATAAAAGATGGAGATAAATTATAATTCCAGGAAAGTAATTAAAGAAGATAATTGATACAATGTTTGGTACTTTTCAGTTAGCCGGACACCAGTGATGACATGTATATATATAAATACACACATATGTATGATTGCAGTAAACATTTCATATTTTGAATGAAGACGTTTATTGTTTTTTTTTTTTTTTGATAAACTTTTTTTATGCATCTTTAAAGTCCTAAAACAATTTTATTGCTGCTTCTACATCCTCATGTAACAGCCAAATGGTAAAATCCATTTCAGTGTCAATAATAAATGCAAGTTATAATTTAATAAATATTTTCTATATGAAAAGTAGCACGTTAAGATGTTTTGTGAGGTTATGATTAAATAATATTAATGATAAAAGATTAACGTTCAATAAATAGCCCAATTAGAATGTTTGGTATGGTTTGCAATAAACAATTCTTTACACTGTCAGGATTGAAATAAATGGCAAATTAGCATATATTTTGGCATGTGTTGGTATAACAGAAAAGTACCAAGTTGAGTTCCTATTACACTCTAAGTGGAATTTAAAAATTAATCAGATTACTTAGCTATTCGGTTAAACCAAAACATTTTAGGCACCATTACCATGATTAATTAAGAATCCCATTAATGAATTATAAACAAATTACCTAATTTATTAACATCTTAAAACTAAGTGAAATTTTGCAAATGGTCATTAGTACATAAAATTCGAAGTTTTCTATTACAATCAAAACAAAAACGTGCCATTATCGTCAGAAAATACAGAATATATATATTATTTAATTAAAACCAGATCTTAACTTATGAAGTAAAATTTTTACTGAAACTGTGAAATATTATTTTCGGCTTCCTGACTAGTTTAAGATTGTCAGCAATAAAGCAGATTATAAAACAAGCAACGGAGATTTACGAAAAAAAGCTGAATTTTTATTGGTTATTTTTTTATAAACCCAAAACTTCTGGGAGTGTTCATTACCGGCACATTATACCCTGACTCCTGGCATATATATAATTACAATCAACTTATTAATAGCATATTCAGGGCAGAGATAAATCAGTAAATAACTTTTTTTTATACACTTCTGTAGAAGTAAGTAACATAAGCAAAGCAATGCAGTTAATTTTACAAAATTGCTGATGCTTTTTCTCAGCTTTCTTTATCTTGAACTTAAATCTGTCCCTGAGAATGATGAAAACTAATTTTTAACTAACTCTTGGAATAATATAGAAAAATAATCTTACCTAATTTGTAAATCAAAATCCTCAAAAGAATATGATGACGACGCCAGGAATAGGGAGGCTTGCTTCAAAACTTTGTAAACAGACTTTGCTCACGCTGCCATCATGACGCTGCTAACATACAAAATCCCTACCAGCCCGCAGAAACAAGAAAATGTATTCCTTTCTAAAAACACTATCTTTCAATAGAATTATTTTTCCAAGGTTTTTTTATCTTTAAAATTTCTTATACAATATTAAATAAGTTTAAAAGTGGAAATTTCTAAATGCTTATTATTACAAATTTGAAAACATTTAAAAATATATTTACAAAAATACCCACTGGGAAAAAAATGTGTCGGAAAAGGGAAATCTTTGTTTCATCTTTCCCTCCTTGTATTTGCCGGCAAGCCTGGATTAATTTAATGTTTCTGTGATGTTAATGTAATGTTTCTAATTTAGTGTTTCTGTGAAAAGAGTCGGGGGGGGGGGGGGGGGGTTTGCTTGCTATTATTGCTATTTAGGATATTTTTTCGTTTAAATATGAAAATAACTTATTTTTTGGAACTGATTTATAGATAATATAAAATCAGCCCCCCCCCCTTCCCACAAAAAAAAAAAAAAAAAAGATTTTTTTTTTCTGTTTTCCTTTAACAGTAACTGCTTTTTGGCAAAGTGGCATTTATTTCTTTTGACAAATATTTTTTTTATTGAAATTGAACTATATTTTTCAAATTGGAAATAAATTCCCATTTAGGGGGGGGGGGGGGCATTTGCTATTACTGTCATTTAGGATATTTTTTCTTTTAAATCTAAATTTTGAGTGTTTCAAAAAATGAAAATAACTTATTTTTTGAAACTGATTTATAGATAATATACAGATAATATAAAATCACCCCCCCCCCCCAAAAAAAAAAAATAAAAAAAATGTTTTTTTTTTTTTTTCCCTTAACAGTAACTGCTTTTTGGCAAAGGGGCATTTATTTCTTTTGACAAATATTTTTTCATTGAAATTGAAATATATAATTCAAATTGAAAATAAATTCCTATTTATCATTATTTTTTTTAATATGTTTAAATAATATGTGTGTCTAAAGATTGCAATATTCATTTTCATTCTAGGTGCTCACAGAAAATATTCATTTAAATATATTAATGCATACTTTAAAAGCCAAAACATTAACTATTTTTATGATTTTTTTTTTTTCACATAAAAACTCTTTGAATTAAAGAAGGGTACTTTTTGTGTATTTTTTATTGCATAAAATATTTAAATGCAGCATATTTTATCGTGTCACATAAATCCCGGTTTAAAATAACGAAAATAATCTTATAAAATGTGAAGTAAAAATACTTTTTATTTCTTATAATAAAAATGTCGAGAAGATTATACTGGGCCACTGACTTTTAAACGATGATAGATTTGTATATCTTTGCCGCAAACGTACTTTCATTCGCTATTGGGCACTGAAATTGCATTAAGTTTCCCCACCATTTGCCCGTTAACGATTTGGCGATAGACATCCGGTGTGCGGGCGCGTCAGTTGAAATACATTAATGGCTGGATACAAATTGCCGCAAACTTTTTTGGCCACAACGATTACGACATGTGGCCAAAAATCTCGTGTTTGTTGGGATACAGGGCTGAATAAAAGTATTCGGATTACTTAGATGTTATCTTTTAGCTTATTAAAGAGTATGATTCGTAAAATTATTTTGGAAGCGTTGGACAGTGTTACATAATCTATGCTTGACGCATGATTTTTCGTTCTTGTTTTTTTAAGTTAGGAAATTAAAATTTTTATACAGTCTCTATGTCTTATAAGTTATGTTTAGAAAAACTTTCTCCGTGTTCTAATAAGTAAAATAATACAATGTCCATTTTTGCATGACGAAAACGTACTGACTTATGATATTTTGAATTTTATGAATTTTTAGAGTTATCTGGTGCGAGTATTTTTAGATTTATCTACGCGTTATTCCGGTTTTAATGCCAGAAACAGCCGAAAATTCATAAAATTCAAATTATCAGAACTAGTACATTTTGGTCGCAGAAAAAAACGGATTTCTTACTTTTTTACTTGTTAAAGCATGGGAAAAGTTTTTCAAACAATAACTTACAGGAGACCATATAAAAATTTAAATTTCGTAACTTTTAAAAAGATAACTATTTTGAGGTAAATATATTTTTATATGATGAAGAACAAACTATGAAACAATTTTGAAAATCGTGCTATATTGCGTTGTCCTCGAAAAAACACCCACAGTGAAATGTTTCCTAAAAAAACCCGCTCTAGTACTACATCAAATATTTCACTAAAGTAATTTTTTTTTCTGTTTTTACGTACTATTTAGAATAATTTAAACTCACAATTGCAAAATTCTGGTAAAACATTAGCTTCATTTTTACAGATTTTCGTGTTATAATAGAATTTTAGAATGATCTGCATAAATTTATATTTTTTTATGTTAAACCATTAATATGTAATAAAATGCTTCATTTTAAGCTGATTATGTCAGGTGTGTGTTTGTTCAGGTAACATAGGTTATTATTTGAAAAAGGTGTTTTTTTTAAACTTTCGCTTAATTGGTTGCCATTTTGTAATAAAGTGATAAAATGAAAAATGCTCAACATTAAAATCTTTGTCAGAACAAGCTGATTTAATTAACTTACCCCCGTTTAATTAAAAAAAATGTTTTATTAGACTTATAGAGACTTATAGAGAAAATTTCAACAAATGGGGTTTTTTTAGAGGACAGCACAATACCTCTAAAACTAACTGTTTAGGAAATACCAGATATTCAACGATAAAAAAGGACACCCTGTATATGAGCACAAAGAATCAAGCACAAGAAAATCAAGTCGAGACTGCTGAACACGACATATAAAAAATATCGGAATTTTCTTTGCGAATCTCACTTTTATGTGAAATAGCAGGATTATAATTTAAATCATTTACTGAAGCGTACATTTTTAATGAGGTTATTACGAAAGATAAAAATGAATTTCGAATTATAATTGTTACAAGTCTGCGATATGATAGCCGGATTTCACATCCTTCCTTTTTTTTTTCTAGAAGTTTGCTTTTGGGATATAGTTTTTCGGTTTTCCTTATGAGTCTTTTATTGTATATTTTATGTAATTTTCTTTTTTATTCAAGTACATTATTGATTTTCTCCACTCATTTGCGGTACTGAAATTTATTGGATTATTTTCCTAATGAAGCCATAGGTGAAAACGTACAGATTGGTGCAAAAGTACTGCAGCGCGTCATGAAAGTATGAATTTTCTGCTTTTTTTTGCTTTTTTTTGCTTTTTTTTATAGTTATAAATATATAATTAAAACTAAAATAAAAAAAATTATAGTATATGAAAGGGAATATAATTTTACAGAGAATTCGAAAAGTTTTAAATATTGTAAATAAAAAAAACTATTGTAAATGTTATGCAGAAGAAAAGTGAAAAACAGCAACAATAACAACAACGGAAAGAAAATCCCCTGAAAACTCACTGTAATTTATTTACTTTATATATCGCTATAAGCAGCTGGCCTGTGTTTTTACAGAAATCATATTAAAATGGCGGTAGACAAAAATATTTTTAACAGAATTATGTTTTGAAAAGTATATTGAAGGTATGAAGACGGCCTCATAAGCTTATTATTATTTTTTAAATTAATGAAAAGAAGACAATTTCCAGTTAAATGGATATTTCCATTTTTGTTTTCTGTGAAAATTTGGGTTTTTAAATCAATGGCGTGTGCTTTCTCTGTCTCTCTTTTTCTTGGCCAGCTGAACTAATAACTTTTTTAGACTTTATTTTATGGCGTTCTATATTGACTTGAGGTAACAGGTATAATTGTGAAATCTATAAAAAACAGTCGATATATATGTTCAATTTTCTCTGCAACCACTTTCCATTTTCCGATATATTTTTTTACTTTTGGATATTGTAATTAGCTACATTTTGTTCTTTTACTTTTTCGGGAAAATCAATTGCTGATTAGTTACGTTAATTAACAAAATTACTAATTTTGATTCTGCAAAAGTGCGTATAACTATTACATTTCTTATATTTACTTATTGTCGAACGATCAAATTAAGCATTATTTAACCGTCAAAAGAACTAAAAATTTTTTGGATAAGTTTCTGAGAAAAAGAAACCAGAAATATGAATTTTGTAGAACGGCATCAAATATTTTAACTGTATCATAAATTCTAGAGTTGGTTGCTTGATTGAAAAATCGGTTTATTTTCGTCCATAATTCATGTTAGTAATCTTAAGGGAGTAATTAGGTTACAGGCACTGCAACCTTATTTGATTTTGGTCATTTTTAACTGTACTCGTCTTCCTAATGTCTTTTAGATTAGTTTTATCAATGATGTTAATGATCTGAAAATATCAAAGAAAAACTCAAATATTAAAAACTTACCGCATATTACCCACACGTATTCACGTCCTGAATATACCAGGTGTAAAATAACCCAATTTTTCAAAAATGCAATGATGAAAATGTGAACTTACCTAAAAGAAAAAAAAAGTACAAATATTAAAGCATTGTATTCGAAATATCCGACAACTATCATTAAAAAAATATTCAAGCGATAAAAAAACATTTATCATTATTAAAATATTTAATTGAAATAATGCTTACTATATATTTTTTAAACAGAAACGCAGATATGAAATACACGTGTGTTCAAAAGTTAGGGAACACAAAATGCTAAATTTTGACCATAAAAGTTAATTGCGAGTACTAAAAATAAAATTATATAAACTGCAATGTAGCATATAGGAACCGCAAAAACAACATAGCCAGTCGATGTGACGTCTCCTTCATGTCACAAACAGTCAAAAGTGCCACAGTTACTACAGTGAACTGAAAAGTGATATTTTTCATTTGCCTCATTATTACTCTAAAGTGGCCGTCATTTGATCATTCCATTGAAAGTAACTGTGACTGTACTTTGTGATGAGTCACTAGAAGGCTTTGCATTGAATATCACTTTGTGCATTTCATGTGACAGTCATTTGGAGACTGTCTTCATGGTGACTTCAAAATAGCGACTCCAAATTTTGGTCACAAGAAAATCATCATGTGACTGCATTGTGACGTCCCCTGGTGACTTGTCACAAAACAACAGTCATAGTGATATCTCGGTGAAGTTACCAAATGAAGTTCATGGCTGTAACTCTGTAACTCTCGTAATGGCTGTAACTCTTTCTAATTCTTGTGACGTCACATCGAATGGCTGTGCTGTAGGGATAGTATCTATTTGCTGTTTATATCACTTTCTCTTGACAATTATCTTCGAACAATTATCTGTATTGTTCGAAAAATCGGATTTTATATTTTTTGCATAACTGTGGTCACCAGTGTGTTCAGTAAAGTAACGCAATAAACTGAAAAGAAAATTATTGTATTATTCATTTCAAAATGGAGTCTATGCATTTGGTACCTTTCTCAGGATCAATGCTTTGGCGGACAACGATTAAAATAATTTGTAATGGAATCTTTAAAAAATATAATTTATTTTTTTAGCTT
Organism: Maratus michaelseni; assembly: GCA_963931845.1. NCBI lineage: Eukaryota > Metazoa > Arthropoda > Arachnida > Araneae > Salticidae > Maratus > Maratus michaelseni. Next base: position 79,550,526 of record OZ007592.1, read on the forward strand.
CTTGAAATTCTGTAATTTAAAAATTAAAGGAAGCATTTTTACGCTTCTTAAATAGTATAACCTTAGAGAATTCTATATTCCACGATATTAAAAAAAGGGATCTTGCCTAATTTTTCTACTTAATTTTTTTTTTACCTTCCATAATATTTTCGTGGAACTTAAAGAAAATACTCAGAATTAAGTTTAAAAATTATATTCCGATTAAATTTTCAATGGTTTCGAATAAGCTAAATGAAATGCTACGAAAGGAGAAAATATACTTCGTGTATTAAGATGCTCCTCAAAATCATACATATTTGAATAGGTGTTACCTATAATAATAATAATACAAAAATAAACAGATATTTTAAGAATATACGTAATACAAAGGGAGTTGAATGTTTATAAAAATAGCCAAACGTAAGAAAGCTACTTAATATTCAATTGAGTAGTTTATAAAATATTAAAACTCCCAAAAATACTCGAAATTATATGAACAAAGATTTTTTTTTAAAGTGAAATTATTACCCAATGTGTAATATTCGTGATTTTGAGTAGGGTAACCCCTCATAAATTTCTGTTTAATAAGTTATTAGAAATATATTTTTCCAAAATGTTAAATTATTTCTATAACTGAAGTTTTAAAGGTAAGAAATAGCTTTAAAATGTCTTAATAATAATAAAATAGCTTAATAATGCTTACTATATATTTTTTAAACAGAAACGCAGATATGAAATACACGTGTGTTCAAAAGTTAAGGAACACAAAATGGTAAATTTTGACCATAAAAGTTAATTGCGAGTACTAAAAATAAAATTATATAAACTGCAATGTAGCATATAGGAACCGCAAAAACAACATAACCAGTCGATGTGACGTCTCCTTCACGTCACAAACAGTCAAAAGTGTCACAGTCACTACAGTGAACTGAAAAGTGATATTTTTCATTTACCTCATTATTACTCTAAAGTGGCCGTCATTTGATCATTCCCTTGAAAGTAACTGAACTAATTTCAAAACAACATAATGTTTTGAAATACTGTATGAAAAACAAAATTTAGATAAATATATCTGTAGGAAATAAAAGCATTTATAATATGCTCAATTAACATACTCTTTTAAATACATTTCAAAGAAAAAAGAAAATATATGCTAAGCAAAGAGTGATATTATAATACAAAACTCACTAATAAAGAACAAAGGCTATAGAATAAATATTTTCTTCTTAGACAAAGCAATACAATAAGAGGAAATACATGTATGTAGCATTAAACTATAAATTAAAAGAAAAGGGTGTTAAATTAATGAGTACACTGAGAAAATTGACACTTTCAAATCTGAGTAAATCGATGTTTTCATTTTGTTACGAAACTTTTTGTTTCAAATAGGACAACCCAATGCTTTCAATTCTGAAATAACAGAAATACTCAGAATATTGAAACATGGACATACTCAAAACTGAGCACATAGAGGTCAGTTCATACTTATTTTTGAAACATGGACATACTCAAAACTGAGCACATGGAGGTCAGTTCATACTTATTTTTGAAGCATGAACATACTCAAAAATGATTAGGATTAGTTCAAACTCATTTTTGAATAACGGACATACTCCAATATGAGCACATGATGTTTTATTCTTGAGTGTGTGCATGTTTTCAGAAATGAGTATATACATGTTTCAAACTTGAGTAATTTTTATTCGGAGCCATTTTGACTATGCAACATACTCAAATTTGAGTATTTTTGCTCAGGTTTGAAAATGGCGTTTTTAGAGTACATATTTCATTTTTACATTGTTTTGCAGGAAAAATATTTTAAGAAATACTCGCACTCCTTTTAGCATTTCGTCTCTCTTCGCGGATCCTGAGGATTTAATACTGAAATTACTCACAATCCTTAGAATATCGAATGGAGGATATATTAATTTAATGGAGGATATATTTATCTAATGGAGGTATATAATTAACTATTCTGTATTTTTAAACAGTGTTCTTATATTTATATTTCAATTTTCATTTACAAATTTCCTCTTATATAGAAGGTAAGTGAAAGATTTTGCTCTGAACATGAGACTTTGCGGACTACCTGAAGACGCGTTATTCTTTGGGGTTCACAAACTATACTTTAAGGATATTTGTATGGATCAGAACATATTATATTTTCATAGAGGTCATCCACTTTATTACGACATCCTTTTTATTGCAAAAATGCGCACCCACAGACGACGTAGAGGGCCAAATTTATATACAATATCTAAGTGGATACTGAGGTAGAATCCTGTAGGTTTTTGGTACACACAATAAGAAGTATCCATGGTTTTAACCAAGAATAAACTATGATGATAAACAAACTATGAATTGCTCTATATTAATTATTATAACCCGTAATCTCTTTGTGCGTTCTCCAGCTCCTTTCAGCACATAAAATAATACGAATTAAGTAAAAAGAAAGCCAAAGCTATTGTATACGTATGCTACATCAAGGTTTGGATACTGATGTTTCTGTTCGAGGGAACTACAGACTACACTTTAAGGATAGCTGTATGGATCAGAACATATTCTGTTTTCATAGAGGTCATCCACATTATTGCGAGATCCTTTTATTGCCAAAAAGGTGTGCCCACAGCTGACGTAGATGGATAAATTCATATACAATATCTAAGTGGGATACTGAGGTAGAATCCTGTAGGTTTTTGGTACACACAATAAGAAATATCCATGGTTTTAACCAAGAATAAACTATGATGATAAACAAACTATGAATTGCTCTATATTAATTATTACAACCCGTAATTTCTTTGGTCGTTCTCCAGCTCCTTTCAGCACATAAAATAATACGAATTAAGTAAAAAGAAAGCCAAAGCTATTGTATACGTATGCTACATAAAGGTTTGGATATTGATGTTTTTGTTTGAGGGAACTACAGACTACACTTTAAGGATAGCTGTATGGATCAGAACATATTCTGTTTTCATAGAGGTCATCCACATTATTGCGACATCCTTTTATTGCCAAAAAGGTGTGCCCACAGCTGACGTAGATGGATAAATTCATATACAATATCTAAGTGGGATACTGAGGTAGAATCCTGTAGGTTTTTGGTACACACAATAAGAAATACCCATGGTTTAGTCATCTTTAACCAAGAACAAACTATGATGATAAACAAACTATGAATTGCTCGATATTAATTCTTATAACTCGCAATCTCTTTGAGTGTACTCCAGCTCATTTCAATTACATAAAATATTACGAATTTTAGAAAAAGAAAGCCAAAGCTATTGTATATGTATGCAACAGCAAGGTTTGGCTGTTGATGTTTTTATTCAAGGGATCTACATAAAATGCTATCTGTGATAGAAAAATCTGATTCATTTTATTAAACAGAATCAAACTTTTGATAAATTCAAAAGGCATTACTTTTATTTGTTTCTGTTTATTAACCTATCCTTATAATTTATGACTCTAATGACTCGGTGAAAAACATGACTGGACAACAAAAGTAAAATGATTGATTATGAATCATTACATCTTGTAAATCATTTTGATGATGTATAATGATATGTTATACCATAAATTGTCTCTTAGTCGAACGTGTATTCCATACCTAATTAGTAAAGAATACAGAATAGTTAAATTTCCTTTAAAAATTAATTGTAGAGCATATCATTAGACTTTGAACTTCCTATAAACGCAATCCACCAGTCTTCCAACAAGTGGTATATTATGACATACCACTGGTATTTCAAAAAAAAAATTTGTGAAACATTAATATGCATGCCGATGGGTACTCCCATAGACTTTATGCCTTGGTTTTCCAATTAATATCCTAGTCTTATTTATGGCAAACCCAAAGCTCTTCGAGGATCCTCCTAGTAATTTACAACAATTTTTTAATTTATTTTTGCAAGTATTATTTAACAATCCTCCAGCCACCTTTGAAGAATAGTTAACATTCAGGTGAAGACAGATTCAATATATGTTGGATGTCAAGATATAAAGGATGCTTAAGCTCTAAATAAGGTTCTGAAGTAATTTTCATAATTCATCATAAATTATGTTATTAATTATCATAATCATCATCCCAAAACATGGTTTCAGGCTATAAGCTTGTTTCGGCCTCAATCCACCTTTTTCGCGGCCTTCCTCTGTCTCTTTTCCCCCTTGGCTTATAATTAAACACTGCTTTTGGTATACGATCAGTATCCATCCTTTCGATGTGGTCCCTCCATTTCCTTCTGTATTTTCCTATTTTATTTAATATTGGTATAATTGATGTAATCATTCTTTATTTTGTCTATTATTGAACATCAATTCACATGCCTCAAAATTTTCATCTCTGAGGATTGTATTTGTCTTTCATAATTTTTTGTGAGTGTCCATGCCTCACTTCCGTATAATAAAGTTGGTATTGCCATTGTTTAAAAAAATTTTATTCTTGTGTCTTTTCTTGTATTTCGAAGAGTTCTTCTTATAGTAATTAATTATTAATATTATAATAAATTCATAATTAATTATTCATAATTAATCTCTAAGTGATTAATTTGAATCACTTAGAGATGAATTATGAATAATTTTCTAAGTTTTAAGTGCGTGTATTTCACTTACTTTTGAAAATTACCTGACGACACTTGAAACGTAGAATATACACCGGTGGGTCAAAAATTACGTCAGAACCTTATTTATATTTTAAACATCCTTTATGTCGCAATATATCTTGAATCTGTTTTCATCTGAATTTTAAATATTTAAGTTAATAATACGGAGTGGGGACAGAGATGGACGGAGATGTGAAATACATAGTTCACGACATTTCAAATCTATAATGCACAATATTCATCGGTATTGTAGACTATCTATACACCTACTATAAATTAACATCACCAAAGTTATAAAAATTGAAATTTTCATTTATGAGTTATTTTATTTTATTTGACTTAAAAACACTTGAGCATGGGTAATAGTTTCATTTTTGTGAGTAAGAATGCATGGTCAGATTTTCATCATTCAAAATACGGTAAATATTAATTATATATGCAGAATAACAACATGGATAATTTCATGGATAGTTCTGAAACACAAGTTCATTTCATAGTTCGCTTTTTTTGAGTCAGAAGACATCGTTAGATTTTCATCGTTCGAAAAAGAGAAAATATAAACTTACAGTTAAAAAATCTTGCATTTTAAGATGGAAGAAGGTATTATGTAACAAAAATTAAGTTTCGATAAAATAAAAGTGAAATGATTTTTGTTGAAATTTATTTATTTATATTTTTCTTTTTCGTAGCATGTTAAAAATGTTAATGCAAGGGGTACTAAACTCTCTCAGAAAAACTAATTAACATCTAATTATTAAATTTCAAAATTTATTTTTAGTTGCATTATCAAATATAATAATATTAAATGTTAAAAAATAATAATTCATATATAATAATTGAAGTGATGCAATACGCCCGAGAAATCTGAATTCTTAATTACGCGAAATTTATTCACATTGCTTACAAGGCGTAAAACCAACAGAGTGAAAAAGTATCCATACCAGAACTTTTTCACTCTGTTGGTTTTACGCCTTGTAAGCAATGTGAATAAAATTCACGTAATTAAAAATTCATAATATCTCATATTTTCAAGAAATATTTATAATCTTAATATTTTAGGTTTACCATATGACAAATTACCTCATAAAATAAGACAATGTTTGACAAAAAGGCGACATAACAATTGTGTATTCAATTGTATTTTCTCTTATTAAATCTGTTTGAGATAAACAAACAAACAAAAAATAAAATAAAATCATTCTTTATTTCCTTTCCCAGTAATTTTGAATTTAAAGTTTCAAAGTGGATGAAGGATATTTCCAGAACTTCCTTCAGAAGTTCTCCTAACAATTTAAATTCCTTATGAATTTACATTTAGTAAAGATAAAAAATAATTAAAATACAACATAGAGAAGCATTTTTTTCGATTTTAATCTAATAAATAGTTACAATAAAAATTACAAACTTTACTTTCCGTGGCCGACCATTTTTGTCCTGTTAAGAAACTCGTGGACAATTTCGAGCAGTAAGATAATCACATTTGCTAACAAATCTTTCTATTGTTAAATCAAAAGTTGTATCCATATATATATATATATATATATATGTGGTGTGTTTAAAATAATTGATGAATCTTTATTTAATTTTTTGTAACGATATATTTATTAATTTAATTTTTCATTCTAATGAGCAAAAAGAGTATCGTTGACATATTTAATTTAATAGGCATACAAATTTGGCATGAACAATATCTGAGAATCTTATATCCTTATTTTATTAGATGAATTTATATTTCCCCTCCCCCTATGAAATAAATGTAACTTGTACAAAAAATACTATTGGTGGTATATCATCTTTCAAAAATTTTCACCTTATGCTTCTCCCCAGAATCGCTAGTATAAAAGAATTATATGCAAAATTTCCCTACATTTTATCCAAATAACAAATATTATTTATTATATTTCTTTCAACGAGTTTTAAAAGTATTTTAACATAGTAATAATTAAATCTAGTCATTTTTTGATTACTAGTTATAATTTTGTTTTTACTAATTACAAATTTAAGTTATATATTAAAAAATCAACTAGCTATAAATCCTCATAGAAATATTGAACTGACACAGTATATTGAAGAGCATACATAGAGTTTATAATTGCTCGGAAGACATCATATTATAATAAAACGTCTTCCATGGTTGAACCATGTTTCAACCATGTTCATAAAATATACTTTTCAAAACATAATTCTGTTAAAAATATTTTTGTCTACAGCCGTTTTAATATGATTTCTGTAAAAATACGGGCCAGCCGCTTATAGCGATATATAAAGTAAATAAATTAAAGTGTAATTATTCCTTAAAGTGATAAAAACATAACACAAAACGTTTAAAAATACCTTTTAATATAGATTACGTATGTTTCCTTCGCTCTAACGGCGACATCTTTAAATCAAGATGATAAATAAAATATTCTCGCAACGTTTTTGAAAATGGTATTATATATACCCGTTAGAGCGAAGGAAACATATGTAATCTATATTAAAAGGTATTTTTAAACGTTATGTGCTATGTTTTTATCACTTTAAGCAATAATTACACTTTAATTTAAAGTTAACAAGTGATTTTATTATATTATTTGTAAGAATATTTTCTTTATTCCTTTTTATATTATGAATGAATATATTTAATAACAGTTGAGTTTCTTATGAATTTAATTATATACATTTATTGAATAAATATTGTTACATTTAACATGTATAATGTAAAATTAACGTATGGAGTTTTAGATGTACAAAGACGTATTTCTACGTCTTCGATCAGGAATTCTCTACTTACTGCGGGTTACTATTTTATGCATCAATAGTGTACCTGAGCAAAATTTGCATATGCACAAAAATGTATTTGAATATATATATATACCTTCTATATCGCACTTAAAATTAGTATTTAAAAAAATATTTCGCATTTTTATTTAACTTAATGGTTACTAGGAAACTTGGGTAAAGTTAAAGGTTTTTTAGACGCGAATTTAAAAAAAATAGGAAATTTCTTATGGTAATTTGAATACATGTTTTGAATAATTTATAATGATTAAATGTTTAGTGCAAACATTATGTTAATTTCAGGATCATAGTACGTTGTAAAATGTTTCTCCATTCTAAAAAAAATCAAAAAATTTTAAGTTTAACTTTTACAACAGCGGACGTCACTAATTTGCTGTATGCTCATCAGAAATATGGTAGAATTTAAAGAAGTAAAAAAAAAAAAAAATCTAAATTCAATTTTCTGGGCTCGTACGCCTTATAGAATTTGAATACCAGATTTTTCATAAAGTAATATTTGCCTTTTAAGCAGTTAAAACAACGTTTTTAGCATTAGAACCTTTTTATCTTATCGCAGACTAGTTTCGGTAGCATTTAGCGTACCTTCATCAGTGCAAAGAATGATGGATTTTTACTCAAATTAAACTTCTATACTTGAACTTAACTTTCTTGAAGCATGCCATATCTATAAAAATATTGTCACGTGGGACTTCGCTATTCCCCCATTATCAGATTGTTGGAAATATTATATAAAAAAAATTTTCTTCTTAATTTTTAATTAGCATTATTTGACATTACCACTTCTATTCTCTATATAATTGTCCTATTAGCTGTTCCCTGTCATTTCTTGTAATTCTATTGGTCAAGAAACCTATCCGTTGAATCCGCTTCTCCTCCATATATCTGAGCAAAAATCCATCATTATTTGCACTAATGAAGGTAGGCTAAATGCTACCGAAACTGGTCTGCGATAAGATAAAAAGTTCTGGTGCTAAAACGTTGTTTTAACTGCTTACATTGTACTGCGCCAAGTATCATCTTAATTGTCAATATTTGCCTTATTTAATCTAGAAATTCTGTGTTTAAATATGTGTATAAATGCCAACCATTACTTTACGAAAAATCTGGTAATGAATCACAAGAAGCGTAAGAACCCTGATTTTCATCAAATAAGACCATTATAAGAATTAAAAAAAAATCTTTGAAAACGATTATTTTTCAAATTTAAAAGAATTTAATTCCAAATTACTACAAAAATTATTACTGGCATAATTTAGACATTATTTATGTAACTGAAAAATTGGTTTTAAAACATTTTTCATTTCGCAAATTGTAATAAAATGCAATTAAATAACTTATTTTGACATTAAATAATTTAAGCACATTTTAAATTAGAAGAAAACTGAACAATATGAGTCATAAAACTCTGCTTTTCTGCAGTTTATTATTTTCTTTTTTTCCTTCACATATTCAATAATGCTTAAGAATTTACTAGTTACATTTTGACCTATAAATTTTGAGATATTTAAGCCAAAATAACTATTCAGTCGAAGGAAAAACAAAGAACACAATTATAAACAGCAAAGAAAAAAAATTAAGAAGAATATTTAAGAAAAATAAATCTAGATAAGCTTTCTTTGAAATTCTTTCACGCAAAGTAACGGCGACATGAAAATTCAGTTCCGAAAAGAATTTTAGAAACTCTTTACAACAACTTTGCAACTACGCAAGAAAAATAACGCAAAATAAGATTAACCAAAACAAAAGCCACACCCATTAGAAGACACAAAAACATCATGGTTAGTATAAAATGAAAATTACATTTGCTAATGGACTTCGACGGAAAATAAGCGGATTACGTGAAACATTTTTTGAAGTTTTATGTATGTCATTTTAAAGAAAGTCAAAAATTTTTTTTACCACAAAATTAAAAGAGTTATCAGAATAAAGTTAAAAATTACAATTATAACTTTATTGATGTGTATTAATGATGATGAAATATGTATTAATGATGATGTAATATGAAAAATAATATTTTAAATTTAATGCACCTAAGCATAGTAATAATCTAAACGTAATAATTGCCGAAAAGTCAGTGAGGCTTGTTGTAAAGTCTCGAAACGTTTTTCGTGTCTGCTTGTATGTTTGTTTGTATGTCTCACGATAACTGTCGCAAAATTTATCCGATTATCTTGTAATTGCGTAGGTATATTAGTAAGGTTCCCGGAATTAGCTGTATTGTTTTTGGTTAAATTTGGTTCATTCGTTCGAAAAGTATGGACCATTTTATTTTTCGTCATAATGCTTTTCTATGAGAATTCAGAAGATTTTCATATTTTATCATTCAGTCAAATGAAAATGTAACAGTTGCATGGTTGATTTAAATATTATATTATGCATGATAAATTTTTGGTATGCGATGTCTTAAATCTATCAAATCGGTTTGAAATTTTAACAATAATTTTCTCGGCCATTCGCATTTCTCTGTGTTTTTTTTTTTTTTTTATGGAATTTTGTGCATATGTTAAAATAATGAAAAAACATTTTATTTTATCATTTTTACAATTTTGAAATAATACATATGTCTTTTTCTTTTTTTTCACCGTTTTTCGTTTAACGGCTATTGCCTAGCAACTGAATTTTATAGCATATTGACATTTTTAAAAATTAGATTTTCTGAAGCTTTGGGGAATCTGGATATTCTTCGAAATATACAAATAATCTAACATTATTAATTACGGATTTCATGATGTTAGATATAGTGTGAAGTGAGATGAATATTAAAATGTCTTGCAAAATTGACGTTGAGGCCCCTGATCTGAAGACTTATTAGTTTAGTAGTAGGATCGGGAGGCTTTTCTCTCTTGTAGTTTTAAAAAGAATGCAGTATATTGTGTTTGATTTTTATATGTTATACAATTTACATGTTACACAATTATTATTTTTATATGTTAGGGAATTACTATTTACAACCTTCTACTTAAAAAAAGGATAAATTTTTGTCTTTTTTTGTAATAATAATAATAATAATAAAATGAAATATCATTATAGGGTAGGGACTTTCAACCCATATCCAGCGAGACACGTGTCTCACGCCGCGAGCATAGTAGTGGCCGTCCGTGTCGTTTCAAATATTAAGAAACAAAAGTTTTCCGCGATATCGAAAAGGACTTTCGGAGATCTTTATAGAGTATATCCCTTCTTTAGGTAAAAAATGACGAAGAAAGCAAGGTAATAGACGCTCGATATACACTGATTGAGAATTGCTAAGGAACATAGACATTTTTCGTCATAACAACTGATAGACATCGTTTAAACAAATGAAACATACTACATATTTAATAGTGGTCCTTATGTATCTTTATTATGCAAAACAACACAGGAAGCGAAATGAACATGCCTTTTTTTTTGAATGACTCGACAAAATTCTGCAGCGATAATATAAAATAAATTTTGAACCATTCGGTTGGGTAGTTTTTGCGTTGTTATACGTGGACGGACGGACAGACGGACATACAGACGGACCAGACGACGACTATAGGTGCTACGTATTTGTATATTTACGAAAGCACCTAAAAATTCCCGTTTTGTTTTTAAAAAAGGAAGTTTGTTCGATAAAATAATACTTTTTAGTAATACTTTACATTTTAGAGATAAAACGAAACAGATTATTAAAAAAAAAAATCGAACTTTTGTAAAGAAAATTTTAAGAATTTGCATCCCATTGTTATGATGATATATTTTAAACTCTTTTTTTTAAACTAATTGTTTCTTTTAAAATATCATTAGACAATGCCTAAGAAAATAAAGTTACAGTTAACTGCGGTAGTATTCTATTTATAAAAATACAAAATTTCTGTATTCATCGTTTAGCCGAAAAATAAATCTGAGAACGATTCTTCCATAACTTTCCGGAAGTGGAAATTTGCAAAACATAAAGCCTGTTATTGTCCAATAGATGTGTCAGATTTTCAGAAAGAAGACTATTTCACTGTATGTCGGGATTTCTTAGATCATAATAAAGACTTAATATCAACGAAAGCTTAAGTCAGACTGTATGGTAATTAACATACTCGAAGCAAGTCGTTTGACCCAGATTATTGTTATGAAAGAAACATTTTTTTGTGTGTGTAAATGAGATTTAAAAAGTTCACGCATTACGTATGAATCATATAATTAGTAAGTTTTCAACTATTTTTCGTAAGTTTTTATGTGATGATGCATTTTAATCCATGACTCCACACTTCGGTTCAGCACACGCGAAATCCATACTAGTGCAATTTGGGATTCCATAACTTTGGGATTAACTAATTTTCTCTGCAATAGAGTGTTAATAAACTATGGCATATGATTCCTATACGAAAGATAATGAGGAATCAAAATTTGATATTTATTTTTATAAAACACTAGCGGCCCTCCCTCGCTTTGCTTCGGGTTAACCTTGAAAACCTTCATCTCTTTGTGTTTTCTGTAGACCTTTTTAATGTGTACAATAATTAGTACATTATTTTGATAAATCTTGTAGGGTTCAGCCTGCGTTTGCAATGTATAAGCGGAAAAAAATGAAATTATTTACGACATCACATTAAAAACCTCAAAAATAACAGTATTTCTCCACTATTTAATGGATGTTATTATACATATAAACCTTCCTCTTGAATCACTCTATCTATTAAAAAAAACCGCATCAAAATCCGTTGCGTAGTTTTAAAGATTTAAGCGTACATAGGGATATAGGGACAGAAAAAGCGACTTAAACCTCAAAAATAACAGTATTTCTCCACTATTTAATGGATGTTATTATACATATAAACCTTCCTCTTGAATCACTCTATCTATTAAAAAAAAACCGCATCAAAATCCGTTGCGTAGTTTTAAAGATTTAAGCGTACATAGGGATATAGGGACAGAAAAAGCGACTTAAACCTAAAAAATAACAGTATTTCTCCACTATTTAATGGATGTTATTATACATATAAACCTTCCTCTTGAATCACTCTATCTATTAAAAAAAACCGCATCAAAATCCGTTGCGTAGTTTTAAAGATTTAAGCGTACATAGGGATATAGGAACAGAAAAAGCGACTTAAACCTCAAAAATAACAGTATTTCTCCACTATTTAATGGATGTTATTATACATATAAACCTTCCTCTTGAATCACTCTATCTATTAAAAAAAACGCATCAAAATCCGTTGCGTAGTTTTAAAGATTTAAGCGTACATAGGGATATAGGGATAGAAAAAGCGACTTTGTTTTATACTATGTTAAGATTTCATTTTGATATTGCAAAATGCAAATTAATGAAAGCATGTTTTCGAAAAGCCGACATTCAAAATTTTGGTCTATCCAAATTTGCACTAGTATGGAATTCATGGGTTAAGGATAAATGCAAATTTCGTTGTACTACATTAGATTATAAACATTAAGCATAAATTTTGCTGAAAAAAGTAGCTGCATTTTATTTTTACTTTCTTCTATCTTTACAAGAAGAAAGTATTGGATTCGTGAAAAAATTCGACTTCCGGTTTATGCGGATTTATACGTTTTAAAGGTTCCTGAACTCCGAGATGATTGTTTTTAGAAAATGTCTGTCCGTGAGTCTGTGAGTCTGTCTGTCTGTCTGTATATGTGATAAAAATTTTGTGGAAGAACTCAAGAACTCATAAAACTTTAGATTCAATTAGACCTTGAAACAAGTTGGTGCTGTGCTGGTTACTTTTTGGTGTAAATCGCCTGACAGGTGGCGCGGCTATGCTAGATTTATCGCGATTTGAGCAGTAGCTGTATCTCAAGTACTAATGCAAGTATTTTCATCAAACTTTAAATTCAGTTAGACCGTTAACATTAGATATTGCTGATTCAGTTTTGGTTCAAACCGCCCAACAGGTACCGATGCTATGCTGCATTATTCACGATTTTCAAGATATGTAAAGAACTAATGCACGGATTTTCATCAAACGTCAGATTCAGTTAGACGTTGATATAAGTCGTTGCTTATTAGATTTTGGTGTAAATATCCTCACAGGTGGCGCTGCGATGCTGCATTATTCAGAATTTTACACGATTTTAGCAATAGTCATATATCAAGAACTAATGCAGAGAATTTAATAAACTTTTAGATTCAATTTGACCTTGAAGTAAATTGGTGCTGATTCGTTTTTGGTGGTAATCTTTCGCCAGGTGGCGCTGCTATGCTGTATTTTTTGCGGTTTCCGCAATAGCTCTATCTCAAGAACTAATGCATGGATTTTCAGATTCAATTAGACCTTGACGTAAGTTGGTGCCAATTAGATTTTCGTGTAAATCATACAGGTATCACTGCTATGCGGCATTTTTGTATTCTAAAATGCATAATTAGAAATATTACGCTTTTTGAAATATTAACATGTATGAGACAGAAGAAAGTTTTGAGATTGACACATCAAACTAGTTTATTGACGGTTATGAGTGGAAAATGGAAAAGATGGATTCTTGTAGATGACGTAGAAACAGCTTTATGTTAAGCTCTCAGCTTAATTAAACTATAATAACCTATTTTATATTCAGTTATTTCATTCAACTTGGTTTATGTATGTAAAAATTGAATCGATTTTATGCAAAGGTTTTAACCATTTTTGACCCAATGTGCTAGAGTTATAAAATTTATGCGCAAAGGTGTGTTTCCCATGACAATACAACATTTTAATATTTTAAGAACTTAATTATTAATTAATAAATTAATTTTAATGCATTTTTCCGTTATCCCGTCGCAGGTGATAAGTCGCCAAATATTCTTTATGGTTACAATTGTATGCGAGTTATAACTAGAAGGTTTTAATTATGCGCCAAACTACGCTCGCCAAAAACGGTCAAGTGGCTGTGAAACTGCAACAACGAAGTAATTTAAGCACTAAAAAGTAGAAAATATAAATAACAAATAAATAATGCAACATGTATATTTTTAAAAATTCGCTTGAATTAAATAATAGTTTCATATTAATTAAACTATGATTATATGTTGAGAAATGAATTTAGTAAACCTAAAAAGATAGTTTAAATAATATTTAGTTTTCTCTTTCCTATTGTCATATCTGAAAAAAGACATAGAGCAAATATATTTTATATATATTTTTTATAAATTCACTTTTTAGCGCGCAAAAAAGCGTAAAAAAACCTTGAATTTTCCATAATTGGGTTCGGCGCCCACGTTAAATTAATCTATAGTAATTGTTGTTGGAAAAATCATGAATTGTAGTCATGAAATTAGGCACGATTAAAAATATAATACAAATATAATAAATTACAACACCTTGTAATAATATATATTTTTTAAATGCTAAAAGGTGTAAACTAACAACATCGGAGGTTACCCGCATTGTAATATTGAAAATGAAATCATTATCAATATGCACACTTTCTGGTTCTAACTTTGTAACTATGGAACATTTTGAATGGTAAAATCACATAGAATTCAAAAATAGGGTTATGCTCTATACGATTATACTTAATGGAGTTCATTTAACAAAGATGGATAAGCAAAGAACAGAAGCATTGCGAAGCATTTTGGAATAGAATGTAATTTAAATAATAAGAACAAAAAGACTGTATGAAACTAAAGATTATATAATATATCAAATGAAAAATGATTTAAAGCATATTTTTACATAGAACACAAAATTATTATTTTCTGATTTTAAACATATGTCTCCTGTATTATAAATATAATACCTCAAGAATACTGCATGTAAATAGCGAAGTTTGCACGAGATATGTAACATAACTCTATGACATGAAAAATCAAGCTGTCATTCAATTCAATTAACTTATAAAATGTCTTTCAGCTTTCGAGCAGAGTACTGCATGATATCCTTTCAGGCAATTCCCAAAGTATTTGAATTACAATCGAAAAATGTGAAATTCTATAATTTAGCAATGTCAAGTGTAACACTTTTAAAATAAATCCATACTTAAATTCAATAAACTTCACTGAAAAGATGAAATTTTGAAATATTGAGCTGTTTAATAAGTAATTTAAATCAACTTTTCTTTATCAAAACATTTCTAAAGCTAGAGAAATTAATATTTATTCAGTTAAGCCATGAAAAGCAATGCCTTATAGCTATTCCCCACGCGATTTTAGAAAAATCAATTCTTGCATCCCTTTTATTAAAGGCTACTGAACGAGCCAGCGGAATTCAAAAATCAACGTTGTTATGAAAGTTCTTGATTAAAATTAAAACAGGTGTATTTAAACTTAAAATTTGTGTTAATTTTTATGAACCTGTATTCATATTGAAAGTTAAAAGTTTTCGTAGCCTATTCATATAAATTAGCGAAAACCAATTTATGATTAATTATAAAAACTCAAATAATGTGAAAGCTTTGAACTTGCGTTGAAATTAGTAAGAATATAATTCTAAGTATGTTTAACTTTTAATAGGAATTTTCGTATATTAACAAAACTGAATGTATAAAAATAAGAGCGCATAGTTATCAAGGAAAAATACATACTTCAAAAATCGAGATCTAGATGAGATGCCATGGAATACGAAGAAACGAAGTTTAATAGTCAGAAAACATATATATACCTACATACAGCTATATGCAAAATTTAAATCGAAATACAGTTTTTTTTTTCATTTTGCCAACAACCAACGATAAATCACCAAAAACACGAAAATTTCACAATTTTTTTACGGACGTTATATCGATGTTCCGCAGCATTTTAAAAAAATAAAAATATATATCTTTATGAGGGGAATATACCTGTAATTTTTTCAAATTTTTCTGAGTATGCGCTTACACTGAGAAAAATGGCACTTTCAAATCTGAGTAAATCGATGTTTTCATTTTGTTATGAAACTTTTTGTTTCAAATATTACGAACCAATGCTTTCGATTCTGAAATACCAGAAATACCCAGAATATTGAAACATGTACGTACTCAAAATTGAGCACATAGAGGTCAGTTCATAATCATTTTTGAAACATGGACATACTCAAAACTGATTAGAATAAGGTCAAACTCATTTTTGAAACATGGCAATACTTAAAAATGAGCACATAGAAGTCAGTTCATACTCATTTTTGAAACATGGACATACACAAAAATGATTAGGATCAGCTCAAACTAATTTTTAAAACATGGATATACTCCAAAATGAACACATAGATGTCAGTTCATACTCATTTTTGAAACATGGACATACTCAAATATGAGCACATGGTGTTTTATTGTGTATGAATGTTTTCAGAAATGTGTATATACATGTTTCAAACTTGAGTAATTTTGATTCGAAGCCATTTTGACTATGCGACATACTCTGATTTGAGTATTTTTTGCTCAGTTTTGAAAATGCTGTTTTTAGAGTGTAAGGAGACCTTCCTCGTAAGAGCTTATATGACGTTCTCGGATCCATGATAACTGAGTTTTTCTACTTGGAGGAGTATTAAAATACAAACAAACAGTCAGATTTTAATATAATTGCCGAAACGTCAGTGAAGGCCCACTGTGGAGACGCGAAAAGTTTTTGGTTTCTGTCTGTCTGTTCCGCGATAGCTGCCATAAAAAACGTTCGATTAGGTTGATTTTTGGTGGGTATGTTGGTGAGGTACACGGAATTAGCTGTATAGTTTTTAGTTACATTTGGTTAGCTCGTTCGAAAAATATAGAACATTTAATTTTAGGTCATAATGCTTTCCTGTGGGAATGCAGACGATTTTCAAATTTCATTTTTAACTGAAATGAAAATCGCATATTTCAATGATGGATTTCTACGTAAAATTACGATACTAAATTTTCGACATGGAGGTCTTAAATATATGCAATAGCTTTGCAAATTTGCCGATACATCGATTAGAATTTAGAAGTTAATTGTTTAAATTATTGGAAATTTTTTTCAACCGTTCAGGAAAAATAAAACAATTTATTTTCGTATTTTTTAGAAATTTTAAAATGCATTTCTTTTTCTTTCCTCTTTATTTTGCTAGTTGCTTAGAAACCCTATTTCAAAGAATATCAAAATAAGAAATGCATTTTTTTATCTAAAAATTACAAGAATAAGAATTTCATAAAAATTTCAGAATATCAATAAATCGTGTTTAATTTAACGCTTCTAATTTCTGAAACCTCCGAAGTATTTTATTTGCCTATATATATGTATGTAATATAAAAAAAATAAATTTCGGATTGTAAGATGCCAAATAATATGAAAAGTGAGATTAAAAAACAATGACTTTCAGAGCTGACGTAGAGGCTCCTGATCTGCAGATTTACTAGTAGATACCACAACTTGGAAAATAAATGCCTTAACAAATCTAAAAGATATACTGGATTTTATAAATTTTTAACACTTTCCAACATAGTTGAAAGTGATGAATTCGGTTTGTCTGGTCGTCTGTCTGCCCGTGCTCTAACTCGCGTAAATATACTCGGATTCTTATGCAATTGATATATATTATTGAGGTTTACCATGGTATGTTCGGTATTAAAAATGAAGTGTGAAAAATGAGTAGATCGCTCACAGGGACACTCAAAATAATTCTGTTACATTATAGTCTATGGAGAAAAATCCCTTGCAATGTATTTTAATGATCATTTCAAATATATTTAAATACATATACGTCACTGAGTCCAACCACAAGATGCTTACTATGGAATGTGGTGTTTATAGCATTTATCGTTCATTTACAGGACGCACAAAAGAATTCGGTTGCAGGAGTTTTCTTAAATAATAATTTCTGGAAGCGCGTTTTCACTTTTGGTAATATGCGGTTTTAAATTTATTTTTTTGAATATTACTCGATATGTATAAATTCTATGGATCATACACAGGGCTACACGAAAGTATTCGAGTAAATTTCTTTATATAGTGATTGAAATAGCTGAAAAGGAATTCACAACTGTGTTATGTGCTTCTTAACTGAACTAAACGTTTGCATACTATGTAGTATAAATATAAATCTATAGATCATATACAAGGCTGCCCAAAATATTTCGGTTAATTTTTCGACTATAGATAGGAATTGCTAAAATTGTATTTTCAAATGTGTTATGCGTTTTCCAAATTAGTATAACTATGTATTACTATCTATATATATATTTGTCTTACGTGGCGCGAAAATAGGGCTGAATTTGTAATGTATGGTTTGGCAACAACAGTAGTTTCCAGAGCTCAGACCAATGGACAGACTAGATTGTGTTAGATCAGCTCCGCCTCCGTCCAATATGGCTGTCAGTGTGAAAGCAGTGAAACCATAGAATGAAACTCAAACTAGCAATTATTAAAAATAAAATAACATGTACGTAATCCAAAGCGTCTTAGATGATACCTCATTTTAATTATGAGCAATATCGTTAATTTCAAATAAATTCTCAACTAATTTTTAGAATTCATTTACGAATTTCAATCACTCAAAAGACGGAGAAAAATAAAATCAACTGTCTAGATATCACCTGCCGCCATCTGTTGGTGTATTGATGAAGTACAAACAAACTATCTTCCTATCGCGTAGTTTTTTTCTTTCTAATGAATTTAAGCCGTGCTGTACAAAAGATCCTTTTTTCATAGTATTTATATGATTTATATGCCCATTGGTAGCGTCAAATAAATGCATTTTCAGTTGTGTTTTCAACGGAGAATTACTTTTTTACATTAAAATAAATTGTCAATTTCATATGTTCAAATGTTTTATGGTAGAACTTATTCCGGCTAGAATTGCTGAAAAAAAGGGGCGAGCGAGCGAAGCGAGCTGTGACCGCGTAGCGGTCTCAATGTGAATTGCTTCGCAATTCACGGGGGGTTGGCGAGCGTTAGCGAGTAGGGGGCTGAGCCCCCTAGTAACTATTTAATTTAGCAATTCACTCATTTAAGAAAATCAACATTTTGTTAATTATGTTTTTATTGGCTTGTAATGACACAACATCTCATAGGTACTTTGTCTAAAAGCAATTCGATCTTAAATCTGAGTAGAATGGTTTTTATAACTTATATATTGTAACTAGTATTCAATTTAGCATCTTTATTTAAGGTTAAATATAATTAATTATCAAATATTGTAATATGTATTGCATTTCAATTGTACAGAGTACTGAACCGTGATTTCTAACGTGAAAGAATTGATTTGTAATCGAGCAGTTTTGTTATATTGAGATACACAGAATTTTATTGAATTCAGTAATAGGCTTGCCCGAATGTGGGCAGCCTCCTGTGCATTTTTATAATAGTAAACATATCTGCTGGGCGGGGCTAGTTGAGCTTAAACCGAAAGGTAAGTCTTCCCGTCCGGTTTGACCTAGACTTTGTTTACTTAAATTTAAATGTAATTAAATAAAGAGAAACTATTTTAATAAGCAAATAAATAAAAATTAACAAATAAATAAAATTTATCAGTAACTTTGAATCTGAATTACGATAAATGAATACTATTTTAATAAGCAAATAAATAAAAATTAATAAATAAATAAAATTTATCAGTATCTTTGAATCTGAATGACGATAAATGAATGTTTTGAAAATAAACATTCAAACGTTTTGAGACATCAAATCTAGAAAAGGGATTTCGCCGCAGTCTTAAATTGGTATGAAATCGCCGCAGAATTCGCGGAGTACGGTGCTTCGCGTGATGGTCCTTTGTTACGTCCCCTTTATACCGAGACACTTGCAGAAGCTAGGAAGAAAGGAAAAAACAATATGAAAATTAAAACCGGACAAATTTAAAAGGAAAAATGAATTATATTAAATAATAATATTGTTAATAATAATCATCGTATAATTAATTAAACGAGGAAGTTTTGTTACAGTATACCGAATGCGTTGGAAAGTGTTTATTAGTAATCTATGCTTGACGCAAGATTTTTCTTTCTTGTTGGAATTGGAAGTATATTTCTATCATCAGCACTTTAGGGCTCGGCGTTACATTTATTTTGAATCATCCGGTAAATAACCGAACTAAAGTTCGATATTATTTCTCAAATTATTCTTGTCATAGAAGATCACACGATAAAAATTTAAAACAGACTACTACTAAATGTGATTGCATGTAGCTTTTTTTTTTTTTCCAAATTTCTTGAGGAAATAAGAGATTTGGATTCTTGCCATAAAAACTTGCTATACAGAACAAACAGGTTTTTAAATCTCGAATTTGCAATTGTTAATAAAACATTTGTTATAAGAAAAAAAAATAAAAAAAAATTCTATTATAAAAAGTGTAGACTAGAAATTATTCACGCGTATCCTAACAAATGTTAAAATTAAATTACATCTTATGTATGAAGGTTGTTTATTGATGATTTTTAAATAAATCCAAGTTTTAAAATACATAATGCAAAAATATAAATAAAGTAAGGTTTAAAGCAATTAATTTGAAAAGTTTTAAACGACTTGTTTTCATCTCCAATTTTAAATTTTAATGACTATGATTGAATGGTTGTAAAACGGCTTCAAAAAAGTCAAGCTTAGCAACGAATTTCACGAAAAGTTTTTTTTCTAATTTGTCATTAAAACAGATTTAGAGTGGAGAACAAGTTTTTCTGCTTATTTCCAAGCACGGCTACAGTTTTTTTAAATATATATATACATATATATATATAATTATAATATCTATGAATTATATATATATATATGAACAGAAAATCTACCATTTTCGCTCATATTCCAAACTATTAATTTAAATATTTTTTTAACTATTTACGAGAACAATATATCTTTAAAAACAAATGATTAAATCCCCTTTCTGGATTTTGTGTCCCAGAAAGTTTGAACGCTTATTTTCAAAACTTTCATTTATCGTAATTCAGATACAAAGATACTGAAAAATTTTATTTTATTTATTAATTTTATTTATTTTTTTGCTTATTAAAATAGTATTTATCTTTAACTGCAATTGATTATTAATTGTATGTAAAAGATTATTGAACTAGAAAAAAAAAATTTTAAGTGCAATTTTAGCAACGTTTTATTATAGTTATATATAGCTCAGCACATGTCTTTTTTATGCTATATTGTATTAACTTAATTGTATTCTGTATATACTTTGTGATTACCTATCTTTAAATAGGAGATTAGGTTAGATTTGACGCAAGTACTTGTTTAGTGTATTTTGAAATTCAAAGGTACTACAATTATATATATATATATATATATATATATATATATATATATATATATATATAGCACTAAATAACAATAAATACGCTTTTAGGTTAGTCATTTGAAAGTTGAATTTAAACATGTTAAATAAATGTGAAATAAAATTAATTCATAAAAAATGTCACAAAAAATTCAATGAATGTATCAAAAGGATGCCTTTGATTAAAGAATGTTTCAAAAAATCAAGTTCTAGTGAAAATATTCGCGCTTACATAGAAAGATTTTAATTAACATAGAAATAATTTAATTTCGTAGAAGTACCCCCACTTCCTTTTTCTAAATTTCACAGTTAATATTAACACATTTTTATTTAATATTATTTTAAAGTCTATAATAATTAATAAGTACATTGTAGTCCATTATTTTCTCATGTTTAAATTAAAATATTTAGATTAAAATATGTTTAAAAAAAAGAGCGAAAAAATTTAATAATACAATATTAAAATCAAGATAGTATTTTCAAATAAACAAACAAACAAATGACAATCAAAATTATCATTTTACTTCGTTTTCTAATATTCAAAATATATACTGATAACAAAAAACAAGGATTGTCAATATCACATTCAACTGCCTGAAATATTACATTAAAAACTCATAATGATTGATTGGACTTTCGCAATAAATATTTATATGAATATTTTGTCTTTTTATAAGTAATTAATCATGTATTTTATGAATAATTCTTTAAGAAAAGGAATACTTAAATATGTGTATGTTATGTATTGTATTAAAGCAAACTTAAAACTTTCACGTACAAGATTACGTATAGTTTTCCATAGTTTAAAAATCAACTGAAAAAAAACACATTTGTTACACCATAGTTGCACATTCTTAACACTTTCCAACATGGTTAAAAAGTTTTTATAAATTCAGTTTTTCTGGCTGTCTGCCTGACTCTATGGCCATCTGTCCGTACTCTAT
Source organism: Maratus michaelseni (assembly GCA_963931845.1). Taxonomy (NCBI): domain Eukaryota; kingdom Metazoa; phylum Arthropoda; class Arachnida; order Araneae; family Salticidae; genus Maratus; species Maratus michaelseni. The sequence goes on from OZ007592.1 coordinate 79,572,921, forward strand.
CTGGCGTAAACGTACTCGAATTGCCATGCGATTGATATATGTTACCGAGGAGTACTATGACAAGCTCGGCATTTAAAATGAATTGTGTAGCATGTATCGTTCGTTTACAGGGACACTCAAAATGTTTCCGTTTCATTATAGTCTATGGGGAAAAATTGTTTTCAATATATTTTTTTAATGTTACACTATTTTAAACATATGGAAATTGATATACATAACTGAGCAGCATTACAAGATGCAGAATATACTATGCATAGCCCTTATTGTTCATTTACAGAGACACACAAAATAGTTCAGTCATAAATTGTGCAGATCGTACGCACGTCTGCACAAAATACTTCTAGTATATTTCCGCTTATTGACGGAAATTTCTGATGGGGAATTTTCAACTATTAATTATGTTTCTTAACTGAACTAAATTTTTGCGTACTATGTAGTAGATTTACAAATCTGTAGATCATATACAGGGTAAAAGAATTTGGATACTTTTGCGACTGTAGTTGGTAAATGCTGAAATCCACGGTTTTCAAATAAGTTTTGCGTTTTCCAAATTTTAGATATAAGCTTTCATCTTATTAAACGGTGAAGTTTGGTTACAGTATTCTGAATGTGTTGGAAAGTGTTTCATAGTCCATGCTTAACGCATAATTTTTCTTTCGTGTCATTTTATCATGATTTTTCCTTCTTGTTTCTTATGAAGAAAGTTAATTGTAAATCTGCCAAGTTCATACGCAATACAAATTAAAGTACTTCAAATTGCGACTTAACTCACTTGAATGATTTAAGTTTTTAACTCATTAAATATTTCATTAGATTAATGCGTCTAAACATAGATAATAATCTTTTAAAACTCTAAAGAAAAAAAGAAAAGTTTTTCACTTTATTTTTATTCCCCATACTACTTTGTTTAAAAGTTTTCTTATCTAAAAGTTTCTCATTTATCAATGCCATATTCAAGTGAAGTCATTATGCTATGCTGCTGAAGAATTTATATTTATTTTTTCCACCAAATAATTCCATAAAATAGAAATTTATTTTTAAATGTCATCTTGAATTTAAAATATGTTTAAACTAAAACTTTAGAAATAGCAATATTAAATATAAACAAGTTTTCATATTTGCATCCTGATTTACATTTAAAACACATTCAGAAAATGTTATAAACAGAAATTTTATATTCGAAATTCAGAAAAAAAAAATTAAAATATATGTGTCAGATTTAAATTTGTGTCACAACTAACAGTATCTAGACATATTTTATGGATTTTCTGCGTGCAATCATTTCAACTGTAAATATCCACAATTTTTTAGTATGTCAAATAATAAACATATATACCTTTCTACTTCAATAAATTAGTTTAAACGAATTTTTATAAACATATAAACACTTTGCATTTAAAAAAAAAACTCTTAGAAGAGTTTTTAATTTTAGGGCGTTAAAATGGTAAAACCCCCTAATGTTGTTTAAATTCCATTTCGGTAATTTGTTTTTCAATTCAAAATATTTTTAAATAAAATAAAAGCATTGTAGATTGATTTAATATAATTTCATGAAAAATATATTTAAAATTTTGTTCATGAAAAATATATTCAAACATACAAGTTTTATGCATGCTTTTTAACGATGCTGCATGCTTTTTTAACGATTATTCAAATTTTAACGTTTATACAACAATGAATCGTGTTTCTCATATAACAAAGAAAAAAAAATATTGCCACATTCCTTTTGATGATAAATATACTTTCAAATTTTATCTCGGTTTAAAAACAATAATATTTGCATAAGATTATATAATGTTACAATGTTATATTGATCTTTATTTATTTATTTTCAAAATATTCTAATGCTAATTTAAATGAAATTTAAAATCAAATAAAGAAAGGAATATAAATCTATCCTAAAATGTCCTGAAATGCTTTAAGCAATCCTTTTTTTTCCATTCACAAGATATTAAGTTAAGAAAGTAACTAAAATACTCTAGCTGTTATCACAATTTTCTACACTGAGCGGATGTTCATTCACGAATGTTCTGTTTTGGTTCAATGATCCGTCTAAGAATGGGAAACAGCTTCCCTTTCCATATTTTTCTCTATCTTGTGTTTACTCATAAAAGTTGTAGATATATGAAAAGCCTGAAGCTAAACAGCCCAATGAAAGTGCTTCAAGCCCTGTTCCGAAACAGTGCTCTGTTAACATTCAGAGAAGAAATATGAGGACAATTTAAGATTTAAGATAAAAAGTTTATATGTACTAATAAAAAAATGTTTGGAATACAAGCAACATTTAAATTACCTTCAGGTTTTACATTAATAAAATTGCGAAATTGTAAGATACCTTGAAATACTTGAAATAGCTTCATGTGCATAAAAGTTTCCACTCCAATCATAGGAAATTTATTGTAAAAACATTTAAGACATCATAAGAAAAAAAAATCAACTATAAAATGTTTCAACTATTCTGATTTCCATTAAAAGTGGTATCCTAATTTATGTTATTAGCAATATTTAAAAACCTTATTAAGTAGGAAATTTATTGCATTATTTTCGTTTTAAAATAAAACTAGTTGACCCGCTCGTTGTTGCCCGGGCCAATGATAATAAATTTAAAAAAAATCAAGTTCTTATTATTTTATATCTTTAACCCGATTTTGTGTGAAATTATATTTTAAAATGAAAAAATCGTAAACACATATTGATGTTTAGTGATAAAAGAGCTCATTTTCTTGTTCTTTTTGTTCGAACTCTTAGAAATCTTTATTGGTGATAAATAAAACGGTTTTACAACCCGTGTAAAAATTTCGTGATAAAATATTGTTATCTAGTTGTAAAATAAATGTTTTATTCTCGTTTTTTTGTTTCTTTGTTTGTTATCCCGTCAGCTCCTTTAACATAGCAATAAAACAATAGTTCTCATCTTCCGAACTCTTTGACATTTCAATCGGTTATAAATATAACTGTATCCAAGCTCTTTAAATGTTTACGAAAAATATGCATATTTAGCAGTGAAAACATAAATTCCTTCAAAAAAAAAAAAAAAAAAAAGCATTCAACGCAATGACCATATTACGCCATCCGTTTTCAATCAACCCTTTTCAATCCCCAGCTCTAGACTAAACAAGTGAGGGTTAAACACGTTTCCTGTTTCTGAGGGTAGAAGCCTTCAAAAAACTTTGAAGCATGCGCAAAGAGAGGATTTTCGTGTGGAAAAGAGAAAAGTGAATTTGACAGTAAGCGCTTTTCGCTTTAAATATACAGATACCAAACTCTACAATTTATTAAGTACAGTGAAGTATGTGACTGAAAATAGATTTAAGCTTTGTGTTGAATAAAATTGTGATTTGTCAATACTGAATGATTCCTTTAAAAATTTTTAAATATTTAAAATAAAATTTCCAGAGTTAGATTTTTTTTATTCTTCATTCTTTTTGCATTATTTCTGTTAGTATGTTAATTGAGGGGTGATTTATGAATTAAAATTTATGAATTAATAATTATTAAAAATAATAATTGATTTTTTAAAAAAAAGAGGCATGTAATTTCATTCCATATAAACTAGTACAAGGAAAAGAAACTTTGATACAAAAGCTTTAAATTGCTTTCACTAATTATAGTAATGCAAACGCGAAATTCTAAGAGGCTAAAATATCTAGCGCTATTTGAAATTGTCTTCAAAAATATAAAAAATTCCCCTCCAAACTCCAGAAAAATTCTTTGAGAACACTTAAGACGTAACTAAAAGAAAATCGACCAAAATGTTTAAAATATTCTGCTTTAAGTGCAGCGATAATTGTGTTAAAAATGCTATTTGCATTCAGGTTATTTGAGTATGCTAATTATAAAAACAGTATTATAAAAACAGTTAAAGACAATAAAAAATAAGAATATTTTTTTTTAAAGAAGTATATATTTTCATTTCATATAAACTAATACGAAAAAAAGCTTCGATACAAAAGCTTTAAATTGCTTTCACTAATTATAGTAATACAATCGCGAAATTGTAAGAAGCTAAAATATCTAGTACTATTTGAAATTGTCTTCACACATATAAAAATTTCCACTCCAAACTCAAGAAAAATTCTTCGAGAACACTTAAGACGTGACTAAAAGAAAATCGACCAAAATGTTAAAAATATTCTGCTTTAGGTGCAGCGGTAATTGTGTTAAAAATGCTATTTGCATTCAGGTTATATGAGTAATTTAAATTTTATGTAACATTTAGAACTTGTTACATTCTGTGCGCAATTTTTATTAACACATCTAAATTTACTTTACTATTCAGAGTAATTATTCAGAGTATTTTCCTATTAAGAGTTGTTTCTTATTGATGACTAAAAAAATTTAAACCTCATTTAAGCTTTAAAAATATATTTTTTTAATTTATCATTAGTAAATTGAAAGCTTTATTTTAAAATTTTCAATTTTGAAACAGGAGATTTTATATTATGATTTTATATTATTATTATTCACTCTTTTTATGTCCATTCTGACACCACGTTAAAGACGGTAATTTTAAAAACATGGTTCAAATAAATAAAAATAGATAAATAAATAAATAGAACCACGAATGAAAGCATATAATTCCTACCTTTGCATGAAATTAAACTCACAAGTGTAGTTTATTCTCAATACAAAATAATTTATTATTGAAAAAAAAAATCTAACCGTTATTCAACAGCACATTTTCCGATTTCTTGACAGCAAATAAAAATTTCTTCATTTTGTTGTCTTTCAATTTGATTATGAAGTTTCAACGTTTCATAAGATGACTTTTGGCGATGTTTTTGAAACGAAATATTGTAAATTAATCAAAAAACATAAAAAAAAATCTTCAATGAAACTTCTCCTTTTGATCCATTTTATAAAAGTTACGAACTACACTGTTAAAAATAAAGTTGGACGTTTCACCAGAAAAGTGGTGAAAAGTACTTGAAATTTAGATGCAACCAAGATATTGCTTATAAGTTTGACCATTTCTATGGTGCTTTTGAAAATACCACTATATTGGTGAAATGTTGAACTAATTTTATGGAGAGAGGTAGAACCATGATTCAGGTTTTTTTCTAAACCAATTTTATGATTAAAGGTATCCACAATTCAGGATTATTATGTAACAAACTATTATTATGTTAATTAATTATGTTATTATTATAATAATTAGTAGTTATAGTTTGTAATAACTCATTAATTAGTGAAAACATACTGAAATAACCAGAGATTATTGTATTTAATAAAACTAAACTGATGGCAATATAGTACGTTTTTGATATCTTTTCAAAAATAAATAAACAAATAAAATAAACTTATGGAACCATGGAATATTTTTGCATGAACATACACAGGATTACAAATTATTAACAGGCTTATGGAAGTGTAATATCAGTTTTTAAATTTTTTTATTGAAACGATGTAGAAAAATAAACAATAAAAAAACTCGTATAGAACCGACTGAGAAGCACAGCGTTCAAAAAAGATTAAATTCATTCAGGTGTTAAAATAATATATATAATACCTTCCTAAACAATAAATATCATTGATACGCAACTATTATCACTATCTTTAATATTCATAATTTACAGTGATTGAGCCTTAACAATGTGAACCATTTTATCCGCGGATTATCTTTAGCAGATAAACTAAAAATGTGAAAAATAAGAAAGACTTCACCACAAAATCAGTTTGCAAAACAAAGACAAAACATTCTTAAAGTGGAAAATCGATAAAAAATATTTTTATTTTCAGCGCGAAAATATTTTATTTTTATTTTTGGATAATTAATGGATGGATGGAATAGGTTATGAAAAAAAGAAAAAGAAAAAAGGATTATTTGAAAGATAATGAGTATGGTTTATAACGAAATTCGATATTGACAGAGCTGTAACTTTTCTTTTAAAGATATTGTTATAAATTTAAAGCGATAAAGTTTCAGAAATGAGTATATAAAGAAAATAACAACTTTATCGTATTTCTAATTTCATTGAGTTAAACTTTTAAATATTTTTATAAAATGTTTCTGGTACCAGATTCGTAAGAAGAAAAACGATTAGATGAAAAGGAAAAAATAAAGCAAAATGAAAGAAAGAAAAGTGGTTAATTATTTATAATAAAATAAAATCAGACTTATGAGAGAGAGAGAGATAATATCTTTTTCTAGGACATTAATATTTTGTTAGCATAAAACATCATACATATATTTAGATTCTGGTACCAGATTTTTGAGAAGAAAAATTATTAGATAAAAAAAAAATCAAGCAAAATAAAAGAAAGAAAAATGATTAATAATTTTTAATAAAATAAAATCAGACTTAAAATTACATCTTCTTCTACAACATTAATATTTTGTTAGCGTAAATCATCATTATATTTATTTTCATTGCAATATAAAATTTTCCGAACAAAACACTCCTTTGTTACATTGTTTTATAATAAATCGATAACACATTTTAACTATCCCAAAATTAATATATATATATATATATATATATATATATATATATATAATAACGTTTTTTGCTAATAATAACTAAAACATTACAAGAAAATCGAGAATATAAGTGGACCAATAATTATAACACAATATAAAATTGTAGTAATGCAAAATTCACAAATTGAAAAAAAAAAAAAATGAAAGTATTTGCAGAAAAAATCAACGAGAAGAACGTGAAAATATTACAAGAAGAAAATGAAAACTCATATTGCGAGACTCGTTGTCAAGGGCAACGACTTATTCTGTTGAGCTATCTACATACTACAGACTAGAAGCTATTGCTAAAAGTGTGTCTGAGAGAATTTTGTCTGTCGGTTGTCTTCATGGTAGCTCAATTGGAAGAGCACTGGCAATTGAAGCCAAAGCTTCTGGATTCGATTCCCGGACTAGACACTTTTTCACTCAATTGAAAATTTTCAACTTGTATAATTAGCTATTTGGTTTTGAGGCACTACGCTCATTTTTACATTGAAGTTTAAAACAGATCTGCAACTTCAGCTTAAAGATGATTCTAAATTACTATCAAGAGACAAGATCAAAACAATATTTGGAGCAGATACTTCCTCACTAAGACCTATTGCCCTAAACACAACATAGTGAGTGGTCAGAATGAAGCGAGAGAATACGATAATGCACATGACAAAATTCAGTAAATAGCTGCTACGTATTAATTTGATAAACAAGTGTACAGACAACAAACATACAAAACTCAAAATGAGTCAAACAGCAACTTCAGTTTATACTTTCTATTCTTTCAATAAAATCAGTCTCCAAATAAAACAATCTGAATTATTCAAAAGAAGAGAGTGACTTTTCAAACAGCTTAGGAACTTAAAATAAAAGTTTTAATATTTGTTTTTCGTTTCAAAATAACAGAAACGCCCCAAAAGTTCTTTTACAATGCACTAACCGGCCATTATTCGCAGTGGCACTTCAAATCCCCATCCATCAATGGCACCCACGAGAACTTTTTCGGCATTTTCAGAATAGAATAAAAATAAAATAAAGCGAGAGAAAGTGGGCAATCGGATTACCGACGGCATTTTGTGATACGATTGAAGAACTTTGTCACATAAGAACTTCAAGTGGGTCTTCTTTAGAACACTAGGGAAATATGTCACGCATGGTGGATTTCAGAGACGGCCGCCCTCGAAGTAGCCCAAAGAACAATGAAAGTGTAGCAAAATCTTCGCATGTAAATGGGAAGAGCTTTTCTGACTCGTGACTAGTGAGTTTCTCCTCATACTTCTTAAAGGGATTCATTGTGACAGTTAGGTTATTAAAGTTGAATTAGGTGGTTTTTAGGCCGTTTCCTGGTTTATAGAGAACTACCGGGATTGGAGAGAAAATCTGAGTACGTCAATGAATATTTTCAGGTTCAAAAGTGTAGAAAAAGTTTAGTAGTAACAACAGCAACATTTATTGGAAAATTAAACTGTTATGTTAAATCAAAGAAGTTCTTTGGTGAAATAGGAGCATTGAAAGATAATTTGCGTCTCTCGATCCAATTCATAATGCGGCTTACTAGTCCGGACAGTTGCAAATATTGAAAGAATGAAATTTTTTATCTCGTTTAAATTACCGGCTAAACCTAAGACTCTATCTAAACCTACGTCTCTCAGTGATATCATATTATACGTACAAATGATTAAGTATTGATTTAGCCTGACTCTGTACACTCTAAAAACGATGTTTTCAAAACTGAGCAAAAAATACTCAAATCTGAGTATGTCGCATAGTCAAAATGGCTCTGAATCAAAATGACTCAAGTTTGAAACATGTATATACTCATATCTGAAAACATGCACACACTCAAGAATAAAACATCATGTGCTCATTTTTGAGTATGTCCATGTTTCAAAACCGAGTTTGAACTGTACCTTATCATTTTTGAGTATGTCCATGTTTCAAAAATGAGTATCAACTGACCTCTATGTGCTCAGTTTTGAGTATGTCCATGTTTCGATATTCTGAGTATTTCTGGTATTTCAGAATTGAAAGGATTGGGTTGAAACAAAAAATTTCATACCAAACAAACAAACCTATTTGAAACAAAAAATTTCATAACTAATTGAAAACATCGATTTACTTAGATTTGAAAGTGTCCTTTTTCTAAGTGTACTAAAGATTCACTTTATGCGTTTGCTATTTGAATAATTGCCTTATAAAAATTCCAAAGATACAATGCTCAATAAGATTGATCATATTATCCTTTAATAGTTCTTGAAAATAATGAATTGAAAAATCCATTAAAATTTAATTTTCGTTTACTAGCAAAAAAAAAAAAAAAAGTTAATACAGAAAGATGACTTAAATGTATGAGACAGAAATTATGCTTTGGTCATAAGAAAATAAATCTACAGAAAATTATAAAAACGGCAATTTTTGTCTTTTTCAACAGCATACAACTTAAAATTTATGCACAACTTCTTATACTTTAAAACATACATAAACAACGCCTGCATTCAGCAATTAAAGATATACAAATATTATAATACAGACATACATACAATAAATACAATAATCCAACATGGAGTGAGAAATTAGCCAGAGCCAGGAATCGAACCTGGGTCCACAGCGTTTCGGGCTGTCTCTCTAACCACTGAGCCACCCCGGCCAATTCCTGAGTCTGCAATTTCTCACTAATAAACCATGTTGGACAAAAAGTCACCAGCCATCTAACAGATAGCCTTGATGACAGGACAACGGTATTAGATTTTTACTAATCCACCGATCTACGAATAATTATTAAAACATATATAAACAACGCCTGCATTCAGCAATTAAAGATTCTTATACATTGCTTATTATTTCATCTATAAATGATTAAATTAAAATTTGTAATACCAGTGTAAAGGAAATGGCCAATATTCCTACTTAGGAACATCACAAAAATTATATATGAAAAAATTTCTCCACGTTTTAACAATAGTTGAGATCTTTAAGTGCAGCATTAGAAGGCGAAATGTGTAAAAAATAATAAGAAGAATCCAATTGGAAAATAAGAGATTCTACCATCCCACTTTGTCAATTAGCTCACTGTATTGCTGATATATTTTTGAATTTTCACGATATTTGATTGGTCTCTTTATATCAGTTGCTCTATAGAATTGGCTACCAAATCATGAAAAAAAAAATATAATAGTTCGCGCATGCGCAGTTAAAAATTATTTCATACCAATGCCCCTATCTATTAAAATATTCAATATATTAATTTTGTAATTGCAGTATACTGTTTCTACTGTTCGTGAAATGAAACACGTGTTTTACATCCTCGAAGTGCAAGGACAATTCGACAAGAATTCGGGTAGATATTCGATAAACCGTGTAAAAAGTGAAAGGGCCTGTGGTCACTGCCCCTCAATTTTTGGGCAGCAGTGTAGTAATAAAGTTAACATATTATTCGATATTCATATTCTTAATTATAGATGTCGTTAAGACTTTAGTTTCCATCGTTTTATATTCTTCATTTTATTTCATTTTCATATGCATAAATAATAAAGCGCAAAAAACTATAGTGATATCATTAATCAACAGCACTGTTAAGGAATGAATACCAATGTAAAGTCATATGACATGTTATAACAAAAACCAGTAGATAATATCAGTGCAAAATAATAATAATAATAATAATAATAATAATAATAATAATAATAATAATAATAATAAAAGCGCTGAAATACTGAAAAATTCAATCAGCTAAAACGTTTTTGTTTACGCATATCAGCCCCAATTTCATACGGATTTATTGTATTCACGATTCAAGTGCTTGGATACGCGTCTGGTAGAAAAAATATATAACTTTTCGCTTCAGAAAAATCACGTGCAAGCACATTGAACAACATGTATTTTAAACTTATTGATAATGATTTTATTTTTATTTATTTATTTATTTGTGCAATTTTACCATTTATGTGACATTAGTGTTCTGTGTTAGATGATAAGGAAAAAATTATACGGATTTAAATATCTAAAACATTCAAACGAATTTATAATATATAATAATTTCAATAGCACTTTATTATTAGTTAAAAGAATGATCTTCCTGTATCCTGTACCGACAGCACCGATTAACATTTTCTGTATGCCCTTTTAATCACGAATACCTAGATAAGCTCTTCAAACCATCAAAGTTTGAAAAAGATCGCAGTGTACCATTTTACAAATTTTCCTTGTGAGGGGAATGGGCAATTTTCTCGTGATGTTACTGTAGGTAAAGCCCCGACGCGGAGTTTACTTACCATTTGTATTCGCCAGCGTTTTGTCCTGTTTTTGTTACATTGTCAAAAAAAAACTGTATATTTTACAGTAAAAACTGTTAGGTAAGACGTCAGTATAAAACTGCTTATATTACGAAAAAAAGTATGCAAGTCGTTCAATTTACTGCAAAATCTGCTAAAATAACAAAAAATTCGTAAGAAATAGAGATTTTGCTTCGGGATCAAATCTGTAAACGATTTTTACGGGATTTTACGGGCAAAATCCGTTAAAGCAACAGAAAGTTCGTAATAAATACAAATTTTTTTCATAAAATAAACAGTTTTTTACTGGCATCCTGACTGACAGTCTTTTCCTGTAAAATTAACAGATGTTTCTATTGTGTACTGAGAAACATACCATTTATTTATTTTCTTTGTTCCTGTGGTACAAATTTGTTGATAATGTTTTACAAAATAAATCTAGCAGTCGGAAAATTATGAAAGATTACACCTAAATATTTTTCAGAACGTTTAATATTCAATTATGTTTTAAGTATTGCTGTCCGGGGTGGCAGTTTTTTTTCAAAGGAAAATCAACACTTTTTTTTACAGTTTGCTCTTGTTATTTTATTGACACACTAACGGGTTCAACAACTAATTAATGGAAATAAAGAAACATTGTTTCATTCTTTAATTAACGAATAATGAAAAAGAAAAATGTAATTAAAGAATGATTTCCAAAATTTAAATAAAAGCTTTCTAATTTACAAAAACCTGACGCGAAATCGTAAAGTTTAAACACATTTAACTGAAATGAATTTTATTTAAATAATTTATCAACAAATAACTAATTTAAACTCTTGAAAAATCTTTCTTTCGTTTCAATGAAAATCATATATCTTTTAATTTATTTCAACATTTATAATGGTAATTGAATCAAAGTGATTCTGAAATTTAAACGAAAATTGCTTATATGGATCAGATTTGTTCTAATTTCAGTAACAGATTAAAAATTTAATGAATTTTTGAAAAGTATAATGTTTTCAAATGAAAAGATTTTCAATGTTTTTCCAAACAGCTGATTTTTTTTTTGGTAGCCTTGAATCTAAAAGAACAGCATCTATACCGGTAAAATGCAACCGTTTCCTTTTCCCCCCAATTCTAGACGAAATCGGTTTAGCTGACCAGATATGTCCGGTCTTATTGTATATATATTATTTTATCGTTGAATGATGTCGAATAAAAATATCTTATCTAAGATAAAACTCATTATTTCCCCTTCCCACTTAAATGAGAGCATTTGAAATAGAAAAGAAACAATATTAAATATTCATCCCTGTAATGTGTTAATAAATAAGCATAAATAAAATCAAAATCATCAGATAAGCATATCGAAACAATAAATGCAGAATTAACAAAAGCTACATTAATGTGTTTTTACTATAACATCTTTTATCACCACTTTTTTTCTAATTAATAATGTATCCTACGAATAAAACTTCGATTATCAATTAATATGTTTTTATTATAACATCTTTTATACCACTTTGTTTTAAATTAGTAATGTATCCTACGAATAAAACTTATCTAATATATATACTTTCTCTAACTGCATTATAACGAGTAAAATAGCTGATATCCCAATTCTGTAAAAATATAAATTTTAACGAAATTTTACAAGCAATATACGCATTGCAATAATCGGTGTTTTTAACACTTTCCAACAGTTGGAAAGTCGGTATGATTTCAATTCATCTGTCTGTCAGTCTGTTTGCGCTAAAACTTTTAAAAAGAAACTTAGATCGCCACGAGATATATATGCAAGGCTGCCACTGGCAACTATTTTAAAATGTTATTTGAACCACTATTTACAAAAAAAAAAAATATTCTTTGTAGTAGATGTCGAAGATTTTTTTTTCGAAAAGTGGTACGAAAGAAAAATAGTCGCCGGTTGTAGCCCTGTATATGGTATTGATATTTGATTATCGTTCTTATAGAACCGCATAAAAAAAAAATTCAGTATACTTCCGTTTATTAGTCGGTTATTTCTCGAAGTGTGTTTTCCATTCGAACTATGTGTGTGATTCATTTATGATCTATATATATATCTATATCATATATGATCTATATTAGACATACACAAAAGCTGGCCAAGAAATTTGGATACTTTAATATCTATGAGAAAATTATTACTTAAAATTAATTTTAGTTGAGCTTTATGTTTGAAACTGAATATCCCGTCAATGTACCAATCGATTAAGTGTCTCCGCAGGTGCTTTTGTTTTTAAACGGAACGAAATTTTATACAAATTGGCAAGTTTTTTCCGATATATCTACTTGTTTATTTCTATTATATTCAAGTCTTATAAAGGATAGGAGATATATTATTATTTTGTTAGATTTACTAATTTTTGCTGCAGTATTACTATATGATACACACTAATTAATCACACAGCAATAAACATTTTGAAATACTTATTTATTTCGAAATTTTACAAGCTTTTTGCATCTAAATCACAATATTTTTATTTCACCTGTTAAATGTCTCAATTTAGTAATGTAATAAAATGACAACGCTAGTTTTTACCATCACATCATACCTCTATTTTTATAGAAATAAACTAAAAATGAAAAACATTCAATTTCAGAAAGTATTATAACAGATAAAACTTAATTACTATTTAGTGAATGTCCCAAGAAAAAAATCACACAAATTATCATTAAAAGCACGTCAGTGTTTAAAGCCTGTATGTTTAAAAAAATAGTTTCTATCGTGATCCGCCTTTAAAACTAACAATGCCGTAACGAAATGCTGAAACGTTTTAAAAATAAATGTGTATTTCCAAGCTAACTCTTATTTGCAAGATTTGAAAACGTGTTACACGATCTTTTTATTATTCGGGATGAATAAACAGTTGATGAATGCTTTGAAAACTGAATTAGAATAAAAAACAATTTATCTCCTATTTTTCTTGAGTTATTTGATAGTTTACCCATAAAAATGAACAAAGACTCTTTTAAAGGATTTATAAATATTCCGAAACTCAATATTTTCAAATGCTGTGGATTCTTTTGGAGTTTTCAGATATTTTTAAACAGATAAAACGTTAAAACTATTGTTGCGTAAATCATTTACTTGAGTACTTAAATTATTAAGTTACAAGATTGTAAACGATAAGCAAAATTGACCTTTACTTTTATAAGGAAAAATAAATGGTTCAGAGTTTGATTTTTCAGCATGATAGAGGCTTTATAACTCAAGTAGAAATTGGTATATCGAATTCTAAACCTGTGCACTTAAGTATTAATTGAGACAAATTGCCGCACCTAGATATTAATGGGCACATATAATTATCTATAGTTTATATATTACCCTAAATGCACATCTCAAGATGGATAAGATGTTATGTAATTGAAAAGAGTACTATTGTTTCATCAATGTTTGGATATGGGTTCGTTAGGTGCACACGGATAATGATTATAGTTCACCCCTAAGATAGTATTGTCATTATCATTAGTTATGACTTTACCATTGGCAGTCAAAGATGTTGATTTATTAGTAAAATAAAATACTGGATGCGGAAGTTTAACGAATAAATGAACGTTTTTATGTATTATGTTTTACGTTAGTTATAACAACAATTGACAATTATTATTGTTGTATATAAGAGGATAGATAAAGAATTCTGTGATAAAGTATTTTTGCTATAGAAATTTTATCACACACAGAAATCAGTTGAAGATTTTTCTTATATTTGTGGGATAATTTCCGCATAACGTGTATCACAATATCATATTTTTTTCTCTTCTTCGTGATTTTATGTATTTTGTGAATCTTGAATATTTTGTATTGAAGCTGTTTTAAGACCTTATTCAGGAATGTGATCAAGTTTTCTTTAGGTGGATTCTTTCTTTTATTTTATACATATTCAATTACACAAGTGCTTTAATAATAATAATAATAATAATCTATATTATAAAGCAAAAACATATCCGTGAATAATGGTGAAGTCATATTGATGGTGGCAACACCTATCCAATAAATTTTACTTTTACTGCAATTTTTTTAACTTCTAAACATAGAACAATTTTGATTTTTACCTCGTCGAACAGAAAAGAAAGTATTCTTTCAAATGCCATTTGAAAGAAAATTGTATTTCAATTTATTGATTTTTATGGTTTTAAAATAATTTTCAAGCATGATTTAAAAAAAAATATATATATATATTTCGCTGTCGCTTGCAACCCGATTACAAAAGATTAACTAGGTTGCATTTAAGAAAATACAAAGAGTTCAGCATTTGTTTCTGGCTAATATTCCATAATGAAATTAAAATTATATCAATAAATAAATAAAATAATAAAATAATGTAAATAAAACACAAAATTTAACAGACATGTAATCGAATTACGAGCTTAAATCACTGAAATAATAAGATTAAAAAGGACTGCTCCAAGTAGCGAAATCCTTGGCGATTTCTTCAACTATTAACTCCTCGCATGCGGCTAATTGGGAAGTATTGCTTTTAAGTATACATTTCAAAATTGCATTTGAATGCATAATTGGTATTTTTTATATAAAAATGCTTATTTCTGTTGTTATTGGGCAATTTAAAAAAAATATATTAAATTTAAAAATTTGTTGGAGTTTTCAATGAAAGATAAACTGGTTTTTATATACCGGGTGTCCAAAAATGGAGTGACTGATTTTAAAATTCAATTACTTGCAAACAGTGACAGATATTAAAATAATTCTTGCAAGATATTAATGTATGATATAATGTGTTTTTTACTGCGATCCCCTTTTTTAGTTTCAAATAGCAGCGATAGATGGCGCTGAGAACAATCGGCGCTAAATCAAGGTCAAAACTGAAATCATACAGCATTGATGAGATGAAAGGAGGTTGAATATATGGAGTGGGTCTCATTCGCTACAATCTTGTTCTTAGGTTTTGATTCTGAACGAGATTTTGTTGGTGAATGAGACCCACTCCATATATATAATCTCCTTCATTCGCATCAATGCCGGGTGATTTCCACTTCTGTTTGAATTGGACGTCTATCTATTGCTCGCAACGTCATCTATTGCTGGTAATTCGATATAAAATCAGGAATCACAGTAAAAAAAAATCCTGACATCTTACACAACTCTCCTGCAAGATTTATATATATATATATATATCTGTCTGCGTTTGCAAGTTGTAGAATTATAAAATCAGTCAGTCCGTTTTTGGACATCCGGTATGTTCCTTAACCCGGAAAGCCCGAGTTGGATCCACTAGTAATAATAATAATAATATAAGTTTCGTCATATAAATACATTTTCTAAGAAACATACACTTGAAAACAGTGCGGCACTGTATATTACAGAATAAAATATTAATTACAATGAATGATGATATACGTCAAAATGTCCAATACAAAGTGAGATTCAGCAAACATATAATTCTCTTATACTGAACGTATAAATAAAATATCTATCTTTTTAATTTAATCTTTTATCTTTCTCATATCCAAAACCCCTCAACATTTCAATTCTATCGTCTTCTCAATAGATTCCTCTGACAAAGATTGAAGTAGAAGATTTATTAAGTACAAAATATATGACAAGTTTGACATATCCTTGGACCCTGCTGTCGAGCAACCAATTTACTTCACTTCTTTCCAATAAATTTTCTTCACACTATGCTCCATTGCTTTCTATTTTTTCAGTACGAATTGGGGAAATAGACGAAGATATTCGCTTTGATAGATCACGTGTATAAGAATATCGCTTTTGATTATTTGAAACAAATTTATTGCAATCTATTGTTTCAAAGATTGCTTCAAGTTGTTATTGATTCAATATGTATAAAATAATATTACTTCGAAAAAATTTTCAGTGAATATTTTTGCGTATACTGATTTATTTTGAAAATTTCTGTAGCACCGAAAAGGCTTACTGATAGTGTTACTAGCAGTGGTTACTGATATTTTTGTCTTATTTTTTAAAGTACAGTAATTACTCTTTATTAATTACTTTAACACTAATAGTACCTTCGGGGATTATTGATTTATTGGCTTTATTGACCCCATTATTTTTTTTCTTGTAGTATTTTATGTTTCGAACAAGAAAACAAATATAATTAAACATAAGGCTGTTCTCAAATCTAAACTGGCTACTTTATGACGCATTTTTTAAATTAATTTTTGTTCGGAAATGCATGAAATAGGCAGGTCTTCTTATTCAGAAACTTTGTAATCGAAACACGCTTTCTATTTTTTGGTAAAGGCAGAAGATCTTTCAGAAAATACCGTCAAACTCGACGTTTTGAACCGAATTCCTGATGGGCTAGCACAAAAGGGAGAAAAACGTGTCGTCACGTGACACAAATCGCTCGATAAGTAATTAATAAGTAATACTCGATAGATAATTTATTTATCAAAAAATGGAAAACTCATTTCGTTTCAAAATTGCATTTCTTTCCGGCTGATTTTCCATGACGAAATTAAAACTCCATCAATAAATAAATAAAAGAATAATAATGTAGTAAAAACACAAATTCATCATATAAGTAATCGAACAATTTTAAGTTTTACTCCGCTGAATTGGGGAAAATATGTATTTTTAAGTATAATTTGTTTGAAAACTGCAACTCATTTTATTGATTAAAAAGCTTAATACTTTTAAATTTAAAATTAAAGGCATTAAAAATCTATAACCCAAATCAAAATAGAAAAAAAGGAGAAAATCAACCTTTTTTCTTGGAATAAATGAAGAAATAAATAAAAATAAGGATTACGCAAGAAAAAATTATGAATGAAAAAAAAAGTGAATCTGGGGCTTAGGTAAAATAATTTTATGTTCACCATTAAATTTTCTGCCTTACTTTCGTACCTTTTTTCCCTCTGAATGTCTTATAAACCCGGAATGAAAGTTTAACGAACCACCCATAATAACATATAAATGAACACATAATCATTTTGTAACGTGACTGTAATGCGATGTTTATTTTTTTCTTTCTTTCTTTTATGTATTCTGGGCAGTTTATTTAGCCAGAATCCTTCGAAGAATTCCATGTACCAGTGAATAATAAACGGTAAAGAAAATAGCAGATGTTTATTTAAGTAATTTTCAGTAAATTTACCAGAGCAGACGATTTTTTAATTTATTTTTTGTTGCCTGTCACACTGACAGCAGAAAAATGCAAAACAAAAACCTTTAACTCTTTCTGTTTTCGTTATTATCATATTTATTTATGTAATTATTTATTCATTGTATGGAAGATTCAATTTCACGGTACTTCTCAATTATCCTGTCCATCATTCTCCATGAAAAAAACTATCGCCAAACTATTCGCCAACGGCCAATAAACAAATGGAAGAGAGAGCCATTATAAATTTTTAAAACGTTACAGATAGCAAATTAATGAATTTTGAGGAAAAAACGTCACAAGAATAGGGTGTAGCAATATACCGGATACAATATTTGATCCGCTCAGACGATTTTGAACAAAAGTATGCTTTGTAATAATTTAAGAATGTAACAGAAGAATTATTTAATTAGACCATAAACAAACATCAGATATTTTAACAGATAATATAAACAGAAGATATTTCTTTAGATATTACATTTATGAATAAAATAAAAGTATATATTCTACAAATTTTATAAGATGTATATAAAACAGTTAATATGAGCAGTATAAGAAACAACGTTTTAATTCACCTTTCATAAATATTACAAAAAAAAATTTAACGATCATTGCAAAGTTAAAAAAAAGAATATACATGAAATTCGTTAATATCGCAATCACTATATCGCATGGATAAGATGATGAATAAATGAATATAATGAAAACAAAACAAAGAAAACATCACTGGATGCAACGATCTCGCTGTTTTGGGAATAAAATATATATATATATATATATATATATATACAAAATCCGTTAATGTCGCGATCACTATATTGCCCGTATGAACGCTTAGTACAAAAAAAAAGTGGATGGATAAGTATACCACATGTATGAGCGCTTCACGCACAGGAAAAGCAAAGAAACAAAGAAACAAAAAAATAATTACTAAATGCAGCAACTTTGACAAATAAATATATGAAAAATCTATTAGAATTAGACAAAAATGGTTTTTGCCCATGTTCTGTAACCCAGAAAGCCAAAAGGATGGAGAAACCTTTACTAAATGCATAGCCACACGCATAACCTATTATCATATGAGTGAATTGAAGTCGAATTATTTCCTACTTAATCAAATGAATAATAAAGGCTTTAATATGTGTACTTTTTGATTGCATGCTGAAGAAAGTTATTCTGTTTGCAATAAAATGCTTAACATGAAAATAAAAGAAATAAAGAGTGGAATTTTATTGAATTAAAAGGAAAATGAAACGCCTTATGATATTTACAGTTATGAACATCAAAATTGAAAGTAAATACTATAACATTTTAAAATTATGACTAATCTGTTAAAAATAAAATAATAACTAGTCGGATGTGCCAATCCCAAAACTTTCAAAAATTTTGAAATAGTGGGGGCTAAATTTGTCGCCAGTGGCTGTCCTAAAAATATTAAGTACAAAATACAAAAATAAATACGCTAATTGATTGAAAACATATAAATTAAATTATTTTTTTTATGAATGTCAGATAATGTATCTAAAAATAAAATGTATTTGAAAAAAAACAAAAACAGTCTACAAAAGATAACATAATAGTTTAATAAATTTTATATTCGATTATATAGAATATAGATGGATAATAATAAATCAGCATTTCAAAAAGAACTTTTGTCGATAACGTAATTTAAAATTAACATAAAACAAAACATATTATAGTCTTACTGTTTCTTACTTCCTAAACAAATTTTCTTCTTTAGAGACTAGTTTTTATATGCAATTTAAAAATATCTGGAAAGCAAATGTCATTTAACTTAGTTCTGCAAGGAAATACAAAATACACCTTGCAACAGAACATTTACCGCAAACGACCACTGAAATTTTATCTTAACCTATGAATGTGAATATTCTTTCTCATAAGTGCATGCAATCATAAAGGGGTAAATGACTGTAATAAAGATTTCCGTGTATATTCTAACCGCTACATGAATTTTACATTATGATCCTTAATATATGTTACTTTTCAATTAATATTAATATTAAACGAAAATTGAAATGACGAAGTACCTTGTATTACAAATCTACAAAAACAACTTTTCAAAAGTAAAAAAAAAAAAAAAAAAAAAAAAAAAAAAAAAAAAAGTTGTGGCTAAAAAATGGTGCGATATCAAATTTCTAAGCTATTACATTATTTATTTAACTTTTTTCCATTAAATAAGTTATCATATATATAAGTCGAGTTCCTACGTATATGTTAATAGAAATCGTTTTCTCTTGTACTAAATACATCCTAACGAGTTTCTGAAAATTCAATTTTTTTCAAATTATGCAGGATGAGCTTGGCGGCCATCTTTGCATATTATTCACAAAATTCTAACCACCCAAATCCGTAGTTAAAATCCGAAGTTCAAAATTGTTATTTAAGCAAATATTTTAAGCATTTCATTTATAGACTTGTATGCTCTGAAAATTGTGCCTTAAGATAATGATGACTTATCTTAAAGATTCATCTTATGATTTATTTTTTAGAGTAATTAATAATTTCAAACTAGTAAAAATCAATTTATCAAAATATCAGTCTTATCTAATTTATCTGTCCGTAGTTAAAATCTGAAGTTCGAAATTGTTATAAGCATATTACAATGCAAACATATTACGCTTTTTCTTTAGAAATTTGGGTGCTTAGAAATATGGAAAGATGGGCGCCAAGCCCATCATGCATAATTTGAAAAAAATTGAATTTTCAGAAACTCGTTAGGATGTATTATCACAGGAGAAAACAATTTCTATTAACATATACGTAGGACTTATATATATGATAACTTATTTAATGGAAAAAAGTTAAATAAGTAATATAATAGCTTGGAAATTTGATATCACACCATTTTTTAGCCACAACTTTTATTATTATTTTTTTTACTTTTGAAAAGTTGTTTTTGTAGATATCATTTCTTTTTTTAAATAGACTTTTTTTTTAAACATAATTTAAATAATCTAAACATGAGAAATAATTTAAAATTAAATTTTACTTTCAGTCATTGTTTAAAGGGTTAACTAGAAATACCAGTAGATTTTTCAATTAAACTAATTACACTCTTAAAAACAACATACTAAAAGTGGCTTGTTATAATACTTGTTATCCTCCGTTAAAAATATCACTGACTTATCCATGAAATGAATAAAAATGGAATACGTACATAGCGTGTCAGCGCTGCATTTGAAATCAAACGTGATATCACGCTCTTTTATTATTAGCACTAGCGGGCTTCCCCCGCTAGCGGGCCCCTAATTTTCATCGGGACCTCGAATCTTGTAAAACCTCGAATAAGATAAACCTCGAACCGAACGAACCTCCGACCTGGTTCCCCGCTGCCTTCGGCCTCAGATAATCCCTTAATTTGCACATCGAATAGTACAAACCTCTAACCAAACAAACCTCCGACACGGGTCCCTGCTGCCTTCGGCACCGTATAGCAGTCGTGCTGCGCACGCTCAAGTTCCATCTTCCACCACCAGGTAGCGCAATCTGTTCTATATGAACCTCGGGCACTGAAATCGTTAAGGCTATAGATGTCGAGTCGAATGAGCTATACCCCGTCGTGATCCAGCCTACAGAACCAGAGATAGGAAAGTGCCCCCGGGTGGTGGAAAAAAGAATTAAAATCGGAAATCTCTATCGATGTCGAGTCGAATGAGCTATACCCCGTCGTGATCCGACCATTAGAAACAGAGATAAGAAAGCGCCCCCTGGTGGTGAAAGCTAATCGCGTTTGGGGGGCAAATTGGGGGGATGAACACCGGAGATGCATAATTGGATTAAGCGGTCACAGACCTTTCCAACGATGTATCACATGAGAGGTATGTGCAAAATTTAGAAAATACCCCCCTCCCCCTGCATAATATGATTAAGCGTTCACAGACCTTTCCAACGATATATCACATGAGAGGTGTCGGCAAAATTTAGAAAACTGCCCCCTTAAGTGGGGGGGGGAGTGAAAGTGGGAGGATGGACCCCGAAGATACATAATATGAATAAGCGGTCACAGGCCTTTCTAACAATATTCGGCATTGTTTGTGTGGCGTTTTTTTTAAAGCTTGGCTTGGCAGAGCAACCGCCCTGCTTGATTATAATGAATTTTATTTTTAATTTCTACAGAATATGCATCATAATTATATAAGAAACTCACTCATTATCATTAAACTAAAGATGAATATACCTAAAGTGGATAAAACAAAATATAAAAAGGCTTATAAAAACCTTTTAATATAAAGATCTACATTTTCCCAACGCACAAACGGCGACATTTTCAAGACCATAAAGATAAATATTTCCTTCTTGCAAAAACTTTTGAAAATAAACTTGATAAACATAAACCACTAGATCATATGTATAATAAAAACAGGTGCTTAATAATGGTCAATTGTAACCGTGGAAATCAATATTTTCTTATTGCTTTTTCAATCTGTAAAGCAACTTGTGCCAAATTTTAGGTAATTCAAAACAGGTTGATTCAAAAGAATTCATTACATATGTTCTCGCTATGCAATAGATTTTTATAGATTCACGGAAAATGGATGGAAAATAAAGTCTTGATGGATAAATTATTTTACTATTCTTAAAATCAATTTGTAAAGTTTCTATCCAGTCTGGCTAAAGCTGTAGTCCTTCTGTCATATGTTTTTTTTATTCTCGTTTTGAATTTTCTAGTTGTCATTCCTATATAATAGCATAATGCTCCATCTGCACTGGTGAACGGGATTTCATAAACACATAATAACTGATGTGGCTTCATTGGATCTATTTTCCTACAATGTTTTTTAATTTTATGGAAAGTTTTGCCATAAGACTGATATTGAATTTGCTAAGTTTATATTTCAATCTTGCAAATCTTATTATATTGATTTTCAAAATGTCTCCGTTTGTGCGTTCGAAACATGTCGATCTGTATAATAAGAGGTTTTTATAAGCCTATATTTTTTCTGATTTTATCAATTATCTTCTGTTTTTATCACTTCTGTTTTTCACCATTATCCGTGAATCTTTAAAAATATTTATGCATAGTCATAGCATATGCAATGAATCAACCTCTTTTGAATTACCTAATATTTGGCACGAGATGCTTTACAGATTAAAACCGCAATAAAAATATATTAATTTTCACGTTTACAATTCACCATTTTTAAGCACCTGCTTTTATTATACATATGATCTGGTGGTTTATTAATGTTTATCAAGTTTATTTTCAAAAGTTTTTGCGAGAATGGTTTATTTATCATTTTGGTCTTGAAGATGCCGCCATTTCTGCTTTCGAAACATGTCGATCTTTATATAAGCATATACATCTTCAGTTTATAAATTTATCATTAAGATTTTGAATAGTCACCAACTTTTTCTTTTAAATTTATATTGAAACCTCGAAAGTTTAAATCTGCTAGAAAATACAAAACACCTAAATTTCTGTTGCTGTATTTCGTGATAAAATATTACCTTGAATGCTTACAACATTTTTATTAGCCTACAAAAATGATGTTTCTATCACATGATGTGCTTAAAATTATTAAGGGGTAAATAGCATTCGTAAAGATTTCAGTCCCATAGAAAAGATTTTACATAATTTTCTTTAATCTTCTACAGACTAAATTCAGATCCATATATATTATAAAATGCTTCTTCTGAAGATAATATCATGTACAATTTGGAGAGAGTTCTTCTATAGATGAAGTTTATGATTTATTTTTATTCAAATGATATATTTCCCTATCTAGGAATTTGAAAGTTTATTAATGCGAATTTAAAGCAAGTGCATTTCTTATTAACATTATTTTATTCTCCTAACGATGTGAATATTTTAAGTGGTCTACTGATTTTTAAAATTATTGGATCGTTTCTGAATTTTAAAGGAATTTTTAACTTGTACACTTTAAAAAATGGTAAAAAAAAACAAAAAAAAAAAAAACAGGATTTTTTATAGGTGTTCTTTTTTGATTGAAACATAATTTCAATCTTAAAACAAGAAAGAAAAATTATGCGCCAAGCAGAGATTATGAACCACTTTCTAACACATTCAGAATACTTTAAGAAAGCTTCACAGTAAACAATTTAGAAACGCATGACACATTTGAAAAACTATTTCAGCAATTACTACCAATAATAAAAAAAAAATATCTTAATACTTTTGTGCAGCCCTGTATATTGTCTATAGATTTGTTGTATACTACACTGGTAACATTACTTCAGTTAGTAAATACATAGCATATTGAAAATTCCTCTTCAGCAATTTCCGTCAATAACAGAGATGTACATGAAATATTTTGAGCAGCCCTGTATAGGATCTATAGAATTTATATGCACCAATTAATATGCAAAAAATTAGTGACATTTAAAAACGCGTACCACAACTGGAAAAGTGTTATTGCAGTATAGTTATTGTTCATAGACATTAATTACTGTAATTAATGACTGTACTCATAGACTGTAATCAAATTCTTTTGTGTGTCCCTGTAAATTAACGATTCCTTCTATGCGCAACATATTCTACAGTAAACACCTTAAAGTGCACTTCAGTGATATGCATCAGTTTTAATATGTTTAAAATTATGTAACATCATTAAAATACGCTGTAAACGATTTTTCCCATTGAACGTATAATATAATGGAATTCTTTTAAGTGTCCCTGTAAATGAACGATACATTTTTTGTACACCATATTCTTAAGTAAGCGACTTGTAGACATGTGACATGTATCAATTTGAATATATCTAAAATAGCGTAACATCATTAAAATACGCCTCAAGCGATTTCTTCCCATAGACCGTAATGTAAAGGAATTATTTTGAGTGTCCCTGTAAATGAACGATACATTTCTTGTACACCATATTCTAAAGTAAGCGCCTTGTAGCGCATCTCAGTGATATGTATCAATTTGAATATGTCTAAAATAGTGCATCATCATTAAAATACGCCGCAAAAAATTTCTTCCCATAGACCGAAACGTAAAGGAATTCTTTTGACTATCCCTGTAAAAGAACCGTAGATGCTACATACTTCATTTTCAATACCCAGCATGCCATAGTAATCCTCAATAACATTCATCAATTTCAAGAAAATTGGAGTAGATTTATGCGAGTTAGAGCACAGACTGACAGACAGATAAACCGAATTCATAAACATTTTGCAAATATGTTGGAAAGTGTTAAAAATTAAACCATATTTCTGTTGTAATTACTAACTTTAATCAACACAAAATTAATAACATCTTATTCTTAACTAATATTTCCATTTAATAATTTCAAATGGAAACATTGATAGATAAAAATATTAATACACTTAAAATAGACACCTACTTGTCATTTAACGTTACTAAAAAAAAAAAAAAAAAGTCACACAAAAAATAAAACACTTTTATTACACATTGTACTGAATTTAATTTTTTAATTTGAACAAAAAGGTATTCTATACCGGAAAAAAAACTAATAATTCTTAATATTGCAAAATATAATATAACGACAAACGAAAATGTACAATAACCTCTTCCGAGTTACCCACTATTCCGAAAATCGTTCTTTATCCTTAGAAACCTAAGAAACTAATATTTTTTAGAGACTTAAAGAAACATTTCTAAAAACAAAGTTCCTTTTCATTCCACTGATTTTCGAAAACGTTTCCGAGTAGTTTTTATAGTGTACTACCAGTTTTCTCAAACCGCAACATCGGTTTGTAGGATGCTACGCTTTCTCAAGTAAGCCTTTTCATGTTCAACAAACATGTTTTACAGACAAACAGGATTAAATAACAGCACTAATGTTAACATTATGGTAATATTATGTTGTTACTCTTGTATGTATAAATTCTATTATGCAGCTGAAAATGTTTAATTGAGAATTTATACTATCTTAAAAACCGATATTCTGGTTGGGGGAAAAACAGATTAATACACTATAAGGTTTTCGAAAATCAATGACAGTAACAAAAAAAAAAAAAAAAAAAAAATCACGCACCGATGTTTGGCACTTTTTGATTAGCGCAATTTCCAGGCTCGTGCCAAACCAATAACTTAATACAACAGGTTAGTTACCATTGAAGGAAAAAATCCCCAAAATTAACGATCTTTTTCCTTTTTATAACCGATTTTTTAAAATAGACTGTGTGTGAGTGTAAGACATGATAGCCAATTTCAATTTTTTTTTTTTTTTTTAAATAATCGCTACATTAAATCTTTAAAATAAATTGGTTTCTGAGATTTCTAAAGATAAAGAAAGTACTTCGGAATCGTGTGTAAATGTGAAAAGATAAATGTATATTTTAGTACGTGGTTGTATTATACTTTCGTAGATTAAAAAACATTTGTCTTTTTTTTTTTTTACAGTATTAAAATCTTGAATAATTATGAACTTTTCGTTTTGGATTATACTGGAAACATTTTCTTTTTAAAATCACGTTGTTAAAATATTTGCATTATAGTGAAAAAAAATTTCATTACAATATCAACATTATAGAACTTAGGGCATCCAACCCGTGCTCCCCGGGTCAACCTTTCAAACTTTGAATCAGACTTTGAATTCAAACCTTGAATCAGAAATTTTAGTTAATAAAAATTAAAGTAAATAATAAAAAAATATTTTTTGAGGAATGATTATTCTGCAAATTAAAAGACAAAATTAAATTTAATTACAAGTCATAAAGAATTAATTGTTTGGTAAACGGATTGAAGGGCTTTTGATTCGGAGAACGCATCAGTGACGGGCAAATTGTATTAGAGGAAATAGAAAGTAGGAAAGCAGAACATCCAGTCATTAAAAAAGTTTGAACAATTGTATTAGTGGCACAGATCTGAAAATAGCACAAGGTGAAAATGATTACATAAATATATGTAAAAATAATTAAGAAACTATGCCAGATTCGCGTGTAATGTTAAGTTATGAATAATTTTCTATTTTAGTTTCATCGCTGGATTTCTTAAAATTACTTTCTTAAATACGTATAGGATATTAATTTTCATTTTTAACTTTTGTTAAATTGTGACTCAGGTTTATTTTTTGAGGAAAAAAATAAGTTCTTAAAAATTTTCTTCAATCTCGACTTTTTAACATTTTCCAACATTATTGAAATGTGTTTATTACTTCGGTTCATCTGTTGTTGTCTATCTCTCACAAGGAGACCGCCAAACATGGTGCGCACAGATTTTGATGATTTTAAGGTATGTTATAGAGGTCAAACCCCTAACTATCCTGGTCAAAGGTTTCCTTCAAATGGCCCTTAGTTTTTGAGAAATTCGGGGTTAAAGTTCAGCATACGTTTATAATACCCAATAGATTGCTACTTCGAGCGAGGTCTCTGTGGTGCAGCGCTAGCATGCGGGATTTCTCAACGCAATGCAAGGGTTCTGTCCCCTCCTATGCCTTTTTTTTTTTAAATTTTTGGCGCATTGTACGTTTCAAGCAGAAGTGGGAATTCTACGTTGAACTTTTTTATATATATTATATATTTTTTTTTATTTTTTTTTTATATTTTTCCTAATAAATTATAAAATGTTTCATAAAATCTTATAGCTTTTCTGCGATTATTAAACTAATATTCTATTTACGAAACTCCAAGCTAATTAATGTATAGATTTATTTATTTATTTATTATTATTTACTTTTTTATATTTTAAGCACAGTTCTGAAAAAATACTTTTTTTTTTTTTTTTTTTTTTTTTTTTTTTTTTTTTTTTTAATGTTATACAATTTTATTTTGTATAACTTATACAAAATAATTTTCACTTCGAATCTCCCAAACGTATGTGAGATTAGATATTTTCAAAGAAATAATAAAATTTTAAAGCAGTAACACTTATATTTAAGTTTTTTCCAGTTGTATAAATATTTAGTGCTCTCTAAATACATTTATCATTAAAGTTCAAACTCAATATCATTTTTCAATCGCACAAAAAAATGACAGATTACATTTCAGATTTGTTTTCAATCTAACAAGTAAAAACACTGCCAATATCACGCATAAAAATTTAACTGGAAAAGCAAAAATCGTCTGTAAATGAGAGATAAAATTTGCAATACATGCAAAAAAATATATATTTTTTTAAATCTTCTGCTGCGACTTTCATGGAAATATCAGAATGAAACTATTTTCCTTGGCATAAGCTTTTTTTGCAGCCAGTTGCAATGTTTGGAGTAATGCTGTATATAGGAAAATTCTCTAGATTGTAATATAATGGAAGGAACAAGCACTGATATGGACAATTCTGGCTTGGAAGAAAAACTAAAATATGAAGTAACGAATGCTCTAAAACAGAGGTTCCCAAAGTGTGCTCCGCGGAGCCCTTGGGGCTCCGCGTCGTTCCAGGAAAATAAACAAAACAGGAAAGAAATTATCATATTGCAAGAAAAAAAATTCCGAAAGTATGTAGGAATTTGTGTGCGTGTGTGTGTATCAAAAATAAATACATCTATCATCGGGTTGAAAAATACTATAATATACTTTTTTAAATAACATAAAAAAAATTGCATTATATATGTATTCATTTTCTATATAATATTTGTGGTTTGATCTACTTTATTTTATGTTTCTGCATTATAATGTGTTTTAAAAATCCGAATCAAAATAAGCTACAAGAAATAGTATTCTGAATCGAATGCTTAACGTGAATCGATAGAGCAAACGCGCGCTAGTGCTGTTATCTCTGCTATCCGAAAAAAAGGGGCGAACGATTTTGTTCTTTGGAGCTCCGCCTATTCATATGTTTAAACTTTATTTTTTACTTAGTAACCATGTTCTAACTTCCTAATGAGGTAAGTGATAGATTCATTTGAGAATTTCTTTCCACTTGCTCAAAATAAGATGCTTGACGATTTTGAATGGGCACTAAATCCATTCAGTGTGAAAAAAAACAAAAAAAACCCCACAGCTTAAGCTCTGAGGAATACGATACTCTCATTGATTTAACATCTCAAAGCAATATAAAAATCTCTTTTCAAAACCACCTTATCACAGAAATTTGGTGTCATTTGACAGATGAATACAAAATATTGTCAGACAGAGCAAAATTAATTTTACTGCCATTCTCAACGACCTATCTGTGTGAAGTCACCGCTTACATAAGTATGAAAACAAAGTACAGAAGCCGGTTGAATGCAGAGCCAGACATTCGCTTACAATTGTCAAAAATTGCACCAGATATAAAAAAAAAAACTGTGCAAAACAATTCAACCACATTTTTCACACTAAACTTTTATACGTTATTGCTCGTCACACTTTGTGCAGAATTAAAAAAATTCTATCGGCATTTAATATTTGTATATATTGTATATTGTATTATTTGTATTTTTGGAATTGTAATTTCCTTAAACTTTATTTTATTTTTATTAAATTTTAGTTATTTAAATCTTCTATCCTATTCTTCATAATTGTATTTAGTTTTTAAAACAATGTTTGTCGCTTAAAACGTCTTTTTTATAAGATCTTGTATCATTTAATGTCCCTCACTAGATTCATTTCACATTTGTGTATATTGTGTATATATATTTCTTTTTCTTTTTATAACTTAGATTTCTTTAATCTGTTTATGTTATTTGTATGTTTAAATTTTCTATACTGTTTTTCATAGTAAAACAGTGTTTGTCGATTAAAACGCCTCTTTTTTGTAACATCTTGGATCATTTAATAAACCCCTCATTAGATTCATTTAATATTTGTATATGTGGTGTATATAATTTTCTTTTTCTTTTTGTAACTTTAATTCCTTTAATCTGTTTATTTTATTTTTATTAATTCTTAATCATTTAAATTTTCTATGCTGTTTTACATAATTGTACTTAATTTTTAAAGCAATGTATGTTGCTGAAAACGCATTTTTTAACATCTTGTATCCCTTAACAACCCCTCTTTAAAATTTTATTCTAATTGGTCTCAGCATTGGCTAAGATTCTTATGATATGATGCCACATTTTCCTATCAGAAATAAGGCTGTAGTAATTTAAAAAAATATATTGGTTCTTTACATTTGTCATCACACTAACAATCTAAACTTTTGCTCAGCTTCACCCCTTGCTTAGACTTTTCGTCAATGAGTACCCGCTCTGATGTAAATTTAACCCCACCCATATATTTCGTTTTGTTAGTAAAGTTTTTCTACTAGTTGCAGTTCTTTTAACATGTGTAGTTTTTAACCGTATATCTATTTTGAGGCAAAAACGATGGTGAAAGAAAGTTTCTTTCAAAACTATAATTAAAAGCTGAATACTTCAAATAAAACATCCAAAAAAAGTGAACGATGCTGCACATAACAATACAGGTTATAGATTTTTCCCCGCTCACTTAAACATTAAAACGATGATCTGCTTCTAAATGTATTTTTAAAAAATGGTTCAAAAAAAGAAGCTCTGAGGCGATTCGTTTTTGTTGCATGTTTAGAAGTACTAGAAACGTAATAAAGAATGAAAAAAGAATCCGTAATCGCATGATTCTATTACGGGTGGGCGGGACTAACGAAAACGTGTTATATAATTACCCATGGGCGACTGGGCCTACGCATTTTCTTTCTTTTCGCAAGTAGCCTATTGGGATTATACAGAAGTCTCTCTTTGTAAACGAAAACTGTACAACTTACCTTTTTTTCTGTGTGTGTCTGGTTTTCGCCATAAATAATAATAGTTTCACGTAAGCCCCAATGCAATTCATGACCACTGAATATTAGGCCTGAGCGCTGACACAAAAATTGATGCAGCCGCAGACGGAAAATTTTCAGCGTGTGTACAGTCCCTTGAAATTCGGTACCAATAATTTCTAAAAGTTTTCTCCGCTTTATTTCTCTGAGATTCAATAAGTCAAAGAACACTTTTAGAAAATACTGGGGTGTAAAACTAGGGGACCGTACAAAGGTTTTACAAAATCGGCTCACGAGCGCCGGCATTTTTGTGTCAGCGCTCAAGCTTAGTATTCAGGGGGCGGTGGCATGACCTAGACAGGCTTACCATTTTGATCTTTAATTCCGAGTTCATACAGGAAATCTTGAAAGAATGGATGTCATTAACCCCTTAACAGTATTGCTCGAACGTCGCTCGGGTAAGAAGCGTTTGTTTTCTTCGTTACTTAAAGCTTTCAAGAACCAAAAATTTTTAATTATAATTTTTGTTGTATTTGGCGGACATATCTTGATTATACAAAGCAGATATTTTAATACAAAAAAGTGATTTTTAGTCCTTATTTTTAATTTATTGTGTCCAATAATAGTAGTATTAAATAAAACTGTTAAGGGGTTAAATAATAGAAAATTTGATTTTCAAAATTTCTAGTACGAGTTCAGAATTTCTGTATCAAGAATAGGGCCAAACTGAGAACCATGGCCCCATGTTGGAAACTACTAGTTCGGACTCTTATCCAGCAGATCTTCCTCTGCTCCATAGGCATAAAAAACATTAATTTGTAAACCATACAGTACCGTGGGTTTAAGGGGCTCCGCCTTAGAAATTCTTCCCAAAAAGGGCTCCGCGAGCCCAAAAGTTTGGGAACCACTGCTCTAAAATATTGCGAGACATTGTTAGAAAATGATAATCTCTTTACACATTCGCCATCTGTTAATATTTCTAGTGCTTCTATAGCAATGGCTGAAGAATTCCATAGCTCAATTTTAGACATATTGGACAGTCGGCAAATTATTTATTCAGATGAATTGATAATGATGAATGAAGAAGATGAACATAACGAATTTACAGAGGTATGTTTTGTTACTTTACCAAAAATATTCATTATATTTATTGTTCAATAAAAAAAAATCGAAATCAAATAATTTAATTTTAATTATTTATTTATGTAGTGTCCGGGATTTCACGAAGATGAAGCGAATTTTGTGGCTGAGGAATTTTCACCCGAACCACGTGACTATATCCCATTGTGGTACAAAAAGAATGCGGTTGCTTTAGCTGAAGCCCATCCAAAATGGAGTTTAAAATCATTGCAAGCTAATGGAGCAAGTCGCTTAAAACAAAAGCATCTCTTACGTAGATGGAAAGATGATGTAAATCGTGGAGGTACTTATTTTGACAAATGGAAAAGCATCGATTATGAAACGTATGAAAGATTTGTTGAAGCTCGAAATAATATGGAACAGGTAAAACAAAACGAAATTTTTCAATTACTGATGTAACTGCAAAAAAAAATTGAAAACTATTATATTAATTTATTAACTCATTTTTTATTACTAATATACAGGTCACGACACGGACTTTACAACACTGGGCAATGAGTGCGGTGCTTGTTTTCAGTCGGATGATTTCCATTTCCTTGCAAGTCCCAGATGGGTAGAAAGATTTAAAAAGAACCATCGGATAAGACAACGTAAAGTGACGAAATTTGTCAGTCACAAAGAAATTACAACGATTGAAGAAATAATGGAAGCGGCTGAAAGATTCTGTGTACAAACAAAAGCGCTAATTAGTAAATTTGACTTGGATTACGTAATTAATACGGATCAAATTGGATGCCAGTACCAAACAACCTACAACAGATCACTTGCTGAGCGAGGAGCTAAATCAGTGTTTGTCAAAAAAAATTTGAATAAATTAACGCATTCTTACACAGCACAGTACTCTCTTACAGCATCTGGAATTGTTTTACCATTCGTGCTCATTTGCTTACGTGAACAATCTGGAACATTTGGTCCAATTGTTCAAAAGAAGGTAAGTGAATTGAGCGCCACGTTTAAGAACGTAATCGTTACGTGTTCAAAATCCGGTAAGTTGACAAAGCAAACCTATGCAGAATATTTAAAAACTTGTCTTCTTCCCTACGTTAAGAAAAATACTTTTCTTTTGATAATTGATTCGTGGGGAGGTCAGACAGATTCGACAATCTATGATGAGATTTTTGAAAATGAAAATGGGGAGGTATCATGCATAAAAAAAAATAATTCCACCAAAATGTACCCCTGTTTGCCAGCCATGTGATGTCTATTTTTTTCGCCAAGTGAAAAATTTCATGAAAAGGTTACAAAATGCAACAAGTTTGCTAGAAAACCAGAGGGAAATATCTTCACGAGAAGATATTATAAAAATACATTCAATTATATTACATCAATTTAGCTCCCCTCACTTCCGCCCTATGATAAGATACGCATGGTCTGCATCAAAATTAATAGATAGCAGAGAAATTTTCATAAATCTAAACGACTTATACGATTTATACTTTCCAACAACATTGTTAAAAAAATCATGTTCGTGTAAAAAAGTTGCTTTTATAAATTGTGCTGTTTGTAATGTAATTTTATGTTTTGAATGTTTTTACGATAAGTATCATATAACTAACTGTGTATTTACTAGTGATGATTAAGCATTTTTGTTTCTCATCTTTTAACGTATTTTTGACGTATTTTCCGCAAATTAAGTTTTAAAAAGCATACATACTATATTCATTTACCCTTTTTTAATGTATTTATCGTAAATCAAGTACTAATATATACATATATATTAAATTTATTTATGCTTTTCTCCAACAATGTTAAAAACATTCATGATCATGCAAAAAAGTCGCTTTTTATAAACTGTGCTGTTTTTAATGTCATTTTATGTTTTAAAGGTTTTTACAATAAGTATCCTTTATTAAATGTGTATTTATTTGGACTTATACGGGTGATAATTAGCATTTCTTTTCCGACTTTTAATGCATTTTTTAATATATATAAAAGTAGAGTATTTAAAAAATATATATTATGTTAATTAAGGCATTCTTCCAACATTGTTAAAAAAATTTCATCTTAAGAAATTCTTTTTATGGCGATTTTTAATGCCATTTTATGTTTTGAATACTTTTGCGATATGTATCACCCAATTAATTCTATATTTATTTAATTAAAAATGTCAATGACGGTAATGATAAACATTTTTGTATCTCATCAGTTAAGATGTTGCAAGATGTTTAGAACGAATCAAATAATATTAAAAGGATATATTATTTTGTAAATGTTTTCCTCATCAATTACTTTTTAAAAAAAAATAGAAAATGCAAGTAAAAAATGTATGTATTATTTTATAACTATGATAAATAAATAAATAAATAAATAAACATAAATGCCAACAATAATAGTAAGTTAAAAAAAAAGACGGGACTTCTAGACTTTAATTATCTTGGATTTTCGTCGACACAAATATTAGTTTAATAATTGCAGAAAAACTATAAATTTTTATGAAACATTCGAAAATGTAAATATAATTTATTATGAAATTATAAAAAAGTTCAAAGATGCAGAATTCCCACTTCTGCTTAAAACGTACAATGCGCCAAAAATTATTTAAAAAAAAAAAAAAGGCATAGGATGGGACAGAACCCTTGCGATGCGTTCAGGAATCCCGCATGCTAGCGCTGCACCCCAGAGACCTCGTTCGAAGTAGCAATCTATTGGGTATTTCAAACGTACCCTTTAAACCCGAATTTATCAAAAACTAATGGCCATTTGAAGGAAACCTTTGACCAGGATAGTTAGGGGTTTGACCTCTATAACATACCTTAAAATCATCAAAATCTGTGCGCACCATGTTTGGCGGTCTCCTTGTCAGTCTATTATGTGCTAACTTTCGTAAATGTACTTCGATTGCCAAAAGTAAGGTTCACTGCAGTATGTTCCCTATAGAAAATGATGCTTGAAAGATGGGTAGTAATTACTAGAAATGTGTTTTTAATTGTGTTATGCGTTTCCCAATGCATAGCTATCTAGGGGCCGTTATTGCTTGAAATGTATTTTAATTATGTTATGCGTATTTTAAATAAACGATTTCTTATATAAAATGATAACGATCACTTTCTCACATATATACTACCGTTACTATATAAGATATTTTACAGCCATTTTTGAATTGGTATTGTCTCTGTAATTTTCGGTATAGGGACACCTTAGAGACAAATTTGGCGCCAATTTTGGAACTTACTTACATCGGAGACAAACTTAGGTAAAAAAAAAAAAAAAAAAACTTACTTGAAAAATTCCAGAAATTTTTCGCTTTTGCAGTATAAACAAAGATATTTTA
Source organism: Maratus michaelseni (assembly GCA_963931845.1). Taxonomy (NCBI): domain Eukaryota; kingdom Metazoa; phylum Arthropoda; class Arachnida; order Araneae; family Salticidae; genus Maratus; species Maratus michaelseni. Next base: position 79,607,731 of record OZ007592.1, read on the forward strand.
ATGATGTCAATAGATTTGGATTACGACTACGAAATTGAAATGCATTATTGAAGTATGATTAAAGCTGTATATTCTTTATGGAAAGAGGTTGTTGCAGCAATTACAATATTTTATTTTACAAATATACATAACAGATTTCGGAAACATTATATTTTACAAGCTGTGACAATTTGAAGAACGCTGTAAAGATAATGTACTTATTCAAATTCAACTATGTTTTAAGTACAAATATATATATATATATATATATATTATTTTTTGCAATTATATTTTTCTATTCTTAGTATTATCTATCAAACTATCAAGTTTCAAAAAGATGTTCCAACTACAACGAAAAACGCTCTATCTCTAAAAATTCTGGATTGTATTTATATGAATCTGATCACCTATAAATTATGTGATATTGCGAGAATTCCTGAAATTTTACAGTTAGTTTTTATAAATGAACATGCAGGATATATAAGAAACACCATCAAAAAACGATAATTTGAATGGATGTATCAGTGGAAATATTTATGTTATGGCTTATTAGATTGTAATTCATCACATAACATAAAACAAGAACGAAAAATCATGCTTCAAGCATAGCTTATGTAGCACTTTCCAACGCTTCCAAAATAATTTTACAAAACATACCGTTTAATAAGCTAAAAGATAACATCTAAGTAAACAATTTGGAAAACGCATAACACATTTAAAAACATAATTTCAGGAATTTCCAACAGATACAATATTCGGAAAAATATCCGAATACTTTTATTCAGCCCTGTACAGGATTTATAGATTTGTATATATACTACATAGGATGCTAAATTTTAGTTTAGTTAGGAAACGCATAGCACAGTTTAAAATTATCCTTCTGGAATTCCGTGTACAAAAATGTGTTCGCGAACTTTTGTGCTGCCCTGTATAGGATCTACAGAATTTATACACACCACATAATAGACAAAAAGCGAATTAAAATGAAAATCGCGTTCAGTAGCTTAAAACGCACTTCCAGGAATTATTGTTAACAGGCAGTAGAGAATTCTTTTGTGTGTCCCTGTAAATGAACGATGACTGCTATACACACACTATTCTGTAGTAAGCCTCTTGTAATGCACCTTAGTAATATATATAAATTTCAATGCGTTTAAAATAGTGAAACATTATTTAAATAAACCGCAGACGATTTTTCTCCATAGACGTAATGTAACGGAATTCTTTTGACTGTCCCTGTAAAGTAACTATAAGTGCTATGCACACCCTATTCCATATTAAGCTTCTTCTAATGCACCTTAGTGATATATATAAATTTCAATGCGTTTAAAATAGTGAAACATTATTTAAATAAACCGCAAATGATTTTTCCCCATAGACCGCAATGTAATGGAATTCTTTTGAGTGTCCCTGTAAAAAAACTATCAGTGCTACACACTTCCGTTGAAATAGGGAACATGCTATAGATAAAGACAATAACATATAAAAATTGCAGAGCAATCCGGGCATATTTACGGGAGTTAGAGCACGGACAGACGGCAGACGGCAGACGGCAGACAAACCGAAGTCATAAGCACTTTTCAACTAGGTTGGAAAGTGCTAAAAAAAGAACGAAAAATCATTAACCACGGCATAGATTATGAAAAATTTATCAACACAATAGGAATATTGTTAAGATATTTCATTTTTGTCCATACAATGAAAAAAAATATCTAAATAAAGTAAAAAAAAGTAATAATAATAATAATAATAATAAACAATGCAGTAAAAATTTATTTTCCACAATTGCCGTCCATAGCTGGTAATATGTACTAATTCTTTAGAATAGTCCTGCATATGATCTGCACATCTTGTAAAATGCTAAATGTTAGTTAAGTTTTAAAATGCATATCTCAGCTGAAAACGCACATCTAGTCAGTTATGGCTCGTAGTGAGTCCTGTAACTGAATTATTTCGAGTATCCCTGAAAATAAATGATAAATTCTACGCATTCAATAATCTATAGAAAACATGCTGCAGTGCACCTCAGTATACCATTTTTTTACTTTCTTCTATTTATAATAGAAGAAAGTATTGTATTAGAAATTTTTTTCGACTTCTTGTTTTCGACGGATTTACACGTTTTACGGGTCAGAGATTCCAAAAAACATGTTTTAACAAAATATTTGTATGTCCGTCCGTCTGTCTGTCTGTCTGTCCTCATTGTATCAATGAAAAGTGTATGAAGTTTTGCTTCAAATGGAACCAATTTTTTTCTATGTTTTTGGCTATGGCCAGCAGGTTCCAGTTGAATTTAGAGATATTTCGATGAAAGGTGGCGCTGCGATCGCGATTTTTGTTCCATTTTTCACTATTGTATCTTCAAAAAGTGTATGAAGTTATGCAGATAATTTAACCACATTTTTTTGTTCAGTAATATATATAATTTTTTTAATAGTGTAACATCATTATAATGTACTGAAAGCGATTTCCCCCATAGATCATTATGTAATAGGATTCTTTTGTGCGTCCATGTAAACGAACTATAATTGCTACTTACTCTGTACTCCATACAAAGCTTTCTATCATCCACTGCAGTGATTGATTTCATTATGTTTGAAACAGTATAAAAAAATTAAAATGCACTGAAAATGATTTTTCCCCAATTATCGTAATGTAGCGTAATACTTTTGAGTATCCCTGTAAATCAAGCATAAATCGTACACACTTCATTTTCAATATCGAACATAGTAAACCTGAATAACACGCATCAATTAAATGGTAATCCAAGTATATTTACACGAATTAAGGCACGGCTTAGACGACCAGGAAAACAGGCAGGCAGCCAGAAAGACAGACAGGTGGCCAGATAGACAGACAGACGAAAAGACAAACTGAATACATAAAAACTTTTCAAATACGTGGGAAGTGTTATAAAAAAAATCCTTGTTTAATCGGGAGGACGTTTTACGTAAATACGAAATATACATTATATTTCCTTAAAATTCTAAATATTGAAAATAAATTGCATCAAAATAATTTAATTAACAAATGAAATTGTCTTTTCACAAACTAATTTATTTGAAACAATCAGTATTATACTTATTTTTCCTTTATTTAGAAAAATGGGTGTCAAAAGTTGTTGGATATCATATAATAATTTACATAGCTAGAAAATAATACTTATAATTCATTATTGCTAATTTAATTTTAAAAACCAAGTTAACAACAAACAAATAATCTCTGTTATATCATGTTTTGATAATAATTTAAGGAGGAGGGTAATTATTACCAGAACTTTTTATAAGGTGAGGGTTTTTAATATTTACATTATAAAATTGTTTTTAATAAAATAAGTGTATAAAAAATATGATTTTCAAATTCTTATTAAAATAAATATAATAGAGGAGAAGTTGCAAATACCGGTTAGTAGCCGTTCTGAAAAATGAGCGCAGAGCAGCCTAGCGGCGATAGGCAGAGTTTCTACCTTTAATTGGTAGAAGAATGTCACGAGAAGTACTTCGCTGAAGTCAGTGTACACTGTTAAAATTTTTTCCTAGGTTGAACCAACTTTTGGTGCTGCAGTAGCTGCAACAGCTGCAACCATAAGATAGTGAAATTTCGTTCCAACATTTGGAGCTTAGCAAAAACCTTAGCTCCAAATATTGGGACGATATTTCACCATTTGATGGTTGCAGCTGATAAGTTAGTTCAAAGTAGGTCAAAATTTTTAACTGTGTAATTTACAAACCGCAAGAGTAAAAGTGTCGACACGACGAAATCTGAGATATTTAATCTTTTTCAGGCATGTGTTCCTCAAAAAAATACTGACCCTATATTGGCCTCAATTGACGATAAAATTATTTTCTAGACATATTTAGCTCGTAAATGATTCAAGCACATTATTGGTATTTTACTGTATGAATGAATAATAGCGGTTTTAAATTAAAACACAGAAGTGGTCCGAATACCGGCCACCCAGAGTTGTCCAAATACGGGATAGCCGCTATATTTACCTCTCTAGGTTTGCTTCGTAAAATAAATTAATTTATGGGATCACGGATACTGCATGGCTTTATTGCATCATTTGAGTGCTACAGTGTGGCTATGGTTACAATGTTGGTCAAAATCGTCCGTAATAAATGAGGAGTGAAAGAAGATAAATGACGAGAAAAATCTAAGAAAATGCAGGTGAAAGGGGTAGAAATTGGATTTTAAAAAAAGTAAAAAGGAAGATGTTAGACAAGGAGGATGATGCAATTTGTATCTTCTGCGAGGGTGCTTTCTGTGCGGACAAGAAGGAAGAACTCTATGTTCTATGCTTAGAATGCGGTATGTGGGCCCATACTCACTGCACTGACGCAGAGAATGACTACTATGTTTGTGATTTTTGTGTTCATCAAAATCATCCGCAATAAATAAGAAGAGAAAGAAAAAAATGACGGAGGAAAATCTAAGAAAATACAGGCGAAATGGACAAACATTAGATTTTAAAAAGGTAAAAAAGGAAGATATTCGACAGAGGAGGATGATGCAATTTATGTCTTCTGCGAGGGTGCTTTCTGTGCGGACAAGAAGGAAGAACTCTGGGTTCTATGCTTAGAATGCGGTATGTAGTCCCAAAGTCACTGCGCTAACGCAGAGAGTGATTACTACACTGGTGGAAATTGAATTATGAAAACACGGTTTTTTAATCAAAACATTTATAATATTAACTAAAAATGAATGAATTTTCATACATTATACATGCTATGTACAACAAATAATTTAGAAAAATAAAATTTCATACAAATTAATAAACTAAAACATATTAAAAATTAGATTTTAGTAACACAAAAATATGGAAATTGATTTATGAAATGTCACATTTAATTGAAATTAATAATTAGTAAAGCCGCCTTTATTCATTAGAGTTTCTTTTATTCTAGATGGTATTGATAAAACAAGATTTTGGATGTATTTCTGATCAATTAGTTTCCAGTTTTGACAGATTGAACCTTTCAAATCTACAAGTGATGTGTACTGCATCCCATTTGAATAAACCATTCGAACAAGCTGTCCCCAAACGTTTTCGATGGGGTTAAGATCAGGACTAATAGGTGGATGATCTAAAACAACAATATTCTGTTTGTCAAACCAATCTTTCATTGTATTTGAAATGTGAATACTTGCATTATCTTGCATGAAGATATAATCCAAACCATAATATTGCCATGCAAATGGAAGAAGTGAATTTTCTAAAACTAAACTATAATCAAAAGAGTTCTGGCGACCGTTTAAGAATACAATTTCACTTTTGTCATCATAAGCAATCGCTGCCCAAATCATCAAACTTCCGCAACCAAAATTTTTGCTGAATGTCGATTTCGGTTCTTTTCGGAGATCTCTCCAATAATACCTCAAACCATCTGGGCCATCCAAATTAAATCTTTTTTCGTCAGAGAAAATGATTTTCTTCCAATTGTCACCCATTGCCATGTACTTCTCGCAATACTGCAAACGCATCTGCTTGTGACGCAGAAGTAACTTTGGACACGGCTTCATTTTCGACCATTTCAAGCTCCGTGAAGAATGTAAAATTTGCCTAACTCTTCTAGAAGTAACAGGCAGGGATAGATCTGCACAAATCTGCTTTGAACTATGACCAGCTTTCGATGCAAGTTGAAGAATCCCCCTTTTCTGTCTCTTGCTTAAACGTGGATTACCTTTTTTGTTAAAATTTTTGCCATAATTTGCTGGATCTTTTCTATAGTTATCATCAACAGATCTTTTAATTAATTTACTAATTTCCGGGACAGACTTTCCACATTCTAAATACCTCTTTCTTCCTCAGACAAAATCTTTCGTTTACCCATCGCGAAAATTGTAAATGAAACGTACTGCTTTCACTGTACAACGCTTTTTATGTCTACTTTGAAGGTCACGTTACCTTGTTTTATGCAAATTTTTGTCACATTGCTACGGAATAACCAATGAAATGTGATATTTTATAAATCAATTTCCATGTTCGCATATTACGAAAATTTAATTTTTGACTTTTAGTTTATTTTTAATATTATGTGTGAAAATTTATTTTTGTAACAGATTTTGTCATACGTACTATGTATATCCCATGAAATTTGATTAATTTTTAATGAATATTATAGAAGTTTTTGTCAAAAAACAGTGTTTTCATAAATCAATTTCCACCAGTGTATGTTTGGGATTGTTGTAGATAAAATAATCGACATATCAAGAAGCAAGCATTTTTCTATTTAACACTTTATAAAACAAAACTTTGACCAGAATGGAAGAAGATTGTCAGAGATAGTCTTTAAGAGTTTTATAAATTTGACAAAAATGCTTATTTATTAAATGTTCCAAGTTCTTACTGTATATATTAAGTGTTATCAATCAACAAAATTTATTAAAACAATATTATTCTCTCTTAATTAGCGAAATTAGGCCTATTTGTACGATTCCTTCTGAAAAAAGACAGAGGTAGCCGGTATTTAGACCCCATTTTCAAAACTCAAAATTGCAGGCTTTCGGAATTTTTCTTTTTATAAACAGAAAACGCCTTTTAAAGTGAATTTTCTCTTCTAAGAGGATGTTAAACATATCAAACATATTTTCCCTCAACTAATTTTTTAAATTATAGGATCTAGATTGAAAATAACAGTTGTAGTTGGTATTTGGACCTTTTCCTCTACTAATTTTAGTCCATTATTACTGTCTCATATAATATTATAACACTATCCATAATGCAAAGTATGATGTTAACAATATAATAAACCCATCGTTTAAAGCTAATCGTAGGTAAATGTATTACTAGGATATGAATAATACTGATTGATTGTTTAAATTGCTCAATTTGTAATTTAATACAGAGAGGTGGCAGCTGTTAATGTTGCAATTAGAGACTACAATAACGTAATATATGCATGTGTGTTAGGCTTACAATTTAATCTATACTATAAAGCAAAAACATGTCCTTAGGTAATGTTCTTGTCATATTGACGATGACAACACCTGATCATAAACTTCGCTTTTACGGCAATTTTTTTAACTTCTAAATATTGCACAATTTTTACACTGTTGAATAGGAAAGAAAATGTTCTTTCAAATGTAATTTTTTTGAAAAGTGTATCTCAATTTAGTATCTTAATTTAGTATGGTTTTTAAAATAACTTTCCAGCATTATTTTTTTAAAACCCTATCTTGATAGCGTGCAGCCCCAATACAAAATATTAGTCCGAGTGCTCTTAAAACAATATAAATAGTTCGTCATTTGTGTAATATTCCATAACGAAAATAAAACCTCATCAATAAATAAACAAAATCATACAAATAAAACACAAATTTAACCGACACGTAATCAAACACTTCAACCAATGAAATTATCAGAATCAAAAAGATTTCAGAAATATTTGGCGATTTATTCGGCTATTAACACTTGTCCATGCTAATACGAAAGTATCGCTTTTAATGAGTTTCAAAACTTTATTTGAATTAAATAATTGATATTTTTTATACAAAAATGCTTTTTGATGTTGTTAGTGAACAATCTAAAAATATATGTTAAATGCAAAAAATGCAGTAATTTTTCCAATAAAAAACAAGAGCGAAAAATCATGCGTCATAGATTATGAAACATTCCAACACGTCCAGAATACTTTAACAAAACTTCACTGTTTAATAAAGTGAAAAATGTTGTCTAAGTATACAGTTTGGAAAAAGCATAGCACATTTGAAAACCCAATTTCAGGAATTACCATCAATAGTCTGAAAAATATCTGAATTCTTTTGTGCAGTCCTGTTTATGATCTATAGATTTGTATACATACTACATAGTAGGCTAAATTTCAGTTAAGTTAGGAAACACATAACCAAGTTGACAATATCCCTTCAGCAATTTCCGTTTATAAACTGAAGCGCACTCGAGATCTTTTGTGCTACCCTGTACATCATCTATAGAATTTATACACACCAAGTAATAGATAAAAAATTAGGTTAATTTAAAAACTTACCAAAACTTTCAGCACATTTGCGCACTTTCAGCATATATTGTCCTTAGACAGCATTCTAACCGAATTATTGTGATTCCCTGTAAATGAACGATGAATGCTATGCCTACCATATTTTATATATAATGAACCTCTTGTAGTACACCTCAGTGATATATATCAATTTAAATATGTTTGAAAGTGCAGCATCATTAAAATTCGCCGCAAAGGATTTTTCCCCATAAGTCCTATTGTAACGGAATTCTTTTGAGTGTCACTGTAAATGAATTATAAAAGATACATCTTTCATTTTCAATACCACTCAGGCTATGGTAAACCTCATTAATCTATATCATTTGCATGGCAATCCCAGTATATTTACGCAAGTTTGAGCATGGACACATTGACACAATTTAACCACTAATTTATAAGGAGATTACCACCCTATTTTTCTCTCTATAAAAAAAGTTTGTCGTAGAGTGCTCTACGACCCTTTTAAGGTGGTTCTCAAATTCCCTAATCAACAACGCGAAACTTTCAGACAAATTTTCTGACTCTTTTTAAACGTAAAGCATAAAATTAGCAGACCTGACTATTGAAGCGATTTGGAATCGAATAGTGTTTTCCATTTTTGGTAAAGTAAATACTTATCGAGTTACAAGTGATTATTTTCATGTGATGGCCAGTTTTTTCCCTTTCGCGCACTGCCACGTCAGGAATTCAGTTCAAAACGCCCACTTTGACAGTATTTTCTGAATGATCTTCTTTCTGCCTTTACCTAAAAATGGAAAACGCCATTCGATTACATAGTTTCTGAATAAGAACACCTGCCAATTTAATACATTTCTGAACAAAAATGAATTCAGAAATACGTCAGAAAATAGCTCTTTTGGATTTGAGAACAGTCTTAAGTTTTGCAAATAGATTTTGGATCACCTTGGATTTTTCTTTTGTACGAGAAAAAATTAACAGGTTAATATTATTTTCCAAAAGAAATGTATGTGCAAACTTTACAAAAAAATGAATTAAGCTTATGGTTAATAACTGCATTATAACCTAATTTATAACAAATTACACTGAAGTTAATTACCTTTATACTTGTATCTCTACCTAAATAAAAAACATTAGCCGGTTTTCTTTAAATCATGTTATTGTAGGTATAGTTATGAGAAAGGTGGCTTGCGTGCGGTGGGATATAAAAATATTTTTGGAACAAATTTTAGAAACCATAATTAATGTGATCATGTTAATTACGGTAAGTTTAAAGTGACATTGTTAAAGAAATATTGTTTGCTCTTTAAATAAACATTTAACGCAGTTTATCAACAAATTGCATTCATAAATAAGTTAGAAAAGTTCTTTTATCTAATCTTCTATTGAAGAAATATTATTTTTAAAAATGTTTTTCATATAATTAGTGCTTTACTTCATTGCGTGTGGTTTATTCGTAGCGGTACGTTTTTGAAAAATGAAAGCATTAATCAAACGCCCCTATATTTGGTCAAAGATGCATACACAGACAAAGGTAAATTTTAAGGTTTCGACCATTTAAATATCGTTTTACTAATTGTGCAGGTTCCATAATTGGCTTAATGAGTTAGGTCGAACCTGGTTAAGATGCATTTCAAGGGACTGGACAAAAGTGGTGTTTTAAACGGAATCGCGTATTAAATGTGATTTGTATAATGTTCCAAAAACGGAGCTTTTTTACAGATCTAATCATCTAAACTAACTTTAGAGCTTTCGCTTTATATGGCTACGGTCAAAAATAGTGTATTTTACGCGTATTTATATTAAATTTAACTGTATTAATTCGAGTTTATTTTTATTGTGTTTTTCTAGGATTGACTAAAAAATAACCTAGAAAATAAGGATTCAAATATAACTATATTGTCGACAATATGTACGTTACAACCAAAAATAGAATAACAAAAATAATTTTCCAGCAAACCTATTTTTTATAACATACAAACCAAAAATATTAAATTCTTTGCAGAACACACAACCCAGTTATTAAAATCATATTTATTATTTGTGATAATGAGCCACACCTCCCTTTTGATTTTATGGCTATTCTCAATATTAACAGAAAATTTGCTAAAACTGGACAACACAATAAGTGACGACTTCACTACATAAAACTCGCGGTGCAAATAACTCAAATGAATAAAACAGGAAGGCGGTGATCAGAAGAAAATAACGTAGAAATAAAATTGAAAACGGAAGAACGTTTCCCTGTCTCTTGAAATACGTTTAACACAGTATTAGGGAGACTTTATTTACTACAGTGTGCAACAGGAAAAAACAAAAATTGACAACATACACCACGCAAATAAGAAAGAACCAGTGGACCCGTGTGAAGATTTCGCACTGCCGTTTAATATTTTTTTAATGCTATATATATATATATATATATATATATATATATATATATATATCGTATTTTCTATTAACAGCATTAGAGGATGTCATCATCTGTTTCGGAAAAAACACATGGGACAAAGAAAAATAAATTTCGCATTTAAATTTAAATTTTGTTTTTTAATCATATATATAAAATATATTTATGATATAACCCGTGAACCGTTATGGTGAAACCCGTGCAACAACAATCTCCCATTTTATCTTTATTTTACAATTCTTTTTTTTTAATAATCATTGCTGATCATGATATAATGCGTTTTTTTTTGTTTTGTGGCAACATTGATTTGAGAAAACCTTTCATTTTATCTGTGAAAACAATGCCGATTTAATTTTTAATTAACTGCAATTTTTGATCAAAAGACACGTTTTAAAGAAATGTGAGTGTACTATGTCAGAAATTGATTCCAAAACCCTTTCATACGGTATATCATTTATCGTTCTGCTGACAACAGAAATAATATGTAGGAAAAATAACAAGAAGCGACAAAAATACGTCTATCATTCTCTGTTTCAGGTAAAAACATACACGAAGCCTGAGACATAGAATATTAGGCCGCAGCAACAAACAGCAAAAACGAGTCCCAGTGTTGCTAATTTAGTAACATTTTTGTTATTAAAATATCTTTCACTATTTCCGATTCTACTATTCATCTTAATTAATCTGTCATTCAATAAAGCGAATATTACTATTCGAAATACCGGTATATAATCTGAATAAAAATATCTCACTAAATTGGCAAAACTGAAGAATAGAGGAGAATTTCGCATCTTGATCTATGAATTCGCGTATTAAACGAGATTTTTTGCCTCAAGAGACCGAAAATTTATCACGTATTAAGCGGGAACGCGTAATAACCGTGATATTTTTGCATTAATCTTATGGACGATGTTCAAAGAACTGGGAAAATCCGCGTATTAAACGGGTTCGCGTATTAACCGTGAGCATCTTAAGAGGGTCCTACTGTATTTTTATTAGATGTATAACTATGATTCTGTCCTCGATGAAGATCATTTCAAAATGCGATCTGAATTGGCTGCTACATTAAAAATGCTGTAAAATGCTTATTTTTTTTTACCTTGCCATGCAGTTAGCAACGTCTACATGCAATGGCCACGTTAAATTAAAAAAAAAAAAAAAAGAAAAAATATCTCTCATAAACTGTAAAACAAAAAATAAGTAAATAAAAATAAAATAAATAAATAAATAAAAACTGATTGATTGCCCGAACAATATCTGTATTTTTACGGATTTTTTTTTCTCTGATGAAATAATTTCATGAATGTGTCAGAAATTAGCGAATACGGAAATAAGAATATCTTTGACAGATAATAATTCTAAAAATCTATTTAATTTGTCGTTTTCGCTAACGCATTGGAATTTTTTTATATATATTTTTACACTCTAAACAGATTTTCCGTATTTTGCCAGTAAAATTTCTGTATTTTTACAGATTATTTTTTCTTTTTTGCAGTGGATAAATAAAATAAATACTATAGCTTTATCTAAAGTGAATATTTAGCATTATCAGTCAAAGATATTCTCAAATCCATACTTTGACATATTCACAAAATTACCTTAAAAAAAAAAAAAGATTTTCGTAACAATATGGAAATTGTACTGCCTATCAACGGAATTTATTTTTACAATGCATGGAAAAGTCTAAAAAAACCATATTTGAACTGCTGTTTCAAACACAAAAACAAAACTATTTTCTCTATAGAATTCGTATGGAAGATGAATGGTGTATCCAGATGTGCATCCAGATCATGGGTGCATCCAGATAAATGAGGTCCATCAGTGCTGAAACAGAAATTCATGGAAATAATAAGTATATATAGCTGTATCTGGTGGGACAAAAAACAGCATAGTCTATTATGAACTGCGTCAACTGCGTAGGACGATCAATGGTGAATGTTAGAAGCAACAAATAATCAATTTGAACAAATAATTGAAAAAAAGGTCAAGAATAAGGCCTAAAGATAGGACACATTTCTTTTCCAACATGACAATGCTCGCCCACTTGCTGCAGGGTGATTGAATTAAACGCTAGTAACACTTTCATGGGATGCGTTGCCCTCATCGCTGTATTCATCAGATGTTGTTTCTTTAGATTATTATTTGTTTCACATCAGGTTGACCCTTTTTGAAAAGAAATTCAGTTCTTATGCAGAAGTCATAAATTGACTTAAAACAACCAGACTTGTTGTGAAATCGTCGCTGCTGTCTGATGGATGGGCGAATAGCAGTATGATTTTAATAAACGTGCAATTTTATATATTTTTATGTATTTTAGTATATTTTTGATATTAGTACGTATTTTAGTATATTTTCGATATTAGTATGTATTTTAGCATATTTTCGATATTAGTATGTATGTTAGTGATATCTAATATCATATTATTTCTCTATAAGAAACAACATAGAAGAAATTTATAAATTATTTATACTCTGAGCACAATTATTTTTAAATCATTGTAATTTTTTTTTTCAATTACGAAAAGGGATTTTGTTATGATACACAATGTTGACCGATTTTCTAAAAAGTTTCTGAATCAATGCATATATAATATTAGATTTCAAAACTTACTGCACGGTAGTTTTCTTCGAGTTTACGCTGACCCTGAAGTATTGTCATTTATTGACATTCGACATTGCATCTCTCATTACATCTCGTCGAATTTCATCCTCATATTTATTTGAAAGTAAAAACTTTCATAATAAATCAGATAATATTTATATGCATAGTAAATTTAAAAATAATTCTTTGAATTTCTTATCTGATTCTACATGACAGATTTTCAGGGATATTCTTCTTACAAGTGGAACTAACGTATGAATAAAAAAAAATATATCTCCCGACAAATTTCGTTTCTATCCATCAGGTTTAAGAAGAAAACATTAATAATCAAATCTTTAAAAAAATAACTATGGGTAACACTGTTTACTTTAAAATTGTATTAGAAGCATCAGATTTGTTAAGAACTTACTCTAGTCACACGACAACATTCTCAAGCTAGTATAAAACTAATGAAGGAGTTTTTTTTTTTAAATACATTTTTTAATTTATCGTTTGTATGTCATTACAAATTGGTTGGTTGGTTCCGAAATTGAAACTACAATGAATAAAACTCCAATCAAAATCGAAGAGTACAAAACTATCAGATTAGCCAACGACTTCAGATATCCTACATAAAAATAATAACTTAATATTGAGATGTAAACAAGAAATTAGTAGAGAACGTGACCATTGGTTTAACAATAGCATGGAACAAGGAACCTAAATCGGAAAAATCAAAAATCGGTGGAAATGGTCATCAGAAACTCGTTTGTGTAAAGAGATAGGGGTTTTCCTTCCAGTAGTTATTCCTAGTTCCATGAACAATAGCTTGCAAATGTTGTCGCTTTTTATTGCCACTTCGTCGTCCGTTTCACTTTCTACCGTCTAGGCGAGGGAGAAAGGTATACAAAAATGCGTCAAACCTGCATGAAATATGTTGCTCTGGTTATAAAAAGTAAATAAGACAGAGTTGTTGCAAGCGCTAACAGACATTAGATGAATGGTTTGCGTTTCGGTTTTAGCATTTATGAGTTGTAATTTTCCAACTGGGCGAAAAATATCAGGACCAACATTTGAACCTAGCTGAAGCTGCCAATGCTCTGTCAACTGAGCTATCCCGGACGAATATGGAGGTCCTAATTCACCCAGCTAACGTTATTGATCATAGAATCGCGTCTGATATCTGAATCAGCTCAACCGAATAAATAGCAGGTATTGGAACTCCAGTAAACTCTGTATACGTAATTACACTAGATTATTTTTTACACAATTATTCTAATTGGTAAAATAACACTGTTATACTGACTAACGTTATTGGACAAGTTTCAAGTTTTGGGGAATTAATCAAATGTAATTACGCATCCAGCGTTTACTGGAGTTCCATTACTTACGCTTTATTGTGTTGAGCTGCGTCAGATATCAGACACGATGCTATGCACCCAGAAAAAGGAATTGATTAAAACAACAAAACATGTTTTGTTGAGTATATTTTGGTTGTTCAAACAAAATTTTTAGTTGAAGTAAAAAGTTGGTTTTGTTGCGTTGAGAAAAAAAATATTGTTAACACTCTTACAAAATTTTAACAAAATTTCATCAATTTTACTTGAATTAACAAAATCTGTTTTTTTAAATTTACCATAATTTTGTAATTTTTAATTCCAGAAAACTTTTGTTGCTTTTACAAAATATAAATTGTTGTGTAGTAGCCATAACTCTCTCACGTAACTTGGTTTATTTGACTTATATAGCTGTATAATTAAAGGATTAACTTAATTTTTGGATAATTAAAACTTTTTTAATTGGGACGGACCAAGGTAGTTTTAAAAATCCCCCTATCCCACATTTATTACTTTCTTCTATCTTTACAAGAGGAAAGTATTGGAGTCATGAAAAGTTTCAACTTCTGGTTTTCGAAAGATTTTATAAGGTCCTGCACACGATTTGACTGTTTTTAGAAAATGACTGTCTATGTCTGTCTGTATTTGACAAAAATTTTGAGGGCGCTCTATTTCAAGAACTAATGCACGGAATTTAATAAAACTTTATATTCAGTTACTTCCTGATATAAATTGGTGCTGATTACTTTTTGGCGTAAATCGCGCAGCAGGTGGCGCTGCTATGTTGCAATTTTCGCGATTTCAGCGATAGATTCGCGATTTCTCAAGAACTAATGCACTGATTTACATCAAAATACAGATTGAGTTAGACCTTGACATAAATAGAAGCTGATTACATTTTGGTGTAAATAGCCCGACAGGTGGCGCAAGCTATGTTATTTTTTCCCTTTGATTTTCACTATAACTAAATCTCAAGAACTAATGCACGGATTAATTTTTAAATCTATTTCAGCAGTGATTTACGCCTCTAATTCTTAAATAATAACCAGTGAATTTTTATCCTGCTTGTTTTGAGGCGTAAACCGACAGAGTGAAAAATGTCCCAAGCCGGGAATCGTACCCGGGTAGTCAGAATAGCGCTCTGAGGCCCCAGCATACGGCAACACAGTTAATTTTTAATTAATTTTCTGCAGTGAATTATGCCAGTAATCCTTGAATCTCCCTTGAAACCAGGGAATTTTTATCCTGCTTTTTACAGGCGTAATTCACTGCTGAAAATGAATTAAAAATTAACTATATGTTGCCGTATGCTGGGCTTTGTATTTTCGTCTCATGTTTGCCGCAGAAATTTGCATGCTCATGCAGGGCCTGTTTACCGAATAGTCCCGGGACGCCCGTGATTACCCAAAGAGATACAAAGGTGCCCTCAAATTTACTTTTCAGAATAACTTTTTACCAAAAAAAAAAAAAATCAATCAGGGTAAAATATGCATTTTTTCCTTACGAAATTTTTACCTAAGAAGCTCGTTCTTTCTAAATTGTTGTTTACTCGAAATTTTGATGGTAAAATTTCAAATTGTTGCAGCATACCAAAATTGATTTAGTAAATAACAAAGCAATTGGTAGAGGGGGGGGCCCAGAGTAACGTCCGGCTTTCCTTACTTTTACGTCTTAAGCGGGCCCTGTGCTCATGATGACATTTTCATCATGTGCTGCGGTTGCAGCCGGTCCGACATATATAAGAGTGAGAAATTTCGAGTTTGGATATCGTTCCTTTTGGCTCAGTGGTTAGAGTCACAGATCGTTATTCAGAGGACCCGGTTTCGATTCCCAGCTAGGGACATTGTTCAATCTGTAGGTTTACGCTTGAAAAAAAGCAGGATAAAAATTCGCTTGTTATTATTCAAGGATTACAGGCGTAATTCACTGCTGAAACTGAATTAAAAAATAGTTAAGTTTCGATTGGTTCTAATACAAAAAAATAATTTAAAGTAAATATTATAATTGTTTATGTAACAAAAATCTTTTGTTGTTATAACAAAGAAAATTCTTAAAATTACACAAAACAATTGTTCTTTAAACAAAAGTTTTTGTTGCCGAAACTGAAAAGAACTCTTAAAGCACCAGATAATTATATTTATTTGGAGAAAACTTTCAACAAAAGAATTTTGTTAATTCAAATAAAATTGACACATTTTTACTTGAATTAACAGAACATTTTTTTGCTGGCGATACAAATTTTTTTGTTGGAATTGCAAATAAAATCAACAATATTTTTCTTGTTGATTCAAACAAATTTTCTATTGACCCATACTTAAACGGAAAATATAGTTGGGCCAACCAAATTTTGGTTGATTCAACAAAACTTTTCTCTGGGTGTGATCAATAAGGTTAGTTGGGTGAATTAGGTCCTCCAGATTCGTACGGGATAGCCCAGTTGGCAGAGTATTGGGAGCTTCACCAACAGGTCCCTGTTTTGAATCCTGTCCCGGACAGCTTTCGCCCAGTTGGAAAATTGCAACTCATATGATTTATTAATTAATTAGAATAATTGTGTTAAAATGAATCTAGTGTGACTTTAGCATTTATGTTGGTATCACATCAATGGTATCAATATTAATTAAGGTAACAGAGAAGGTTAAGTTAGGCCTCTGAGAATACGCTGAATAGAACTGGAATTACGCTTGTACTAACTTGATCAAGAGATAGATGTATTTATTAAATGAGTAAGAAAACTGACGATCCAGATAGATTTTTATTGGTTAAACTTTATTACTCAGTCGCCAATGTGAATTTACTGTGTATTGCCTCAAAACCTAAAAAGCAATTCCAAGTTTCATTTGAAATCTTATTACAGATAAATGACGCTTTGAAGATACATATACCGGTGGCGGCAAATGATAGCTTAATTCAAAAGTCTCACAAACTCTGGGAAGAAAATATTATTTATTTGAATGGTAGTCAAGAAATGATCTAAAACCATTTTCAATCTAAGGTTCTATCTAAATAGTTCCGTACATAACAAGTATTTTTTTAAATATCATTATCACACTTAAATTCAAAACTAGTATATTATCAAAACCGTAGATCAGGAATATTGCTTTCAGAGTAATAGAATAATGATAAACTGTGTTTATTAATAATAGTTTATGAAACGTGCTTGAAAGCTTATTATTTCAATGTATAATATTAATTCATATTAATATTATCTTCAGTGGGCGAAGTCATAATCAATAAAATAAAAGAGAATAAAGCCTATACACTCCAAGAGATTAAGTTAGTAAAGCTTTTGTAATTAGCTTAACTACTTTATAATTCTACAAAGCAGTGATGCAGATATTTGATTAAGCTAAATGTTGAGAAAATGATGCTGCTTCTTAATAACTTAATAGCTTCTCGAATAAAAATAAATGACGAAGGGCAAATAAACATATCGTAGCTTCACTTTGATAATTGATTAAATGAAGCCTTATTCCTATTCGATTTTCCTTTCACGATAGAAAATGCTAATTAAAACTAAATATGCATTTCTATTAATTAATGTATAATACTGAAAATAAATAAATAAAATAAAAAGTAGTACAAATTTAAAAAGATGAGCTTAACCTCTCTCATCTAAAAAATATTCTAAAAAAACTCAACTAAATTTCGCACACATTTTTTTTTTTAAATATGCAGTTTTGATTTCTGGAGGAAAAAAAAGCGTTAACTTTTTGATCATTAAGGTCGAAATAGGCGCTATAAGTAATTTACATATTAGATATGTATATGCATCTCTGTTGCATTTGAATACTGCCGAAATTACCTAATAGTTATTGGCAATAGAGGCTGAATATACAAGGCTCGCAGCATATAGAAAAAAACATATTGTATCCCTACTCCGTAAATCTTCAGGATAAATTTGTTTAACATGTGCAATAGAAATATACCACGACAATAATTATTTCAATTTAGTGGTAGGAACTATAAAATGTTTTCAATACGGTGCGAGGCCTGCATGCGCTACAACTGCATTGAAATAACAAGTAGAAATGGTATTAACTAAACAATGCAAGACAAGAAAATAATTAACTTGCAATGAATTAATGCAACCACGTGCAAAACTATATTATCGTGTTGTCTATAGTCGAGCTCAAAAATTGTATACAATACACGTCGTATTCGCTAGCAAAAAGCAATTTATTTGCTTGGAAACATGAAGAATATTGTGAAATTTTGTCTTTTAAGATAGTTAAGCATTATTTTCATAACAGTTTATCAATTTACAACCAAAAGTCACAGGATAGTTAAAGGGGGGAAATCGAGCAAATCAAGATATCGGGAAAGACCTGCTAATCACTTCTTCCGAAAAGATTTGCTGCATTAGGTTTTCTACAAGTAAAGTGATGTGTGAAGTGTCACGACTTGCATACAGATTGCAGTATCAAGGCAATTACATGGTTAAAATAATGAAACTACAAAGCTTCTGAGCATGTCTGCATATGTAAAGCCATTAAGAGCCAAACATACCCACAAGGTCGAACATACCACACATACTGAGCCAATGACAGCGTTCTTTTCAAAATTTTCGTTTGCATTTCAATATTTTTAAATTTTTTTTTTCACGGTATATGTGAGATCAATGTCTAACCGAAAATTTTCGTAGTTTTTCGATTTTTGTTGCAGATTTTTTTTTCTGAGGAAACTTTTAGTTTCGTTGTCTTCGCGAGACTAATGTGGGCTCTTAACACAACAAATTTACTAATCCTGAGTTTTCTGAAAAGAAGTAAGTGTCAATAATCAAAAATGGTAAAAAGCCGCTCCAAATCATTACCTTTAAATTAAGCAACAGAATTTACTGATAAATGTGGGAATTTGTTTCATTTCGAATATGGCAGTGATACGTATTTACAATGTCATTCAGTTAGAAACGAGCCTCATAACTCCACACAATCTTCCATTATTTGATTTCCCCACCCCTACCATCATCCGACCACTAAACATTAAAAAAAAAAATTTTTCTGCGCATCCTTTTAAACAAGAAGCAATTCGTAACTGTGGGATGTCTTAAAAAAAAAAATTCAACAGAAATCTTCACACAGCTGAACATGGCATCAAAAATCCTATTGCATTACACACGCACTATGACTACCATATGCATTTGCTGTTGCCTATTCCACCACTCCTATTGATTTTTACAAGGTTTTATTTAACTCGCTTTATATGTATGGTTCAAATCTTACAATGTTAATTTCATCCACTCCCAATTAATCTATTAACTTGAAATTTGGCGCACTGTATATATGTTGCATGACAACACAATTAATTTTTTTTGGCCGGTTCCGCACATTAAATCGTCCCAAAACATGTGCCCAAAACTTCCATTTTCCCTATATAAATACCATTGCGATTGTTTAATTTTAATTAAAAATAGATCCTTTGTTGCAACACTCATACATTTTAACCACATTGTTGTACACATCATTTTAAAGTCAGCATTGCACGATGCCCAATGCGTTATGAGATAGGTTAACTTTTAAAAGTATCGCTTCTAACGTACGATTGTTGTAACCATTGTTCCAACTCTCATATGCTTAAAACTATTTATTCATATTTGCTAGCGTCAGTCTCACGAACCTTGGTGACAAGTGCCGAAATATCGCCAAATTTGGCGACCAAAAATAAATCTTCATAAATTAAGCCAACTTGGCTATAGCTGACTAATTTGGCGAAACTTTCATTCAAATTCAGTATTGACGAAAAACGCGAATGAATCTTATATAACCGGATTCTTTGCATTTTAGCTTCGTGTTTTCGAGTAAAATTAGCTAAAATTTTAAAACCAGGAAATAGAGAAGCTATCTTTTCCTTTCAGTATAGGTAGGACTTTTTAAGCTCAAGCCGAAATATTTTCCATTTACGCATCATTTTTTTTTCTACGAATATGTTAACAAGCTTTTCAGATTTTTTGTTAATTTTCTCGCGTAAAAGTTTATCAACATTTTTCAGTAGCAACAAATGATTCTATATTATTAAAAACAAAAATTTTTAAAATAAATGTATAAAAATGTTAAAACAACAACAACAAAAATTAATGTTTTATTAAATTTATAGTGCATTAAAAAGCAAACAACAAATTTTTTCTCAGCCAGAATAAGAAAAGTATTTTTGGATATGACATATGACTAAAAATAAAAGCTTGGGACACTCAGAAAACATTGATCATCATGATGAATACAAATCAATGAAAGTTAGAACCAACCAGTTTAATGTTCGGTTCGCATCAGCCTGGCCGAACAAATTTGTTACCAACAAGGAAGGTCTCCTTAAAGCGCATACTCAGAAAATTTTGAAAAAAATGCTAATGAAGCTACTCATGTACGTTATAAAGGAACAGTAAAATTTAGTTACGGAATCCCAGTAGAAAATCTGCAAAAAAATAAAATACTTTCGAGTATTTGGCGCAAAATGACGCGATTTGGCGAGCAACATTTTTCCAGCGCCAAATCCAAATGATTTTAATGCATTTTGAAATTGCTTGTAAAATGATTATTTGAATGAATTTAAAATTAAACGATGAAATAGCTTGTTACTTTTTGTAGAATATATGTTACGGTGAAACACCGAAATCTGGAGAATGTCGACTTTCACCGTTGAATGTCAACAAACACATAGTGGCTTGGTGTATGTCCGAAATATTTGCTAAATACCCTCTTTTCCGACTTACACCGGTAAATGTCGACATTCACCATGCACTAATGGTGAATGTTGAACATGTCCGAGATTTAAATGTTTTCTCCGTCATTCAGTCGCGATAAATTTTTCGCCTCTCTTTCTGAGAGGAATGACTAAGAACTTAAAACACACAGTACATTCAAAATGAGAAAGGAAAATAATAGAAGTTAAAAACTTACTTAATTATACAGTACGTTCTAAATGAGAAAATAAAATAATAGTAATAAAAAACTTACTAAATTATGTGATTCAAATCTTATTTATTGCAACAACTTAAACTATTATGACACTTTGAATTGCACAAGAGGCCCTTGCTTTTACAACTGCATTTATTTGTGGAACACTTCCTTTTGCAATGACAGAGTGTATAGCCTTGCCCACCGCTTCTCGAATTAGCTGCAGCTGCTTCTCTCAGCGAAATTTCTTTAAAATAAATCTCATCTATGGAAAGTAACTTTTCTTTACAAATTACGAACTGATTACGTGTGTAAAGCTGCTTGAAGGTACCATTTTCATTTGCAAGTTTATTGAAGTCGGAGTCTTCTATTCCAACAACAACCGCTAACACATTTCGGTTATTTGTACGACCACGGTTGACATCAGGGACTTGTATTCGTACAGTATCACCAATTTGAGCAGGAAGAAATTGTTTTTTTGAGGTTCGTAACATTTTTGTTGCTTGTAGTAGAAGATTCTCTTTCGCGGCCGCTCTTTTCATAGAAAGCAACTCGTGTTTTTCAGTCAGAACTCGATGTGAAGACGTGGTAGATTGCAAGTCCTCTTCAATATTTTTCTTTGGAATATGGTTTTCGGTATGACCACCGCTCAAATTTTTTTCAGAAGTATTACCAGTTTCTTCAAGCTGTTCCTCGGTCTCAAAAGTATTGGCAATTTCTTCAAGTTGTTCTTAGGTTTCAAAAGTATTGGCGATTTCTTCAAGTTGTTCTTCGGTTTCGATATTTGCGATTTGTTCGCTAGGCAAAAAAGACGATGCTATGCCTCTTTTCGCTTTAATGTCAAACATGGCTTCCTAAGGACTTTGGCGTATTCCTTCGTGGTATGTAGTGTTCTTGGCAAATTTAACAAAGGGTAAACCTTCTGACCATTTATTTGTATCGTTATCGTTCATCCCTGCAGTTAGCATATTCTGTATATCCTGATTGGCCATTTCAACTGACCCTTGTGTTTGACTGTGACGAGGCTTTCCATGAACTATCTTAACATCTTTCCACATAGCGCATATTTCGGACATGACTTGATTACTGAATTCTCTACCATTATCTGATTGCAATATTGTTGGAGCACCAAATGTTAAAAATATTGGAAGAACGTGATACGCTACTTCTTCCGCCCTCTTAGTTTTCAAAGGTCGTAGCTGGACAAACTTAGTTAAATGATCTTGATGATCCATTATGAACTTAAATTCGCCATCTCTGTTTGACTGCAGATCTATCAGATCAACTTGACATTTTGAGTTTAACTCAGAATTGATCATTGGTTTCACAACAATACCTTCCTCAAACAATTCCTCATTGGTAACATAATACTGTATATTCGTTTCTCCTGGTTTTAATGGTACAATTAACTTCTCTTCATCATTAATTTTTAAAACGTCAAAACGTTTTAATCGTCTGTAATCCAAAGGTGTGTTGCACTTAGTTTTAGCAGAAACCACTTCAGAAAGTATTTTAGAGTACTTTTCTTGAGAAAAATAAAAACAATTGTCTTCTCGTTTACCTGCAATTAATGCATTTAACTTTTCAAGAAAAAGATCACGATTCACTGCAGTATCCATTCTGTATAAATTAGAGTATCGGAAAAAAAAATAAGAAAACGTTGCTCTCACCATCAAACCTTGCATAATACTGACAAAGCTGACTGACTCCACCAGAACAAAGGATTTGGCGGGAAACAGCCAGTCACCTCTTTGTCGGCTCAGGGCCTTCTCGATGATCGCGCGCAGGTCAGTAACACTTCTCTCCGGGCCTGAATGTACGGATCGTGACGTCACACCTTCACGCTAGCTACCGCAAGGGAGAATGAGATTCAAGCTCCTCTCTTTTCAACCTCCACCAGAGCATATCTGTGATTGTCGACATACACCGGCGAGGGTCCGAATGTACAAGAATGTAATGAAATATTCGATCTTTCACCAACGTATTTGGTGTTTGTTGACATTCACCGGTGAAAGTCGACATTCTCCAATTTCGGTCTTTCACGGTAACATATATACAAGCTGCGTGTTGTTGCAGTTATTTAATTTTACCACTGAAAAAATGTTCTAAGTTTTGGACGCCATAAATATCTATTTTGCGTCCAACATTTTCAACTCTCTGTACGTTTGCAGTAAATATTAATTAAAAATATTCTATAAATAAGATTAAATAAATCATTCACATTTTTTTCTCTATTTGTTACCGATTGAATGAAACTTTTCTATTGTTTTATCCTCCATTCTACGATTTTTTCTAATTTAAACGGCTTCACCGGCTGTACAAGTAATTTTAAAACGCATTCGTTATACATTTCCATATCGAAGAAGTTGTTGTTTCCATAGCAACAATACTCTTTTTTTAATTGACAAGGTTCAGAATCGGGCTTATTTTTCAGCTGGAAACATCTTCTTTCAATTTAAATTTTGTTTTAAATTGTAAAATATGATCGTTAAATTTCATTACACATACATATAAATGAGTACACAAAATTGTAATTATAAAAATTTATTTATTATGTATGTTAAACTTAAATAAACAAGTTCAACATTAAAAAGTTTTTCCTTAAAGAGTATTTGTCATAACAGCGTATTTTTTTAAAATTTTCATTCCGTTGCCAACCGGTGATAAATTGCCAAATAAATGAAACTTTCATAATTTTTTACAGACGTTATATCGAGGTTCCGCAGAAATTTTTTTTCATAGACGTACGTATATATCCTCATGAGAAGAACATTCTGTAATTTTTTAAACATTTTCTGAGTATGCGCTTATGGAGACTTTCCTTGCAAGTAACATGTTACGAAAATGTTCGTCACACAAATCCACTAATCATGCAGTTTAATGTTTTCTAAGCACCCCAAGCTTTATTTTTAGTCATATGTCATATCCAGAAAGGGCTTTCTTATTCAGGCTGCGATAAAAACATTTTTTACTTGTGCACTTTAAATTTAATAAAACCTTGTTTTCTTTAAAAAACCTTTTTATAAGTTTAATTGTAACAATGATGCATTCCTTCACATTTTTTTTTTAATTTCAGGTAAAATTTTTGTTATTAAAAATGTATTTTACATAACTCTATAAATGCAACGAAGCCATGCATCTTCGCTTTTATAGTTAGAAGAGTTTTGTTTTTCCAGCGTAGTTCAATATGAATGAAACAAATCTTTAGAAAACCTATTGAAGATATTTTCATATTTGGCATTAAATTTGATAGCAATGATGTATTTAATTTTTTTTTCTTACATCATTAAGAGCAGATTTTAAATTTTCGACACTAAGACACGATATGGATAACACAATACATAAGATGCATTTCTGGATTATTATCTTAATCAACCATTTTTTCCCAGCGGACTTTCCAATTTCTATTATCGCCAATTGACCACCTTGTATAATCTGATTTTCATTTCAAAACGTATAAGTCATAATTTATGTTTATCTACCAATATGTGTATGAGGCCTGCACCAGAACAGTAAGAAATTTTTTATTAACCCATTTCCTTTTGTGATGTACATTTGGGAATCTATTATCTTATAACGTTGGCGGTATCTCCCTTAGGTACCTCAAACATTTTTGATCTTCAATGTGTTTAAAACAATCAATTTTAGATACGGTGGAATCTTGGTTATCCGTCGTTCGATTACCCGTGGTTCGATTAACCTGGTATTCGACTAGTCGACTATTAACAGAAGCTATTTGTGTGAGGATTTTTTTCTTTTGTTTGAAATAAAATAAATCTAGTTTTATGATGCTCTTATTATTTTATATAAAGTTGTATTGTGTTTATAAATGTATATTTTAAGAGTAGCAATAGTATATTTCTTTTATTCTGAGCCTCATAATATATTTCAAACTACATAATATAAGACAATCAATTTTAGATACCATGGAATCTCTATTATCCGTCGTTCGATTACCCGTGGTTCGATTAACCTGATATTCGACTATTCGACTATTAATGGAAGCTGTTTGTGTGAGGATTTTTTTATTTTGCCTGAAATAAAATAAATCTAGTTTTATGATGCTCTTATTATTTTATATAAATGTGTATTTTAAAATAAGCAATAGTAATTTATTTTATTCTGAGCCTCATAATATATTTCAAACTACATAATATTTCTTTATGCTCTGAATCTTATAATATATCCATACTGTAAATATTTTTATTTTAATACCTGGACATTTTTCCATAGAACATTTCTCACACCTTGCATTCATAAATAGATTTAAAAAAATAGATTTATTCAATTATCGATGCTGGATTCTCTTTGGTTTCGTGTTTATCTCAGGGTTGGTGGCTCACGGAAAAATATTCCATCTTGTGCTGCTATTGTAGCCTTGCCAACATGTGAGAAGTGCCAGGCTGGGTATCGTTCCAAGTGGTTTAGTTGGTATAACGCCAGTGCGCTATACTGTTGACACGGGATCGAGTACCGGCTTGGATACTTTTTCACTATGTTGGCTATACGTCTTTAAAGCAATTAAAATTTGAAATTTTATGTAATATTTCTTTTTACTATAAGCCTTATAATTGTCAATTTCCGCTTGTATTCGGTTAAGCGTGGATTTCAATCTTTAGACAAACAAGCCCAGAATTAACCCGGATAATCAATATACCACTGAATAACCTTCAGTAGTTATGTATGAAAGATACTTCAAATGATATTTTTCACAGCGAACAAATAACAAGAAATTTTTTATAAGATTCTTAAACAGAACACTAACCTGAAAAAACTAAAGAAAAATTTTAATATATAAAATGTATCTTAAAAACAACAAGCTTGGTATACATTTATTTACTCATACCGAAGGCATGGTGTTCATGTTCAACTAGGAAGCCCTTCAAATGCCATCTATTGTTCTTATTTCACTGTTCTTATAAAATAATAATTATTATTTTTACTGTTACTGTTGTGTTTTGAACTTTTGAATGGGAACATTTTGAAAATTGAATAAAAACTTGTTTTGTCATTTTTTGTTTTTTGAAATTTGCAGGTACAACTTTTATTTTTTCTCTACAACGTTACGTTTCGAAACAAACAAACAAACAAAAGATGTACATGGAATGGGTTTATAACAAGTCTAGAATTATACCTCCCTCCGCTCCTCCCATGTACCACGTATGCCTAACGTCGAGAGCCTCTACAGTTAACATTTATAACATTCATTTCTTTATTGTTTAGATATAAATATATTTATCTCAATAGTTTTGAAATTTTGTATCAGAAAAATGCGTATGTAATAAAATAATTTTTGATTAATTTTCTTTAATTTTTCCCCTACACATATAGAAAATCAGATCTTTGATTTTTAAAAAGGCATCATTTCTAAGCATGCAGAATCATTTTTCTTCATTTTAAAACATTGCATATATAGAATATACAAGATATATTCATCTCTTAGGTTTACACTCTTATCACTGTAGAGGAATAAAATACGATTGCATATTGATGAATTTATATTTTATTTTATTTTCAAACTTTGCACATTTGTTATATTTATTTTTTAATATGTTCATGATTTTTCTACTTTTACATACGTTTATATCATTAGTTTCGAAATTTTGCATCAGTAAAAATGGACTGAAAAAAAAGTGCAATTACAAAAGAAAAATCCTCTCTATTTTATTCGCAGATGGAGAAAATCAGGTCTTCGACTTATGAAATGGCGCCGTTCCAAGGTCGGTACCTGCATACATCAGTCAAGCCGTCTGAGGATTTGACATTTCCCAGCTGAATATGTAATTGGATCTCAAGGTTCCTTCCGCGTTTACTAAACTACTTTTATTTATATTCCCTAAATATGGATTCGGAAACTTGAGAAATCAAAAGAAAACGATTAATAAATAATAAAAGTAAGTAAAACCGGTATTTTTTTTAGGGTTAGCATCTAGAATTCTCTTTTTACAAACTTAAATTATACCTATGGATGTTTTGTTTATGAAATATTTTTAATGCTTTTATTTTTTAATTCTTTCTATATTTAAAACAATAAGTGCTCGATATACGTTTAAATATATATTTTTACATTAAAATTACCGAATAATGTTTAGTGCTAAAATATCACGCTTTGCTTAGCGAATAACATAGCAAATCATTGTATGTACCCTAATATTAGCAATCGCTGTTCAAATCTTAACTTCTTTTTTGAAGAAAAGGGTCCAGTTAAGGCAGTTCATTATCGACTTTCTTTTATATAAAGCAATTAAAACAATTAGGGCTGTATCATAAAATGAGGGGATCGGGGCAAGAAAGTGCCAAGCCACATTTTTGGTGAAATAAATCTAACACTGTAATCCGTTGCTTAATATTGTAAATTATAATATCCTACATAAAATTTGTTTCTAATGTCACTTGGTGACAGTATATGTCTCAGGTTTAGTTTTTGTCCCAGACGTTTATGCCCTCAATGAAGATAGTTATTTTACAAAAAACATATAGTAACATCATTAAAGTAATGCCATATTGTTACTCAGAATAGCTCAAATGTTACTAAGACATTGCCGGAAAAACTTTATGCTATATATCTTGATTTGAGTATTTGATCAAATTTTCAAATTGAAACATCTCAGAAGTTCAAAAATGTGGCTTAGCACTCTCTTGACCTGACCCCCTCAAATTTGCTAAAAAAAGGCAATTTATCATTAGCGTATAGGTGACACATAGCATATAATGTTGAAACATTGTTTTTACCATTATTATATTAATATCGCTATTCACATTCATAGTTGCCAACCTCCCGATTTTTTTAATACCAGTAAAATCATACAAAAATTTTCGCTTTATTAAATAGCAGAAATTGCACGATTACACAAAACAAATATTTTTTCATAATTATACTGGTATGAAAAAAAATCGGGAGGTTGGCAACTATGCGACATTTCAACTTCTTAAATAAATAAATTAATAAAAGTTAATCCTTTAAGGCAATTCAATATCAATTTCCTTCTTTCTATATAATCTACTCAAAACAATAAAGTCTCGATTCTTAAATGTCTTTAAAGAAATATTTTTACATTAAAATTACTAAATAACACTTAATGTTTTAACATCATGCTTTGCTTAGCGAATAATATCAAATCATCGTTTGTACCCTAACATTAGCACACCGATATCGCTGTTCAAATCTTGACCTCTTCTTCTTTTTTTTTTTTTTTTTTTTTTTTGAAGGTCCAGTTAAGACAATTCATTATCGACTTCCTTCTATATAAACTATCTAAAACATTTTGAGGTCTATCATGAAACGTGCTAAAAAATGCAATTTAACATTAGCGTATAGGTGACGCATAGCATATAATGTTAAGACATTGTTTTTGGTTAGTGAATAACTAAAATAGCAAATCATTGTAAGTTTTTTACCATTATCATATTTATATCGCTATTCACATTTTAACTTCTTAAATAAATAAATAAAAGTTAATCCTTTAAGGCAATTCATTATCAATTTCCTTCTTTCTATATAATCTACTCAAAACAATAAAGTATCGATCTTTAAATGTTTTTAAAGATATATTTTTACATTAAAATTACTAAATAGCATTTAATGTTGTAACATCATGTTTTGCTCAGCGAATAACATAGCAAATCATCGTTTGTACCCTAACATTAGCACACTGATATCACTGTTCAGATCTTTAACTTCTTTTCTGAAAAAAAAAAAAAGGTCCAGTTAAGACAATTCATTATCGACTTCCTTCTATATAATCTGTCCAAAACAATAAGGGTTCTATCAAAGACTGCTTCTCGAAGTGTTGCCGGTGACATCTGATGCTACCAGCAACACAATGGGATATCTGTCATCAGACATCGGATTGAACACAGAAGATACCGAACAATCCACAAAAGCTGGGGAAAGTGAATTGATTCTCTGTCTCCGGAGAAAGCAAATTGTGTTCAAAAGGGAATCTAATGTATTGAGAGACTAACGGAAAAACAAGGTTAAATGACAGATGATGATGCCTTATTTGAACTAATATTGCAAACACCCGATGACATGTGAGAAAATAAAGGAAGCGATTCAATGAGTATGACAGTATATGAAATAAATGTAGGGAAAATATACATTTTTTTTAAAAATTTGAATTAATAAAAAATATTTTCAATAAATGCGAATTACGTAATCCATTATGCAAAGACCTGTAATATTTACTAATGTGAACAGTAAAAGCCTTTTTCTGATTTAATCGCTTGAAATTCACATGCGGCTTATAATTTAAGCTGATATTTTTCTTATTTAATAGGTCACTATTGTCACACAAAAAATGCTTATAATAAGACTGTCTTAATTTAAAATATCTCATCTGAAATAATAGCATCCGCATTGAATCTCCTTCCACGGAGCTGTCGTTTTGGGGAACACAGCTTCAGAAGTAATTAACGCAAAGAAAAAAGCTTATAAAGAAAAATATTTGAAGATATGTTTTGAAATATGGAATGGAAAATGAACAAAACGCTCCATGGAAGAAAATTCAGTACAGATACAAACGCTGCTTTAACCGTAATATTTCATTTCTACGAAATACTTTCATGGTTTCCCTTGAAAAGTGAACTTAATGGTGGGATCATTGCATATCATTTGAGGAAAGATATATTCTGTTTAAAAAAATACGCGGAATTGTTAAATAAAACACACACAAAAAATAATTTACTCATCAAAATTTATTTTGTCGCCTTCAAAGAGTCCAATACAACTACGCCATGCCACATTTGGCACAATCATCCATAGATTTTTCGTACACAGATTAAGGTATGGTCTTCAGCTCCCTTAGAGAATTTTCTTTTATAGCCTCAATTGACAATAAACGCCTTCCTCGAAGTGGTAATTT
Organism: Maratus michaelseni; assembly: GCA_963931845.1. Classification (NCBI taxonomy): domain Eukaryota; kingdom Metazoa; phylum Arthropoda; class Arachnida; order Araneae; family Salticidae; genus Maratus; species Maratus michaelseni. Next base: position 79,637,747 of record OZ007592.1, read on the forward strand.
AAGCTTGGAAAAAGTCACACAGTCGCCATCTCAGGCGAGTACAATGCTTGGTCGATAACATTTGTTGAGTTTTTGACCAAAAACTGTTCCACAATGATAGCTTTGTGCGATAGTGCATTATAGTGGTGCAAAATCTGGAGGAAATTTGAGAGATTTTCAGGATGTTTCGTAAACGAAATTTCGTTTGAAAAACAAAATTCAAGGCAAATTCTTTCTTCAGCTAATTTTTCCATTGTCAAAATTCGCATAACATTCAAAAGTATCACTAAAAAATAAAAAAGTTCTGGTGTCAACACACTAGGTCACAGATGGCGCTCAAAATGCACTCCACATTGCAAGTCAGTACAGTGGTACCAACTTACAGAAAAAAAAGTCGCGATATTTTTAATGTGAGCCTTTTAAATGATAAATTCCGGGTACTTTTCACACAGAATGTATTTTGAAAAAGGGTAAGGCATTTTTACTGTACCTATATTTCATCATTTTTTATGATTTTACTCTCAGTCTCAGTATATATAGAATGCATTTCCTATATACACAGAATTTATGTTGGTTATTTTACTTTATTAAAATTGGATTCGCACGCTTTCTACGTTTGCTTTATTTAAGACTAAAATTAGGATTTATTGTTTGCATTATGTTTATCTCTCGCAGGGAAATGAAATTAAAACAGAAAGCAGAAATTCCATTTAGTCCTGCTGATTAAGAAATATGAATATGAAAATTTGATGAAAGCATGAATTATAGGGAAAATAATTAGAAATGTGAAGTGCGCGAATGAACTAGTTCAAATGAACTTTTCCGCAAAAGGTATGGTTTCAACTGGACTTATTTAAAATCAATTATATTTCTTACGTTTCCCTGTCCCTCTTTCTCCCACTATTTATGATAATAATAGGTTAAAATCTAAACTCTGCTAAATGAAATATTGCTCATTAATTATTAGAGATGTGACGTTCGCGAAAGAGCTACTTCAAACGAACTATTCAGGAAAAGGTATGATTCCAACTGGACTTATTTTAAAAAAACTATCTTTCTTACGTTTTCCTGTCTCTCTTTTCCGACTGTTTATGATAATAACAGATAAAATCTAAATTCTAGTAAAAGAAATATCAAAATCATAGGGCGAAATGCAAATTACGTCATTCATAAAATACTAAATTTTAAATATAATTTAAAATTTAAGACATAATTAGATGCTAAAAAATCCCCCAAGCACTTTCGGCTGGCACAGCAAACATCTTCAGGGATTAAAAAAATCCTTTCGACTGCTGTCTTGCGTATATGAACCTTCTCTTCGGTTTGAGGTGGAAAAGTCCATTATTTCTTGGGTGTTGCTTGAGTTGGTTCCTTTGGATTCCTTGATTGAAAATGTAAACAATCTTAAATCTATGTTAAACAGAAGAAATTTTCATTGTCCATCGTTAACAAACTGATTTGTAAGTTTGGTCATCGACTAAGTATTAACAAAACAAATCGTACAGAAATGAATTACAAAAATTTTAACTATTTTCTTGCATTGTACGAAAAATTGAGATATGCTTTATTGAAGCATGGTATAAATTTGATAGCCTGCCCCCCCCCCCCCCCCCCAAGAAAATTGAAAGATTTAATTTCCATTCAAATGGATCCAATCCCAACAGAGAAAATAGCTAGTGTGTACACTATTCCTTTTACAACCGACGGCAATAATACAATGAAATATATAGGCATGACGAATAGAAAATTTAGTGAAAGAATTAAAGAGCACAAAAGAGATATTAGATTTGATCGTCCGTCTACATCTTTATAACGATTAAATTGTAAGAAGAATATTGTAATAGATTTTAGTCAAGCACAAGTTCATCCATCAGCAAACTACTATACATCCATTATCAGAGAATCTATTGATATTTTATGTAGTGGAAATCAAGTTTGCAACGATACAGTATCATACAATATACTCAATATATGATTTAATATCCTGAATATTAGAAGATAAACGCACAGTTTACCCCCCCCCCCTCCTCTGTTTCTCACAGGTTTTAAATTGTTTACATTTTCAATCCAGGAAATCATAGAAACCAACTCAAGCACCATCCAAGAAATAATGTACTTTACCACCTCAAGATGAAGCGAAGGTTCAGATACGTAAGACAGCAGTAGAAGGGATTTTTTTCTCCCTGAAGATGATTGCGGTGACAGCCGAAAGTGTTTGGAGGATTTTTTAAACATCTTTTAACATCTTATTATATTTTAAATATCGCCTATTAAGTAACATTGAGCTCTATTGAGTTTCATAATAGTATTTTATAAAATAAATCTTGCCTATTAATATTTATTAATGAGTGCGTGAATGAACTAGTTCAACTGAACTATTCCACAAAACATATAGTTTCAACTGGACTTATTTAAAATGAACTATCTTTCTGATGTTTCCCTGTCTCTCTTTCGCTCACTGTTTATGGAACTAATATATTAAAATCTAAACTCTGGTAAAAGAAATATTGCTTATAATTAATGCATATTTTCCCTATAATAATAACTTTCAAATATCGCTATTTCTCCACATCAATATATTATTACTAACGAACCTTCAAACAAAGAATTTCCTTGATGATGCAATTAGTCCATTATTTTCCTTATATTTCTTTAACATAAAGTAAATTACCACAAACTTATGCTCTTCAATTAAGTAAATGATATAATATCATGGGAAGAAACTTCCCGATGCACCGAAAATATTTGTACTTGACGAAGTGTAAAAAAGAATGGAGAAATTAATCAACTTTTTTCTTTTTTGCACCCCATCTTGTTTCATGCATGTCGTTTCAATCATTTTTTTTCTTTTTAATGTATAAAGGAACATAACTTTTTTTTCGAAACTTATTATTTTTCTTCCCACCCAATAAATTTTACGTAATTATACTCCTTTGACGAAAAAACAGTAAGGGAATAAAAGGGAGGTCACGTCCATCAAGTTCTCAACATAAATAAAATGAAACGAGGTAGAACACGTGAAATTTCGACGAAAGAAAATGTTTAAAAAGGAACTGTTATATTGAATTTAAAATAAACATACAAAATTAATCACAATAAAAAATCCATCTTACATTGGTTAGTCTCACTCTTAAAGCAAATATTATTTTAAGCTAAAGTTACAAAAATACTATTTCTATAAAGCTCAATTGTTCAAATTACTGAAAAATTAAACTTTGTTGTCATACATAATCAGTAACATAATCATGATAATCAATTATGATGAAGTTATCAGCTGAGGAATATAGGCTTGGTATTACGGATTGATAAATGAGAAAGAGTGATTTCACTTTGACATAATCATAGATCCTCCCCCCCCCCCCGCCACCATGAAATCTAATTAGGCACAATCTTATTAAAACGTTTCCCGTATTCTGTATAAAAATTCACATTTTCTAGTATAAATGACGTCATTTTCGCTGATAGAAAAAATTTCGTTTTTATGAAATTAGCTTTCTATCTCATTACCAGTGTAGAAACACTTTTGAAAACTTTAAAACGCAACACTATTTTAGTAATGAAAATGTCCGCTTTTTTAACACTTTCCAACCTAGTTGAAAAGTATTTATGACTTCGGTTTGTCTGCCGTCTGTCCGTGCTCTAACTCCCGTAAATATGCTCTGATTGCTCTGCAATTTTTATACGTTATTGTCGTTATCTATAGCATGTTCCCCATTTCAACACAAGTGTGTAGCACTTATAGTTTTTTTACAGGGATACTCAAAAGAATTCTGTTACATTACGGTCAATGGAGAAAAATCATTTGCGGTTTATTTTAATGATGTTACACAATTTCAAGCACATTGTAATTGATATATATCACTAAGGTGCATTACAAGAAGCTTAACATGGAATAGGGTGTGCATAGCACTTATAGTTACTTTACAGGGAGAGTCAAAAGAATTCCGTTACATTCCGTCTATGGAGAAAAATCGTCTGCGGTTTATTTAAATAATGTTTCACTATTTTAAACGCATTGAAATTTATATATATCACTAAGGTGCATTACAATAGGCTTACTACAAAATACTGTGCGTATTGCAGTCATCGTTCAGTTACAGGGACACACAAAAGACTTATCTACTGTCTGTTAACAATAATTCCTGGAAGTGCGTTTTAAGTTGCTGAACGCGATTTTAAATTTAACTCACGTTTTTTCAATTACTTGGTGTGTATAAATTCCGTAGATCATATACAGGGCAGCACAAAAGTTCGCAAACACATTTCCGTTTATTGACAGAAACTCCAGAAGGAGAATTTTAAACTGTGCTACGCGTTTCCTACCTAAACTAAAATTTAGCATCCTATGTAGTATAATATACAAATCTATAGATCATATACGGGGCTGAATAAAAGTATTCGGATATTTTTCCGAATATTGTATATATTGGAAATATATGTCGGGAATTCCTGAAATTGCTTTTTTAAATATGTTATGCGTTTTCCAAATTGTTTACTTAGATGTTATCTTTCAGCTTATTAAACGGTAAGGATTTGTAAAATTATTTTGGAAGCGTTGGAAAGTGTTATATAATCTAAGCTTGACGCATGAATTTTCGTTCTTGTTTTAACATGACGTGAATTTCCCTGGTAGAACCAATCCACATTTCGGCAATTAAGACGCTTTAATCTCGCTATAGTGGGAATGAAAAAGCAATGTAAAATACGTCAATTAGACGCTATCGTAATAAAATATGGTTGCTTTTTGAGTGAAAATTAAAGTTTCCTATCGAATGCTTCCTTGACTGACTGCTTCTTCGAACGTCAAATGCGACAAAAGTCGAATGATACTACTGACGTCACTTTCCCCAGTGAAAATATTAGTTTATTTGAAGTTTTAATCTATAAATCTACTATGAATATATTATTTCAGAGTTGATGGAAGGAAAAAAATTCTGAGCAAGTTGTTAATTTTACAAAATTGAAGTAAAATATTACCGTTTTGTGAAATAATATATGTGAATCAATTTTTGAATTATGAAATGACGTGATTTAAATTTTTGGGGCATCAATAAATTCCGTTATTTCTCTTTTTTCTGCAACAATGCAAGTAATCCAATTGCCACCATTTTGAAGAAATTTCATAGAAAACTTTTAAAAAATAAATTAAAAATATAAAAATCGGATTATTCTTAAAAATAGCTACTGCGGGAATATCTAAATAAATAGTTTTAATTAAAAAAATAATTAGCAAAATTGGTTCAGTAGAAATCTCATGGCAGATGACTAAAAAAAAAAACAGCATTGTGTTTTAAATAAATAGATGTTAAGTTAAGATAACGCATTTAAATACAATACATACAGTAGATACAATACATACAGTACATAAAATATTAAGTAAGTATCTATTTCATTTTATATTTATCTGAAATTTTCTAGTTTAATTTCAGATGACTATTTACTTTTAATTTTATTCTAAATAAAACTTTATAGAAAAATGTTTGATTGAAACAAGATTGTCATGTCATTTTATACTGAATTATGCGATGAATTATGCTATGAATTATGCTATGAATTATACTATGAATTATACTGAATTATGCTGAGTACCGCTATTTTATATAGTCATTTTATTCATGCTATTTTATACTGAAAATGTATTTTCTATACAGTTAAAACAGTTGAATCAGTACGTAGCTAGAAAGAATAGTTCGAGGAGTGGGGGAGGGGGGGGGAGAGAGAGTGAATTTTCAATTTTAATATAGTATATTCTAGTGAATATAGTTTTAATTATAGTACACTATATTAACTATAGTTTAATGCTTTTTGTATAAAGAATTTAATTTAAAGCACCACCATTCCACACCCAGAATCCAGCACTTCTCGTCAACGGTCCTGTTACGAATGGCGATAAGACATGTAAGATAAAATAGTTATTATGAAGAATTTCTTCTTTTAACTTCTCTTAACACAGACAAATCACGGTTATAATTTTGATAACAGCTTATTATGGGTTTTCTGTAGTAAGTGGAGCAGAGTATACTTACATTAATAACCGTAGAAACAACTCTACCTAGATTTGCTTCTTCAGCATATTCATATATATGTGGACGGGGCAAACGTTAAGAGGTGGTAGAATGCCCCCCCCCCCCCACACACAAAAAGGTACTGGAATCTCAGTTCACTTATTTAGCCAAAAATACGTCGTTTGTCACTTCAAGCTAAACACTGATTTTAGTTCATAACCATCACATTAATGCAAATATTTTAGAGAAACTTTCAACAGCTTTTTTGTGTGAAATTTGTTGCAATCACAGGAATTGTTAGATGTGCACTGTTATTCGGTCAGTGACACCGTATGTACTTTCACGAACATTTCGATTTATGGAGTTTAACTAGATGTTGTTTGGATGCGAATTACGTCCACTTTCAGCTGTTCTCGTGATCTTATCACATTTCACAGAAAACAAAGTAAGTCTTTAAAAAAAATGCATCACAATAGCTTCATTATTGATAAAGTCATGAAACAAAAGCTGGGTTAAGATGATGTCCACCCTGATTTTCCTACGTAAAACATGTTTGCTTTCGCGCACCAAATTGGTAATATTTTCTGCGCTCCAAGATCACCTACCCATCAAACCTGATTCCCACCTAATTTAGTGCGCTAAACCGGGTTTTCTCCAAAAAAACCTGCTTGAAATTTCCGTATTCCCGCCGAAACCTTATTATTGCGTCCGTGTTCCTCTGGAGTTCACCAGAGAAAGCGATTACCGCCAAAACAGACAGTCTCTAAAGTGCCAAATCAGAGCTGATCTTGGGACCAACTTTTCGACCAAATAACAATGGAATCTGCTGTCTATTAGTATCTTTGCTCTGAGTTTCACGCATACAACAACCCCTTTAAAGTTTGTTCATTATTATTTTTTGAAACATTCTGTATGCATATTACTATAAGTAACCCGGTGCTCTACATGATAAAGAAGCCGCTAATGAACTCGTGATTTTCAAAATTTCTGTGAAGCTGAAAGCACGATTTTACCATGATCACCAGTTAATGTAGTACAGTAAGCAGCATTTATTTTATTTTAACAATGCTTGCAGATTTATTGGTTTAAATCAAAACTCTTAATTGGACGTCTTTCTGTGAAAAAGTCTGGGACTAGAAAACTAAGTAATAACCTGGCGCACATTTCAGAAGTATATGAAGAATACGTTTTTAAACTTTAACAGATCAGTCCCTCCATGTTTAGCATAAGAATAGAAGCTAATATCTGAATTTGCATTATGTTATTACTCATGGATATCAGAGTAATGAGTTTTTATCGGACGATAATATTTCATCAATGCCTGTAGTTTTATTTTTACCGCTAGAAGCTAGAATGAACCACCTGATACTTTTGGCAAAATTGAGTAATTAATGAGTAATATAATTGCCCATAATGTAATATTTTGGCTGGTAAAATCCATATTTATATTTTCTCCTTTCTCCTTAAAAGTTTTTCCCTGTGAAAGCTCTCAGTACAATAAAGAAATATGTTACGCATTACGGTCGCTTTTAAATTATATGTAGACCATATTTAAATCACTAGATAACTTTCAACATTAAAACCATTTAAAAAAAATTAAAAATAAAATATCTAAAAACACATTTACAAATCTACTCTACTTTTCTAAAACCAACTGTAAATTGAGGTAACCCACTCTTGAAATTTTGTCTTATCTAATACATTTGCAAATAATAATAATAGTAATAATAATAATAATAACAACTTATTAGTACATTATTTAAATTTATAGATGTCGATTTCTATATAAATAAAACATTGTAAATTGTTAATACGAGCATTATTAGAAAACAAAAACAAGAAAAAGTATAAGTGAAGAAATGTCAACTTTAGTTCCGCGATTACACATTTAAACTTTAAATAAAAATAGTTGCAAATGTAAACTTTCAAAATTTTACCAGTAATTTTGGAAGTAAGTACACATATTAAAAGAATCCACTTTAAGATTAAAATAAATTGTTCGCAAAAACATTATTTCATTATTTTTTATATTGAAGAATCATAAAATAAATAAATAAAATAAAATAAAATATTTATATTTTGATTCATTTTAAGCATGCATCACTAGCTAGAACTTTTGAAAAAGAATCTTGAAGTTAAAATAAAATAATCAGCGCAGAATGTAATACCGCAGAAAATGTACACTAATAAGTTTCTATTAAATAAAAATTCTTGAGCTTATTAAATATAATGATTCCCATTTTGCAATGAGTTAGTGTCATGAATTACATTTGCATTAGTTATTTTGCCATGAGCAGTTTTACACAATTTTATTTCGGCATCCATAAATAATAATCATATTCGAAAGCGGAAAGACAAAAATGTTTAAATGTGTAAATTTTAAACAGATTTAATATTTGTATCCCGTTTTTGAAAAACAATACGTTTGACAACGAAAAGGCACAATTCCCTTCCACGCAACAGGATTTTTTTTAAAGGGTAACTATTGATAAATGTTTGACAGAATAATATATTAAAAAAAAAAAAAAAAAAAAAAAAAAAAAAAAAAAAAAAAAAGTTGGTAAAAATTTCGAAGAAAATGTTACACACAAATGAACATTCGTGTGTTTTTTTCTCTTTTCTAAAAAAAAAAATAGAAAATCGGTTTGAATGGAAATATATCATGATAAAAAGATGCGTGATTACAAAAAAGGTTTGCCAAAAACACGGGTGATGGGGAGCTGCATACAACAAAAGATATATCATGGAAAATGGCCAAAAAAAAAAAAAAAAAAAAAAACTGCAAATACACATTAAAGTTTTAAAAACAACATGTTTTGGTAAAAATATTCATATTATCATAAGAACTAGTGGAATGAAACTATTAAAAATGTTAAACAGATTATGTAAAAAAGTATATATATTCTCTTCGCTATTGATAATGATATAAGACTTACTTACAAGTTAAAGAGGCATATAACGTTTGAAAAATGAACTTTTCTTGTGCTTTTAAGACATGAAACGGCAGAACTTACCTAAAAAAATCAAAAGAAAACATATTTTAAAAATATTAGTATTTGATAAAATACAACAGTTAAATGTTATACATGATTAGAATTTTGGATGTTGACATTTTCAGATAAAAATAACTTTTAACATAAAATATTTTTATAAAAATGACTCTTTGAAATATCAATAAATACGTGTGAATATATTATTCAAATTAAATAATTTGAAGAATGGATTATGTAGCATTTGTTCAATATAATAAACTGTTTTAAACAAATGAAGTTTATCTTAAGAAAATCTTCTCCTAGTGAAAATGTGTCTCACGAAATATTTATTAAACATGATTTAACGTTGAAATTTTTTTCATCGATTGCAGTTTCATTAAAAGACACGCAAAAGCAAGCAGCAGCTTTTCTTTTCAACATAACAGACTTTTATGTAAATTTAAAGAAATATTTTGTTATCAACTATGCTTGCAAAACAATAAATTAAATTTCTAACTTGTAAGATTTACTTTGTATGACATGATACAGAATATTTATTGCTAAATTTAAAATTACGTTTTGTAACGGTTTCCTCGGAAAGCATTTTTCTTTTGAAAAAAAAAAAAAATATCTAAAATAGTTTTAAGTAAAAATAGTTTATTTTTCTTTCAAGCTAACGCTTTTACTTTTGTGATTAAAATAGAAGCGGGGGAAAATCGGATAGTCCCGGACATTTGGATAAATTGCAAATAAAAAAAAATGACTGAAATTTCTGTCTTTATTTTATACTTAAACGACGGGTAGCCCCGGACATATTAATCAATAGTATCCCAACCGTCTTTTGGCCTTACAAACATCACAATTATAATAAAAATCCGATGCATCTCTATAAACACAATCTTCATGGGCCATGTCTTTGCATTCCTAGCACTGAATCCAGTCTTCTTCAAATGTTTATCCGCATATGATGCAGTCTGCCTCGTTTTTTCGAAAATTTATTGACGAAAACAAAACACTCACTCACGACTAACTTACTCGGCGCCTCGGTTACTGTAATTGTTTCGACTCTAGTAGTTTTGTCTTTTAAAATAACTCTTTATTTACGCAACACTTTGAATTTCTTAGAAATTGAAATGTCAGTGGTTACCCGACTTTCCCCTGTACATTTATATAAATGACATATTCAGAGAACTAATGTAATATCTCAGAAAATGTAGACAAATAAGTTTCTATTAAATAAAAAATCTTGATCTTTTAAAATATAATTATTTACCATTTTGCATTAAGTTAGAGAAAGTCCTGAGCAGTTTTATACAATTTTATTTCAACTTCATAAATAATCATACTCGAAAACGGAAAAATAAAAATGTTTAAATGTGCCATTTTAAATTGATTTAATATTTGTAGCCACGTTTTTGCAAAACAATGTGTTTGACAATGAAAAACACAATTATTTTCCCACTTAAAAATATTTTTTTGTTTTAAAGCGCAACTATTGATAAATGTTTGACAGAATACTGTATTATTATTACTTGAGAAAAATTACTTTGTATATATTTTTGTTATTTTAAAATGACTTAACTTATAGAGGATTGGAAAATTAATTTAAAAAGAAAAAAAAAACACGAATTTCCGATAAAATTGTATGCGGATGTGCTTCTATCCATAAAAATGCTTCAATAAGATTAATTAGTATTTAAAACACAAGTCTTTTTTTACTTCACCTGTTTTGGGCTTTTTACTGAACCATTTTTAATATATATATATATATATATATTTTTAATTGAAAGTTGTTCATTTGAAGATGATCCCGCATAGCTATTTCTTTTAAATTTTTCCCTTTTTACACATTTTTTTTTTTTAATTTTAAAAGTTTTTAAGGAAATTTCATTAAAATTATGGCAGTTGGGTTATTTCTATTGTTACAAAGAAAAGGGAAATAATGGGAATTACTACAGTGATACCTCGGTTTTCGTCGATAATCCGTCCAAAAACAATCGGCGAAATCCGAAACCGACGAAAACCGAGTCAAAATATATCCATATGAATCTATGTAAATACAATTAATTCGTTCAAAACACTACAAAATACGTATCAAAAACACATTTTATAGAGAATCACTATAGCTTTTAATACTAAAAACAGTAAAAAATTAGTAGTTTTCGTAGCGTATGGTATCAAGACACTGTCCATTGTATCTGAGGTCACTTCCTTTTTTGTCTTTTGGCAGTAAGACTAGCTTCAGAGTCAGAGGGCTTATGTCGCTCAAAAAAGTGGTCCAAAGAAAAAAAAGTGGTCTGTTTATGCCGCCTTTTTAAGAATTTCGTAATATGGGGCAAGACATTATTATTAAACAAGTTACTTACAAGAAACTTTTTTAGGTTCCATGATGGATAGAAATGCAAAACACCGGTTTATTCCCAGGTTTATTTCCAATAGATCCGGTTTATTGCCAAAAGACCTGGTTTATTCCCAAAAAACCAAGTTTACTCCCAAAAACCCGGTTTATTTCCAGGTTTAAACCGGGGTTTTTCTAGCCTTTGCAACTCTAATAATGGAGTATTTGCAATCAATAATAAAGCACAAAAATACACAGGAAATAAACGAAATCCAAGGCAACCGACGAAAACCGAAACAAATTTTTCGCGGAAAAAATCGACGAAAACCGAAACCGACGACAGAGGTATTACTGTATATCATTACTGATGTCATTTTTTAATTATAAATAAAAATAATTTAAAAATTTTGAACTGAAAATAAAGTCACGTTTTTTTGAAAAAACGTTAATTTTCACTCATAAAGTTGCTGCATTTCAATATTATTTTATTTTACATACACTGAGTTTGAGATGCTAATATCATAAGGAATCGAAAAACTTCAGTAAGAGAAAACGATGTCGTATTTAAAAAGAAAAGAGCATTTTCTTTGTTAAAAGTAAATATATCGCTGCGAATTCGTCTGAAAGACACAAATTTGTGCACTTTTCACGCGCTGGTACTGAGAGCACAATCTCAAGTCTAGAATGTGAATGTTCACATGCAAAGTTACAGCTGGCAAACGTGACGTCAAATTTGAAAAAAAAATATTTATTAATAGAAGAAATCAAAAATAGGAATCATTTAAATCTTTCCAAAATTAAATCTTAAAGTGTAATATTTGAATGTATATTTATGAATATATACTAGATTTAAATAAAATAATTTAGTTATGAAGATAAATTATGTAATTGTGAGATCCGAAAATTTTGATTACATATTACAAGCATACTTTTTCTTTATTTTGGTAAAGAAAATAGTTTTGAACAGGGCGTTATTCTTAAAAAAATAAAAATAAAAATAAAAATAAATAGTTTAAGGGTACTTCCAATATAACCCATTTTTTAACACTTTCCAACCTAGTTGAAAAGTGTTTATGACTTCGGTTTGTCTGGCCGTCTGGCCGTCTGGCCGTGCTCTAACTCCCGTAAATATGCTCGGATTGCTCTGCAATTTTTATATGTTATTGTCGTTATCTATAGCATGTTCCCTATTTCAACTGAAGTGTGTAGCACTTATAGTTTTTTTACAGGGATACTCAAAAGAATTCTGTTACATTACGGTCAATGGGGAAAAATCATTTGCGGTTTATTTGAATGATGTTACACAATTTCAAGCACATTATAATTGATATATATCACTAAGGTGCATTACAAGAAGCTTAACATGGAATAGGGTGTGCATAGCACTTATAGTTATTTTACAGGGAGAGTCAAAAGAATTCCGTTACATTACGTCTATGGAGAAAAATTGTCTGCGGTTTATTTAAATAATGTTGCACTATTTTAAATGCATTGAAATTTATATATATCACTAAGGTGCATTACAAGAGGCTTACTACAGAATATTGTGTGTATAGCAGTCATCGTTCATTTACAGGGACACACAAAAAAATTCTCTACTGTCTGTTAACAATAATTCCTGGAAGTGCGTTTTAAGTTACTGAACGCGACTTTAAATTTAACTCACTTTTTGTCTATTACGTGGTGTGTATAAATTCTGTAGATCCTATACAGGGAAGCACAAAAGTTCGCGAACACATTTCCGTTTATTGACAGAAACTCCAGAAGGAGAATTTTAAACTGTGCTACGCGTTTCCTAACTGAACTAAAATTTAGCATCCTATGTAGTATATATATATACAAATCTATAGATCCTATACAGGGCTGAATAAAAGTATTCGGATATTTTTCGAATATTGTATATGTTGGAAATTCTTGAAATTATGTTTTCAAATATGTTATGTGTTTTCCAAATTGTTTACTTAGATGTTATCTTTCAGCTTATTAAACAGTATGATTTGTAAAATTATTTTGGAAGCGTTGGAAAGTGTTACATAATCTATGCTTGACGCATGATTTTTCGTTCTTGTTTATATCAAAAGAGGGAACTTGAGTTTCTTCAATTGAGGCATTTTTTGTAATGTGATGTGTAAAATCTAAACTATTATTATTAATAATATTTTTTAATGTAAGTTGACCAGATATTCCCAATTGTTTAGGAACACGTTCAGGTTTGGTAGGTAATGGTCGCTTTTTTTTTTTAAGATGACAAAGCTTGAAAAGCTATAAAATATTAAAGCTTTAAAGTTGAAAAGTTATTGAAATTTTGTCACTTTAATTTTAAGTGAAATATATGTAGCTTAACTTTAATAGATTACATATTTTCCATAATTTAAATTCGATAGCTCTTGTGACTAATGGAACAGAAAAAACAGTCTCATTATATTTTTGTTTCTTGTTTATAAATTTTCTCATGAGTTGGGATTAATGAGACTACTATGCATTATTATGGAAAACAAAATACAAAAGAAAAAAAAGTGGATTTCCATAAGTATATTCATTAATAATAACTAAGGCTGAATGTTTATTACAGCAGGAATTTCAAAATGGAACGATTTTAGTGAAAATTGTTTAATATTTCAACATTTTCTTAAATTTTTATCTGTAAATACGTTTTTAGTTTTATGACAGCTGAAATTTAGAGAACGAATGTTTATGATTATTGAATTAAAATTTGCAAAAAAATTATATTAATACAATTAAGAGATATAAGGTAATCCATGAAAATTCATTTATTTTCAGTAGCATAAAGTGGTACCTCCCTCAAGTATTTTTTATATATCAGTTGGAATGCAATGCAATTAGAATGCAGAATGCCTCATTCTTAACTTAAAAAAAACTAATTATGTTTGAGTATTAATAGCTTCCGAAGTTTTACAACAGTACAAAGAGGTTGACAATGCATTCATGTGTAAGTATTACATAATAATGCCTGCCTAAAATAAGTTATTGTCCTAATAAATTCGAATAATTGGCATAAAAACAGGATAAGAGCAAGAGAAGAACTTCTACCCATTTGTGAATTTTTGAAAATGATCAATTTCATTTCTACAGCGTCTGCAACTGCCAGAACAGGCATTTTACTATAAAAAGATCCTCGTGAAAAATAATTTTTGACCACAAAAATATAGTTTTCTAAGGTAAAAAATAAAAGAAGAAATATTAAAATGTGTGAAATAGAACGTGATAAACTTTTTATTCTCGCGCAAAATTAGTTCAGTTTTGCAGGAATTATCTCAATTATTTATATTTTACTGCTTCTTTACTTTTAATCACCCTTATCGTTAATATCCTACTGTTCGTATATTTCCTTATTAGTATATTGAATAAATATTGATTTTTTTAGTAAATTTTAGCATGTGTTTTTTTACTAGTAAAAAAAGTTACTGCCTTATAATGACACATTTCTAGAAGCTATTGGTAACGTGCTTAAGCCGTTGATTGTTTATCGAAAACGGAACAGTTCAGGGGTTCTTATAAAGTAATTTGTACATGTAAAACATAATTTCATTTAAAATAAAGACTCTCTACATTTTTGTAATTGGCGTTTTTTCGCTACCTCTCATAGTTTTCGAGATAGGGTAGATAATTTCAAATTTCGCCACTTGGGGTGCTGCAGTCAACCTCACATGATAGCGCATAGTTATTTTACTATATGCAGTCATTTGAGGGGGTCGGGGCAAGAGAGTGCCAAGCCATATTTTTAAACTTCTGAGATATTTCAATTTGAAAATTTGATCGAATACTCAAATCAAGATAAATAACGTAAAGTTTTTTCGTCAATGTATTAGTAACATTTGAGATATTCTGAGTAACAATAGGGCATTACTTTAATAATATTACTATTACGTTTCTTGCAAATTAGATATGTTCATTGGGGACATAAACATCTGGGGCAAAAACGAAACCTGTCACATATGCTGCCACAAAGTGACATTAGAAAAAAATTATATGTTGGATATTATGATTTAGAATATTAAGCAATAGGTTAGAGTGTTAGATTTATTTCACCAAAAATGTGGCTTGGCACTTTCTTACCCCGACCCCCTCATTTGTTCTACCATTTTTGCCGGTTCCGTTGAAGCGTTATTTGAGTATCTCCGGAGTTTACTTTGCCCCCTGTATATATTTATCCATTATTTATCCTTTAAATTGATCCAATTTCAGAAGAAAGGAAAACGATCTCCGACAGTAAGTTTTTCGAAAATAATACGTCCCTTAGTATATACTTTCTCCAATAAAACATTTCGCCTACAGAGTGACCTATTTGAAGGTGGAAGCACGAGCCACCCAATTTATAAAATGGACGAAAAAATAATGCTGTCGCGACAAGACACATTTCACGAAATTGCGGTCAAACAACTCTTTGTAAATAAAACACCCGAGTAATACCGCGTCTTAGAGTTGATTGAAGTCTCGTGAGGCTTTTATCCTCTGGGAGATTCTTTTTCGAAAGATGTGGGATGCAAGAAGAATAAATAAAGATGAAACAGTAAACGAGGAAGGTTATATCATCCTCACTTTGATTTAGAGGCCACGTAACTATGAGGTCTAGTAATTATGTACGAAAAAAAAATGTCGAGCAGTGGAATAGAAATAAGTACTATTTTTTATATAAGATATTTTAAATTAATATAACAAAAAAAAAAAAAAAAAAAAAAAAGAAAAAAAAAAAAAGAAAAAAGAAAGAAAGAAATTAAGACTTAAAAATATGTAGTGCATCTTAAATAAGTTAAAACGGGATTTAATTTTACATCCTTTTGAAATAGGTAGGCAACGTGTAATAAAGTCTTCAAAAGTTTTAAAAAAGGGTTCAAAACAAGGCATGTTAATAAAATATTCCTCCCAAAAATTTTCAGAAATTTACATTTTTTAAACCATTTTTTTAAATCAATAAATTTGAATTTATTTCCTTTCTCTCGAACATAAAAAAAAAAAAAAAACACCAGTGTATTTAAAATTAACTGGATTAACTGGATTATGATTTTTTTAAAAAGGGTTAATTATAATATACAGTTAAATCGTATCAGTAATAGTAGAGACCATAACAAATTGACGATGACGTTCTTTTAGAATAAAAATATGGTTACAAGTGTAAAAAAGGCTTTCATCACAAATACATCTAAATAGAGCATTGCACAAGCAGAGAGAAAAATACAGTTTTAAAACCAAAAACGTCAATAAAGAAATTACAAAGCAGTCTCAGTTTTTCCCATCATCCCCAATACATAACAGAGCTCTTCTAATAACGTTTTTGTAAATATTATGAAGTTCTTCGTCACTAATATTGTTGCAAGAATCGATTATATTTTCTTTAATACCAACTGCATACGCATTATCGTCCGCGTTTACTTTTCCTTAAAATATCTCACATATATATAATTTTAATTTGATATATGATTCCCATTCGATTCACAATGGTAATATTTAATTAAGCATAATTAATTCAGTTTTAAAGATACAGATATGCTATTTTTTGTAATAATTTTGTTGCAACAAAAGAAAAATAGATTTTTAATGACCATATTTGCTACGGGATCATATAACAATTTAAAACAGATAACTTTTTGAAAATTAATAGCAGGAATTATCTTATATTCCATTAATATAATCTTATTTTCTATCATTTTTTAAACACTTTTGTAACTTACAACCAATTAAAAATATCTAAAAAATAAACAAAAAATAACCTAATCTAAAAATTTCGATAGTGCCATTAAATTGTTAAAACAACAACTATAATGAGGATCTATTGTTAATACGTGACATTGTATAAATAAATTATTTCGTTAAAACGCGCAATCGTAAAATAACTTTATAAAAATAAACACTTAGACATGTCTTCGTACAAAAAAAGAAAAAGAAATCCACGGTGAAAATTTTGATTGAGCCAAAATAAAATATTTCGTAAAACGCCCAATCTTTAAAAACATGAAATGAAAACAATAAACATTTCTTAAAAAAAAAAGAAGAAGGAAGAAAGAAAGAATAGAAAGTGTCTGACCGTGCAGAATTTTTTTTCGAAAATTAAGTTCATCATTAGCAGTCCTTACCTCTTGTTTTTATTAATGTAGATACACTTACTTTTTATCTTTGTATCAAGTTTTAGACTTTTCAAGAACAAGTCATTTTTTTTCTTTATTTTAATGCAAAACACCAATCGCAATAACGACGGTTCTTTTTACATACGCTCTTGTATTTTCACAAATAATTATAATCTCTCGATTAAATTTAAAATTTCAGCATCGTCCGTCGTGTTGTTATAGGAACCGATTTGGCACGCTTCCAATTTAGATTTAATCACACTAGTAGAAAATTTCAACGGTTCTTCGTTTCATTTCAGAAAAAAATATCGATTGCTTATTTTCTTTAATACTTAATTAATAGAAACTATTTCATATTTTAAAAAAAAAGTAGTTTCCTGAATGTTTCCTCCATATAGGGGTATAAAATATAGGATTAGATGACTAAGATTACAAATAGAAATGGGTTAATAAAAGAGAAAACCTTCATTTTCGGTAGAAGAAAAATTTGGTTTTTGTTTAAAAAATCGCTAAAAATGCAAAAGTTGCCGTACGAATTCCAAATTAACTTTATTGAAAAGAGGACAAAATTTACTATATTGGATAAAATACTGAAACCGGATTCGTTTTACGTATGTTAAAAAAACGCTGCCAAACGCGAAAGAATGCTAAATATCGTATAAAAAATCGCATAAAAGAAATCTAATAAAAAATTCAAA
The DNA here is from genome assembly GCA_963931845.1 of Maratus michaelseni. Classification (NCBI taxonomy): domain Eukaryota; kingdom Metazoa; phylum Arthropoda; class Arachnida; order Araneae; family Salticidae; genus Maratus; species Maratus michaelseni. The sequence goes on from OZ007592.1 coordinate 79,655,822, forward strand.
ATCTGAGTCTCGGGTCGATCGGGATCTGTTTTCGTTTATCAGGAATCAAATGTACAGACCTCTACGTGCAATAGATGTTACCAGTCATCACGGACAGACAGATACCTGCGTCCACCTTACCTTTATCTTTATTATTATAGATATACTGATTAAATTTATTTATTTATCTATAAAGTTTTTAAATGTTTTTAGCCATACATTCATTCTATTTTCTAAATACTTTTAAAAAACGATTAGTAATTCAATACTTATTATTTTGAAATAACGATTCACATTTATGTCTCACACAAAAGCCATGCTATCAATAAGATATTCCTAGTAAGGTACTTACAGTTTAGAGTCATTGCGATGAATTTTATACATTAATAAATGAAACAAAGGTAAAATACGAGGGTAAGTCATTAAGTAAATCACAAAAGATAATTAAATAATAACTTACAATGATATTAACTTCAAAACTATTTATATTTCTCAACATATTCTCCACCAATATTTATGCACTTATATCACCGTTTTATCAGTGCCCCGACACCAGCTGCATACAATTCTTTGGGTTGCTGTCTCAGTCACATTAGGACTTCAAGTTGAAAGCAGGAGACAATTCAAAAGTTTGGTTGGCAACTTCTTCAACATCCACCATACAGCTTCGACTTAGCCCCAAGCGATTTTCATCTGTTTAGTCCACTAAAAAAACATCTTGGAAGCAAGATGATGTTCACAGATGATGAAAAGGTTCAACTTGAAGTCCTAATGGGGCTGAGACAGCAACCCAAAGAATCTTATGCAGCTGGTGTTAGGGCACTGATAAAACGGCGATATGAGTGCATAAATATTGGTGGAGAATATGTTGAGAAATAAAAATAGTTTTGAAGTGAATATCATTGTAAGTTATTTAATTATCTTTTGTGACTTACTTAATGAATTTTCCTCGTATATACACATTGCTAAATTGATGTATCATTTTAAAAGATCTAAAAACTACATTTAAAACAGATATCTACAAGTTTCGACCTATATCTGAGGCCATCATCAGGATAAAAGTCAATCACAAGATATCTCTGACTGTACTGTCGTTGAGAAATTTAAGTTAATTAGATGGCGTTGGCTGTCTAGTATACATTTCAGTTAAGTTGATGCTGATTGGCCAAGTGTACGGATCTCGGAATTCTCAACGGCAGTACAATCAGAAACATCTTGTGATTGACTTTTATCCTGTTGATGGTCTCAGATGTAGGTCGAAATTTGTAGATATTTGTTTTTAATGTAGTGTTTAGGTCTTTTAAAATGATACATCAATTTAGCGATGTGTATGTATTTTACCAATATTTCATTTATTAAAGTTTTATATGATATAAACGTCCAAGACTTTTTGATCTTTGTACAGATTTTAATTTCCAAATTCTCTTATATTTTACATAGTTTTTTGAAGTGTTCTTTAATTTTAGAAAGTGCAAAATTTAAATTCATAATAAAATCCAAGTTTTAAAAAGAACCAGTTTTTAAGAATATATCGTACGCTATGTTAGCCTAAGAATTGATAAAAATAGAGCATAAAAACTATATATCTTTAAACAGTTAAAGACGTGACAACTCTTCTTGTTAATACAGCATCATACAATAAGGGGACAAAAACTATATTTAGCAGTTATTATCAACAAACTCTCAATGCAGGAAAAAAAGTCTTTCGCAAAAGCTTTGTCTATATTTTTATGTTCTTTTTTTCCCTTAAATTTATATATAAAAAATAGATTTAAACATTTTACAGGAATGAAAGAAATACTCATTAACTGAACAAAATTTTTGGAGTTTTCTTTTTAAACTTCTAATTAAATTATGCAAAATTTATCAAAGAATACCCAATTCTGTTCATAAACAAAAATAAGATTATTATTCTATAGACTTTTTTCCCTTAAAATATTTTAATTGATTTCATTGGTATCTGTTGTTCGACAGGTCGACATATATGTTGCTAATTCAAATCTTCAAGTTAGTGCATTGTAATCACAGCATTGGTAAACTGTTAAATTTTCAGCGCATATACAATACATTCTTTGACAATATGGATCCAAAACCAATTTAGTGTAATTAATTCATAATTAATTCATTAAAAATTTTCAATTTCTAAATAAATCTAACAGTTTTACGTTAATATTAAAATTAAATATTTATAAAAGAGTCAAACATTAGCAAATGTTGCATGGCAATTTTATTATAAAAACTTTTAATGAGGAATCTATATTATAAAACACAAATATGTTCATCCATAACATAAGCTCAATAATAACACTTAATTTCACCACAAACGCTATCGCTTTCACTTTTAACGGATATATCTTCGCTTATAAATATTACATGACTTTAATGATTATTACATCAAAGAAAAAGATATATTTAAATATCTATCTATCTATCTATATCTATCTATCCATATCTCTCTCTCTCTCTCTCTCTCTCTCTCTCTCTCTCTCTCTCTCTCTCTCTCTCTCTCTCTCTCTCTCTCTCTCTCTCTCTCTCTCTCTCTCTATATATATATATATATATATATATAAATGTAAGTAAATGATATGTAAATAGTCACTTTACTGAACCAATAATCAATGAACAACAAAATACTAACTTTAATTTCAACTAATACACTTTTAGTTAAAAATATATAACAAATTTAGCTTACAATAATCTAACTAGGCCTAATAGTGCCTTTACTGGCTACATCCCATTTTTATATCTTGCTTCATAACAAAAATTAGAAAACTGGCTCTTAGCCAAATCTCGCGATTCAAACCATTTACAACTCGCACATGTCTAACCATGGATAATAATAGTAGTTAGTTCATTTGATGAAGTGAAGTGTCTAACCATGGATAATAACACTAGAGTGTCAGTTCATATCGTTTACATGAAGTGTTCAAACTGGAATCCTACAAATCGGTCATCCTGACTTGATGGCGTCTCGACATCAACATCTTGATTTGTTATGTTTTTTTCTTTTCTTTCTGGATATTTCTCTATGTCTTTAGAACCTGCATATCCAATATCTCTGTAATTTCTTCCCGGACATTGCTCTCTATCTTCAGAAGCTATATACCTATTGCTTCTAGAATGATAAGAATTTGAATGATCATCTCGTCCACTATCGGCTCCTTTAAATCCGTGATGAGAATAATTCTTATGAGAAGGTTGTGAATATTTTTGTTCATTATAACTAGCCTTGTATGATCGTTGGCCACCAAAATTATAATTATTTTGACCATGATAGTAGCCTTTATTCATGTATCTAGGGGGAAAATCTGGATTGTACCTTGCTTTTGAATTATGGGAAGTATTTTCTGTTATGTCTTGAGGTTTCAAAAAACTCTGTTTCCCATACCTATATTTATTGTAATTTACACGGTTAAATGACTGCTCAAAATATCTCTGGCGATATCTATTATTGCTTCTGTTATCAAATGGTATATTAAAATTTCTATTCTTTCCCTTATGATCAAAATTCCTATTGCGATCTTTCTTATTGTCTTTTCTACCATGTGCAGGACTACTACTTCCATAATTTTCTTCTGGAGATGGATAGTCAACATTCCATTCATCGGATAATCCTGTATCTTTTATTTTATTCGGCTTACATGGTTTTATTACTTTTCTTATTTTTTCTCTGTTTGCTAAATTTGTAATGTGAGTCAAATTCACCTCGTCATTTACGCAGTCGATATTAACCATATCTTCCCAACCTCGATTATGGTTGTTTATACTTGCTTTATCAATTTTTGTCGGTATTTTGTTGATTTTAATGTATCCTACTTTTACTGTGTTGCCGCTTATTATTCTAACACCCTCTTCCGTTACTTTTAACGTCATGCCTTCTACTGCTTCTCTACCTATTATTAAGTCGCAGTCCGTCTCTTGTACAACGTAAAATTTATCCTCGATTTCTGTATCATCCATGTAGACTTTATGCCAGAAAAAACCTGTTGGCTTAATTTCTTTTTCACCTATGCCTGATATAGATATACTGTCGCTGGTTAGTTTTGGCGCGTTTATTGCAGTATGATATCTTGAACTGGCGATTGAAATGTCACTTCCTGTATCGATTATTACGTTTGTTTTTATTCCGCTAATATCTAAGATTCTTCCTTTTTTACCATTTAACATTCCCATATTAACTATTTTTCTTTGCGTGTTTTGGGTCTCATTTTGGTATTTTGTTTCTCGACAATTTTGATTATGTTGCGGGTAAAAATTTGAATATTGTTGTTCTGTATTTTTCGCCATGGCACATTTCGCACTCACGTGACCAGGGTTGTCACACGCAAAACAGATTATATGCGACTCTTTGCTTTCGTGACATACATAATGCCTATTATCAACTTGGCGTCTTTTTGAATTGGCGTAATCAGCAACTCTCGATCTTCTGTCATCAAAATCGCTGCTTGTATCCTTAACTGATTGTTTATTGTAAACCCTTCGTGCTGTTTCGTAATTATCTAATTTATTAACTAATTCATCAGTTTTCTTTATTACTAATAATTCTTCTATGAAATGTGTTTTTGTTTCCGTAGGTAAATTATGCCTGATTTGATTAACAACAATTAATTCTGCTAAATCTTCAAAGCTATTTACTTGAAGACTTTCAATCCATTGTTGAAAATACACCTTTATCTCATAAGCGAAATCTCGCCAATTGGCTGATGGCTCCTTTTTAGATGAGAAAAATTTCAGCCTAAACTCCTCTGTTGATAGCTTGTAGCGTTTAAGTAGTATATTTTTTTATGTAATCGTAATCGTGAATTTCAGGTTCGTTTTCCCTTGTTATTATATTTATCACATCTAACGGCATTAGATTAATTAAATAATTTACCCATTCTTTTTTATCAATGCCCGTTTGTGCCATTTTCCTTTCGTACATAGATAAATATAAACTAATATCATTCGAGCTATCGTATTTCGTTAATAATCTAAGCAATTCAAATTGATTACCTGGATTTGTCCTTGGGTTTTCCTCAATGTGTTCTCTTGAATTTTCTTGTATCTGCAATTTCTGAATTTCAAAATTTTGCCCCGACTCTATTTTCCATTTGCTCTCTTCCATTTCCATTTTCAATTTCTTCTCTTCAATCTCTGCTTATAATTTCTTCTCTTCAATCTCTGCTTGTAATTTCTTCTCTTTCTCTTTCTCTTCCCTTTCTTCTTTCTCTTTTCTACTTGCTATCATCCATCGATCTCTTATAAAATCTTCTTCGTAACTCTCCCAACTCTTGATCAGCTTTATTAGGACAGGTATTGTCGATTTTTCTGGTGCTTCAATTCCGCATTCTTCGCAGAAGTTTATTAGATCAATTCTCTTAGCTTTATTTAGAGTTCCCATCTTTCAAAAATTGTACTTGAAGTGATACGATTACGGTTTCACCTTGCTAATTCGTAACCCAACTTTTGATACTGGCGTTTTACAACATTTTACGTTTGGTTTCCATTTCACTACTAGTGGCTTTTACTTTTAATAATCTTGGCATCCGAGCCCCCAAAATGTAAGTAAATGATATGTAAATAGTCACTTTACTGAACCAATAATCAATGAACAACAAAATACTAACTTTAATTTCAACTAATACACTTTTAGTTAAAACTATATAACAAATTTAGCTTACAATAATCTAACTAGGCCTAATAGTGCCTTTACTGGATACATCCAATTTTTATATCTTGCTTCATAACAAAAATTATAAAACTGGCTCTTAGCCAAATCACGCGATTCAAACCATTTACAACTCGCGCATGTCTAACCATGGATAATAATAGTAGTTAGTTCATTTGATGAAGTGAAGTGTCTAACAATGGATAATAACACTAGAGTGTCAGTTCATATCGTTTACATGAAGTGTTCAAACTGGAATCCTACAAATATATATATATATATATTTGTAGGATTCCAGGTAAATCCAGGGTAATCCTAGGGTAAATCCAGGTTAGATGCCCCATCGGGTTAGTTGCCCTAGTTGCTGTATTTTGGCTATTGGATGTGTGGTAGTTCTTTTACTCTCAATTGTTATTTGTAAAAAAAAGTAGAAGACGAAGTTACAGCGATTTAGTTCTTCAAATAATGGTTATATTCATCAAGAAGGTTAGTTTGCCTTTTATTTTATGTTTTCGTAACAGCCTCCCTCCCGCTTAATTTAAATTACATAAGTTTAACCTTCCGTAGAATATAATAAAATATTTATTTTGAACTCATTCATTATTAAACATAAAAATCTAACGCATTTCATTTGAGAATTTTAAATTCCCGAATTAGTTTTTGGAGTTTGTATATCGAATATAAATAGGGAGGGGGGGGGATGGAGGGTAATCCCTCTTTGTTTACACTAAATAAGTTTGTGAGAATTATCCGATTGACTTCAAATTGTGTATACCCATTTATTGAAAGAATTGGGAATAACAAATATCCTTTGATGTGCTAATGCAATGCAAGATTAGTATATAGAGCCAGTAAGCTCAAATCCGGGATATATGGCCGAAATCATTGATTAAGTTTTTTGATAAATTAATGCAACGGCAATACGACAAATTTCACAAAACCCTTCATTTATCAAATTACTAAATATTGGCTTACTCCACTGTACATAAACAAAACACGCGCTTGTAAGCGTGGCATACGTAATAAGAAAAAAGCATGCTCGATTCGCCGAAAACTGCGGAAAAGCGTAGCCGTATTCAGTACAAACCCTGAACCAAAATTCTCGTTGGATCAGCGTGATCTCTGAAATAATATATTTTAAAATATCTGCGTTAGCACTGAACGTATATTAATTTCTGTTCAGTGTGAGAGTCAAATAAGTCATAGTTCACTTAGGGAGTTGCTAGAGCACAAAACAAGTTGGACCACTTAATGCAACGGCAATAGGACAAGTTTCACAAAACCCTTCATTTCTTAAATTACTAAATATTGACTTACACCACTGTCATTCCAATACCTTCAGTCAATATTCAGTTTATTAATTTGTATATGAAAATAAAGTTATAATAAAATGTTAATAAAATAAAAATATAACTTGTTTAAAAAAAAAATATGTGACCCTTGCAATTTATTCTTACTTGAAAGAACACGTAAGAGGAATAACTGTTCTATATCATGCATGGAATGCAGCAAAAATGTCTTTTCATTTATTTTTCATAATTTACATTAAAAAACACCGTTTTTTCTTTGTGCTGAGTGCTACTTGTTATTATTTGACTCCCAAGTGAATAACGAGTTTTTCAACCAGATATTTCAAAAAGAATTTTTATATTCTAACTATGCACTTTTACTTTTTAAAAAACATAAGAAATGCCTTTAATTAGAATTAAATGATTCGAATCGGATATTTTTCCGCAATGTGATAGCAAGCATAAAATTGCGATAAAATAAATTATTTAAATTCAAGTCTTTTTTTTTTTCTTTTAATGATTCAGTTTTATCTTTGAAGTTGAAATTTAAATTAAAAGTCAACAGTGATGTAATAGTATCTCTTGAGAATTCTTTAAGGTTTAATGAAAAAACCGTCAAATTAACTATACATTGATTTTACAGAAGGTATTGAAATTTTATCAGAAAATGGTTTTGTAAGATGGTATAAGATGGTATTTATTATTAAATTAAATATTCTCGTGGATTAATTTACCATAAATATTCTGTTTAGTTGGCTAACGATAATATTTTAAACAGAAAAATCATATATTTATAACTTTACTATTTTAAAGATTATTTTACATTTTATGTTTTTTGTTCTGATAAATACCTAGATAATTGGTCAATATGGTAAAAAAATATATATATATATGAATTTCTTTCAGGGAAAAAAATATACGGCCAGGTTTAAAAGTAATAAATATAATTTTAGACGAAATTATTTTAAATTTAATAGTATAACGGAATTTCAAACGCAATAGTAACAATTTTTCACTGTTGCGAGAAAAATTGAATAATGAAAAAAAGAGACATTTCTTTTTAAAAACGAATAACAAATTGAATTGAAATAATTTCTAATGGTCTTTAAATCTACAAGTTAATTTCGTATGATTATAAGAAAAAATAGTTAATAAGATTTAAACAGTCTAAAAACAAAACATTCTGTTTTAATAAGATTTAATTTAGGAATTTTAACAAAATATTGCTTTTTTTCTTTCTACTCCTTTTTAAGAAAGCTGTTCTTATCTGCAAGAAGTTATTTTTTACATTAATATAAATAGGCGATGGGTGTTTAGTGTAAAAAAATATTAACTCTAAGTTATTAAATTTGTTTGAGCTAGTTTAAAAAGCTGAAATCTAAAGATGTTTAAACTCGTTTCTTAAATTTGATAATAATAATAATAATAATAAATCTCAATTTCTGTTAATTTATATAAAATCATTTTAAATATCATTATTTCTTTCAAATTTTACTTAAAATATTTAACTCTCGAGCGAATTGTGAATTTTTCAAGTAGCCATAAATTTTAAAAACAAATTATACAATCTAATCACAAGCATTTGTTTTGTGAAAAAAAAAAGAGAGAGAGAAAGAAGATGGAGTGTGTGTGTGTGAGAGAGAGAGAGAGAGAAGGAGAGAGAAGGTGGGTGGGGAAGAGAGATCTTTGTTTGATTAGGATTAAATGACTCGAAACTAATATTCTTCCTGCAATGTGATATGTAAGCACTGCATTGCAATAAAGTAAATTATTCAAATTAAGCAGTTAGATTTTAATTTAAATTAGATTTAAACTTGATTTAAGAGTTAAAAATGTACCGAATTTAAGCAGATTTATTCGGTAAATTTTAGTAAAAAAAACTGACAAATACACTTATATATTTTAGGGAAAAAAAACATTGAAAAATATATCAAAAATGTAATTTGAGCAATTTTTTAAATTGATATAAGCTAAATTTTGCAGCAATGTATAACTTTTAATGCATAACTTTTAAAGCATAACTTTAATAGCATAACTTTTAAAGTTTTTTTTTTCATTTATTGAATGGATTTGGAAATATTAAAATTTAATTCTTTTAATACAAGTTTTCTTTTTTTTTTTCCTTTCTTTACTGTTAGGTATGAGAAAATCTCAATTTTTAAACAACTCAATAACAGAGGAAAGAAATATAATTTTCTTTTACAAAAAATTGCAAGAAATTTACTGAACAGTATAAATACATAAAATTTATTAATAATATTAATAAAAACAATTTTTTTTAAGTTTGAATCATCGCTTATCGCGTTAATAAAATGCTCATGGATGGTAATGCAAATACGTTTGAATAAGCATCCTCTAAAATAGAAATAAGTTTGAATAAGGATCTAGATTAGTAGAATTATATATATTATTTCTGATGTCAATATACCTTTTCCTATGCACATAAAAATCGCATAACAATAAATGAGATTTCGCAACACGAAAGCTTCTGATCAAGATTTTGACATAGGTAGACTCACATTGGAGTTAATTAAAAAATAATGAAGAAATACATCAGGAAAAATCTCAATTTTTACACTGCTAAAACATAGCATGGGTCCACTGGTATAGAAAAAAAGAGAGAAAAAGTATCTGAAACCATAAAATTCATCATATAATTATGTAAATGAAATGTGTAGATTTTTTTGATACATTTAATATTAATTTCTGTTTTAATAAAAAAATTAATAATTAAATTAATTAAAAAGTTAATAATTTAATTAAAAAATAATAATTAAATTAATTAAAAAATTAATAATTAAATTAATTAAAAAATTAATAATTACATTAATTAAAAAATAAATTTAATTATAAATTACGAAAGAAATGTATCAGAAAAAATCTCAAGGTTTACACTGCTAAAACATAGCATGGGCCCACTGGTGTAGAAAAAAAGAGAGAAAAAGTATCTGAAACCCCAAAATTAATCATATAATTATATAAATGAAATATGTAGATTTTTTGAAAAAAATAATATTAATTTCAATTTTAATCAAAAATTTAATAATTAAATTAATTAAAAATTAAAATTAATTAAAAAATACGAAGAAAATGTATCAGAAAAAATTTGCTAAAACATAGCAAGTGTCCACTGGTGTAGATTTTTTGATAAGTTTAATGTTAATTTCAATTTTAAATTACTGGGTATATAATGTATAGTTAATATGTTTAAAATGTATTCCTCGAATAATAATGAAAAACAACATACTCTGACAGCACAGAATCTAAATATTAGACTTTACTTCTTTACACTGTAAAAAAGGATAACTATTTCTTAATTTACGAAAATATATTATAACTACGAACGAAAATATACAATAATCTCTTCCGAGTTACCATTATTCCGAAAAGTATTCGTTATCTTTAGAAACGTCAGAAACCAATACATGTATTTGAAATTTAAAGAAGCAAAAACAAGGTTGAAAACAAGGTTACTTTTGCTGCCATTGATTTTCAGAAGCGTTTCCGAGTGCTGTACAGGACTATCGATTTTTAGAATACTATCAATTCTCAATTAAAAATTTCCAGCTGTCTAATTAAAGTTATACATACAAGAGGAACAGAATAATATTAATTGTAATGTTAATGTTAATAATGCTAATTTATCATGTTTCTAAAAGATGTTTATTGAACACGAAAATGTTTGCTTGACAATTAATATCATCCTAAAAACCCATATTCCGGGTTGGGAAAAATATTAATACGCTATAAAAATACTCGGAAACGTTTCCGAAAAACAAGGTTACTTTTGCAGCCACTGATTTTCAGAAACGTTTCCGAGTACTTTACTGGAATATCGAATTTTAGAATGCTACCAATTCTCAATTACACATTTTCAGCTGCGTAATTAAATTTACACATGCAAGAGGAACAGATTAATATTACGTTTAATGTTAATTTTAATAATGCTAATTTATCATGTTTCTAAAAGATGTTTATTGAACATGAAAATGTTTGCTTGACAATTAATAGCATCCAAAAAACCTATATTCCGTGTTTGTAAAAAATATTAATACACTATAAAAAAAATACTCGGAAACGTTTCCGAAAATCAGTGGTTCCAAAAAACAAGGTTACTTTTGCTGCCATTGATTTTCAGAACCGTTTCCGAGGACTTTACCGGAATATCGATTTTTAGAATACTATCAATTCTCAATTACACATTTTCAGTTGAGTACTTAAATTTATACATGCAAGAGGAACAGAATAATATTAATTTTAATGTTAATTTTAATAATGCTAATTTATCATGTTTCTAAAAGATGTTTATTGAACATTAAAATGTTTACTTGACAATTAATAACATCCAAAAAACCTATATTCCGGGTTTGGAAAAAATATTAATACGCTATAAAAAAAATACTCGGAAACGTTTCCGAAAATCAGTGGTTCCGAAAAACAAGGTTACTTTTGCTGTCATTGATTTTCAGAACCGTTTCCGAGCACTTTACCGGAATATCGATTTTAAGAATGCTATCAATTCTCAATTAAACATTTTCAGTTGAGTAATTAAATTTATACATGCAAGAGGAACAGAATAATATTAATTTTAATGTTAATAATGCTAATTTATCATGTTTCTAAAAGATGTTTAGTGAACATGAAAATGTTTACTTGACAGTTAATATCAGCCTAAAAACCTATATTACTGGTTGGGGAAGACAGATTAATACGCTATAAAAAAAAATACTCGAAAATTTTTCCGAAAATCAGTGGTAGCAAAAGAAATTTTGTTTTTATATATGCTTCTTTAAATCTGGAAAGTATATTGGTTTCCGTTGTTTCTAAAGGTAAAAATCGCTTTTCCGAATTGCGGGTAACGCGGAAGAAAAGATTTTGTATATTTTCTTTCATTCAGATTATTCACCAAAATTATCTTTATTTTTGTCGTTATTCGTATTAACATCTTAAGAAAGCTGAAACATCATATGTTACGTTGATAGTTGCATATAATTTATCTTAACCAAAAAAAAAAAAAAAAAAAGAAAAAAAAAATGATTAAAATTATTTTTAATTAATTTTTAATGACTTACGTTTCAAGGAACGATATTTTATTTAATTGAATTAAATACTTCGAACTAAATCATCTTCCACAAGCATGAAACTGTAACGATGTGGCGTTAAAAATAATTATTTTACACAATGCTAAAAAAAAAAAAAAAGAAAGATAGCCTTTCAAATGAATGTAATCATCATTTAATATGAGCTTTAATTTTAAAGTTGCTATAGAATTACATAAGCTTTTATTTATCAAAGTTGGAAAGTTGAAAGGAGAATACCGACAAGTGTAATTTACAATTTTTGAATGCGTGCTGAAAAGCTCATTAGGAAGTATGTTATGAGAGCTGTTTACATCACTCATTTAAATATTTATGAATAACTCATTGCATTAAGTATAATTTGAAGCTGAGTTTCAATGATATTTTTAGAATTCAAAAACGGTATCGGAATTGAAATCAATGTTATGAAGTTGTATACTTTTCCATATTATAGAATTAGATTCTCTATAAATTTGAGTCTTGAAATTAAGATTTATTTTTTAGATCTCTCTTGCTTACAGATATTATTCAATTTATAAATAGACTCTTATTTGAATGGTGCCATAAATAAGAATAAATCGTTCAAGAGATGAAAGAAAAAAAAATCAAATATAATCCTCGCTGTAAAAAAATCCCTGACGACTCGGCATACAGGCACAGGTAGATTTCGAAGACGCAGACTGTTGGGCGCTTGTTTATTGCGAATTGCAGAAGAAATGACTTTTTTGCCATGATGTGGCAGTTGGGACCGCCCACTTTGAAATCTACATGTGTCCGTTGGCGGAGCTGCAGGGATTTTTTTTTTATTTAATTTTCTTTTGCTGTAAGGGTTGGTCCTATAACGAACTTGTGTATATAAAAGTTGTAGATAATATTAAGAAGATTTATAATAAATTTAAGCAGATTTAATATGTTGTGAATTAACAAATTTATGTATTTTTTTCCTCTTAAACCCCTATCCCCCCCTTCAGACCATTTTTTATGATATCAAAAATCTGTCATACATATACTATTTTCGGCGAACATCTCTATCTCTATAAAAGAGTAAGTGTCTGTCTGCCTGCCCGCGGATTTCTCCGTAATTATACCACCTAGGACTCAGAAATTTTTGTCATGTGTAGATGTTATCACCGGACAGTATACCTCACGGTCGGATTTTTAAATTTTAATTTAGATTTAAAAAAAAATTAAAACGTGTATATGGAATTTTGGGTTCGAGGCTATTTCAAGCTCCTCCCATGAAATAGCCTGGGCAACACCATCCGTGGCAACGAAGCAGCCAGCCAATGAGAGCAGGTGCAGCATCCAGGATCTAGCCACAGATTAAAGATATTCCATTACTCTATGGATCTAGCTACCAGCGACGATTTATTTTCTTTCTGTTCAGTGAAGTGTAAGATGAAATTGGCCTAAACCCAGTGACAGAACTATCTTCGGGTGTCTGCAACGCTAATAATATTTCAAAAATAGTTTGAAATATGCAATATATATCATATTAAGTTCCCGATAGTTAGTTTTGTCACTGGGGTTTAGGCCTATTTCATCTTACACTTCACTGAACAGAAAGTATATCTTCATGTATCTGCAACGCTTATAATATTTAAAAAAACTATTCTTGACTGTATATTTAGTTAGTTTGTTTCATTTTTTAACATTTTTAGTATGAAAATATTCAGTAAATAATTTGTGCAACGCTTATAATATTTTAAAAAACTGTTTTTGACTGTATTTTTAGTTAGTTTGTTTCATTTTTTTAGCATTTTTAGTATGAAAATATTCAGTAAATAATTTGAGTTCTTGAGCGGTTAGGAATCCATTGTGATTTTTTTTTTACCTCATACTTACAAATTAAATATTTTTGATGGAAACAAACAATTTACATTAAATTTTTGAGTAATTTATTGTTTACAATTTTTTTCCTGTAATTGTTTTGGACTACATTTTTAGTTCCCGAGATTGATGAATTCATAACATGCGATAAATTGTTAAGATGTATGTTCTCATTAAGATTTGTTATTGAACTCCATTTAAGAACCATTTTTAACTCCATTTAAGAAGTTTCATTTAAGAACTTTTTTAGTCGCCCAAGAAAAATATTCTTAATGAAACAGATTTTCTGAGCTGTTTCTATATATTCATGATTTTTTTGTTGGGGCGTTTTTGAGTGATGTTTATGATTTAAGAACTTTTTTAGTCGTCCAAGAATCTAATGTTTTTCTTGAACTTTACTTTGAATAAAATGAAAACATTCAGTAAATAATTATTAAATCTTAATCACCTGAGAACGGATTTTTTTTTTTCCAAATTTGTTTCTTTTGTCACTTTACAGAATGCATACTTTGCGACGATCGGCCGGTAGCATCCAACCACCACCACCATCCATAAATATCATATAATACAATTCTAATACCGTGCAAGCGCCTCCCCCCTGGTTATTTTACGATTTTCCGTCGCATTTAGGGGGCGGATTAACGAGATTTGACGGTAATTATTACATTGTTTTGATGAACTGATTATAAATTCCCAGTCCGTGAAATATTTATGATGTGCATTTTGTGACATGAGTTTCATAAGAATCACTCACATATAGGACAAAATTAGCACTCACCAATCTGCAAGTAATACTAAAAATTTGTCGATTGACTGTTCTGCCACCACTGGCCATCTTAATAGTCACACTCGCCAATTGTGATGATTGATTGAAAAAAGATTTTTTACCCCGTTTGTCGTTTGATTATTTTCAAAACCATTTGGTACATTTCACAATTACCCCCCCCCCAAATCATTTGACAAATTGTGATTTTTTTTAAAGCTATTTGCCGATATTTGCATTCCCCCCCCCCCCCCCCCCGAGACCATTTGATGATTTTTGAGATTTTTTCCAACTATTTATTGATCAATTTTGTGATTTTCCGTTTTCTCACATTATGAGTTTCATCAGAAAGTAAAACAATAAATAAATATGAATGATTTGCGGAGCTGTTTCAAAATAATTATAAAGAATAAGTCTTTAAAAATGTAAAATCAATGTTATTTCTGGCCGAGTTTTTTTTTTTAAATAATTATAAACCATTTTAATTTGTAAGCATGTTGTAAAAAAATCACCATTTGTGACAAATTTTGTGTTTTATAAGAATCGCCCAAGAACGGACATGCAAATTTATGTTGTCATCGCACTCTTTATAATTATTTTTGTTGAGGGTTTTTGGGCGATGTGATTGAATTTTTGATAGAAACAGCTCCGCAAATCATTCATATTTACTTAATGTTTTAACTTGCTGATAAAACTCATAATATGTGAGAAAACAGGGATTTTTTTTTTAACTTCATATTTACAAATTAAATTGTGGAAGACAGAATAGGTTTGTTTGTGTAGAGGTTTGTGTGTGTGCTGTTTTTAATAAAGACAGTTGCATTTTTCCCGCGACCCTTTCACGAAAGTTTTTTCTGTGAACCTTTCACAAAATCTGCATTTTTTCCACAATCCTTTGACGAATTTCGTATTTTTTCTGCGATCCTTCGATGAAATTCAAGTTTTTCCTGCAATCATTTGACGAAATTTGCTTTTTTGTGATCCTTTAACGAAATTCGTGTTTTTCCACATACTTATGTCGAGATTCATGTTTTTTTCAGTGATCCTACGACGTAATTCGTGTTTTTTTTTCAGCGATCCTTTGACGAAATTCACATTTTTCCTGTGATCCTTTGGCAAAATTTGCGTTTTCTCCGCAATCCTTTGATGAAATTCGCATTTTCCGTGATCCTTTGATGAAATTTGCTTTTTTAATGATCGTTTGACAATATTCGTTTTTTCTCTGCTGCCTTTTGACGAGATTCATGTTTTTTTAGCGATCCTTTTACGAAATTCATGTTTTTTCAGTGATTATTTGATAAAATTCGTGTTTTTCTTGCGAACCTTTGACGAAATTTGCGTTTGCCAGCGATTCTTTGATAAAATATGCTTTTTTCTATTATGATAGGGAAAAGCGGATTAGGATAGGTAGATAGGGAAACCCCATTATCAGATCGGGACATTAGATGTAATTAAGAAACATTTGTATATTTGTAATAATTAGCGAAAATGGCGAGATAAAGTGGGTGGGGTGGGAACGACTTTTTATTAAATATCACATTTATTCTACATCAACTTCCTCTCACCACCAGGGTGTGCTTTGCTATCTCTGTTTCTATGGGCTGGATCACAACGGGGTATGGCTCTTTCCACCCGACATCAATACAGCTTACTGATTTTAGTTTGGATTTTCACCACAGGGGGGCGCTTTCATATCTTTGGTTCTATGGGCTGGATCATGACGGGGTATGCCTCATTCGACTCGACATCGATAACCTTAATGAATTCAGTTATGTTCGTATAGAACATATTGTGCTCTCTGGCGGTGGAAGGTGTAACTAAAGGATTTTGCAGCTATTTCGGGTTCTATGGGTCACATCACGACACGGTTTGGCTCATTCGACACAACATCAATAGAGCTTACCTATTTTAGTTCTGAATTTCACCACCAAGGGGTGCTTTCCTATCTCTGTTTCTATGGGCTGGATCACAATGGGGTATGGCTCTTTCCACTTGACATCGATAGAGCTGACTGATTTTAGTTCGGATTTTCACCACAAGGTGTGCTTTCCTATATCTGGTTCTATAGGCTGGATCACGACGGGGTATGGCTCATTCGACTCTACATAGATAGAGCTTTTCGATTTTCACCACCAGGGGTGCTTTTCTATCTCTGGTTCTATGGGCTGGATCATGAAGGGGTATGGCTCTTTCGACTCGACTTACAGTAATATATGGGAGTGTGTATGGCACGCCCAGTGTTTGCTGTCTAAGGTAGTGGGGCCCCCAACATTAGATTTGTTTAATAATAAAAAAATGTTCAACACTGATTTCAGGTACATTTAAGGTTGTGTTGGCACGGGCAACGCCGGGCGGGTAAGCTAGTATACTATACTTTAGTAATAATAATTTTAAATGGATTCGATACGTATCATAACTAAGAAGTTATCGTTTTTTTTCTGTTTTCACAAAAAGTCCCCCCATCCCCCCCCTGGTTCGATTTTGCCCATTAACGAACTTGACCGAGATTTTATGCCCCTTGATTTTATGTATCAGTTTGGAAGAGATTTGTGCAGAATTATGGAAGTTATCGTGTCCATAAAAAAGTGATAAAGTTTTGAACGTGGGGTGGTTTTGAGTTCTGAGAGTCATGATCGGCGTAGATCTACAAAAATATTCCAGAAATTACAACATAGGGGGGAATGTAATTGGTAGTAATATTTCTTACGAAATCTACCTAAAAAGACAAATGTTTCTTTATCTACGAAAATATAATATAACCATGTAAAAAAATATACAATAACCTCTTCTAAGTCACCCATGATTCCGAAAAGCGTTCTTTATCTTAAGGTACCGAAAAAACTAGTATATTTTCAGGATTTAAAGCAAAATTTATAAAAATATTTTTTTTTTTGCTGACAGTGATCTTCGGAAACGCTTCCGGGTAGTTTTTATAGTGTAATAATTTGTTTTTCAAACGGGAATATAAATTTTTTAGGATGCTATCAATTCTGAATTAAAGAATTTCCGTTGAGTAATTAAATTTATATATGCAGGAGTAACAAAATAACATTAATGTTAATGTTAATGTGGATAATGTATCATGTTTGCCTGTAAAACATGTTTGTTGAGCTTAAAAATGTGTACCTGAAAATGGATAGCATCCGAAAAAACTATATTCTGGGTTGAGCAATTAACACACTATAAAAACTACTTGGAAACGATTGCGAAAGTCGATGGTAGCAAAAGAAACTTTGTTTTTATAAATGTTTCTTTAAATCTCGAAAGTATGTTGGGTTCTATAGTTTCTAAAGATAAAGAACGCTTTTCGAAATCATAGGTAACACGGAAGAGGTTATTAACTATTGGGAAGATGGTTGTTGTTTTCGATCGAGAATGGACCTCTTGGCTTCGTCACTTTATTTTTTTAAGCGTTTTTCACGAAATTCTGTAATTTTAAAAGAACTTTTCTTTGAAAAAGTAATAGAAATGTATAAAATCGTTACAAAAATGTTAAAGTTACAAAAAGGATAAATGCAAACTATCAGATATAAAAAAAAGCCGAATTCAAAAATTGACGTCGGATGAGAAATCGTCTTATAAAGCAAAAAAAGTGGTCTTCAACTTTAATTTCCTCAAAATATCTTTAGCTCAGACATCAATCTAAACAAAAGTTAAAATTATTGTAGGAAGGACCCGTAAAAATATTAAGGTATACACTAAGAATAAGGTATAGTAATGGAAAATGCGTTTCAATAACTGCAGAGATGGTTCAAAATAATATTTTTGTGAGGGGAGAACGCCAGGATCTCTTCAACTGTAGTAATGGAAAATGCGTTTAATTGTAGATGGTTCTGATGAATATTTTTGAATAATTAATAATTTTAATTAATTTGATTTTTTTAATTATTTTTTTATTTTTTAAGCTTTCGAAACATTTTCCTAATGGTTGTTGTAATTTGTTAAATTACATTTTTTTTTTGTATATTTTCGTTCGTGATTCTTATTATATTTTCCTAGTTAAAGAGACATTTGTCTTTTTTCTTACAGTGCATAATATGATTAAGTGATGAAGAATATAAGAAATTTTACAGAAATATAAATTCTGTTTTATAGTAATCGACGTTCTAATTATAATTGTATAATTATTACTTTTAAAATCTAGTTAATTTTCTAAAGTTTGATAAGAATAAACATATAATAGTTTTTTCATGCTAATTTCAAAAGCATATTCAACAAAAATGATAATCCGTTAACCGACAAAAATAACAGTTGATGTTCTGCAACTGTGTTGTCAACGCAAGAATTAATAACTGACAGTGGAAGTAGTAAATTTAATAATTTGCAGAGGATGTTCATAAAAATATTGTTTACAGCAAATACTGAAGTTGGAACAGTTTTTAAACTGAAAACACTTGTTCGTATAAAAACATGTTGCTGAGTATTCGATTTTCTCTGTCTAAAACAATAAAACCGTACTGTCTGTCTGCATACAAAAAACTTCGTAATCTAAGGCGAGAAAAGTGAAGAGTGAAATAGTCACATCGTTGGATACAGTAAAATATAAAATATCAAGCAAATACCAATTTTTAACAATTAATTTATAAAATAATAATTTATTGAAAATAAAATTTTTCTTAAAGAACTATTCATGTCTGCCAAATTACAAAATTACATGAATTTCTAATTAGTAATCTATATACTAGTATAAATTTAATTTCATAAACTTCTTCGATTTTAAAATTTTAAAATCTATATATTTAAAAAGAAGTTTCAAAGTATAATGATAGAATTTAATTATATCATTTAATTTATCATAGTTTAAACTTGAAAGAGAAAATGTTGTACAAAAACTTTAAAAAATCAGGAACTATTTCGCATTAAAAAGTAATTTCAAATTAAAAGAATATGCACTATACCAAATAATTTAAATTAATGCATAGCTTTTTATTACTTCTCTTTTTTAATTACTACAAACGTTACAAGTCAGCAGCTTTCTTTAGAATTAGATAATTAAATTACAGAAGTACTTAAAAAATAATGTATTGCATATAAAAACACACACTTTTTAAAAATTAGAATAATATAATAAATACAAATTTATTTTTCCACTGTTGTCTTATTATAAAGTAAGATTGGAGTTATTTTTTAACAAGTTAGATTGAATCTTGGATTGAATTTATGCATGGCTCCTTTTTAAAAAATAAAAAATCGGCGTTGTTTTCATAATTTAATCTTTATTAATATGATAAAGCGTTTATCTCTCTCTGTCTGCGTATTGGTGATAGAGAGCAGACTCTATCGGAAGTAGAGGTCTGCAAACTTGTTTCCCGATAGACGGAGGCAGGACCGACTGCACTTGAGCTTCAGATTATTGATATAATTTTCTTTCATTTTATATTTTGTGCGGGTTTCGCGTTTGTTCCGGTTTTAAAATCTTCCGTCGATTTTTCGAGTTTTGTAAAAGCAATCCGACTTCAATCGTTATATTCCAATAAAATAAATATTCATTTCTTTTCAATAAACTTGATTCGATACTGTACATAATTTTTTTTGTCTTCTCGCAACATTTTTAAAGTAATTTTTCAAGAAAAATAAGATATTTGTTTTTTATTAAATGCTTTTTATATGAAATCATTGCCAACCAGACTTAAATTTATCATTGTTATATGAAGAGAACTTTCGACCAACTTTTAAAAAGAATATTCCAAAAATTTAAATTAGTCTAATATCAACGATTTTTTAAACATATCAACCAAACCTGATTTTGCGGCCGCTCCGGTGGATGAAGTTCCATTTATTCTACCAATGCTGAGAGAGTGTATTTATATAGCAACTAACAGACGTGTTGTTTCATTTAACTTGATAGATTTCATTAGAAGAAAAACCAGTGACTATCTCCGTAGATTTTCAATTCCGGAAGCGTTGGTTAAGCAACAGCATTCTAGGAAACCTAGGAATATGTATTAGAGCCTGGTGCGTCTATGAGTATCTGGTTAACCGAACTTCCTGGGGGATTCGGATGTGCCCCTAAATGTCAAGCAGCTCAGTGCTTTAGTACTTTGGGCTCTGCTGTTGTAAGGACCATGTCGTCTATTGCGTCTCGGATGCACGGAGAGTGATGAGCATGTGGTGGTGCTCTGCCTTGGTCGGTAGCTCGTGTCATGAAGGCATCACACTGGTCTATGTCAGTCGCGTCTCACCTGTTGGGCATAAGTGCTCCACAGAGCTTAAATTGATGAGGTGGTTTACCGAAAGGTATGTTTTTTTTTGTCTTTTTCAATGTAAGCGAAGCTCTGTGCGAAGCATTTTTAATTCTTGTTCCTAATTAAGACGTACACCTTTTAATACTGTTTCAAAGGACATATATATTTTTTTCAGATTGCATTTTGTTTTCGCGTATTAACAAAAGTGGAATAATGAAATATTTAAAATTTTTAGTCACGTATTCATTTTTTAACCGCATTTACAATTTATACCGTCAAACACGCAATAGCAGATTTACGATGACGAATTCTTTTATCGCTACGCACGTTTGGGAAAACTTTTGTGCTCGTATTCACCGTTTTCCTCAACCTAGGAAACCTCGTTCGAATGCTCAAATGGCATCGATAATCTGATGCATCAATAATCTGATTGGATTTCAGCCGCAATCACTCCAATTAGGTTAATCATGAATTTCATTTAAGCGTTCAACCAAGGTTTCCTAGGCTGAGGTAAATGGTGAATACAAGCATAAGGTGCGGTTTCAATTTACGACTTTATTCATGACTTAATGGTCACAGATGCGGGCGAAGCCCTGGATGACGATGGACAAAGCAGCAGTGATCCAATTACTAAGTTCGTTTGGAATAACCGGCCAGCAAAGCTCTTGTAGCTTTGTAATAAAATCAAAATTCTTAATATTATAATAAAATCAAAATTCGTCTTGTTGTACTCTACCCGAACCCCAAATTTCTATTTCAAGTGAACCCGAGTCTGCTAAAAATCGTCGCGAACCAGACAAAAAAAAATTCGTAAACCCGAAACCCGATACACTTGAACAAGAACTCGACTCGAATCTGAAATATTCCAACTCGAACCCGACCGGAACCCAAAGAGAAAGAAAAGTAATTTATATTTTAATACAATTCTGGAAAAAATAGTCTACAGTTATATCTGTAATATCAATTTTATCTATTACTTACCCATCATACGTAGTATAGGGTAAGCCTTGTGATCGTTTTGAAAGTCGAAAAAAAAAAATGTTGACGGATTTACAAGTTTCAGAGACTAGAGATTCCGAAAAACATATTTTTAGAAAAAAAATTGCCGTCCGTCTGTCTGTGTGTGTGTTTGTAAACGCTCTATCTCCCGAACAAATTGAGATAGAGACTTGAAATTTGGTACGTACTTAGTATGTAATAATGGAGGGAAGAAGCTTATTGAATTTCAATAACCGCGATTATCTGGAACTATTTTTTTCGGACTCTTGAAATATTCGTTCTGATAACAGGTATATAAAAATTTTCGAAATTGTTTATTTTAAGGAGTGAATATAAAAGACAATAAAAAAACATAAATTTTGCATAAAGAATGAAGTCGATCGGATAATTAGTTGCCGAGATATTTGGAATTCTATTTTCCACGCTGTTTGATATTTCATGATCCTGTATTTTTGGTTTGTTCAGGAGAATTCTTAGACGAACTTAATTACAGTATTAATGTTGGTATGAAACATGGATATAAACTGCGCATTATTCATAAATTAATCGATAAATACAAAGTTACAGATGTTTCTCCTCCTAAAATAAGTCCTATTTGTAGAAAAATTCCATATGTCCCCATACTCTTTACAAGATTAAAGAGGATTTTCATGAAATATAATATACAACTTGTGGCATCCAATTCCAAGCCTTTGTTTAGTTTGTTGAATAGAAGCATTGATCCTATATCACCTACTTGTTTCTCTGGAGTATATGAAATTCCGTTTGAATTGACCGACGCGACGGTACAAATTCAGCATATATTGGTATGACAAAACGTCGCATCGTAGAAAGACTTAAAGAGCACAAAGTGATTTAAAATATAATAAACTTTCCACTGCCTTATCAAGGACTTTTGCTGATGGACAGATTAAGTTTATTGATTTTGAAAATGTTAAAATTATTTCCAGACAAGACAATCCATTTAAATCTTATATTCGTGATTCTCTAGAGATTTCATTAAGAAAGCATGAAATTTGTAATGATAACACATCATTTTCTATTCTTGCTAGCTAGAAATGTATTTTGAATGGACTTTGATTTGTTAAACATGGTTAAACATGGTTAAACATGGTTGATGGTTAAACATGGTTTCCAGTAAGGTAGCTGGTTTATAGATGGCGCCACCAGGCCTATTTTTGAATATGTTTTTGTAAATTTCCGTTAATTTCGTTGTCCTTTCAATTGAAGATTTTTTTAAATTGTGTAACACGTATTTAGTTTTTCGCTGTTTGTTTTTTGAGAATTTTCTCCTGAAGATGACTATGAAGAATAGCCGAAACCTCGAGAGTTGTTTATTTATGTAGTTTTTAAAGTAGCTCATATTTAAATTAAACGAAATATACGTTGAAAGCAAGTGTTTGATGTTTGTATTGTAAATACATTTAAATTGAAAATGAGACACTTAATCCGACGCAGTGAACCGTTATTTAATATGATTATCAATTTTGAAGTTATAAGAATGTTTCTTTCACGGAATTCAGTAATAGAGCATTTAAAGTTTATGACGTCATCAAGTCACGATTTTATTCAAATTGCAATGCATTTAATAAATAGTTTACACATGTTTTATTTTCATATTTTATATTATGCATGTCCATGATAGGTAAGTATTACGGTGGCCCCCAATGACTAGATTACTTCTAGGGATTAAATAACTTTAGACAAATTATTTTTCTATTGAATATTTTATACTCTGCAATGATCTTTTCTGACTCAAAAATGAGTTTTCATAACAAAAACAAGAAAAGAAAACTCAGAATAATCTATAAAATGCAACAATAAATCGAAATATTATAAAAATTTCAATGTTTTACAGTAAATATTTTAATAATGTTAATAATACTGCATGCATTTAATATATACATATATATGTATATATATATATATATATATATATATATATATATATATATATATATGTGCATTTACTCGAGAGTATATATTTTGTGAAAATTAAAATGATTTGTAATAACTTTTCAATTGTGGGTTTATTATGTGTTATTTTTAAAGTTCAAAAGCTATTTTAAAGTTTCATGTATTTCTCAAAATTATCCTATATGTAGAACAATATACTGATTTTATTCTGCACACTTTTCATAAAATTACAAAATTAAAATAATAATAATATGAGAACATCCCATATTATTTTTAACAGCTTTCCAACGCTGAAGATTTTGTTAGCTTTTAGTGTCTCAATCCTATATAGTATACTTCAGCTCTTTTTATGAAATACATGGAGAAATACTGTGAAAGACATGGTCTGGTGTTTTATTTATCTTGTTACATGTACTGTTTTTTTTCTTGTTTCCTCAGATATTTTATAAGAATATTACTAAACTCACTTAGGAATTGCATGTGTCCCATTTGTAAAAGACAGTGAAATATTTCAAGATTTAAAATGTAAGCAAATTTAAAAGAAACGTGATTTCATTTCTTAAAGTAATCTTACTTTTATTGTTTTGAAATCGGATAAAAAGATAAAGTTTTATATAGCTATTTTTAAATTTGCATTCAGTGATTAATTTCATGCTTTTTGAACTAATATGGTGAGAATTGAGGGGGTCGGGGCTGTTAAGCCACATTTTTTGAAATGAATCTAACTCTGTAATCTGTTGCTTAATATTGTAAATTATAATATCCAACATATAATTTGTTTCTAATGTCACTTGGTGGCACCTTATGTGACAGGTTTCGTTTTGGCTCCAGATGTTTATGCCCCTAATGAAGATAGCTAATTTACAAAAAACGTAATAGTAATATCATTAAAGTAATGCCATATTGTTACTCAGAATATCTCAAATGTTATTAAGACACTGGCGAAAAAACATTAGGTTATATATCTTGATTTGGGTATTTGATCAAATTATCACATTGAAATATCTCAGAAGTTCCAAAATGTGGCTTGGTACTTCCTTACCCCGCCCCTTTCAATTTTATTATTGTTGTTCGAATATACTTATCCACATGGCTGCAAATGATTGGACAGTAAAGTATTACATTTTTAATTGCATGAATTTTTACTTTGCTAACAAGGCGTAAAACGAACAGAGTAAAAAAGTGCCAAGGCTATGACTCGAACCCGGGTCATTCGCATACAGCACATCAATGCTCTACCAACGTTACACGGACGATATCCAGCTTTGCACTTGTGATAATATAATTGATCAATGAAATTAAGAACTAATATCAATTAGGCAAAGATGCCAAATTCAGACTATATGCCAGTTAAAAAAAAGCTCCATGTTGCTGTGGTGAAAACAATTATTTTTAAAATTTTTTTATAGTTAGCTAAAAAATATTGGGGCCGGAATAGTTCAGTGATAGGGAGAGGCGTCTTATACGAAGAAGACACCGCAGAGGTGCCACTTAATCAGATCATGGTCAAAGCATAAAGGGAGAGAGACATCAAAATATCGCAAGAAAATTACCTTTCTTGGCGATTAATTTAGCGTTATACAAAACATTTGGCAATATAAAAATGAAAAAAAGACAAAGGACTTTGGCTTCAAAAAGATTATTATTATTATTTATGACAGAAAATCCCCATAATTAGCTAACAGAAATACGATTGCTTTGTGGTATTATTGAATGATGTAATGTTACGATAAACCTATTTATTACATTACTGAATTGATTATTTTATAATATTGTAATTGACAGCTAACAATAAAAAACTAATAAACAGTATAACAATAGTATATAATATAATGTAATATAATTATTGTAGACAGCTAACAATAATTAAACTAAAGTTATAAGTAATTAAGTTGAAATGAAAATTTATTGAGATGACATAGTAAAATGATTGCTTCTATTTATTTCAAACTGTCAGCACAAAAATTAATGACTATTACATGAGCTGAAATTACTTTTTAGGTGAGTCAAGATTAATTATGAGAGATAAATATAATTACTGAATTTAGATATAGAAGATTTTGAATATATAGGTGAAAGAGAATTTATATATTGTTTTTTAATCAAAAAGGGTAATTTAAATAATCTAAAGGCAAAATCAATATACAGGGTGATTATAATTAAAACTGCACTTTCAAAAGACTGTAAAAAAGAACCACTGATCAGAATGACCTGATATTTCATCTGAGTATACGTGAAGCAATAGGAATTTGTTTTGCGAAAGAAAAAAAAGTTTAAAAATGGACCGATAGATGGCGTTCTACTCGTCATAAGATGCCAATTAAAAGACGATTAAAACATACATGCGTACTTGCGCAGGGTATTTAAGTGATGTGCATATAAGAAAAGAGAGAGACGGGGAGACAAACTTCTTCATTTTTAGAATATAATTCAATTTAGAGGAAACGTAAACATGGTTGTTTAGATGAATTGAAAATACGCATTACGCAACACATTATTCTGCGTCTGAGAAGATAGTCATGACTCTATCATTGAAGGATCGGGATCTGATTATGAAGATTTTTTACAACAACAGTGACTGTGCGGCAATTGCATTGAAAAAATTCCGGACATTAAAGGGTTTAAGAAGCGGCTCTGGCCCGATGACTGCATTTGGTCTGAAGAAGATGATTGATAAATTCGAAGATACGGGTTCATTTGACGTGAAACGTTGCAGAGGGCGGAAAGCAATCGCTTCGACGTTAGTGGAGGATATGGCTAAAGCATTGCAGTAAACGTGAAGCATTTCTTTAAGAACGTGCAGTGCACGGGAAATTTCCCAAACTTCAGACATGCATGTCAGCACAGTTCATAAAATTTAACGAAAGATCCTGCAATGCTCCCATACAAAATTACGCATGTTCAAGTGTTGCTTCCTGCTGACGTGCAAAACGGGAAGCTTTCGACCGGAAATTTCTTGCTCGAATGGAAGTGGACAATGCATGGCCATGGAACATTTTGCGGACAGACGAAGCCCATTTCCATCTCCAAGGTTCTGTCAATGCTCAAAATTGCAGAATATGGACAAGTGAGAATCCGTTCCAAATGCAACCATTGCCTCTTCATTCTGCAAAGGTCACTGTGTGGTGCGGATTTACGACAGCATTTATCGTTGGCCCTTTATTTTTCGAGGAGATTGGTCCTTCGGATCCTGTCACCTGTACAGTCAGTGAGACACGTTATGAATACGTTATGTTTTGCGCAACCAGCTCATTCCAGCACCGCAACAGCGCGGATGTGTAAATATCACAATTTTTATGGAAGATGGTGCTCCTCCGCACATTGCAATACCATTGAATCAGCTGTTGAATCTGTATTTTGGAAATGACAGAATTATCAGTCGCCATCTCCCTCTCTTTTCGCCACGATCACCTGAACTGAACCCTTAAGGCTTCTGGCTGTGAGGTTACCTAAAACATGTTGTGTACGCGGGTCCAAGTGCGAACTTAGGTGAATTGAAAACACGTATTACAGAACACATTCACAATATCACCCCTGAAACACTTCGATCTGTTGTGGAAAATGTAGTTTTGCGCTTTCACCCCTAAGGAGAAAACAGTGGACAGCATACTGAACATTTCTTAAGCAAGTCGTGGCTGAAATCCTTTTCTTGATGGTATCATCAGATTTTACTTTTTCTATGGTTTGGCCTAGGGACAGTTAAAAACCGATTTAATTTTTGCTTTTTCGACGGTTTATTCCTAGATACAATTAAAAACCTATTTCGTTTTTGCTTTACCGACGATTTTTCGCCTAATGATAATTAAAAACCGTTTTTTCTCTATCCGCTTTGCCACCACCTTCTTGTGGTGGATAATTTGTGAACAAAGAGTGCCACAACAGCATGTCACGCCTTTTAATTAGCATCTCATGACGAGTACACCGCCATCTATCGGTCAATTTTTGAAATTTTTTTCATTCGCAAAACAAATTCTCATTGCTTCACGTATACTCAGATAAAATTTCAGGTCATTCTGACCAAAGTTTTTTTTTAACAGCCTTTTGAATGTACAACTTTAATTATAATCACCCTGTATATAGTAACAGGACGCTGTTATAGCACTCCCCACTCTCTTATATGTTGGCAAGGCTGCATTTGCAGCAGAAGATGGCATATCTTCATGTGCCACAACTCTATGGCAAACATGAGACGAAATCAACATAGCATCGGTGAAATGACCTATAGATATAAATTTTCAAGCTATGAAATACGCCCGAAATAGCCCAGTTTGTAAAGCACTAGTAAGCTATGCCAATGGCTCTGGTACGAGTCCTGATCTGGACTCTTTTTCTCTCTGTTGGTATTACGCTTTGTTAGCAATGTAAAAATTCGATATTTCGGACGTATGACATTAGTAAAAAATTTTTATCTACACTCATGTCCAAAATTAAGGTCATAAACATAAAATCTGTGAAAACTGATGAACTATTCGTTGTGTTGCCACGAAATTTGGCACAGAGGTGGATTACAATGGGAGAAAGAATATAGTAACATAATAATATGGTAAAGATTTTAATTGTGAATTAAGAAACAGGGTATATCAAAAAGTGTTAAATCGTGAATCAGAGATATAGCATTTATCTCGGGAAAAGTCTGTCTAATATGGAGTGTGACCACCGTGCACTGCTATACAAGCCTCACAACGAGCTCACATACTGTTTATGAGGGTGTCAATAAATGTTTGTGGCAACAAAGCCCATTCTTCCAAAAGCGCGGCTTTTAACTTCTGGTGGGTTCTGGGAGGGGTCTGCGCTGTGCAATGGCTCTTCCTAGACCATCCCAGTGTCACCAGGAAGCCCAGCCAAAGCCGCCACAGACCAACGACACCTGCACATGATCGCTATTTGGCATTAAGCGCACTACGACATCGGCTGGCAATGGCTCCTCAGCTTACTCGTGACCTTACTGCTGCGTCTGGAATAAGAATTTCCAGGCAAACAGTATATAGACGTCTAGCAGAGAAGGCCCTTTACACCCTGCGTCCAGTCGTGTGTGTTCCTTTCACTTCATCCAACAGGAGAGGCCGGTTGTTGTGGAGCCGAAGACATCAGTCTTGGACACAACAAGAATTGGGGTGTGTTCTTTTCAGTGATGAGTCGAGATTCACCATGCAGGGTGATTCTCATCGAATCTTCATCTGGAGAGAACATTGAGCTCGCTATCATCCCTGCTACGTAAAAGAAATCGACAGATTTGGTGCAATGGAATCCTTATCCGGAGCGGCATAATGTTGGGCAGTCGTACACCACTGCACGTCTTCGATGCGGGTACTGTCACACACATCACTATAAGGATGAGGTCCTTGAAGCTTATATGCGGTTGTTCCGGGTTGCTGTAGGCCCGGACTTCATGTTTATGGACGATAATGCGAAGCAACACAGAGCACAAATTGTTGATGACTTTCTTGAAGAAGAAGATATTCGACGTATGAATTGGCCCTCGAGGTCTCCGGACCTCAATACTCTTGAACATGTTTGGGATGGCCTAGGAAGAGCCAATGCACAGCGTAACCCCTCTCCCAGGACACGCCAGGAGTTAAAAGCCGCGATTTTTGAAGAATGGGTTTTGTTGCCCCAAACATTTATTGACACACTCATGAACAGTATGAGAGCTTGTTGTGTTGCTTGTATAGCAGTGCACGGTGGTCACACTCCATATTAAACAAACTTTTCCTGAGATAAATGCTTTATCTATGATTCATAATTTAACACTTTTTGATATACCCTGTTTCTTAATTCACAATTAAAATCTTTTCCATATTGTTATGTTGCTATATTCTTTCTCCCATTGTAATATACCTCTGTGCCAAATTTCGTTGCAATACAGCGAATAGTTCATCAGTTTTCACAGATTTTATGTTTGTGACCTTAATTTTGGACATGAGTGTATAAGTAAAGTATCGCTTTTGGAAAATTAATTTTAGTTCAGATATATTACTCTGCGTTACGTGTCCTTTTACGTGCTGATTCGTCGATAATCTGCACCCATGAGTTTAAAAAACGATAGTCAGTCAACGTAACTGAGAATCAAAAGGTTAAATTAATGCGCCAACAGTTTCTTTTTATTGTTCAATATTTTTCAGCGTCTTGTTCTGGCTTTGATTCATTCTAAAATTTAAAAGTGTTCTGAAATATAATCTCGCGACTTTATGATGCATTATAATACGGAAATACATAAATTTGTTGGTACTTTTTTTCAGTTACTAAGAAATTGAACAACGTTTTTCATTTACCTACACTCTTAAAAATATCCGTGAATTGAACTAAATTTTCCTTTGATTATATTTCGTTAAAACACGAAAATACCGCTTTGATTTATTCATTTCCTCCCAAAATACAGACAGTTAAACAATCTAAAGTAAACATTACCTGAAATACCCATGGAACTTCCTTTAGACGGTACGCCGGCCGCACAAATCATCACCGCATTGAGTTCATGGCTGAAATTCCAGGATTAGTTAGTAATCGATTAGCATATTAAAATGGAACTGCTCTGCAAGGTCACATCTTGGTGGAAACCACCTGAAGACCCAATTTTAGTGGTTGATTGGTAGGTTTCCCTTTGTCTTTTCCTGCACCCAGTGGGGTCATAAAAGTATAAAAGGATGGAGGAGTGGGAGCAGGAAAATACAATGGGAAACCTACCAATCAACCACTAAAATTGGGTCTGCAGGTTGTTTCCACCAAGGTATGACAGGCCAGTTCCATTTTAATATGCTAATTCATTCTAACTAATTCTGGAATTTCAGACGTGAACTAGAGAAAGTGATGGTTTGTACAGTCGCTGCCCCCACTTTAATGAAATACCCGAATCTAAAGTGGAGTGTTCGTCAAGTCACTGGCAAGTTTTGGCACTTGTGCAGTCTTCGTATTCGAAACGGAATATTTACGTATGTCCTTTTCTCCTCAAAACACGAAAAATTTGCGAACCTAAGCCCAAAATTTGCTAAATATCTCCGGTCAAAAGTTCTTCAAATAAGAGAAAAATTTCTCCCAATTACCGGAGTGTCCCGGCAACTTACTGCCTGTACTTTTTTAACACTTTCCAACCTAGTTGAAAAGTGTTTATGACTTCGGTTTGTCTGGCCGTATGGCCGTCTGTCCGTGCTCTAACTCACGTAAATATGCTCGGATTGTCTTGAATTTTTTTTTTATGTTATTGTCGTTATCTATGGCATGTTCCCTATTTCAACGGAAGTGTGTAGCACTTATAGTTTTTTTACAGGCACACTCAAAAGAATTCCGTTACATTACGGTCTACGGGGAAAAATCATTTGCTGTTTATTTTAATGATGTTACAGAATTTCAAACACATTGTAATTGATATATATCACTAAGGTGCATTACAAGAAGCTTAATATGGAATAGGGTATATAGTTACTTTACAGGAACAGTCAAAAGAAATCCGTTACATTACGTCTATGGAGAAAAATCGTTTGAGGTTTAATTAAATAATGTTTCACTATTTTAAAACCATGGAAATTTATATATATCACTAAGGTGCATTACAAGAGGCTTACTACAGAATATTGTGTGTATAGCAGTCATCGTTTATTTACAGCGACACACAAAAGAATTCTCTACTGTCTGTTAACAATAATTCCTGGAAGTGCGTTTTAAGTTGCTGAACGCGATTTTAAATTTAACTCACTTTTTGTCTATTACTTGATGTGTATAAATTCTGTAGATCCTATACAGGGCAGCACAAAAGTTCGCGAACACATTTCCGCTTATTGACAGTAACTCCAGAAGGAGAATTTTAAACTGTGCTACGCGATTCCTAGCTAAACTATAATTTAGCATCCTATCTAGTATATATACAAATATATAGATCATATACAGGGCTGAATAAAAGTATTCGGATATTTTTCCGAATATTGTATATGTTGGAAATTCCTGAAATTATGTTTTTAAATATGTTATGCGTTTTCCAAATTGTTTACTTAGATGTTATCTTTCAGCTTATTAAACGGTATGATTTGTAAAATTATTTTGGAGGCGTTGGAAAGTGTTACATAATCTATGCTTGACGCATGAATTTTCGTTCTTGTTACATTTTGCCATGAATTTTTTCCTCAGAGTGTATCAAGTAAAATTACAATAAGTGTTGTGAAAATTAGCTTTTTGAACTGATTTCTTGAAAAGGTCGCCATCAGGGAGGATATGATTGCATTTAAAGAAGTATCACATTTACAAGAATATGAAAAGTGCTGTTCGATGTTTTCCATATTACTGTCTGTATATTTGAAACATTTAGAGATAAGCTCGTGTTATTTAGCAGAAAATAGAAATTCAGAATACCTTTAATATTGAATCAGGCAATTAAAATTCTTAAACAATAATACATTAAAATTACAAACAAACCTTTTTGAAGTTTTAATATGAAAAATAATTAGAAACATTCAATTAGTGAGAAAATGTCGCGATACAAAAAATAAGCTAGGTTGAACGAATTAACTATGAAATGCAATTTTTATTCAAACTTCTTAATTAGATAATTTTAATTATACTATTTTTTTCTGAGCAAAGTGAGTGAGCAATAGCTTAGTATAGTTATAAATTGGCTAGCAGTTTAAAGTAAATATGCATAAAAAACTGCAAAGAAATTTTCAAGAATATACTTGTTGTTCATTTTCTCAATTTCTTTATGAATTAATTTACTTATTTTATTGGAAATTGAAAACAAAATTAAAACTCGACATAGTTTTAGTCTTCAAATAACCATGAATTTTTAGGGTGAATTTAAATATACAATGAATATTTATAAAAATATATATTTAAATCATGGTAATCTCGATGCTATGAAAATTTTGTTTTCGAACATTCTGAATAAATTAAAACATGAGAAAATTAATTGCCGTTGAAGCAAATATAATTAATTGAATAGAAAATAATTTACTGAACACTTATTCAAATAAGACATGTTTATGAAACAAATATTGTAAAAATATTTTGATTTAATTAAATTTAATGTTTTCATATATGTTTATTTATTCTGACACTCAATTACAAAAAAGAAGAAAACTAATTAAAAGTAAAATACGCCAGTGCATATTAAAAATGTCAACATATGCACTATATTTTCTACCTAAGCTTAATTATTATTTTATGATATAAAATTATCATTTTTTGCAGCAGATTAATTTTAAAATTAGAGGTAATAGAAAACGAATTGATACTACATTAGCTCTTGAGTATTGAATAAATGTTTACTTATATTCAGTATGTTCAGAGCTAAACTGAAATTTTAATTCCATTGGCCATACTGCTAACAAGAGAAGTGTATAGAATGTAAATTGATCTGAAGAATGCTACTTCGGTCATAGAATGTAGGCAGATAGTCTACTCCACAATTGAGATTTATTTATACTGACGTTCATGCATGTAAGAATTATGAGGCTTCAAAAGTCTCGTAGCAATACAGTGTCAAACATAAACAGGATTTCTGACAGCATTCTCAGGTCCGTATGGTACGATTTCTAATGTCGCGGCAGTGCATATTCAAAATGCCAACACATACACAATATTATCAACCCAAGCTTCATTATTATTTTATGATATAAAATTATTCATTTTCAACAGCAGCCAAATTTCAAAATTAGATGTACAGAAAATGGGTGCTACATACTTTTTGAGTATTGGATAAATGTTTAGTTATTTTCAGTTTGTTCAGAGTTAAAGTAGTATAACTAAATAAAATATATAGATAAAATATATATAACTAAATAAAATATATAAAATAAAGTGAAATTTAATTTTCATTGGCCTTATTGCTCACAAGAGAAGTGTACTGAGTGTAAATTGATCTGAAGAATGAGACTTCGGTCATAGAAAGTAGGCAGATTATCGACTCCACAATTGAGATTCGTTTATATTGATGTTCATGCATCTAAGAATTATGAGTCTTCATAAGTCTTTGTAAAAATGCTGTGTCAAGCATAAATATAAATTACTAGCAGCATCCTCTGTCCATATGCTATGGTTTGTAATGTTACGGCCGTTCATATTAAAAATGCCAACACATACCTATATTTTCTACATAAACTTAGTTATTATTTTCTAATATAAAATTATTAATTTTCAGCTGAAGTGCAATATGCATTGTAAAAAAAGATTTAAAATATTCGTTGAATATCGAAGACATTTTCAATTATTTTCCGTTTGTTCACAGCTAATGTGAATGCTTTTTTTTCAATGGCTAAACTGCTAACAAGAGAAACTGGAGTTGAATAATGAGACGTGGGTAGTAGAAAGTAGGCAAATATTTCACTATACAATTGAAATCCGTTTCGGCTAACATTTATGCATATAAGAATTATGTAAGAACAAAAGATTTACAGTGTCACATATAAATAGGAGATATTAGCGGCATTTCTCGGTCCTATTGTTTGCAATAGTTTTATTGAAATTTTTGTTTGATGTTGAATCAACGCAAAAATCAATTTATAGCATAAAGTAATTAGGAGAATAAAAATATCGTTCTTCTTAAAATCCAAAAATTGTTTTTAAAGGTAGAAGATAGTATTGTTCTATGCACTCTCAATACGCTGCTTTAGAGCACTAAAATACTAGCCTGCTTATCTAGCGGTTAAAATGCTTGCTACAAGTCAAGAGGTGTTATTTTTTAATCTTGATTCAACATTGAATATTCACTGTTCCCAGATACCGCTTTAAAATTGATGTTTCAGTTGGATCAACCCTTATTTGTAAAGGATAATTTCTATGCTTCGTCATTTTATAAATTAATTGTTTAACTTTGTGCCAGATTTTGGTTCAACACTTTACCAACTCTTGGGTCAACATTTTACTAGATCATGGTTGAACCTAAACAACTGTGTAATTCAACATTTTATCAATTCTTGGTTCAACATTTTATTAGATCATGTTTGAACCTAAACAACTGTATAATTCAACATTTTATCAGTTCTTGGTTCAACATTTTACTAGATCGTGGTTGAACCTTAACAACTGTATAATTGAACATTTTATCAGTTCTTGGTTCAACAATTTATTAGATGATGGTTGAAAACTAAACAAGTGTATGGTTCAACCAGAACACCAGATGCTAGAAAAAGGTTTCAAAATCTTTTGGAAGTTACATTTTTGGCACGTTCATGAAATGATGAACCAATATTTTAACAGTGTAGGATAAATCAATTACAACTTGTTGCTAATAATGTGAATTTTCTCAATGAGCAAATTTCATAAATCAATGAGCAAATTTTCACAAGTAACTCTTTAAAGAGCTATATTAGATCCGTAGCAGAAATTGTATCGATATTTATATTCCCCATCATTACAGAGAGAGCTACACTTAAACCTTCCAAGTTGGACACTCCGTAAGTTTTTAACTTTTCTGGAAACGGAATGCATCTATAGAGCTAACGTTATCATCCGTAGAATTAACATTGTGCCAAGTTACATACCTCTCAAACGTGAATGTTAAACATAATGGATTGCCATAAATTTGGGCTGAAAAATTTATAAGCTCTTCTATTAATTGGAGAACTCTCTAAGTTGGGCAATTTTCTTTAGAACCATAGGTATTCAACTGAGAGAGATAGCATCATACTAGCCTGACTTGCCCAAGTGAAAAAACTGGCGTAAAATATGAATGAATATGAACGAAATGATGAACCAATTTTTCAACACTATAGGATACATCAATTAAATTACTACTTGTTGCTAATAATGTGCATTTTCTCAATGAGCATATTTCATGAAAGCGTTTCACAAGTGCCTCTTTAAAGAGCTATATTAGATCCGTAGCAGAAATGGTATCAAATTGTATCGAAATTTTGATTCCCCATCATTACAGACAGAGCTACAGTGAAACCTCCCAAGTTGGACACCCCCTATGTTAGATACTTGTGTATGGATGAATTGTGCTCTCCAGATTCAACCGGGATAGCTCAGTTGGTAGAGCATGGCAGCTTCAGCCAAGATTTCCCAGGTTCGAATCCTGGCCCTGGACATTTTTCGTCCAGTTGGAAAATTACAACTCGTATGATTTCTTTACCAATTTGAATAATTGTGTTAAAATTAATCTATTATACTTCTGTAAGTTTTAAACTTTTCTGGAAACGGAATGTATCTATAGAGCTAACGTTTCCATCCATAGAATTAACGTTGTGTCAAGTTCCACAGTTTTCAAACGTGAATGTTAAACATATTGGATTGCCATAAATTTGGACTGAAAAATTTATAAGCTCTTCTATAAATTGGACAACTCTCTAAGTTGGACAATTTTCTTTAGAACCGTAGGTATTCAACTGAGAGAGGTAGCATCATACTTGCCTGGCTTGCCCAAGTGAAAAAAAACTGCCGTAAAATAAATAAACTTTTAAAATTTGTTAACTTAAAAATGTAAACGTGATTTTCTATCAGTACCGTTTTCTCTATGCATAGACATATCTCAAAAAAGCCCCCCCCCCCCCCAAAAAAAAAAAAAAAAAAAGTCTGAAATTTTCTGAAACAGCAATTTTGTCGAACTAAAATCAAAAAATAAAAAAGGAAGTACAAGAAATATGCACTACACGAAATACACTATACGTATGTAGATGTATAACAATCATTGAAAAATGAAATGTTGTTGTGCGTTTTCCTGCCAGTGAATGTATTATATCTTGAAAACTTGAAAACGTAATTTTATTTTGTATTTTGGATGTTGTACAATTTCTACAACTTGGCATTCTTCCACAATATGAAATATATATATACATAATATATAGAAATAGATATTACATATTATATATAATATATATATATATATATATATATAGATATTACATATTATATATATATATATATATATATATATATATATATATATATATATATATATTTATTTATTTATTTATTTATTTATTTATATTTATATATATAATATATCGCTTTTCGAACAAAACATAACAGCTTCTGATAAATATTATATTATTGTAATCTGCAGTCAAGTGTTTTCTGAGATGCAATATTACTGAGGCTGCAAAAAATAAATAAATACATTTAATAAAAAAATAACAATTTGAAAAATTCTGAAAAATTTCGATTTCAAGTATCAATAAACCTACAACTCGATATTTCCTTTCACGTATGAAAGAACTTGAATCAATTTTATTTTATCTTAGCAAACTGAATAAGAAACAGCTTCTATCTTGCCGGTAGATTCAGGATAGATTTTCTTGAACTGAAATAATACAGAAATTGATTGGTTACGTGTGTTATGATAAGTGGAAAGCAAGCTGGGATCAATGTAAGATGTTACCTTGGAAATATGATTTCAATTTTTGCTTAGGTGAAAAAGAAAATATGTATAGATAAAGAGTTGTTATTTCATACATATGATAAAATGGAAGATATAGGATTTTCTTCGTAGCATATTGCAAAACGTATCTCCATATATCAAGTTTTTAGGCATTCAGATTAAAATTAAATAGGCAAATCATCTTTTTTAAATAACGCTAGTAGGTGAAATATCAATACACTTTAAATTTCAAATTTAATTCATTGGTTTCGAAATACTATAATAAATTCCTGAGAAAGTGCATACATTTTCCGGAGTAATTTTTGTGATTGATATTTTGACTTTCCATTAACTTGACCTTTTGTTATTTCAAAATTTTAAATGATTGTTAATTTTTTCCTTTTAGGTAGCTTTCAATACAAAAAAGTATAAAGCTACCTATTGCAGCCGTTCGGAGGAAAGCAATTCCGGAAAATTTCGATATATTTTCACCGATCATGACCCCCAGATCCCAAAACCACCCTCCGTTCAAATGTTGATTTATATATATATATATATATATATATATATATATATATATATAACGGGGGGTTATTTTTTAAAGTTGTGAAAGTAAAACACTATAACAAAAGAACCAGTGATCCAAATGACCTAAACTTTCACCAGTATGTTCCCAAAGCAATGGGGATTTTTTTAGCATGGTTAAAAAAAAACTTAAAATCGCACCTACAGATCGCGCTGTAAGGTAGCAGAAACAAAGAATATCGTCTGTGGGAGGAAAACAATGGACGGTACTTTGAGAAACCATCTTCCGTAGACCCTCTGTCGTCATTGGACCTTTTTTTAAATTCTTAAGTGTTCTAAATCTCCTAAGAGCAGTTGCTGCGCTGTCATTATTCTGATAATACAGTTTCACTAACAACTCACAGTCTGTCAATGCAGCAGTCATTGCCAGGATTTCCGTAGAATAATGAACACGAGATGCCCCTGTTTCACGTTTTTACGCCAATGAACCCGACTTTACTGCATGTACAGCGCCATCTGTCGGTGCGATTTTAAGTTTTTTTTTAACAACGCCAAAAAAATTTCCATTGCTTTGGGACCGTACTGGTGAAATTTTAGGTCATTTGGATCAGTGGTTCTTTTGTTATAGGGTTTTACTTTCACAACTTAAAAAAAAAATCACCCTTTTTTGCGTTGTTAGTGAAACTGTATTATCAAAATAATGACAGCGCAGCAACTGCTCTTAGGAGATTTAGGACACTTAAGAATTTAAAAGGTCCAATGACGACAGAGGGTCTAGGGAAGATGGTTTCTCAAAGTACCGTCCATTGTTTTCCTCCCACAGGCGATATTCTTTGTTTCTGCTACGTTACAGCGCCATTTGTCGGTGCGATTTTAAGTTTTTTTTAACCATGCTAAAAAAATTCCCACTGCTTTGGGAGCATACTGGTGAAATTTTAGGTCATTTGGATCAGTGGTTCTTTTGTTATAGTGTTTTACTTTCACAACTTTAAAAAAAATCACCCTGTATATATATATCTGATCTATGTCATACGATAACGCCGGTATTTATAAATCGATTTTGATGAAACTAATTATGTGTATTAAGGTCACAAATGTCTGACAGAATTCGTTGGCCAGCTTGGTCCGCCATCTTGTTTCAAGATGTTGGCCGCTGAAATATTTAAAACTAAAATAAATATACAAAAAAGTAAAAAATTCAAATTTATTTTATACTTACGTGTTAGGCCTTGATACAAGGATTCCGGAGCATTTTTTGTTTTACCTCTATCTTAAAAAATGGCTGAGATAGAGCAGTTTGAAATTCTAGGGTGGCTAACATTTTGAAACAAGACAGCACATTACAAAAAACCAACGATTAATTTATGAGTTTTAGTGAACGCGATTTCTCACAAATTCATTGTTGTAATCATTTTCCAAATCATACGCATAAAACTATATATTCATATCCGTTAGCGCCGATTTCTCGCCAAACTAGGCGACAATTGGCGAAATATCGCCAAATTTGGCGACCAAAATTTCTCTTTATAAATGAAGCCAATTTGGAGATCAATAATTTGGCGAATTTCTTATTCAAATTCAGTATAAACGAATCTTTTGTAAACGGTTTATTTGCATTTTAGCTTGCTGTTTTCGAGTGACATTAGCTAAAATTGTAAAACGAAGATATAGGAAAGCTACATTTTCCTCCCGGTACAGGCCGAAGGATTTTTTTAATCGCACTTACGTCATTAAATTAGTGTAGGAATAAGTTACGTTAGAATTATTTTAATAGAAAACGATCACAGTGGATTATAAAACAAAAATACGTTTAAGTACACTGTTAAAAATCTGCAGTAAACTGTCCAGTCATTCGAACATTTTTAATTATAATTGTTACTTGACCATATTATTAAACGTATCTGATCATGTTATTGAGCATGTTATGGTCAGAATAAAGTTAAATTACGATTATATAACCGTTTTTCTTTAAAAACTATCCAATGGCCGGACAGTTGTCTGCAAATTTTTAACAGTGTATTTATATGAGATAGTCTGAATAAAAATTTACATTTCCTTTAAAATAGCATTCGTTTAATGCTACATATTTAGTCTGCAAACATACTAAAAGTTTTAAAGACTTACCATTTCTTCCTTTAAATGTAGGCTAATTTTCATCTGAAATTCTTTGAACTAATCGGATCCAACCAGAATAATAGTAATAATATTAGAATTTAGTATTAAGTTGTTTTCTTTCTTAACAGAAAATGATGAATAATTTGAGATGAACTATCATTCAGGAAGTATTAAACAAAATATTATGTTCCCTTCGATTTTGTTACTCTGTGAGTTACGTATTGAATAAACATTATGATTTCCAATATTAATTGTACATTTCTTTCTTTTTTTGTTAGGAAAATAAATAAATATTTTTCTTTATTACCTTAAAATGTTAAAATGGGTTTATATATTTTGACGAATAAGTCAAGAAATATTAAACAAAATATTTTGTATGTATTCTTCATCTTCTATTTTATAACTGTGTGTGTTACGTATTGAATAAATATTATGATTTCCAATATAAACTGTATATATATTTTCTTTTTTTATTCGGAATATATCTACATTCTTTATTACCTTAAAATTTTAAAATGTATTTTATATATTTTGAAGAAATATTCAAGAAATATTGAACATTCAGGAAATATGAAACAAAATATATTGTATGCAATCTTTGTATTTTATTTTAGTACTGTGTGAGTTACGTATTGAATAAATATTATGATTTCCAATATTAATTGTACATTTTCCTTCTTTTTTTAGTAGGAAAATAAATATATAATTTTTTTCTTTATTACCTTACAATGTTAAAATAGTTTTTATGTATTTTGAAGATTTCTTTTTTTTTTTTTTTTTTTTTTTTTTTTTTTACCAATATATATCGGAATATATCGGAAGCAGTTTTCATGTTTACTTTACTACAGCTTTGCTACCGAAGTCATAGTTATAGGAGCATATTTATGGGCACTGGACTATCTAGGACATATTACCCTACGAAGGAAAGCTCAGGAGAAATATTTATTAAGCTACACCACTCATTAATTTCATGCAGATTACATATCCTCCGCCATGTCAAAAACATTAAAGTTGTAATTTAGTATTAGTTCATTTCATGCATTAAATTCGAGATTTGAAAACTTTACAAAGATCAATAGATTCTGTTTTCTATTTTTCTGAAGCAATATATTAGTTTTAATAGCCGACTGAAAAACAAAAGAAAACACCTGAAATTTTATATATATATATTTTATATAAATTTCAAATGTAGGAGAAATAATTTTCAAATGTAACGGTGACTATTTAGATAAAAAGAAGGAATGTGAAGGGATATATACAAAAACCCCAATTGTTTTATAATTATGTATATTAGACGAGAGGAGAGAAGGAATGAGTATAAAAAGAAACTCGTTCATTCTGCAGGTTTCAATTTTTTTAATCTTACATTTAACTTGTTAACATATGCTGCAATAAAATATATTTTTAAATAAGCGCGAAAGTATGAACAAGACAAAATAATCAATCAAGTGTGAGTTTTACTCCCGCATAAAGAGTTTCTTACAATAAATTTATTAATTACTAACTGCAATATTACAAAAATAAAATTTCTAAAAGAATATTAAGACATTGTAAAAAAAAAACAAAAAAAAACAATACAATATAAAATAGGGTACTGACTTTTAATGTCTTGGAATTATTCTAGGAATTATTTTTCGATTATCGTGCCTTCAATGATTGAATTCAATTGGAATGAAAAATGTTGACTATTTATAATTATGATTCCCCTCACCTAAAACAAAGACCTTGTATAAAGTTTAAATTTGGCTATGTGCCAAGCACCCTTCGAAAGGAGTTCGCAAATTTGCAATACCACCTTGGTCCCTGCCGCGTTTTTCTAGATCGGTTTTTAATTAATGTATTGGCTAATTACAAAACATTTTTTTCAAAAATCATTATCAACAATCCTTGGATGATTCCGCGTTGATATGTACCTCCAGTGTCCCCCAATTCCTCCGCTGAGAGCCCACATAGTAAAGTTTGTGTGTAATGGAAAGATGCGATTCTCTCAAACTATGTGACCTAGGATAATCGCTGTAGTTTTCTTATAAGGTTTTAATAAACTCCTAGTACCCCTAATTTTTTCATAATTTTAGTTTCAGTAGATTCGGAAATAGTGAGGGGGGAACATATTATTTCAGTACGTTTTCGAAAATATAGTACGTTTTAAAAATATAGTACCTAATATATACGCTTAAAGTACCTAATATATACGTTTATAGTACCTAATATATACGTTTAAAGTACCTAATATATACGTTTATAGTACCTAATATATACGTTTAAAGTACCTAATATATACGTTTATAGTACCTAATATATACGTTTTAAAAAATATAGTACCTAAAATTAAAACAAGTATATTTTTGAGTATCGGTGTTACGAGATCTTTCAAAATATACTCCACACGATAGACAAAAAAGAAAAAGAAGGAACATAATTAGATTCCGTAAATTTTTCCTAAATATATTTGTGAATGGCTAAAATCTATAAATATGTGGGTCAATAACCTTTATAACACTGGCAAATTTAAACTTCCACGTTCTATAGTTTTTGAGAAAAATGGCTGGCGCACAGACAGACACATGAGTAATCATATAATGGTTCCGTTTTTACTTCTTAAGTACCGAACCCTAAAAATTTAAAAAGTCATGCTGTTATAAAGCTAAATTTGCATTTCATTAATGCATAAATAATCCAAAAAGAGTAAGATAATAACTAAAAAAATAGAAACTCGTACATTTTGCAGATTTGGTTTTTTAACTCACAGGCTATCAAAGTCTGAGAGCTTATGTGCTCACCGGTTCTGTATGTATGTATGTATTTATGTACGAAACGCGATAACTTTTGACAGATGTAACCGTTTTGCTTCGAATTTTGTTTATAGGTTCACTGTGATAAGACGCTTCCCTGATTAGTTTTAGGGGTTCATTGGTTAGGTATAAAGGGGGGAACGGGCGACTAATCCCCCTCTTAATTTAGATAAGTGGGTTTTTCATGCAGAATTATCCGGTTTTCTTCAAATTTTGCATATAGGTTCATTGTGATACGACGCTTCCCTGATTAGTTTTGGGGGTTCATTGGTTAAGTATAAAGGGGGATACGGGGGGCAAATCTCCCCGTTAATTTAGATAAATGGGTTTTTCGTGCAGAATTATCCGATTTTCTACAAATTTTGTATATAGGTTCATTGTGATAAGACGCTTACCTGATTAGTTTTGGGGGTTCATTGGTTAAGTATACAGGAGGATACGGGGGGCTAATCCCCCCTTAATTTATGTAAATGGGTTCTTCGTGCAGAATTATCGCATTTTCTTCAAATTTTGTATGTATGTTCATTTTAATAAGGCGCTTCTCTGATTAGCTATGGGAGTTCATTGGTTAATTATAAGTGGGAGGAAACTGAGGAAGAGCCCTCCTTAATATATTGTCGATTTGATTATTTTTCAAGGGGCTTATTTCAAATTCTTTGAAATAAGAGTATACAATAAGTGTGAATAGCTTGTGAGCTCTTCGCCGTCAGTTTACCTGGGCAGTTATATTTTTATTATCTTATTTATGTTAGTTGTCAGCTTAAGCCACAATAAGATATCTTTGTTAATAACTGTAAATGTATGGACAAATAATGTAAAAATGGGGAAAAAATAAAGCTTTCATAAAGAGAATATTAAGTTTTGTTAATGTTAATACTTACTGAATAACCAAAAAGTATAGGAGAATAACTAAAAATGGAATTCATTCTATAATATATTTTAAAATTGCAAAAATGGGGAAAAAATGCTTTCATAAAGACAAAATTGTGTTTTGTTAATGCTAATATACTTACTTAATAAACGAAAATAAATAAAATAACTAAAAATAAAATTCATTCATTAATATATTCTTTCATGAAATTCAAAACTATATATAAAGCGAATTTCGCGTTTCGTTGATGCACAAATAACCGAAAAGAGTACGGGAATTCCTAAAAAAAGAAAGTCATTCACGTGATAATACTTATTTAATAACCGACAGTTATAGAAGAATAACTAAAAACGAAATTTATTCAATAATATATGATAAATTGGAAAAATAGGGAAAAAATGCATTTTTAAAGAAAAAATTGCGTTTTGTTAATGCTAATATACTTACTTAATAATCGAAAAGTATAGGAGAATAACTAAAAATAAAATTAATTCTTTAATATATTCTTTCATGAAATTCAACAGTATATATAAATCGAATCTCGCGTTTCGTTGATGCACAACTAACCGAAAAAAGTATGGGAATACTTTAAAAAAAAGAAAGTCATTCATGTGCTAATAATTATTTAATAACCGAAAAGTATAGGGGAATAACTATTAATGAAATTCATTCATTAATTTATGGTAAAATTTGTAAAATGGGGAAAAAGATGCTTTCATAAAGAAAAAATGGCATTTTGTTAATGCTAATATATTTACTTAATAACCGAAAAGTATAGAATAAATAAAAATAAAATTCATTCATTAATATATTCATTCATGAAATTCAAAAGTATACATAAAGCGAATTTCGCGTTTTGTTGATGCACAAATAACCGAAAAGAGTATGGGAATACTTAAAAAAAGAAAGTCATTCATGTTCCAGATTTGATGTTTTATGGTACATTTTACTTGTTATCGTATACGAGAATAAGATGTGTTTATATACAAGTGCAAGAGTATGAACAAATGATTAA
Source organism: Maratus michaelseni (assembly GCA_963931845.1). Taxonomy (NCBI): domain Eukaryota; kingdom Metazoa; phylum Arthropoda; class Arachnida; order Araneae; family Salticidae; genus Maratus; species Maratus michaelseni. Next base: position 79,700,109 of record OZ007592.1, read on the forward strand.
AAATTGGAAAATAGTCATACTTTTGTGAAGCAAAATTTGCGTTTTGTTAACTTTTTTTTTACTTTAGCATTTACAGTATTCTAATCACAAAGCTTATCTTCTTTTCAAGGGAATTTACTATGACTGTCGCAGCATTGCGGAACTAAAGTTCCTGTTGACTTTCTTTATCAGCCAGAGAAACTTTGATCGCCGGTATCGAATCATGCCAATACTTCAAACTTATCACTCTTTAATCACTGTAACAATTTCGAATACATTGATGACAGTGTTAGCATGACTTAGAATATTTTATTTATTTATAGAAATGGACTATACTATAGTATACGATACTATACTGTACTATACTATAACTGCACTGAAAAAAAGTTACACTTTCAAATCTGAGTAAATTGATGTTTTCATTTTGTTATGAAACTTTTTGTTTCAAATATCACGACCCAATGCTTTCAGTTCTGAAATACCTGAAATACTCAGAATATTGAAACATGGGCATACTCAAAAATGATTAGAATCAGTCCAAACTCATTTTTGAAACACGGAAATACTCAATAATTAGCACATAGAAGTCAGTTCATACTCATTTTTCAAACACGGACATACTAAAAATGAGCATATTTTGAGCACAAATTTAGAGACAAACATTTTTATTATCATCTTTAGATTATTTCAAAAACAAGAAAGAAATACCATGTATCATCACCATAGATTATGAAATATTTTCCAACATATTCAGAATAATGTAAAAAAAAAAAAAATCACCGTTTAATAACTTGAAAGAGGATATCTAAGTAAACAATTTGGAAAAAGCATACTACATTTGAAAACCCAATTTGATCAAAGTTATCAGACAATTTTACACTGATAAAAATGACACTTTCAAATCTGAGTAAATCGATGGTTTTATTTTGCTATGAAACTTTTTGTTTCAAATAGTTGTTTCAATAGTTTCAAATCCAATGCTTTCAATTCTTAAATACCAGAAATACTCAGAATATTGAAACATGGACATACTCAAAATTGATTAGAATCAGTTCAAACGCATTTTTGAAACATGGAAATACTCAAAAATGAGCACATAAGTCAGTTCATACTCATTTTTGAAACATGGACATACTCAAATATGAGCACATGATGTTTTCTTTTTGAGTGTGTGTATGTTTTGAGAAATGAGTATATACATGTTTCAAACTTGAGTAATTTTGATTCGGAGCATTTTAACTATGTGAATTACTCGGATTTGAGTATTTTTTGCTCAGTTTTGAAACTGTCGTTTTTAGAGTGTGTAATATATATAACTATACTATATAATAATATATTATAAGGCAAAACCAACCTTTCAGTAAGCGGGGGAGCACCTCATCTAGTGCCAAACATTAAAGGTAGCCATTATCCATTTGTCAGGAAACATAAAACACTGTTACTTCAGTATAGTTGGTTGAAAGATTGCAAGTTTGGCCTCCTTTTTTATTCAGAAATTCCGAATTCACACCGAAAATTCCGAAAGAATTTTTATTTCAGGAATTTATTTCAAGAATTTTTATTTAATTTTTATTACAGTAAAAATTACTATTAGGAATTTCTGGTAGGAGGCTATACCGGCAACCCTGACAGGGAGTAACTATATGGAGACGTCTTAAAAGATACACAAACACATCACAGCATTCCCCTACCATGAAGAGTTCGATGTGAAAAAATAACTGCAGAACAAAGCATAAATTATAGTAAATTTAGAATTATATTTTCTTAAGAGAGAGAGGCCTATCGAAATAGTTTGTAGAAGCCTAAAATTTAACGCCGCCGACTATAATAAACTAGTAATTTGGGATGTCCAATCCCAAAACTTTATTCTATCTCAAACAGGTTTCGCATTCACTGAAAACGAATCTCAGCACCAATTCATATCAAGGTCTAACTGAATCTAAAGTTTTATTAAATTCCATGCATTAGTTCTTGAGATATGGCTATCGCTAAAATCATATATTAAATCCTGAAAAATGCAGCATAGCAGCACCACCAGTTTGGCTATTTACACCAAAACGTAATCAGCATCTACTTATGTCAAGGTTTAAATGAATATGAAGTTTGATGGCATACTGTATATTAGTTCTTGAGATATAGATATCGTAAAAATCATGAAAAAAGTACCATAGCAGCGCCACCTGTTACGATATCTACACCAAAACATAATCAGCATTAACCAGTCCACGTAATTGCTTTATGTTATTGAAGGTTACTATGACATAAAGCAATTACGTGGACATTTAAATATATTTACGAGAATAAGAGCGCGGAAGGTCATACGAACCGAAGTTATAAACACTTTTCAACTCTATTGGAAAGTGTTAAAAAGATTAAAATCCGAGCATCCCACCAAAAGTTAAGCGCAAAGATGCATAAAAAAATCATACAAGCGAAATGTACAATTTCCTTTGGTGGAAAGCGGTTTAAAAAATACTCAACCTCTTATTTACCCAAATCATATTTTCCTACTAATTATTTTCAACGTTATTACTTTCTTCTATTTTTACAAAAAGAAAGTACTGAATTTATGAAAATTTCCGACTTCCGTCTTTCGACGTATTTATACGTTTTAGAAGGTCCTGAATACGATTCGACTGCTTTTAGAAAATATCTGTTGCAGAGTCCGAAAAATTCTTTGGGCGCTCTAGCTCAAGAACTAATGCACGAAATTTAATAAAACTTTAGATTCAGTTAGACCTTGATATAAATTGGTGCTGATTATTGTTTGGTGTAAATATCCCAACAGGTGGTGCTGCTATGCTGCATTTTTCACGATTTCCGCAACAGCTCTATCTCAAGAACTAATGCACGGATTTTCATCAAACTGGAAAGCGGTGGAAATCAAAAGCTCTATCAAAAGCTCTAAATCTTTGGTGGAAATCACAGCTCTTTCTCAAGAACTAAAGCATTGATTTTAACCAAACTTCAGATTCAGTTAGATATTGACATACGTTGTTGCTGATTAGGTTTTGGTGTAAATAGCAAATCAGGTGGAGCTGACATGCTGCATTTTTGGATTCTAAAATGCATAATTTAAAAATTTACGCTTTTTTAAATATTAACATGTATGAGATAGAAGAAAGTTTTAGGATTGGCACATCCGACTAGTTTTTATATATTAAGAAATAAAAGAGCAATTTCATATAGGATTAGTGCAATTTTTCATTTAATCGCTATTGTTTTAAAGACTAATTATTGCCTTACGGAGAGCGTTTTTTGATTGAAAATCAATAACTATCAACTTAAAATATCAATTAAAAAAATTATAATTTTTGCTCTGTTTCTTTCTTAAGATAGGGCAACAAGAAAGAGAAAAAATTAATTAAACTATCTTTTTCAGGTTTCTAAATTGATTTCTCAATGTATAATCATAATTTAATTAGTATGAAACTATTAAGTGATTATAGCGTATTTTTTGGAAAATAAGCACTCTTTATTTTGTATTTAAATTTTCTACTGTATAGTTTTAAAAACATTTATTATTGCAGCTTCATAGCCATTTAGCATCTTTTGGCGAGTGTGTTTTGGTGCATTATTAAGTACATTCTTGTTGTAAATTGTATACAATTGTAACCATAAAGTATATTGGGCGATTTATCATCACATGTGACGGGCTAATGTGAAAATTCCTTAAAATTGACTTAATCATTGATAATATCCAATCTAAAAGAATTAGAATGTTATATTATCATCAAAAACACAGCTGTGTGCATATTTTTTTTATAATTCTAGCATGTCAGAAAATGAGTTAAAAATCGATTACAGAAATCCGTCTTTCTGTACAAAAACCAAGTTAAATAAAAAAAACAGAGTGTAAAAAAGATTGATTTTCTTTGCTTCGTACATATAAGAAATCTCGGGGGTATCTTCAGAAGTAAATGATGTAGACATATCGTCAAGAGAGTAGATGTGAACCTGCTTTTATTACTCTTTAATGAGTCTTTTCTTAAGATTAAAGGATTTCATCCAGCAACAAAACTCTCAATTTCTATCTTGTTTGTTTTTAAATTTGCTACATATTGCATATTTTGGTGAGTGTGGTGCAAGCGTGGTTTGGGGCATTATTAAGTCCATTGTTGTTTTAATTTGTATACAATTGTAACCATAAAGTATATTGAGCGATTTATCTTCTGTGGCGGGATAACGTAAAAATGCCTTAAAATTGACTTAAATGTTGATAATTCATTTCTAACAATATTGAAATGTTGTATTGTCATCGGAAAACATAGCTGTGTACACACACACACACACACACACACACACATATATATATATATATATATATATATATATATATATATATTATAATTCTAGCATATCAGGAAATGAGTTAAAAATCGATTACAGAATTCCATCTCTTGTACAAAAACGAAGTTGAGTTTTGAACAAAAAAAAAAAAAAGGATGTGTATTAAAAATTGATTTTCTTTGCTTCGAACATATAAGATATCTCGAGGGTATCTTCAGAAGTAAATAATTGAGACATATCGTCAAGAGCGTTGATGTGAACCGGCTTTTATTATTCTTTAATGAGCCTTTTCTTAAGATTAATGGATTTCATCCAGCAATAAAACTCCCAATCTCTATCTTGTTAATTTTTAAATTTGCTACATATTGCATCTTTCGGCGAGCGTGGTTTGGCGCATTATTAAGTCCATCGTTGTTTTAATTTATATACAACTGTAACCATAAAGTATATTGTGCGATTTATCATGTGTGATGGGCTAACGTAAAAAGGACTTAAAATGTAGTTAAATGTTGCTAATTTAGTTCTAAAAATATTAAAATGTTGTATTGTCATAGGAAAACACAGCTGTGTAAATAATTTTGTTTTAATTCTAGCATATCCGGAAATGAGTTAAAAATCGATTACAGAATTTCATCTTATGTACAAAAACCAAGATGAGTTTTGAAAAAAAAAAAGGTTGTAAAAAAGATGGATTTTCGGAAATGCTTCGAACATATAAGAAATCTCGAGGGTACCTTCAGAAGTACATGATTAAGACAATAGTCGTCAAGAGAGTTGATGTGAATCTGCTTTTATTATACTTTAATGAGTTTTTTCTTAAGATTAAAGGATTTCATCCAGTAATAAAACTCCCAATCTCTATGTTGTTTGTTTTTAAATTTGCTACATATTGCATCTTTCGGCGAGCGTGGTTTGGCGCATTATTAAGTCCATCGTTGTTTTAATTTATATACAATTGTAACCATAAAGTACATTGGGCGATTTATCACGTGTGGCAGGCTAACCTAAAAATGCCTTAAAATTTACTTAAATGTTGATATTTTAATTTGAAAAATATTAAAGTGTTGTACTGTAATCGGAAAACACAGCTGTGTAACAGAGTTTTTTTATAATTCTAGAATGTCAAGGAAATGTGTTAAAAATTGATTACAGAATTCCATCTTATGTACAAAAACCAAGTTGAGTCTTCAACAAAAAAAGGGTGTAAAAAAGACGGATTTTCGTAAATTCTTCGAACAGATAAGATATCTCGAGGGTTTCTTCAGAAGTAAATTATTTAGACAATAGTCGTCAAGAGAGTTAGATGATGTGAACCGGCTTTTATTACTCTTTAAGGAGTATTTTCTTAAGATTAAAGGATTTCATCCAGCAATAAAACTCCCAGTCTCTATCTTGTTTGTTTTTAAATTTGCTACATATTGCCTCTTTCGGCGAGCGTAGTTTGGTGCATTATTGAGTCCATCGTTGTTTAAATTTGTATACAATTGTAACCATAAAGTATACTGGGCAATTTATCACCTGTGGCGGCCTAACGTAAAAATGCCTTAAAATTGACTTAAATGTCGATAATTCATTTCTAACAATATTTAAATGTTGTATTGTTATCGGAAAACGCAGCTGTGTACATATTTTTTTTTTTTATAATTCTAGCATATCAGGAAATGATTTAAAAATTAATTACAGAATTCCATCTTTATGTACAAAACCAAATTGAGTTTTGAAAAAAAAAGTGTAAAAAAGATGGATTTTCGTAAATACATCGAACATATAGGAGATCTGGAGAGTATCATCAGAACTAAATGACTTAGACAATAATCGTCAAGAGAGTTAGATGATGTGAACCGGCTTTTATTACTCTTTAAAGAGTGTTTTCTTAAGATTAAAGGATTTCATCCAAAATAAAACTCCCAATCTCTATCATGTTTGTTTTTAAATTTGCTACATATTACCTCAGACATAGAATTTAGCCTTTTTCCTTAACATATATTTTTAAAGGCACTCAGAGGACTTATGAATACTTATTTTCATAGGAAAATTATACTTTTTTATATACTATATTAGTATACCAGATCGTCAGGCATTAGTATTAATTTTGGAGAGCAGTACTAGTGTAGATTTATCTTTTCGTATTATTTTTATCTTTAAAAAATGCAATTTTTCCTTTTAAAAAATTATTTTATATTGTCAGTAAAAACATACATTTTCAGAGTTCATTAAAAACATATTTAGTTATTTCTTTTAAAATACATATAGACACAGTCTGACGTCTTAAAAAAGGTATATCTAAAAGGTGTTTTAAAATAAATAAATAAATGTGTTTTTTATGATTACTGATAATGTATGTGTTTACTGACAATATAAAAGATTTTTTAAAAGGAAATAATGTGTTTTTGTTTAAAGATAAAAATAATACGAAAAGATAAATCTATACTAGTATTGCTCTCCACAATTAATACTAATGCCTGGTGATCTGGTATACTAATATAGGGTACTTTGCCCTACTTAAGCCCCCCTTCATTTTTCTTTTCGATAGGAATGATTTTTGTAGTGATGTAACCTATCTACTCAAACTTTTATGTAGAACATCCTAAAAATATTACTTTAATATAAATACCATATAAAATAGTGTTTTTACCAAAATCTTAATTAATGATTTTGAACATTTCTGCCAGACCTCAGTGTTAGACACCCCACTTGATCGGGATAGATGCCCCATACGTGAAAGAATAGAAAGCATAGGTAATTAACATATATAATTTAAAATCTCGATTTGCATTTGACTTAATATTCTATTTACATCTAATTTATGATTTTTTTAGAAGAAAATTTGAGCTTACAGGCTTTGTATACTAACCTTGCAAACACTCCCACATCACAAAATATTTGCTATTCCCAATTCTTCGAATAAATGGATATACAAAATTTTAAGCCAATTGCATAACCAATTCTAAACATGTTTAGTCTAAACGAAAAAGAGTTACCCTCCCCACCTATATACAAGCTGTAAAAACTAATTTTCGGGAAGCAAATTGCAAATTCTCAAATTAAATGCGTTAGATATTTATGTTTCATAAAGAATGAGTTCAAAATATTTTACAGAAGGTTAAACTTATGTAATTTAAATTAAGAGGGAGAGAAAGATTGCCCTCTTAATTTAAATAAAAAATAAGAGGACTATTATTTAAATAAATAAAGAAGCATAAAGATGGATTATACCTCTAATATGATGCCCCGGTATAGTCTTTCCGAATTTTTTGTGAGAATGATGTAGTTAAGGGATTTTAGACTTCTATTTTTTATTTAGATTTCTATTTAGTGTTTCTGAATACATTCTGATATAAAGGGAGGGAAAGTTCGCATTGTATGAATTAAAATGTTCTGATCAGAGCTATAAATACACTTAAATATTTTTAGATTGTATAAATTATACTTCATGTTATTTACAACGAATTGCGATAAGAATTTTAAAAAATAACAATCGACTATATAAGAAAACTAATGAATTATTCGATTGCTAAAATAATTAAACATATTATTTTACCAAAATATCTTTTTTTATAAAATTACTAATCCTTAAATAATTTTTTGTGGAATTTTAATAAAACAAATTACAGGCAAGTACTCTTTTTACAACGGATAGCCACTCAGGATTTTAAATACTTGTTAAATTGATTACAAACTTTTCGTTATATTCATCAAAATTGCATAAGAATATTAAACTATCCACGGATGTTTTAAATAAATTATGACTGCTCCAATAAAATGATATATACTAAACATAATAGCTTAAATCCAGAATATATAATAATCAAAATACAAGCAGTGCCAACTATGTCATTTTATTTTCAATATAAAAAACAATGCGCATTATATTTCCATAGTATAAAGCCATTTAGTTTGGTTTTGCAGTATTAAAAAAAAAATTCCCAATTTTAATAAAAACTACTTTGTTGTTATTCCATTCAGGGTATTTTAACTTGATATGAGTTTTTAAGTTTAATTTAATTAGTTATAATTAAGATGCATGTTATAAAAATAAGTTGTTTAAAGGAAAATAGACTGAGGTTACTTGCACGAGTAAAATATTTTTAAAAACTCCTGTTTACTGAAAACCTTGATACTTTATTTCGCTTTTATCAGCATAGTAATGACTCTTTTACTTAGGAAATCATTTTTTGCAAAATATTTTCCCGATTGCAATAAATTGAAATGTACTGTTATTGTCCGAATTAAAATTTTATTTTCAATGATATAGGGAATATACTTCATTAATTGTTAAATGGTGCTAAATAAAACAGTAAAAATAGTTTTATATACAAACTTTCTACATGTTTCTGCTTCACCGATAACTTTTTCAAGACAAATGTGAGAATATTATACAGGTGCATGATCTATAATGAAATGATTTGAAACGCCATCAATCACGTTTTCCACTTTCTCTCTCGGAATTTCCCACGTTATTTTTTTAATTTTTAATTTTTACTTTGATGTTTATTACTTACCCATCATACGTAGTATAATAAATCTCGTTATCATTGTGATGATAAATGATAAGTCTTGTGACAAAAATGATAAGTCTTGTAATCGTAATTTTTTTGACGGATTTACACGTTTCAGACACTGGAGATTACGTAAAAGATATTTTCAGAAAAAAAAAATTGTTGCCGTCCGTCTGTCTGTATGTCTGTGTGTGTGTCTGTAAACGCTCTATCTACCGAACAAATTGAGATAGAGACTTCAAATTTGGTATGTACTTAATATGTAATAATGGGAAGAAGCTTATTGAATTTCAGTAACCTCGATTATCCGGAACTATTTTTCTCGGACTCTCGAAATATTCGTTCTGATAAAAGGTACATAAAATTTTTCGAAATTGTTATTTTAAGGAGTGAATATAAAAGACAATAAAAAACATAAATTTTGCATAAAGAATGAAGTCGATCGGATAATTTGCTGCCGAGATATTTGTAATCCTATTTTCAACACTCTCCGATTTTTCATGACCCTGTATTTCATTCAAATTTCAATTCAAAGATATATTTTAATTGGAAATGAGACTCTTAATCCGAAGCAATAAACCGTTAAATAATGATTATCATTTTTGGAGTTATAAGGATGTTTCTTTTACGCAATTCACTAATAGAGCATTTAAAGTTTATGACGTCATCAAGCAACGATTTTATTCGAATTGCAATGCATTTTATGAGTAGTTTACACACGTTTTATATTCATATTTTATATTACGCATATCCATGATGGGTAAGTATTACGGTGGCCCCCAACGACTAGTTTTTGTACCTGTAACCATGTGATTTTTACATGTTACAATTTCAATGATTCTCTTACAATGGGTGGATAGTAAACATAAAAAAAAAAAAAATAAATAACATGAGATATCAGAGAGAGAATGGGGAAAACGTGAATGATGGCGTTAAAAATCATTGCATTATAGATCATGCAACTGTTATAGAATATTCTCAATTGTCATGAAAGAGTCTTCGGTGAAGCAGAAATATGTAGACAGTTTGCATATAAAATTTTAATGTTTTATTTAATACCTATAATTAGGTATACTTATTAGGTATCTAATAGTATAGTATTAGGTACCTAATACTATAATAGGTACCTATTATAGTATTAGGTACATATTAGGTAGTAGTACATACCTAATAGGTACTACTACCTAATAGGTATTAGGTATTATAATAAACCTAATACCTATTTATTAATAGGTATTAGGTTAATAATAATACCTATTAATAATAGGTATTATTATTAATATAATAATACCTACAAATCATAGGTATTATTATATTCATAATTATATCTATGAATTATTAATCTATTTAATAATTCATAGATTATAGCTATGAATTCTCTCTGGGTGTTCAAATTTGTTATATATTTTGATGTAAATAAGTTAAAATTTTCAAAACAAATTAAAAGTATATCAAGACCAGTTAAAAATTTCTTTCAGAAATCAAAACTAACTGCAAAATAGAATTTTTAAACATTTCAGAATTCTCGTTATACCAAATAGAATTGTTCTTTAGCTAAATTTAATGTGTTGAAAAAATTTCTAAAATAAGTACTTTGATTTTTCTTTATAAATTTTTGTGCTTTCTAGGGCATATTTATGATTTCTAAGGAAAGAAACATTTTACGTGTAAAAATGGGTTTTAAGTGATAATTTATGGGGCTAATAGAAATTCCAAAATTTATTTTCAAATTTCCCTATAATCTAAAAGACAGATTCAAGCTTTATTTTACTTTATTTTATCTTATTTTTTGTATTGTAATAAAGGTTCATGACGGACATAAGATTAATTTATAATGGACACAGAAAAAAGAATAAACATATTTCTAGTACTCAACCCAAAGCTACAGATTGTACATATACTGTATCAAATTAGCCTCATTAAAAATCACATTAATATATTGCCAATATTTTGTTAATATTTCAATAATATCGTGTATATATTTGAAGATAGTTCAACTATTTGTTTCTAAAGAGTAAACACTCGAAATAAAACATTAAATGTACTCAATTTTTAAAATAATTCACTAAATAGGCCCAGTATTTAACAAAAATTGTTTTAGTATTAGTTTGTTGATGCAGTAAAATTATCAAGATTTTTAAAATACAAGTATAGTTATTACCGTTATAACACATATTAATTTTAAAATAGTTTATAATCAATTTGTATAAATAACAAATAGATTTTTTTTTCATGAGATTGTTTCTCATGTTCATTTGATATCTGACATATTAAATGTCAAATATGAAATAATTAATAATCTATTATTGGACTGACCAAATATTATTCTGGTTGGTTATTCAGATTTGCAGCTGTTATTCTTGTCCTTATAGTAATTGCGGGACACATGTCTAGATTAAATTAAACTTATGTATAATAAATATAGACAAGAACTAAGATAATCTGTGAACAATACCTGAACTGATTTACCTAAAGTGTGCTCTGGGCTAAATTAATAATGTTTCCCCGCCAGTAGCCCATACATTTATAATATTGTTTTGGTCACATAAATTTGTAACTGTCACGTAATTAATTTGAACAATATCAAATATGAAATCAGTATTGATATATTGGTTATTCACATTTGCAGCTGTTATGGTTGTACTGACAGTAATCGCGAGACGCATGTCTAGATTAAATTAATCTTATATATAATAAATACAGATAAGATGGTGCCTCTGAACAATACCTCAGTTGATTAACCTAAAATGTGTTCTTGGCTAAATTAATAATGTTTCCCCACCAGTAGCCAGACATTTATAACATTGTTTTGGTCACATAAATTTGTAACTGTCGCTTGTAATCAATTTGAACAATATCAAATATGAAATCAATATTGATCAATTGGTTATTCACATTTGCAAATGTTATGGTTGTATTTACAGTAATCGCGAGACGCATGTCTAGTTTAAATTAAACTTATGTATAATAAATATAGATAAAATAGAGTACTTCTCTCTGTGTGTGTGTGTGAACAGTTCTTGAACTTATTAACCTAAAATGTGTACATTGCTAAATTAATAACATTTCCCCATCAGTAGCCAATACATTTATAACATTGTTTTAGACACGTAAATTTGTAACTATCGCTTATAATTAATTTGAACAGTATCAAAGATGAAATCAATATTGATCTATTGGTTATTCACATTTGTACGTGCTATAGTTGCTCTTACAGTAATCGCGAGACGCATTTCTAGATTAAAATAATCACATGTACAGGGTGATTATAAAAAAAAACTATCCCGATATATGAGCCCCTAACAGTCATACCGTTCACAGAAACTGAATGAAATTCTGGCCTAGAGTATTTTGAGGTATGCGTTCAAGAATCATATGAAAAACAACAGTTAAATTCTAACAGTTACGGTTACAGTGACAAAATTTCGATAATTTCAAATGGCAACACCAACTTTTTTTTATTGGAATGTGATCTTCACAGTGAAAAACCATAAAAAGCGTTGGAACGGTACCTGTAGCACGAAAATCGCCGGCGCTAGACAGACTAAGAAGAAAAGTGAAAACAACCAATAAAGGACAGAGAAGCAACAGAAAGTAAAACATTTTTTTTATTGTTCAGTGCTATCCACCATCTGCCGCATGTAAAGTGTCGTCGTGTGTGAAATGGAAAATGTATGAAACACAATAAAATGTTTTGTTTTCTGTTGCTTCTCTGTCCTTATTGGTTGTTTTCACTATTCTTCTTAGTCCGTCTAGCGCCGGCGATTTTCGTACTACAGGTACCATTCCAACGCTTTTTATGGTTTTTCACTATGAAGATCATATTCCAATTAAAAAAAAATAGGTGTTGCCATTTGAAATTTTCGAAATTTTGTCACTGTAACCGTAACTGTTAGAATTTAACTTTTGTCTTTCATATGATTCTTGAGCGCATACCTCAAAATACTTTAAACCAAAATTTCATTCAGTTTCTGTGAACGGTATGATAGTTAGGGGCTCATATATCGGGATAGTTTTTTTTTATAATCACCCTGTATATATAGATAATATGATGATTCTGAACAATACATTAATTGATTAACTTAAAATGTGTACATTGCTAAATTAACAATATTTCTACTAGTAGCCATACTTTATAACATCGTTTTAATCACAAAAATTTGTAACGATCGCATATGATCAATTTTAATAGTGTCAATTATGACGTTAGTATTGTTGAATTTGATCATACATGTTTGCAAATGATATGGTTGCTCTTCGTTAATCTCAAGATTTATGCCATAGATTATATTAATCAAATGAAGCTAAATATAGAAAATATGTTATTCAATAATCCTTGAACTGGTTAATTAAAAGTGTGCACATACCTAATTTAGTAATATTTTCACCAGTCGTCGTATATTTATAACACCGATCTAGTCACATAATTTTGAAACGACCGCCAAAATTGTTTCGTTTTTCCTCTGACCGACATAGATTATCAACGTCCTCCCACAAACGTTACAGCAGATCAAAGGAAGAAAACCACGTGAGCTAACGGAAGAATTAATAGATAAATAAAGTGTTCAATATCGTCACGTCCTGTGTGTATTTCGGGCCGGATTTATTGCTAGGGAAAAAGTACAGGGATTGCTGAGTCATAGATCCTCTTTGCGGGAAAAAAAGGTAGGACTTGGAAATAAATAAATTACCAAGATTGATTCCAGATGCAATCGATAAGTTTTTATCTAGATCTTTCTTTTAGTAACGTCGAATACCTTTCTTTTGTCTGGGTGAAAAAGATATTTGTAATAATTGCTAGAGCAATATAATTGTTACGATCCGAATCTCAGAGTATAGTAAAAAATATAATTAGAAATAACTCTATTTTAATGGCAAGAATTAATGTACTCTTGATGATACATAAAACATATATATAACGGTCTTTTGTGGAATAAATAATGTATTTTGTAAATTTCAATTAAATTTCGGAACACATGAAAATATATATTCTAAATATTTGGATATAGATTTCGTATTAAATACAGAGCTTATTCTGCATGGGGATCACAATGTTTGTTTGCTCCCTTCTATTTTTGTTTAATTTTAAATTCATTATTTTATTAATTGTGGTCACTTACACCGAATCTTTGATCATCAAATTAATCTTTCTATGGTTCCGGGTTTAATTAATCCAATAGTAACCTTTTTAGAACACGAGGAGGCTGAAACAAAAGTTCATTGGATCGATTTTGTACGCTCCAAGCTGAGTGAGTACGTAAGATTTTAAGGCTTTTTTTAAGGCAAGAAATGCAGAAATAAGGACACTCTTTTCAGAAACACATTCTTTAAAGAATTGTATAAGTAGAATGTCCGTCCGGAAAAGGATATTTGTATGAATTTCTCGGCTGTTACAATTAAAGATAAAATGTGAAAATATAATTGAAGGGGTCGGGGCAAGAGAGTGCCAAGCCACATTTTTGAACTTCTGAGATATTTCAATTTGAAAATTTGATCCAATACTCAAATCAAGATATATAACCTAAAGTTTTTTTCGCCAATGTCTTAGTAACATTTGAGATATTCTGAGTAACAATATGGCATTACTTTAATGATATTATTATTATGTTTTTTTGTAAATTAGCTATTTTTATTGGGGGGCATAAACATCTGGGACAAAAGCGAGACCTGTCACATATGCTGCCATCAAGTGACATTAGAAACAAATTATATGTTGGATATTATAATTTACAATATTAAGCAACAGATTACAGTGTTAAATTTATTTCACCAAAAATGTGGCTTAGCACTTTCTTGCCCCCATCCCCTCAATTGAATGGTGTCTGTAAGAAGGGCCTATGTTATAAGTTTCAAATTTTACAGAAATGAGGGTAAACTGTTAATGTCATTGATTAGCGATGTCCCGAGTACCTGATGTGACACAGGCTCTTCTTCCGATCTTAATTACCCTTCACTTTTGTCTTCATGCTGAGCATTCATGAGTAATAAGAAACAGGTTAGGTGAGTAAGGAAAGTAATAGTATTATTTTTAGTTTATTGTTTTAATTTTTTAATTAAAGTAAACAAACTTGTATATTATGAAGTTGCAATTTTGAACACTGGGTAATCATCAATCATTCCACATAGATCCTTTTCCAACAAAAAACCTAACTTTCCAAAATTTGTAACATCGGCACTTCTTCCAAACACCCATTCAATGTTTGCCCCCATAAGAAATAAATATATAGATTAAATGTAAGTTATTCCGTTATTAAAACAATTCTTCTAAGAAGGGAGACATGTTTAATAAGTAAATAGTCTTCAAATATTCAAATTTTAATTGCTTTAATAGGCGTAAAGCCAACATAGTGAAAAAGTACCCAAGCCGGGACTCGAACCCGGGTCCTCTTTATAGCGCACTGATGTTCTACCAACTGAACCACTTGGGAACGATACCCAGCCTGGAACTTTTTCACCATAACATGTTGGCAAGGCTACAAACGCAGCACAAGATGGAATGTAGCCTTGCCAAAATGTTATGGTAAAAAAGTGGCTGGGTATCGTTCCCAAGTGGTTCAGTTGGTAGAACTTCAGTGCGCTATACTGAGGACCCGGGTTCGAGTCCCGGCTTGGGTACTTCTTCACTATGTTGGCTTTACGCCTATTATGCAATTAAAAATTTGAATATTATAAATGCAAGGCGTGTGAAATTTTCTATGGAAAAATTTCCAAATATTAAATATGAATTTAGGGAAATAGTCTTCAATATTAATGCGGAAATACATACCAAAAGAGTTTTTTAAGAAATATTCATGGATTGGGGTGTGGGGAAGGGGGTTATGATTCTCATGATCTATCTCTTGGATTATCTTTTACCTATTATTCTCTATTATGTAATATAACAAAGAATTAAAATTTGTTTCACGATTTTTTTTTTAATTCAAACATAATAATCAGCTATAACAGTTCACTGAATATCTATCTTAAATGAAAGGGATATTTCAGAAACATAATATTTTATGTTCTAATTTAATGTTCTAATGTTCTAATGTTCTATTTAATGTTCTAATTTAATATTTTTTTTATAAATTATTACTAATCATAAAAACATCGAATATTTATCATTCACGGTCTAATTTCAAATTAAACACAAAGAAATTCTTCATTTCAGATTCGTTAAATAATATTCTTGTTTTCTGAATCTAATTACTAAATTAACCTTTACTTACTCAATTAGTAGATGCTCCTATTTAGTTCTAAATGTAATGGGGTGTAGTTTGCCTCCGGAAAAGAGCAACCCGTCACGTTGAATATTAATGTCGCAAAACATTCGAAAAAGGAATTACTCTTTCCGTTAGGAACATATACTCCATGAACATTTATTTCTAAAACTCCTGCAAAGCAAAATTGTTAGCTATTTACTTTGTTTACACATGCAAATTTACATACCCTTGCAGTAACAATAAATTTCATTCTCGAAAGCTTGGAATGAGTATTTTTTCATTGCAGCCATTTAAAAAAATGGGTAGAAAGAAATAGTGGCAATTTTTTACAGTATATATAATTGAAATTTATATTTACACGTATTTTAAGTGTTAATAAACTATATGTTGCATGATATGTCAGGAAAGCAATAGAATTGTGCACGAATAACTGAAAAAGTGTGTTATATTCAAAACAAAGAAGTCGTTAAAAATAAGCAATAGTTTAAAATAGAAATAAGTATTACAAAAAATGTAATTTTTTTTTATTTCTTGCCTTTTATCAAATTACTTTTAAGTATTATTCGGTAACCCTTAATACTTTTCATAAAGCTGTTTTCTTGTTAAATTTTATTCCTCTGGCGGGCTTTTATTTGGGGATTAATTCATTTTTATCTTCAAAAAATATTATAAAATTACTTTTCTGTAATTTTAGAAAAAAATAATAGAATTCCAACAGTCGAATTCTAATTATTTTTTAATGAAATCGATCATACTTCTTTTGAAAAAAAATATTTTTTGAATTTGTTTCTATGAAATGGTTCTTCGTATTCGTTTTATTTCGTTAGTTCAACATCCCTAATTTTCATTGTAACATATTCATTTATAGCACGAAACTTTGATGTTTTGAGTAGGTTTCCATGTTGTGGGGACAAAAAAATAATTTTTTTTAACTTTATCTTAACACATTCGCATCGGGCAATTTATACTAAATCTGTGTTTTAAAACAGTAGACGCTTCTCCCTCTTCTGAAAGACTTTCGTCAATTGGTTCCCCAGATGGGTTTCTCAAGCTTATTCATTAGTAAATATTTTTCAAAGTGTGGATTTATTTATAAAACATTTTACAATCTAAATACATATGGACAACACAACGTGATATAAATGCCACGACTATTTGTCAATGATATTTTTTGAACAAAAACGAGATTTCTCGTTTCCCGATGCGAATGTTTTAAAAATTCAGTCTTAAAAATACTGAAAAATTTTCGAAGATGAAATTAAACATGTTACAACGCGTAAAGCGGTCATATGTCATAGACATAATCACGGAGAACGTAAAATATAAAATATATTTTTCTAGGAAACATGTATTTCAATTTTGTGGAAACCCTACCCGTTCAACATGTAATGTAATAGGCATAATATTGGGCTTAAAGTATTCCCAGTCCCACTGTAGGCTAGAAAAATTAAAAATATAAAATTATACATAAAGAAAAAGAATTTTATTTATAAAATAATCTGTAACTGACTTAAAAATTGTTAATTTGTTTTTTCTAGCCTACTTTTTACGCACAAATCAACGCTACTAATTACAAAATTTGTCATATTTTTATTTTCTTTTATCATCATGAAGAAAGTATTGGATTCTTAAGAAAGTTTGACTTCAGGTTTTCGACGGATTTATACGTTTTAGCAGGTCCTTAACATGATTTGACTGTTTTTAGAAAATGTCTGTCCGTGAGTCTGTGTGTCTGTCTGTATAAGACACAATTTTTGCGGGTGCTCTCAAGAAAAAATGCTCGGAATTTAATCAAACTATAGTAGTAATTTTCCAACTGAGTACTTACGAATTAGCATAATCGTGTTAAAATTAATAGAATAAAAGTGTAAAATAAATAGAAGTATAATTACATATCCAATGTTTTCTTGAAGTTCAGTTACATGCTTTTTATTCTGTTGAGCTGTTTCCGAAAACAGATCGGATGTCATTATCAAAAGGTTGTCTGAGTGAATTATGTCCACCGGATTTGTCCAGGATAGCTCAGTTGGCAGGGCGTTGGTAGTTTAAGCCAAAGGTCTCTGGTTTGAGTCCTGGCCTGGACATTTTTTTTCACTCAGTTGGAAAAGGACTACTCGTAAGATTTATTTACAATTAGAATAATTGTGCTAAAATCAATTAACCTTAAAATTTCATTATTAATTTTTCTTTAATAAAAAATAAATGCGGTGGTCTAATTTTATTTTACTCAGCAAATTTAAGTTGGAAACAAGAAATAAATTAGTTTTGCACTTTTATAAAGACTTTTGCACTTTTTTTTTTCATAACATTTTTATATAGAAACTAGCTGTTTAACCAGTTCTACGCACGAGAGTCCGTGAATTTAATTATAAAACCAAAAATAAAAATAAAAATAAGTACAACCAAACTAAAGCTTATGAATATAAAAAATTATTACATAAAAATCTGCTATGGCAGCAGACGGTAAAACGATATCTTTGGAATGAGAAAATAAATAGAATAAAAAGTTTTGTCCATGTTTGTGATGAAATGTTTTTCTTTATTTTTTTTTAAAGTAATAACTAAGCACAGTTAAATAATCTCTAATAATTTGCATGCTAGGTAAAAGAATTATTGTAATACCCGGTGCAACTTCTTAGTATTGCAGCGTCGCGTACGTAAAATGTATATCACACATATCAGTAAACATTTAAAACTGATTAGAACTCGCGCGATTTCGGGTTTAACATAAAAAAAAGCAAAAATTCGTCAAAAACATTAAAATAAAATATATTTAAAATTTTCGAATTTTTGGCCCAAATCGTTCATAGGCCCCCTACCAGCAACCCGTGTGCCAAATTTCGTAACCCTGCGCCCCCCCCCAGGGGGATACCTTCTTTAGGTATTCACGGGCTTCGCAACCCCGGGCACCTGAGCGATCTTTCTTTTTTCTTTTTACCTCTCCATTCTCTTGTCTAATCTTTCTTCTTTGTTTCACTCTCATTGTGGTTTCCTCTTCTGAGGTGAGCGCGATTCTGCATAAGCCGATGTCATCCTGTTTATATCGACTTATGGAGAATTGTAAACCACCCACGTGTTTGCCGTGCGTGGCGACCCGTGTCCCTGGAAAGGGGGATCCTGGCAGTTGAGGGAAACCAACACACTGCTTTGGCCTCTGCTTCAGGTAGACGGAAGGTGCATATTGGTCCCGTATGCATCAATCGGCTGGTCAGCTGACTTGTCTGTCACTGGCTGGGGATCAAGTGAGCAGGCACATACTAGTCATTTCGTTAAGGGTGGAAACTGAAATAGGTGTGTCATGTGAGGGTATGGGCCCTGGTTAGCACTGGTGCATGAATGTGCATCCCCTTGTTGGGCTCGGTAGTGGGTGGTGCGGCTGGGGTCTGAATTAGTTTCTCTCTTTAATATGGATGGGAAAACTTGTACTCCTTCTACTTCTCTCCCATGTGGAGAGCAACAAACTGAACAGATGACTTCATTAACTCGCTTTTTTGTTATACATCGTACTGACAGTCTGTCTGATAGTTCTTTTAAGAGAACTTCACAATTTCTTATCGGGAAAACATTTCAATCTGTTTTCGGAGACGGTTATTCACTTAAATAGCTACAGTCTGGGGATTTACTTGTTAATGTCTCTTCAGACAAACACTCAAGATTTCTCTTAAATTGCAAAGAAATAGGGAATTTTTCTGTTTCTGTTAAGGCCCATCAAACTCTAAACACAAGTCGTGGTGTAATATCAGAACCAGATCTTTTACACTCTACAAAAGACGAACTCCTACAAAATTTAAAAGAAGAAAATATCATAGATGCACGCCGTATTACTATTCGTCGGAATGGGCAAGTGCTTCCCACAAAGTACATCATTCTGACTTTCAATAGCCCTATTTTGCCAACCAGAATCAAAGCTGCCTACCTGAGCTGTCCTGTCCGACCTTATATACCTAACCCACTCCGTTGTTTTAAATGCCAGCGCTATGGTCATACTACAACTACCTGTCGTGGTTCTGTTACCTGCGCACGTTGTGCAGAAGTCGGCCACGATGGTAAATCATGCGAAAAGCCAGAACGTTGTACAAACTGTAAAGGTGACCATACAGCATACTCCCGCTCTTGCCCATACTGGACTCGTGAAAAAGAAATTCTTGCAGTCAAAATCTCTCAAAAACTTTCTTATCCTGAAGGTCGTAAACTCGTTGAATCCAGAACTCCATCTGTAGGAGTTTCTTATTCCAGTTTACTTAAGCAACAAACAAAATCCCTAAGACACATAAGCACCCAAACTGAATTCTCTTTAACACCAAATGATCCTTCTATGACACTATACAGCACTAAAAAGAAGAAAACCCGTGATGTGTGCCATCCGACTTTTGAAAAAGCCATACCCGATCTAGAACGTTGGGCACCATCATCAGAACCTGTGAAAATAGAATACCCTAATAATCGTCAATTTAAACAGTCAACCGAACATGAAACTTCCATTTCATCTGCAAACAAAATAGAAAAACCTGTTTCCCTTACTCAAAAAGCAAACCAAAAATCATGGGCACAGAAAGAGAGAAAGAGAGCGTCAACCCAAGCCTCTTCACAGTGGAAAATTGTGAAGGGAAGAAATAAGGAAGCCTGTTTTGGTACATCGCTCCTTAATAAAAAAGATTAAAAACAGTTACTGCACTATGCAGAGGAAGCTATGGATTCAGAGCCTTACAGTTCTGACACAAATGAGGATGATAATACTGTCTTTGAGGTATTTGAGCCAACGTGATTTTAAATATATTTTTGCTCGAAAATTTGAATCTTTTACCAAATATTAGTTTAGACATTGTTTATATTTTAATTGTGAAAACTTCTGTTTATTTTCTTTTAGACATTGTGTTATATTTTCATTGAATGATTTTAATTATACATTTATCACAATATCATTCTTTTCATTTAAATGTTACTTTCATTCATCTTGTTTTTATGACAAAGTTTAAATCGTTTTTATATTTCAACTTGACGTTCTTATTTTAATTTTTTTTTGGCGCAGCATGTCCCTAAAGGGACTTTGTGCCATAAATCCCCAATCAACCAACCAACCAAATCGTAACCCTGCGCCCTGTGGTTTCCGAGTTTTTGAGGTTACATAGATATACGCTCACGGATTTTAATAGGATAGATAACAAAACATATTAAATGAAAAAAGTACAAATATATCATTTCCAAAATGCGATTTTCATCCCTATATAATATTTCAAAGAAATGAAAAAACTTATGCTACACTATTCAGATGAAAAGAAACATTAAGTAGCACGTTTTTACAATAGAACGTTTCTTTTGGGAAACGTACTTAGGACCACGTATCTCTAAAATACTTTCGCCTTATTCAAAATATTCATAAAATATTCTGGATAAAAGAAGAATATTGAACTTCCCATGAATAAATTCTGGAGAACTTTGCATTATAAAAAAATACCAATTTCCAGACAAACATTTTTATTTTAATCTTTAGATTATTTCAAAAACAAGAAAGAAAAATCATGCGTCAAGCATAGATTATGAAATATTTTCAACATATTCAGAATAGTGTAAAAAAACTTCACCGTTTAATAAGTTGAAAGATGATACCTAAGTAAACAATTTGGAAAAAGTTGAAGACAGCAACCCAAAGAATGTTATGCAGCTGGTGTTGGGGCACTGATAAAACGGTGATATGAGTGCATAAATATTGGTGGAGAATATGTTGAGAAATAAAAATTGTTTTGAAGTGAATATCATTGTAAGTTATTATTTAATTATCTTTTGTGTCTTACTTAATAACTTACCCTCGTATTTTAATTTCAGGTCTCAAGAGTTTAAAACTAGCATTGCATCGTTTTTCTAGGGAGCTTTTATAAACAAAATATTTTCGGTCATTTCCATAGACTCAAAGATTAAATTCTCAAAATTGACTAATGTAAAAAGTTTTTTAATTTTCTTTTCTTTTAAATTTAATCTCACGTAGATTATTTATGATTAGAAGATTATTTCTGGGAGAAAAAATTATCCTATTTACTTGTTATGAAATTCCTTTAACGCATCGATTAGCAGTAATGCATTTTTGGCTGAGTTCTAGATATTCTACTTCATCAAGTTTCAAAAGTTTAAAGTTCAAAATTCACTTTGAAAACAAAAATATTTCTTAATTGTGTTATTATAACTAATTAGCTTTCTTATTGTTGAAAGACATGGAGTGAAAAGCTTGATTCTGAATTCTTTCTATCAATACTATAAAGCAAAAATATGTCCATGAATAACGCTGACGTGATCTCGACGGAGGCAACGACCTGATCTATTTCGCAATTTTCGCAAATTTATTAACTTCTAACTATCGCACAATTTAAATTTTTACATCATCAAATAGGACAAAAATGTGCTTTTAAATTCAATTTGCCGAAAACTGTATGCCAATCTACTGATTTCTTATGTGTTTTAAGATAATTTTCAAGCATGATTTCTTTCGAAATCTATCGCTATCGCGTGCAGCCCGGTTACGCATTTAAAACAATTCCGGCTTATAACCTACAAAAAAAAAAAAAAAAAAAAAAAAAAACGCGCTTAAACACTAAAATAATTCTAATAAAAAGGAGCTGCTGTAAATAGTGAACTCTTTGGCGATTTCTTCGGCAATTAACTACCTGCATGCAGATGGTAACAAAAAACGAATTGCCAGGCATTAACCCGTTTAGCTGGACAATAGACCGACATGTAGGGGCTTGGTAAGCGGTGTAAATATATATATAAATATATAATATACTGAGTGATCTAAAAGTCAGGACGAACTTTAAAATTGAATAATTCGAAAACGAATCAAGATACAAAGATACGGTTTGCACCAAACGGATGGAAAAGAAACCGGGTTTTGTGTGCCAACGAAAAAAAATAGTTCTGTTGGCGATCAACAGATGGCACTATAGTGTTTTATAGCACCAAAAGATGATTTACAAATGAAAAAATGTTGACAACTTACAAGTCAGCTTAGTTACAGTTAATTAGTACTACAGTAAATATTCAACGTGCTGTCCATCATTCAGAAGTACAGCTGTGAGACGAGGCACCACACCGTTCACAGCATTTAGTAGCATTTCTTGCGTTATGGCAGACACAATTTTGGCGGATGGCATCTTTCAGTCCTGCTAGTGATGCCGGTTGGTCGCGGTACACTTTTGACTTCAAGAATCCCCACGGCCAAAAGTCACAGGGTGTCAGATTGGGAGATCTTGGAGGCCATGCGTGATTAAAGTAGCGACTGATAATGCGATCCTCCCCAAATGTTGAGCGTAGCAGGCGTTGCGCAGGCAGAGCAATATGAGGTGGTGCTCCATCTTGCATAAAGGTGACTGTTTGGAGTGCCTGTCGCGCTTGCAGTTCAGGAATAATGTTGTTCTGTCGCTGACCAGTGACAGAAATATCGTTGACCGGTGACAGAAACTGTTTTGAAACCAGTCTGTGTGACTTCCTCGAAAAAAAAATGGACCAATTATGAAATCAGCAGTGAATCCACACCAGACTGTCACTTTAGGCTGTTGCAAGGGTACCTCAACAAATGCATGTGGATTTTCTGTGGTCCACACTCGACATTTGTGGGCGTTAACAGCGCCAGAGAGTGTGAAATGCGCTTCATCTGTCCATAGCACAGTGTCAAACCAGTCGCGCTGCTCTTCCATCTTATTGAATACCAAATTCGCAAAATCTCGGCGAGAGTTGAAGTCAGGAGGTTTCAGTTCTTGGTTATGTTGCAACTTGTAGGGATACCGTTCCAAAGTTATTCGCAGTGCTCTCCAGATACTTCCGTACGAAACTCCTGTCTGCCTCGAAACTTCTCGAGCACTGCACTCCCCATGTGCAGCAACCGCCGACAGGGATTGCACCGTTTGCTCCACTGTCGTGGCAACAGCAGCGGCTGTTGAGGGACGTCCAGTTCTTCGACGTGACGCCAAAGAAGCCGTAGCTTCAAATTTCTTCATAATTTTGTTCAATGCAGAAGACGTTATTGGTCCTTTGCTATCTCACATACCCTTCATGTAGCGATATGCTCGCAATGCCGCAACGGCAGTTTCCGAATTCTTACAATACAGTTTAACTAAGAGGGCATTCTCAACTATGGACAGCATTTCTATGCATACAAGCTTCGACTACCATTACCTGCTGAAGTTGCTCCTTTTTATATCGTTTGTTGCTTTTCATAATCCTACATCAGAAATCCGACATCGCCATCTGTTGGTCGCCAACAGAACTATTTTTTATTTTGTTGCCACACAAAACCCGGTTTCTTTTCCATCCGTTTGGTGCAAACCGTATCTTTGTATCTTGATTCGTTTTCGAATTATTCATTTTTCAAGTTCGTCCTGACTTTTGGATCACCCGGTATATATGTATATATATAAAAGTATATCTTTTCATAAATTTCTAAATTCTATTTGAATAAAATATTATTATTTTTGATATAAAAATGTTTTTTGGTATTGTTAGTAGACAACCTAAAATATATGTTTTACATGTAAAAAAATCTATTAGAGTTTTCGATAAAAAAATAAAAGTGGTTTTCGCCTATATTCTGTAACCATATTGGATCCCCTAGTATTTGTAATTTAAATATTTATACATTTTCTAATTCTATAAAATACTAAAGCAATATTTTAAAGAAATAATTTGAACAGAGTTGTAATTATTTCACAAATTCCTGGTAAATTCAGATTTAGTTTATTGATTTTAGCAGACGAAATTGTTGTAAAATTTATTGATTAATTGCAAAAAATTATAACATATTTTCAAATATTTAGAGAAATTACCTTGGAAGGTGAAATTTTCATTAAATCATAAATTGAGATATAAAATCTTAAATTAAAATATTTTTTTCACTTTAATAACTCGGGAACAGAGGCTAATATTTAAGGAGCATTTAAAAGAAATCGTAAAATATTAAAAGTGGCACAACCCATATTTTATATATTTAAAAAGTGAGCCAACAAAATATTCTGCACATAATATTACATAATTTGAGATATAAAATCTTAAATTAAAATATTTTTTTCACTTTAATAACTCGGGAACAGAGGCTAAAATTTAAGGAGCATTTAAAAGAACTCGTAAAATATTAAATGTGGCACAACCCATATTTTATATATTTAAAAAGTGAGCCTACAAAATATTTTTGCAACATTTTTATGAAATTTTAAATTACATATGATTTAAAACAAATCAAAAGTCGCACTTGAGAAAATGAGAAAAGTCCATTAAAATATTTTACAATGTTTTCATGAGCTTTCCAAATTAAAATGATTTTACTTGGATATGTAAGAAACATAACATTTAAGAACCACATGAAAGAAGTATTATAATATTAAATATAACACAATCCAGATTTTAGATATTTGAAAGGCGCTGTATACAATATTTTATAGCATTTTTATGAGTTATCAAATTTGCTTGTTATGCCGTGAGTTTTATAAGGAAAAGAAGATAAACTTCAGCCAGTTGTTTGAAAGTGGAAATATAAAAACAGCAGAAGAAGATTTCTACATTTTTCACATTTGATATTCTTCTGCATTTCTGAAAATTGTATTTTAAAAATATAAAATAGGATTTGAAAATCGAAATAAGCAATGCATCTTCATATATAACTTCATTATCCGATATACAGGTCTTATATCATCTCTTATCGATTGCATTAAAATTGAACTGTGTGATTGTATTTCAGAATACTTAAAATAGGGAAAGTTACGCGATGAAACTAACGTCAATTATTCTCATGCAGGTGTTATAACAACTCTTGGAATTGTGTAATTTAAATTAGTTTGTAAGATATTAAATTGTTTGTACTTTTCTAATGACGGCAATTAAATTACTCCATTTTCTGCGGATAAAAGGAAGAAAATGGGAATAAAAGGTTATTATATTTTTATCATTTTTTAAATTTTTTATCATATTTTATCATGTTTATCAATGAGTCATTTTCTCATTAAAATTGAAAAGAAAAATTATTTTTTTCATCTGAATAGATAGCAAAAACAATGTCATGATTAAATTGTATTTTTCGAGATATTTCGGAAAAATAAAAAGGTATTTTTAGAAATTCAAGCTTCAGGATTCTATTTTAGAAGCAAAAAATCGTCCGTAGACAAACTGACATCAAGAAGTCATTCCATAGTAGCTATTTTTACACTTTCCAACATAATTGAAATAAGCATTTATGAATTCGACATGTCTGTCTATCTGTTTGCACTCTAAATATAGTAAATATGCTTCAATTTCCACGTTATTGATATATGTTATTGAGACTTGCCACGGTATGTTCCTTATTGAAAACGAAGTATGTAGCACTTATAGTTTGTTAACGGAGACACTCAAAAGAATTCTGCTACATTATGGTCTATGGCGAAAAATCGTTTGCAGTGTAGTATAATTATATTACACTATTTCAAATATAATGAAATTGATATGCATTTATCAGGTGCACTAAAACATGCTTTCTGTAGAATATGGAGGGCAAAGCATTTAATTATTCACTTACAGGGTCACAAAAACGAATTCAATTTCATAATGGTCTACGTGAAGAAAATCATTTGAAGCATATTTTAATGATGTTACACTATTTCAAAGACAATGAAATTTATATAACTTATTGAGATGAATTATAAGTTCCTTACTGTTGAATATAGAGTAAGTAGCATTTATCGTTTATTGACAGGGATACACAAAAGAATTCGGTTCCGGTACTGTCTATGAGCAATAATTTCTAGAAGTGCGTTTTCAACCTTTGTTTGCGTTTTTAAGTGTAGCTAAATTTTTGCATACTGTCTTTATTTTAATTCAAAAATCTTAAATAATTTTCAATAATTTTGCTTAAATGACGTAATTTTTATTTCATCGCTCCGAAAATTAAAAGCGAAATCTTGAAAGAACGAAATGCTTTAGACAAGTGAAGATAATTTAGTACTTAATAAAATTAAACGAGTTCATGCAGTTTAAATGAATCACATTGGGTTGCCTTACAGTTTGTATTTATACTTATGTAAATTTATGTATATATTTTTGCTATATTATATTTATAATAGTTCAGTTTTTTTCATTTGCCAACTGGCAGATTCAAATTCGTGAAAAACTCTACATTGGCGTTCTCTTACAATTAACTGAAAACCTATCAGGCTGTCTTTCAATAACATCTGATGAAATAATTTTAAATTGCTTTATCCATATTCCTTTTCTCAACTATTCTCTTACTATTATTCTTTAATGCGCAGAATTTAAATTATATATAGTTGAGTGGACAGATAAAGCCGACTGGAGATAATTTAGATATTTTTTTCTTCTTGATGCAAAGATTAAATCTCTTCTTTTACAAGAATTTAAATTTTTTATTAATATCACTTTTTGATGCCGAATAACAAATTTAAGTAAAATCTCTACAAAAATTCACATTTCTATCTATTGTATTTTGATAAGGTATTCTAAACGTGTCATAAAGTTGATTGCCGAATGAGATATATTACTTCAGATTTTCTATTTTTCTTTACCATTTTAACCTACTTTCCTATTTTTAAAAAATGCAGTTTGTTAAATATTGCATGTATTTTTTATTATTATTTCCTAGTTATAATTTTTCAGTAATTATTGTATTGAGATGTAATCGTAGATGTTTACTGTAAACGCGAAAAAGCTACACTAAAAATATTTTTCTAAGTAGAAGATTAACAAGAAAGAAAAATCATGCATATGGCGTAGATTATGAAACACTTTCCAACACTAACAGAATACTATAAAAAAAATTAACTTTATCATATGATGAAATGAGATATTTAATTAAACAATTTAAAAAATACATAACTCAGCAAAAATTTATTTTCAGCAATTACTGCAAGTATTCGAAGTTTTTATGCAGCCCTGTATAGGATCTACATAATTTGTAAACAACACGTAATACACTAAAAATTACATAAAATTGCATACCATACAGGAAAAAACACTTCCAGTAATTACCGATCATAGTCCTTTAACCGAATTCTTTTGTGCGTCTCTGTACATGAACGATAAATACTACGCACTCCATGATCTATAGAAAATAACTTGCAGTGAACCTTAGTGATCCTTTTAAATTCCATTGTGTTTCAGGTATGATAACAATTTCAAAATGTGCCGTAAACGATTTTTCCTTTTAGATCATAATGTAAAGGAATTATTTTGTAGATCCCTGTAATTGAATTATAAATACTACTAATTGTACACTCCAGTGAAAGCATGCTTGAGTCCACATCAGTAATGCATATTAATTTAATAATGTTTGAGATAGCCAAACATCAATAAAATGCGCCGCAAACGATTTTTCCCCATAGACCATGTAAATGAACTACTAATACTTCATTTTCAAAAACGAACATTGTATAGTAAAATGCAATGATGTAGAAAAATTTCATGATAATCCGAGTATATTTACGAGAGTTAGAGCACGGACAGACGGATAGACAGACAGAGAAACAGAATGACAAACAAACCGAATTCATAAACACTTTTCAACTATGTTGGAAAGTGTTAAAAAAAGCCGATTTTTTTATTATATGATGCTGTCGCATATAGTTTATAAAGTAAATGCAATTCAAATGCAAAGCAAATGACCGGAGAGTGCTTTGTATGTTTCAGGCTTTAAACGACATTATTTTTGGGATATCCACCTGTATTCAATAACCTGCAGAAAACGAGCAACAAAGTGATGTACAATAATGCGTAGCATTTAATTTATACCAAAGTGGTAACATTTTGGCTCGGATGGCTTGCTGAAGATTGCACAGAATTTATGAATTGTTTGTAAACATTCAGTAGTTCAGATAATTCTACAGAAGAAAAAAATCCAAACGGTAAAAAATGAGTCATAACGGACATTACTCTTTATTTATCTTACCCAGATGGGTATTTAAAGTTCAGGTATTCCAGAATTATTCCTGCCATTTAAAGTTTAAAATCTGATACAAGATTACCATACACCTATAAAGCAATATAAGAATGAGATTGTTATCATCTGAAAGGGCATCTAAACTTAATCGATTTTTTTTTTTTGTCTAGGCATAAAACTATTTACTATGTCGTACTTTATTGTTTCGCTTATTTTGTCCGGTAGCTATTTTTGTCATTTTGACAAAAATAATGTTCTTTACTGAAATAAAATGAAATTCACTCAGAAGGTAATTTAGTTTAGTTTAGATTTTAATCATGTGATGTTTTGATGTTTTTCTTGGAAGTTTATGTATGTATATTATATATATTTGTATCAAAGAATGGAACCACGCATTACAAATTACCCTCAATGTACCCTCAGATTTTACTTAAAATGAATGGTAAAGAGAAAAAAAGGGAATTAAAGGGAAAAAATCCACATTTATAGCTTATA
This sequence comes from Maratus michaelseni, assembly GCA_963931845.1. Lineage (NCBI taxonomy): Eukaryota > Metazoa > Arthropoda > Arachnida > Araneae > Salticidae > Maratus > Maratus michaelseni. Next base: position 79,729,478 of record OZ007592.1, read on the forward strand.
AAGTCGTTGTGCCTAAATGTTAAGACCCATACATGCGTCCTTGTACTTAAAATCCTAATGCAACAATCGTATATAAATGCTATATTATGATGAAACATCCGAACTTCAGGAACAAAACGCAAGGCATTTCAATGTATATAAAACATTTTCTTTAAAAAAATCCCAAATACACATTGCTCATTATCAAAGGCCTCCATAACTCTGTAAATGCGGCGAATAATTGAATAAAACAGCATTCAGCAAAAACTCAAAGTCAGTCGAAAAAAAAAAATCTAGAATTAAAGATATAGCAGAAACAGAAGATATGATAGAACCCAAATCTCAAAATTATCTAGATACATTCATACTTTCCACAAACCAAAAAGAAAATATTGAGGTCTTCACGGAAGATGAAAAGCAAAAATTAATTAAAGACAAACTGAAAAGCTAAATTTTTGTTTAAAATGTACAGTAATAGACATTATTTTGGTAAAATTTATGTCGTATTTGCTACTCGTCACTCCTTGTTCTTGGTCAAGATGTTTAAAGTATGAATATGGAAGTATTCATTATTCAATTATAATATATTCAATGTCTCAAAGTTTTGTTTTTTATTTTTTATTATTTGATTAAATAATGCATTTTACGTAATTTAATAACAAGTATATCAAGTTTCAATTTTATATATTTGAACTCTTCATTAAGTACCAGTATTCCCAAAATTGAAATCAATTAAATGAAAACTTTAAGATGAACAGACATGCATAAAAATCATTGTCACATTTAGTCATTTCATGTACTGTAAATATGACAATCGTTTATTGTTTGCTTATATTACAGATAATGATTTAATTTCTACAAAAGCAAGTTGTTTTTGAATTTAAAAAAAACAACAGTATTCAACCATTTTCTGCTTAATAAAAAATATATTTATGTAATAAATACCAAATATACTCTATATGCGACAACACTATGAGAAATCGCGTCTCATGTATAGGCACAATGATATTAATACTTACTAATATTAGATTAATTATTGCTGCAGATAAAAAATAAATACTTCAGAATATCCATAATTTTATTAGATATGACATTTTAACTTAGTACACTTACGAAATTTATATTACGAAAAGGAAACAAAAATCGGTATATTGTTGAATTCGATCAACAAGGACTACAAGTTGTTTTTTATGCTAATTTTTCACAAATGTTTTCCGTAGATTCAAATTTTAAAATAATGATTTCAAATCATTAATGAAAATGCATTAGTATGCTCCAAACAAAATGATGAAACTTATCACTCACATTTATTACAAGAAGAAATATGTCTTAAATTTCTCGATGAGAAGCCGGTGAAAAAATTTCTTGTAATAAAAAACAAATTTTCTGTCTGAATTTAATAATACATTTACGAAATTTTGATATATTTACTTATTTATTTTTAACGTCTTAAGATTCGTATTAGCATACCTCAGAGAATTTACGCTGTCACACATGATTAATGTAATCGAACATAAACGTTCCATTGGGTTGGGTTGGGTTGATTATTGACGGCAAATTATCTACACGAGGGATATAGGCCCGGGGAGAGTGCCCTTCGTGGGGGTCTTTCTAAGGGAACCTAACCTGTATTTACGCATGGATCCCACGGCGATTACCCACGGCTCGAAGAAAACCACGAAAACTCCGAACGATTAAGCCGACGGGCGTGATTGGGATCGAACCCAGCACCTCCCGTCTACCAGCTTCGAGAGCAGAACCTCTCAGCCACTGGTGGGGCAAACGTTCCATTGGCTTTCTTAGTAAAGAACATTGTTTCGTATAGGATTGAAGAACTAAAACAGGTGATGTACACTCTTGGAGGAGAAGTAATTAGAAAACAAGTCAACAAAAAGTAACACCCACTTCAATGGAATATTTTCTAATCTTCGTTTTTTTTTTATGGGAATCATATATTGTTATCCCCATTAAACCTTTGACAGTTTCTTTTTTTTTTCCTTGACGCAACGAAATAAAAATAGGGACTAAACGCTACTTTTCTCGAGCTAAATATTTGCCTTATGCAATCGAAACATGTCTGTCAATTAATAACCTGAATATTACAGTTAAAAAATAGTGGTATCCAAAATATTTTTGTAACAAAGCATGCAGACTCTTCTTGCCCGAGCGACGTTCAGATAAAACTGTTAAGTGGTTAAAATCCTGCACGGAACAGGTTATACTGACACGAATCCGGTGCACTTCAAACACATATTTTAATGCAATTACAAGAAACACACTCTGTCGATGTATTTCTAACATAAATTTTATATTTTATGTTGAAAAAAAGATATATATAATACATACTCATATATATTCAAATATATCAATTTTCCATGTTAAACATTATTTTGGACATTCTTTAAAATAAAAATTAAAATAAAAATGCGTCACTAACCCCAGTCTACAAGAGTCAAAATCTAACTCGAAATCTTAAGCTTAACCCAAAACTAATTATTTCGGCACCCGACCCGCAGCGAAAAGAAAATTATTCAAACCTATCCTCTCACTTCTAAGTAATTTCAAATTTAAAGTTTCAAGTGTGAATAGTAATATTTAAATTACTTTTTTTAATATAAATAATGAATTATTCAGATTTATCAACTGTATTTAAAGTATAAAAAAGGGGAAAATATTTAGTTTTTATCTTTCTACAGTAATTATAATTTATCGATAGTAAATAAATAAGTAAACAAATAAATAAATAATGTGAATTAATTAGTTCAGGGAAGAAACAGGGACGTTCTATTATCATTCAAATTTTGGCGTATTTCAAGAAATCGAACCAACTAATAAATTCAATAATTCATTCAGATATTCTTTTATTCTTCTGAAATAAATTATTCTAAATGATATATGCGCATAAATATTAATCCAGTTAAAAAAAAATGTAGTTCCTTTTACACTTCTAACACTAGTTCTTTCACAAACATACAACAACTTTTTTTTAGCAATATGGACATGCGCAAGAAATAAAGTCTCCAAAAGAAATTTAGAAAAATTCTTGCTCCACTTGAAAAGTAAACAGAGGGAAGTTTGTGGAAATACTTAGAGTTTTGGCAGACAAGTTTGGTGGTAGTGTTCTTCACCAGGCGTTTCTTATTTCCAGAAACAAGGAAGTCTATTGATCGTCTCGAAAAATATTTACCTAAAGGAGAAAACTGAATAAAGCTCGTTAAAACGCGACCGACAGAAATAAAAGTTATCGACAGTAAATATATTTTCATAAAAGAAGTTTTGTTTCTTTTAAGAATTAAAAATGTTTCGTCGATAAAAGACAAAATATTTTAAGCTTCTTAATTTTAAATATTCCTGATTGTATTTTATTTTCTTATTTTATGAATTAAATTGTGATACCCCTATTTCAGAATTAAGCTAGCTGAGTGCAGCAGAACTTAAATTCATTCTCTCTCTCTTTCTCTCTGTATATATATATATATATATATATATATATATGATATTGCTCTTGAATAAAAGTTAAAGGGTGTTCCAATTTTTTTTTTACCCGTTCAATAAACTTTTATCGCATATTCTCGGATTCATCTTTACACGTAAATGTATGAAATATGAATTTATCAATTTTTAATGGTTTTAGAATCGAATAGCGTTCTACATTTCACAGTAAATGGGATATATTTTGTTTTATAATCCATTGATCCCTTATGACGACCATTCTCGAAAATTGCATCCTGCGTCCCAAAATTTGTTTAAAACGTTGACAGCATTTTTTGAAGTATCTTTTACTTTTATGTAAATTCAATTTTTTTACTATTTGGACAAGGATAACAGCAAATTTTATGCATTTACTACTGAAACTTTCTCCGTGAATGTGTCAGAAAATAGCTAATTTTGATTTCAGAATAACCTTATATAAAATACTACTTTGACTGGAATACACTTGTCTGTGTAGTTTATAACAAAAATGTAAATTTTATATATAAAAACGAGCCATGATTAACATAAAAACAATTAAATATCTCTCAATAAATACAAAGATTGTCCCCAAAATATGCAAAAATTTCTTCATTAATAACTCTGCTATGTATTTTTTTCCTTGATACATTTGATGTTAAAAACAGAACAAAAGAAGAATATTATACAGAAATCATGATGTGAGAAAAATCAGAGACATTGGAAAAATTAATTTCTAAGAGATCCTTTGACACTATTTAAAATGTCATGTCCGTTGAATAAATGAACACTTAAGCATATATATTTTTTAAATTATAATATTTTAATAAACATTACCTTTGCTGAATGACAAGTTCAAATACATGTGTTGGTATACAAATGATTAAAAGATAATAACAAGGAAGTTTATAATATATCATTTGTTTGGGGTGTTAAGGGTGTCTTAATAAAAAACTATACAAAAAGCAAGTAAATGAATAGTTCTTACCAGTAAAATAACACAAAATTTTCCAGTGAATGAACAGGCAGCAATTTAAAAGCACTTAAGTTTCATACTATGTTATTTATTTTACAACTTGTAAAGATAACTTATTACACGTTTTCAATGAATTACGGGTTTTTTAAACGCAGCATGATAATTAACTAGTGGGGAGTTTTTCAAACCTTATTCAATTAAAATAGCATTTACTATAATGAACATAGGAAAGTCTTTTCAACTAGGTGAATCATATTCAATGGTTGGAGTGTCATATTTGAGATTTATTCCAACAGAGCGAAAAATGGCGGAACCAGGATTACTGGGTACTTTGGCTTGCCGTGCCAACGCTCTTCCTACTGAGCTATCCCAATGATATCCTGGGTGGCATAATTCGTTCTTATTTGTTGGATATGACTGCGAACTTCAGAGTAACTGCATTCATCCGAGCTCTAACTATAGCATTTGCATGATGAATGTGATACAATACGGAAACACACACACATCACATGAGTGTTCATCACACTCATATCACATTCATCATGCAAATGCTATAGTTATAGCTCGGATGAATGCAGTTAGTGCTGCAGTTCGCAGCCATATCCAACTTGTAATAGTTAATTATGCCAGCCAGGATATCGTTGGGATAGCTCAGTAGGAAGAGCGTTGGCACAGCAAGCCAAAGTACCCAGGTTCGAGTCTTGGTCACGCCATTTTTTGTTCTGTTGGAATAAATATCAACTATGATATTCCAACCATTGAATAGAATAGCATTTACTATATGCTAATTAATTTTTCAGCAGAGCTGAAATTACGCTGTAAATTAATGAAATACAAAGGATGTGAATTATAACTTTACTACACAGCGTACAACCAATAGAGTGGAAAAATGTCCAGACCGGGGATCGATCCCGGAACCTTTGGTATAGCGAACCAAGTGCTTTACCATTTAAGCCATCCGGACGACATCCAGTCTAGCATACCCTCACTTTTATATGGCTAGGCTACAAACTCGCAGCACAAGATGGAACGTCAATCATGAGCAGAACTCCAGTGGCATACATGAGACAAATTAAACCATAAAATATTTACCGGACTGGGTTTAATTTGTCTCATGTATGCTAGTGGAGTTGTGCTGAATGATTGACGTTCCATCTTGTGCTGCGAGTTTGTAGCCTAGCCATATAAGCGTGAGGGAATGCTAGACTGGATATCGTCCGGATGGCTTAAATGGTAAAGCACTTGGTGCGCTATACCAAGGGATCCGGGATCGATCCTCGGTCCGGAAATTTTTTCACTCTATTGGTTTTACGCTGTGTAGTAAAGTGATAATTCACATCTTTTGTATTTCATTTTAGTATGCTGTTCACTTACTGATCGGACTACCCTATACAAAATAATAATAATAATAATAATAATAATAATAATAATACTGATATTTTCAAAATGCACACGAAGAAGAAACTGGAAAGCTTGAAAATTCCATACAATTAGAAAAAGTACTGCAAAGATTTCTATTCTCTTGAATGAAAATTTTCCGACAAAGTGCTTGCAAATTAGAATATGAAAAATCGAATCTTTTCTATATCTGAAAGCGCGTAAGATTCATGACCATACATCCCAAAATTAATAAATTACCATGGAGATCAAATTTAACAAAATTAATTACCGAAAATTAATATAGCAAGTTTTTTATTACCATTTTGTTTATTTGCAGGTTTAATTCAAAACTAATTAAAAAGGTTATGTTTGGAAGCTGGCTTATACAATAATATAAATTAAGCATTTAACGAATTTTTATTCAAAGATAAATAATTACAAAATATTCAATAAATAAATTCATTTTGGTTTATCCTTATCTGAATTATTTTCATTAGGTATCCTAAAGTTATTCTGCACAGACATGAGTTTAATTTAATTTACAAATAAATAATTTGTGCATGCAATACTGTAATCTCTTAACATTCGAGAGGGTTACGTTCCAGGAAAACCTGGCGAATGTCAAATCTGCGAATGTTGAGTCTATCTTTCTGTACTTAAAAAGGAGTTACTTTCTATAAAATTTTAATTAGAGTGGCACAGCATTTCAAAGAACTAAAGGATATATGTATTAACAATATGTTATGCATAACATATATGTAGAAGGTGAATGTACACGCAGATCTCCATACATAGGAAAATTTAATGAAGATAATTCAAATTAACTGACTAGAGAAATTATTACAGCTAAAAGTATAGGTTTTTGTATAAAGTAATTTCGACTATCTCTATTCGGAAAGAGATGATAATGTGCTAGTGAGTCAGTATGCGATACAATATTAAAATACAATATTTAAAACAGCTAAATGCTTCAGAAATGCTTTTATTTTCAATCTAAGTGCAGCTTCAGCTCCATGTCTACGAGACTCTGCACATTTGTAATTAATAGATTGAAGTTACCTTACCACTTCTAATATCCCCACTTCAATTAGTATCCTGCTGCTGTTATTATTTTGCTTTCTTACAACACTCGCTCTTTTTGCAGTTGACAACTGAAAATTGATTTGTAAATAGATACTATGAAAACATAGGGGAAATAATCTTTAACCACTATAAATTCTAAAAGGAAAAATATAATAAAAGAAAATCGCAAATAATCAAAACTCTCGAATGTTGAGGGATTACTGTAGTTTCATTTAATAACTTATAAGTAACCAAAAATGACGTTTTGTGTTATATGGTATTAATCACATGTCGATACTTTTTGTTAGGTATTTTCTAAAATTTTTAGTATTTATACATCTAATGAGATCATTATTTTCCAACTTAATATTTATCATAATTTACCTAAGTACGATACGAAAGATGAACATAAGGTATTTTAAGTTTATTATAAGAAAGGTAATTTCATGTAATATAAACTTAGACTTCTTTAATATTGAATTATATTTTATTACGCCGTGGAATGACTGAAAGCATTGATAATATAAATGATTCTTTTAAAATTTCAGAAAAAAAAATAATGCTTTTTGTTTATAAAATACAGGATGCTCAACTAAATTCAGAAAACTTGACAAAGTAGAGTATAAACATTATTATGCAATTAAAAAATGAATATATTGAATATTTGATAAAATATAAGCATTTAATTATGTAAGAAAATGACTCTTTATCATTAAACTCAAGATGTATATGTTTAAAGTGATAAAGCAGAACACATAAAGGGTTATAAAATCACCCTCTTAAATAAAAAGCTATGCGTTGCTGACGACTGGAATTTTCGATAATCGTTGCCACAGATTAATCTCGGAAAATAAAATATTTGAAGTTGTTAAAAAAATTAATAGCTCGAAAAGTATTTGTCAGAAAATTGTTAGACAAACTTCGTTAGAAAGGTAAAAAATTGTAGTTTTCTTGATATAAATTCCAAATCTAATGATTATGCCGTTTTTCAAATATTGAATTTCAAAAATTACAATATTTCACAATGGAGTACCATAGCGAAGTCTTTACGCGTAAAAAGATAATCATAACGGCCATGTGTCCTGACGTATACTGGCGCACGAGTCACAAATTATAGTAACCTTTCTATTATTCTGTTAAAATATTAAAGCGAATTATAATGCCATGAGTGCGTGATTTTTATTTAATTTTAATAGAATAATCTTAGAAACAAGGTTTTGGAAAAAAAATTCGAATGGGATTAATAAATTGACCAAAACTATATATTATTTTGAGTTTAAAAAAGGAAAGGTGGGGGGAGCATTTTATATTATTTAGGTTTCCTCAGGAACTTTTGGTCAGAATTGAAAGTTTAATTTATCAAAACGTCAGAAATTAAATCGGCAATAACTACAACGATTGTCCTTCAGTTCGTTCGGATATATTTTCATTTAAAAATATAAAATCATTCAACATTGATTTTAGGTATTTTTAAGGTTATTATCACGGGCCCGGGCAACGCCGGGCATGTCAGCTAGTTTAATATAAAGATCGAGATTTTCACAAACGGCGACATTTTCAAGATCAAAATGATAAATAAACTATAATAGCAAAATTTTTGAAAATAAACTTGATAAACATAAAACCACGAGATCATATAGTATATAATAAAAGCAGTTGACCATTGTTAACCGCCTGCTCTTATTATACATATGATCTCGTGGTTTATGTTTATCAAGTTTATTTTTTAAAAAAATTTGAAATAATAGTTTATTTATTATTTTTATCTTGAAAATGTCGTCGTTTGAGCATTCGAAATATCTCGATATTTATATTAAAAGGTTTTTATAATCCTTTATGTGTTTTATTTTATCACTTTAAGCATATACATCTTTAGTTTAAAATATGAGAATTTGAAATAATTTTTAACTTTGCATGCGCAAAACATAGAAAGATTTTCCTTTCATAATTTAATACTCAACTAATACATGGAAACTTACACAAAACAGTTAGTCAAATCTGGTGAAGATTCAGGCAACGAAGTAATCTATATTTCAGTTACATTCTAAAAAAAATGACTGGGCGATAAGGGATTTTTTACAAATTACCATTTTTAACATAAGTAACAAGATAACGTTACATTGAACTGCATTAAAGTTGTCAATGCTTTTAATACACATATATACTTATATAACACAAGTGAAAACCATTTTTTTTTCATTTTAAAATCTAATAAATATTTTGACACTTTCGTATTATTGCGGGCCCCAAGGATAAATCGCCAAGCGACGAAGATTTATCGCCAAATTATAAAGCACAGAATACATTATAATAATATATGATATATATCACATTTCGTGACGTATATAGCCACGTTATAGTCATACATGACGCATATTATTATGTATATATAAATGTATATTGCATGTGTACAAGACGTATATGATGCATATATGGCATATACGATGTAAATAATATTTATATAATGATGTATATGGCGCATGTATGAGTATTTATTTGATGCGTATATATGATGCATATAGATAAGCTTTGCGATGATCTTGACGAATTCATTGCTACAAATTTGACATAATCGTAATTCTGGGGGCCAATATAACACGAAAGTACCGATTTTTTACATTTAATATATTTTTTTAGCTTGTCTACTACGAGCATCAAAAAGCAATTTTACATGAAAAATATCAATAATGTATTCAATTTTTTTTTTAAATCTATAAAAAGCTACTTTCGTATTAGTCGCATGCCTGGAGTTAATAAGCAAAGAAATCGCCAAAAATTTCGCTACTTACAACATCCTTTTTTTATTCTGATTATTTCAGTGGTTTAAGCGCGTAGTTCGATTACATGTCTGTTAAATTTGTATTACTCTTATATTTTATTTTATGTATTTATTTATTAATAAAATTTTAATGTCTTTATGGAATATTAGCCGGAAACAATTCTGGGCTAATTATATTGTTTTAAGTGCAAACGGTTAACCTTTCGTAATTGCGCTGCCCATAATGGAGATAGATTTAAATTTAAAAAAATTGCTTGAAAATTATTTTAAAGCGATAAAAATATGTAAATTGCGAAACAGTTTTCAAATAAATTTAATTTAAAAATACTTTTTTTTCCCTATTCGACGTGAGACAATGGAAAACATGCGTCGTTTAGAAGTTACAAAAAATTGCAGTACGGGCGGAATTTATTGATTATGTGTTGCCATCGTCAATATGACGTCAGGATTACTCACTAACATGGTTTTGCTTTTTAATATCAATTTGCGTTTAATCTTCTGTATGTTTTATTCGTCATTGCTTCAATTAAATTTGATTTTTATAATGTTCCAAAAGTACTTGTAAATTTTGAAATTTACATTTTATACATAATATTTCAGTTTACTTGGTAGATCATTAAAGTTAACTCAAAAGATTTTAAGAATGCAAAACGCAGAAATAAACCGATTATTTTATGTGTATAATTGAAAACTTTCAAATGGCTTCTTTTATTTTACTAATGGTAACAAATTTCCGAGACACTTTAATTGAAAGTAAATGAAAAAAAAAAATAATAAAGCAAAAAGAAAGTGTCTCTAACTTAAAAAAAAAATCACAAAGTGTTTGAATGTCATCATAAAATGTAATTTTACATTTACATCCGATTTTTTTTTTTTACTTAGATTAATTTTAAAATGTAAAAAAAAAAAAAAAAAAAAAAAAAAAACTAGACTTAAACTATGAAAACATTCATGAAAATGATTCATTATTATTATTATTATTATTATTATTATTTTACTAAAATAAGTGTTTGATGAAAATACATATACAAAATGCTTTAAAGTTTTTAAAACCCTAGATGGTAATAGTACGAAACTCTCTCCAAGCGCTTTCGGCTTCAATCCGAGCCATTATCAAAGAGGAAAAATAAGAGGAGAATAAAGTTTGATGCTGATTGAGACTAGACGCTAGGGTTTTAAAGTTTTTAAAACCTTTTGTATATGTATTTTCATCAAACACCTATTTTAGTAAATAATAATAATAATAATAATAATAATAATAATGAATCTTTTTCATGAAAGTTTTCATATTTTAAGTAAACAAAGGTGAATATATCGTTTCACTTATACTTCATGAAGTTAAAGTTATTTAATTGAAAAAAAAACTAGATTACTTAAATATTTTACAATGCGGCTTAATTTACGTGTTATTATAAAAATAAAATCAAAAAATTCTTCCAGAATGCGAAAGACAGAAATAAACCAATTCTCTTAAATGTACAATTCAACATTCACCTGACTTTTTTCATTTTCACTTTACGGTTACAAATTGTTGCGATACTTTAAGCCGAAACTAAATGAGAAAATGCCTCGATAATAAAGAAAAAAGAAATGTGTTCCTTATTTTTAAAAAGTACGACTGTCATGTTCTATTACCTAATATTTAAATTTCGGGTCTGCCTCTCGTTTCTTTCAGTCAATTTTCCCACTAAGTAATCAACCTCCTACTTGCACTCCTTACCGACAGTTGCAGAATGATCTGGCATTCGTTTTTCATTTCTTTCAACAAATAGCTAAAGGTAAATGACCGCTCTGTTATTTTAAATTGCTTGTTTTAAAACAAATATGCTAGTTCTGACAGAGCAACATAAGTAATTCTCTCGTTTTACGCAATTAAAAATTTTCAACGAACTAGCATTTTGAGAAAACTAAAAGAAATGCCAAATTCGTAATTTTCGTGATTTTGTTTTTATGTAAAAGAGGGTTCTTTTTTTTTTTTTGAAACAAAGATTTATACAAAACATACTGACTGTGCAATGTAAGTAACTCTTGCATTTTACGTGATTGAACATTTTAAAGACCATGGATTTTGAGAAAACTAAAAGAAACAATAAATTCGTAATTTTGTTTCTGTGAAAAAAAAATTTTTTTTTTCAAAAACATTCTAACATGTTAAATAGTAAATGTAACATTACATTTTTTATAAATAATCTATATTAACATTTTACACGAACAGATTGGGCGATTATAAATTGTTTAAAATTCATCTGTCATTTTATAAGAATAATTGAGTGATTATATAGCCAACTATTATTTAATTGTTTAAATTTAATAAAAACAAAATGAAATGCATAAAACATCTGTTTTCTTAAAGAATAAGTTTTACAAAAGATTTTTTTTTATTAACATACTTTTTTTTAAAGTTATTTTTAGTAATGAAAAAAAAATGATTTTGGCTTAAAGCCACTCGATTATTTTTAAGAATGAAATTATTTTAAAGCAAATATATTAGTTCTGTCACTGAAACATAAGTAACTTTCGGATTTTACAAAATTAAGCATTTTCAACCACCTAACATTTTGTGAAAAATAAAAGGAATGGCAAACTCGTAATTTTCGTGATTCGTTTTTATGTAAAAGAGTGTTCCTTAAAAAAAAAAAAAAAAAAAAAAAAAAAAAAAAATGATTTATACAAAACTGTCTGTGCAACATAAGTAACTCTTGCATTTTACGTGCTTAAACAATTTAAAGACCACGAATTTTGAGAAAACTAAAATAAACAATAAATTTGTAATTTTTTAATGTAAAAAAATTTCTCTTTTTGAAAAACATTCCAACATGTAAAACAATAAGTATAAGTTTGCACTTCATTAGTTGCTAAAAAGGGTGTTAAATAAAAGCTAAACCAGTAAAAAATGTTTTGATAAACGTTTATAAATATATAAAACATATTTGATAAATGTTTTGATATACGTTTTATTTTACCCCTTTTAGAAAATAGCGAATACTATTTGTGGGTGTTGTGATTTGTTAAATATTTGTAAACTTATTTTTTATAAACATGCAATATGAACATTTTCTAAGAAAATATTGGAAGATTATAAATTGTTGAAAATCCATCTGTCATTTTTTAAGAATAATTTAGTGGTTATATAACCAACTATTAATTAATTGTTTATGAACACAAACTTAAAATGCATAAAAAAAATCTCTTTTCTTAAAGAAAAAGTGTTACAAAAGATTTTCTTTTTATTAAAATAGTTGTTAATAAGTTATTTTGTGTTATATATATTTAAACAAAAGGGGGTTTTAGGTTAAACGCGACTCGATTATTTTAAAGAAGAAAATTACTTAAAAGCAAATATATTAGTTTTGCCACTGAAACATACGTTAACTTTCACCTTTTACATAATTAAGCATTTCAATGACTCCACATATCAATAAAAATAAAATAACAAACAAATTCGTTTTTTTTTCCTTTTACTCATATTTATACAAAACATTCTGTAAATTAAAAGAGTAAATGCTATTTTATAACATTTTTAAATATATAAGTAATTATCGAATCAATTATAAGAACAATAAATATTATAAAATGTGTAAAATCGAACTTGCTACTTCCAGAAGAAGTTGAGAGATTATATAGCTATCTAATCTTTAACAGTTTGCGAAAAAGAAAAAAAAAACAATAAAAAACACTAAGGAATGTTTTTTTCATATTTAGCAGAATGGATGAAATTTATTTCCTAAAAAATTAAAGAATTAAATTTTATTAAAATTGTTTCGACTAAATTATTCTTGATATGCAAGAATTTTCTGTATGTTCTGTATGTTTGGTTTATTATTGCTTCTGCTAAAAAGCTTTTATAATCATTCCAAAAGGTCACGGGACATTAGAAAATATTAGAAACAAATATTATAAAATGTGTAAAATCAAAAACTTGTACTTCCAGAAAAGGTTAAAAGATTATATAGCTATCTACGTTGTAACTGTTTTCGAAAAATAAAAAACTAAGCAATGCTTTTTCTGATATTTAGGAGAATAAATTAAATTTATTTCCTAAAATATCATATAATTACATTTTAATAAATGGTTTCGAATACGTTATTCTTGATATGTAAGAAACTCCTGTATGTTCTGAATGTTTCATTTATTATTGCTTCTGCTAAAAAGATTTTTTTATCATTCCAAAATGTCACGGGACATTAATACAAACAACTCATAAAAAATTCACACAGCTTAGAAGTTTTGGAAGATTAAAAAAGTGTTCTTCTGGAGAAGAAAAAAACTATAAGCATTTTAAATGAGTTGTAGAATTTTTTTCGGAAATAATTAAATATTTAAGAAATTCGGGATAAATACGGCGATGCTTGAGTTTTTTGTTCCATCTAAATTTCTTTTTTAATATATTATATATAAAATATAATATATTAGATTTATATATTTATATGTTATTACATATTATTAGATATATTAAATAATTAGATTATATATTATTAGATATAGATATTATATACTGTTAGATATTATATACTGTTTAGATATTATATAATTAGATTATATATTATTAGATTTAGATATTATATACTCTTAGGTATTATATAATTACATCATATATTATTGGATTTAGATATTATATACTCTTAGATATTATGTAACAAAAAGGCATATAAATGTCAGCAGTTTTACGTGTGATATTATAACTGTTGTCGCCTCCTTATCATATATTCTAATACGAGCAAATCTTGTGTGTGGTTATATATATATATGCAAAATTTATCTTAAAAACGGCTCTAACGATTTTGAGGAAATTTCGTATCCTACCGTTTTGGGGCACCAGAAAACCATTGGGCTGGGTCACATGTTCGAGAAAATTCGATTAGTGGGTCATTTTGGGTCATATTGGGTCACGGTCTAGCTAATTGTATCTAAAAAGTGGTTCAAACGATTTTTACGAAATTTTGTATCCGACCATTTTCGGGCACGAGAAGACTATTGGGCTGGGTCACATTTTCGAGAACTTTCGAATAGTGGGTCATTTTTGGGTCAACGCGGGTCAAATTAATTTTATCTAAAAAACGGCTCTAACGATTTTGATTAAATTTTGTGTCCTACGAGTTTCAAGCACGATAAAATCATTGGGCTAGGTCACATGTCCGAGAAAATTCGATTAGTGGGTCATTTCTGCGTCATTGTGGGTCAATATCTAAAAAGCGGCTCAATTTACACTCAATTTTGCATCCAATGGTTTTCGGGCACGAGAAGTCTGTCGGGCTAGGTCACATGTTCGAGAAAATTCAATTAGTGGGTCATTTGGGTCATTTTGGGTCATGGTCAAGCTAATTGTATCTAAAAAACGGTTCAATCGATTTTGACGAAATTTTGTATCCGACTATTTTCGGGCACGAGAAGACTATTGGGCTGGGTCACATGTCCGAGAACTTTCGATAAGTGGGTCATTTTTGAGTCAAAGCGGGTCAAATTAATTTTATCTAAAAAACGGATCTAACGATTTTGATTAAATTTTGTATCCTTCGAGTTTCGGGCACGCGAAAATCATTGGGCTAGGTCACATGTTCGAGAAAATTCGATTAGTCTGGGTCATTGTGGGTCAAGATCTAAAAAGCGGCTCAATTTACACTAAATTTTGCATCCAATGGTGTTCGAGCACGAGAAGACTGTTGGGCTAGGTCACATGTTCGAGAAAATTCAATTAGTGGGTCATTTTGGTCATGGGTCATCATGGTTCAAGCTTTTTTATCTTAAAAACGGTTCAGAGGATTTAAAATAAATTTAGCACCCTACTGGTTGAGGGAACACGAAGACTATTAGGCTAGGTCACATGTTCGAGAAAATTCGATTAGTGGGTCATTTTGATCATGGGTCATTATGGGTCAAGCTATTTTATCTTAAAACGGCTCAGTCTATTTACACTAAATTTTGCATCCTATTTTTTCGGGCACGAGAAGACTGTTGGGCTGAGTCACATGTTCGAGAAAATTAAATTAGTGGGTCATTTTGGTCATGGCTCATGATATTTGAACTCAAATTTAATTTTGACCGAGCATAGCTCGGTCTTCCCTGCTCGTAAAAATAAAATAAACTAAATTGAGGAATTTTCTGTGTCAATTATATTGATTAATAAAACGAAACACTTAGAATTCAAATGCAAAACTTCAGTGCGCTTTGACATTTTTCATAAATAATTAAAATTTGAATTTCTATGATTTTTTTTTGTCATTTCTAATATATTATATATAAAATATAATGTATCAGATTTTATATATTTTTATGTTATTATATATTATTAGATAGTATATAATTAGATTATATATTATTAGATTTAGATATTATATACACCATTCATGTAAGTTGTGTTCCTGTTTTATCAATGTCTGATTTAATATATATATATATATATATATATATATTAATTCCTGGTAATGCTGTGTTTTTGCAACATTTTATAATTTTAAAACTAATAAGCAATTTTTTCTTTGCAGTTTTATTAATAGTATGACCTATATATCATAAAATCTTAGTATGAAACGAGAATGTTAATAAAAATTTATTGCGATACAAAATGAGTTAAAATTAAAAAGTAAAAAAAAAAAAAATACCATACATACTGAGAACATTTTTGTTTTCTTTCCGTTAAGGCCACTTCCACGGGTGCTAAATTTATATATATATATATATATATATATATAAATTATATATAAAAATATTATAGACATAAATTTATATATATATATATTAATAAAGCCGTGAAAGAAAGAAAAGGGTTATGTGTGCGCAAATGCATTTGCTCACGTGTGGTTAAAGACTGCGGTCTACAGCAATTGCTCAACCTTCGTATTTCTGCAGAACCCTATAAATAATATCCAGGGTCCAGAAAACCGGTATATAACACTTTTTACCGGTAACGAAAAAGGTCAAAAGGTGCATCTTACTTTTAGCGAATCTGTGGTATTATAGTGAAATGTACCAAGTGCAGAAAAATTCATAGGTACCAATTATACGAAATATTTTGATGGTCAAAATTCGTAGTACCGTTTTTAAATATAGAGTGAAAAGTGGGTGAAAATAGGGGAATAGAAGCCGTTCCATATTTCTCAAAAGTAACTTTTTCTTCTTTATAAATTCCTAATTTTCTTTCACGGAACACTACTTGAATAATGTTGACGTGCAACAGCAATAAAAATATTTCTATTATATAAATCACAAAATGCAAATATCGATATCAAAATAAGGGGAAATTTTAAAGAAAAAGTCAGCATTGCTTCATAAAAGATACCCTATCATCTTGATTATTACTAAAAGGGTGAATGTGTCCCTCCCCCCCCCCCCTGCAGCCGGCGGCAAAAGAAAAATGCACGATTCCAGTTTTTATATGTGGAATTATCATCCGTTTATGGTTGTTTTCAAGAACTTCTGAATCTCTATAACTTCATGAATACATAAATCCACGAGGTTGTGATTATTTGCGAGAAACTGTTGTGAATGTTTCTTGAATCCAGGGTCGGGTTAGACGGAAACGAGTGCGATTGACCGTCTGGGACTCTAATAATTACGCTGTTGGATTTTTTTTTTTTTTTTTTTTTTTTTTTTAAGTGGTAAAAACTGAATAATTTCATTTGTAGCCATCATTCGTACACTGTTAAAAATTTGCAGAAAAAGTGTCCAGTCATTTGACCGTTTTTATAGAAAACTGTTACATAACCGTAATTTAACTTTATTCTGACCTTATTATTGCTCATATTATGGTCAGAATAGAGTTAAATTACGGTTATGTAACCATTTTCTATAAAAACGGTCGAATGCTGCAAATTTTTCACAGTGTAGGGACGCTGAAAACATCTCTCCCAGAGCTACTAAAGACGAACCTGTGAATCTCCTTGAATTTTTTCATATGTGCATCTATATCGTTTGTAAAAAAATAAACCATATGATTATCTTTTTTAAAAAAGAACGAAAATGTAATATTTTGTGTATTATTATGACTGAAAGAATGAAAGCGAATGAAACAGTTATTCCATAAGGTACATGAACTTCATAACACCGGTGTAGTGTGTATTGATCTTTGTTTTCTCACTTACCCTTGTCCGGCCTTGAACATGAGCACTGATGTTAATGACATTGGTCACGTAAGGAACTGTTGCTTATTGTGTCACACTTGCGTGAACAAGATGATCACTCAAGGCGAACTTGATGTCTCAGAGTTTTTGAGGGTATTCTTTAATAATAGACCGGCAGTTCGCAGTTTTGTAGCGACTACTTAAAAAATATTGTCCTAAGGCCACTAGGCATATTTTATTGTTGTTCATATTTTATTCTTCCTACTTCGAAGCCTCATAATCATATACAAATTTCAAATGAAACGTTTTTTGTTGGATATATAAAATGCAATCGACAAAATTATTTCTATTTCATGTAAATTAAAAATGGCTATTATCACAATTAAAATTTTTGTTAGACATCAGAAATTATTAAATAAAAAATAGGAAAGATTTCAAAAAGATTTTTTTATGTGTGTTTTAGATTTTTTGCATGTTCTTGTGAAACGTGCACTCTAAAATCGACATTTTCAAAACTGAGCAAAAATACTCAAATCTGAGTATGTCGCATAGTCAAAATGGCTCCGAATCAAAATTACTCAAGTTTGAAACATGTATATACTCATTTCTGAAAACATGCACACACTCAAGAATAAAACATCATGTGCTCATATTTGAGTATGTCCATGGTTCAAAAATAAGTATGAACTGACTTCTGTGTGCTCATTTTTGAGTATATCCATGTTTCAAAAATGAGTATGAACTGACCTCTATGTGATTAGTTTTGAGTATGTCCATGTTTCAATATTATGAGTATTTCTGGTATTTCAGAATTGAAAGCATTGGGTCGTCCTATGTGAAACAAAAAGTTTCATAACAAAATGAAAACATCGATTTACTCAAATTTGAAAGTGTCATTTTTCTCAGTGTGGAAATTATATGTCTTTGCTACAATTTTTCTTTATATGATATGTTGAATGACAATCTTTTATATAAAAATGTGTCTGGATGAGAAAAACATCCAATAAATATTACATTTATTTACAGAAAAAATATGAAATCGTTATTTTTAAAAATAAGAAAAATTCTTTTCCTGGCATGTTACAGGTCACAGGAGATGTTTGGTATTCTAATAAGTTTTAAAATGCACCTCAATATACATACATTTTTTCTTTCAAATAGTATTAATAAAAATAAATTTGTTTTATGCCTCATATGTATACAATGGAAATAGAAATGGAATATGTAATTATTTTCGCAAATAAACCTGTTTCACTGAGATCCATGTCATTTTCCTGACTTGGATATTTTAGTTTCCTTTTATAGCAATAACTGGAGATAAGGACTAACAAAGATTCTCACTAGAATAGTTTAAATAGAATTATTGGAAACACTGCTTCAACATACAGCGTTTAGTGGCCAGTTACATCAGTTGAAACTTAGATATATATTGATTTTTATGATGTCATTTTCATGGCATTATTATATTATGAATCTATATTATAATTCAAGAACCTGTTCGTGAGTAATGTTGAAGTTATATTGATGGTTGCAATAATCCAATAAACCTTGCTTTTAGTGCAATCTTTTTAACGTCTAAACATCTCACAATTTAAATTTTTACTCTATCGAATAAGGAAAAAAGATTTCTTTCAATCTCTTTGAAAGCAGTATCGCAATTTACAAATTTTTATGGTTTTTCAAATAGTTTTTAAGAATTATTTCTATAAAAAAAATCTATTCCTATCGTGTACAGCCTAATTACAAAATAATTAACCTATTTGCACTTACAAAAATATAAATATTTCTGTGTTTGCTTACGGCTATTACAAGGGCAGTTTGATAAGTTCTCGGCCTGACACAGAGATGGAACAAGTATGACCAAATGACAATGATGGTTGTAAAGTATGATCCTTTAGATGACATGCTGCCGAGTTTCAGACGCGTGAGTTTGTTGGTTATCGCTGGACGATAAAGTAAAGTAAACAACTTTAGACATTTTCTAAAGATGGAAAAAATTTAAGTTCGAGCTGTCAGAAAATACTTTTTTAAAGAAGATTTAACCCCTACGGATATATAAAAAGAGTTACCTTCCAGCTTAAAGGATTCTTGTCCTTCATATTCGATGATAAAAAAATAAGTTGCTGAATTTAAACATGGTAGGAAATCCATTCACGATGATGAACCCTTAGGACGCCCAAAAACTGCTACGACCAACGAAATCGTCTCAAAAATTCACAATTCCGTATTGAATGACTGCAGATTTAAGATACGCGAAGTTGCTGACACTGCAAACATCTTGTTAGACCGTGTCCACCGCGTTTACACGATGTTTTGGGTATGAAAAGCTTTCCGGTCGATGCGTGCCGCATTTGATGAACGTCGACCAAAAACGCCAAAGAATGAACATTTCTCAACAGTCTTCTGAAATGTATTGGGTTGCAAGTTGAAAAATAAAATGAAATATTGTCAAAATTCTTGTATTTTCTTTGTCAGACCGAGAACTTTTCGAACTACCCTCCTACAGGGCTGCAGTACAGAATTCGCACACAAGAGTGTGTCTTAAATGTATTAAGTTTCAAGGGGACCACATTGAAAAACAATATGAAATTATGTCAAAAATCTTGTGCTTTCACTGTCAGCCCGAGAACTTATCAAACCACCCTCGTATTTCATGACTAAATTAATACTTTGACAATAAATAAATAAAATAACAAAATAATATAAATAAATAACAAATTTAATAGACATGTAATCGAACTACGCGTTCAAACCGCTGAAAGTATAAAAAAATCTCAAAGGTTGATGTAAGTTGGAAAATATTTGACGATTTCTTCGGTTATTAACTTCTGACATGCGGATAATATGAAAGTATCGCTTTTAATCAATTTCAAAATTTAATTTGAATATTGATATTTTCATATAAAAATACTTTTAAAAAATCTATTAGAGTCATAATGAACAGAGGAAAGTATTTTCAACTACTAGATAAACTTTGCAACCTTTTCTAACAAACAAGAGTGCAATATGCCAGCCAGGATGTCGTTGGAATAACTCAGTAGGAACAGCGTTGGCACGGCAAGCCAAAGTACCGAGGTTCGAGTCCTGGTCATGGCATTTTTCGCTCTGTTTGAAATAAATCTCAACTATGATACTCCAACCATTTAAGATATCTATTATAGTTTTCACTAAACAATAGTGGTTTTCGCCTATAATCTTTAGCCTGGGAAGCCCGGGTTGGATCCCCTAGCTATATACATTTTAATTCCTTAATATATTGTAAAACACAAGAAAAGTATTTTTTATACAGTGTCAAACATATTAAGTAAAAAAAATAAAAACATTAAAGAAAAAATTCTTACAGCTTCATTTTCCTTGGAGCCCTTTTCCACACCACAATAGTTGTTCAACTGTCAGGATAATTATATTTTACAATGATAAATTTTATTTCGATAATAAACACCCACCAAAATGTTAAAAACATATTAAAGCAGATATAAAAAATTTCAGCTTAAAAAAGTTAGAGCGTTGTCACTTTTAATATTTTCTCATTTTGAAAATATCATGTCTCATGAGAATCAACGGTATGATTTATCACGCTTTTAAATTGATTTGGTTCGTTGAGGTCATCTTTTATGTTTCAAGATAGCAAACACACGGAACCTCCTTTTAAAGTGAAAATCAGATTCACTACGAATACTCAAGTCCGACACTTCTTGATGACCAGTGCCCTAACAATTATATAAGCATGTTGTCGTTTGCTTCTAAAGAACTATTTTAATGTAATAAAAATAAGAAATGTTTAATAGGAATAAAAAAATCAAAGATTTTCTAAGTTTGTAACTTAACGTATTATTTTGCCGGCATATTTTTCCCCTTTTCTTGAGTGTCAAATGTAGGGAGCAACGGAAAAATATGCGAGATACTTTCTCTAACCATTTATTGATACAAATTTTGTTTGACGACGATTTAGAACGTTTAAAAAATTTATTGTTTTCAGATAAATAATATTTTTTAAGATATACATACATTTTAACATCTGAATTTAATAATTAATATTCAAACTAACTATGAGACATATTTTGGTTGATGTTAGTACTGAAGAGGCTATGCGATGACATAGTGAAACGTATACTTTATATGTTTTGAATTTTAATTTTAAATGTTTTTTATTATATATTTCAATTTAATTGTTTTTAAAATGTATTCAAGTATGTCTAATGTCTCATAGTTAGTTTGAATGAATAATAATACTTTGAAGAAGAATTAATATTAAAAATGAAATGTTAAGATAAAGAGCTATCGTGCGTGATTGTAAAAGTAACGTTTCAGATGACATAGCGCAACTATCAGTTCAGCTTTTCTAAAAATATTTCTTAATTCCTAGCTTTATTAGAGAATATTTCCTAGCTTTTTAACGGTGAAATGCCTTTACTCTGTTACTTCATATTTTTATTTAAGATGAATAATTATAGAATCATATCGCCATTATAGAATCAGCTGTTCATTTACACCAGATTTACTATTAGTGGTCGTATTAAGATTCTTATATCAACAAAGGAAATTGTTCTAAATCGAAATTGTGCAATGAAGCTGTTATTTTTTTGCAAGCATTATAAATTCAGAGCATTAGCATTCTAAGCAAAGTCAAATATTAAATTAGAGAAACTGATTAATTTTCAAAAGATCTAATACACTATTAAAAATTTTAGGGTGTATTGAACCAACTTTTTGGGGGTTGCATCAGCTGGAACCATACGATGGTGAAATCGCATTCCAACATTTGAAGCTATGGTTCAACCAATTCTATGATACAGTTGGAAAACCGCCTGCACTTTGTAGTATTTCAAACGAAAAAAAAATCGCGAGAAACAAATTAACAATTTTGCTCTTTTTGATGCATATTATCATACCAAAACATGGCTTTAAACATACTATAAAATTTTGGAAGCGGTCATAGGTAATATTATTAATAATATTCATTATAGGTAATATTACATTGAAAATTCTACATGACACTTATGCAGTAGAAACAAAGTAAAGAATGATTGCTATTTATTTTCAAATTTTTATCAGAACATATGCATTTAGATTAATGTGGAAACCCATGTGAGCTATTCAAGTTGTCTCATCTTTTTCATGCGAAAATTGCTCCAAACTTTGTTGTTTATCAACATTTTCTTCAAAAAGTAGGGGTTTCAGAAAACATGGGGGGTTGGCGTAAATTGTACATGTAAATACGGTATACATGAATATTAATTATAGGTATTATTACATTGAAAATTTTACACGACTCTTATCCAGTGGAAGTAAAGAATTTGTTTTAAAATTTTCATCCAAATATATTTCTGCCAGTTCAATAAGTATCAATCTCGATATCCCAAAAATTTATTTACAAATAGAAAGAATTTTTGATCCATCAATTTTCTAGTTTCATCTAAATTAGATCGAGATTGGCATAGCTTAAAGAAACGAAAAATATTTCATAGAAAATTCATACAATGAATAATACAAACGAGGACCCCAGAAGCTAAGGGGTATAAGTGACAAAATTGAAAAAATGAGCTAAGTGCACTGGCGATCTGGAAATAAGGTTATTTGTTTGTACGTAAAGAAATATAAGTGATTTTTTAATTATGTGCTGCGTTCTGGAGGTCAACTACTTAAGCATTCGAAACTTGTACCCCTTTTCATCAATCATATATATTATTTCTCCTGTAAACACCCCTTTTCTAAGAAAATACGAAACGCATAACGACGAATGAGATAGCATATGAAAGGATTTTGAACAGCTTCTGACGTAGCACATTTAACATTTCGTTAAAACATGTTTTTTGATTAAAACTGCAGTTAATAAAAATTAAATCGGCATTGTTTTCATAAATGAAACGAAAGATTTTCCTCAAATCAGTGTTGCCACAAAAATAAAATACTGCATTATCAGACGACGTCATCCTATAATGCAATTAAAATATGATTGCTAATTTATTTCTTTCGCGTACTTTTTACAAAAACATCCACCTTTTAATCGAGTTTTTATTTAATTTTTACGCGTGCGTCACCTATTGTTTATTTGCTTACTTTGTTTAATCATGGCTGTGTATATGCGTACTGTATCGGAGCACCAGTAGATTACGTAATTTAAAGCTTATCTTTCATTTAGATATACAGTTCATTAGGATTCACAAAAATTGTAAGTATCTATTTTTTAATATTACATTAAGCTGTTAATTTTTATATGACGTCACTTAAATGGATGCTGAACCACAAAGTTTGAACATCCCATGTTTCAGTTCCCATAGGCTTGCAAAAAAGTGGTGTACCAAATATTGATTTATGTATTTAAGACATTTCTGGAACAGTTCTGCAAAATATGAGGAAATGCTTTCATATGAATTCCCTAAACGTCTGATTCAGTGTTTCAATTTTTTTTTATAATTCATTTTTTCTTCCGTATAGGGGTCTTGACAACCTAGAGAAATGGCCTTGGCGAGAGAAGAAAACTTGGCAATATATTCCCAATTTCAATCCCAATTCCTAATTCTTCAATCTATTCCCATTTTCTTATACACAAGCAATCTTCATATATATTATTTCTGTTGTCAACATCTTTTTTTCTATGCATATCCAAAACGTACAACGATGAATGGGGTATCATTCGAAAAGCGTTTGAACAAGTTTCTGAGATAGTACACCCACTTTTCGTTAAAATGCGTTGTTTGACTAAAAAAAAAATCAGTTAATTAAAAATAAGTGCTAAAACGTACCAGGAAACAATCTGAAAGATTGCAGTGCGAAAGCTTCGCACGGGTCCTTCTGGTATTGATTAATTCTAAAAAAAAAAAAAAAAATGTACTCCACCTTCTTTGCACAGTTATTGAAATAAGAGCTCAAAAACCACTATGAAAGAAGCAACAATTTCATTTTCATTTCAGTCAATTACGATTGACTCAATACTTTCAACTCAATTTACTCCAAATCGAAATTTTATCACTTGTATCCCTTGGCTTCTAGGGTCCTCAAATATGAAACAAGTCAGATGTGCCCATCCCAAAACTTTCTGCTATCTCATACAAATGAAAACTTTAAAAAGCATAATTTTTTTTTAATTTATGCATTTTAGAAGCAAAAAAATGAGTAGATAACATATATATTATTTATTTATTTTTATTACATTTGAAGTTTTTCTTCAATATATATTTTTAAAACAGTGAGGTGTGTGTGTGTAGTTGTTTGGGGGGTGGGGGGGTGGGGGGGATTTCGTAATGAAAACTAATAAACTGGAAAATTTTTGCATCTTACGAATATGCAAATTAAACCTAGACGATTTAATAATTTATTTATACTTATTAATTAGGCGAATTAGGTGATTTAATACTTTTTTTACCAATAGCTACCACGTCCGTTCGGAAAATCGAACAAAATTCGCTATCACAATGCCAGTTTTAGGCCGATTTTCTCAAAAATATTATACAAACCTCGGCCAATTAAATTACATCCAAATGTAAAATTTCGTCAAAAGATATTCATAAATTCTTCACTAAGAAGGCTGCAATCCCTCGCATATGGCTTCCCAAAATTCTAAATAGGCACACCCTAAACAAAAAGCTACTTAACATCTATATTCTGACATATCTCACAAACCTTACCTAGTAGTCGTCAGCTGCCATTCCCAATACACAACTTTTATTCAGTCCCTGTTAACTGTTGCGCTTCCCTGCCAGGACCGGCTTATATGCGATCTGGTCTTTGACCATAGTTTGTTTTTATTGTTATTATTTTTTTTTTGTAAACTCACTTAATTTCAATCCCACCCCTTGTCGCGTTTAACGGCGGATTCAGCTCCGGGTGAAGATTGGGTTTTTTTAAGACCTTAATAAAGGGAACCGGGAGTGACACGGTGCTCTACAGACTTGTTACTAGTCTGAGCAGTCCCTCCAAGACCCTGTTCACATCGGATATTTAAGATATCTTAGATCGCTATTTTTTAAGTGGTACCCTCCCGGAATTGCATACCTGTTCATACCGCAAAACTCATCTAAGATAACTCACTGAACGTCACCGTGTCTGAGATCTGAACAAACATGAAATGTGCGCATGCACATAAATTAAAGCCAGGATCAACAGCCAATCAGTTACAGTTAGCTCCATAGCCAATCAAAGTGAATGGTAGTGACTGTATCTAGCAATAGATAGTTTGAACTCACTGAGCGAGTTTGTGGGAGTCCCTCAGTGAGTTCGATGGTCTAAGATATCTTAAATATTCGATCTGAACCTGGTGTTAGGCTATCAAATCAAATATCATAGCGCCCCTTTCAGGAAGAATATCTCCATTTTCGACTGGGAGCTGCTGGCCATAACCAAAAACATGTATATGAAATTTGGTTCAATTCTAGGGCCCTTCCGGCGGAATATCCCCAAATTCCTCTGGGACCTGCTGGCCATAGCCAAAAACATATATATGCAATTTGGTTTACTTCTATGCACAACGTCATACTTTTTTCGATGATACAATGAGAACACACACAGACAGACACTGACAGACAGACATTTTGAAAAAAACGCGTTTTTCGAAATCTCTGACCTCTAAAACCTGTAAATCCGTTGAAAATCGTAAGTCGAAAAAAAATTCAATGGCAATACTTTCTCTGTTATAGATAGAAGAAATTAAAAATAATCATTTTAAAAAACTCTTAAAAACAAAATTCGATGTCCAGAAAAAAAAAGTTTTCAAAACCCACATTGAAACAGAAGCCCTTAAGAATCGGATAATAATTCTCAGAGTATCAAAAAAAAAAAAAAAAAAAAAAAAAAAAAAACGTAAACGTTCAATATTATCATACAATGATCTATCTATATTAGACCAGCTGCTGACAATATCGCAAGTGATAGGTAAATACAAAAAATCATAGAATGAATAATAAAGAAAACTAGAGAGCTTTTTATATCTGTGTGGATAAGTTTTTGTAAATGGTTATATGTGGAAAGAGATATAGTTAATTTTTAACTATCTCCAACACAAAAATATCTGTGACCAAGGTTTGTCTAACATCCTTTGATTGACGTAAGGAAAAATACTCAACAAACCACGAAAATATTTTAGATTAGTATTAAAAGATATAAATGACGTACACTTCAATAGAATGTATATGTAATATATAATTATCGATAATATTTAATGTTTGAATAACACATAAAAAAAATCCGAATGCATTATAATCAGCCGATAAATATTGTTAGAAAAATATATAGGATTTTGTTATCTGAATTTCCATAAATATGCTAAATCTTCATAAAAATCCTTGGAAAATGACAAAAATCGAGTATTGAAAAAAAAAAAAAAAAAAAAAAAAAAAAAAAAAAAAAAACATGTTTTTCGACGAAAAAATTTAAAAAGACAAAAATTCATAAAATTAGAAAATGTGCCATAAATTGTCCATGCGATATGACATTTTTTGTTTCCTAATTTAGTAATCGATCAAGAGCTAAAACATTACTCAATTTTCAAACGTTTAATTTAACATTAAATATACTCTTACACTTACATATACCTTTACTTATACCTTTATAATATGGAAACAATCCAGCGAATATTTTGTTTTCCCCTTTTCATTATTTACCTTTTTCGTTTATTTACTTTTAATTATAATGACAATGCATTTTTTTAAACATATACGCCACATGAAATAAATATATTTGAAGCGAACTTTACTGTTAACTTCCATCCTCAAAATAATCTTCCAATTTATTTTTCATTCAGAATTTAAACCTTCAAAAGAAACGCCTTGAATGTAATAACGCTGAAGACTCAAAATAATCTCAGGACTGTTTGAAAACGATAAAATAAGGATTTAATAATAAAAGTTACCTTAAATGTCTGTAAACTAGTTGAATAAAATTTTTAGCTCTTGATCGATTACATAATAAACAAGAATGAAAAATCATGCGTTAAACATAGATTGTGAAACACTTTCCAACACCTTCAGGAATAGTGCAACCAAAAAATATTAGCTTAATAAGGTGAAAGATGATATCTAAGTAAATAAGTTGGAAAATGCTATATTTGAAAACACAATTTCTGTAATAATCGAAAAAATATGTAGCCCTGTATATGATCAATAGATTTGTATATATACTACATAGTATGTTAAAATTTAGTTCAGTTAGAAAGCGCATAACACACTGGAAAATTCTCATTCGTGAATTTCCGTCAATGAGCGGTAATGTATTCGAGATCTTTTGTGCAGACCTGTATATGATCTATAGAATTTTTACGCACCAAGCAATATGCAAAAAATTAGTTAAATTTAAAAACCCGTGCAACAACGGAAAACGCACTTCAAGCAATTATTGTTCATAGTCAGTACGGTAACCGAATTATTTTGTGTGCCCCTGTAAATGAACGATGAATGCTATGTGCTCCATAATCTATAGTATGCATCTTGTAATAAACCTCATTGATATATATGAAATTCAATATGTTTGAAATAGACTAACACTATTAAAGTACACCGCATACGATTTCCCCACCTAGGTCGTAATGTAACGGGATTTTGTTGAGTGGCCCTGTAAATGAACTATAAAGGCTACACACTTCATTTTTCAATACCGAGCATGCCATAGTAAATCTCAATAACATATATATAAATTGTATGACAATACGAGTACATTTACGCGAGTGAGAGCACGGAAAGTCAGACAGACAGACAAACCGAATACATAAACAATTTTCGACTTTGTTGGGAAGTGTTAAAATTTTTTAAATTATGTGTCATTAATAGTACTATGGAATTTTGATAAGTCGACAGCTCAGGAGGATAAAAAATCTTGTCGACTTAAGCGGATATTGAATTAGCAAGGTTCTACATAATTCCATAGTTAAAATTTTATTTTAAAGGTTATTTATGTGCAATGTTTTTAAAATCACAAGATATGTATTATGTAATAGAATTATTGAGCAGTTCACACGCTATTTAATAAAGTGACTTTCATTTGTTTCTAAATCAGGTAGTTAGGGGCTGTACATATATAACGTTATCAACATTTTGGTAATTTTGGACCCCCTCACGATATCATACGTTATCATTCCCGGAACTCCCCCCCCCCCCCTTCCCTCTCTGCAATGATATCGTTATCAATTTCTAAAAAATATTTTATTTTTACATTTTTTTTCTTTTTTTGCGTTTGCAGTGATATACAGATATGGTTATACATTTATTATTCGCATACTTTAAGGATTCAAATGAAAAGAAAAAGTCAATAAAATATCACTATTATAAATATGAAATAACTTTATATCAAATAACATCTAAAAGAGATAGTTACCATTTAAAAGTATTTAATAATAGATTATTGTCACATAATTAATGCATTCAGCAGTAATGTTGTCTTTTTTCATATGCCCTTCACAGGGAAGGTGAAAGCACAACTTGTTACCAACAAAACAAGTGGACAACATTATTTTTCTTTCCTTACTAAACTAGTAAACATAACAAGTATTATTTTAAACATATTTCGCACCTGATTTCTTCAATAGCGAATTGCATGCGAATGGGCAAAAGAACAGTTATGTCGAATGTTGAGGTATTCCTTATTTTGGAATGAAATGATTTTATCATCATTTAATGCCTTTACTAATAACTGTATATTTTCATAAAAATAGATAAGACTAAAAAAAAAAAAAATGGTTGGATTAAAAATGATAACGATATCAAAAGACAACCCCCCTCCCCCTAGAGATATCTTACGATATCAAGTGCCAGCCCCCCGCCTCCCCCTAAAGTGATAACGTTATATATGCACAGCCCTTATAATAAGTGATAAGGATAAATAAGTTGAGAAAATGTTTCTTGATATATAACAGAAGGGATTTTAACTAAGACAGGAAGTTAAATTGGATTATAGAAGTATTAAAGAGTAAGTTTTATTTAGAAAGTAATACTGTGTGCGATCGACGAAGTGTAAATTTTTAATGATATTTGTTATAAATAGTTGAAATTGTAGTAGACTTCAGCAGGTTTTTGATAAAATATGTCGAGTTAAGGAGTTTCTCCCGCATAGCAGTTAGCATTGTACCAACCATGTGAACAATAAATGTCGAGTTAACTGGGTAATTGAGTTATTCCTGAGTCGATTTATCGCGGTTCCACCGGATACTGTAGAGGTAGCCATTAAGTTCGATCGCGATCGACCAGTTGATCTCAGAGAGACTCTTGGTCGATCGCGAACAACTGCAGGCAAAAGCTGATTAACTCGAATGTGGCGCCAGTAAAACACTAGAAAGAACACGAAAACATTTGAAAATCATTAGATTTTTCATTATAACTTTAAGAGGATGTTGGATTTAAAAAAAACTCTTTTGATAATTTTTATTTCAACGAGACAGAAATTATCTAGAGCATAAATTCAATAAATATATTAAAAAAAATGCTAAAAATTAATTTTTTTTTAAACTTACGGATTGCATACTACTCTCATAGTATGCAATAAGTAATATTTATAGCTCATTTAAAGGGACGGCCACGAGAATTCCTTTGCATTATGATCTATTGGGTAAAATCATTTACGAGGTATTTTAATAATGTTATGATACTTCAAATCTAATAAAATTTTTTAAAAATTGTCGAGGTGCACTACCACATATTTTCTATAGATTATGAAGTGCATTTACAGAGACGCATAAAAGAATTCGGTTGCAGGAGGAAATGTGGTCGATTTCACAGTATGAAAAAATAAAATTTCTTAATAATATTGTTAGTGTTGGAAAGTGTTTCATAATCTATGCTTGATGCATGATTTTTTGTTACTGTCTAAATTTAAACAAATTAATAACACAAAAACGAAAATTCGTATTTTTGTTCATTTCAAAGCCCAACGCTCCCTTAAAAATTATACTTCGTAGGAATTAAAAGACATTTTAGAAGATTTTGGAGATTTAAAATAAAAACTGACGATAATGATGAGCATTTATCTTTCATTTTAATAAAGGATTTGCATGTAAAATGCATTGCTAGAGAAATTTCTAATATTTTTCTATTGGAAAACAATTGTTAGAGAACAAAATTTTAACTCTCGCCACTTCCATTTTAATTAACGCCACTGTTTTTTTTAACTCGTAGACAGTTGTAACATAAAGAATATTTGGCGATTTATCACCCGCTCCCGGCTGACAGAAAAATGCCTTAAAATTAACTTGTTAAGGCATTATTAACATAACAATTAACATAATTAAGTTTAAAAAAATGTAAAATGTTGTATTGTCACCGGAAACACACATGTGTATATATGTTTTATAATTCTAGCATGTCAGGAAATGAGTAACAAATTGATTACAAAATTCTATCTTTACATACATGAACCAAGTTGAGTTAAAAAAAAAAAAAAAAAAAAAAAAAAAAAAAGAGTCAAAGAGTTTTTTTCCATCTCCAAAATTGTGCTGTCCTCTAAAAAAAAACCATTTTTGAAATTTTCTCTATATAAAGTCTTATAAAGAATTTAAAAAAAAATTAAACATGGCTAAATTTTTACAGCTTGTTCTGACTATGATTTTAATGTTGAGCATTTTTCATTTTATCACTTTATTACAAAATGGCAGCCAATTAAATGAAAATTTGAAAAAAAAAAAAAAAAACCACTTTTCCAAAAAATAACCCATGTTACCTGAAAAAAACTCACACCTGACATAATCAGCTGAAAATGAAGCTTTTTATTATACTTAATTGTTCAAAATAAAATAAAAAAATATGTAGATCATTCTAAAATTCTGTTATAACAAGAAAATATGTAAAAATGAAGCTCATGTTTTGCCAGAATTCTGAAATTGTTAGTTTAAATTATTTTGAAACTAAATAAGCACTCCTTAGATATTTTAAACTATTTTTATTATTATAAATGGAGCATAAAAACAGAACATAAAAAAATGACTTTAGTGAAATATTTGATGTTAGTACTAGGGTGAATTTTTTTTAGGAAACATTTCACTGTGGGTTTTTAGGGAACAGCACAATGCATAATTGAGCTCTTCTAATAATGATTTGGAATTAATTTGGAATTAATTATCTTTTCAACTCCATTTGTCTTATCGTTTGCATTTGCTTTATCTTGCAATATCTTACAGATTTACATTTCTAATTTGATATATGATCCTCATTTATAGTTGATAATTTTCAATTAAGCATTCAATTTTAAAGATACTGAAATGCAGTTTTTTTTGTAATGATCTTTTTGCATCAAAAGGACACATTTTCTAACTGATCAGTTAGGTCTAGATATAACCATAGATTAGGGCCATATAAAAATTTAAAAATGTTAAATTTCTGAAAATTAACCGCAGAACTATTTCCTTAATTTAACTTTTTTTTCAACCTATTTAAACACTTTTATAATTTACATTGCCTACTAATGACCAAAAAGGAACAAGTAAGGCACATTTTAACCTTTTTGGGACATGAATATATTTTATCATAAATGCTTGAAAAATTATAGGAAATCTCAAACTTAAGAAATCAATAACTCTTTTATTGGGTATATATATATATATATATATAATAAAAACTAAGACAACCCAAAATTCCATAAATTTAAATTTGAAACCAAACAAATAACTAAAACTAAACTTAAAGCACAAAATTATCAAATGAACAAACAGAAAACATTAACGAAAAGACAATATAAAAAACCAACAAAACCAAAGAGGAGATTAAGGCTTGACTAATGACAAGCACGGTTTAATCTAGATTAACCCCCGATTTATATATATATATATATATATATATATACAGAGTGATCTCAAAATTACTGGAAAAATGTTCAAAGGTGGTAGAGAGAAAACAAGCATTTTTCATGATAGAATATGTGCCCGGAAATAACGCGTTTAAGCGCTGGTGACGAAGAAAGATATGAAAGGTGCAATGAAAGACAGCGTACAAGCGCCATTAGATGGCGCTTGTACGCGTCATTTCCGGAAACACATTCTATGACAAAAATGTTTATTTTGGCCTCCTCTACCAACATTTAAAATTTTGGCAGGTAATTTTCGACCATCCTGTTTATGCATATATATAAAAATATATTAACATTTGGTTAATAAATATTTATATCATAATAAGGTTTAGTTGAAATATGAATTCTGCATTTCACTTTATATAATGGATTTATTCACGTCATATATATTGATATGTAAGAAAAATATAATTATGTGAAAAATTAATCCTTTTATACGTATATCACACGATCGCTTTTTAAATACAAATTCCATTTGATACAAATTCCATGAACAAAAAAGTTGGCCGCCTATGAATTATGGAACATTTTCAACATTATAAATGTTTACTTTCGCAGTTTTTTTTTTCACTAGGTCTGTTCAGATTCACGAAACATACAGTGTTGCGATGTTTAACACGTGAAACAAAGAGTGTAAAGCCTCTTTATCAAAATACATCAGTCTATCTCATACGATCTATTTGAAATCAACAAATACTCTGGGCTACAACGGAAGTATGTTCGCTTATCAATACTGATCCAGAATATATACTCACTGATAACCACCGTTTTACGATAAGAATAACTCAAAATAAAGCTTTTATTTTAAAGAAGTCATTATACTAATTATAATTATCCGCTTGGGAATTCCACTAGAGCAGTGGTTCCCAACGTGTTCCCAACGTACGCTCCACAAGGGGCAATTTGGAATTTTTGGGGGACAATTCCAGATTTATTACTAAACCATTCCTTGTCACTTTATTACTGTCTTTTTTTTTGGATAAGCTTCGTAGACTAAAAACGAATGTAATATCAGCATATTTTTTAAATAAAGTAAAATAATAAGATTTTTATTCAATTTTCAAATTTTTTCATGGAAAACTTTTAAAAGACTATTTACCAGAAATAACTGTATAAGACACTTTTAATAAAATTATTACTTTTTTATTACATTTTAAAATATTTAAGCATTTTCAGATTATTATTGTATTTTAGATTTTTTCCAAAACTTTTCTACTAGCATTTATTGGATAAGACCCGTATTCTTATTCACTCTGCAATATGTCAGTGTCATATAAAAAAAGTTTTACACATGTCTACTTAAAATTGATAAATATGAGAATCCAGAAATGCTTCTTGTATATTGTGTTATTCGTAGAGAAATCTTATTGTCCGAAAATTCACCATCTGTTCCTAATGAAATGTTTAAGTCAATTATAAAATGTACGAATACTTTCAAGTTTAATGCAAAATTGTGAGAGTTTCTTCAAGAAATATTGTGAAAATAAAAAGAGGGACCATAAAACACTTTGTTTTCACACTGAGGTAAATTGGCAAAAGACAACAAAACTCTTTTGGACATGTGTGAAGATTCATTGCATGACTTCAATGCATTTATAGAATTATGTTCGAAACGCATTCGAGAAAATATTTTACATGTTTGGTAAGATAACAAATTGTGAAATGACTTGTCATTAATGTCCTTTCAATCTTCGTCCATTTGAATAATAAAATTTTATTTTCTTAAATAAAAATTATATGTTACATAAGAACGGCGATGGGGTGGAGGACTTTTGAGTTGCTTTGGTGAGGCGCGGCCAAAAAAAGTTTGGGAACCACTGCACTAGAGTATTACTGCTACATCATAGACAAGTAAAAATCCTTACTTGCCATAAAAACCACCAAACTTTTTTGGTATAAACGTTTTATTTAAAGAAGTCGTTATACTAATTATAATTCTCCGTTTTCAAAAATTCCATTAGTGTAAGAGTATTACTACTACTTCACAGATAAACAGTAACCTTTACTTGCCACAGAATTCACCAGAAGTGTTTTTAAGGTTCGGTTACTTATTAATGTGTAGCACAATATGGGAATAGGTGCTCTTGTATTTTTTATTGCTGTAAACTTACAAAATAAGTTTCGCTCTTTAAATGATTTATTAATTGTAATATCTTTTTCGTAATATAAATCGTATTTTTATCTAAATAAAAAATACGTATTAGTCTAAGTGAGAAATGAATTCCTTAGAAGAATGTATAAAATAATTTTCAATTTTTATAAAAGAAAAAGAATGATTTTTTTTCCTGACAATATGGCTTTTTTATATGTGTATAAATTTTTATTTCCGTAATTTTAAAATTTATATAATATTATATTAATATTAATATTAACATTAATTTTAATATTAATAACTAAATTTAATTAATATCAATATTAATAATTAAATTAAATTAATATTAATATTAATAGTTTCGACGCATTAATATTAAATTTTTAATACTTATATTACTTACATACTTTATATAGTACACTTAAGTAGTTTATAGGAAGCTTATTCCATTGTTCCTTAAATAATTTTCTGACAATACATATTAAAATTAACTCTTCAGAAAGAAAGATTTGGAAATAGACAGAAGTCAGTCAAGAAATTATTTAAAAAGAGAGTATTATCCTATAATGTATTGTTATTATGAATTATGATTGTATTATGAATTATGATTGTAATTGTATGATCTTATAATTTATTATAGATATATAATTAATGATACTTTCACCAGCAAAATTATAAATATAAAACATTAAGTAAATCATCTTCTACATTTGAATTAAAATATTTCTCAATATTGGAAGCACGTTCGCTTTATTCAAGACTTAAAGTACGGCGATGTGAAAACTAACATTCCACGTTAAGGATAACTGTAAAATAGAGCCTTTATTTAAAGAAGTCGTTATACTAATTATAAGTTTTCGTTGATGGAAATTCTATTAATGCAGGAATATCTGATGACTGCTACTTTGCAGACAAGGGGTAATCCTTACTTGCCATTATATTCAAGAAAACTATTTCAAAGAGTCGGCTGCTTAATAATCGATAACAAGGGATGGGAACAGGTGCTCTTGAAGTTTCCGTCTTTATTAAAGGATATTTGAATAAGAAACACAGATTTAAAATTCGGAAATATTTCAACTGGAATAATTTGTTTCATATATTAATTAATGGGCATGCATTGCAGCGGAATCATTCTTAATAATGTATATTTCCGTTTGTCAAACATTTGCTAAATTGGATAAAATTGTGTATTTCTTTAAGCAACATTAATTCAGTATTAGTTTGAATAATTGTTTTGAATATAAATTCCAATTTGCGATAGCAGACAGATATTAAATTGTTAACGTTTTATTTGTAATCCGATAGTACCGGAATATGAACAGTAGGTTAACTGTTTAGATTTAATCCAAAACACTATGTGTGTTTATCATAAAACATTTAACTTTAATAGGTCTAAAAATTGACACTTTCCAATAAAACACCGAAGTTTAACAGTCGAAATATGTTAGTTATATGGTTAGCAAAGTGTAAAGTTGAAGTGAAGCATTTGCGCATAGCTACATATGGTTCTAGTAGTAGGAAAGGCTAGACGCGGTAGATTCATGTAACACGTTTTTTATGCAATCTGCAGTATAGTCCTCCACGAAACCGCAAATTATTCCTAAAGTCAACTTGAAACTCGACAAAAAAATTTTTTCGTCAACCCGATAACAGATCTGAGCCCAAAACAATTTAACCCGAAATAATTAAATCGGAACCCGAAATGAAATTTAATCCATAAGTTAATACATTTGTGGAAACATAGTCTAAAATTACATCTCTAACATCAATTTTATCTTTTTTTTATAAAAATGAACACATATACACATATACACTCATTAATATTCAAATATGTCGTTGAAAAATATTCAGAATTTTCTTTTGAAAAATCGGCTCAATATGAACCCGACCCGAAGGAATCAAAATCTAAAACGACCCCGAAACGAAAAAGTCAAAACATAACCCAAAGACGACCCGAATTCGAAACATTTAAAGTCAAAACGACCAGAATCAGTCTCGCAATGAAAATAAAATTAGCGTCAACTCGAGTCGACTGAAATGGCCGGTCGGGTCGGTGGCTAGAAAAAAGCGGGTTACCCGACCCGATGCAGTACTCTAGTCTGCAATCGATTTCCTGAATAATATACAGGGTGCCTCAGAATACGTTGACATCTTTTATAAATTAGTATAAAAATAAACAATACCAGTGGATCTGTGAAGGTATTCCGCACTGCAATCTAATATTTGCTAGCTATATCTAATAATTTTTAGATGCAGGTTTAAACTTCTAAAGAAAAATGAAGGATAAAAATATCTGCAAACAACATTAGTCAAGCCAGAATATCATCTCATTCATTCTATCAAAGTTACAGTAAAAAAGTGATCGAAAATAGCAAAAGGCACGCGCGACGGAAAAAAAGTTAACAATCGTATTTTAACTGCATTACAGGATGACGTCATCCACTTCGAAAAAAAAAAAAACACGGGACAAAGAAAAATAATTTTAATACAGATTGAATACAATTTAATTTAATATAACAAAGCACACATTTTAGGTTACGCGATATACTACTGCTTCGATCGATCGATGGTTTTTTTTTTCTTCTAAAAGTATGAATTTGAATTTTGCTTTTTAATCATAAATTTAATAAATAAACACGCGCTTTATCTTATTTATTTTTTTATAATAATTGATCAGCATGACATAATGCAACATTTTATTTTTGTGGCAACACTGATTTGAGAAAAACCTTTCATTTCATTTATGAAAACAATGTTGATATTTTTTTTCTTCTTTTTTTTAAGCTGCAATGTTTAATAAAAAAAAAAAGATGTTTCAACGAAATGTGAGTGTACCATGTCAGAAGCCGATTCAAAAACCTTTCGAATGAAACCTTCATTCATAGTTGTGCGTTTTGTAAATCCATAGAAAAAAGTGATGTTGACAACTGAAATAATATATATGATGATAGGAAGTGAAAATTCACCACATTGTTAAGGGGTCGGGTAACCTTTGAACTCACAAAATACATGAAAAACGGACCTTTATAAAAATTACAGTAACTCCGTAACTAAACGACTTTGAATTATAAAATTTAAAAAACATATTCATAAAGGTTTAATTTATAAATTAAAATTCTCCAAAAATGTATGCACTCATATAAAGCTTTTAAATTTATTTAAAAATATAATAAAATTTTTACGAAAAAAATATTCTTGCATGTATTGCACGCCTGATTTTTCACACTTGAATAGTTAAAACCAGCCAAAACTTTTTTAATGAGTACATATATAATGTGTTCTTAAAGTGACCGACGATAAAAAAAATAAAATATGTAGATCCTGAGAAAAAAAAAATTAGAGAAATTCGATATATCGAGTTTTTTTTAAAGCAAAATAGTCATGAATTCTAAACTTGTTACTTGAGAAACACAGTAATAGTTCATTTTGTGCATCTGTATGGTTAAGACACACAATCAAAATTTCATGAAATTCTAACCAACCATTTTTCAGAAATCGTGCGCGCAATGACCAAAATCGCCGTTTTGAGAAAATTGACTTCAAAGATCAAACAACCCTTTGATCATATAAAAAAAGCTCAGACTGTTTTAGACATAACGCCTCTTCTAAAGTGAATTTTTGCATGGGGTTTATTTCAAAATGTTCTTAAAGAATCATATATAATTATAAGCTAATAAAAAAATATATTCGAATTTTTGACACTTTAAAGGTTACCTAACCCCATGATAGTTAAGTTTTTTGTTTGTTTTGTTAAAGTATATACATTTGAATGCGTTGTTTTCGTTGCACGAAGAACAACTAGCTTGTATTCTATTGCATACCAGGTAACTTCCAAAAGGACGCCACAAAAGTACTTATTTATAACTCTCTGTTGATGGGAATTTCATTAATGTAAGAGTGTCTGATTTCTGCTACTCTGCAGACAAGGAGTAATCCTTGCCTGCTATATAATTCAAGAAAGGCATCTCTAAAAGCAGGTTACTTATTAATCGATAACAAAAGAGGGGAACAGGTGCTCTTGAAGTTTCCATCTTCTTAAAAGAATAGTTGAATAAGAAGCACGGATTCAGAATTCGGAAATATTTGAACTGGAATAATTTCTTCCGTTTATTAATTAAGGATAACAGCGGAATAATTTTTAATAATGTATATTTTGTTTGGTCAAATATTTGCTGTATCACGTAAAATTGTAAATTCTTTTGAGCAATATTTCATCAATATTTGCATAAATAAATGTTTTAATTATAAATTCGAAATTTTGACATCTATCATTTTGTAGGTTGACATCTGACACTACATTGTTGGAGGATACATATTTAATAATGTATAGGTCGTTTGGTCAAATATTTGCTGAATCATGCAAAAATGTAAATTCCTTTGAACAATATTGCTTCAATATTTGCATAAGTAAATGTTTTAATTATAAATTAAAATTTTTGTCAGCTATCATTTTGTATGTTGACGTCTGACACTACATAGTTAGGGGAAATATATTTAATAATGTATAGGTCATTTGGTCAAATATTTGCTGAATCATGCAAAATTGTAAATTCTTTTGAGCAATATTTCATCAATATTAGCATAAATAAATGTTTTAATTATAAATTAAAGTTTTGACAGCTATCATTTTGTACGTTGACATCTGACACTACATGGTTAGGGGAAACATATTTAGTAATGTATAGGTCATTTGGTCAAATATTTGCTGAATCATGCAAAATTGTAAATTCCTTTGAACGATATTACTTCAAGATTTGCATAAATGATTTTTTTAAATAAAAAATCCACATTTTTAATAGCTATCATTTTGTTTATTGATGAGTGACATTAAATTGATAGTATTTCAACTGTTACAATAGCACTCAAATTGAAGCACCATGTCAAATTTTTAACATTAAATAAATAAAAAAAAATCACAATCTCGATAAAACACTAAAAATAATTTTGACACAATTTTATAACATAAGTTTTAAATACATTACAATTTATAATACATCGTTACTCTAATATATTATATTTTAAAACATACTTCATAAAATTAGTTTAATAGTGAGAAAATAGTAGTTAAGTAGTTAACAGAAGTCTTCAGATAATATACAGGGCTGTACAAAAGATTTCGAGTGCATTTTCATCGATTGGCGAAAATTGCTAAATGCGAATATGCTAATAGAACTAAATTTTATCATGCTATATGTCCACATCTATTGATCATATACAGGGTTGCGCAAAATAATTCTATTACTTTTTTTGACACTGGAAGGTAATTTCGAAAACTGTATTTTTCAATGTGGTATACGTTTTCTAAACTGTTTACT
Organism: Maratus michaelseni; assembly: GCA_963931845.1. Classification (NCBI taxonomy): domain Eukaryota; kingdom Metazoa; phylum Arthropoda; class Arachnida; order Araneae; family Salticidae; genus Maratus; species Maratus michaelseni. The sequence continues at coordinate 79,769,328 of OZ007592.1, forward strand.
TACATCTCTTCTTTCACCTTATTTAACGGTGAAGTTTCATTACAGTTTACTGGCTGTGTTGGAAAGTGTTTCATAATCTATGCTTGACGCATGATTTTCGTTCTTGTTTTTTCTTGCATAGGATATCTGATGTCAATGTCTAAGTTGATATCTTCTTACTTTTTTTCTAAATTTTGGTTGAGTTTTTTTTTTTTCTCTGCGGACATTTTTAGAATATGAACCGGTCCCGAATCTGAAAGCGCTCCCAGAAAAAAAAAAATGCAATTAAAATCGAAAAATTACAATAATATACCCAGTTAGACTTCGATTTCATATATCTTTTGCGAAAAAAAAAATCAAATGCTGAAATGCAAACAAGAAATTTGAAGAGAACGCTGTCACTGATTTAACATTAGCTTATGAGTTACTAGTTTGGGTTCTTAATCAGTAAACCTCATACTTAATTATTTTATTCTTAAAATCAGCATACAGAAACTATCACCAAGTGAAAAATATAATGAAAAAAAGCACCACATGTGGAATTTAAAAAGCCACGCGTGTATATTGCTTAAATAAAAGTATAATTTCTCACCTCACACCTACTATGTTTATCACTGCTTCATCAATACGCTAACGTGAAACATCAATTTGTTTCACAAGGAAGGAAAAGTAACATTAAAATCGTTGAATACAATGAAAAATAGAAAGAAAAACCCCACAATTGACTAAAAACAAATATCAAGCCTTGAAATTATATTCATATTTTTTCCTTTAAATTCAGATAAATAATAAAAACTTAAACAAGGAAGATATGTAGTAATCAGCTATTCAGATTCAGATTTAATTACAAAATAATTGTACGTTTTATTTTCGTTATTCTTTGACCTAATATTTTTTTTAAATATAATATTCCGTCTTTCATTTTATGTTTATTTTTCGTTCTATTTCTTGTAATTTTTTTTCCCGGTATGCGAATGTTGTGGAAACGAAAATTCTGTTTAAATATTTAAAGCATAAGTGTGTGCATTTTAGTTAAATATGGAAGATCTGCCAGATATGTGCAAACCTTTAAAAACATAAAATACACATAGATCTTAAAGAAAAAAAACCATATATATAACTATATAAACTAAGTAAGTAAATATGGAGATTAAATTTTATTTTTCAATTTATTGTAATATAAGCTTGAGAATTAATTTTTGTCGTTTGTTTTCAAACTATTTGGACTGAAACTTTTTTAATTAATTACTTTTAATTATGAATTTCTAATTTTAATCATTTTTACGTAATACTTATTTATTTAAATATCGTTATATATTTGCCTATATATTTATATATTTACATATCTTTATATATTTTAAATATTTACATATGTTTATACAGTTTATATATTTACATATCTTTATTATTTTTGCATATATTTAACATGGAGATTGTATTATTACCGTATGTACTCGCGTATAAGTCGACTCCCTAACTTTTAAATGCAAATTCTGCAAAAAATCAAAAACCCGTGTATAAGTCGACCCCCTAAGTTTTTTCTTGAATTTTGCATAAAATCAAGCTAATATCCGAATAAAAGATGGGGAAAAAACGCGCGCTCCATATGGTAGGAGAGATTCGCCAATGCGAAAAAGTGGTAAATATACAAAAACAAATCAATGAAATATTTTTTTATGATAAATTATTATTATTTGCATATTTGAAATATTATTTTATTATTTTTATACATAAAAAAACAGTTTTTTTTGTTGTTGTTTTAATTGACTCGCGTATAAGTCGACACCTCCAATTTGCTTGCCGAAAATTGTCCGAAATTCTTCGACTTATACGCGAGTATATATGGTACACATTATATATATATATATATATATATATATATATATATAAAAGATTTTCGTTAAGTTTAGAATTGTTAAGGTCAACCTGAATTATTTTATCTCTAAAAATTTATTCCTTACATTAATATTTTCTAATTAATATAGTTTTTTTAATGTCATAATATTTTTTATTATGTAATTTGGGTTTACTATTTAAAAGTCTGGAACTCTTCCTATTATGTAAATCGTAGTGTTATGTACTATCCCGGTCTGATAGTTTTATCATTAACGTAATTACATCTTTTGAAGTTAGAACTTCAATTTCTGTTTTACCTTACAATATACGTAAAGACAAACATTTTTGTAAAACAAACTAGGATCGAAATTCACTTATTCAATTAATTCACTTATTCAATACATGCCTCACTACAAGGGGATGCTTATTTTCGTTTATGATATTTAAAAATAATAAAGTTATTGTAATGATTTCTTTATATGATTTATTTACTTTTCTTTCTGCGAAATGTAATGATATCAGCGGAGTTCTGAAAATACCCAACATTTGAAGATTAATTTCAATATATATACTTTTACGAAATTATTATTTTTTAAAATATTAATTGTAATCTATGGATTTTTTATCAGAAATCGATTTATAAAAGTTTCAAATATACGAATTGAAAATTGCAGCTCATTCTGCCAAGTAGTTTTTGGATTTTGTTTAAAACACTACCCGCAATGTAATCTGCTTATGATTAACAATGAATTTAACATTAGGAGTTCCACATTTGAAATCAGCATGTTTCTTAAAATGTTTTACTGAACGACTTCCCGTTTGGTAACCGAATGTACAATTTACCAAAGAATCTATACATGATGACAAAGTTAAATGCTAATATTGAAAATTTAAAAGTTTGTTACAATTTCTATATGTAGACGTCTCCCAAAGAAAAATCTTAATATAGCATAAATTAGTGAACGTTATTATTAATCGATTGGAACAACTCGGATTATTATGCGACGACTTGAGACGGAATTTATACGGGGTGACCATTTTTTCCTCCAAGATTGTACAACATTATGTATATTTATGACAAAGTATTTGAAAATTCAAGATAAATAAATTCATAAAAAATAATGTTATAAAGATTAAGCTCTTGCTAAATATTTTAGATGACTAATATAAAAATATATTCTTTTATAAAATGGTATTAGTAATGTAAAGAGAGTTATTCATTGTATACGATTTTTTTTAATATTGAAATGAAATGTTAGGAATAAATTAATTTTTTTTATATATTTCAATTTTTCGCTCAATTTATAATCGCATAAATAGAAAAAAGCTAATTTCAATGTTTTTTATTTATTTTTAAGCTCTCTTCCCACCCTTTCCATAATATACAATTTTTTCAATTTCTTCTTCTTCATTTTTTTCCGCACGTCTTTAAAAACTTCTGAGAAAAATATACATTTTATTTTCTGTTTATTAATATATATGTATTGAAAAAAATATTATTTTCCGAAAGTTGCACAGACAAAAAATTATAACTTTATGCAGTTTTTTTAAAATTATTATTTTTAAAATAAAATAAAACAAAAACTATTCCGGAAAAATACGCAAAACTAGAAATAGTCAATGAATGAAAGCTTTGAATATACATTTATATGGTACAACCTGTGGATTGTTTCCAAATTTTGCAAAATGACATTTAAAAAAAAAAAATGCAATGATACATTTTGAAATTTCTCAAAATTTAAATATTTTCGCAGAATTAATTTAATATTTTATTTTTTAATGAACTTTATAGTGCATTCTTCCAACTAGAAAAAAAATTATACATTTTCTTCCCCATCGCTCATGCAAAAATTAAATACTTTTATTTTATATCTACATATCTACTTTTGTTTTATATACACACAGCCTATCAAGAAGAAAAAATGTTAGTGATAAAATTTCCACTCACATTGTTTATATGTTTGCTTTCTCCCGGTGATTTTTTTCCCACTTCTAAGCTTCTCTTTTTAAGCTATGTCCTCACTATTTCCATAACATATATATATTTTTTTGTTTGTTTTTCGCACGTTTTTAAAAACTTAGGTCTACAATTCTGAAAAAAATAAATATTTTATGTTTTTTGATATAAATATTGAAAAAAAAATATTATTTAAAAAAAATTACGGAGAAAAATTGATAACTTCATGCATTATTTTTTTTTTTTTAAATAAAATAAAACAGAGGAGTTTCCGGAAAAATACTCAAAACTAAAAATAGTTACTGAATGAAAAATTTGAATATACATTTATACGATACAACGTGAAGATTGTTTCCAAATTTTGCAACAATGACAAATTTTTATAAAATGCAATGACAAAAGTTTGAAAATTTCTCAAAATTAAAAATTTTTCGCTGAACTAATTTAATATTTTATTTTAAAATGAACTTTATAGTGCGCTGTCCAAACTAGAAAAAAAAATTACGCATTTTCTTTCCCATCACTCATATGAATATTAAATACTTTGTTTTATATCTACTTTTGTTATATACGCATACAGCCAATCAAAAAAAAAAAAAAAGTTAATGATAGAATTTCCTCTCACATTGTTTAAATATTCCTACCGGCGATTTTTCAAAATGACAAATTTTAATAAAATGCAATAACAGAATTTTGGAATTTTTTCAAAATTTAAAAGTTTGTGCTGAATTAATTTAATATTTTATTTTAAAGTGAACTTTATAGTGCTTTCTCCAAAATCGAAAAAGAATAATTTATACATTTTCTTCCCCATCGCTCATACGAAAATTAAATACTTTGTTTTATTTCTACATATTTAATTTTCTTTTACATACACACAGCCATACGAAAAAATAAAAGTTAGTGATAAAATTTACAGTCACAATCTTTATACGTTTTCTTTCTCCCGGTGATTTTGCAAAATGACAAATTTTAATAAAATGCAATGATAATTTTTTTGAAATTTCTCAAAATGTAAAAGTTTTCGCTGAACTCTAATTTAATATTTTATTTTAAAATGAACTTTATAGTGCGTTCTTCAAACTAGAGAAAAAAAATTATTTATACATTTTCTTCCCCATCGCTCATACGATAATTAAATACTTTGTTTTATTTCTACATATCTGCTTTTGTTTTATATACACAAAGCCTATCAAGAAGAAAAAAGTTAGTGATAAAATTTCCACTCACATTGTTTACATGTTTTCTTCCTCCCGGTGATTTTGTAAAATGACAAATTTTAATAAAATGCAATGACAAAATTTTTGAAATTTCTCAAAATGTAAAAGTTTTTGCTGAACTAATTTAGAATTTCATTTTAAAATGAATAATTTATATATTTTCTTCCCCATCGTTCATACGAAAATTAAATACTTTGTTTAAAAAAACATATCTACTTTTGTTTTATACACACACAGCCAATCAACAAAAAAAAAGTTAGTGATAAAATTTCCACTCACATTGTTTATATGTTTTCTTCCTCTCGGTGATTTTGCAAAATGACAAATTTTAATAAAATGCAATGATAATTTTTTTGAAATTTTTCAAAATTTAAAAGTTTTCACTGAATTAATTTAATATTTTATTTTAAAATGAACTGTATAGTGCGTTCTTCAAACTAAAAAAAAAAAAAAAAAAAAAAAATGTACATTTTCTTCCCCATTGCTCATACAAAATTAAATACTTTGTTTTATTTCTACATATCTACTTTTGTTTTACATACACACAGCCTATCAAGAAAAAAAAGTTAGTGATAAAATTTCCACTCACATTGTTTATATGTTTTCTTCCTCCCGGTGATTTTTTTCCCACTTCTAAGCTCCTCTTTCTTAATCCTTTCAAAGTTCTTTTATTAATCCAATCTCATGCGTTTTCAGCAAAATAACACACACAAGAACACAGAACCCATACGTAATCGCCCGCAAGGCCAGCTACTGTTTGTGACTGGAAAACACAGATTCAACGATTCACCAGCATGTTCGGAGTGTTGCTTTTCCCGCCAAGTCTGTTCGCCAATATTATTTTGGCGAAAACTGCAGCAAGCGATGTTATCGGTTTCAAAGAGGAAATCTCTGTCCGCTATTTTGGGTAGTTATTGTAAATCAGTGTTTCTCGATCTTTTTTATTTCACGGCACAGTTAAACCCATGTTAACCGTCTGAGGCACATTGAAATTATAAATCTTTATAGTAAAAAAGATAATATAAATCTAAAGTTTATAAAATTTATATATTATATCAGTATACCAATTCCATCAAGCATTAGCATATAGTGTGTGGAGAGCAACACTTGTTTAGCAATACCTTTTCATATTATTTTTACTTTATGTTTTTTCCCTTTTCTAATATAAAGAAAAGGAACTGGTTTTTCTTTATATGAGAGAGCGACAAGATTTTTATTTATTTATTATTTCACTGATTTACAATAACTATTCTCTATTTTGAGTAGTTATTGTAAATCAGCGTTTCTCGAACTTTTTTATTTCACGGCACAGTGAAACCCATGTTAACCGTCTGAGTCACATTGAATTTATAAAGACAAAAAGAAGATAACGTAAATATAAAGTTTGTAAAATATATATATTATTTATTAGTATACCAATTCCATCAGGCATTAGCATATATTGTGTGAAGAGCAACACTTGTACAGCAGTATCTTTTCATATTATTTTTACTTTAAAACATACTATTTTTTTTTTTTTAATATAAAGAAAAGGAACTTATTTTTCTTTATATCAGAGAGAAATAAGATTTTTCTTTATTTATTATTTCACTGATTTAGAATAACTGCTCGCTATTTTGAGTAGTTGTTGAAAATCAGAGTTTCTCGATCTTTTTTAATTCATGACACAGTTAAATCCATGTTAAACGTCTGAGGCACATTGAAATTATAAAGACGAAAAAAGGATAATATAAATCTAAAGTTTGTAAAATGTATATATTATATTAGGATACAATTTATACCAGGCATTAGCATATGTTGTGTGGAGAGAAAAACTTGTATAGCAGTATCTTTTCATATTATTTTTACTTTAAAACATACTATTTTTTTCTTTTCTAATATAAAGAAAATGAACTGATTTTTCTTTATGTCAGAGAGAGATACGATTTTTCTTTATTATTTCACTGATTTAAAATAATTACTCGCTATTTTGAGTGGTTATTGTAAATCAGTGTTTGTCGATCTTTTTTTACTTCACGGCACAGTTAAATCCATGTTAAACGTCTGAGGCACATTAACTCCTTGGGGACGAGCGACACGTATACGTGACGCATAAGATGCTCAGAATCCTCGATTATTCCCACCAATTACTTTTTAGGTGCGTTCGTAATTATATAAATACGTAGCACCTATTGTCGTCGCTTGGTACGTCCGTCTGTCCGTCCGTCCGTCCGTCTGTCTGTCCGTCCGTCCGCATATAACAACGCAAAAACTACCCAACCGAATGGTTTGAAATTTAAGATATATTATCTTTGCAGAATTTTGTCGAGACATTTCAAATTTTATAAAAATCGAATCAAAACTTTAGGAGATATTAATAAAAATATTTATTAAGAAATTTGAATTTTTTTTTAAATATCGGTGCTTTCTTGTTATAGGAGCTTCCGAAGTTTAATCGTCAAGCGACCGAGATACTTACTTTATTACAGAAATTAATCTGCAGACGATATAATTCATTTCACAGAATTAAAAATCATCAATATCTGAATATTTATATAATTAGTTATAGTACGAACGCACCTCATTTGTCACCTTTGACGTAAAATTTCCAACTTGTTATTGTAAGCTTTGCCTTATTTAATCATAACATTTCTGCGATTCAATTAGGCAAAAATTTCTGTTTTGAAAAGCCGGTGTTAAAAGATTAAAAATTCTGTAAAGGACGCTCGTTGCGAAGTGGTTAAAATATTAAAAAAAGGATAACATAAATCTAAATTTTGTAAAATTTATATATTATATCAGTATACGAAATCCATCAAGCATTAGCATATGTTGTGTGGAGAGTAAAACTTGTATATCAGTATCTTTTCATATTATTTTTACTTTAAAACATACTACTTTTTTCCTTTCTTAAAAACTTTCAATAAAGGAAAAAATAGTCTCTTTTAAAGTAAAAATAATATGAAACGGTAATGCTATACAAGTGTTGATCTCCGCACAATATATGCTGTAGTATGGAGTTCTTGGTCGTGGTAAAGTGGATTTGATACGATGAGTGCTTCGATGAATAAAATCATCATTACCTTCTAAGAAATCTAGAAATTCAGAAGAAATAAGGATAGGCACATTTGGAAAAACAGGCAGACATGAGTAGATGAAGGTATTTTAATAATCCCAGGTTCTATAGATAATGCACATGTACAGGCAAACGTTGGCCGCCCACGGCAGCGCAGGACACCCGGGCCCGCAACACAATTCGTGAAAAAGCTACATGTTGAAAGCAAGATGATTAACGAGAGAAGTGATTGTTTCTTGTATCATGACATGAAGTCGAATGAAAATTACATTTCGCCAAAAGGTTACAATATGGCGATTGTTTCTCCAAACAGAGCATAAAGACAATTAAAAATTTAGAGAAGAGAGTCATTTTTGGCATCAATCGTCCTAACAAAAATTTCGGCGGTAGCCAACATGTATGTAAACACAAAACCGCACAAATGGGGCTCGCGAGAGTTTTCGCATTCTTGAACCCGCGAACCTTAGAATTTGTTATGACTTCAATAAGTACGTTGGATATTTTTGGACCAGAGTTATTCAGATGCGCTTGGGAATCATTGTAATTGAAAAGTGTGTATGAAGAAATCAGTTAGCAACAGAACTGTGTGACCAAATAAGGAGATGGCAGATGGGCATCTTCTGCAAGTTATTTGAAAGGATACATGTAGTGGTTTTCATTTACATTATCAGCACAGTATAGAAATATTTTTAGTGTAACTGAATTGAAAGGATATTAGAATAAACGGAATTAAATTTGTTGCATTGAATTTAACAAAAGGGTGGGAAAGGAAAATGAAAAAGTATTTTGTAGAACAGTGAGCGTTAAAATAATGAAAAATGGAACAAATTTGGAAAAGGGAATTAAATGAGAGGGAAAAAATTACTAAAATTGAATAATATATGATGCGACATCATATATTTCTCCTCCTTGTGTAGAATTGAAAAAAAAATTGGTCACATGGTATGTATGCTCTGTTCAGAGATTACATAACATTTTCACATTTACAATAATACCACCATGTACTTTATATGCAATAAAAAAAGCGTGCAAACCTGGTATAAAATATAAAAAATGAAAAGCATATAATTGAATAATATAACATGAAACATAAATGTGAACTTTCTTCTTTTGACGAGGTACCTCAATATGTACACCGGTGCAATATTTCAATAAGAATATATGTCTCATATAAAAATCAGCTGCAGCAATATAATAAGTATAGATATACTAGTGCACATTTATATTTAATATAGTCCTTTTAGACAAACGGAATTAAATTTGTTGCATTGAATTTAACAAAAGGGTGGGAAAGGAAAATGAAAAAGTATTTTGTAGAACAGTGAGCGTTAAAATAATGAAAAATGGAACAAATTTGGAAAAGGGAATTAAATGAGAGGGAAAAAATTACTAAAATTGAATAATATATGATGCGACATCATATATGCTAATGCCTGATGTAATTGGTATACTAATATAATATATAATTATAATGCAGTCATTAGAGAAGCAAGATATTTTATCTATCGACTATCTAATTTTTTTTTAATTTGTTCAATATATATTTCTTTTTATCTAGACTAGGGGATCTAGCCCGGGCTTCCCGGGTCATAGATTAAAACCATTTTTCTTTATTGAAATCCTAATAGATATTTTACATTTAATATATATATATATATATATATATATATATATATATATATATATATATATATATATATATATATATATATATATATATATATATATATATATATATATATATATATATATATATATATTAGATTACCCACTCACAATACAAAAAATCATTTTGTTTTGAAAAATATGAATTATTTACTAAAATAAAAGTTTTGATTTTTTGTAAGCGATACTTTCGCATTAGCCGCATGCCACACGTTTTATAGTCGAAGAAATCAACAAATATGTCTTTAATTACAGCAGTTTTTGATTATGATAATTTCAGTGGTTTAAGCGCGTAGTTCGATTGCGTGTTTGTTAAATTTATTTTTATTTATACTATTTTATTTTATTTATTTATTGATAATTTGTTTTCGTTAGGAAATATCAGCTGGAAACAAATACTGAACTATTTATATTGTTTGAAGTGAAAACCGATGAATATTTTGTAATCGAGCTGCTCGCGATAGTAATAGATTTTTTTTGTAAATGATGCTTCGAAATTGCCTCCCTCCCCCCCCCCCAAAAAAAAAAAAAATCTTTAAATTGAGATACATATTTCAAACAAATTGCATTTACAAGACCATGTTTCTTCTCATTCGAAGATGTAAAAATTAAAATTTTGCGATGTTTAGAAATTAAAAAAATTGTAGTAAAAGCGAAATTGATTGATCAGGTATTGCCACCATCAATATGACGTCATCGTTTCTCACGGACATGTTTTTGCTTAATAATATACATTATAACATAACATTAGTTCAAACATTTCAGCTTCATTTTATATTGCAATCCTTTTCATCAGGAGAAATATATACATTTTCTGAAAGTATTAAATGTATCCAAAGATGTTGGACCATTTTCATTATTTCCCCGGATACTCTTATCAGGAGTTACAAACACTGTAATAAACTAAAAAAATAAAATAATAAATACAGCTTTATAAAACTAAACCTTATTACAAAACAAATTATATAATGGAATATGGTACATTAAATTATAATACTTCAGTTAATTCATAAAAGTTTGATAGAAAAACTTTCGCGGCACACCTCAGGGGATCTGACGGCACATTAGTATACTGCGGCCTACCGGTTGAGAATCACTGTTGTAAATAACCGAAGTTATTCCGGGTTGTACGGTATCAGGCCGATTTTCTTTCACTAAACTCGGGACGATAAGTGCTCGTGCTTACTATTATTTTGGGCAGACTCGGGTCGTGTAGGGCTGATTCTTTTTCTTTTTCTTTTCTTTCTTTTTTTTGTTTCTTTCTTTTTTGTTTGTTTGTTTCTTTTTTTTGTAAAAATAATAGTGCTATTGTATAATGTACAACTGTCGATAGAATCTTTAGAAATTCATTTTTTATTTAAAAAAATTAAGAAAAATACTTTTGACTGGCTTTCAAGGTAGGAGGTTATACAGATCGCTTGTAAGGTTTTTGTTCTATGTATGTCCATGTATAACTCTTGGAGAGATGGTCAGGATTTTATACTTTTTTGAGGAGAGGGGGGGGGGTCTCGGTCTGTAGCTCGTTACAATATCGTTAAATGATCTAAAAATAATGTTTGTGCTGTCTTTCTGTTCTCATGGATTTTTTTTAACTTTATAGGCTTTAAATTCAAAAATATTAATGTATCATCTTCTACTGAGCGTCAAGAAAGGCGATATTCAAAACAATAAAATTTAAAATGAATGTAGATTACAGTACTATAACAGATCGGGTAAAAAAATCAATTAGGTCATGCTTTCGTTCACATATGAACATCACAGATTAAAAGTATCTGGTTTCGGTCATTACGAAGCATGTACCTCCACACTTGAGAATGTCAATCGCTACTGCTGGGCCTCTCCATGTCTGGTACTAAAGAGAAGACATCCTCCTCAAGGAAAGCCCGCCTATCTCGCCGACCCTTTCCCTGACACTTATGTCAGTTAAGGAGGCTGACCTCCTTTCCTTGAGGTCTCTATAACATATTGCTCTTTGTCTAAATTACAGGGATCAGTGCTTGGGAGGGTGACAACCTCTCTCGACTGCGGCTGCTGTAGGACCGTGTACGTTAATGGAAGCTGGTGTACGTAAAATCTGTTCGTAGCTCCAATGTCCTCCAAGTTTAGAATAAGCGACGACTTTAACATGATAATCCATGCGAACAGTCGTCGCGATCTAGAATTAAGAGCAAACAAAAGAATAAAACTATTCCTAAACATATGCAACAACTTAAACCTCACACTATCTACAGAAAAAACAGTATACATAATGTTTGGTAACAACATCCTAAAAGCCCGCCCACCAACACTAAAACTTAATAACACTACAATAAAACAAGTAGAAAACATAAACCTCTTAGGCATAGTCTTTGAACAAAAACTAAAATGGCAAACCCACCTCCAAAACATCAACAACAAACTATTATCAATAACATCTTCAATCAAAAGGGTTTTTTCGGCAAACTGGGGGGTGAATCGAGCATTCCTCAGAGAATGGTACCTCACCGTGCTTGAAAAAATCATTGATTACGGCTCAGAGGTGTGGTTTGACCACCTACGAATAATCGACAAGAGAAAAATTCAATCAATTCAAAGACTATGTCTCACATCCATAACAAAATGCTACAAAAACGTATCAACACCGTCCCTACAAATTCTGCTCGGAATACCACCGCTACTCATAACTCTAGAATATAAAAACATCAAAAATAATATTAACACGAAACAAGGAATCCTAATACACAATAACGAAATAATAACAAAAGAAAAAATAGAACAAAAAATCCATAGATATCAAATAAACCCAGAAAACCACATAAATAACTTAATAACGACAGAATCCATAATAAAACAACACAATACAATACACATCTACACAGATGGTTCAAAGATAGAAACAAACACGGCATGTGCATTAATAGCTTTTAAAAATGATATTAAAATCCATGAACAAGTACACAAGCTACAAAACAACAACACGGTATTCCAGGCAGAACTCCTAGCAATAATAAACACAATAAAATGGGCCATAAACCGAACAGAATCAATATTCCAAATTTTCAGCGACAGTCAATCATCAATACTAGCCTTAACTAACATATTCCCAACAATCCAGAACATATACGACATACATCAAACAATAAAACAAAACAAAAACAAACTCTTTTACCTCACATGGGTGAAGGGCCACGCTGGGAACAAGGGAAATGAGCTTGCAGACAAACTGGCAAACGAGGCTGCCACTTACTGTGATCACCCATTATCCAGAGACTTTAAACTCCCAAAATCGTACCTCAATAAAATAATTAAACAAAGTCTCCTGGATAAATGGCAATATAACTGGGACCACTCGGAAAGTGGCAGAGACACATACTCATTAATACCGAAAGCTCATTTCTCACTCATATGTAGCGACAGGGTCTCCATGTTCTTTCTATCAGGCTGTGGTAGCTTTCCATCATTTCTACACAGAATAGGCAAGAAAGATGATGACCTCTGTCAATGTGGTCAACATGGAGACCCGACTCACTATCTTTTTGGTAAGTGTCGCTACATGAAACATAAATTCCCACAAGACACAAGTAACACCTTCCAACAAAACATAATGGAAATCCTCAAAGACAATACTAAACTTAAAAAACTATATGAAAACTATAACATTCTAAACGAAAAATACTCATTTATCAGATACAAATATCTAACTTAAATAAACTTAAAATAAATAATTACATCTCAAATTTAATAAATACCTGTGATCAAGACTGCACTATCAATAACAAATTGTAAATACTAACCGATAAACTGTAAATAAGTAATCAACTCATCTTAAACTGTAAATATTATATTTATACTCAAGAATAATGCAAATGTAACTTCAAGTAATAATCAAATCAACTAATATATATCAACCCCTTATAATGCCCACCCTCTTGCCAACTGGCAAAAGTATGTCAAATAAGATCTTCCATAAAAAGAAGAAACTCAGACAATATGCCATGTGGCATTAAATAATGCGATTATCTTGCCACTGGGCAATAGTATGTATAAAAGAAAAGAAGAAACTTCAACAATATGCCATGTGGCATTTTAACAACTTGTCTAAGTCCGAATGAGGACTTCAGAAATTGTAACCCTCAATGTAAAAAGCCAAAAATTTTCTTTTCAATAAATCAGGGCCGGCTCTGCCTGGGGGGTCTTTCGAAGGGCGTTCTCATGACTGAAGACGCTAGTAGTAGCTATTTTCCTACCTCAGGCTTTGGGGCTTGTCCCAACCATATGCCAAAAGCGGGTTCCTGAGGTGGGGGCTTTCAGTAACTTTCAGTACCCTGGGGGTGCCAATCCAGGTACAGGTCTCTCATATGGAATTGGTTCAAAATTAAGAGACCAACTCTTCTGGATGAGACTTGTGAGGGCTTAAGCGATTTGGTTGGCCTCCCCATCCAGCTGACTCTTGTCTAAATTACAGGTATACCCAAGGCGTCATCGCCATGCATGTTCAACACATCAAATATCGAACATATGTCACTACATTTAACATCTTTTATTATAATAACATTACAACTGTGGTATATACAGGCTTCTTCTGTACCACAACGTGGTACATTTTACATCTAGATTACGACAGGATCCAACTTATTACAATTTCACTACTATAACACTTACTACTTATATCACCTTTCTTCCAGCTTCTTCAATTTCTCTCTTCTCCTTCCATTCCATACTTAATTTTTTAATTCTTACTTCTTATCAATCTTCTCTTCATAGTTCTTCAACGTCTTCCTTCGCGTTATCCACTCCAAACAATATGCCCGATCCCCGTCTTTCACCAAAGAACAGGCTTCCTCTCTTTACGGGCATTTTAATACTTTAATACCTTTTTTTTTTAAATTTAATTTAATTTAACTTTTTTTGCATAGGATATCTGAGGTAAATGTCTAACCGGGTATTTTTTTATTTTTTTTGTTTGGGTGCAGTTTTTTTTCCTTGAGGACACTTTCCTTTTCGGCCAACAGCAAGCTCCCTCTGAACCTTCACTCTTTTTTTGTGAAGACCTCGTGAACAGGTTCAGTCACACGTCAAAGCTAGTGCTTAGTCGAAAGTTTGGACCTAAACCCAAATTGGTTTGGAATTATTATCGAATTGGCGGTGATGAACTCCTTCAGACGTCGTGCTAGGATGTGTTCATAGACTTTCGACAGACAAGAGAGAAGTGAAATGGATCTGAAGCTGGAGGGAACATGTCGGTCCTGTCCAGGTTTTGGGACTGGTACAATCAAAGCCCTTTTCAAGACATCAAGGAAAATGTGGAGGTTAAGCATAGCATTAATAAGAAAAGTTAGAAAAAAGATAAAGTTTAGAGGAATATGCATTAGCATACTGGTAGAGATGCAATTGAGGACAGTGTCTTTGTTCTTTTAAAAAATCCCAATGTAGGTCATAACCTCCGAGAGGGTTTCGAGGTTCAGAGTATTATTATGATCAGCGTGTGGAAACTATTCAACTTTGGAATAGACAATGTCAGTCATCCGGGGATTGATGATATCGCGATTAAGTGCAAACTGTTTTCTAAGAGTGTCAGCAATGAGCTCAGCCTTCTCAGAGTTAGAGTGGGCCATATCATTGTGGCCGTTTAAGGCCGGAATTTGTGTTCGTGTCCTATGGATGTGGACCGTTGCTGACCAAATTGTGTTGTCAAAAGTCGATTGGAATTCAACATAAGTGTTCCAACGTGATATACGAAACTCCTTGATTGCTGCGCTAATCTGATGATTCATACGATTAAGTTGAGATCGTGGAAGGTGGTTACTATACATCTGCCAGTCCCGTCTTAAACGATTTCTGTCTCTTTTAAAGTCCCTGATGTGTTCCGTTAGTCGAAAGCTCTCGACCACCCTCTGCCTTGGTTTCGCAATTTCGTTGAATGCATTTTGGAAGGTATCTCGAAATGCTTGAATTGAAGTTGTTACGTCATCGGCAGAGTGAATCTTAGCGGACGGTGCCTGCATGTTCTCGAGAACATAGGTGGAGTCTTCCTAGTTTATTGCGAAGTCTGGGGGATGTCTAGCTAGTAGCCTTCCCACATCAAATCTAAGCACAGACGTAAAATGGTCTGATGACAGATCGTTCACCGTTTGAATGGTATGCGGGAAGGGAAAATTACGGGTGATTGCAAAATCAATGATAGAATGGCTGTTGTGTCGCCGAGGGGCTCAAGGGCGTTAAATTTTGCGCGTGATTTTGATAGCTTTAATGATTTTGATAGATCGTTGATTTACCCAGCAACGAACCTTTATAACCAGACTGGTTAGAGTTATGGCAACCATGTGTGAAATGGTGTTCATTAAATTCCCCCGCAATGACAAATTTTGAAAAAGGGCGAATTAAAGTAGATAGATCTTGATCCAACATACGTTGATTTCTACAAGTTGCTTATAAATAGCTACAATCAGAAGGTTGGGCGGGGGGAGGAGGGAGGTCCAAGACAACAGGAGTGGCTTCAATGTATTGGAATTGTGGGACTTTAGCGAGACACCAAGAGGACGGCCGCCATCTGGAGGTCTGTAAACATGAAAAAGCTCGTGGTTGGTAACCTTAGTAGAATAACCCTGGTAAAAGTGGGTTTCAGAAACATCCAAGTTACTGGCATAATTAAATCTTTAAACTCATTGGCTTGAATCTGAATCTGAATCTGTTTCGAAGCCCGTTGAATTTCCATAAGCCAACTGTAAAAAATCTCAAATTTCTTGAAACAGGGATTGTTTCCTGTGCAAGATAAGGGTGAGGGAATCGAAAAGTAAAAAGACAGACATGTGCTGTACAGATGGCAGGTAGGCAATTTCAGAAAATCTGCACAACAACCTGCTTCCCATAATATTTCTCAAATTTGAGAAGTGCTTTAATAAAATCGGCGTCCGAAACTGCAGTTAATTTGGAGAGCGATGTAATTTTCGTAAACGCAGGAGAGGTAGGAGAGAAGTTTGCAACTACGCTGCCCGTACACTGTAAAAAATTACCGATGTTTCTTATTTTATGAAAATATGCTATAACCACGAACGAAAATATTATATAATCTTCTGAGTTATCCGAAATTTCAAATAGCATGTTACATTGTCTTTTGAATCCCCAGAAACGAATACATCTTCAAAATTTAAAGAATAATTTATAAAAACAAATTATTTTTAGCTGCCCGAATTTTTCAGAAACGTTTCCGAAGGGTTTTTATAGTGTATTAATTAGTGTCCTTAGCCTGGAATACCTGTTTTTCGAATGTTATCAATTCTGAAGTAAACATTTTCATGCTCAAAAAAAGTGTTTAACAGACAAACATGCAAAATTAACAGCGTTAACAATAACATTAAAATAAAGATTTTTTATTTACTCTTTCGTGTATAAATTAACTTATGCGGCTGAAAACGTGTACTTGAGGATGGATAAAATTCGAAAAACAGGTATTCCAGCCTGAGAACACTAATTAATACACTATAAAAACCCTTCGGAAATGTTTCTGAAAAATTCGGGCAGCTAAAAATAATTTGTTTTTATAAATTATTCTTTAAATTTTGAAGATGTATTCGTTTCTGGGGATTCAAAAGACAATGTAACATGCTATTTGAAATTTCGGATAACTCAGAAGATTATATTATATTTTCGTTCGTGGTTATAGCATATTTTCATAAAATAAGAAACATCGGTCAATTTTTACAGTGTAGCAATCGCAAAGGCGACTATTGGGTTCACTTTTTTTGCAGGAAAAAGTAACGCGTTTTTGGACTTAGTAATTTTGTCTGGTTTTTTAACGGATTTTTTATTGCGGGGCATGGTCCGTAATTAGCTGTGTGAACGCCACCACAGTGAACACATTTGAAGGGTTCATCACACGGCTTGGGACTGACTTCTGTCTCTTGTGCACTTCACACTTGTCACACTTTGATTCGACCGAAACAATTAGTCAACCCGACCAGAATCCAACACACAACAAAAAGAATAATACCTTCAGGTTGGGTCGAATGCGGGTGCAATCGGGATACCCGTTCGATTCTGTACTCTAATACCGGGTGGTTAAAAATAGTGGTTATGCCGATTATATGTTAAACCGCTGGTGATAGTAACCTACTTCCAATTACAAAAAAGTATACACATCAAGCATAACATTTAGATATGATACTTGTTTTGCAAATAGATAAATATTGAGATCTTTTGGAAATGTTAAATTGTATAATTCAATATATTTAAGAATTTCCTATCAACATAATGAAGTTTGTTCTAATACTAACGTTTTATATATTCGTAAGGATAAGATTACTTTTATAAAATAAGAATAGATGAACATACAAATAAAAGTCAAAAGCATTTTATATTAAGCATAAGCAGTTTTTTTTTCAAAGTAAAATAGTGAGGTATGGCCATGGAAAAAAATTCTTCTATAATTTACATTACTCTACTATATAAATTATCCACTATTACACGTTAACAATTACGACGTATAGTGC
Source organism: Maratus michaelseni (assembly GCA_963931845.1). Taxonomy (NCBI): domain Eukaryota; kingdom Metazoa; phylum Arthropoda; class Arachnida; order Araneae; family Salticidae; genus Maratus; species Maratus michaelseni. The sequence goes on from OZ007592.1 coordinate 79,787,508, forward strand.
ATAACTTCAAATATAATATTTGGTACATTTCTATAAAAGATGAAATGGGGTCAGCCCGCATCGGGAACGGACTCGATTTTTATAGAAGTCTTCGGACTCTTATTCAAAGTGAAAGTTTTATTTGGAAAAAAGGAAAAGAATATTTGCCAGATGCTATTTGAGAAAGAAGAATGTAGTCTAAAAGTGTTTTACAATTTTGTAAAAAACAGCTCGAAAGGGAATTGAATTGTTATTGATGGGATATACAGAAGAAAATTCTATCTGATTCTGAAGCCTTGGCACTGTCAGTATTAGTGGCATAAATAAGTCGGGGATATCTCATATATATCTTCTCTTTCTGTTTCAAGTTCTCTTTCAGAATTACTAGACAGAACTGCCGTATATTTTCGTATATAAGCCGAGAATTTTTTGAATTTTCCTCGGCTCCAAAGTGAGGGGGGGGGGAGGGGATCCAATTATACACGTCAATGAAAATTTCGAAAATTAATATTCTAAAATGAAAAAGATTATATAAAAATAGCATGAAAAAATTATAAATTTCAAATTTTATAATATTCCATTCTGTTACAGTAAAAAAGTTCCCAATCATTATTCATGATCCAAGTCATTATCTGAATTTTCAAACAACTCCTTCAAATCACTTCTTTTCATTGGAATATCGGGATGAATGTCGTCAGCATCTCGTTCATCGTCGTCGTCATCTTCTTTAATCATCAAAAAGTTTCATAGATCGCATTTCTGATCCAAAATCTTTTGAAAGATTCGACGAACAGTTCTTGTGGTATTTCAAGCCAAGTTTTTTCACCCATTCAGCGATGGTGGCAATGCCATCTTTTTTTAAAATTACTTCCATTTGTCACCGATGCATCCTCAGATGACATCCACATCCATTCAGTCCATTCCGAACGGGCCCTGCCTTTAAAATGTTTATTTAGACTATCGTGCAGTGGTTGGTGAAAATAAGTAAGCCCACCGGAGATCATAGTAACCGAAGATCCCATGTCTGCCTTTTTACGGTGCGCTTTAAACGCATCCCAAACAAATAGCTTTTCATTATCATTTTTTAACATCGGTTTACATACGGGTTTCTGATTTTGGACAATTTTTTACTAAAATATCGTATACTAAAATGTTTTACTAAAATTTACTAAAAACTTACTCGTTTACTAAAATGTCGGAAATATACGCCATTTATTTTTTCTACCATAATTGCAGAATGATATTTTAAAAGAATAAGAATTATCACTTTTGCAGTTTTCTGTAAGTGATTGGGTATAAATAACAAATTTGCTATTTCAAACAGATTTTCAGAAACATGAAAAGCACGAAATGTCGTAATGGGGTAGTACTTAGGATTAGTAGTTGTTTGCACTAACAAGATTTTAATAAATAAGAAATTAATTTTCGAACAATTTTAAAATGTTATTGACAATTTTTTAACTGTGTGCTTTTGGTATCGGGTTCGGACGGACTCAGGCTTCGAAAAAAAGTTCGAGCTCATCTATACTATCTACTTAAAAGGAACTGACATATGGCTATTATATTGTCGCAAAAATAGTATAGCAACGTCCTATGTTAAGTAAACAAAGCCAAAATAAAATTAATATTATTTTTAATGTATTACATATTAAATTTGATGAAATTCCATCACATAGATGTCGAGTTATAGCTTTCACGGAAATCTAAGAAACACAACACACCATCCCTACCTGTTGGGCAGTGCGAAGTCATCTCTAATATCTATCCTCCAGAAACTGAGATATAGCTATTATATTCATCACAAATATAGAATAGAAACACTGCCGGGTGAGTGACCAAAGAGAAAATTGAATCAATAAGAGCCTCTAAACCTACTCAGTACCAATTTATGTCAATGCCTAATAAAATATGAAGTTTGATATAATTCCCTGCATTAGTTCTTGAGATAAAAAGCTCACCAAATTTGTGTTTGCCACAGACATTTTCCAAAAATAATCATATCGTATTCAGAAGTTCCAAATACGTGTAAACGCATCATAAAAATGGAAGTAAACTTTTTTCATGATTCCAATTATTTCTTAATGTACATATAGACGAAAGTAAAAAAAAAAAAAAAAACTAGTCGAATCCAAAAATTTTCTTTTACCTACACATGCTATAAATAGTTCATAAATGATAAGTTTTTTAATTATCATTTTTGGAATCCAAAAATGCAGCATAGCAGCTCCACCAGTTACATAAATTACATGATAAACTAAATAGCAACAATTTATGTCAAGTTCTAACAGAATATGAAGTTTGATGAAATTTCGTGCATTGATTCGTGAGATATCACTATCGCTAAAATCGTGTAAATCCTGAAAAATGTAGCATAGCAGCGACACTTGTTGGTGTATTTACCCTAAAACCTAATTAGCAACAACTTACATCAAAGTCTAACTGTTTCTGAAGTTTCATGAATATCCGTGCATTAGTTCTTGAGATAGTGCTATTGCAGAAATCATGAAAAATGCAGCATAGCAACACCAGCTGTTGGGACATATAGACCAAAAACGAATCAGCACAAATTTATATCAAGATCTAAGTGAAGCTAAAGTTGTTGTTTTTTTAATTCCGTGCATTAGTTCTTAAGGTACGACTACCGCTAAAATCGTGAAAAACGCAGCATAGCTGTGCCACCTGTTGGGAAATTTATACCAAAACATAATCAAAAATAATTTTTTTCAACGTCTAACTGAATATAAAGTTTGTTGAAATTCTATGCTTGAGATATTATAGGAAATATTTTGAAAAATGCAGCATAGTTGCGCCATCTGTTGAGGTATTTACACCAAAACATAAAGAGCGTTTATTTATGTCAAGGTCTAACAGAATCTGATGTGTGATGAAATTCAGTGTATAAGTACTTGAGATATAGCTATCGTGAAAATCTTGAAATATGCAGTATAACAGCGCCACCTGGTGGACGATTTACATCAAAATTTAATTAGCCCCAATTTATAAGAGCTCTAGCTGAATCTAAAGTTTTATCAAATTCCGTGCATTATTTCTTGAGATAGATCGCCCACAAACTTTTTGTCGCATACAGATTCAGACATACATTTTCTAAAAACATTCAAATCGTCTTCAAGACCTTCTAAAACGTATAAATCCGTCGAAAATAGAAAGTCGAAAATTTTCCAAATTTTCGAAAAATTTCATGAATCCAATACTTTTTCCTTGTAAAGATAGAAGAAAGTAAACATACTAATATTAATATTAATAGTACCCAAAATAATTATGTTTGTTAGATCTCAATATATGATATGTTCGTTAAATTTCAATAATTCGTCGCTTGGATAGCCACTTTTATTTTTTAACACTTTACAACATAGTTGAAAGGTGTGAAAAGTGTCATTCTGTTTGTCTGCCTGTTCGTACTTTAATTCCCGTAAATATACTCGGATTGCCATGAAATTGATATATGTTATAGAGATTTCGTGTAGCAGGTTTGGTATTGAAAATGAAGTGTGTGGCATTTATGGTTCATTTACAGGGACACTCAAAAGAATTCAGTTATTTTACTGTCTATGGGGAAAAATCGTTTGCGGTGTAATTAAATAATAAGCTATTTCAAACACATCAAATTATATACTACTGTGGGCAAAAAATAGTAAGACTTTTTAATTTAAATTTCGCGCGAAAACCCATTCGTCGAAATATTTTTTTTCTAGGTTGGTATGACTGTCAGTGACATCTGTGCCAAATGTCACATCAAAATAATCATTAGTGTTTAGTATACGCTTGTCTTTTTGAAGTACAAAAAGTGCATTCGGCGATTTTTACAGTGAGTGAAATTATTCAACAAAGAAGTTCCATTAAATTTTGTGTGCGGAATCAAATTTCTGGTGCCGAAACGTTCAGAATGTTGCAAAAGGCTTTCGGTGATAATTGTTTGTCGCGAGCAAGTGTTTTTGATTGGTACAAATTATTCAAAGAGGGTCGAGAACGCATTGACGACGAACCACGTCCAGGACGACCATCAACATCAACTGATGATCAACACATCAATAAAATCAAGGAATTGGTGCTTGAGAATCGACGATTAACAGTCAGAGACCTTACTGGCATCGTTGGAATATCGGAAGGATCAGTGAAAACCATTTTGAAAGATGCACCGATAATGCACCGTCGCATACTGCATTAATTCTTCGTGAGTTTTTCGCCAAATTTTCAACCAATGTCGTGCCGCAACCACCGTATTCGCCTGATTTTGCTCCGTGTGACATCTGGCTATTCAGCAAACTCAAACGACTGCTCCGGGGAAACCGTTTTGAGTCAATTGAAGACATTAAACGTGAATCGCTACGCGCATTGAAGGCTATTCCGGAAATTGACTTTAACAACTGTTTCGAGGATTGGAAGAAACGTTGGCACAAGTGTATTGGGGCCAGGGGGGATTACTTTGAGGGGGACGAAATAGATTTGGAAGAATAAATTAAGAATTTTAAAATTATGAACAAAGTCTTACTATTTTTTGCCCACAGTAGTATATACCACTGAGGTGCACTATAAGATGCTTACTACAATAGGGTGTACATAGCATTTATCGTTCATTTAACCGGTGGGTAAAGAGGTGGCTGATTAACCGGTGGTGCTGGAAGTTTCGTGCCCTGGGCCACCCCTGATAGGGCCGGTTCTCGTTCGCTGGGGTTTAAGACCTTAGGCTGAGCCCATGGATTGAGCTCGACGGGGCTCCTCTAGGGTTCGATAGGGTTCTGCGTCAATCCATCTCGCACAATTCATCGCGGAACAATTCGTCGCGCACAATTCGTCGCGGCTCAATTCGTCGCGACGTCAATTCGTCGCAGCGAAAATGTCTTTGAAGGCTATTATGATAAAAATAAGGATAATTTAGTAAAATTATTTAATGATAATTTGTTTTTTAGATATACAGAATTATAACTTACATTTTAAAGGCGATTTCGGAGGAATTTTTTTATAAGTGATTTTGTTGGGAATTTTTTTATAAGTGATTTTGTTGGGAATTTCCTTATTGTGAACATGAAAGTTTAATGAATAAGAGCAAGTCATTTCTTATTTAAATTAGAGATAGAATAAATATTGCTTTAGATAACCGAAAAAATGGCGTAGGATTTAGGATAAAATCACCCAGATCATGAAAAAATGACGAATACAAATGCTAGAAATTAAAAAAAAAAATAATAATAGTTGACATATGTGTACACAGGGTACAACCCCCCCCCCCCCCTTATATTTGAAAGAATTAGGAAGTAAAAAAAGTATTGAGAGATGTAAACATAATATACTTTTTGTGATTGTGATTAAACTGATTGCTGCATGAATGCAATTTCATTAAGTAGTATTTTGCTTTTATAAGTTTTTTCATTTATTTCATCTATCTATACTAATATTATAAAAGAGTAAAAATTGTTTGTTTGTTTGTTTGTTTGTAGGGGGTAATCTTTGGAACTACCGAACCGATTTCAAAAGTGATGGTGGCAAATTGATGGTGACAACCCCTGCTCCAACATAGGCTATATTTTATGTCGGTGCCACTAACCCCAGGGGGTGCAGGAGCGAAAAACGTTTAAAATTGCGATTTTTTAGCTCACAGGCTATCAAAGCCTGAGAGCTTATGTGCCCGCCGGTTCTGTATGTATGTATGTACGTACGTAACGCGATAACTCTTCATAGAAATATCCGTTTTCCTTCAAATTTTGTTTATAGGTTCACTGTGTTAAGGCGCTTCCCTGATTAGTTTTCGGGATTGATTGGTTAAGTATAAAGGGGGGGAACAAGGGGCTAATTCCCCCCCCCCCCCCTTTAATTTATATAAATGGGTTTTTCATGCAGAATTATTCCGTTTTCCTTCAAATTTTGTTTATAGGTTCACTGTGTTAAGGCGCTTCCCTGATTAGCTTTCGGGATTGATTGGTTAAGTATAAAGGGGGGGAACGGGGGGCATATCCGCCCTTATTTTATAAAAATGGGTTTTTCATGCAGAATTATTCCGTTTTCCTTCAAATTTTGTTTATAGGTTCACTGTGTTAAGGCGCTTCCCTGATTAGTTTTCGGGATTGATTGGTTAAGTATAAAGCGGGAGAACGGGGGAGATAATCCCCCCCCCCTTAATTTATATAAATGGGTTTTTCATGCAGAATTATCCCATTTCCTTCAAATTTTGTTTATAGGTTCACTGTGCTAAGGCGCTTCCCTGATTAGTTTTAGGGATTGATTGGTTAAGCATGAAGGGGGGAACGGAGGGCTAATCCCCCCTTATTTTATATAAATGGGTTTTTCATGCAGAATTATTCTATTTGCATGAAAACCCATTTATATAAAATAAGAGGGGGATTAGCCCCCCGTTCCCCCCCTTTATACTTAACCAATCAATCCCGAAAACTAATTAGGGAAGCGTCTTAGCACAGTGAACCTTTAACCAAAATTTGAAGGAAATGGGATAATTCTGCATGAAAAACCCATTTATATAAATTAAGGGGGGTATTAGCCCCCCCGTTCCCCCCCCCCCCTTTATACTTAATCAATGAATCCCGAAAACTCATCAGGGAAGCGTCTTAACACAATGAACCTATAAATAAATTTTAAAGCAAATAGAATAATTCTGCATGAAAAACTCATTCATATAAATTAAGGAGAGGATTATCCCCCCCCGTTTCCCCCCTTTATACTTAACCAATCAATCCCGAAAACCAATCAGGGAAGTCCCTTAACACAGTGAACCTATAAACAAAATTTGAAGGAAAACGGAATAATTCTGCATGAAAAAAACATTTATGTAAAATAAGGGGGTATTAGCCCTCCGTTCCCCCCTTTATACTTAACCAATCAATCCCGAAAACTAATCAGGGAAGCGCCTTAACACAGTGAACCTATAAACAAAATTTGAAGGAAATGGGATAATTCTGCATGAAAAACCCATTTATAAAAATTAAGGGGGGTATTAGCCCCCCCGTTCCCCCCCTTTATACTTAATCAATCAATCCCGAAAACTAATCAGGGAAGCGTCTTAACCCTATGAACCTATAAACAAATTTTGAAGCAAATAGAATAATTCTGCATGAAAAACCCATTTATATAAATTAAGAGGGGGATTATCTCTCCCGTTCTCCCCCTTTATACTTAACCAATCAATCCCGAAAACTAATCAGGGAAACGCCTTAACACAGTGAACCTATAAACAAAATTTGAAGGAAATGGGATAATTCTGCATGAAAAACCCATTTATATAAATTACGGGGGGGATTATCCCCCCGTTCCCCTCCTTTATACTTAACCAATCAATCCCGAAAACTAATCAGGGAAGCGCCTTAACACAGTGAACCTATAAACAAAATTTGAAGGAAATGGGATAATTCTGCATGAAAAACCCATTTATATAAATTACGGGGGGGATTATCCCCCCGTTCCCCTCCTTTATACTTAACCAATCAATCCCAAAAACTAATCAGGGAAGCTCCTTAACACAGTGAACCTATAAACAAAATTTGAAGGAAAACGGAATAATTGTGCATGAAAAACCCTTTTATATAAAATAAGAGGGGATTAGCCCCCCGTTCCCCCCCCCCCTTTATACTTAACCAGTGAATCCCGAAAACTAATAAGGGAAGATCCTTAACTCAGTGAACCTATAAACAAAATTTGAAGGAAAACGGAATAATTCTGCATGAAAAACCCATTTATATAAATTAAGGGGGGGGGAATGTCCCCTTGTCCCCCCCCCCTTTATACTTAACCAATCAATCCCGAAAACTAATCAGGGAAGCGCCTTAACACAATGAACCTATAAACAAAATTTGAAGGAAAATGGATATTTCTATGAAGAGTTATCGCGTTACGTACGTACATACATACATACAGAACCGGCGGGCACATAAGCTCTCAGGCTTTGATAGCCTGTGAGCTAAAAAATCGCAATTTTAGAACGTTTTTCGCTCCTGCACCCCCTGGGGTTAGTGGCACCGACATAAAATATAGCCTATGTTGGAGCAGGGGTTGTCACCATCACTTTTGAAATCGGTTCGGTAGTTCCAGAGATTACCCCCTACAAACAAACAATCTTTACTCCTTTATAATATTAGTATAGATAGAGGAAATAAATGAAAAAACTTATAAAACCAAAATACTACTTAATGAAATTGCATTCATGCAGCAATCACTTTAATCACAATCACAAAAAGTATATTATGTTTACATCTCTTAATACTTTTTTACTTCCTAATTCTTTCAAATATAAGGGGGGGGGGGGTTGTACCCTGTGTACACATATGTCAACTATTAATTTTTAAAAAAAAATTTCTAGCATTTGTATTCGTCATTTTTAAAAAAATTCCTTCGAAATCGCCTTTAAAATGTAAGTTATAATTCTGTATATCTAAAAAACAAATTATCATTAAATAATTTTACTAAATTATCCTTATTTTTATCATAATAGCCTTCAAAGACATTTTCGCTGCGACGAATTGACGTCGCGACGAATTGAGCCGCGACGAATTGAGCTCCCGACGAATTGACGCTGCGACGAATTGTCGCCGCGATGAATTGACGCTGCGACGAATTGACGCTGCGACGAATTGTGCGCGACGAATTGTTCCGCGATGAATTGTGCGAGATGAATTGACGCGACACCGTTCGATAGGCGCTAAAAAGCATGTTGTAGGGCTATTCCTCATGACCGAACTAGATCCAGGGTGTGATTCGAGTGGTGCCTACGATTTCCCAGTACCAGTGGCCTGGAGAGGGCTCTTCGGAGCTTAAAAAGCAGTTCTCCGAGAGGTAAAATGTGTTGAAGTTCTTGGCCTACAGCCTAAGCTGGGACGTGTCTATGCGTCCCGGGAGTGTGTTTTCCTCAACCTAACGGGCAAGCAAGAGGTAAAATTCTTTGCCGCTACTGACGAGTGCAGTAGTTTCCTTAGTAGGATTTATATGTTCGAAGGTGGCGTTAAAACAAGGCGTGCTGGAGAAACTCGGTATAAGGTATAGGGCCCGGTTCCCTTTTGCGTTTCTGGCTCTGAAGCCATTGGGGGACTCTGGTACGTCCCCGAGTGTGAAGCGATGCGGTGCCCTAAGTGATTTGGTTTCATCGCAAATCGCAACGACCTTTATCGTCAAATTTTGAGTTCAGGGGAGTGATGCGAAGGTGGCGGTGCTCCCCTTGACTGAACTGAGGTCCTGTGAGGCCTTAAGTGAGAAGCCTGAATTTTTTCCGTTGCTATAACAATGCATGTATTTTTAGAAATTCTCATTTGCAATGTTAGAAATTTGAAGTTTTGGCGATAAACGTATCGCCAAATTAGACAAAATATGCAATATTCAAATAAATCGTTATTCAGAACGCTTTTAGAAAACTTTTAGCGCTTTCATACTCTTATATTTCGATTTTTTTAATTGTTCTGTGAGACCATTTATTTCTTAAAAGTAACTGCCATGTCAAATTTCCAGTTTCTATCCCTAACAATTCCATAGAAATCGTATTTAAAACGTTTTTAGAACGCTTTCCGCTCATTATACCATCTTAAATTTCGCATATCTTTACAAACTATTGTTAGCGAACATTTGTATTTTAAAAGTAATTGCCTTGCCAAATTTCAAGATTCTAGTCCTTTCAGTATCACAAAAATCGTAATTTAGAGTGTTTTATTCTCCTTCACCGTTCTAAATTTCTATTTTTTAACAAAACTGTTCTGTGTGCATTTGCATCTTTAACGGTATGTAACAGTCATGTAAAATTTCAAGTTTCTGTCCTTAACAGTTCCATAGAAATCGTAATTTAGTACGCTTTTCGCTCTTTTCACACTTTTATAGTTCGAATTTCTCAGAACTGTTCTTAGAGAGCATTTATATCTTATGTGTATTTGCCATATTATCTGATGTGATGTAGAAATAAGATTAGATTCATCTTATCTATCTTATGTGAACCTTGCCAAATTTCAAGTTTCTAACCCCTTCAGTACCACAAAAATTGCAATTTTGGAACTTTTTTACTACCGCACCCCCCCCCCCCCCCGGGGTACACTGAAATGTAGCCTTTGTTAGAGGAGAACCTGTCACCATAAATTTGCTACGATTACGTTTGAAATCGGTTCGTTAACTCCACAGATTCCATAGAAATTGTAATTTAGAATGTTTTTAGAACGCTTTTCGCTCATTTCACCCTTTTAAATTTCGAATTTTTTAGAAACTGTTCTTAGTAAGCATTTACATGTTATAAGTAACTAACAATGCCAAATTTCTAGCCCCAGTATCACAAAAATTGCAAATTTAACACGTTGTTAGCTATCGCACCCCGCTGGAGTAGTGACATCTACATAAAATATAGCCTATATCAGAGCAGGGACTGTCACCATCAATTTGTCACCATTTTATTTGAAATCGGTTCGGTACACTGTCAGAAAAATCCGTCTTTATACACTAAATAATTCCTCATTTTTCAACAAATAATTTCCGTACTCCTAGAAACATGCTTTTTCCGTGAATTCTTCTCGAAAGTCTGAAGAAGAGAGAAAATGTCCGTTTATTTTAAAAATGAAAAACTAAAAATTCAATAAATTATTATTTTGAATTTATTAAAGAAAAAAAATTGTTCTTTCGAATTTAAAAAAGTAATAATTAATTTCCTCATTCATTTCAAATTATTTGCAATTTATTTTTTAAAAAGTTATAAAAAAAAAATCGCATTTAATATATATTCTAAACAAACAGATTAATAATATATATATATATATATATATATATAGAATAGTTGAAAAAAATCGGTTTTACTCAAAAAAGAAACAAACAAAAATAATAATACTTTCAAATTTAAAAAAGTAACTTATAATTTTCTCACTTATTTAAAATTATTCGCAATTTTTTTTTTTTTTAATGTATAAAAAAAAACATTCGAAATTAAAATATATTCTAAAACATTGAACACATTTCATCGAACCGAACACCTTTAAAAAAACTGTACAATACTTGAAAAAGAAATCGATTTTATTAAAAAAGCAAACTTTTTTCTCGAATTTAATTAAACATATAATATCCATATTTTACGTCTGACAATAGAATTAAGAATATATATAATTCATATTTTTATCCTCAATGAATACTAAATTGTTAAAACCCCAACCGTCTTCTCATAACGACAAAATCTCCCCGTAATTAATTTCCAATTTGCCAGCTGTCTAAACCCCAAATTTTTAAAGACCAAAGCCGCCATTTGAAGAAAACCGTAACATCATTCCAAGATCTTCTTCAAGCAAGTGCCCACTGGCCGTATCGGTAACATACTTGACTCAAGACCGGCAGATTCCTAGTTTAATCCTCATGCGGACAGGAAATATTCTTAAAATGTATTAAATAATGAATACTTCCGCAACTGTCCATAGATGGCGGCACAAAGAGGAAGACAGATTTTTAAACCCGACTTTCTTCAAATAACGGAAAATTTCCCTCCTGTAACTGAGAAAAAAAAAAAAAAACGTGAATTCTTCAAATAACGGAAAATTTCACTCCTATAACAGAGAAAAAATAAACGGAAATAACCCGGCAGCAGTGTTGCCAGTAATATTTCCGTGTTTTGAAGGAAGTATTTTTGAGAGTGTAGTTTCATAGATACCATACCAATTTCAAGTTTCTAGGCCCTTCAGTATTACAAAAATCGCAATTTTAGAACATTTGTCGCTTCTGCAACCCCTGTGGGTAGTGGCACCGACATAAAATACAGCCTATGTTGGAGTTGGAACATTTTTGGGCATTTATCGTGACATTTATGGAAATAATAATAATACACAATTACATAAATAATAATAAAAAAAAGACCGAAAACTGGCATTATTCAGATTTTATCTAAATTAAAATATTAGGTTTTTTTTTTCTTATTCAGTCGCAAGTAATAAATCGCCAAGTATTGTTTGATCTTTAATAATGACGGTTGTGTTTTAGAAAATATCACTTGTATTGTTAGAAATTTTGAAGTTTGACCACCAAAGACATCGCCAAATTCGAAAATGTGCAATATCTCACGAATTATTGCACTTAAAATATTATAGTATATGGTACCATTCGATTCAGCATGAAAAAATAACTTAAAACATGGTATCATTTGACACATAACTATAATACCCGATTTTTAAGGAAGTTTGTTCCCCTTTTTACTCCCTTTAGGTGGTTCCTTTTAAAATGATGCTCATAGCCTGTATACAGTAGTCGGACATTGTCTTTTGGTGGTTATTTTTTATGGGCGATTTTAATGATGTTTTGTGTTTTATAGTTGTTATAAATGCTAAAAGACATGTCGTTGACATTTGTTATCTGTAGCTCTTACACACAACTGCCTAAAATAATTCGAATACATTATCATCATCGAACGAAATGTTTTTTTTTTAATAATGTTGCACGTTTTTAAACTGAACACAGTTCTTATAGTTAAAAAATGTTAAAAAGACTTCACCGTAAATATAGAACTGTTTTTGTAAAAGGAGATTTACAGATATTTGTGAATAATTAGTATAATGGTGTAGAGGTCAACGTTGAGAAAATTTCATTACAGTTTCCCCGTCATATTTGAAACTCATAATCTGTATATGACGGATGACTTTTATTTCTTGTTTTAACAATAATAATAAAAAAAACACAATTGCCTGTTTTTTTTTTTAATATATAGATTTATATTTTTTACATAAAAGTGACATTAGTTACGATCTAGAACTTTATATCGGAAAAAATCCAACTACATTTAGTTTTTCATCACTAGATAAACACTGAAAATTTTAATACTTAAACTAACATGAAACATTGAACTTCTATTTATTTATTTTTATTTTTATTTTAGCACAAAGTTGAAAAAATTTTACATAAATGCATTATAATAAATTGATTTATGTTAAATTTTGAAGAAAATTTTTCCTGTTTTCATGTACAATCCGTTAGATTTTTACCCCTTTTTTTACGTATTTCTAGTTAAATAATAATGCAAGTCTTTTAAATATCTGTTACGAATAAAAAATGAAATAGCGAAACGATTATTGCAACATAATATATCAATGTGTGTAATATTTTCAGAAAATACATCACGAAAAGTAAAAAAAAAAAAAAAAAAAAAAAAAAAAAAAAAAAAAAAAAAAAAGTTTGATTTATATAAATGAAACGAAGCAACTCTTTAGTTATTTCCTTTGTTTCAGGTAGCTCATGATTTCTGACCTTATTTTATTTAACAGAATCGGTTCTACTCCCCCCCCCCCCCTCCTCTCATCCCACCACTTTCTAGAAGTGCATAAATAAAATGGTGATTGTGTAATAATTAGAATTAGATATTTAACTTTTACTGATTATTTGAGAACGATCTTAAGATTTCAAGAAGCCATTGAAATATTCTATTTTATTCAATTTTAATGTTATTTAAATTTTCTAAGTTTGATTTTTGTCTTTAGTAGAAATTTTCTTCTCAGTTTGATTATAACAAAATACGAGTTTATTTTTGTCACACAGACAACTGGACATCGATAAAATCCAACCCAACTTCCTAAAATACTAAATTATATTTTTATAAAAGCTCATAATTAAACTGAGGATGGAAATATGTATTCAAATAAAATAAAGCTTACAAAATATGAGAAATATTTTTTCGTGAGAATTACTTTTAAGTGTGAATTATGAGTAACGCCAAGAAAACGAAAAATCGCCATTTTGGAAACCCTAATTCCCCTAACACACGTGACACATGTCTTCCTCACTTTTCCAGTCCCCGCTGAATGAGGAAGAGCAGTCTATGTTATCTCAAGTCTATGGATACATACAGATATAGACATCGTCAAGAAGGAGGCGGACTACCCTCTCTATTGCGAAATTTAAATAACTACATGATATTTACCTCAGATGAATTTGAAAAAAAAAAATATTCTTCCTAAGTCACTTTAAATAATTAAACACTAAGAGAAAGCAGAACTAAATTTTTTTTGTCCGGATGCAACTGTCTTCCCATAATCGAGCACCTTCCCGTGGAAGACAATTTTAAATTTTATTTCCCTTTTTACAATCATGCGTTTCAATTTTTTCTTAAATGGAAGAATGATTAAAAAGAATGATTTGTTTCAATTTTTTTAAAAATGCTGGTGGATGTTTATCTTTAAATATTTAATATTTCTTAATTGTTAAAATATCAGAATTGCTCTTTTATGTTGATATATTTAAAAACTGTCTTGCACGAGGAACTCTTATAAAATACTTAGTTTAAAAGAAATCGAATGAACTTATAGTTTGCATTCTAGGTAATTCTCTTCTGTGATTAGCTGATGTCTTCTGCTTTCCTATTGGCTGTTCTCTTAACTTGTTCCTCTTTACCTCTCATTTCCTTTCTCTCTTGCTCCTTCCTTCAAAGAGGTTGCGCGTCTTCTTTACGCCTGACGAAGAAAAACAAAGTTGTTTCGAAAGGCCTACCGCATTCCTTATTTTTATGGTGTTATTAAGAAGTTTTTTTATTCTTTTATAGTATCACACCAGTTTATTCAACGCTTTAATGTCTTCTTAGTTTAGTTTATCTCATGTGTATATTCTCTATTTTATAATACTTGGCCTGTGCTGCGGACTTCAGCACATATATATATATTTTTTCAAAATACTTTCCCTCCTTAGAGTTTTTTCCTTTTGGTGCCCATGCATACAGAATATTTTAGCTTTGTTACTTTACGGTGCTATTATTCTACATTTCAATTAATAAAAAGAGTATGGAAGTAATAGAAGGAAAGCTGTCATATGAATTGAGATTTCCAAGAAATTCGAATTCAGTTTTGATATAAAATATAACTTATTTTATGTAGGAAACTGTCACTATAAATAACACATTTTTTTTTCGGGAATGTATTTAATTGAATGTATTTAACGTGTTTAAATATTCGTCTATTTTAACTTTTACAACTGATTACTGCTTTAAACCAATATTTTATAATGTAAGATGACTAATAGAAGGATTATCTTAAAAATGGGCTATTTATTATCATCTTTATTGGCGACAGTATCCTATTATTTCGTTCACTACGGACTTCTTTGTCGTCATCAGAAATGTGTAATACATGTTTGGATTGCTGCAAAAATTAGGTTTGATTTGGTTGGAATTGTTGGAGCTGCTATAGTCATATTTTCCAAACGAGGCGAAAAATCAGAAATGTTCGGTTCAGTTCAACATATCCATTCCGACTTATGCACCATCATTAAAAAAAAGGATTCGGATATAAGTCATCGTCAATAATTGGAAACGTGAATGATAATACAATTAAATTTAAATTGTATAGTTAATACAATTCAATCTTGCGTCAAATCACATTCGCTCAAATACGCCATTTGGCAATGGACTCTGATTACGGATAGTTAACGCGCTTTTACGCTAAAGGGAAATCCGTCAACGAAAAGGCAGCGTTTTATTTTATTTTTAGCATAAAATTAATATCAAGTGAAGTTGAAATGATTAAATGATACCTTGCAGCCGAATGTATTCCGTATTGTTTTTTAATATCTTTTCTTTTTTTTTTTGTGTGTATATCTTGATATGTATTATTATTAGAATTGAAGGTCTGTTGAGGAAAAATTCGCAAAAAACTTTTAAATTTTGTGAGATTTCACGCATAAGAAAAAAACTAAGTTACATTCAATTTTGTTTTTTATCTATATATATAAATGAAAGTCCTGACTCGGGAGATGATCAACGCGCAGCCCAAACTACTGAATATACAAACACGAAACTTGGATGAAAAATACTTCTTAGGATGTAGAGGCGCCCTAAGAAGGGATTTTTAAAAACCTGGCCAATGCTCTTCCTACCGAGCTACCTGGACGATATCCTGGCCGGCATAATCCACTCTTATTTGTTGGACAAGGACATGGCTGCAAAGTGCAGCGCTAATTTCATTCATCCGAGTTATAACTGTAGTATTTACATGATGAAAGTGTGTGATAACACGGAATCGCCGGTATACTATGTAATTTACCTAGTTACAGGAAAACACTGTTTGATTTCATTGTACCTAAATCAGAAAACCTGAAAATTTGATGAGTTTAGGGTAAAAAAGGAGTTCGGCAGAGTGTGCCAGAGAACGACACTTTTGGTTCCAGAAGAAACTTAATACATTGATGTCCAGAAATTAAGGGGCAGTAACCGGACACTTTCGGTTTCAGACGTTTCGCCGAATAATATCTACTGAAATTCGAGAGGAAATGCCTGAAATGCCCTTGAACTTTGAGGACGTAAAGAACATGTTTGACTTCATGTTTTTCAGTGACGATTTAGTCCCGAGGACAATTAGGGGGTAATAATAAATTTAATAATAAAATAGTATTTGAGTGTCCCCAAGAAACAGAAAATGCTCAAAATTATCCGTCACTGTTGCAAATGACCATGCAGGTCCTGTATCTTTTTGAGTTTTGACGATATTTGACTGGTCTTTTTATATGAGTTGCTCTATAGTATGGTATACAATATCATGACAAAAACTCTTTGCTGTTCGCGCATGCGCAGTTAAAATTTATTTCATACATTTACCCATATCTCCTCAAATATTCAATATATTAATATTTTAATTGCAGCCTACTATTTCTACTTTTCTTTATCGATTTTTTAGAAAGTGGTGTTAATTCGATTGAAAACTCTGTTTGCTATAAACAAAAAACTTTTGAATTTTTCAGAGAAACGTTAACATTTTCACGAATATACGTGCTATGCTTACACAAATGCACATAAAATTTGAACAGGACCTATATACCCATTTTTTACAGTGACAGACAATTTTGAGCATTTTCCGTTACTTGGTGATCGCAAACATTATTTTACAGTTAAAATTATTATTGCCCCCCCCCCCACACCTAATTGTCCACGCGACAAAATCTTCACTGAAAATTATGAAGTCAAACATGTACTTTACATTATCGAAGTTCAAGGATAATTTGTAAAGAATTTCAATAGATATTCACAAAACGTCTAAAATTGAAAATATCGGTCACTTCCCTTTAATTTTTGGACATCCGTGTACATATAATGTAACCATAATTAAACTGACAGCACTCAGAGTGTTCTGTAACGTGATGTAATTGCGAGAATGGAGTCAGATTTTGTAGGCTGATTAAACAAGACGTTGAACGAAGAATTCCGCGAAATAAAATAGTGCCACACATCCCCTATCGGTAGCTTTTGGAACTTATTTAACTTATTTTTTTTTCGCGAAATCCTTCGCCCCCTCGTCTTGATTAATCATCCTACAAAATTTAGCATCATTCTCGCAATGAGATAGAACTACAGAACACGATGAGTACTGTCAGTTTAACTATGACTACATTGTTCATTGTTAAAAATTTGCAGCAAACTATCTAGTCATTTGACCGTTTTTATAGAAAACGGTTACATAATCGTAATTTAACTCTATTCTGACCATATTATTGCTCAAATTAAAGTCAGAATAGAGTTAAAATTACGGTTATGTAACAATTTTCTATAAAATCGGCCAAATGACTGATCAATTTGCTGCAAATTTTTAACAATGCACATTGGCTTATTTCTGTTTGAAATATTTTTTAACGCCACTGAAACACTTTCAGCAATTAACGCCCATAAACCATAACATCCGAATTTTTTAACATGCCCCTGTAAAAAACCCATAAATAGTATACACAACATTTTAAATAGAGAGTATGCTGTAGTAATCCAATATGAAGATTTTTCTTTCTTTTTCTTATTTAGCAAGTATTATAATGTAAACTGTAATGTAAATGTAAGTGTGCAAGAAGTATTATAATGTAAAGGGAAAAAGGAATAAAAAATATCGAATAAGCAATTAATTAAATATGATTTTTTTAAAGTGAGCACCAAAAAGAAATATAATGGTAATTTGTAATATTGAGCTTGGTAAATTGATTAAATAATTGCTCTTGACATAACTGCCATAACGTACAAAAAATTCTTTTGGTAGTATTAATAATTAACATTACAACACTTCTATTTCTCAATAAGCAAATTATTCTAAACACTATTTCAATCTGAATAATTAAGAAAATAGTTCAATTAATAATTTGTAATACAACGTAAAATATTAACAAATTTATTCTGACCACTCATATTTCAAGTACATTAACATATTGACAAATTCCACTTATTGAAACTGAAATTTCGCGTGTTATTTGAAGCATGTCATTTTTCATTTCATAAATATTCATCGGTATATTACTCGTATTAATCTAATACAACATACATCCGTATCTTGCATTACAAATTTTTTTCTATAAGAATGAAAATGTAATCACTTTGATATCAGCCATATAATTTTCGAGGAGTTCGAGAGAATTTTTGAGAAATTTTTGTCAACGATCATTTTAATATTAATTACTATTCCAAACACTTAACTGAATTTCACTTGCAAAGTAGCTTAATTATCATGCATGTTAAACGTCTTGAAAAAGTACGAAACTTCATTTACTAATTCAAAATCTCATTCTTTTCTTTGAAATCAAGAATGGCAGTTCTTTAAATGGAGACTCAATTAATTGAGTCTAATAAAACAAAAAGAGAGAGAGAGCACTTAGAAAAATGTAGTAGTTTGTTAAATTCAACTTTGGTGTATTGTTTCGCTAATTATTGTAGACGTAACTTTAATGGAAATAAAAATTTGATTTTAATGGATGAACATTTAATATGAAGGCTTAGATTAGAAAATATTATAAAGGAAAATTTCATAGCAATGATTAAGTAAATATTAAAATTTAAAAACATTTAAATGTAAAGGTGAAAGAGGAAAAAAAAATATTCAACACAAACAGTTGAATGAATTTAACTAAAAAAAAAAAGAAAAGAGAGCTCAAATAATTAAATTTGATCATTTATAAAATTGAACTTATGTTGATTAGGTAATTGTTCCTGACATAAATGTAAGAGGTATGAAAAATTCTCTCGAAATCATTAATATTAAACATTTCTACATTTCTGTTGTCTTATTAAGAAAATTATTTCAAGAGAATATTTGAATTCAAATAGTTAGGTAAATATTCATTTTAAAATTTCTCAATGTAAAAATTAACATTTTATTTGTTCAGTAATTTAAAAAATCATTATATTTCATTAAAATGTTCATTGTTCATACAATGAACTTAATTTATTAAAATTTGACTGTTAGTTTGTATTTCACAACACCTCTTACTAGAATATGGAACGCAGCACGATGAAATTAACACCAATTACCCATGTCGATCCGAGGATGTCTTACAAGCTCTCTGAATTATTTTCCTATTTGTTATTTTTTTATTTATATATATTTTTTAAATTTTAATGAAGTTTCTCTAAAGATCACAACTAAACGACTCCATTTTTGTGAAAAAAAAGGGGGGGGGGTTAATAATGATATATCGTCTGCTACCCAAAATGGTAAATAAATATTTTTATTTTTGTTTTGCTTGGATAAATCGAATTAATGATTTTTAGTTTACATTTTCTTTTAAAAAAAATGTAATGCAAAGAATATTCATATGCCTTACTTCCACATTTACTAAAATTATTATAAAAAGTTAACCCCTCAACTTGTTTGCCCGAACACCGTACATGCAAGAAAAGTTTACTTGTTTCGTTATCAAAATCATTTGGCCACCACTATTTTTTAAATGTAATATTTGCTTATTTTAATGACAGAAAATTTTCGATTAAACGAGGCGAATATTTTAGTTTGGAAAAAGTGGTACTTTGCCCATACTTTATTGTGCCATTAAAAAAAAAAAAAAAAAAAAAAAAAAAAAAAAACACCTGTTCAGGGATTAAAAGATTTTAATATTATTGATCCACATGAAATTATATTTTTCGAATTTGATTCAAATGTAAATGAATTAATTCTGATTGAGCATGGAGTCTGAATATACTTATAGAGTATACGCTCAGATTAAAGTTTTTGTCCAAACCGTAGCAACCCACACTACAAAACATCATGAAACTCGCCTGGACGAATATACGAGGCAAAGTCATTAAGTAAGTTACAAAAGATAATTAAATAATAACTTACAATGATATTCACTTCAAAACTATTTTCATTTCTCAACATATTCTCCACCAATATTTATGCACCGTTTTATCAGTGTTCCAAAACCAGCTGCATACCATTCTTTGGGTTGCTGTCTCAGCCACATTAGGACATCAAGGTGAACCTTTTCATCATATGTGAACATCATTTTGCTACCAAGATGGTTTTTTAGTGGACTAAACAGATGAAAATCGCTTGGCGCTAAGTCGAAGCTGTATGGTGGATGTTGAAGAAGTTGCAAGAAGATGTTCACAGAGGATGAAAAAGTTCAACTTGGAGTCCTAATGAGGCTGAGACAGCAACACAAAGAATCTTATGTAGCTGGTGTTGGGGCACTGATAAAACGGTGGTATAAGTGCATAAATATTGGTGGCGAATATGTTGAGAAATAAAAATAGTTTTGAAGTAAATATCATTGTAAGTTATTATTTAATTATCTTTTGTGACTTACTTAATGACTTCCCCTCGTATTAATAATAATATTTTAAATAAATTAATATCGTAAATCTTTTCTAAATCTAGAATTATAGAAAAAAAAATCGAAAGATCCCATGCAATGCAGATGAGACACATCGGGTTGCTACACCAACTAGTCTTTTATATTGAAGTCTAACTGTCTGCTTGTATTTGACAATTACTCTTCCTACAATATGGAATTTAGAGCGATGAAATTAACACCAGTTGATACAAAGATGTTATATAAGCTCTGGTAATTTTAAAATTTGAATTACTTTTCGATATATTAATTATTTTGTAACTTTTAACGAGGTTTCTCTAAAAACGTCAACTATCTTACTCCAATATTGTGAAAAAAAAAGGAAAGAAAAAGATAAACATTGGGATGTCGTCTGCTATCCGAAATGGTGAATAAATAACTTTATTTTTGTGTCGTTTTAATAAATCAATTTAATGAATATTATTTTATGTTCTCTTTAAAATAAAATGTAATATAAAGAATAATCTTCCACATTTACTAAAATTATTTTCAAAGAGCTGAAATATTTTAATATTATTGATTCGTATGAAAAAAATATCTCCCAAATTTGTTTCAAATGTCAATGAATGGACTGCGATAGAGCATGAAGTTTTGAATATGGAGTATGAACATATGTGCATACGAGCGTACGAACATACGTAGCATATACAGGGCATATGCTAAGTTTAAAAGCTTTTCTCGGAACCATAGAACCCACACTAAAGAACCTGATGAAATTGACTGGGACGAATTTGCTTAAGCGAGTTAGACAAGTAATTACACTGAAAAAAAATAATACTGGCAACCCAGCTGATTCTAGTATTATATCGTAAAATCATTTATTTTCTTTTTTTGAAGTGTAGGAAAACTTTAGCTTGGCAATAGTGTCAAGATCTCCCAGTTGTTATCCAAAATCTCCTCAATTAATGGATTTTTATTGCCGGTATGTCGCCATTTTCTTATAAACTTATTCTACTGTAATTCCATAAAACACACAAAGCTTGTAAAAAATAATTTTCGTAATTTTCTGTTCGTTTACATTGTAAACATATTTCTTTCCGAAAATAGGAAATTTAATAAAATTAATATTATGTCTTTTTTTAATGTAGAATTAATTTACATTTATTTTTCCCCTAAAACTTGAAGAATCGCATGCAATGCAAATGTAACACATCAGATTGCTACGCCAACTAGTAATGTTTATATTTCTTTCTTAAACTGAATAAACTCTTAATAATACACGCAAGTGAATTCAAATAATTATATAAATAATCAAATTAAAAAAATAATAATATAAGTTGGAAGGTAAAAAGTACCATATTCCCTTGTATTCAAATTAAAAAAATCGTGTTGCTTCATTAAAAGTATTTGTCGGCCACTCAACTGATAACATTTCTTATTGGCATCAAACGAATAAATTTTATTTTATTACTTAAGTGATTGATGTGTACCAGTGTAAATACATATTTTGTAAATACTCCATTATCAATGCCTAAACCAAGGTAGTAGTTATTTTTAGAATAATAGATTTAGAGTAGCAGTTTTGGGAGTAGTTTTGTTATATTAATCTTATGTTTATAATATTAATCTTATGGTTTTATATATATAAATATACAAGTATTGAAACAAAATCTCGTCTTACTACATTCATTATTATGAAACACAGTAATTTACTGAGATATTTATTAAAATCAATCTTTTATTGAAAGCACCAAAGTTTAATCAATTATGGAGATTATTATTAAAGTTATTTTTACTGCTTATACTTCAGAAACATTCTCATAGTGACAGATTCAATGTATTGAATCGAAATTTTGCGTGTCATGTAAAGCAGGCGATATTTTATTCAATAAATATTAATATATATATATGAATATTCCTATTAATTTAATATAACATATATCTGCACCATACAATAGAAAAAAATGTTCAACTGATTATCTGTAAGTAGCATCAATTCGTCATATAAAATACGAGTAGTTCATGATAATGTTTCTGTAAGATAACTGTCAATGATCATTTTAACCTATTAAGCGCCAATCTCCCCAGTTTGAGAACATTGCTTTAGAATTTCTTTCTAAAGTGAGTATTTTATACATTGTTAAAAGATTCATGTTATTTGACTTTTGTATATTTGAAATGACTTCTGTAAATTTTTTTAAAGTTTCATTCATAAGTTACTTTTTTTTAAGTTTCTATTTTTTAAAACATGGTAAGAAAGGTGAAATTCAGTTTTTTGCCCCAATCAAAATAAATATGTTTTTTTAAATAATTTTAAATACAATTATATTTCTTAGTTAAAATATGTTTATAATTGTCGATTATATAAAACAACATCAGTCCGGACTTAATATGTAGAGGAAATTCTGGTATTATGGAATAGTCAACAAAATTAACACACCTAGTTTGCTGACGCCTCTTTTTATGTACGCATACGCCTACCCGCCAAACTCAAGTTTTTTTTTTTTAATCAACTGAAACCAGACTTTTTATAAAATCAAAGAAATTAATATATAACCATGTTGAAAAAAAATATATTAATAAATTTGTCCGGTTTAAAATATGTTTATTTGACTTTAAAAAAAAAAGGTTCAGAAAGTTGGCCGATATGCATGCGTAAATGAACAGCTAAAACTCATAGTACACCTATTCTCAGTAAATATTGTAATTAATTGAAACATTATTGAAAACGTTCATTGAAAGCATCGAAACTTAATCCATTACGGTAAAGGAAACTCAAACTACTCATATTTTAAAAACATACACATAATAATTTATTCAATTTAATGAAAACGAAATTTAGCGTGTTATTTGAAATACGAGATATTTCATTCGATAAATATGCATAGAGAATCACTTTCATCAATCTAATACAACATATATGTACTATATCGTCCAATAGAAAAAAAAAATATTAATTTCTATTCAATTTATTCCAGTGACACAATATTTGAGTAAGCCATGAGAATTTTTCCAAAATTAATTGTCTAGGATCATTTTAATGTTAATTATAAAACTGTCAAAAGTTATTCAAAACAATTAATTGAATTCCCTGGATCATACATCTTTAAAAAACACGAAACTTCATTCAAATTCAAACATTCATCTATTTCTTAAAATCAAGAATTTTCTTCCGTTAACAGGAGAAACAATTAATTGAGTCTGGCTAAAAAAGAGGAAAATTAAAGAAATCTAGTAATTTGTAAAATTAAGCTTTGGTGCATATTCGATAATTATTCCAGTATTATATGCAATGGGAAATAAAAACGTCTTTGAATGTTTGAATATTTAATATTAAAATATTTCTTTCTTTTGATTTGTAAATATTATAAAGCACAGTTACATCGCAATGATTAAGTAAATATTAAAAGTCTGTTTCTTTCTTTCTTTCTTTTTTTTAATGTAAAGTTAAAGATGAAGAAAATTAAAATATCACAAAATAGGAATTCAATTTAACTAAAAAAGGGAACTCTTAAAATAAATTGTGATAATCGGTAAATTTGAGAGCATAAATATTGATGCGATAATTAATCTTTAAATAAATTCAATAAAAATTAAAATGCTTTTGAAAGTATTAATAATTAAAAAATACAATTTTTATTTATTTTATTTTATTTATTTTTATTTATTTATTTATTTAATAAGTAAATTTTTCAAAGGAATATTCGAGTGGTAATAAATTATTTATTACTCAAATTACACTTTCTAATGCAAAATAAACTAGTCGTTGGGGGCCACCGTAATACTTACCCATCATGGATATGCATAATGTAAAATATTAAAATAAAACATGTGTAAACTACTTATAAAATGCATTGCAATTCGAATAAAATCAAGGCTTGATGACGTCATAAACTTTAAAGGCTCGATTACTGAATTGCTTAAAAGAAACATCCTTATAACTCCAAAAACAATAATCCTATTAACTAGCGGTTTATTGCATCTGATTAAGCGTCTCATTTCCAATTAAAATATATCTTGGAATTGAAATTTGGATGAAATACAGGGTCATGAAAAATCGAAGAGTGTGGGAAATAGGATTACAAATATCTCCGTAACTAATTATCCGATCGACTTCATGCTTTATGCAAAATTTATGTTTTTTCATCGTCTTTTATATTCACTCCTTAAAATAAACAATTTTGAAAATTTTTATGTACCTTTTATCAGAACGAATATTTCGAGAGTCCGAAAAAAGTAGTTCCGGATAATCGAAGTTACTGAAATTTAATAGTCTTCTTCCCATTATTACATACTAAGTACATACCAAATTTCAAGTCGCTATCTCAATTTGTTCGGGAGATAGAGCGTTTACAGACACACAGACACACAGACGGACGGTAATTTTTTTTCCTTAAAATATGTTTTTCGGAATCTTCAGTGTCTAAAACGTGTAAATCAGTCAAAAATTTTTTTTCGATTTTCGCAACGATTACAAGACTTATAATAATACTACCTACACCTATACACCTATATACTACTTTACACCTATACTACGTATGATGGGTAAGTAAAAGTGAAAAATTTAAAAATATTCATTGTTTTCATATTTTAGAAAGGATTGTATTTCATTAAAATGTCATAAATATTTAATTAACGTCACATGGGCAATCTGTACTAATAGAAAAAAGAGTTTGTCTCTCTCTGTGTGTGCGACGGCTAAGAAAATCTGCCGCACACAGAGATCTGAAAATTTGGATGAGGATGTCCGGGGCAGGTCCTAATGCACCTGTGTCTTTACTCATTTTGTGATAATTAGCCGAGATATAAATTAAAAAAGTAGACCAAAAAACGTTGTGCCGGTGTGTGCGAGAACACCGTTCCAAAGCCCGAAAACAGAGAAGATCCGAAAGGGTGAAAGCGGTTTTTTTTACCCCGTTTTTCGAAATGGGCATCAGCCGTACCGTTTGAAATATGGAAAAACGAAAAACACACCAAACCGCATCTACGTTCCTTAAGCTTTCTAACGGAGCAATCTGTTTCGAAAAATACAATAGATAATCCTTTGGAAAAAAATCATTAAAAAATTTCGAAATCGTGTGTTTTATATCCCGTTTTCCGAAGCTCGCATTGGCCTAAGATTTTAAAATAAGGAAAAACCTATTACACCAAATTAAATATAGTACTTTTAAGTTTAAAACGCTGTAATCCGTTCAAAAACATATAAATGTTAACGCTTTCAAAAAAATATACATCCCTGAGCCTTTTTCCCACTCTTTTAAAAATCTGCATTCAAGCTTCTGATCAAGAAAAAGAAAAGAACAGCATATCTACGTTCATTTTCCTTTTGAATTTAGCAATCCGTTCCACAAAATATGAATATTAAGCTTGTGAAAAAGATTCGTTTTCGAAACTCACTTTTGCGAATTCCGTTTTTCCTGCGATGGCAGTGGCGCTGTAAATCAAAATACGAAAAATATATATATATGCCAAATCACATTTACATACATTTTCCTATAAAACGACGCCTTTGGTTAAAAAAAATAATATTAACCCTTTCAAAAACATTCGTTTCCGTAAGTCACTTTCATAAATTCCGTTATTTTCTGCAATGTTTAAAATTCTGCATCGGCTTTGGAAATCAAAATACGAAAAAACTAAAAATACCAGAGCACATTTTCGCTCATTTTTCTTTTGTCTGTTTAAAAAATATATTGATTATTGTTTTCCCAGCGATGTTTAAAAATCTGTATCGGCTTCGCCATTCAAAGTACGAAAACATCAAATATACCAACCCATATCTACGTTCATCTTACTTTAAAACGACGCATTCGGTTTTAAAAAATATCAGTATTAATCCTTTCAAAAACATTCTTTTCCGTAAGTTATTTTCACGAACCCTATTTTTTCTGCATATTTTAAAATTCTGTATTTATAAAGGCTACGGTCCGGGACAACGCCGGGTGCTTCAGCTAGTAAATAAAAATAAATGTATACAATGAAAAATTTTTTTTGATAATTTTAGTTGTTCTTAATGTAATTTTTATTTGTCTTAATTTGTCTTAATGTAATTTAAAAATCCCAATAAAAATGCTGTGTCACGTATCATTTTTGCACAAATTTGACTTTTATTATATGCAAGCGATGTTATAATCTGCATATTGCAATTACATCGCCTATTCATTTAAGTTAAGTAAAACAAAAAAATGTTGTTATTCTCCCAAATTAAATTTGTGTAGTGCTACACATTCGATTAGCAAAAATAATTTCACCCATTTTGGAGTGAAACTTAATGATCAGGACAGGGTAAACTATGTGCTCCAGCATAGGAATTAAAGGGAGATTAATCCTTTATCGGCCCGAAAAGTAGGTCAACTTCGGGATATATATATATATTTTTTTTTTTTTTTTTTTTTTTTTTTTTTTTTTACATAAAGAAGAAGGATAAAGAAAAATTGAATTTTCCCACTTATTATTTATAGATTTTACAGTAAAACATGTTTATTATACAACTAGTGGGATTACCAACCCCCGTTCTGACACCGCAAACTTTAAAAACATTCTGATTTGATCAACTATAAAGTGATTACGGAAGATTAAATTATAAATAAACGACCAGGGCGATGTGCTGCAACTAGGTTTCCATTCATTTTCCTTTGACTGAAGGATTTTAAGATCGAATCAACTGCTGTCGAAACAGCTAACAACTGTTTTCGTGATCGGATAAATAAGATCAATTAAACATTTGAAAAACAGCTTATGTAAAATGGTTAAGTAAACAACAATGTCGCTGTATCGGGAAAAATTTTATAAGAATGCTATAGAAAATTGAGTACTTCTCCGTTATCCCGTCGACTACTTTCTATAAAAGAAAAGAACTGTCTCCAAAATATAGGATTTAACGCCAAAAGTGCATGACCGTGACGTCCCATTCAATTGATATCAGATGCGTTACACGCAGGGCCGTAGCTAGGGGGGTGCCAGGGGGGGGGGAGCTCAGCACCCCCTGAAAAATTTTGAGCCCCCCCCCCCCCTGGGAAAGTTGCCAAGGCCACCAAATGAAACTTTCTTCAAAAATTGAACTTAGTTTTGGGGGCTTTTTACAGTTTTGCATAAATACTAAATTGCAGCATTTGTTTAAAAACTGCAAATAAGTGCTTCAATATGTGCGCATCCTATCTGCACATACTCAGAATTAGCAACCTTTTGCTGATGCAAACATTCCCTTTTGCAATAGTTATATACTGAAATTTTTCATTTTGTAGCGTTTTCCATTATTAGCATAAAACAAAGTTATTCTAATGAGTTATAGCCAATTTAAATACAAGTGGTTTTAGCTTTTGACTAGACACAAAAATAATTTTAAAATGCAAAATACATCCTTGATTGTTCTAATGTTTTTTATCATATAAAAACATAACTTTAGAATCCTTAAAGGCAGGGAATAGTCAGAATAAAATTAAAGGTTGCAACTCTTTTGAAACAGGTGAACTGTCAGCTTTTTATTTACTTATGGACATCATCACTTATTATTTCACTAGTATAATTATACACTGAAAATGTCCATTTTGCAGCCAGTGATGTAGTAGTAAAAATACCAGAGGGCATACGCTTTAGGCAGAGGGTATACCCTAAAAAGTATATGCTATGGTGCTTTTGAGAAGAGGGTATACGGTATCCCGTAAAATAATCCAAAAGGCATACTGCATATCCACCGCATATCCTTCATTACATCACTGTCTGCAGCCTTTACTTTTCTTAGCATCAAATATACTTATAAACAGTTTAATAAAAAAATATAGTGCCTACAATATGAATATACACTAATTTACCTTTCTATATAATACTTTGATCATATATATCTGTGTTTGTGCGTGCATGTGTCAGAAAGAGAGAAATAGTATGAGCCCCCCCCCCCCTACATTTTCTTGAGCACCCCCTATTGTTTACTTCTAGCTACAGCCCTGGTTACACGTGTTAGTTATGTCCTCGAGTGATTTTTAATTCAACGTTTATCTGTATTTTTAATGATATTTTAACAGTTTTTTAGTTATTTCGTTAATTTAAACGTAATTACTAAACGTAAAAATACAGTTTTTAATTGAAGGGAAATATTATTATTTATTTTATTTTAAAATTTGCAGTAATAGATAAAAGATTTTATCGAAATAAATTAATTTCTCGTATAAATATATTTTTAAATCGAAACTGTTTGGAAATAGTGTTGTTTGAGCATTTTAAATATGACGTAAGTTTCCATATTTAATGCTTTGAACGCGTAATAATTTAATAATTTATCTTTTTAATATTCATGCACAATTATATATTTTTATTATGTAATTATTATTTTAAAGATTTCTTTCTGTTTTTAATAGTCACGTGAAAATACATTTTTTTAATTAAAATGAAATATTATTATGTGCGCTATTTTGGGAATTGGCAACAATTCAAAAAATGGACTTTTTGAAGTATGAAGTAAATATCCATCAAAATAATGAAAATTTTAACAAAAAATTTAAATAAAGGTTCAAAAAATTAGTCAATTAATAATAATAATAATAATAATTGCACTATGCACATTGCAAGCTTGCCAACTATATCCTTTTAAATTATAGTTAAATTCCTATGCATGGTTTTTTCGGTTTTATAAAACTTTTTTAATAGAACTATTTTAACCGACTTTAATATTAAATATCTCATAAAATAATTCTTCGATTTCTCTATAAAACTACCAATTTTCATATTTTTATATGCAATAGTATTCTAAATATTAGCCCAGAAAGATCTCAAAGAACAAAAATGCATTGGCAGTGGCGGCTGCGGAGGTGGTGTTACTTTTTTTTCAATATATAGAGATAATTATTAAAATTGATTGCGATATTTGTTAGTTCCATATGGGTATGCTGCGCAAACACCACCCTGCACCGGGTAGTGCACAATTTGTCAAAGTCATCTGAAACAAATCAAATAAAAAATTTCAGAAAATATGTTGAATTTGTGGAGCCATGGACATATTTATGTTAAACTGAACGGAATTTGATAAAATAGTAGTTGTTTGAAAAAATGTGTTATTTTTTTTTTCAGAGCGCAATGTAAAAAATTACTCTTTAACTTAAACACCTGCCTCTGTGTTTACATAGCTGCTGTTTGTAAAATTATAAAACCATGTTTATACAATTTAAATTTGAATATAAACATTTGCATGCATCTTTATACAGCTGCTCTCATACACTTGAAACAACATTGTTGTCAACATTGCTAGTGTTTCAACTACAAACTTGGATGTAAACCTGATTACGGAACTTTATCCAGTTAATTTTCAGGAAACGTTCAATATTGAAGAACGGGTATAGAACACGAAGCAGCCGAGATATGTTAGTCTAAGTGAGAATTTGTTTTTACCAATGTCCAGAACTGCTTTGTGAAGTGAAAGTTACAGTGATCGATGAATACCTATGGAGAGATAGGATATAGAGAGATAGGATTGCCCTTAGTATTTACATTATAACTTTGACCTTTAATTATTCAGGCCACAGATCGAATTTTAAAAATCGGGACACGTTATTCCCTCTGTCTTAGTAAGATCAATGTTATTGCTAAACAACATTGAAATTGATCGAGCCATTTTCGAGAAATCGTGTCAGATTTCATTGTCAGATCGTGTCAGATTGAAGTGGATACATTGGAAGCTTCGCTCGCCTTCTGCTAGCTCCGTTCAATACACACACACACAAACAAACAAATATATAAAGCTCTAATAAATAATAGATTTCATGTCCATGGTAGTTTCTATAACATTTATTTAAAATAAATGAAAATATACTGTAATATCATGGCAGCCGAATGACGCACGAATTCTTCTTTTTAAATTTTAAATACACAGTTTATTGAAAATGAGAGCTGGTATTTACAATATTATTTACATTATGTACACTTTCACTAATATTCATAAAAATTCCACCTAAACCACATTACTTCTTAAAATAACCAAAATATACTCGGATGCATTTCCGCATCCTACTTACTCCGAACAAAACAACCATTTCTTCTGTCTTCTCTTCACTTCTCTTTACTTTGAAAAAAAAGGGTTGGAAGGATGTTGGTTGCATGACATATACATTTCAATAGAAAAAAATACTTGGTGCTACCCAAAAGTTCCGAACTGGATTTAGCATAATCCCCGGATCAAATAAATATGTTTTGAACCAGAAATATTACTTAGTAAGCGAATGCAAATACGTAACACAAATATATCAGTCACATATTAAATAAAATTTCTGATTCTATATATGTTATGTTCGCAGATTATATTAAATGGATTTCTAGAACTTTTGGATTGCAGCACATATATAAAATACAATGATTTCTTTCAAAACATTTTTAAAGATTGCCTAATAAAAATGCATATTTTAAGTTTTTAACTCATTTGTATAGCTACAGTAAGATTTCGATTTCTTAAAGCACTTATATCCATCTTTTTTTTCCAATATATTTTCAATATTTTATTGGAAGATACTAGAATTATACGGATAGAATATATTTATTTGCCTTTTATGGGCCATTAAGTTAGAATGATTGATTGTATTCAGAATAAATAAATGGTCTGAATCTATCTATTCCAGTATATAACATTGTACGTAATAAAATATTCACATCTACTTTCGAAGAATAAGAGACATGAATCACAAAGATATATAACAACGTTTAAACAATCTTTTTCTTGTATGATTTTATCATTTCATTTGCTTTGAAATTTTTCTAGTGCAATTTTGCAGTTACATAAATAGATAATTTTGCTCGTTATTCTATTACTTTATGATATTTAGGAAAATATTTCAGATAAAGTATGAAAATTTCTTTTTAAACAAATTAATACTTACTCTTGTGCAAAGTGATACGAAATTCAAAATTGTTTTATAATTAGTGGAAATTTAATAGGTGAAGTTTTATGTCTCAACATAAAATTGTTGCATCAAATGTCACATATTAACGCATTAGAAAATATATATTAATAAAAACTGAAATTTTTTTTTTCTGTTCTTAGTTCACAGGCTATCAAAGCCTGAGTTTTATTTGACTATTATTGTTTTGGTGTGGGTATCTTATAAGTGAAATTGTAGTCCTATTTTTTTTTCATTCTTTTTTATTGAACTTTCACAATATATGTTATCTGTTAATTTTAGGTTTCCCTTGTTATCACTAAACAATAGCTATTTCCCTAACCGTTAGTTTTAGAGTGATAATACCAATTGCAGAAATGTTTGAGCTAATTGTTCTTCCTCATATGAAAGTCCACTTACGTCTACGATGTGTAATCACATGGGGTTTTCTTAAATTAATCAGTTTATCTAAATTTCAATTAAAACTCACTATTAATTAAATATTTAATTTATCGTAACTTTCATTTTAGTTCGCGATCTAATTTTCTCCCACTTAAAAAAAAAAAAAAAAATATTTAATCTATGTATTTCTTATATCCCAACTGACTTTCACATAAGATAGAAACTCGCTTATATGATTAAACATCGTCACGGAATTTCAAAAAATACAAAAACGAAAGAAAAAGAATAAAGATTGACTTAGTATTCGTATTCGGTCTACGTTTTATTGTCGGTCCTTTTAGCTTTCTTTGGAAATAAGTCTTTTGTGTGCATAAATTTTGAGTATTAACGTCCTCATTAGATCATAAACTTTTCACCGTAGATGACACATTTTTTGTCTATTCAAAATTATTTCTTCTTATTTCTCAAACCTTTTCCCCCTCTGTACGCTTGGTAAAAATTTAGGGACTGCTATTCTGGTAGCTCTGCCATTAAACTCAAATTATCTTAATTATTTAAAGGGTAGCTGATAATTTCAGCTCGTGTGACATCATTCAAATCACATGCTTTTTCGTCGTTTTTGTGATGCCAATATAACTATTACAAAATCGTTATGAAATGTGGGTTCGCGATCTCTCACATCGAAGTCGAGAGCTAGTTAGATCATTTTCTTGAGCTCGATATAGTATAGAAGGCAGCTTTTCTGAAAATTATTACGCCGTTTTCGATATCGTCCGTAGACGTGTTGCTGATTAATGACCAATAGTATTGGCGATAATTCCGATTACTGAAGATTAATTTCGAAAATTGCATATATCTATGAAAAGGAATCTTTCCGAAGTTGATACCAAGTTAGATCGATTTTATGTATTCGAATAAGGATTATTTTATGAAAATCGTCGGAACTATTTTTTACTTATACCATCATTTTGAGCACTGTGTTTGTTTTAATTTGAAATTGCTTCTATTTAAAAAAAAATACATCACCATTTTTAGTACTGGGATTGTTCTAACAAGTCAAAACGAATTTACCTAAATGAGGGACTTAGTTAGGCCATTTTCTGGTGCTAGAATTAGTATAGAAGGCAAATTTCACGAAAATCGTTGCACCGTCTTCGATATCATCCGTAATCGTGTTGCTGATCAATGAACTATAGTATTGGTGATAATTCCGATTGCTGAAAATTAATTTAGAAAAGTGCTTAATCCTGTGAAAACAAATTTTTCCGAAGTCAAGAGCTATTTAAAGCATTTTCTTGTGCTTGATGCAGTACAGAAGACAAATTTCCCGAAAATTATTACACCGTTTTCGATATCGTCTGTCGACGTGTTGCTGATCAATGACTAATAGTATTGGCGATAATTCCTATTACTGAAGATTAATTTCGAAAATTGCCTATATCTATGAAAAGGAATTTTTCCGAAGTCGATACCAAGTTAGATCAATTTTACGTATTTGAATAAGGATTATTTTATGAAAATCGTCGGAACTATTTTCTATTTATACCATCATTTTGAGAACTCAGTTTCTTTTAACCCAATGAAAAGAATTTCCCCCCAAATTAGTGACATAGCTAGATCGTTTTCTCGTGCTTTAATTAGTATAGGAGCCATGTTTCGAGAAAATCGTACGAACCGTTTTCGATATATAGCAGCATTAGTGCAGAGTTTGTTTTAACCTATCAAAACGAACTTTCCCGAATTCGGAACATAGCTAGATCATTTTATTGTGTTCGATTTAGTATAGGAGGCAAGCATCGTGAAAATCGTTTGAGCAGTTTTCGATTAATAGCAAGCAGAATTTTTAGAGCTGAGTTCATTTTAGCCTGTCGAGATGAATTTTCTGGAATTCGGACCTAGCTAAATTATTTTCCCGTGCTCGATTTAGTGTAGTTGGCAAGTTTCGGGAAAAAAGATCCAGCCGTTTACGATATCATCCGTAATCAAGAAAATCGCTTGCTCGTTTAATATATATGATAAATGTGCTTACATAACTTTCAATAAAGTAAAGTTTTATAGAATTTTCTTTCAACAGATATCATCTAATTAATCATACGGCAAACATCAAGTACTCCAGTGAATGCATCGAATATAAACCGAACCTGAACCTGAACCCGATAGTAAGATCTACGGAATACTTTTAAAGACTTATTTTCCATTATAACGTCAAAATAGTTATTTCTTAAAAAAAAATACGAAATTCAAATTTTTACACACGCCTGGGTCCTATAAGAACTTAGAAACAAGCTATTACAAGCAAAAAAGTAAATATTAATTTCTTCTACGACCAAACCCACTGAGTTACGATGTTTTGAATTTATTACGTTTTCTGGCACTAAAAACGGGAAAACACGTCTTTAGTGTCAGGAAATGTCCCAAATTAATAAAATTCAAAGAGTCGTAACTCGGTATTTTTTTATCGTAAAAACATGGAATTTTTTACTTTTTATTTATTGGATCATGGATAAAGTTTTACTAAATATAACATATAGGACCCAGGGATCCTGCAAAACTTTAAATTTCGTAATTTTTTAACCAATAACTAGTTTGACGTAAATGGATTTTCGTATGATGAAAAGCAAATTTTGAAACATTTTCGAAATTGGAATTGTACATCTAAAACTAACGATTAAGGAATTAGATATTGGCAAAATATAAGAACGTAGACTGTATTTTTTTCTGTTTTAGCTCTACAAAAGATAAAACAAAAACAATAAGGAAGAAAAAATAAAATTTTAGTTTTCTGTTGCATCGATTATTCAAAAGAAAAAAAAATTCTTTTTTTTTCAATTCTTCCACTGGAATTTTTATTTATGATAAGCACCAATCGATTTTCCGTTCAGATGAAAAAAAATAAATAGGAATGATTAATGTGGTTCGGTGAACATATCTAGTATAATACATAAAATCTGAAATCGTATTGAGCTTAGAAAGCGTATCATGTGCTCTGTTTTAAATTTGAACAGAAATAAACGTTTGAATATTATTCTATAAATAGGAATATAATCTGAAAGATTTAGACTTGCATTTTTGAAAATACATTGCAAGTTAATATTGATTTGTTGGGAATATAATAGCAGAAATCTACTAAAATCTGCTTTAAAATATCTGGTAACCAGTCGGATGTGCCAATCCCAAAACTTTCTTCTATCTCATATAGGTTTCACATATACCAGAAACGAATCAGTACCAATTTATATCAAGGTCTAACTGAATCTAAAGTTTTATTAAATTCCGTACATTAATTCTTGAGATATGACTATTGCTAAAATAGTGTAAATCATGAAAAATGCAGCATAGAAGGACCATCTGTTGGGAGATTTACACCAAAACTTAATCAATAACAATTTATGTCAACGTCTAATTGAACTTTGTTTGAGGAAATTCTGTGCATGAGTTCTTGAGATATAGCTATTGTGAATATCATGAAAAAAAAATAGCATGGCAGCACCACCTGTTCGGCTGGTTACACCAAAACGTAATTAGCATCTATTTATCTCAAGGTCTAACATAATCTTAAGTTTGGTGAAATTCTGTGCCTTAGTTCTTGAGATATAGCTATCGTGAAAATCATGAAAAAAGTTGCACAGCAGCGTCACCTTTTGGACTATTTACACCATAATATAATCAGCGTCTATTTATATCATGGTTTAACAGAATCTGAAGTTTGATGAAATTATGTGCAAGAGTTCTTGCGATATAGCTATAGTGAAAATCGTGAAAACTGTAGCATAGCAGCGCCACCTTTGGGGCGATTTACATAAAAAACTAATCAGCAGCAATTTATATCAAGGGCTAACTGAATCTAAAGTTTTATTAAATTTCGTGCAATAGTTCTTGAGATAGAGTGCCGACAAAATTTTTGTCACAGACAGACACAGACTCACAGACAAACATTTTCTAAAAAACAGTCAAATCGTGTTCAGGACCTTCTAAAACGTATAAATCTATTGAAAACCGTAAGTCGAAAATTTTCATGAATTCAATACTTTTTTCTTGTAAAGATAGAAGAAAGTAAAAATAAAAAGGTAAATAAGATGCAAACACAAATCACACAGGAATGTAGCGCCACAATTCACATATTTATACAAAAATGCAAGTTGTCATATTCAAAGCTGCATTGGAATTAGATTCACTTTGCTTTGTGTGAAATACGACAGCATTAGATAGGTTCACCGAAAAAAAGTGGTAGTGGGGAGAAACGGCCATTGCCCATCCTTTGATGCTGAAGTTTAATTACCTAAGTTTCACTTTCCTTTAATGGTTTTGAAAAAACTCACATGTGATTTAAAATAATTAAACACTAAGTGGAAAAGAAATCAAGGTATTTCCGTCAGAGGTACTCGGCTCCGCACTAAAACCAGCGTGTAAAAAAAATGTTTAATTTAATTTTTATTTTATATTCAGCTGTTTAAAAAAATCATCAATGGAGGATTTAAGAAGTCCCCACTGAAGAGAACCGGAAATACACTGTTTTAATTCCCGACTTTGAAAAAGGTGGTAGATGATTTTTAAAATTTCTTTCTCTTATATTTCTTACTCCTGCATTACTTTTTTATGTTGATATGATTAAAAATGTCTTCCACGGGATGTTCTGTCAAAAAATTCTTAATTTAACTTATTTAATGTTTATAAACTCAAGAGTTTTTAAACGTGGCCTAGACCTATCTATTTAAAAATCCTGTCAGTTCCTGTATTTTGTTCTTCTGACGCCCATGACATTGCAAGAAGTACAGCAATTTATAGGAATATACAGTTCAATGGCACTTACTATCAGTTACTATTCGTCCACGATTACCTGGCGTGTGAATTGCGTACTTTTAGTCGAATTTAACTCATTCCATGTCTATTGGCATCCTGATCGACTCCTTTCAGTTTTGATGCGGGGGTCCGATAGATGTCTGCGTTTCAGGAATATTCCCAGCTTTAAATCCAATGGGTCCGTCTCCCAGCAAGTTGACGTCTTTCTCCTGTAAAAGGTCTCTATGTTTATAATTTTATTCAATTAACTTCTTTATATTTACACCTCAGTAATAAATCAATACTGGCGGAATATTACCTTAATTGTTCCTTAAAGTTTGGTAATTTTTTTAAAATTTATGTCAGTATTTCTATTTTTAAATTTTGAAATGATATATTAAATATGTTTAAAATATTAATTTTTCAATAGTTAAAACTTAACATTGTACTAATAATAGTATCAATGAGACGTATACATTTGAGAAATATATTAGTCACATTGGAATTATATCTGCAGTAACAGTTTACATTGTGTATATTTCCCATGTCAATATTTTTTTCTAATTTTTTGTATTACATTATATACTAGCTGGGAAGACCGAGCTACAATCGGTTAAAATTAGTCTTGTGTTCAACTCGATGTAACATCGACGTTGATGTAACAATTGTATTTCTTCAGTAGGTGTGCGTTGTGTGGAACAACCTCTATGTCATTCAAGAACGTTCTATGGACTCTGATTGGTTGAATCATGTATATCGGCTCTTATTGAGATTTACTAGAAAATCTCTTCGGATTCTGAAAGCCAGTATTTCGCGAAATGCCGCCAAAATTTGGATAAAAGTCGCAAACTTGGCGACTATTTTTTTATTTGGCGCAAAGCATGTGTTTTAACATTGGTAGAAAGATGATTTTCCCGCCCAAATCTTGCCAATGTCACCAACACATTGCCAAATTTGGCGAAATGTTGCCAATTTTGCGACTTTGTCCACTGTTCAACAATTGAACAACTGTTTCAACCTTCATTTCCATTGAAATGCATTGACCCGTAATGACCCCAAAATGACCCACTACTCGATTTTTCTCGAACATGTGATCTAGCCCAATGGTCTTCTCGTAACCCAAAAAGATAGGATACAAAAGTGAAAAGTCAGGCAAAATCTTTAGAGCCGTTTTATAGATAAAATTAGCTTGAACCATTGTGACCCCAAAATGACCTACTAATCAAATTTTCTCGATCATGTGACTTAGCCCAATGGTGTTCTCGTAATCCAAAACGGTAGGATACAAAATTTAGAATCGTTAGAGCCTTTTTTTTAGATAAAATTACCTTGAACCGTAGTGACCCCAAAAATGATCCACTAATCAATATTTCTCGAACATTAGTCCAATGGTCTTTTCGTAATGCAAAATTTAGTCAAAATCGTTTGAGCCGTTTTGTAGATAAAATTAGCTTGACCCTGAATTGTAGTTGCCCATAAAGACACATTAATTGAATTTTCTCTAACATGTGACCTAGCCGAATGGTCTACTTGTACCCGAAAACGGTAAGATAGGATATTTAGTCAAAATCGTTAGATTCCATCAAAATCCATTCAGCAAAACTCAAGTTATAAGCAGTCTCAACGAAATTCCCGTTTGCATTTTATATATAGATAGAAGTAGATAGTAGATAGTAAATTTTAAAAATATAGTGGAAAACAGTTTTCTATGCAATTCTCGAAAAGTCAAAACCTCATTTGAATGAAGAAAATCCAAACAAGAAATATTATAAAGAAATATTTTTATGTAAATTAATTAAGGTCCCTGATACTAGTTTAAAAAAAAAATATTTAATTCATTTTTTTCTATATTTCTGGTTACTTTATATTTCGTAATTTTATCAAGTTTTCCGGTTATTTATTGGAAAAGATCTCATAATTTTATTTACTCTGCAATATTTCATATAAAAATCTTACGCCCATGAAACTACTTAAGTACTGATCTAAACGTGACAGCTCTTCAACACATTTAACCTAAAAAATATCTGAAATCTGTCTTATTTTACCTGTGAACTTCTTTACCTTAGAAAATTAATTCATCCCCAGAAGTGGACTACATGAAGAAATCGGTTTATGAGGGATAAAGTTACAATACACAAGTGTTTATAAAATAACCTACCCCGGTCTACATTAAATGATATTTTTTCAGTACGTGAATAGATTACTAAGTTGTAAATTCCCTTGGGATTGTGCGTATAAAATGTATGTCTTTCATACTACTCTTACTATAAGCTAGAGAAACTTCGTCTCCTTCTTCATTCCCAAGTGCTTTCAAAAAACAAAATTATAGGAAATATTTACTGATCTAGTATCCAACTAGATTAAATTAATGATATAGAAATATTAAAATATAAAAACAAGCCACAAAATATTTGCAGTTAAAAAAACATGATATATTTAAAAAATATATTTAATTCTTTTTTTTTTTTACTATTTTTGTGGTTATTTTGTTATTTCGGCATTTTAACAGAATTTTCGGTTACTTATTGGAAAAGTCTTATAATTTTATTTATTCTGCAATATCTCACATGAAAATCATGTATACATCAAACTGCTTCAGAATATATCTAAAGCCCTTGAACATTTAACCTCAAAAATAGTTGAAACTCGTGTATTCCCCACCTTTCTTGTGCGAACTACCAACCTTAGAAAATTAATACATCCCCAAATGGGGGCTACACGAGGAAATGGGATTTCGTCGCTACATGGAAATGTATCGAGGTACCACATCTGTATCTCCAATATATTCTACACATTGGCGAAAGTGTGGGATAAAGTTACAATTCACAAGTGTTTATAAAATAATTCCAGTCTACCTTAAATAATATTTCTCAGTACATGAATAGATTTCAAAGTTCTAAATCCACTTGGAATTGTGCGTATAAAATTTGGCTTTCATATTGCTCTTACTACGCTAGAGAAACTGGTACCAAATCTGTATCCCCATTGTATTCCACACATTGGCGAACGAGTGGGATAAAGTTACAATACACAAGTGTTTATAAAATAATTCCAGTCTACCTTAAATAATATTTTTCAGTACATGAATAGATTTCAAAGTTCTAAATCCACTTGGAATTGTGCGTATAAAATTTGTCTTTCATATTGCTCTTACTACGCTAGAGAAACTGGTACCACATCTGTATCCCCAATGTATTCCACACATTGGCGAACGAGTGGGATAAAGTTACAATACACAAGTGTTTATAAAATAATTCCAGTCTACCTTAAATGATATTTTTTCAGTACATGAATAGATTCCTAAGTTCTAAATCCACTTGGGATTGTGCGTATAAAATTTATGTCTTTCATATTGCTCTTACTACGCTAGAGAAACTTTCGTCTCTTTCTTCGTTCCCAAGTGCTTTCAAAAAACAAAATTGTGGGAAATATTTACTGATCTAGTATCAAGTTAAGATCACTTCACGCTCTGCTACACACAAAAACAGAAATGTTTCATGCTCCGTGAATTTCCTGATTTGGATTAAACTGTGACTGTAAAGTGTAAAACTATCCAATCTTCTTCTCCCTGTCCCATTTTCTGTGTATTAAAATATGATTTTTCAGAGAAATTACTCATCAGCGATATTTTCATTTTTAATTCTTTTAAGAAGTAGTAATTAAAACTTTGTTAAATCACCATAAAAATTAATAATGCATGGCGGATATTTCCACTTGTAATAAATATAAAACTAAAAAGTATATATTTTTTTAATTTTTAAACATTTTTTAATTACCATTTAATATTTATACTAAAAATCACGACTAATTTTATGACTGAAATTCAGGCAGTTCCCGAAAAATGTCCGCTACAGTATGTTAACCCCTTGAAGGACGATGGCCCATTTTTGTACCACTTAGCTTTAATCCTTAAATGCGACACTGGCACCAGAATTTTAGAACGAAAACTGTCATTTTTATTCAGTATGTAAAGAAAAGCTGTTACTTATTTCCACATAAATTTGTTGTTAAATTCTGGTGTCACTCAATCATTCGAGCATTTTACGAATAGAAGTACTTTGTCCCTGAAAGGGTTAATTTGGCGTTGACCCCGAATATTGAAAATACCGTTCTTACATTTACACTTGATAAAAAGTGTGAACTATTGAATTTATTAGAAAAATTATAATTTTTGCTCCGTTACTTTTTTTTAGGATATGGCAACATTATAGTAAAAAAAAAGTATTAATTAAAATATCTATTGAGAATTTCTAAATTGTTTTCTCAACGTTTCATCATAATTTAATTAATATTAAACTATTAAGTGGTAAGAGTATTAATAAAATACTCTTTATTTTTTATTTATATTTTCTACATTTTAGTGTTTAAATTATTTTTCTGCTGCAGTTTCACAGCCAGTTGGCCTGTTTTGGAGAGTGTCGTATGGTTCATAATTAGCTCTATTATTTTTGAAATTTTTAAACAGTTGTAAGCATAAAGATTATATGGCGACTTATCATCTGCGGCCGGCTAATGAAAACATTTTGGAAATTGTACATTAAACGTGACAAATGAGGTGCGCTCGTTTTATAACTAGTTTTACAATGTAAAAAATGCTATTTTTTTTTCTATACCAGACAGCGCTGCAAAATTCACCATGGAGATCTTGCTTTGCGAATGATTACCTCCATGGTTTAATATTTTTATGACTCATAATGAACGAATTTCTTGTGTTTATTTTCTTTAATGGATTGAGATATTCGGCTTTCAACCCAATTTCAATTGAAGTTACCCCAGAATCTATGCATATTTGAATGTAACTCGTCTCTCAAACGAACGATTTTTTTTAATGATCTTTCTAAAAATGCATGCACTTTTATGCAATTTTATTTGAAAAAATAATTTTGAATAAAAATGGCCTCTGAGCATATGAAAAAGGAAATGTTCAGCCCGTATTTGCTTTCCTCAGTCACATGACTTGCGCTTTTACTATATAGATTACGTATGATAGGATTTAATAGAATGAAGAAAACTTTTATTAATATCTTTTTAAGTTTTGATTCGATTTTCATAAAATTTGGAATGACTCGACAAAATTCTGCAGCGATTACATATATTAAATTTTAAACATTTAGGTTAATAGTTTTTGCGCTGTTATATGCAGACAGACGACGGACGGACGGATCAAACGACGACTATAGGTGCTTCGCGCGGGTGGACAATGTATCGAGTACAGTGTATTTTCTTTTTTAAAAATGTCTTACGCAAAATATCTAATAAAATATCAGCAAAAGTTGTCTTATTCGTCTAATCTTCCATAATCGGGTTCATATGCGATGTTTAACCCGATTGGTGAATTTCGAAAATCACTGAAATACGTGTCTAACTATTTTTTTTTTTATTAGATTCGTTATCCTGAATTTCATGGTACTACCTAAAACTGCTACTGAGATATGGCGAAATGACCTGAAACGTTCGACCCCTACATTTAATTTGTAAAATTGCTGAAATACGTGTTTAACCATTTTTAGTAGATTTGTTTGTTTTCTGAAATTTCATGCTTGTACCTAAAACACCTGCTAAGATATGGCGAAGTGACCTAAAACGTTCGCCCCCCCCCCTTTCTAACTCCCCTTTAGAGGATGAATTTTTAAAATCGCTGAAAAAAAGTGTTTAACCATTTTTTTTTAGATTTTTTATTCTGAATTTCACGCTCCTACCTATAACTGCTGCTGAGATATGACGAAATGACCTAAAACGTTCGACCCTGCCTCTTAACCGC
Source organism: Maratus michaelseni (assembly GCA_963931845.1). Taxonomy (NCBI): domain Eukaryota; kingdom Metazoa; phylum Arthropoda; class Arachnida; order Araneae; family Salticidae; genus Maratus; species Maratus michaelseni. Next base: position 79,829,766 of record OZ007592.1, read on the forward strand.
CCCCCCCCCCCCTTAGAGGGAGAAGTTCTAAAATCGATGAAATACGTGTTTAATCAATTTTTAGTAGATTTGTTATCCTGAATTTCACCCTCATACCTAAAACTGCTGCTGAGATATGGCGAAATGACCTAAAACGTTCGACCACCCCTTCAACCCCCTTCGGGAGGGAATTTTCAAAGATCCTTTCTTATTGCTTGCCTAAGTCATAACAACAATCTACTGTCCAAGTTTTGTGATCCTAACTTTTGTAGTTTCAGCTGAGCGTTGATGAGTTACCCAGTCAGTCAGGCGTTCTCTCTTTATATAATAGCATAAATATAGATTTCCATTCCTATTATTAACACTTTGTAATTTTCACTCATATCAGTTACAATGATATTTTATAGTATTATACAGGGTGATTCCAAATTGATGGCTCAAACTTTAAGGGTTGGTGCAGGACACTTTAACGAACGATTTTTGTATTGAAAAGTAGAGCCGAAAATCCATTTATATAGTCAAAAATACAGGGCGTCTTACTCCAATCCGAAGTCGCGTTTTCGTTGATAACCTTAATAGTAGTAAAGATATTTTAACAAAATCTTTAAAATATGATTACGATTCATACAAATATGAGCCTGTTGTGAATTTTGTTAAAGTATCTTAAAATATATATATATATATATATATATATATATATATATATATATATATATATATATATATATATATATATATGTATACTTAAGGGTGTATTCAAATCCAAACTGCTTATTTTGAGACACATTTTTAAATTCATTTTTGCTCTAAAATGCATCCAATTGGCAGGTTCTCTTATTCAGAAACTTTATAATGTCCGTATTGTCTCGATTTTTTGATAAAGGCAGAATATATTTCAAAAAATGCTGTCAAAGTGGACATTTTGAACCGAATTTCTCGAAGCGATAGCGCTGGAAACAACAACAAAAATGATCGTACTGTGAAAATAATTGTTTGTAAATCAATTTCTAATTAATTGAACGAAAAATAAAAACATGGGTCCCTTATAAATCTCTTCATAAATCACGCCGCAAAGTTTCATGTTTTCATTTTTAAAAATGAGTCTGAAAATGTGTCTCGAAATTTTGAGTTGTTGAGCGTGGAAAAATATCTTTTTTTTTTTGAATACCGCCTTAAAATATCTTAAAGTTATGAACGAAAACGAGATTTAAATTTGGCGCCTTCCCCCCCCCCCCCCCCCCCCCACTACAAACTATTTATCTTTGTGACAGGTGTCACAAAATTGATAAAGTGCAGAAATAAAAATTAAATTCTATTGAATGAATATTTCTAGTTTATTTTGGTTTTTTAAAAAATTAATTTTAATTCGGAAATTCCGAACAATTAATAACGTAAGATTGCTTGTTTATTTGTTAAAGAAATTATGATGTTTTGCGACAGAAAGAAAAGGAATGACGAAGAGAGAAAAAGAAAATCCCTTGAAAATGAATGACGGCCAAACAATTAATAAATAAATTAATATAACCATGGTTGGTAGTATAAATTTGGCGCTTCCTCATTTACCGCTCCCGGGGCGAAAGCCCGTCTTCGCACATCCCTGTCCTGTACCAACCTACTATAAAAATCATGACTATGACTGACTGAGTCTATGATTGACTGAGTGAATCATTGAGTGACTTTAAGGAATGATATTTAGTTGTTTTTATGTTAAAAAAAAAATAATTAATTTCTTCTGTAATAAAGTACAGTTAAAAAATACGAAGGGTAGTAATTTTTTTAATAAACTCTAAGTTTATTGCTGATTTAAATACTTTAGGTATTTTTTCATAGAGTTGGTGCTGCCATCTGCCATCGAAATTAGAAGTTAAGAAAATATATTTCACTTCAGAAAATGCAGATATATTTCAATTTCGGAGGGAGAAATCGATTTAAGAGAAAATGTTAAATTACTAGAAATATAAGAATCACAATTTAAATAATCAAAGAACATAGTTTTTGGATTTAGGCTCTTAAAATTCTTGTTAATGGAATATAGAATAGTACTTTAAATCAAAAATCCCAATTGAAAATATTATATTGGTTTAATAAATTGAAGAGAACTATTTTTAAAAATCTATATTTTTTTCTTTATAGCATGCATGAAAATTATTATTTAATTTTTTTTCTTCTAAGTTACATAAAAAAAAATTTACGGAGTCGCCATTTGAATGAAATTGTATTTTTATTTTATTTTTTTTTTTTTTACTTCTAGGAGTCATGAATGGTGGTTGATTTAAACGGTCTGCATCCTCTATAGGACAGCCCCAGCTATTAAAGGGCTGTGCATACATAACATTATCATTTCAGGGGGGAGGGGGAGTTTGGCAATTGATATCGTAAGATATCTCTAGGGGAAGGGGGGGGGGTGTCTTTTGATATCGTTATTTCTTTAATCTAAATTTTCTTCGGTAACTTTTTTTTTACATAAAAATAGTCTTTTTTATTTTTTTCCCTTATAATACTTCTATTTTCATGAAAATACAGTTACTAATAAAGCAGTTAACTGATTATAAAATTATTTCATTCCAAAGTATGGAATACCCCAATATTTGTGATTTTTATTCATCTGCCATATACGCATATAATCCGCTGTTTGAGAAACCAGGTACGATGTATGTTTGAAAATGATACTTGTGTTTGCTATAAAGAAAAGGAAAAAATGTTGTCCACCTGTTTTGTATATAAGAAATTCTGCTTGTTCCACCCCGTGCAGGGGATGGTGCAAGAAGACAATATTACTGTTAGACAATATTACATTACGCAACAAAAAACTATTAATAAATATTTTTAAATAGTAACTATTTATAATAAGTATTAGATGATATAAAGTTATTTTATATATAACAGAGACATTTTATTGACTTCTTCTCTTCCTTTAAATCAGTAAAGCATGTGAATAATAAATGTAAAACCATATCTGTATATCACTTTAAATATATATAAATAACAAAGATTTTTTTTTTTTAAATAAAGAGTTTTTACACATTGATAGTGATATCATTGGCAGGGGGGAAGGAGTTTCGATGAATGGTAACGTAAGATATTGTAAGGGAGGGAGGGGTCCAAAATTATGAAAAAAATGATATCGTTATATTTGGAAGACCCATTAAGGGGGTTTGTCAGTCAGATCTCAAATTCTTCTCTTTAATGTTAAACCTATAGGAGAGGAATGCATTCTTATTTTTCAAATATCTCCTCTGGAAATTAAAATATTTTACTTCTTTTTTTTTTGTGTATTCTTCTTAAAGGATGTAACTGTTTTTTTTTCTTAACTTGTCAAAATATTTCTAAAATATATGCTTACTTTAATATGTTATTTGCTGACACCCGCCCAAGTCCGTGATAATAATAATAATAATAATAATAATAATAATAATAATAATAGTAATAATAATAATAAATCAAGTTTTTATTATTTTATATCTTTAACCCGATTTTGTATGATGTTATATTTTAAAATGAAAAGTTCGCGGAAAAATATTGATATTTAGTGATAAAAGCGCTGATTTTCTTGTTTTTTCACTTAGGGTCATTTCATAGTTTTAGAATAAAAAGTTATTTTTGTCCGAACTCTTTGAAATATTTATTGGTGATAAATAAAACGGTTTTATAGCCCGTGTAAAAATTTCCAGAAAAAAATGTCGTTATCTAGTTGTAAAATAAATGTTTTCTTCTCGTTTTTTTTTTTTTTTTTTTTTTTTTTTGCGCGTCGGCTCCTTTAACCTAGCAATTAAAAAAAATAGTTCTCATCTTCTGAACTCTCTGATTTTTCAATCGGTTATAAATATAACTGTATCCAAGCTCTCTTTAAAATTTTGCGAAAAAATATGCATATTTAGTAGTAAAAACACAAGTTCTTAAAAAAAAAAAGAAAAAAAAAGCTTTAGCTTTCAACCTCAGAGCAAAAATATATTAGAAGGTCTATGCTTTCAATGCAATGGTACGGCTTCACCCGTTTTCAATCAACCCTCCCCCCCCCCCCCTAGGCTAAACAGGTGAGGGTTGGGTTAATCAATCAGGTTTCCCGTTTCTGAGGGGAGAAGTCTTCAAAAAAAACGTTGAAACCTGCGCAAAGAGACAATTTTTGTCTGGAAAAGACGCTGTGGATTTGACAGAATGCGCTTTTCGTTTTAAATATATAGATGTGATAAAATCGTACGGGCTATGGGTAAGATTTTAACACTTCGGTTAAAATTAAGCATATATTATAGAAATATTTTGACAACTAAAGCACGAGAGACATCCTTTAAGAAGAATACACAGAAAAAAAGAAGTAAAAAAATATTAATTTCCTGAGGAGATATTTTAAAAATAAGAATGCATCCCACTCCTATAGGTTTAACATTAGTGAGGGGAATTTGAGATCTGACATATCAACCCCCTTAAAAATAGAAGTGTGGTTGCGACAAGAACCCCACTTAATACAAGCGAAAGATCGGATCAGGTCCGAGGACCCGTACAAGAGTCCTCGAGACCCCCGCCCCCGGAATGCGAAAATTCACAGGTACGATCGGCCCCCAAAATCTTAACTCGAATCCCCCGGTATCAGCCTTGCTTTACCACCGGCTCAGAATATCGATCATCTAAATGGAGGCTACCACCATGAGAGTGATTTATAGAAAAACAGAAAAAAAACGAATGGATACAAATAAACATATATTTAATTTCAAGTGTTTTAATGTAAGGATTCATTTGTTTACCCTTGAATATTTGTTGAATTTTCGGTGTTAATTTGCTGAGGTAGATCATAAAACGTCTTCAACATCTGGTCTGTGGCTGCGTTCAGTTTCAGCACATGCTTCATGAAGACATAAATTATTTACCGCTTTATTTTCAAAAGGCTCTGTAGTCATCCACAAAAGAAAGGGGCGATGATAAACATGTCAGCGATCTCCTCCGCTGACCTCTGACTTGCTGTGAATAATCTGAAGTGATTAATCTGTAATCACTTAAGCATTTTATCTGTATTTTAATTGTAATTAGTGATCTTATTATGTGATTATGTAACATTTCATCGGTGCTGGATTAAATCACTTAAGCATTTTATCTATATTTTAATTATAATTAGTGATCTTATTATGTAAATATGTTTTGATTTAAAAAAACAAGATGGCGGACCGCGAGCGAATGCCAAATCCTTTAGTATTCCATAGCTTGCGAGCATATAATCTGAAAAATGCTACACCTTAAAATTTTTGCATAGATATATAAGCAATATGCATATTAAAAGAATTTTAATTGTAAGGTAAAGCGGGTTAAGAAATATCAGATTTTTCTTTCTTTTTTTAGAAATTATTGGTCAGGCTGGGCCGAGTTGGCCTGATTTAATGGATTTTTGTAAGAGCGGGCCAGACTGGATTGAAGTTTTAGATTTTATGCCGTGCCGGGCAGGCAATGATTTATTTCGTGTGTGCCAGACCTTGAAAATTACAACTCGAGAAGACACCTTAATGCAAAATACTTTTATTATTCAGAACCGTTATCTAGCTGCTATAAACCACAAGTACAAGAAAAATAAAAATGCATCACTGATGAACTGATTTGTTTTTTTCGTTTATTTGTTGCTTTATTTTTAAAGGAAAAAAAAATAGAAAGGTAATTACAATTTAATAAATTATAACACAATGTAATAATATATTTGTTTTAAATGCTAAAAGGAGTAAATTAACAACATAATACAAATTAAAATAACTTTTTCTTAGGTTGTTTGACATGTTTCGACTCATTCCGAGTCATTAAAAAAAAAAAAAAAAAAAAAAAAAAAAAATGAAACGTTAAATGAAATGTTTTTGAAAATGACTCAGAGTGAGTCGAAACATCTCAAACAACCTAATAAAAGTTATTTTAATTACAATTTATTTTTCCATGTTTGTTTTATTTTTATTTGTCCCATTTTTACGAAAAATATTTTATGCATTTTTTATTTATTTGCATTTTTACTCATAGTTCAATGTTTCGAAAGTAATACTCATAATAGGTAACATGTCTTTCGAATTATGCGGCAGTTTCTATTATCCGGCATAACTCGAGTCTTGTAATTGACGGAGACGGATAATCAATTAATCTGCTCTATCATATATTATAAATCTAGCTATTATTATAATAGATACATTACAATAATAGATACGTGTTATGCATGGAACTATATAGATATTCTAATTCATGGTGTCATGCAATATAAATTTCATTATTCGTCAAAGAGTTCGGTTATTTATAGATATGATGCTGCCATCTAGGAGTTAAATTAGAAATTATGAATAAAGATTCTACTAACATTGTTTTAAAAATTTCTGTCGACTCGACGGGCACATTTATTCAAAACAACAATTGAAATTAGAGATTCACCGAAACAGGTTTTTAAGACCGAAACCGAAACCGAAACTGAATTTCGGTGATTTTCTCACTTTCGGCCGAACCGAAAGTGTAAAAGAAAAAATTAAAAACTGATTAATACATGCATAACTGCATATAATTCTTAATTAAGTAATTAATTAATAACAAATAATTAATAATTACTGAATAATAACTAATTATGTTACTAATTAATTTATTAATTGTACGTGCATTGAACTACATTTCTGACAAACAAACGTATATATATGTGTGTGTGTGTGTGTATAAGTTTCAAACAAAAATGAAACATATATTTTTTTCTTTATAGTATGCATTAAAATTACGATTTCAATTTTTTTTTTTAAAATTTTCTGTTTTTTTTTTTTTTTTTTTTTTTTTTTTTTTTCTAAGTTACATTAGATTTTTTGCCTATGATGTCATACACTCACGCACAGTTTTTCTTTTTTTTAATCGGTTATAAATAATACAACTTTTATGTATTATTATTTTATAACAACCAATAATTATAGGCATTTTTCAATAATTAATTAACAATGTAGTTAAATAATGTAAAACAAATTCAATAATGTATATTGAGTATCTCATTTGAGCCGATACAACTTATATAAATGAGTAATGTTGAAAATTTCCGAAACAAGGAACGAGATTTTGAAATACAGATAGTTTCGGTCGAGTTTTGGTCAGGCCGAAATTTTGGCAGCAGTTTAGTCGAAAACGATTATTCGGTGAAACTCCGATTTTGAGCCGAAACCGAAATTTCGGTCGATCTCTAATTAAAATTACTGGTCTGTGAAATATTTTTTTTTCTTTTAACAATAACTAGGGGATTTAACCCAGGCTTTCCCGGTTTCAAAACATAGGAAAATAACTTTTTTTTTTTCTTTATTTGAAAATTCTAATAGATTTTATACATTTAATATATATGTTTTTAAATAGCTCACTACCAATACCAAAAAGAAATTTTACATGAAAACTAACAATAGTGTGTTCAAATAAAATTTTTTATTAAATGCGATACTTTCGTTTTAACCGCATACCAGGAGTTAATAGACAAAGAAATCGCTACTTACCACCAACTTTTTGATTCGGATTAATTTCAGAGGTTTAAACACGTCGTTCGATTACATGGCTGTTAAATTTGTGCTTCATTTATATCATTTTATTTATTTTTTTTGAGGAAATTTCACTTTCGTTATAGAATATTAGCCGAAAACAAATGCTGAACTATTTATAGTATTTTAAGGCAAACAGGTTAATCTTCAGTAACCGGGCTGCACGCGATAGGGATAGATTTTTTTTTTTTTTTTAAATCATGCTTGAAAATTATTTTTAAAACCATAAAAAAATCAGTTAAATTAAGATACAGTTTTCAAATAATTTGCATTTGAAAGAACATTTTTTACCCTATTCAACAATGTTGAAATACGATCTTTAGAAGTTAAAAAAATTGCAATATAGGCGAAATTTATTGGTCAGGTGTTACCAACGTCAATATAACTTCAGCGTTCTTCAAGAAGATGTTTTTGTTTTATAACAGAGATTTGACAATAGCTTTGTTAAAATGGGTCAAAAAATTCCTCTACTAAGATCTTGCAAAAAGCCCATTGGCAATACAGATATTTTCTTTTTTACTCTTTAAAAATATCTTTATTTATTTAAATATAAATTTATTGATCAGGTGTTACCAACGTCAATATGACGTCAGCGTTCTTCAAGAAGATGTTTTTGTTTTATAACAGAGATTTGACAATAGCTTTGTTAAAATGGGTCAAAAAATTCCTCTACTAAGATCTTGCAAAAAGCCCATTGGCAATACAGATATTTTCTTTTTTACTCTTTAAAAATATGTTTATTTATTTAAATATAAATTTATTGATCAGGTGTTACCAACGTCAATATGACGTCAGCGTTATTCAAGGAGATGTTTTTGTTTTATAACAGAGATTTGACAATAGCTTTGTTAAAATGGGTAAAAAAATTCCTCTACTAAGATCTTGCAAAAAGCCCATTGGCAATACAGATATTTTCTTTTTTACTCTTTAAAAATATGTTTATTTATTTAAATATAAATTTATTGATCAGGTGTTACCAACGTCAATATGACGTCAGCGTTATTCAAGGAGATGTTTTTGTTTTATAACAGAGATTTGACAATAGCTTTGTTAAAATGGGTCAAAAAATTCCTCTACTAAGATCTTGCAAAAAGCCTATTGGCAATACAGATATTTTCTTTTTTACTCTTTAAAAATATGTTTATTTATTTAAATATAAATTTATTGATCAGCTGTTGCCAACGTCAATATGACGTCAGCGTTCTTCAAGAAGATGTTTTTGTTTTATAACAGAGATTTGACAATAGCTTAGTTAAAATGGGTCAAAAAATTCCTCTACTAAGATCTTGCAAAAAGCCCATTGGCAATACAGATATTTTCTTTTTTACTCTTTAAAAATATGTTTATTTATTTAAATATAAATTTATTGATCAGGTGTTACCAACGTCAATATGACGTCAGCGTTATTCAAGGAGATGTTTTTGTTTTATAACAGAGATTTGACAATAGCTTTGTTAAAATGGGTAAAAAAATTCCTCTACTAAGATCCTGCAAAAAACCCACTGGCAATACAAATATTTTCTTTTTTACTCGTTATAAATATGTATATTTATTTAAATATACTTTTAATCTTATAAATTTAAAATGAACTAAAATCGTATTATTTCACAAAACCTTCATTTTTTTTTTTTTTTTTTTAAATTTTGAAACAGTATGTTTTAGAATAGAAACATGAAATATTCAAACATAGAGATGATGCTGCCATCTAGTGAGAAGATTAGGAGTTATGAAAATATATTTTGACACAGGATTTTCCTCGATTAGCGCAGTTAATTGATCTCGCGATATTACTGCAGTAATCCAAACAGATATTTAATGGGGAAAACTACATTAGTTCGACAAATACTTGAAATCCAATGTACGTAATATGCAATATAATAATGTGCTATAATATTATATTTGATGTGTTAGAAAAGTACATAGTACAGCTTAATTAACTTTTTTGATTATTTTTATCTAATTCACATGAATACCCATTAACATGAGCTTGTGAATTAATTTAATAAATGAATAAGATGAAGTACTTCTACGGAGTAATTCGATAGATATTTCAGAAAGTATGTTACAGTTAACGTGTATGATAACGTGTATGAAATATATAGTTTGATGCCAATTTTACTTTCATTAAAATTTTATATAGTAAATCAAGTATAAAATCACATTTATAAGGTAAAACTCATTATTAGTATTTCTTTTTAAAATACTTCCAAATTAATTGTGGTGCGAATTTATGACACTGTTTACACTTATTTTTTATTTATTTATTTATTTATTTTTAAGGGGACGTACCAGACATTTCGTGATATATAAATTAGTCCATGGCTAAATAAGGGTGTAGGTAAATAAATACTATAACGACTCAATGTTTGTATTTATGTTTTATTTTTGGTTATACAAAATGCAAGACAAATGAGAAATTGACATATCTTAAATAAACTAGTCAGATGTGCCAATCCCAAAACTTTCTTCTACCTCACAAAGGTTTCTCATATACTAATAAAAAAGAAAACTGCCCACTTAAACTGAGGGCATTGAGCTCACAGGCTATTTACACTAATTGTATATTATACTCTTATTTCAAAGAATTTGAAATAAGCCCTCGAAAAATAAATAAATCGATAATATATTAAGGGGGGGATCAACCCCCGTTCCCTCCTTATAAATAACAATTGAACCTATAAAACTAATCAGGGAAGCTCCTTATTACATTGAACATATATACAAAATTTGAAGCAAATCGGATAATTCTGCATGAAAAACCCAGTTATCTAAATTAAAGGGGTATTAGCCGCTCATATCCGCTTTATACTTAACCAATGAATCCCCAAAACTAATCAGGAATGCGCCTTATCACAATGCACCTATATACAAAATTTGAAGAAAATCGGATAATTCTGCATGGAAAACCCATTTATCTAAATTAAGGGGTTTTAGCCCCACCTTTACTCTCTTTTATACTTAACCAATGAACCCCCAAAACTTATTAGGGAAGCGCCTTATCACATTGAACCTATAAACAAAATTTGAAGCAAAAAGGTTATTTCTATCAAGAGTTAACGCGTTATATACATACATACATACGTACATACAGAACGGGCGGGTACATTAGCTCTCAGGCTTTGATAGCCTGTGAGCTAAAAAAAGAATCAGCACCACGTTGTATCAAGGTCTAACTAAATCTGAAGCTTTATTGAATTCAGTGCATTAGATCTTGAGATATGACTATCGCTAACATCGTGTAAATCCTGAAAAATGGAGCATAGCAGCGTCACCTGTTGGAAGATTTACACCAAAACATAATCAATAACAACTTATTTCAATGTCTAACTGAATCGGAAGTTTGATGAAAATCCGTGCATTAGTTGTTGAGATATAGTTATTGTGAAAATCATTAAAAAAATAGCATAGTAGCGTAACCAGTTGGAAGATTTAAACCAAAACCTAATCAACAACAGCTTATGTCAACGTCTAACAGAATATGAAGTTTGATGAAATTCTGTGCATTAGTTCTTGATATATAGTTATCGTAAAAATCATGAAAAAAGTAGCATAGCAGCGCCACCTGTTGGGATATCTACACCAAAACGTAATCAACGTCTATTTATGTCAAGGTCTAACTGAATCTAAAGTTTCATGAAAATCAGTGCATTAGTTCTTGAGATAGAGCTATTGCGGAAATCGCGAAAAATGCAGCATAGCAGTGCCACCTGTTGTGCGATTTACTCCAAAAACTAATCAGCACCAATTTATATCAGGGACTAACTGATTATAAAGTTTTATTAAATTCCGTGCATTAGTTCTTGAGATTGAGCGTCCTCATTTTTTTTGTCACATACAGACAGACAGAGTCACAGAGTCACAGACTCACAGGCAGACATTTTCAATAAACAGCCAAGTCGCATTCAGGACCTTCTAAAACGTATAAATCCGTCGAAAACCGGAAGTCGAAAATTTTCATGAATCCAATGCTTTTTTCTTAGAGAGAAAAAAAGTACATTAACAGCTTTACAACAACTAAAATTACTAATTATGGAAAACTTAGATAAATATAAATACTGTGGAATGATCTCAATTGATATACAGGGAGCATTTGACTCCATTGATTGGCACAAAATTACTGAAATAATAGATGATTCTCCACTTCCAACTTACATAAAGAAGCTCCTAAAAAATTATATCAGTGAGAGATTAATCGGTTTAAATAATTACACATTCATAGAGTGGTTCAGGACACATAAAGTTTGTCCGCAAGGGTCGTGTTTAGGACCACTATTGTGGTTACTAACAGCCAATTACATAATTACAAGATAAAAATTAAAGGCTCTTGGAATTATCGTTTATGCAGATGATTTCGTCGTACTCACTGAAGGCAATAACAGATCATCATTGGAACAAACTGCTAACAGTCGTATAGAAACATTCGTCAATATATGCTCAGAGCTTAATCTAACTATCTCAGAAGAAAAAACCCAAGCACTCCTATTTGGAAGGAACCTCCTTAATAATCGAAAGTCAATTTTCAAAATAAAACAGAAATCTATAAAAATTGTTAAAAATCTACAATATTTAGGAATTACGCTAGACCAAAAATTAAAATTTCAATCGCACCTAAGTATTTTAAAAGCTAAGATCGTCCAATTTGTTTCGGGCTTTAAAAGTTTCCACAATTACAACAAGGGAATCAGTCCCTTCCTCAAGAAGATCTGGTATCAAACAGTTATTGAAAGACAGATTCTTTATGGCTCCGAATTCTGGTATCCAAACTTGAATTGCCACGGCATCAGAATCCTTAGATCAATTCAGAGAATAGCATTGTTAAACATCATAAGAACTTACCGAAGTATTTCAAATGACGCATTAAATATTTTAACTGGAGTGCCTCCAATTACCATCAAAATACCAAACGAATTCCAAGTCTATGAGATAAAGCAAGGAAACAGATTACTTAACATCAACAATACAATAATACACAATAATCTTATGCAACGGGAAGCAACTTATAATTTTCCAGAATATTACAAGTTGAAAAATATAGAAATTATAGATAACCTGACAGAAAACATAATATTGGAAAATCATCTAAAAATTTTTACAGATGGATCATCTATGGGAAATGGAGTGGCAAGTGCATATACAGTCTCTCTTAATAATAACTTCATCCATGATCATGCAGTAAGACTACACCCAATTAACTCAATTTACCAAGCTGAATTATATGCGATCCAGGAAGCAATAGTTTGGTTAACACAATCACAATTTACATCAGCCCTTATTTTGACAGATAGTCGCTCATCCTTAGATGCACTCAAGATAATTTTTCCTCGAAACTCCATAATTTTAAATATCTACAATAGTTTACTACAAAACCCCAATAAATTCATCAAAATAGCGTGGATTAGAGCACATGTAGGCACCACTGGTAACGAGCGAGCAGACCTTCTCGCAAAAAATGCAATTACATAAAACCATTATGATGACATCTCTGTCTTGCCATTTCCAGAATCCATTCTAAAGAGTTATTTTAAAAACAAAATCATCACAGATTGGCAAAATGATTGGACCAACTCCACGAAAGGAAGAGAAACATGTAAAATTCTTAATAAGGTAGATGTTAAATTTTTATGTGTTCAGAAATCAGCAGCATATTATCTCAGCGGCCATGGAAGCTTCCCAAGCTTTTTATATGAAATTGGTAAAAGAACCACTGATAGATGTCCTTGTGACAAAAACCCTGGAACTCCAATACACTACATCTTCGGCAACTGCCCTCTTATGGAATACCATTTTAACTTCAATAAAAATAAAACATTAAAGAGAAACCTACAACGTGTGCTATTAGACGCTTCCAATTACAAAAAGTTAGATAAAAACTATAATGTCCTGAATAAAAACTTTTCATATATCAAAGAATTATTATAACCTATATAAAATTCTAGATCTATAGATTTTAAAAACTATGTTTTAAAAGACTTAATAAACTATTGCATAATACAATTGAAAATTTTCAGTACAATATTATTATTGTAAATATCTGTAAATATTTATCTTTAATATTATGTAATCTTATCAGTATATTCATATAGAACTTATATACATGTAATAACTTTGGGCTCACCCAGCAATAAGCAATATTGGGTAGCTCGTGTGATTTTTTTTTTTTTTTTTTTTTTTTTTTTATTTACTTGCTGGGGATTCCGGGTCTTTGGACACTGGGGTTTCTGGTAGTTATAGGTTTTCCCCTCGTGGACTCATAGGTCCTATGCCGAGAGGTTGGCTGTCCACGAGTGGGAGGTTTCTGTTTCTGTTTCTGTATAGGTAGAAGAAAGTGAAAAGGAAGTGCAGTGTCCAATGCTAATAAGCCATTTGTATCATTAGCCACGAAATTCCTGAAATGCCGCAAAAAGAGGAAATTTCAATCTTGTTCAGAAATTTCGAATTCATAAATTGTGAATTGCAATTTTTGCTTTATTTAATAACAGACGTTTCGTAATTATATAACAGAAAAATTCCTCTTTCGGAATTTCCGGTATATATTCAAAATTTCAGAAAAAAAAAGTAATTCCTAAAATGTAGGTATACATGCTAATGATGCGGATGGATTAAATTTATTCTAGTGATTAGAATTCTTGTATCAACTCTATCACCAGTAAAGATTTCCAAGTTTATTTAATTACTATACATGTTTGGTACAACCAGTCGACTTCCAATTATTGGTGCCCCAACAGCGGCTGAGAGGTCCTGATCTCAAAAGCTGGTAGATGGGAGGAACTGGATTCAAACCCCTGTCGCGCTCGTCGACTTAACCGTTCGGAGTTTTCCGTGGTTTTCTTTGAACCTTTCGTAAATATGGGTTAGGATCTTTTAGAAAGACCCCCCCACGGATGGCACCTCCTCCGGCGGCCTATATCCCTAGCGCAGATAATCGGCCGTAACAAATAACCAACCAACCAACCAACCATTAATAAACCTTGTTAAGCATTTAAATTTCTTAAAAAGCATTATAATAGCTGTAGTTTAAGTGAAAATATGTGTAGACAAACCACTCAATTTATAACTAATTAAAAAAATTAATTGGGAATTGAAAGATTTCTTTTTCTTTTTCAGTTATTAAATTATTTACGCTCATTATATTCTGGACGTGAAGAGTGCAAAGGTTTTAACTTTAGAATGAATTTCATAGCAATATTATTTGTTGGAGCTAGAAATGAAATTTTAAAGATATTTCATGACATTTGTGAAGATGCCAATTATTTTCCAAACGTTTCTGTTACAATATCTTTTCCTGCTATTAAAGCGATTGTCTGCTCGATGAATTTACAAATATGGAACAGGTGCGAAGTGACAATTTTGCTTCTATTTTATAAACAGAAATTTGGTATCACCTGAGTGCTAATTACTTTCCCCTTTATTTAAATAACCTGTTCTCCATATTTTATATCATTTCTCCACTCTTTATGAATATAAGCAAAATATAATTATACAGATTAAATTTTCTGTTATTTTTAGCATGTTTGAAATTAAAATGTAAAACACAAGAAAAATGAAAATAAGTTGCATTTAATCACTGTTCTTACACCATTTATTATATCAACAGAAAAAACAGAGTATAAATGTGTCAAATTAACAGAGTATAAATGTGTCAGTAATAGTCTGTGGGAAAATTTAGTAGCAATAATTAAGAAAAAAATAGATGCATTTTTTACCCTGACTGAATTTTTTTTCTCCTAAAAATTAGTTTTGAAAAGTAAATTTGGGGCCCCCATTGTCTTTCAGTGGGTAAGCTCGGACTTCACGGGCCTATTCGGTAAACAGGCCTTGCTAAAAAAAATAATTTCAAAATTAAACAAATTGTACACCTTCAAAATGTTAAAATATGCGAATATTTCCATAATCGGATTTTTATCACGATTCAGTATGTTTCTCAAACTCATATATTTACTATCTCTATTATTTATATTGATACTCGCTTTGTATTATTCTCAAACATTTGAAAAATTAGTTAAACTTCCTATATGACGTCAGATTTTCTTTTTAATTCTCTAATGACGTGATATTAATCTGCTTTGTCCACTTACACATACTCATACTCCTTGTATTATTGAGGAATCTTAGACATTTTCCGTTTTATTACGGCTATGACGTCAATCAATTTTATTTCATATTTATCTTTTTTAGGGTTTCGTTCATCTCACGAAACCCTATTGCTCCCGCTCCGTTGTCTGTCAGTCACAGAGCCATTCTCGAAAACTATGTAACTTACAGAGTTGAAACTTTGTGTATAAATCAGAATATCAGCTGTAAAGAGCTGAAAATATTAAAATTTGAAAAATTCGTATTATTTTAATAAATAGAGATAAAAAACCAAAATTCTAACAGCCTTTTCCTATAAAATTTAAATATTTTTCGTTATAGACGATGCCAAAAATTAAAAATCCACGATGAAAATCTTTCTACAATAATTATATTTCTATCAGACGATTTCCACGTGAAAAATGAAATAAAAAGTTTCACCAATTGAAAAAAAGGTTAATATGAAATAAAATTGATTGACGTCATAGTGGTAATAAAACATAAAACGGAAAGGTTTCTCAATAATACAAGGAGTATGAGTATGTGTATGTGCACAAAACAGATTAATATCGCGTCATTAGAGAATTAAAAAGAAAATCTGACGTCATATCGGAAGTTTAACGGATTTTTCAAATGTTTCAGAATAATACAAAGCGTGTATCAATATGAGTAATAGAGAATAGTAAATATATGAGTTTGATAAACATATTGAATCATGATAAAAATCCGATTATGGAAATATTCGCATATTTTAATATTTTGAAGGTGTACAACATGTTTAATTTTGAATTTTTTTTAAATTATCGCATTTAGTCCGCATGACAGATATTACAGTGAGAGAATATAATAGCGGGCTTAGACCGCTATCGGAATGGTTTAGATATTCGAAAAAAAGAAAAAATAGACCGGTAAATTTTTACAAAAAAAACATGCCCTTTTTTATGCTAAATGAAATTTGTTTGAATTTATTAAAGAAAGGATAAAGTGTTTTGAAAGGAATATTAAACGAAACCCTTTGAGCGATCTTCGATCACAATTACCTACTTGTTTTCAATTGGTGAAACTTTTTATTTCATTTTCATTTTTCACGTGAAAATCGTCTGATAGAAAATTAGTTATTGTAGAAAGAATTTCATTGTGGACTTTAAATCTTTGGCATCTGCTATAACGAAAAATGTTTCAATTTAATAGGAAAAGGCTGTTAGAATTTTGGTTTTTTATCTCTATTTATTAAAATAATACGAATTTTTCAAATTTTAATATTTTGAGCTCTTCACAGCTGCTATTCCGATTTATACACTAAGTTTCAACTCTGTAAGTTACATACTTTTTGAGAATGGCTCTGTGACGGACAGACAACTGAGCGGGGGTAATAGGGTTTCGTGAGATGAACGAAACCCTAAAAATTGAAAATATTTCTGATCATCTTAACAACGGATCCCAGTTTCATGAATTTCATTCCAATTAGAATATTTTGTTGAACGTAAGTTTGAGCAAAGGCAGATTGTGCAAACAGATATATATATATATAGATAAAAATTCTGTAATTTGATCAAACACAAAATAATTCATTTCAAACAAACGAAGTGAAATTGAAATATCAAAATAGGTTCCTTCGTCTGAAACAGGCATGTCAAACTCGTTTACCACCGCGGGCCAAATTAAGCATTATATACAAGGCAGCGGGCCACATAAAAAAAAGTGGATAATAATATTACTATTGCACAGAAATTGAAATATCAAAATAGGTTCATTCGTCTGAAACAGGCATGTCAAACTCGTTTACCACCGCGGGCCAAATTAAGCATTATATACAAGGCAGCGGGCCACATAAAAAAAAGTGGATAATAATATTACTATTGCACAGAATAAAAATTGTAGGTATAGAAAACACAGCCGTGTTAATGAAATATTCATTCAAAGTTCCAAAGTTAGTATTATATACATACATAGTTTTTTTTCTTATATTAAAAAAAAAAAATACTAAATATTAGTTTTTATCAACTAAATCTATAAAATTTATTGAATTTTCTAAATTGTATTCATTTTAAAAATTGATTGTACACGCTGGTCTGTTAATCTTGATCTAGCAAAGGCATAGCTATTAAAATCTTCCGTGTTTCCTTCAAGTAAAAAAATAAAAATAAACATATTTTGAATCAGGAAATTTATTTAATAAAATGTAGCGTATCTATGCGCTGCTTATTTGATTTCATTTATTAAATGCATTTTCTGATTCAAATTATGATTGACTTGCAAAATAACAAAAGGTTAGAAGCTACTCAAAGCTGTCCTAGAAAAGTGCGCAACGAAACATAGATAAAATATGCGTAATTGCATACTATATTTTTTAAAAACTGTCGATTGATTAATAATTACAGAAAGGAAACCCCACATCGATATTTTCGCTCTAATATGGAATCGTACTAAATTTTGATTAACTGCAATAATAAATTCTGTAGAATAACTTCAACATAAATCATTAGAGGTGCAGTAAATAGATTAAACTGATTTTCATATTTTTTTTGATTAAAAAATCTGCTTTTGAATTAATTTTCTAACATATTTTTAGTATATTCTAAAAATTTCTACTCCTGATGATTTTTTTAATATTGCCTGGAAACATTTAAAATGAAATACATTTTATTTTTGAAAATTGCTTTATCAAAGTAATACACTCTGTTTGAAAACGATAATACTATCAAATAACGAGATAGTGTTATGAAATTTGCCTTGAAGTTGAAGTTTGCTGAGGCGCTTTGTAATTTAAAATTTAGACTCCAAGTACTTTGTCTATTAATGGTCTTTTAATAATTCACATTCATAATTTGTGAATTTAAAATAAAAATTGTAACCTTGTTTAATAGTTCGAAATTAACAGTTAAAACTCCATGATGGAAAGCCATCAAATATATTTATAAGAAGGTTGATCTATTTATCTTCACTACCCATATTTCAAAGATATTTTCTGTATTAACGATGATTAAGCATTTGCGTACAAGTATAAGTTTATAAGCACTATATAAGTTTTTAGGCACATATCCGGCTTTTATAAATCTACCCACTATATATAAATCTTTTTAGCAATGGTACCTATACTTATAGTATTTTCAAATGTCTTTAACTGCTCTAGACATAATTTCTTCAATTTCTTAGTAAATTATTTCGACTCACAGGACATTTAATGTAATAAAGACAATAATTAGTTTTAAAAGCAATTGTATTTTCTTCAATAGGCTTTGTGAAAGCACTTTGATTCTCTATTAAGAAGTATCAGTTTCAATTCTGACAGTTTATATTTCCGATGTTTAGTTTTCTTTATACTTTGTGATGTAGCACCTCTTAATGTTACATTATTTTCAAACTGCAACAGTGTCTGCATATCAAACATAAAATTTCAGTTTTTCTTTTAATTTAATTGTACTGTAAATAATCTTTAAAAAAATCAGCGATGTTCATCTTCAGTTTCTTATTTATACAAAATGGTAAACAGCTTTAATTTGTTTTTTTATATAAATCTTGGGATATATGAGAGTATGAAAATAAAATCCGTGCATGTCAATAAAAAATAAAAGAAAGATCATGCAAGATTCCAGAAAGATCACACACAATTACTAACCTAAGTAATGAAAATAATAAGAGGTTAAATCCAAACTCCATATGTTCCGACTGAAGCCCAAGAGAAGAAAGAACTTGGGTGACATATTCGGGTTTTTTGTATCAATTACAAAAGTGATAATTATTGTCACTTTCAAAGGGACCCATTTAAAGATATTTAATTTTATATTTTGATTTTCTTTTTAATTTTAACTATTTTTTAATTAGAGCTGAATTTTATTAATTTTAGAATACATTTCTGAATTTAATAAATACACTATATTATTTTGTAACGTGGTGTAAAATTGGAGCGAGTAGTAAAACAAAAGTATTAGTTTCAGCATAAAACAAGAATTATATGTAAAATAATTTAAAAATTTTACGAACTTTTAAATTTTCAGACTCAAGATCCCGCGCTTTGCTACGTACCGACTGGTTATTTTTGTATCCATGATTTGTTTGTACTAAAATGTAAAATTGAGTTACATCTGTCTATATAATATCACTATTTCCCGATTAGCGGGATTTTTTAAATAAAGAGTGCTACCATATTTCCCTTATTTAATGACAGAATAAAGACAAATATTACTATTGAAAAATTGTGGTAACCTTCCGAGTAAAAAAAAAAGGCCGCGAAACTGGTAACACTGATATACGTGCCTTTGATCATAATTTACTATCTCTAAGAATACGGTTGGTGTGTGTTCGTGAAAAGTGCATTTTTGTGTGCTTGTTCTAACAACTAAATTAAATACATGTAAATGCCAAAGGCTTCGCGGGCCACAGATAAATTGTCGGCGGACCACGTGTTCGACATGCCTGGTCTAAAAGGGAGGAATAAACATACATTTAAGAAAAAGTTAAGTGTTTTCGAATTGATGATTATTATTTTTTTTTTTTCAAAAAACATCATTTGAAAATTCACATGATCAGGGATTGACAAAAGTAGTTGTCAGCTCGCCATTGTCGACCAAGGTTTTTTTTCCTCTGGCGACCTAGTTTTTAATCTTGCGGGGTTTTTTTTTTTGGGGGGGGGAGGGGAGAAGTACAAAAATTGACCTAGGAAATGAGCTCAAAGGGTATTGTTTATCTCATTTCTCAAAAGACTTATTATTATAGGTGCTGGAAAGTTACAAAATAAACTTAGAAATTCTATTCAAACAAAAAATATTTAACATTTTTGTTTTAATTTGGCAAAAGAAAAAAAAAGCTGATAAAATGCAAATTTTAAAATAATAAAATTAGAATTATTTGAGTAACTTCGGCAGAGAAATAGGCAAAACATTGTTTCCCTGTTTCACCAGAAATCACCAGTTCAATGAGATATAAATTTTGTAGCAATCAGTTATCCGGACATTTGAAACATTTGGCAGTCAGCATTTCACGAACATGCCAGTTAATTCAGTCTTTACAGTCTTTACAGTATTTTTTTTTCAGTAATATATAATTTTGACAAGTTTCATTAGAAAACTTAGATTATATTGTCTTTTTAAATTATGTAGTATTCTAAACTATGTAACTAATAATTCTAAAGTATGCTTGTTATTAATTTTTCTTAATTAATTCATAAAAAACTTTTGTGCTTGTGAAAATGAATCAAGAAGAAAGGGGGGCGGGGGGCGCAGGAGGTGATAAATATTTTTTACTAGGAAGTAGAATTTTCTACTAGCTACCCTATTTTATCAAATTTGCAAAGCCTTGCTCATGATTATATCAACACATCTGTGAAATAACGATCATGTTTACATCTCTGCTTAAAAAAAAAAAAAAAAAAATGAAATAATCAATTAATCTGAAGACCGCGTGTTAGCCGAATACCGTGCTTCACTCCAAGTAATACTTTAATCGTATTACCTGTTAGTGTGTGACCTTGACTACCCATTACATCTGAGTTGAAATCTTCTAATAATCCTAGTAATTAAATGTAGGTGCATGTTCACATTTTCTAGATGTAAGTATAAAAATTTTGTTTTTGACACTTTTCAAAGCAGTTGAAAAGTGTTTATGAATTCGATTTGTTTGTCTGCCTTATGTCTGTCTGTCTGTCCGTGCTCCAACTCGCGTATATACACTCGGATCGCCGTGTAATTGATATAGAGGGTGAATCAAAAGTCTTGCCCTGTTTATAAATATTTATTGTGCTCAAACTAATATAATTAGATATATGTTTGTATGGATACATTGTAAGTACTGTTATAAAAATTTTTATAACACCACATACCTCAGTAAATTTCAACGTCTGCCCCCTTGGTACCTCGTTAGAGATGCAAAACACCGGTTTATTCCCAGGTTTATTTCCAATAGACCCGGTTTATTCCCAGGTTTATTGCCAAAAGACTTGGTTTATGCCCGAAAAACCAAGTTTACTCCCAAAAAACCCGGTTTATTCCCAGGTTTAAAGACCCAGGGGGTTTTGTAATGTAAAGGCCTTCTGTATTGAGGTCTTTGACTCGAAATGAGTTTTATGCCATCATGAAACGCTCAAATGAGTCAACATTTGATGGAAAGCTTAAGTTTATGGAGCAAGTATTATTAATAAATTATTCTGAAGGTGATCCAAGGATAGCTGAGATGAAGCAAAAGGTCTCCGTTATTAAAAATGGTTAGCTGCTCATAAAATAAGGGCAAGATTCGAAGAAAAAAATGTTGAATGGTTAAACGGCACTATATTGCTGCCTATTGCAGGTTCGTGAAACTACCCCTACAGGTCCCTTTACTATTATTATTACTTTGTGCTTCGTATTTTGCTTATATTTCGTCGTCTGTGTAGTGAAACAAAACTTGTTTCTATTATTAGAAATATATTAAGTAAGTACTTATTATTGTTACAGGAGTCAGTCCCGGTCGTCCTCCAAAATCTTTTGTAGGTTCAAGTGAAAGAAGCAAACGCCGCAAAACCAAAGACCTTCGATCAAAAGACGTGGAAGTATTGACCTACGTTATCCAAACGAATTTGCGGGAGTCAGGCACAGTAGATGCTTCCAATGTAGTAAAATATCTTACGAAAAGTCCCCGTAGAGCAAAAAAAATATGTAAAGACCATGAAAAAAAGTATTGAAGAACAAGAGCAACCTCGCCTTTACATGTTTTGTACATGTATACAGAAGCAGGACTTACTAAAGCACAATATGAGAGAATACGAGAAACGAATACTTAAAAGCTTTTTTCCGTGCTATTCTCTTCTTCAAAGGGTAAACAAAGAATGCTATCCAGAAATTCACAGGGTAACAGAGACATGTGCCGAAGTAAAAGTACGAAAGTGGTTGGATCACACGGCAACACGACTGATTTTACATGTTAGAGAAGTTGTAGAATCTTTGAGTGATGACGAAAAACGATCTTTCATTTTAATAAGTAAGTGGGGTTGTGACGGGTCAGAGCAGATGCAATGTAAAGTAAAGTTTGAAAATGACGCCGATTCTGACGCCAATATTTTTAAAGCTCTGTGGTTCCTCTTCAATCAGTTTACGGACCCGAAAAGAAAATTCTCTGGCAAAACCCGACACCATCATCACCTCGCTACTGTCGACCTACAGGAATACGATTTCTCAAGGAGACAAATGACGTAACAAACGAAGAAACAAAATATATCAAATCACAGATCACAGCGCTTACTAGCACAGAAATTGAAGATGTGTTCTTAAAACATAGAACGCTATTCACTATAGTGAATGGAAATGTATGCAATGCCGCAACGCATACTAAATCCACAATAGGGTGCTACATATGTGATTCTACTTATAAGAATTTAATGACTTAGACAAAGAAGAGGGAGTGTAAGAAAGAAAATTTAAATTTCGGCTTTCCTTTCTACACGCTCTCATACAATTTTTCGAGAGTATATTGCATATAGCATATAGATATAGTTGCAAAGACTAGAAAAAACCCGATTTAAACCTGGGAATAAACCGGGTTTTTTAGGAATAAACCTGCGAATAAACCGGGCCTGTTGGAAATAAACCTGGGAACAAACCGGTTTTTTGCAACTCTACATATAGACAACCTGTAAAAAATGGAACGTCCGCCTTTCTACTGCACTGCACTGTTAAAAATTTGCAGCAAACTGTCTAGGCATTTGACCGTTTTTCTAGAAAACGGTTACATAACCGTAATTTAACTATATTCTGACCATAAAATGAGCAAGAATACGGTCAGAATATAGTTAAATTATGGTTACGTAACCGTTTTCTAGAAAAACGGTCAAATGACTGGACAGCTTGTTGTAAATTTTTAGCTGTGTGTTAAAAATTTGCAGCAAATTCTCCAGTCCTTGGACCGTTTTTATAGAAAACGGTTACATAACCGTAATTAAACTCTGTTCTGACCATATTATTGCCCATATTATGGTCAGAATAGTGTTAAATTATGGTTATGTAACCGTTTTCTATAAAAATGGTCGAATGACCGCACAGTTTGCTACAAATTGTTGACAAGGTGAGGAGAAACAAGCAGTAGAAAAAAAAAAGAAATTCAGGATAATTTCAAAGAATAACTCGGGCTTTTAGTAGGCATCCCAAAGCAAATTTTGGAAATACTAACAATGGAAATACCAGCAGAAGATTTTTTGAAGAATACGAAATATCGGCGGCAATAACGGTAATCGATAGAAATTTGATATATCGGCTAAAAGAGATATTAGATGCATTGTGTTGCGGATATAAAATTAATACAGAAGAATTTGAAAAAAATATATTGCCAAGAAACGGCTGAACTGTGTGTCATTATATGGTTTTTATCCCATGTCCCCTACAATGCACAAAGTACTTCGTCATGGAGCAGACGTCATAAAATAAGCTATTCTGCCAATAGGCCAACTATCTGAAGAGACCGCAGAAGCTCGCAAAAAACATATTAGGTCATTAAGATTAAATTGCACAAGAAAGTTTTCGCGCGTGACCTGCAACATGGATGTCCTGAATAGGCTTCTTTTAACTTCTGATCCCCTAATAACGGGCACGAGATGCAACACAAAGAAGAAAACCTTATCTTCTGAAATTTTAAATTTGTTATCAGAACGTTATCTTACAAATGTTAATATTCTTGATAATAGTGATGAAACTAATGAATAAATACCTTGATTTATAAAAAAGACTTTGTTTTACCATTTTTACTCTACAATTCAAATAAAAACGTAGATCTAGAGCTGTTAGAGGTACACAATAAATTTGGCTAGGTTTTGGGACTAAATACCACACTGTGCAACTGTCTGTCAAGACCGTGTTTTCAGGAACGTCTGAAGGTATCAACTTCTAATTAATATCAGGTCATAAGATCCATGGCCCCAATGTTTTGTAAAATGTTCGAGATTCTATGTGAATGCAATAAAAAGTGATGGCCGTAAAAAATTATGGCAATCATATTAATTTTTATTGTTTTTTTAACAAAATACCCTGAAAGCTGTAAGTAGACTAATCCCTCGTCACTGGCAGGCAGCAAAACCTAGACAGGCGTAGAAGGGGTAGCGTAAAGATGCCCCGACTAGGACCCCTCATCCATTGTGGTCCCTCTGCAGCTGAAGTAGTTGTGAGCCCTCCTCAATGTCAGTCAAGAAAAGGAATCGCCTCGATTGACCAAGACGGGTTTCGGGTCCAGCTCGTATCTCTACCTGGGAGTGGATATTTCTTCCCCTCGACAGGTTAGCTGCTACAAGGGACAGTGCTGGAGGCTCCCCGATTAACGTGGCGGCGATTGAACCAAAGTCAGACCTTCGTGTAGAAAACTAGTCCAGTGTGTATTGCGTAGTCGGAACTTTCTGCTCTCGACGGTTGAACTAGCAGAAGTCTAGTAACTAATTTTCAGTCTACCAAACCCCGAGCGGGGTGCTCCTTTTGGCGTTTGTGAAGGAGCTTTCCACGTCCCTCTGGGATCATAAGTGTTGCCAATGATTTCCCATACCGGCGGACGTGCACGGTTTGAGGGCTCCTCGGAATTCAGGGACCTAGTCGTCGGGAGTTGTTTGTGTGTTGAAGTTCGTATTCTGGGGGCCGGGATGTCTCGACCTTGCAGCCAACAGCCTAAGCAGGGACGTGTCTATGCGTCCAGGGAGATAGTTTCTTCAATCTTTCGGGCCTACAAGAGGAACTTCCGTTTCCACCATAGCTGACGAACTAGTGGTTTCCTTTGTAGGATTTACATGATCGAAGGCGTTGTAACAGTAAGTGCGGGTCAAGAAAACCAGACAAGACCACGCCCCAGCTCCCTTTTGGGTGTCTGGTTCCGGAAGCTGTTGGAGGATTCTGGCTCGTCCCCAAGTGTGAAATGATAATGTCTCTAGTGGGAGGGCTCCACCGCGAATAGCAGCGACCTGTGTTGTCAATCTTTTTGGAAAGATGGGGGTGGTGCGCAGGTGGCGGCGGCGCCCCTACCTTCGTAGTTCTCAAAGGACTCTGTTGGTCGAGCACGATATAGGTTCTTCAGAACCTGGGTAAGGCGGTTGTTCAGCCTTCGGCGGCGACAGTTTTATCCTTTAATAAATAAATACAAATCATTAATTTATAATTTTCCTTATAATTTATCAATACACTTTACCAATAAGAACATACATGTCCGCATTATTAAATTCAATAATAAAATGATCAGAAGAGGAAGCTATTTTTTAAATCCAATTATATTTTTTAAATCTAATTAAAAATACTCTAGAATCGCTTTGGAGACAATTGTAACAGCATATGTTTGTATATATGAAAAGCATATTTAGTTACATGATTTAATTTTAGCTAAATAAACCCTTAAAATGGGAAAAAAGTACGAAAGGTCTTTTAATTAAATACATCGGTGTATGAAATGTAACATTGAAAATTTCAACTTCCGTCTTTGAGAATAGAAACCGAACCTTTAGGTTAGGAGGAAAACGCACTACCACTGAAACATCTAGCCTACGCAAAAAAGACTGAAATTAAGGTTCTGTTTTAAAGCCGTAATAGTCGTGTGTCTTTAAATTAATTCTTTTAATTAAAATAATATAAGACTTTTTCAAAATTTTATCATTTGTCATGTGATAGGAGTTATTCAGATATAAGTACGAAAATTTTTATGTTCCTAACTTATACAGTTTCCGGGTATGAAGTCTGTTACAGAAAGATAGATAGAGGAGTAAGACGAATAGGGTTTCGTCAGATGAACAAAACCCTAAAAACAGAATAGCTTAAAAATGGTTGCTTTTATTGCGACTATTTTTAGTCGTATTCGAGCAAAATTAGGATTGGATGATCAAAGTTTTCATGACGAGGTTTTTATTACTTTCTTCTATCTCTACAAGAAGAAGTTATTGAATTCGTGAAAAAATTCGACTCTATGTTTCCGACGGAAAGGATTTATGCGTTTTAGAAGGTGCTGAACATGATTTGTCTGTTCTGGAGTCTGTGTGTTTGTCTGTATGTGACACAAATTTTGTGGACGCTCTAACTCATGAACTACTGGGTAGAATGGGATAAAATTTCTTTTGAAGTTCTATCCTTATATGAACTGGTGCTGATTAGTTTTGGGACAAAATCTCCCAAAAAGGGGTGCTGAATATTGATTATTATTTGTTCGATTTACGTGAGACATATATCTCCAGTTTTTGCGTACAGAATTCAACGAAACATCAAATTTATAATCATCATGATAGAGATAGAAATAGATTGTCATTCAATTTTGGTTGCGGTCATCTAAAAGGGGGTGCCGAAATTCGATAATTTATTCGAAGGATACTATGCTTATATCACCAGATTAAATGCTCAGAATTCACCGAAACTTCATGATGCTTACCATCCTGAATATGGAAATACATTGTCATTCAATTTTGGTTGCAGACATCTAAGATGAGGTGCCAAAAAATCCTATTTGCTAAATCGATGTAATTTCTTGTACTATATAAATCATTTAATTGATTTATATAGAAGAATGTTTTGTGATGGCTACAACATACTAGTATTTGAAATGTATTAGTTTTCTTTCTTGATAAAGAATTCGAATAGATTGATGTACTGAATTCCTTACACACAATTCGGCATTTCTTGAAGTAAACTCAGTAAAAAATATTGGTATTCCAGCCCTTAAAATTTATTAATTGAAAATTTATTGAAAGTAGTTCATTAAACTAAATAGAACATAAACTAAATAGATAACTATGAAGGATGATTAATTATGTTGCTAGTTCATGAATAAAGACTTACAGTAGCAAGTAATAATAAATGAGAACAATGTTTACTATATTTCCGCAGTTGTTATGTTTCAAGCAAAATTAATTTCGGATATTACTTTCCGTCTAAAAATTATAAATTGCGAGTGAAATCACCATTAACATAAATATCCGAGTTTACCCGTTTCAGAGGATGAAATGTGGATAGAGCATGATGTCATTAGAGAAAATGCAAATTTTAATAGCTTAGAGAGTAAAGGATGTATATACTGACTAACTATTTTTAGTTTGTAGCGAGATCAACTCACTAAAATGAAACTTCAATAGACACGAATCTCTGATTTATTCTCATGGTACCCATTTGGGTATCAATAACACAGTTATTCTTTCGTGGTTCTTGTTGTCAACATATATTTGATCTGAAAAGGGTTTTCAAGTTTTTTGTTTAGTAGGTTTGTGATTTTTGATGAACAGTAATCCTTTAACATTCGCGAGGGTTACGTTCGGGAAAAACCTCGCGAATGTGAAATCCGCAAATGTTAAGTCTATCTCTTTTCACTAAAAAATGAGTTACGTTCCTTAAAATTTTAATTAGAGTCGCACAGCATTTTAAAGAACTAAAGGATATATTCAGGGTTTATCTGAAAAAAGTGCCTATCCCGCAGGTGTGAAGCGTGCATTACAGTTGGCGAAAGACCTTTTGAGCAATTTCTTTGAGTATGCACATTAATTACATTGCTGTTAATAAAACTTTTTCTGAAGTAACTCCTCTCACTTTTGTGTTAATTCTTTAACTGCGACAGTGGAAACCTACCTTTTAACTTCTCACTGCTTGCGTTACGACCATACATTCTATGACGTAATTTGCTCGCATAGCTGCGTTCTATCACCCCGTAAAGTTTTGCCAACTTTTTCAGATACACCCTGTATATTAAGAATACGTTATGCATAACATATATGTAGAAGTTAAATGTACGCACATATTCATAAATATGAAATTTATTTATGAAAGATAAATTCAAATTAACTGACTAGAAAAATAATTACAGCTGAAAAAGCATATGTTTTTTGTATAAAGTAATTTCGACTCACTATATTAGGAAAGAGATGATAATGTATTAGTGGGTGCGAGTATGCGATACAATATTAAAATACGATATTAAAATACAGCTAAATGTTTCAGAAATGCTTTTATTTATTTTCCATCTAAGAGCAGTTTTCAGCTCCATCTCTACGAGAATCTGAACATGTTAAATTAATAGATTAAATATGCCGTTACCTTTCCACTTCTAATATCACCATTGCAATGAAAATTCTGCTGTTGTTATTAGTTTACTTTTCTACAATACTCGCTCCTTTTTCAGTTGACAACCGAAAATTGATTTGTAAATACGTACATGCTGAGAAAACACGGTGGAAATAATCTTTAACCACTATAAATTCTGAAATAGAAAGAGATAATAAAACTAGTCGGATGTGCCAATCCCAGAACTTTCTTCTATCTCATACAAGTTTCACATACATCAAAAATGAATCAGCTCCAACTTATATCAAAGTCGAACTGAATCTAAAGTTTGATGAAATTCTGTGCATTAGTTCTTGAGATATGATTATCGCTAAATTCCTGCAAATCCTGAAAAATACAGCACAGCAGCGCCACCTGTTAAAAAATTTTCACCAAAACCTAATCAGCAACAACTTATGCCAGCGTCTAACTGAATCTGAAGTTTGATAAAAATCCGTGCATTAATTCTTGAGCTAGAGCTGTTGCGGAAATCATGAAACAAATAGCATAGCAGTGCCATCTGTTGGAAGATTTACACAAAAAACGTAATCAATAGCAACTTATGTCCATGTCTAACATAATCCGAAGTTTGATGAAATTCTGTTCATTAGAACTTGAGATACAGGTATCATTAAAATCATGCACAGCAGCGTCACCTTTTGGGATATTTACACCAAAACATAATCAGCATCTACTTATGAAAAGGTGTAACAGAATTTGAAGTTTGATGAAATTTTATGCATTAGTTCTTGAGATATAGCTATCAGGAAAATCGTGAAAAATGTATCCCAGCTACGCCACCTTTTGGGCGATTTACACCAAAAACTAATCAGAACCAATTTATATTAAGGTATATCTGAATATAAAGTTTTATTAATTTCCGTTCATTAGTTCTTGAGATAGAGTGCCCACAAAATGTTTGTCGCATACAGACAGACAGACTCACCACATACAGACGTTTTCTAAAAACAGTCAAATCGTGTTCAGGAACTTCTAAAACGCATAAATCCGACGAAAACCGGAAGTTGAAAATTTTCATGAATCCAATACTGCCTTCTTGTAAAGATAGAAAAAAGTAAAATTCGCAAATGTTCAAATCAGTTTATCGCGCATGCTAAGATTTTCCGAATTTTCGTGTTCGCGAATAATCAAAACTCGCGAATGTTAAAACCGCGAAAGTGAAGGGATTGCTGTATTTATATAGTTTTTGTTATGAAGTTTCCAGAAAATATAAAATGTCAGTCATAATGTCATTCGTCATTTGCATACGATATTCGTAAAATGACGCAATGATCGCAAATCTGTAAAATAGTACTAGTACATTAATAATCTTTACATAAAATACAAAAATGAGTCATACTAAAGAAAAATAGAGAAATATCTTTTGGTTTACGTACAATATAAGATTTCCCTGTATTGATCAATGGCACTATTGAAAAGCTGGATCTAGATCTTCAAACAAAGTACTAAATCTTCAAATATAACACATGGGCTGATAAGTTCCCGGTCTGGCACACAGCTGGCGTTGCAATCGCCGAACCGATGCTTCTTTTAGTAAATACTAACCTTTAAAGGGTAGCAGAAAAAATGTCATGACGATTCGCCGTGTGGATAAAACGTTAGAGTGGTTTTAGTTGAACAACTTTGTTGATAAACAAAAAAATGGATGAACAAGAATTTCAAGAATTGTTTTTTGATGGGAAAAAACACCGTTCAAACAAAAGCTTGGCTTGATAAGCGTTATCCGGATACTGCACCAAGTAAATCTACCATTAATGACTGGTTTGCTGAATTTAAACGTGGTCGTACGGACACCAGTGATGCACCACGCAAAAGAGGTGGTTACTCCGGAAAACATAAAAAAAGTCCAAAAAATCGTTTTTGGGAACAGTAAAGTGAAGTTGCAGGAGATAGCTCAGACTCTGAAAATATCCAAGGAACGTGTAGATTTTATTTTGAATGAACATTTGCCTATGAAAAAGCTGTTGTCAAAGTGGCTGCCGCGCGTGTTGACTATTGACAAAAAAAAAAACAACGAGTCGATGATTCTGAGCACTGTTTGGAGCTTTTTCGTTATAAAATTATGTTATTTATTATTAAATTATTATTATTATTTATTTATTAAATTATTATTATTAAATTATTATTATTTATTATTAAAGTTATGTTATTTATTAAAGTTATAAAGTTATAAAGTTATAAAGTTATGTTAAAAAGTTGTGTTATATTTATTAGACCGGGAACTTATCAGCTCATGTGTTAGTACATAAGAGAACCACGTGAATGAGAACAACTTATATTACCACCTTAAACCTAAACATAATTAAAGAAATATGTGAAATCCTTTGAAACTTCAACATGTACTCTCCTGTTTAATAAATTATATATAGAATATCGAAGTAAATAATCAGTAAATATATCATTAAGTGACAGGAAAATGATCGGTTATACACGAAACATGTGTCCTAGTACTTCAATCCAAAATTCACACTTAAACGCAATTCCAGTAATCCACCTACTGCCTTAATAAAATACTCCAGACCTTACACCTAATACACTGCTTTTTGAATTTTTTTTTAAATGTTACCTTTTTAACATATTATTAAATGGTTTTATAAAGGCAAATGATTTAATCCAGAATAAATGCAATTCTAGTGGTAAATTCTGATTTGTTTTTTCGAAAATTTTTAGGTAAATTTTGAAACATTACTTCTACACTTTTGAACTTTTGAAAGCTTTTTTGTACATGCTTATTTTACAAGTGCGTGCTATAAGGCTAAGGATCGGATTTCCAAAAAGTTAATTAATTGAAGAAAATATAAATAAAATGTCGTGACATAAGTAAAAAATTACAGTAAAGGTGACTATTTACTTACTATTTTTATTTATGAAACTAGGGAGCTCTGTTCCCTACGAGCTACGCTCATTAACCCCGTCCAGCCCCCTGAAGTCTCTAAAAAAATCTCTTTTAAAAAGATTACCCGATTACGTAAATTTGAACGATATTATCACGACCAGTGGCGATCTTCTGTAATCATGTTGCCACTCATTTCCCTTTCACTGGGGAGGAGTGGGGGGTTGGTTCCCAAGGCCGAATCCACAGGTGTCTATATTTAGAAAATTTGTGAAAATATGAATAAAAACTTGCATATTTATTTTCAAATGTCAGTCAGTGTTCGATCTGTTTTTTAAAGTAATTAATTAATTAATTTTTTTAATTAATGCAGTGTCTTAAAACCCGATGAATCATTTATTCATCATCACCCTGTATATAAAAAAAAAATCTGAAAGAGAAAAACCCTCTGTCTTAACAGCTCTTCTTCATCTTTTTTTTTTTTTTTTTTTTTTTTTTTTGAAAATATAATGTTGGTATATATTTTGTGTTAATAATAATAATAATAATAATAATAATAATAATAATAATAATAATAATAAAAGTTTTTTTTTATTACTCTTTTTGTATTTTTACAATTTAATGCCGTGGTTGGTTAACTATTAGAGGAACTGTGCTATGAGATAAAAAAAAAAAGAGTGAAAAATGCTGGTTAAAAAAAAAAAAAAAAAAGTCTTTAGAAAATTATATTATCAGAAATAATTTATTCACACAAGACTTTTCATCTTGTGAACATTCTACGCTATAAGTTTATTAAATTTAACGAGGCATAAGCTACATAGATAGTTAAATGATGATTTAACGCATCATTAGCTCTTGAATAAAAGCTTAATCTTACATACCTTTATTAGCAAGAGACAGAAAATAGCTGACGACTATGTTTATTATCTTTCTACAATGTTTCAAGTAAAATTAATCTTTAATATTACATTTTCATTTAAAATTCATATATAATTAGTGCAACATTAAATTGTTTGAAAGGGTTGGGCATTTACAGTGCCATTTATGAACGATAGGAAAATAATTACATCTTAGCACGAAATGTAAAATTTTAATCTCTGTGTGTGCGTGCGTGATAAATAATTTTAAAATTCTTCAAGATATGATCTTATATATGAAAGGATTTCTAACTGTATTCTTCTTTTATTATTTAACACTTTTTAACATAGTTTATATGTGTTTATGAATTCAGTTAGCCTGTATGTCTGTCCATGCTCTCACAACTACACTCGGATTGCCATATAATTTTTATATGTAATTGGGGTGAACTGTAGAATGTTCCGTATTGAAAATGAAACGTAAACTACTGTTTGCATTTATTGTTTGTTTACAGGGAACATATTTCCGTTACTTTATAGTCTTTGATGGGAAAATTGTTTGCACTGCGTTTTTTTTTCATGTTAGAATATTTCAAACATAATGGGATTGATATGCATCACTGAGGTAGACTATAACATGCTTTTTCATGAGTATGAAATAAGCAGCACTTACAGTTCGTTTACAGGAATGTACAAAATAATTCCATTACATTATAAAGTACCGGGCAAAATCGTTTTCGGTGCATTTTAATGGTATCATAGTACTTTAAATAAAACAGAATTAAAATGGGTCACTGAGGTAAACTAAAACATGTTTACTATAAAGATATACAAATATTATAATACAGACATAAATACAATAAATACAATAATCCAACATGGAGTAAAAAATTAGCCAGAGCCAGGAATCGATTCAATAATTTTTCACTCCATGTTGGATTACTATATTTATTGTATTTATGTCTGTATTATAATATTTGTATATCTTTAATTGCTGAATGCAGGCGTTGTTTATGTGTGTTGTAATGTTTTCTATAGATTAAGGAGTGCGCAGCATTTATCCGCTTTTTACAAAGACGCAGAAAAGTATTCGGTTACAGAAGTGACTATGATCGAAAATTGCTGGAAGTGCGTTTTCCGCTGTGGTATGCATTTTTAAACTTGTCTAATTTTTGATGTATTACGCCGTGTGTATAAATTCTATACATCATATACACGAAATAATTCGCACGCATTACTGGATAGGGACAGCAATTGCTGAAAATGGATTTTTACTGAGCTATGTGTTTTTTAAATTGTTTATTTAGATATCTCATTTCATTCTTTGATAAAATAAAATTTCTGAATAATATCCTGTTAGTGTTGTGCTTGATAATGTATGCCTGATGCGTGATTTTTTTTTCTTATTTGTCACATATATAAGCAAAAGAAA
This sequence comes from Maratus michaelseni, assembly GCA_963931845.1. Lineage (NCBI taxonomy): Eukaryota > Metazoa > Arthropoda > Arachnida > Araneae > Salticidae > Maratus > Maratus michaelseni. The sequence goes on from OZ007592.1 coordinate 79,863,467, forward strand.
TATCCTTACACAATTTTTTTAAATTTCAAATTCATATTTTATACAAGAACGAAAAATCATGCGTCAAGCATAGATTATGAAACACTTTCCAACACAGCCAGAAAACTGTAACGAAAATTCACCGTTAAATAAGGTAAAAGAAGATATGTAAGTAAACAGTTTAGAAAACATATACCACATTGAAAAATACAGTTTTCGAAATTACCTTCCATTGTAAAAAAAGTAGTCGAATTATTTTGTACAGCCCTGTATATGATCTGTAGATTTGGATATGTAATACACAGCATGAAAAAATTTAGTGCAGTTAGAAAATTCACATTTAGCAATTTTCGCCAATCGATGGAAATGCACACGAAATCTTTTGTACAGCCCTGTATATTATCTAAACACTTTTGTACACACTAGAGATGAGACGGGCTCGGGCTCGATTTTTATAACAGCCTTCAGGACCGGGCGGGCTCGGGCTCATTCTTTCTGAAACTGAAAATTTTATTTCTTCTCATATAGAAAAAATAAAGATAACTTACTCCAATAAAAAATTACATATTTCATTTCAAGTAATTTTAATATTATTCTGATCAGAAGGAATAGAAGGGGAAACAGAAATCTTATTTTTCTTTTCTCGTATTAGAATGTTACTTTAAAAGAAAATTGACGATATTTGCGACGCGACTGATGACTGGGTGATATGGCACAAACGTGAAGAGGCGCGAATAATATTTGTTGCTAGATTTTCGTTTGTGACAGTAGGATCTTTTTTAATTGGAACGTTTATTTTTTTTAGAGATCTAATGCCAGATGAATATTTTTGTTGTTGTTGTTTTTAGTCAATTAGCATTAGCTTAGATTTGCAAATTTTTAGTCTTCTATTGTGTGCGAGTCATACTCGCTCTTCATATGAAAATAACGTTAGTAATTCTATTTTTAATTAAGAACTCTGCTTTGCACATTTTCGAAGTAATTTTCATTTGGAAGAGCTATAATTGTCATGTATTGTTATTCCGATAGAAAGCAATCGAAGAGTGTTTCCACTTTTCATTTAAATGCACGGGATCTTTCAAATAACGGTGCCAAATTTTTAATTTAAGCTGATTTTCAAGAAAACGAAATATTGTTTTAATTAAAGAATCAATTCTAAGTTACGATTACACCTTTTATAGGAAAGAGAAAACGTTGTTCGATTCTTCGGCATAGAAATAGTAATTTCTGAAAAATTCATGCATTTATTCATAAAACGCAATTCGTTAATGTGTACATCAGCTTTGCTTATTGGGAGAGAAAAATATTTACATCCTTTTAAGGATGTATATTTTTATTTGATACCAAACTTCTCTTTTGATAAAATAGAATGTAAATTCCCATAAAATTAATTATGTGCACGGGATGAACAGTTATTTTCACGTACGAAGTTTTTTAAAAATGAGATATTACTTTGAAAATAATTTTTAAATATCATGTAATTTTTTTCGGTATCGGGCTAGAACGGGCTCGGGGTCTGGTGACAAAAAATGTTTTGGTCTCGGGCGGCCTCGGATTTCAAATCATCGGGCTTGGGCTGGCCCGGGCTCCGAAAAGAGAGCCCGAACTCATCTCTTGTACACACCACATATTAAGCTAAAATTTAATTCAGGTAAAAAAAAAAAAAAAAAACGAATAAGGCAACTTAAAACGCACTTCCAGCAATTAACAACCGTAAACGACAATGCATTTTGTTCTTTGCGTAGCCCTGTATATCAATTTATTTATACTCCACAAACTTATATTAGTCTACCAAATATCAATAACCCACTACCACTAAGAAAATGCGCAACACAATAAAAAACAACCCTTAAGCAATTCACTCCCCTAGTCTGTAATCTTACTAATTCCCTTGTGTAGCCCTGTATAGGATCAACCAAATTTATACACACCACGTAATATAAAAAAAAAATTAATTAAACTTAAAAACGCAAATCAAACTTCAAAACGCACTTATCACCCATAGACAGTAATTATCGCACGTACACTGCAACCAATACATTTTGTGTGTCCCTGTAAATGAACGATAAACCGAATGCTCACTATAAGTGAGTAATTTAACAGTGCACCTCAGTATTGCATATAATTTTCTTTATGTTTGAAGTAGTGAAACATCATTCAATTATACTGCTCAGTATTTTTCTCCGTAGAACAATATGCAACAGCATTCTTTTGTTTGCGCCTGTAAATGAATAATAAATGCTTTTCCGCCCCTATTCTACAAAAAGCATGTTTTAATGCGCTTCATAATTATATATCAATTTCATCCTGTTTCAAATGGCGTAGCATCATCAAAATGCACTTGAAACGATTATTTCCCATTGACTGAAATGTAACGGAATAATTTTGACTGTCCTTGTAAAAAAATTATAAGTGATACACACTTCATTTGCAATAGAAAACATACTGTAGTAAGCTACAATAACATAAAAAATTTCAGGACAATCCGAGTATATTTACGCGAGTTAAAGCACGGACAGACGGCAGGCAAACCGGAGTCAAAAACAATTTTCATCTAGGTTGGAAAGTGTTAAAAAAGGGATCTTTATTCCGTTTTGAGGTTAAAGATTTATGGCGAAAAAATAGCTATTAAGCATGATTTTTTTTGTTTTGTTTTGAACCTTTAATAATGTAGCTGAATGTTTTTTATATGAAAATGTTGCAAACCATAAGAAATTGTTATTACTTAGAAAATGACTGTAGTAACTGTAAATATTTTTTTAAAAGAAAGTCGCAAATCATTTAGAAAGAAAAACATTAGTAACAAAAACAAATACTGTTGAAAGTTCCTTTGAAATCTATGCACTAAACAAAAGAAAATATTTTCTTAATCATAAAAGCAACTGAAATTGGATAAAGTTTAGATACTACTTTTAATCATAAATGTTATTGAATTTGGAAACAGAAAAGCAAATAGAGTCCAATATTATTATCCAACTACAGCACACTAACACACTAAGAAGCAATCGTGTTTATTATCCTGTATTTATATAAGTGTGTTACATCCTAAAGTCTCAGCGGATAAAATAGTTTTTCCAAATGAGATGTCATTAGAATCGTAATCTTGTAGGTGTTAGAGGATGTCACGACAAATCAAATGTGACAGACAACCAATGTCAAAATGGCTTACTTTTTTAAAATTTAGAATTCCTCAGAAATGAATGTGAATTTTCTAGGATCTTCTAAGAAAGGTAGTTTTAAGACAACTACAAAAAGATGTAATATACAGGGTGATTATAAAAAACTATCCCGATATATGAGCCCCTAACTGTCATACCGTTCACAGAAACTGAATGAAATTCTGGCCTAAAGTATTTTGAGGTATGCGCTCAAGAATCATGTGAAAAACAACAGTTATATTCTAACAGTTACGGTTACCGTGACAAAATTTCGAAAATTTCAAATGGCAACACCTACTTTTTTTTATTGGAATGTGATCTTCATAGTGAAAAACCATAAAAACGTTGGAATGGTATCTGTAGCACGAAAATCGCCGGCGCTAGGCAGACTAAGTAGAAAAGTGAAAACAACCAATAAAGGACAGAGCAGCAACAGAAAGTAAAACATTTTATTGTTCAGTGCTATCCACCATCTGCCGCATGTAAAGTGCCTGTTGCTTCTCTGTCCTTATTGGTTGTTCTCACTATTCTTCTTAGTCTGTCTAGCGCCGGCGATTTTCGTGCTACAGGTACCGTTCCAACGCTTTTTATGGTTTTTCACTATGAAGATCACATTCCAATAAAAAAAAGTAAGTGTTGCCATTTGAAATTTTCGAAATTTTGTCACTGTAACCGTAACTGTTCGAATTTAACTGTTGTTTTTCACATGATTCTTGAGCGCATACCTCAAAATACTTTAGGCCAGAATTTCATTCAGTTTCTGTGAACGGTATGACAGTTAGGGGCTCATATATCGGGATAGTTTTTTTATAATCACCCTGTATATGCCAACTCTCTGATCGTTTAAGGGCTTTCCTGCATTTTTGTAAAATTCACATAAATGTTAGGCTAATTAAAATTTTCTTTCGTAATTTCATGCCAATAGACCTTTTGTATTCTTTCATCTAAGAAATTTCTTAAAACATAATTATATTGAAAATATTTTTGCCTACAGCTAATTTAGATTGGTTTCAAGAAACAGAATGTTACGTAACAGTCGCTAGTAGTGTATATTTGGCAGTTCTGCGCCACCTGAGTCGAGCAGGTGGAAGGTGGAAGGTGCAGGTGGAGCAGGTGGACAGGTGAAGGTGAGGGAGTCACAGGTGGAGCACAGGGGGAGCAGGTGAAGGTGGTGATAAGAGCATGAGCACTGATAAGAACGGAGGGTTCGATGGGAGGGGGGTGCGATAAGGGTTTCTACTATAAGATAAGGGGATTATTTTAATGAGTTTTAATTGGGGGACTTAAGAAATTTTTCGACGCATTTTTTTTTTCGCGGAGAATTGGTGTACGAAGTGAATGTCAACGGATTTATTATAGCGAATTATAAATTTAATTAATTTTAATTTTAATTAATTTTAATTGGGGAACTTAGAAATTTTTCGTAGCAAATTTTTTTTTTCAACGAGAGTATGCAGTTTGATTATGAGTATATGCAGTAGAAGTGAATGATTAATTAATTAAAAATATTAATTAAACATAGTAATTAATTAATTTTAATTGCAGAACTTAAGAATTTTCGCGAGATTTTTTTTTTTTTCAACGAGAGTAGGGTATTCGATATACACGTTAGTGGAGAATTTTAAAAGTCAATAATGGTTTAATTAAAAATGGTGATTAATTTTAATTGGGGAACTTAGACATTTTTCGAAGCAAATATTTTTTCAACGAGAGTAGGCTATTTGTTATACATGTTAGAGTATATTTGAGGAGAATTTTAAAAGTCAATAATGGTTTAATTAAAAAGGGTCATTAATTAATTTTAATTGGAGAACTTAAGAAATTTTGGCGAGATTTTTTTTCCCCTCAACGAGAGTACGCAGTTTGCATGTGCAGTAGAATGGTAGATGCTAGTAATTAAAAAGGGTCATTAATTAATTTTAATTGGCGGGACTTCAACATTTTTGGGGCAAACAGGCGCGTTTTAATGAATTCGATATAGGTTGTGGAAAAAAATACAGGGTCTCGTATGAATTATACTGTATTCAATTTAATAGCTCCCCCCTCCCCCTTCCCCTCGCCACTTTTTTTACCCAGAGGGCCCCTTCGATAGACTAACAATACGCACTTCAAAAAATACATAGTGGTAAAAAAGAAGAATTTTAACGTATATATAACAGTGTAAATAAACAAATATGAAAAATCTTGCGTAGCGCCATAATTCATGAATCACTTTCCAACATTGTCGAAGTGTTATATGAACAAAGCATAATTTTACCATCGAGTGCATAGCGAACCGATCCCCTTTTTAATAAAAAGGCGGCCTTCACAAAAATCCAATTATGCATTAGAACCCTTCCTAAAATCAGATAATTTACACCTTACCTTTTTTTTTTCAATTCAAGTTAGGCTAAAAGTACAGCTTACGCATCGATAGGATCAAAATACAGGGACCCTTCGAAGTGTGAACTCGCATTAGACTATAGGGCCCCTTCATAAAATAAATGAGATACATGCCCTATTCGAATAAAAAAAGCCCTTCACAAAAACTGTAGGGGTTCCCTTTTGGAATAAAAAGACGCCCTTCACAAAAATCCAATTATGCATAAGGACCCTTCATAAAATCAGATAATTTACACTTTACCCTGTTTTTTTAAATTCAAGTTAGGGTAAAAGTATAACTTACACATCGATAGGTTCCAAATATTGAAATCCTTCAAAAGAAACTAGAAAAAGTTAAAGATTTAAGCCCTGCTCATAAAATAATGCGACTACCCAGCGCCCTTCACAAATAATAAAACCTTATTCGAATCCCTTCGCCCTTCACAAAATAAATCCAATAGATTCACGTTATTTTACAGCGACATAAATATTAGGGATATTGACCTTTCATAAAAATGCATGGTCCGCTGTTTGAATGAAAAGGGCCCCTTCACGTACCCTGTAAAAATACTATGATTGTCCAGTTATTTTAAGAAATAGAGTGCTATTCTCAAATGAGTACGTATTCATACAATATAAAAATAAGTTTTACACGAATGTATTTTTAGTTTAAAGTTCAAAATATATTTTAGAAATGAAATTAAGAAAAACAGACGGCTATCCAGTATCCCCTCGACATACATATCGCTGAATCAAAATGAGTCATATTAGCAGATAAGCGAACATCTTGCTTTGTCACGATGAATCACTCGCGATAAGAAATGCGGCTATTGGGCTTTTTCTCAAATTTAAACAGTTCTGACACATTTTGGGTAGGTAAATGAGCTATTTAAACCCGTCAATGTATGCGAATTATTTCGTGTAGTCCTATATAGGTTCTACTCTTCATATATACATATGGTGATATATATATATATATTTATACTAAAATCTATTAAGTTTTAAAAAGCTTCATTGAAAAAATAAGAAATAGTCATACCCTTAAGAATTCTGAGGATAAGAGACGGGTTTTTAATGAATTTGATACAGGTTAGGGTAAAAAAATTACAGGGTCCCCTATAAGATATATGAATTAAACATAAAATTAAAATTAAATTGAATTCGTTTATGCTTTTTGTATTGCAAAGTATAGAAAAAATATACTAAATTGAGTTTTTAGTATTCTAACTTAAAAATTTCTTTTGAGGAATGAATAGAATAACTAATCTTTGTTTTTATAAAATATATATTGTACTATTTAGATAAGGCATTATTTAAAAAATGTTTTGTCTTTAATATTGAATATATACATAAAGTTATCTTACCTAAATATTTAAACCATAAAGTACTGGACTTCATCCAAACTTGACTGCATGCATGTCTTAAAAGAACTAAACGGTATAACATGTTCGCTTATCTCTTAAAATTACGGGATATCGTGACGTCATGGATAAAGCATAGGGTAGAATACAGAATGAATAGGTATTATAAAGCAGAATCATAAATGTTGCATACTTTACACTTGTAGTATGTGAAATGATTGCTACTATTGCCTATATGAGAAAATGAATCATCAACGAATCTTATTTAAATAGGTTAATGAACCTAATTCGATACAAGTCTTACTAAAATAGAAATTACACTAAAAATACAGAGTCCCCTACAATATATGAATTATACTCCACTAAATTTAATAGCACCCTCCCCTATTTTCATAGAAATGGCTTCAATATAATTTAGGCTAACAATATACGCTTCAAAAAATACATAGTGACCACAAGAAGGACAGGAATTCGATATGTACTACTACTTATGCAAAATATAATTTCTCTTATCGCATAAAATATATTAACAAGTCCTGTAAAAATATAATGACATGAACTATTAATACATGATTTAAATACATATTGGTTATACAAAACATATATATATATATAAATATATAAAAATTTATCGTTACCTAAGAATTTCAAGCATGATTTACTAGACTTAACCCAAATTCAACTAGATTCTTCACGTGGTTCAATGACATCACTGATCGCGATAATATTTTAGATAAGATTTACTGATAAGACCACATATCAAGTCATTTCTTCTAAAGCACGTATAGGAGTTGGTTCTGAGGTCTAGGTATGTAGTAGGTTAGTAGTAATATATTTTTAAAGTACTTTTTATTATGTGTTAAAAGAAATGGTTATTTTTTTCTTTACGTAGGGCAGTAAAAATTAAAACATAAAATATTAAATTTAATCCTTAGTAGTATAAAGACTTACACCTACAGAAACGCAAACATCCTTTTAGTTATATTCATGCAGACTTTAAGATATATCGCATATGTTCTTTATTTTACCATGGCATATAGGGATTTTTTTTTAATGTATGTCACGTGACTATCTAAAGCGAGATTGATACTTAAAACCATTAATATATATGAATTCTTTCGTATAGCCCTGTATAGATGCTACTCACCATATATACATCTATATATATGTATATATATATACTAAATCTGGTAAGTTTTAAAATGCATCATTGAATTTCAATGAAAAATAACAACTAACAAATATTAATTAAGAGATATGCTAATGTTCGGACTAATAAAATTTTTGGGTGAACAGATCAGTTTTAATTAAATATGATAATGAATCTAATTCGATACAAGTCTTGTTAAAATAGAGATTATAGTGAAAATAGAGGATCCCCTATAATACACACTAATTATACTGCATTAATGCACTACCCCACTTATATTATCACAAAAATACCTTCGATAAAATTTAGACTATCAATACATACAAAATATATACAAAGTGCCCAGAAAAAGGGTAGGAATGACTGAAGAATTTTAACATAAATTAAAAAAATAGAATCTACAGTAAGTAACTATAAATAAATATGAAGGAAAAATCATGCGTCATGGTATACTTTATGAAACACTTTCCAAATGGGACTATCGTTATTACTTAAAAAAACTATTGAAATATGTGAATTAGATTAAATAATCCATACTGGAAATGTATTTTTAAAAAATTACAGACTTCGTTTCTTTTTTTTTTTTTTTTTTTTTTTCACTTTGATATAATTATAAGGCTTCTTTTACAATAAAGACCTGATTCTTGTGGAGAGATTGAAAACTAGTATTTTATTGAATCGGCCTATATATGTTGGGTTTGCTATACTAGAGGTCTCTAAACTTTGCATGTATGATTTCCATTATAACTTTATAAAGAATACTTAACTTACCATATTCAAACACACAATATTTATAAGGATATAGAACAATATCGTGATTTCTTTAACTTCTCTAAGTATTCAAAACCACATCGTCTATACCACACAAGTTTCGAACCCACAAACATATAATCAGACTTGTCATTTTATACCCAGGACGCTAACTATTGGGCTTAGTGAGCCCCTGCTTATTTTATAGTCAACATGCTAACTATTGGGCTTAGTGAGCCCCAGGCTAACTTATACCCACCACGCTAACTTTTGGGCTTAGTGAACCCCCGCTTATTTTATAGCCACCATACTAACCACAGGGCTAAGTGAGCCCCCGCTTATTTTATACCCACCACGCTAAGTATTAGGCTGAGTGAGGCCCAGGCTATTTTATAGTCAACATGCTAACTATTGGGCTTAGTGAGCCCCAGGCTAACTTATACCCACCACGCTAACTTTGGGGCCTAGTGAACCCCCGCTTATTTTATAGCCACCATACTAACCACAGGGCTAAGTGAGCCCCCGCTTATTTCATAGTCACCATGCTAAGTATTAGGCTGAGTGAGCCCCAGGCTATTTTATACCCACTATGCTAACTAATGGGTTGAGTGAGCCCCAGGCTATTTTCTACCCACCACGTTTACTGGGCTTAGTGTGCCCCCGCTTATTTTATAGCTACCACGATAACCACAGGGCTGAGTGAGCCCCCGCTTATTTTATAACCACCACGTTAACCACAGGGCTAAGTGAGCCCCTGCTTATTTTATAGTCACCTTGCTAACTATTTAGCTTAGTGAGCCCCATTTCGAGTTTTCGAGGCTAATTTACACACACCACACTAACTATTGGGCTTAGTGAGCCCCCACTTATTTTATAGCCACCACGCTAACCACAGAGCTAAGTGAGGCCCCGCTTATTTTATAGTCACCAAGCTAACTACTGGGCTGAGTGACCCCCAGGCTGTTTTATACCTACCATGATAACTACTGGGCTGATTAAGCCCCAGGTATTTTATAGCCATTACGCTAACTACTGGACTGAGTGAGCCCCAGGTTATTTAGTCACATGAATATGATTTCCAAGGTATATGTCCTGACTTGATTTAGACCATTGCCTATGGTAAGATAAAGCTCGGAAATAAATTGGTAAACTCTATACATTTCCCTCGAAAACTCACATGTATTTTATTACATATCTGTAGAAATCAGCATAGTATATTAAAATTATATATATTCTTATTAGTTTATGAATCTACTAACTTATAATATCTATATGGTAACTTGGATTATTAGTATTCACACTTAAACATTTCTTTTGTAGATTTAATATGATAAACACTAACATCAGACTGACTAAACTTTTACCATTTTCATTTAAACTTAGTTTTAGGAAATTTATCTACATAGCTTTAAATTTTACTGTTTAGTAAGTCTATTATTTCAAAGTATTATTTTTTAGTTATAATATTCAAAACATATTCATAGCGTTTTACATAGTAGGTATCAAATTAATTTAAAGTCATATTAAAAAAATATATATACAAATACTATTCTTACTTAACACGCCAGCTAGCTAAGCACCCAATCGTCTCACACCAAGACTCTGAGAAAAGTGAATGCTTGTTCAGGGCCTTATCAGGTAATATAATCAGTGATATGATTTAAACAAGTGACGTCACTGTTTAAGTGATATCACGTGACCATGTGGTATCATTCAATATGTCACCAGTGACGTCAGAGATCACGTGACTAGGTCATAAAAGAACCAATTACTAATTGCAATTAACAATTTACCTCTAATTGATTTATATAGATAAATTAATACATGATTTATCTATGTATTATTTCGTAATACATAGCACATGTACTATGTTTTACGAAATAATAGAAAAATCATGTATTAATTTATCTATATAAATCAATTAGAGGTAAATTGTTAATTGCAATTAGTAATTGGTTCTTTTATGACCTAGTCACGTGATCTCTGACGTCACTGGTGACATATTGAATGATACCACATGGTCACGTGATATCACTTAAACAGTGACGTCACTTGTTTAAATCATATCACTGATTATATTACCTGATAAGGCCCTGAACAAGCATTCACTTTTCTCAGAGTCTTGGTGTGAGACGATTGGGTGCTTAGCTAGCTGGCGTGTTAAGTAAGAATAGTATTTGTATATATATTTTTTTAATATGACTTTAAATTAATTTGATACCTACTATGTAAAACGCTATGAATATGTTTTGAATATTATAACTAAAAAATAATACTTTGAAATAATAGACTTACTAAACAGTAAAATTTAAAGCTATGTAGATAAATTTCCTAAAACTAAGTTTAAATGAAAATGGTAAAAGTTTAGTCAGTCTGATGTTAGTGTTTATCATATTAAATCTACAAAAGAAATGTTTAAGTGTGAATACTAATAATCCAAGTTACCATATAGATATTATAAGTTAGTAGATTCATAAACTAATAAGAATATATATAATTGTAATATACTATGCTGATTTCTACAGATATTTAATAAAATACAAGTGAGTTTTCGAGGGAAATGTATAGAGTTTACCAATTTACTTCCGAGCTTTATCTTACCATAGGCAATGGTCTAAATCAAGTCAGGACATATACCTTGGAAATCATATTCATGTGAATAAATAACCTGGGGCTCACTCAGTCCAGTAGTTAGCGTAATGGCTATAAAATACCTGGGGCTTAATCAGCCCAGTAGTTATCATGGTAGGTATAAAACAGCCTGGGGGTCACTCAGCCCAGTAGTTAGCTTGGTGACTATAAAATAAGCGGGGCCTCACTTAGCTCTGTGGTTAGCGTGGTGGCTATAAAATAAGTGGGGGCTCACTAAGCCCAATAGTTAGTGTGGTGTGTATAAATTAGCCTCGAAAACTCGAAATGGGGCTCACTAAGCTAAATAGTTAGCAAGGTGACTATAAAATAAGCGGGGGCTCACTTAGCCCTGTGGTTAACGTGGTGGTTATAAAATAAGCGGGGGCTCACTCAACCCTGTGGTTATCGTGGTAGCTATAAAATAAGCGGGGGCACACTAAGCCCAGTAAACGTGGTGGGTAGAAAATAGCCTGGGGCTCACTCAACCCATTAGTTAGCATAGTGGGTATAAAATAGCCTGGGGCTCACTCAGCCTAATACTTAGCATGGTGACTTCGAAATAAGCGGGGGCTCACTTAGCCCTGTGGTTAGTATGGTGGCTATAAAATAAGCGGGGGTTCACTAGGCCCCAAAGTTAGCGTGGTGGGTATAAGTTAGCCTGGGGCTCACTAAGCCCAATAGTTAGCATGTTGACTATAAAATAGCCAGGGCCTCACTCAGCCTAATACTTAGCGTGGTGGGTATAAAATAAGCGGGGGCTCACTTAGCCCTGTGGTTAGCAAGGTGACTATAAAATAAGCGGGGGCTCACTTAGCCCTGTGGTTAACGTGGTGGTTATAAAATAAGCGGGGGCTCACTCAGCCCTGTGGTTATCGTGGTAGCTATAAAATAAGCGGGGGCACACTAAGCCCAGTAAACGTGGTGGGTAGAAAATAGCCTGGGGCTCACTCAACCCATTAGTTAGCATAGTGGGTATAAAATAGCCTGGAGCTCACTCAGCCTAATACTTAGCATGGTGACTATGAAATAAGCGGGGGCTCACTTAGCCCTGTGGTTAGTATGGTGGCTATAAAATAAGCGGGGGTTCACTAGGCCCCAAAGTTAGCGTGGTGGGTATAAGTTAGCCTGGGGCTCACTAAGCCCAATAGTTAGCATGTTGACTATAAAATAGCCTGGGCCTCACTCAGCCTAATACTTAGCGTGGTGGGTATAAAATAAGCGGGGGCTCACTTAGCCCTGTGGTTAGTATGGTGGCTATAAAATAAGCGGGGGTTCACTAAGCCCAAAAGTTAGCGTGGTGGGTATAAGTTAGCCTGGGGCTCACTAAGCCCAATAGTTAGCATGTTGACTATAAAATAAGCAGGGGCTCACTAAGCCCAATAGTTAGCGTCCTGGGTATAAAATGACAAGTCTGATTATATGTTTGTGGGTTCGAAACTTGTGTGGTATAGACGATGTGGTTTTGAATACTTAGAGAAGTTAAAGAAATCACGATATTGTTCTATATCCTTATAAATATTGTGTGTTTGAATATGGTAAGTTAAGTATTCTTTATAAAGTTATAATGGAAATCATACATGCAAAGTTTAGAGACCTCTAGTATAGCAAACCCAACATATATAGGCCGATTCAATAAAATACTAGTTTTCAATCTCTCCACAAGAATCAGGTCTTTATTGTAAAAGAAGCCTTATAATTATATCAAAGTGAAAAAAAAAAAAAAAAAAAAAAAGAAACGAAGTCTGTAATTTTTTAAAAATACATTTCCAGTATGGATTATTTAATCTAATTCACATATTTCAATAGTTTTTTAAAGTAATAACGATAGTCCCATTTGGAAAGTGTTTCATAAAGTATACCATGACGCATGATTTTTCCTTCATATTTATTTATAGTTACTTACTGTAGATTCTATTTTTTTAATTTATGTTAAAATTCTTCAGTCATTCCTACCCTTTTTCTGGGCACTTTGTATATATTTTGTATGTATTGATAGTCTAAATTTTATCGAAGGTATTTTTGTGATAATATAAGTGGGGTAGTGCATTAATGCAGTATAATTAGTGTGTATTATAGGGGATCCTCTATTTTCACTATAATCTCTATTTTAACAAGACTTGTATCGAATTAGATTCATTATCATATTTAATTAAAACTGATCTGTTCACCCAAAAATTTTATTAGTCCGAACATTAGCATATCTCTTAATTAATATTTGTTAGTTGTTATTTTTCATTGAAATTCAATGATGCATTTTAAAACTTACCAGATTTAGTATATATATATACATATATATAGATGTATATATGGTGAGTAGCATCTATACAGGGCTATACGAAAGAATTCATATATATTAATGGTTTTAAGTATCAATCTCGCTTTAGATAGTCACGTGACATACATTAAAAAAAAATCCCTATATGCCATGGTAAAATAAAGAACATATGCGATATATCTTAAAGTCTGCATGAATATAACTAAAAGGATGTTTGCGTTTCTGTAGGTGTAAGTCTTTATACTACTAAGGATTAAATTTAATATTTTATGTTTTAATTTTTACTGCCCTACGTAAAGAAAAAAATAACCATTTCTTTTAACACATAATAAAAAGTACTTTAAAAATATATTACTACTAACCTACTACATACCTAGACCTCAGAACCAACTCCTATACGTGCTTTAGAAGAAATGACTTGATATGTGGTCTTATCAGTAAATCTTATCTAAAATATTATCGCGATCAGTGATGTCATTGAACCACGTGAAGAATCTAGTTGAATTTGGGTTAAGTCTAGTAAATCATGCTTGAAATTCTTAGGTAACGATAAATTTTTATATATTTATATATATATATATGTTTTGTATAACCAATATGTATTTAAATCATGTATTAATAGTTCATGTCATTATATTTTTACAGGACTTGTTAATATATTTTATGCGATAAGAGAAATTATATTTTGCATAAGTAGTAGTACATATCGAATTCCTGTCCTTCTTGTGGTCACTATGTATTTTTTGAAGCGTATATTGTTAGCCTAAATTATATTGAAGCCATTTCTATGAAAATAGGGGAGGGTGCTATTAAATTTAGTGGAGTATAATTCATATATTGTAGGGGACTCTGTATTTTTAGTGTAATTTCTATTTTAGTAAGACTTGTATCGAATTAGGTTCATTAACCTATTTAAATAAGATTCGTTGATGATTCATTTTCTCATATAGGCAATAGTAGCAATCATTTCACATACTACAAGTGTAAAGTATGCAACATTTATGATTCTGCTTTATAATACCTATTCATTCTGTATTCTACCCTATGCTTTATCCATGACGTCACGATATCCCGTAATTTTAAGAGATAAGCGAACATGTTATACCGTTTAGTTCTTTTAAGACATGCATGCAGTCAAGTTTGGATGAAGTCCAGTACTTTATGGTTTAAATATTTAGGTAAGATAACTTTATGTATATATTCAATATTAAAGACAAAACATTTTTTAAATAATGCCTTATCTAAATAGTACAATATATATTTTATAAAAACAAAGATTAGTTATTCTATTCATTCCTCAAAAGAAATTTTTAAGTTAGAATACTAAAAACTCAATTTAGTATATTTTTTCTATACTTTGCAATACAAAAAGCATAAACAAATTCAATTTAATTTTAATTTTATGTTTAATTCATATATCTTATAGGGGACCCTGTAATTTTTTTACCCTAACCTGTATCAAATTCATTAAAAACCCGTCTCTTATCCTCAGAATTCTTAAGGGTATGACTATTTCTTATTTTTTCAATGAAGCTTTTTAAAACTTAATAGATTTTAGTATAAATATATATTGTATATATCACCATATGTATATATGAAGAGTAGAACCTATATAGGACTACACGAAATAATTCGCATACATTGACGGGTTTAAATAGCTCATTTACCTACCCAAAATGTGTCAGAACTGTTTAAATTTGAGAAAAAGCCCAATAGCCGCATTTCTTATCGCGAGTGATTCATCGTGACAAAGCAAGATGTTCGCTTATCTGCTAATATGACTCATTTTGATTCAGCGATATGTATGTCGAGGGGATACTGGATAGCCGTCTGTTTTTCTTAATTTCATTTCTAAAATATATTTTGAACTTTAAACTAAAAATACATTCGTGTAAAACTTATTTTTATATTGTATGAATACGTACTCATTTGAGAATAGCACTCTATTTCTTAAAATAACTGGACAATCATAGTATTTTTACAGGGTACGTGAAGGGGCCCTTTTCATTCAAACAGCGGACCATGCATTTTTATGAAAGGTCAATATCCCTAATATTTATGTCGCTGTAAAATAACGTGAATCTATTGGATTTATTTTGTGAAGGGCGAAGGGATTCGAATAAGGTTTTATTATTTGTGAAGGGCGCTGGGTAGTCGCATTACTTTATGAGCAGGGCTTAAATCTTTAACTTTTTCTAGTTTCTTTTGAAGGATTTCAATATTTGGAACCTATCCATGTGTAAGTTATACTTACACATGGTTACTTTTACCCTAACTTGAATTTAAAAAAACAGGGTAAAGTGTAAATTATCTGATTTTATGAAGGGTCCTTATGCATAATTGGATTTTTGTGAAGGGCGTCTTTTTATTCCAAAAGGGAACCCCTACAGTTTTTGTGAAGGGCTTTTTTTATTCGAATAGGGCATGTATCTCATTTATTTTATGAAGGGGCCCTATAGTCTAATGCGAGTTCACACTTCGAAGGGTCCCTGTATTTTGATCCTATCGATGCGTAAGCTGTACTTTTAGCCTAACTTGAATTGAAAAAAAAAAGGTAAGGTGTAAATTATCTGATTTTAGGAAGGGTTCTAATGCATAATTGGATTTTTGTGAAGGACGCCTTTTTATTAAAAAGGGGATCGGTTCGCTATGCACTCGATGGTAAAATTATGTTTTGTTCATATAACACTTCGACAATGTTGGAAAGTGATTCATGAATTATGGCGCTACGCATGATTTTTCATATTTGTTTATTTACACTTTTATATATACGTTAAAATTCTTCTTTTTTACCACTATGTATTTTTTGAAGTGCGTATTGTTAGTCTATCGAAGGGGCCCTCTGGGTAAAAAAAGTGGCGAGGGGAAGGGGGAGGGGGGAGCTATTAAATTGAATACAGTATAATTCATACGAGACCCTGTATTTTTTTCCACAACCTATATCGAATTCATTAAAACGCGCCTGTTTGCCCCAAAAATGTTGAAGTCCCGCCAATTAAAATTAATTAATGACCCTTTTTAATTACTAGCATCTACCATTCTACTGCACATGCAAACTGCGTACTCTCGTTGAGGGGAAAAAAAATCTCGCCAAAATTTCTTAAGTTCTCCAATTAAAATTAATTAATGACCCTTTTTAATTAAACCATTATTGACTTTTAAAATTCTCGTCAAATATACTCTAACATGTATAACAAATAGCCTACTCTCGTTGAAAAAATATTTGCTTCGAAAAATGTCTAAGTTCCCCAATTAAAATTAATCACCATTTTTAATTAAACCATTATTGACTTTTAAAATTCTCCACTAACGTGTATATCGAATACCCTACTCTCGTTGAAAAAAAAAAAAAATCTCGCGAAAATTCTTAAGTTCTGCAATTAAAATTAATTAATTACTATGTTTAATTAATATTTTTAATTAATTAATCATTCACTTCTACTGCATATACTCATAATCAAACTGCATACTCTCGTTGAAAAAAAAAATTGCTACGAAAAATTTCTAAGTTACCCAATTAAAATTAATTAAAATTAAAATTAATTAAATTTATAATTCGCTATAATAAATCCGTTGACATTCACTTCGTACACCAATTCTCCGCAAAAAAAAAAATGCGTCGAAAAATTTCTTAAGTCCCCCAATTAAAACTCATTAAAATAATCCCCTTATCTTATAGTAGAAACCCTTATCGCACCCCCCTCCCATCGAACCCTCCGTTCTTATCAGTGCTCATGCTCTTATCACCACCTTCACCTGCTCCCCCTGTGCTCCACCTGTGACTCCCTCACCTTCACCTGTCCACCTGCTCCACCTGCACCTTCCACCTTCCACCTGCTCGACTCAGGTGGCGCAGAACTGCCAAATATACACTACTGTCGCTTAGAGGGATAAACCTAGACAAACAGAAATTTGCGATTTTGCATTTGTGTAAATTTATGTCGATATGTTTTGCCATAAGCATAATTCTGAATTTTGACACACCGGAAATGATATCAGTATTACATAAGAGTTAATTGAAGAAGTTAAAATGCAATTTCCAAATGAAATTTAAATTCTTATTTTCGTAATTTATTTATATTTCAATTCAAAATATATTTAAACTTTGTAAAAAATAATGTTTACTTTTTCAATACATTTTCCAACACAATTGCAATATTATTAATAAATATATAAATTTATTAAAATTAAAACATACAACGTGACCAATAAATTATCCCCTTTAATTTATTTCTTCATGGATCAAACTTAAATGTTCTTCCACACTTATGAGTTTGGGCATTTAATATGCATAAAAATTATAAAATGAGAAAGCAATATTATAGAAGGTAGGCGAGAATTGCTGAAAAAATATAAAATCACATAAAACATTACAAAAAAAAAATCAGTGTACTAAAATTCTCCCCCAAAATATCATAAAATCAGAAAGCTATTATGGAGGGATGTGGTTGGGACTGCTAAAATTTTTTAAATATATTCAATAAAAAAAAGCTAGCTTTGTGCATTTAACACGATCATTTACCATACTATATTTCACACAATGGCACCACATACATGGCTATATCCCCCCTTAAATTAATATTTATTTATTATTGATTTATCATTTACATATTCATGTTTTTTTCTGTTTTTTCTTTTTAATTATTATTATCTTCTTTATTTATTTAATGTTTATTGAAGTTATTACCTACATTTATCATTATATAACTTGTTTAAATATTAACGACTTCATTTCTTATATTAAATAATGTTAAACCTAATTCCAACCTAGTTGAGAACTGTTTATGACTTTGGTTTGTCTGTTGTCTGTCCGTGCTTTAACTCGCGTAAATATGCTTGGATTGTCCTGAAATTTTTGTATGTTATTATCGCTTACTATAGCATGTTCCCTATTTTAACTGAAATATGTAGCACTCATAGTTTTTTCTTTTACAGGGACAATCAAAAGTATTCCATTACATTACAGTCAATGGGAAATAATCGTTTCAAGTGCATTTTGATGATGCCACGGAAACATGATGAAATTGATATATAATTTTGAAGCCCAATAAAACATGCGTTTTGTAGAATATGGGGTCAAATCATTTATTATTCATTTACAAGGTCAAACAAAAGATTCTGTTACACATGTAACTATGGAGAAAAATCGTTTGAAGTGTAATTTAGTGATATTTCACTGTTTTAAACAGAATGAAAATTATATGCATTACTGAGGTGCACTATAAATTGCTCTTTCGAAACTGTGGTGTGCATTAGTTTATTTACAAGGACACACAAAAGATATCAGTTACAGTACATGTGCGATATTTACAGTCTATATGCGTTTTCAAATTTGGTTTGAGTTTTTAAGTTTAACTAAATTTTTTCATACCATGTGTGTGTTTATAAACACGGTTGATCACATTCAAGGTTACACAAGAGAATATGTAAGTGTTTACAGACTATGGACGTGAATTGCTTAAGGGTAGTTTTTAATTGTTTTACCACATTTTCCTGCTGAACGGTTTTTAGAAGACTAATAGAACTGTTTTTAATTAATACTACAAATTACTCTCTTGTTTGCATTGCGTTTATTTTCAGGGACACCCAAAATATATCGGTTTCAGTACATGTGCGATATTTACAGTTTATATGTGATAAGTCCTTTGTCAACTTTGGTTTTCGTTTTTATGTTTAACTAAAGTTTTTCATAGTACGTGTGCGTTTATAAATTCGGTTGATCATATATAGGGCTACACAAATAAATTCGTAAGTATTACAGACTATGGGAGTGAATTGCTTAAGGGTAATTTTTAATTGTGTTACGCATTTTCCTGCTGAACTATATTTAGTAGACTAATAGAAGTTTGTGGAATATAAATAAATTCATATACAAGGCTACGCAAAGAAAAAGATACCTTGTCGTTTACGGTTGGTAATTGCTGCGAGTGAGTTTTAAGTTACCTTTTAACTTAATATGTATTGTGTACAAAAGTCTTCAGATAACATACAGGGGCTGTACAAAAGATTACGAGTGCATTTCTATCGATTGGCGAAAATTGCTAAATGTGAATATTCTGACTGAACTAAATTATATCATGCTTATTTAACGAAGTTTCGTTGCAGTTTTCTGGCTGCGTTGGAAAGTGTTTCATAATCTATGCTTGACGCCGGATTTTCCACTCATGTTTATTTAAGTCGCGAAATCTTTACATGTTTTTTGATGTTTTTATAAGTTATTTTCGTATAGTTTAACATAAAGTATTTTGTTTATTTATTTTCTGTTTACATGAAAAATGCACTTTGTGGGCCCAGGATGAAGCTCGGATTATACACTGCAAAAGGCATCTGGGGCAACAAGCAACCGTCTAGACCGGAGAAGATCGGCTAGTATATAAAATAAATTATTAACAGTAAAGTGTCCAAAATCCTTCCTTTCGCCTAAATTCGCCTCACTTATTATTTATGCGGATTTTGCTGCTACCTCTTTGCGAGTTTATAAAACTTTCCAATACAGCATTAACAGTGAGATGGGAAGGATATGTTGTCTTTCAGCGCAGTATTTTTAAATAACAGTTTGAGGAGAAACTCAAATAGTTATAGCTTTTATTTAGCTTCAGAACATTATTATGATGACTCAAGACACGTGTTTTATCATTACAAGATTGATGTTATGTCGATTTGAGCATCTTTGCTACGTTCAAATTCTCCATGGCTTGTGAGAATCATCGTTTGGAAAGGAGTGGACAACATATTTTTCAAACTTTCCTTCCTAAATTCGTCAACGTCAAGATTCCCAAATTCACCCCCACCCCCTTGAAATAACACAATAAAATGGTCAATCAATTGCGATCTGTCCAAAGGAAAATATATAATGAAGAGTTCCTAATATACATCCTTTCACATCTGTTAGTGCTGACAAAGTATTTGTTTTCACTAAATATTTCATAAGAGGAACACAAGAGAAAAAGACAACTTCAAGACCATCACAAGAATCAAATAAATTTCAAAGAAAATAAATTTCGTTGTGGAAGTTACCCCTGTCTTTCCCAAGTATTTCCGCCACAAATAATGTATAATTGTTTGACACACTGCATGTAATTGTATATGTAAAATTTAAAAAAAATAGTATAGCGTTCTTTCAATTTTCAGTTTCTGAGAATAACTTTTATTCTATATTCAAGAAGTTGTGATTTTTAAATAAAATTAAGAATACTTCTTGAAAATTCAAAAATTGGGTTACTTTAGTTTTAGCTCCCTCCGAGGTAGGAGCAATTATCCCAGTTACCATACTGGTTTCTTTGGTAATGAGTAAAGCTGATTAAATGTATTTTTGGGCATTTTAAACTATATCTTAAAAAAAAAGAATTTTTGTTAGAGATATGATATTTGGGCATTTTCCCTAATTAAGTTCTGTTAATGAAATGTCAAATTAGGTCAGACTAAGCTTCTGTTAATCAAGTAACAAGGCAGTGAATAGTAAATTATTTCAGAAATTCTAAAAAATTAATACTTTCAATATTTTTTTATTTATCATATTGAACTAATATAGAATTAATGAAAGTTTTATTCACACTGTAACAATCCAGAAAATTTCCTGGGAAATAATGGGCAGCTGGTTTCTTTAAATCCAATTTCCTAAAAAATTCCTTTTATATCCAGAAACATTCTTGCTCAAAGTTAAAGATAACAGTATGAGAATGTGCATTTTTTATTTTCTTAATCAAAATTTGTCAGTTGTAAAAGTATTTTAGTCCAAACCACAGACTCACGCGTCAATTATTTGATTTGTATTTATGCTTTAAATTTGATAGTTAATTTTTGGAGACACTGCATATATAATTGTAGGGTATATGTATCATTTTAAAAAATACTAATGAAATCTTTCAATTTTCAGTTTCTCAGTATAGCTTTTATTCTATATCCGTGTTTTTCTATAACTTGTATTCTATAATAATCATCTTTAATTAAAAGCTACGCGTTTCTGGCGACCGGTTTTTTCGCTAATCGTTGCCACAGATTAATCTCGAAAAATGAAATATTTGAAGTTACTGAAAAAATTAATAGCTCGAAAAGTATTTGTCAGAAAATTGTTAGACAAACTGCGTTAGAAAGGTAAAACATTGTATTGTTCTTGATATAAATTTCAAATCTAATGATTATGCTCTTTTTCAAATATTGAATTTCAAAAATGACCAAAATTCACAATGGAGTACCATAGCGAAACCTTCACGCCTAAAAAAATAACGATAACGACAATGTGTCCTGACGTGTATACTGGCTATAGCACAAGTCACAAATTATAGTAGCCTTATTATTCTGTTAAAATATAAAAGTGAATTATGATGTAACGAGTGCATAATTTTTATTTAAAATTCGACAAATGCTAGATGTGCCATTTCTTTTTAGTATATATATGTTAAATGTAAAAAAATACGTTAGAATAAAAAAAAAATAGTTTTCAGCGATGTTCTGTAACCCGGGAAGCCCGGGTTCGATTCCCTAGTTCATTATAAAGGTTTATTAAGATATACTGTCTCATATTTTCTAATATGTTACAGGAATAGCTGACTTTGATAAACAAGGTTCACACAAATATGATTTGGCATAATCCTTCGGTATATAAGGATTAAAAGTATTTAAACATACTTGTTTGATACAATGTGAATAAGAATATTTGTAACAATATAAATAAGAAGAATTGATATTGAAACACTAAACCTAAACATATTAAAAGAAGTTCATTAAGTTTAATAATGCAGAAGGTAAGTCAATAACTAAAGGATGACTTAGTACGTCACTAAAGTCTGAATAAAGGTTTTATCTTAGAGAATTGGGTTAGCAAGCTACATAACAATAGATGACATCATTATTTGCTGCATTTTCGCAACAACTAATGTTTCCGCCAAACTTCCGATATTACTTTTCCTCTAAAATGCATTAATCATGAGAGTACAATCTCCATTTAGATAAATATTCAAGAATTTTGCTTGTTTACCAGTGTCAGTAATGAAATATGAATGGAGAATGATATCTTTGTCGAGAATGTAAATTCCAATCACTAGGGAATAAAGGATGCTAGCTGGCTGCTTATAAATCTTTCTAGTATCCGCTGAGATTTGTTGAAAATGTCGCAGCATGACAGTGATTTTCAATTTTCATTCCCATAGCACATTTGCTATCATTCGTAAGAGAATTATTTGCATCATTCGCAAAATCATATTTTGTTATAAAACAGTCAGAAAAAAAAGTTTACTGTGAGGTTAGCTGTTTGTAATGAAATAGAAATTATTAAATATTATTAAAAATAATTCAAGATTTTAAAACTGATGAATCTCATTGTCTTTGATGTAAAAATTCTAAAATTGCAAAATGATATTTCTATATCTAAAATGATATTTTATGAGAAAAAATACCACCACTTATTGGAATGTATAATGTGAGAGAAATAGTTGTAAAACCGTTAAATGGGAATAATAGTTCTATTAAATGTTGTATTGTTTTTTTTATATAAATTCAACAAATTCGGTTACTTTATGTATGTATGAAAATTGCCAACGAATTCGTTAAGTTCATAAGGGAATCAAGTTTAACAATTTAAGATTTTTTTTTTACATTATGAACAAAACCGGAAACGTTAAACTTTCATAATGAACTTAAATGTAATCTTACAATAATATCATAATCAACATAAATATTAAATGTGTAACAGATTTGATTTTTCTTAAAATTTTGAGAGTATTATTAAGAAAAGTGTAGTTAACCTACAACATTTCTTTTTCTTCCCCCTTCCATTTATTTGGAACCTTAAAGCAGCTAAGTAGCAATAATTATTTATGAATCTATATTTAGGTCTAAAATTATATTTTAATATTATTTCTTAAAACTCCAATAGATTATTTTTTTTGTTTTCGCACATTACACAATTACTAGATGAAACCATACCGAGAAAGACAGGTAAAAAAAAAAGTGTCATAAACAAACAAAAATGAAAGTAATGCACAAAATTCACAGTTTAATTGGAATTCATATATTTTGATGAAATATACAAAAACTCTGTTATTAAATTTAGGGCTAATTTTCGCGTAATCGGGGACCACACCAAAGCGATAAACATAAGCGATGTCGCCAAAACTGCGATTTAAAATGAATGCGGTTGCATGTAACACTCTAAAAAAGCATGAATTAACAAAACGAAAAAACAATATCGGAAACATTGCCTTTACGTGGATCAATGAACTATAAAATGAAAGTATGTTCCTATCTATACTATTATATAAAGAGGAAACGGTGACTGACTGACTGACTGACTGACTCATCAACGCCCAGCCGAAACTACTAAAGTCAGGGTCACGCAATTTGGACTGTACATTGCTGTTATGGCCGAGGCAAGCAATAAGAAGGGATATTTGAAAATTCCCCCCCGAAGGGGGTTAAAGGGGGGTTCGAATGTTTTAGGTCATTTTACCATATCTCAGCAGCAGTTATAGGTAGGAGCATGGAATTCCAGAAAACAAATCTACTAAAAAAATGATTAAACACATATTTCAGCGATTTTAGAAATTCCCCTCAGAAGGGGGTTAAAGGGGGGTGGTCGAATGTTTTAGGTCATTTCGCCATATCTCAGCAGCAGTTATAGGTAGGAGCTTGAAATTCCAGAAAACAAATCTACTAAAAAAATGATTAAACACCTATTTCAGCGATTTTAGAAATTCCCCCCAGAAGGGGGTTAAAGGGGGGTGGTCGAATGTTTTAGGTCATTTCGCATTATCTCAGCAACAGTTATAGGTAGGAGCTTGAAATTCCAGAAAACAAATCTACTAAAAAATTTATTAAACACTTATTTCAGTGACTTTAGAAATTCCCCCCAGAAGGGGCTTAAAGGGGGGGGGGTGGTCGAACGTTTTAGGTCATTTCGCCATATCTCAGCAGCAGTTATAAGTAGGAGCTTGAAATTCCAGAAAACAAATCTACTAAAATAATGATTAAACACCTATTTCAGCGATTTTAGAAATTCCCCCCAGAAGGGGGTTAAAGGGGGGTGGTCGAATGTTTTAGGTCATTTCGCATTATCTCAGCAACAGTTATAGGTAGGAGCTTGAAATTCCAGAAAACAAATCTACTAAAAAAATTATTAAACACTTATTTCAGCAATTTTAGAAATTCCCCCCAGAAGGGGGTTAAAGGGGGGTGGTCGAATGTTTTATGTCATTTCGCCATATCTCCGCAGCAGTTATAGGTAGGAGCTTGAAATTCCAGAAAACAAATCTACTAAAAACTGATTAAACACCTATTTCAGCGATTTTAGGAATTCCCCCCAGAAGGGGGTTAAAGGGGGGTGGTCGAATGTTTTAGGTCATTTCGCATTATCTCAGCAACAGTTATAGGTAGGAGCTTGAAATTCCAGAAAACAAATCTACTAAAAAAATTATTAAACACTTATTTCAGCAATTTTAGAAATTCCCCCCAGAAGGGGGTTAAAGGGGGGTGGTCGAATGTTTTATGTCATTTCGCCATATCTCAGCAGCAGTTATAGGTAGGAGCGCAAAAATAAAAAAAACAGATCTACTAAAAAATGATTAAACATGTATTTCAGCAATTTTAGAAATTCCCCTCCCGGAGAGGGTTAAAGGAGGGGTCTATTGTTTTAGGTCATTTCGCCGTATCTCAGCAGCAGTTTTAGTTAAGAGCCAAAAATCAGGAAAACAAATCTACTAAAAACATGATTAAACATGTATTTTGGCGATTTTTGAAATTCCCCTCCCGGAGGGGGTTAAAGGGTGGTGGTCGAATGTTTTAGGTCATTTCGCCATTCAGCAGCAGTTATAGATAGGAGCACGAAAATCAGGAAAACAAATCTACTAAAAAATGATTAAACGCGTATTTCAACGATTTTAGAAATTCAAAAATGAAGGTGGTTAAAGGGGGTGGTCAAATGTTTTAGGTCATTTCGCCATATCTCAGCAGCAGTTTTATGTAGGAGCTCGAAATTAAGGAAAAATTGGTTAAACACGTATTTCAGTGAATTTAGGAATCCTCCTTCCCCCCCCACCCTCGAAGATGGTTAAAGGGGCATTCGAAAGTTTTAGGTCATTTCGCCATATTTCAGCAACAGTTTTTGGTAGGAGCGCGAAATTCAGGAAAACAAATGTACTAAAAAAATTACATTGTCTACCCGTGCAAAGCCGGAACGGGCCGCTAGTATGTATTAAAAGTGTGATAGCAGGTCAGGGCGTGTTGACGTATTTGTTGAGGATATCAGACAAATATACCAAAAACAGTTAAACTATTCAAGATCCGTTTTCAGTCGGATTATGATGAGATTTTAGTAAATAAATCCCCCCCCTCTCCATTTCGCAACAGATATTTATCAAATTTCTTTCGTAACCTCCCCCCCTCCTCAACCCCCAGACATTTTTTTTTCCAGACTTAAATTACAGTTTCTAAAGAGCAGGGTCAAGAAAATCTAGGTCAACGACGGACCCACAATTCATGGAAACGACGGAATCTGATGTAGAGTCCTACACGGACCCGAAAATTCCATTTAAAGTCAACCCGAAACCCTACCCGAACTCAACAAAATAATTTTCGGCGATCCGCAATCCTATCCGAACCGGAAATGAAAGGAAAATAAATAGGTTCTAAATTACGAGACCAATTCCTTTCTCTTTTTTAAAATTTAAATTTCTTTTTTAAACCTGCCATTTCAGCGAGGTTGGATGGATGCCGTGAGCTGTCAAGTAGAGAAACTGTAGCAAACCACTAGAGAACACTACAGACAAGATGTAATACATAGCGGAAACACAAATATTTAAACTGAATTATATAAACCTGTCTATATTAGCAACCATAGTCAGTGTGAATATGGCCCGAAAGCAAGCCCCTTTCCTTATTCGACAACATACCCAGATACCCATAATTAATAACAAACTAGAACCGGCCAACACAGTATCAAAGTAACTCTCACGAAATACCGTTGCAGCCAAGGACACCCAAGAAGCTAATCAGGTGGATCTCCGTTATGAGGAGATTAGGCGAATTTCGCCCCGCGGCCAGGTATACAAACTCGTTAAGCTGGGCATAATGCCCGGCAGGTAGGGGCCTGGTCTGCGGTTTAATAATAATAATAATAATTTTCTTTCTTTGAGTCGCATTCATCCTACAGAATAACTCTTGCGGGTATGATTTAGGTTTTTTGCAAGTCGGGTTGTTGGGATTTTCACAATACAATTGGACAGAACTATGTTTCAGATGAAAAGAAATACGTATTGGAATATGAATGAGAATATATGTTCAATTTACTGCATGAGAAATAAAATATATATAAGAAATGTGACCATAGATTACTCTTTCTTTACGGTGCAGTTATGAACTATTATTTCTTCTCTCGCAATATGAAATATATTACCAACATTTCATTTTTGAAGTACACAAAACCGCATGCATCGTATTTGTGATAGCTTATGCACACATACATATGTTACGTATTAGGAAGTGCCCACTATTCAGAGGTAAAATCACACAAATATATAAGTGTTAAGGAATTCAAAAAGTATTAGCTAAATGGAGGTGCTATTATGTGTGTATTATATGTGAAATAGAGCGTCAATTATGAAGGTTTAATTTGTATAGAATTTTAACCTGATTTTTTTTTTTTACATTCTTTTGAAAAATCGGGTCAATTGCATCCAGACCCGCAAGAGTCAAAACATAACCCGAAAGTGACCCGAATCTGAAACAATGAAAATCAAACCGACCTGCAACGAAAAAATATACCACGAACCCGACCCGACCCATGAGATCGGGTGCGGGCAAAAGCGGGTAACCTGACTCGATGCAGGACACTAATTTGATATAAAGAATGTTCACAACAGCAATAAATATTGAGATATGAAAGGTAATTGTCAAATGCCGGTATAGCACTATATTAAATGGTATAGCACTTGGTGTGCTATACCAAGGTATCCGGGTTTGATCCCCGGTCTGGACATTTTTTTACTCTGTTGGTTGTACGCTGTGTAGTAAAGTTATAATTTCTTACTTTGTATTCACCCAAATGTTTTTCCGTTCTTTCAATATCAGCTATGCTGTAATATCTTAATGTCACACACCTGACCGACAACTCCCGTTCTTTATTCTTTAATTATATTTATATAAGATATTCAAATAATTAAGAATCATTGTGCTCGATCTTTATTCGTTTTACTAACTTTGAGAAGTTTAAACATAATAGTTTGAACGACCTGTTTTGAATAAATCGATGAACATTTGTGTGTTAAACGTCCAACTTTATATGAAACTTTAATTTTAGTCTCCAAATATATACCGCATTCATTATATAAAGATTTCTTTGAGGTCTCATCAAAAGTTCCTTTTTGTTGTAATTTCCATCAGGTAATCTTAATTAAACTAGAGAAATCTCCATGAGCAGATGTGAAAAAGCGTAATTCAGCGTAAATAAATTAATTTCCAAGAGCAAACTAATGAGCTTACCTTCATTATGTCCCTGGGACATTCTTTGATGTGCACGCCATTCCAAAGCCATTTGTTGTGAAAAGGGAAGCTTCGTTTGTCAATTAAATATGGCTTTAATATGAATTAATATGGATCGCAATATGTTTTGGTGCGCATTAATTATTTGCGGTTATAATGAAAATCTACATATATTATGTTAATACATAACTTAATTTTCACTTTCAAAAGAAATAGTTAATATGATTAAAAAGTAAGTTTGAGAATATTTTTAGTTTACATATTTTAACCAGAAGAATGGATTCTTTTTTAATCATCAGGTGTATATAAAAATAAATAAATTAACCTTTTCAGGAGTATGTTTTTCAATTCAGAAACCGTGGTTTTTTTTTTTTTTTTTTTTTGAAAAAAGGAAAAGTCGTGCAACAGCTTACAATTTTGTGAACTGCAGATCTCCTACATGACAATAATGTTGAAAGTATGTTCTACAACATTACCAATAGATGGCAATAGCTCCCTAATAAACATCAAGTGCAACATACCTAAATAGTTTTACTTCTCATGCAGAAAAATATGAAAACGTATAAAGGGTGTTACAAAAAACATATCCTTGGCTTTTATTCCTTAAATATTGATCATAGACATCAAACATAGGTGACATCAACCATCCTCCTTATTCCCCAGATTTATCTGTAACAATTTTCATACACCTAAAAGAGACCAACTCTAGCCATATATTATAAATTACGAAGTTACGTAAAAAAGGTACAGAATTTTATGAAATCGATTAAAAAATTCAGTGAATTAAATTTGAAGAAATACAAAATTTAATTTTTATACGGCCCCCGTACAAAAAAAATTCCCAATTAGTAAAATGTGCCCCATACACTAATAAGATCATCTACAGTATTTCAGCTTTTTATCATAAAAAGTCGCAGAGATATGTTTAAACAAAGTTTGTGAGGGGTTAATGATAAATTAAAATATAAATGTTTACAGCTACAGTGTAGATGACGCGACGCAGAAATGCATCATAAGCAAATATAATATCACTCTTTTCTTTAGTTTTATTTATAAACTTACAAAACTATGCTTCCTCAAAACAACATAAAAATTTTACATTATGAATTATATAATAAAACTTGGAAATGGCACAGTCAATGAACATTTAAACAGATTAGGAATGTTTGACAGAAATGTATTGTAAACATTTTGAACGAGATTTGTAGTCTTTGCATAAAGTTATTATTTCCACACAGTTTAGATACTTTTGTACCTATAAATAGTACAATTATTATTAATTTATGTAATCATTGTTGCTTTCGTAATTTGTGTACGACCCGTGAAACGCGATCATCCGACATGATTTTTCCATTTTGCGAACTCATATTCAGGCACTGAAAAGTGGTTAAAGTCAGCATGTATGTATTTTCATATCTCTGCGATTTTTTATGATAAAATACTGAAATTTTGTACATGACCTTATTAGTGTATGGGACACATTTTACTCATTGGGAAATTTTTTGTATGGGGCCGTATAAAAAATTAAATTTTGTATTTCTTCAAATTTAATCCCGCTGAAAATTTTAATCAATTTCATAAATTTCTGTACCTTTTTTAACATAACACTGTAATTTATAATGTATGTCTATGATTAATATTTAAGGAATAAAAGCCGGAGTCAATGTTGCTGGAACAGCCTGTATAGACGGACATATTCCTCAAGTGACACGGAAAAACGTATATATACGGTTGACAGTTCAATAAATAAGAAATTGGTCTTAGAAAGATAATCTGTACCACACTTTATTAGGATACAAAGTATAATATTGTTTACTTGAATTAATTGTTTTTGAGTATTTTTCAAGATGAAATGCATTTAATAACGAACAATTCAGAAAGTACCTGGAAGCAAGATTGCAGTTAGAGTAATTTGTCTTCTCCAGGTTTATATTTTTGACTGATATTGCTAATTCCCAATCACTATTCAGTTCAATACACAGTCTGTCCCAAAATTTCCCGTACAAGTTACATTACCGGCCAATAGATGGCGCTGCATGTCTGCTGGTGATGGCGAAAGCACGACTACATTTTGTCTTGTAAAGCGGTACAATTTTACGTTTCTATCTGTTGTGCGATGCTAAGTGTACTCGGTTTGTTGTAACAAATTAACGTGATCATTTCGGAGCTCGCGAAGGTCGAACAACGAACGAACATAAATTGTTTGTACTACTGTTGCTGGACGTTGCTATTTGGAAGTGTTGGAACGTTTCATGGCCCGAGTACGCAGAGTTCGTCCTTGGCACTCACAGCAAGAGAGTTGGTCGTTATTGCACGACATCACACCAGCACACCCTTCGATCATTGTGCGGGATTTTCTGTCTTCTAAAGGGGTCGTCGTGCTCACTCATCCTCCTTACTCCCCAGATTTATCTCCCTGTGACTATTTCCTGTTCCATAAGTTGAAATTGCACCTAAAGGGGACCATCTCAAGCGACTGCGACCAACTATGTGACGCACATTTCAAAGACGGACATCTAGAAGTATTTTGACGACTATTACAGTCATTGTAAAAAGTGTGCTTTGTAAGCGGGGATTATTTCGAATAAGCATATGTCGACATTTTCATTTCAGTTCTTAATTTTTTTGTTTATAGGATCAGCCAAGGAAATTTTGGGACGCACTGTGTATTGCTTCTGTTCAAATAATGATAGCTCATCATGAATGTTAGCTTGAAGGAGAAGGACATTTGCATTCGGAATTCATAAAGTTTCTTTCTGTCTAAACTATGTAAAAATATGAAAATGTTTCGTAATATACGAAAATAGACTACAACCACGAAAGATAATTTACAATAACCTCTTCCGAATTACCCATGATTCCCAAAAACGTTCTTTATCGTTAAAAATCACAGAAACCAATATATTTTCAAGATTTAAAGGATAGTTTATAAAAGCAAGGTTTATTTTTCTGCCACAGATTTTCGGAAACATTTCTAACTAGATTTTACAGTGTGGTAATTAGTTTTAATAAATCGAATTATCGGTTTTCATAAATCGGATTATCGCTTTTCATAAATTGGATTATCGGTTTTTAGTATGCTATTCATTCTTTATTTGACACATTTAGCTGTGTAATTGAATTTATACATGCAAGAATAACAAAATAATAATAATGTTAATGTTAATGCTAATGTTAATGTTAATGCTGTTAATTTATCGTGTTTAGCTATAAAACGTGTTTGTTGAACAAGAAAATGTTTACTTGAGAATGAATACCATCCAAAAATCATCTGAAATTATGGGTTGAGAAAACTCCTTAATACACTATGAAAACTACTCGGAAACATTTCCAAAAATCAGTAGCAGCAAAAGAAAGTTTGTTTTTATACATTTTTCTTTGAATATCGAAAATATATTTGATTCTGAGGTTTCTAAAGATACGAAACGCTTTTCGGAATCGTTAGTAACTCGGAAGAGTTTTCTATTTTCCTAGTTTAAGAAACATCTCTTTTTTTTTTACCTCTGTGTATGGTGTTTTTAAGATATACCGGGTGAACCAAAAGTTCGTTAAAACTTTAAAAATTCATAAAAAAGGAAGAAATTACGATAAAGAAGTGGCGGTTTGCAGTAAAGGGCTCACAAGGTAGTCGGGTTTTTTTAGCAGAAAAAAAAAATTAGTTAAAAATGTCACTGGTAGAGAGCGCTGATGACCTGAAACAGAACGAACAGGACAACAGTAAGTTCCATCCATTTATTCTCGCAATAACAATCGTTCAACATGACCTTCAGACCACATTCTTCGTTCTCAGTCTTTTCGCCGTGCGAAATTTTTGAAACGCAACAGTTGCTTACTCGTTCAAATAGAACACCAACAACGCTCGATCGGGTAAAGATAACATTCTGAAAGCGAATTAGAAATCCTCGTGTTCCCGGTTTTTTATTGCAGGATTAATTTGCATAATTCTGTTGAATCTCTCGCATGTTAGTGCCATCTACAGGTGACTTTTTTAACAAATTTTTTTTTGGCTGCTAAAAAAAATCCGACTATCTTGTGAGCCCTTTTCTGCAAACCGCACTTCTTTATCATAATTTCTTCCCTTTTTATGAATTTTTAAAATTTTAACGAACTTTTGGTTCACCCGGTATTTCCATTAATGTATTTTTATAATTTTCTATGAATCTGCGTATAAAGTTGAATAATTGCATGAAGATATGATTCTCAGAACATTTATTTTATAAATAAACTAGGATACGTAAAAATGGTTTTTGATATTGCAAAACTGAATTAAAAATGACTTTTATTATTTTCATGAAGATAAATAATTAGTATAAATAATTACGTTATCGGTAATAGTTATTTCCATCTCATTGGATATTACATTAAAAATACAAATAAAGATATTTCGCTTCTACATGCAAAAAAAAAAATTGAATTTGCATTCAAAATAAATCAAGAATAAATTGCACTTATTCTGATAACGAAATATGGAAAACATCATTATTTAATATTAGCATAGTTACAAAAACCAATTTCATTGATGTCTCAAGATAAGACATATCAATTGGATTACCGTTCCTTTCATTATTTTCCTAAAGATATCAAATGATAATTTTATTCAGTACGAAGAATTTAATTTGTACATTATACAATTTGAACAATGGTATTATTTAAATATATTTTTCTCGAGCTCTAATTTAGCAAATGGTATTCATATTACTTACGTTTTAATGTCTATACGAGATAAAGATATGCAAAAGCTATAATATGAAAAAACTTAGATTAATGGTTAACATATCAATGATGTTCATATCTGCTGTATGTGCTTATATTCTTGAAGATTACGTAACTATTACAACATAACTGCGCAGACTTATAAATTAGGAACAACTTAAAAAAATATACTAAAATAAGCGAGAACGAAAAAAAAAAATTTAAAAGATATAAATAAATAAAATCCTGACGGCTCAGCCTACAGGTACAGGTAGATTTCGAAAAGAAAGATCGTGGGGCGGGGTGCCTGTTTATTGAGAATTGCAGAAGAAATTATCTTTTTGCAATGATGCGGTAGTTAGGACCACCCACTTCGAAATCTACCTGTGTCTGTAAGCGTTTCCGGCAGGAATTGTTTTGTTTTTGATTTTTTTTGCTGTAAGGGTTGGTCCTATAAAAAACTTGTCAATATAAAAGTTGTAGATAATATTAAGCAGATTTATAATAAATTTAAGCGGATTTGATATCTTGTGAATTGAGGGAGTTATGAATTTGTTTCTTCTTAAAAACCAATCCACCCCCCCCCCATTGAGACCATTTTTAATGATATCAAAAATCTGTCATACATTCGGCCTTTTTCCTAGAAATAATAATAACCTTAAGCGGATTCGATACGTATCATAATTAAGAAGTTATGTGTTTTTTTCTGTTTTCACCTCCCCCCCTGGTTCGAATTTTCCCTTTAACGAACTTGATCGAGATTTTATGCCCCTTGATTTTATGTATCACTTTGGAAGAGATTTGTGCAGAATTATTGAAATTATCGTGTTCATAAAAAAGTGATATAGATAGATAGATAGATAGATAAAGTTTTGAACTGGGGGTGATTTTGGGGTCTGGGAGTCATGATCGGCGTAGATCTGCAAAAAATTTTCAGAAATTCCAACATAGGGGAGAAGGTAATAGGTAGTATTTCTTACGAAATATACTTAATAAATAAAAATAAATTCTTCTGCTCTTTCTCAATTAATGGGTAATTTGTTACCAAAGCGTGCAGATCAAAAGTTTGCTTTTAATGATTTCGAGGACGATTTTTCTTGATCCTTTCTTAAGAAATACAAAAGCCAAAGTAAACAAAGTTTATGTAGCTATATTTGTGTTCCTTGCAGAGATTTATTGCAGAAAACTACACAGAGATTTATTTCATGCTTAAAAAGATCTTTTTCTCGAAGCGACAAATCGTGAAAGTTTTTTACATTATGCGTAGTCATGTAATAAAATGCTAAGGATGGGATCTTCATAAAAGAGTTGTGAAAATAATCTCAGCGGGAAAAGGAGAGGAAAAACGATATTTTATATAAGGGCATATATAAGGATTTTTCGTAACGAGGGGGTGCGCGCAGTAGGGATGCAACGAGGGGAGTTCTCTCTGGACGAGCCCGAACGAGTGCGAGAGAAATATACGGTAAATAAAAATAAGAAAATGTAGGGTCCAGGTGGACATCATCGATTGGCTCGATACTTTCTCTTGTTGTTATTATTTACCCATCATACATAGTATATGGTAAGTCTTGTAATTGTTTTAAAAATCGAAAATTTGTTTTTGACGGATTTACACGTTTCAGACACTAGAGAGTCCGAAAAACATATTTTTAGATAAAAAAAATTGCCATCCGTCTGTCTGTGTGTCTGTAAACTTTCTATCTCCTGAAAAAATTGAGATAGAGACTTAACATTTGGTATGTACTTAGTATGTAATAATGGAAAGAAGCTTATTGAATTTCAGTAACCACAATTATTCGGAACTATATTTTTCGGACTCTCGAAATATTCGTTCTGATAAAAGGTAAATGAAAATTTTCGAAATTGTTTATTTTAAGGAGTGAATGTAAAAGACAGTAAAAAAAGATAAATTTTGCATAAAGAATGAAGTTGATCGGATAATGAGTTGCCGACACACTCTACGATTTTTTCATGACCCTGTATTCCATCCAAATTTCAATTCAAAGATATATTTTAATTGGAAATGAGATGCTTAATCCGACGCAATAAACCGTTAGTTAAAATGATTATAATTTTTGGAGTTCTATAAGGTTGTTTCTTTTACGCAATTCAGTAATAGAGCATTTAAAGTTGATGACGTCATCAAGTCACGATTTTATTCGAATTGCAATGGATTTTATAAATAGGTTACACATGTTTTATTTTCATATTTTATATTATGCATACCCATGGTGGGTAAGTATTACGGTGGCCCCCAACGACTAGTTTTTCTTTGTGTGTGCTATCATTATAAAAGTAGCAGTGGTAGAGTATTTTTCAACATCGTCGTTCAATTATTTCTTATTCAATATTTTATGGTTTAAAGGCAGGAAAAGGTATACTTGTGCGAAGAAATTTAGATACAGAAAATTTTTGCAAATTTTTCACAACTTCAACTGGATTTCTCACTTTAAAGCGTCTTCAGTAGCTGTTTGTCATTCAACTTTTATTTTTTAAATAAAGTTCTGGACTTTTTGTTCAACCATATATCTCTGCATGAGAAAACACCTGTAAATCTAAACGAAAAAAAAATAGCGTAGTAGCTTTTGGGTAGCTTTGTAGGTTGCAGAACAAGCTAAAACTAAAAGCATATATCTAAAATGAACATATTGCTTTAGAATATGCATAGTAATTTCTCTGAAGTGACGATCATTTTTAACACTTTCCAACATAGTTGATAAGTGTTTATGAATTCGGTTTGTCTGTCTGTCCGTGCTCTAACTCACGTAAATATATTCGGATTGACATGCAATTGATATATGTTATTAATGCTTACTATGGCCTGTTCGGTGTTGAAAATGAAGTGTGTAGCACTTATAGTTTTATTACAGGGACACTCAAAATAATTCCTTACATTACGGTCTATGGGAGGGGGGGCATTACACAATTTCAAGCACATTGAAATTGATGCATATCACTAAGGTACATAAGAAGGGACTTACTATAGAATATTTTGTGTATAGACATTCATCGTTCATTTACAGGGACACACAAAAGAATTCGCTTCTGTCTGTTAAAAATAATTGCTGAAAGTGCGTTTTCAGATGCTGCACGCGTTTTTAAATTTAACTCATTTTTTTGTCTATTACTTGGTGTGTATAAATTCTATAGATCATATACAGTGCAGCACAGAAATTCTCGAGTACATTTCCGTTTATTGACGAAAATTTCAGAAGGAGAATTTTAAACTTTGCAACGCGTTTCCTAACTGAACTAAAATTTATCATTCTATGTAGTATATATACAAATCTATAGATCATATACAAAGCTGCACAAAATAATTCGAATATTTTTCCGAATATTGTTGCTAATTCCTGAAATTGGGTTTTTAAATATGTTATGTGTTTTGCAAATTGTTTACTTATGTATCATATTTCAACTTATTAAACGGTAATGATATGTGAATTATTTTGGAAGTGTTGGAAAGTGTTACATAATCCATGCTTGACACATGATTTTCCGTTATTGTTTGCTTTCGTGGCGATTTTTTTTTTTTTTTGGTAATTCTTTGACAGCCTTTGAAATGATTATTGTCGTGGCATTGTTTTTTGAATGTTATCTCTTCAATCTTGCGCTCTTCATAGGTAAATTCCTTTATTCTTTTTCTAATAAAAACACTAAGCCGTTCGTTTTTTAGGACTTTTACTGCACTTTTGTGCAGCTGAATCTTATTAGATTTAAAAGGACCATTAAAAGGAAGTGTCGATGCTGATTTTCTTATAAGATAAATGTTGTTTTCATCAGAATTTTCAAAATGAATCCAAAATAAAATGCTCCTTCAACTCCCTCCCCCCCCCCCCCCCAAAAAAAAAGAGCATGCCGTATAATCAAAATGGCTCCGAATCAAAATTACTCACGTTTGATAAATGTATATACTCATTTCTGAAAACATGCCTACACTCAAGAATAAAACATCATGTGCTCATTTTTGAGTATGTCCATGGTTCAAAAATGAGTATGAACTGACTTCTATGTGCTCATTTTTGAGTATGACCATGTTTAAAAAATACGCTTGAATTGATTCTAAACATTTTTGAGGAGGTCCATGTTTCAAAAATGAGTATGAACTGACCTCTATGTGCTCAGTTTTGAGTATTTCTGGTATTTCACAATTGAAAGCACTGTATCGTCATATCTGAAACAAAAAGTTTCATAACAAAATGAAAACATCGATTTACTTAGATTTGAAAGTGTCATTTTATTTCAGTGTATAATTCTCTATTTTTTTTTCTAATAATAATAATAAAAAATATTATAAGGAAAATGAGAAATAAAGTAATATTTCTTAAGGTAATAATGAAAAGGGATTTAAAAGACTTATCAGGAAATAAATTTTTGAAAGGATTTCAATCCATCTTTGGTAAAGAAAAACAATGCTAAAAAGATATATATCTAGCCCCATAAAATGGAACATAAGACAAATGAAGTTCTTTTTTATTAAGTCATGCATTATCAAAATGTGGTTTGCAAATACTAATGTATCTTAGAGAAGAAATGTGTTAGTGATAGATGGAAGATGCTTTCAGAAGCGACAGATATTGGAAATAAGTGTGCGGACTTTAAATTGATTGATAGCATTTTCTTTTCTTTTCCTTTCTTTTCTTTCTTTCTTTTCTTTTCTTTTCTTTTTTTTTTTTTTGGTAGCAGCACCCACTTGATACATAATGAAAAGAAAGAATTTCCCTATCTTTTACAAAAGACTACATTCTATATGAGATAAATAATGTTTCTGTTTGAAATGTGGGAAAAAATTAATTTAGATTTTTGTCTCTCTATATGTGCAATTTACTTTGAAGTAAAATAACTTACAAATACATATAGATATATATTTCCCTTTCTAATGTTAACAATGCACTCAGATAAAATAAAATCGTACAAATTTACCATTATTTGTTTTGTTTATTTCTATTTTTTTTTCTAACTTATGTTATTAAAAAAAAAGTTATGTACTATATCAAAAAGTATCATAAAAATACACCAGAGTCAATATATTAAAAAAAAATAATTCCCCACAGGTTTTCTATTGAATTTGTTAGGGCCTTGTCATAGCTAGCCATGTAGTGAGATCTCATTTGATTTAAATCAGAATTTTCAAGTTGATAAAACACGGATTGGGGCATTATCCTGCTGAAAAAGTATTATTCAGATATAAAGTGGAGCATTCTGTAATGAATTTCCAAAAAGAATGCTTTGGCATTCCTTAGAATGTGTTTTATTGTTCAAAAATTCTATTTCGGTAGTCTTTCTTTTTTTTAAACTTCTCAAACCAAAGCACATCCTCTTAATCGAGGGCAGTTTGCTAAAATGCATGTAATATTATGGCAAAAAGTAAGAAGAAGCATGTTTAACACTTTCCAACATAGTTAAAAAGTGTTTATCAATTCGGTTTGTTTTCTGTCTGTCCGTGCAACTCACGTAAATATATTAGGATTATCATGTAATTGATATATGTTATTGAGGTTTACTATGGCATGTTCGGTACTGAAAATGAGGTGTGTAGCACTTACAGTTTTTTTAAAGGAACACTCAAAATAATTCTTTTACATTTCGTTATTTGGGGAAAAATCATTTGAGGATTATTTTACTGATGTCACACAATTTCAAACATATTGAAATTTATATGTATCACTGAGGTGCGCTATAAGTAGTTTTATAGAATATGAAGTGCATACCACTTATAGTTTCTTTACTGGGACATTAAAAAAAATTCCGTTACATTACGGTCTATGGAGAAAAATCGTTTGCGGTTTATTTTAATAATGTTTCACTATTTTAAACGTATTGAAATTTATATATATCACTACGGTACATTAAAAGAGGCTTACAATACAATGTGTGTACAGCATTCATCGTTCATTTACAGGAACACACATAACAATTCGGTACTGTCTGTTAACAATAATTGCTGGATGCCCGTTTTCAGTTGCCGAACAAGTTTTTAAATTTAACTCATTTTTGTGGTTTATTACTTGGTGTGTATAAATTGTATATACCATATACAGGGCTGCAGAAAAGTTGTCGAGTACATTTCCGTTTATTGACGGAAATTCCAAAGAGGAATTTTAAACTGTGTGACACATTTTCTAACTGAAATAAAAGTTTGCATTCTATGTAATACTGTACATACTGTACACATCCATACATATGTATAGATCCTATACAGGGTTGCACAAAAGAATTCGGATATTTTTCAGGATATTGCTGGTAATTCCTGAAATTGCATTTTAAATATGTTATGCGTTTTCCAAATTGTTAGATATCATCTTTCACCTTATTAAACGGTAATGATTTGTAAAATTATTTTGGAAGTGTTGGAAAGTGTTACATAATCTATGCATGATTTTTCGTTCTTGTTTTATAACGGTTTCCGTTATTACAAGTATGATCTTCGGTTGTGAAAAAGAAATACTCTGTAAAACGCAGTACAGAGTAGGAAGTGTATTAATGTGGAGAAGTTTTGCTTATAATGGGTCAACTCTAATAGCATTTTAAATAATAAAATGAATTCTGAAGAATGTGAAGGTGTTCTTGCTGAAATTTTATTACTAGAAACTGTTGGCGGCTCAGATTACTCATTAATTAACAAAATTCCTAATTATTTATTTATAGGCCAAATGGAGTAAGGTAAGTAAGAATTTCACTCATCTTTTATTAGATATCGTGTTTCGCTAATCATCAGTCATCGCTAGTCTCCAGTCAAATTCTTTTTTTATCCTTGCGTGAATTATTTCACATTCTATCGTGTATAGTCGTTATGAGGCTGAAGTCTTCTTTAATCTGAAAGCACTTTTCAATTCGTGTTATTATTTCGTTTTAAATAAATTAATGCCACTACTTTAAGGTTAATTGAAATTATATTAACGTTACATTACATTTAGATTAACAATATTATGATTATACATTATGGAGCGTTCAAACATAGCTCTTTCCTTTTAGGTTACATTATGTTATCCGTGTGAAAAGTTCCAATTTTTTAGAGAATGATACAGAGAAATAGTCAGTTCAGTAAAAAACACTTACGTCAGAACTTATGACGTTATGATTTCATCTAGTAGAAGAAAGTATGGATATTCCTGGTTTATGAAAGTCATTAGTGAGTGTTGCATTGCAATCGCGCAATGGTGTAGATCGGTGTTATGAGTTCTCTTTTAATGCTTTTATTAGGATGAATAATATTGTAGGGTGAATTCTGCTTACTCAGATTACTTGTTAATGGGTTTTCTAAGAGAAACTTACCTTGTTAGATCAGGCGAACACATTTTTTAACAGCACAATGCCCAAATTCATATATTAACACCAAAATCATGTTTTTAAGGCAAATGACGTTTCGATGCTGGACTGGCCATCACTAAACCCCAGCATAAATCCAGTCGAGAACCTGTGGGTAGCATTAGTAAGAGATATTTACACAAAAGTAAACTGCTGTGCCTATAAATACGAACTAAAATCGGCATCAAATTATCACCGAAAAAAAAATTCACCAAGATATTCTTCAAATTCTCTCTGGCATCTAAAATGAAAAAATGGATTAAAAATATTGGTAATTTTTAAAATTATTAGCTTTATTTTTCTGAGACTTATTCTGTTGAGCTGATTTAGATATCAGACCATGTGCTATGATCAACTGGATTAATTAGGTCCGCCAGATTCGATAAAGATGGCTCGGTTGGTAGAGCATTGGCAACTTCAGCCAAGAGATCCCAGGTTTAGTCCTGGCCGGGACATTTTTCGTCCAGTTGGAAAATTACAACTCATGTGATTTCTTTGACAATTTGAATCATTGTGTTAAAATTAATCTAGTATAATCACGTATCCAGCGTTTATTGGAGTTCCAAATTACCTGCGATTTTTTCTGTTGAGCTGATTCAGATATTAGATCAGTGGCTATGATCAACTGGATGAATTAGGTCCCCCAGATTCGATCGGGATGGCTCAGTTGGTAGAGCATTGTCGGCTTCAGCCAAGAGATTCCAGGTTCGAATCCTGGCCCGGACATTTTCGTCCAGTTGGAAAATTACAACTCATATGATTTCTTTACCAATTTGAATAATTTTATTAAAATTAATCTAGTATAATCACGTATCCAGCGTTTACTGGAGTTCCAAATTACCTGCGATTTATTCTGTTGAGCTGATTGAGATATCAGACCAGATGCTATGATCAATAAGGTTAACAGGA
This sequence comes from Maratus michaelseni, assembly GCA_963931845.1. Classification (NCBI taxonomy): domain Eukaryota; kingdom Metazoa; phylum Arthropoda; class Arachnida; order Araneae; family Salticidae; genus Maratus; species Maratus michaelseni. Next base: position 79,904,516 of record OZ007592.1, read on the forward strand.
TGAATTAGGTCCTCCAGATTCGACTGGGATGGCTCATTTGGTAGAGCATTGGTAGTTTCAGCCAAGAGATCCCAGGTCCTAATACTGGTACGGGCATTTTTCATCCAGTTGGAAAAATACAACTTATATGATTTCTTTACCAATTTGAATAATTGTGTTAAAATTAATCCAGTATTTACACAGGTTTTTTATTTCTGTCTTAGCCCTCAGCTGCACTGGGAAATGTTTCTTAAATTTTTGTAAGGTTGCAATCGTAAAATTATAGCAGAACACTACTCCAAAATATGTCAAGCAGTCAATAACATCCTTAACTAAACGACGACGATTGACATTGTTTCGCTCACTATTATAAATTTTGTCCAGAAATTTCTTAAATCTATAAATGTGCTGCGATAAAATTCTGTTGCATAAATTCAATGGGTAATTATTCTGAATGCAATTCAAAAATAAACAACTCATAAAGATAATAAATTTGAATTTTTCGCTGTGATGCTGCAAAAAATACGTTATAATTACAGCTATCATATTCATTACAGGGAATACTACGTTTACCTTAACAGGACTTGCCATAGCAGAAGAGCTAGCGGCTACATTCGTGAATGTCCGGAAGCGTCGGTAACGCAAGTACGTGTCTGGAAAGCCTAGGAAAAGCTCTAGGTCCCGGTGCCCCTTTGGGTGTCCGACTATCCGAAGCTCCTGGGAGACTCGGATGAATCCCCAAGTGTCATACGGCATTTTTCTTAAGTACATTGGCTCTGCTTTTGTAACGACCACATCATCGTCTATGAAGTCTTTGGTGCAAGGAGAGTGATGCGCAGGTGGCGGTGCTCTTCATTGGCTGGTAGCTCGTGTCATGGCGGCATCACGCTGGTCTCAAGAAAAAATCAAGAAAAAATCAAGAAGGAGTCAAGAAGAATCAAGAAGGAGTCATTTTCCTTAATAAATCATTCAATAATATGACAAAAATGTATTATAAAACACTGAAATAAAAAAAAATAGTTCAAATGGTAGCGAAAAAATGTTACATTTAAACACAGTGGAATTCCGCTAATACGAACTAACTGGGATCGTTCTTTTTCAGAAAAGCCAAATTTCGACATAAATAAAACTAGTCGTTGAGGGCCACCGTAATACTTACCCATCATGGATATGCATAATATAAAATATGAAAATAAAACATGTGTAAACTATTTATAAAATGCATTGCAATTCGAATAAAATCGTGGCTTGATGACGTCATAAACTTTAAATGCTCTATAACTCAAAAATTTAAAATCATATTAGACTGCGTCGGATTAAGCGTCTCATTTCCAATTAAAATATATCTTTCAATTGAAATTTGAATGAAATACAGGTTCATGAAAAATCGAAGAGTGGGGAAAATATAATTACAAATATCTAATTATCTAATCGACTTCATTCTTTATGCAAAATTTATGTCTTTTTATTGTCTTTTATATTCACTCCTTAAAATAAACAATTTCGAAAATTTTTATATACCTTTTATCAGAACGAATATTTCGAGAGTCCGAAAAAAATAGTTCCGGATAATCGCGGTTACTGAAATTCAATAAGCTTCTTCCCATTATTACATACTAATCAAATACCAAATTTGAAGTCTCTATCTCAATTTGTTCGGGAGATAGAGCGTTTACAGACACACACACACAGAGACAGGCGGGTAGAATTTTTTTTCTAAAATTATGTTTTTCGGAATCTCCAGTGTCTGAAATGTGTAAATTCGTCAAAAGTTTTTTTTCGATTTTCAAAACGATTACAAGACTTACCCTATACTACGTATGATGGGCAAGTAATAAGAAAAGAAGAATTTAAAAGAGACTGGAAATATAAGTTCCTTTATATTCTTTACTGTTAAGTACAATGTTAAAAGTTTGCAGCAAACTTTCCAGTCATTTAATCACTTTTATAGAAAATGTTTGCATAACCGTAATTTAAATCTATTCTGATCATAATATGGACAATAATGTGATTCAGAATAGATTTAAATTACGGTTATATAACCGTTTTCTATAAAAACGGTCAAATGACTGGCCATTTTGCTGCAAATTTTTAGCAGTGCAATGCAATAATACCAATACTTTTTTTTTCTTTTTTAAAAGTTTTTTATGGCATTTTTATTTTTACCAAATATATTTCAATTGCTTTTCTTAAAATTTTGAATAATTTTCGATTAGAGTTATCCGGATTTGCGAACTAACGGAATTCGGTTTAGTGGGTTTCGATTGCATCTAATATATATATTTTTTGATTTCAACTAATTTCACGAAGATTAGATTAGGTCATATAGACAGAAATACCGAAATAACAAACATTGTGATTCACTTTACTTTCGTATACATTAAGTACCACCTTGACTTGCTTGTTCTCTATATTAAATGAATAAGCAAGAACTGTATTTTTTTGTGAATTTTTATGAAATAAAAGTTTAACAATAATTTTCTACAACCAGAATTGAAAAGTAGAAAAGTTTTTAGTATACCGGCTATCCCTTCTTATTCTTGACAAGTAGCTAATTCCTAAGCTGTTACTTTTAGAAATACTAAGGGTATCCAATCCGGGCTTCCCGGGATAGAAAATGTGTGAAAACCAATTATTTTTTTAACTGAAAACTCTAATAATTTTTTTACATTTAATAATTGTTTTAGATAGCCATCTAATAACACCAACGAGCATTTTTATATATCAATTATACAGGGTCATTCATAATTCCCTCCGGGGTTTCGAAACGTTATAGTAAAAAAACGAAGACGAATATGAAAAAAAGAAACATATGAAATTATTCCGAAACTATTCAAGTTTTACTTACATACACTACAGGTGTTCTATGTGTGAACCCTTGGTCACACGGCATACATCCATGCGATAGTCCAGTTCCTGCCATACTCCGTTTCTTTAAATCTGAATCAGTGGTGTCAGTTCAACGGGCCTTTCGTAATAAATATCGAAAACAGGGACCAACTGACAAAACAATTCATGTGTGGTACCGGAAATTTAAAGAAACGCAGTATGGCAGGAACTGGACTATCGCATGGATGTATGCCGTGTAACCAAGGGTTCACACATAGAACACCTGTAATGTATGTAAGTAAAACTTGAATAGTTTCGGAATAATTTCATATGTTTCTTTTTTTCATATTCGTCTTCGTTCTTTTACTATAACGTTTCGAAACCCCGGAGGGAATTATGAATGACCCTGTATATTAAAGTAAAATTTTGAAATTTATTTAAAGCGGCAATTTCGTATTGGCCTCGTGCCAGAAGTTAATAATAGCCGAAGAAATAGCTAAAAATTTCGTTTTCTACAGACGTTATTGTTATTATTATTATTCTGATAATTTCAGTGGTTTTAAGCGCTTATTTCAATTACACGTCAGTTAAATTTCTGTTTTATTTATACTATTTTATTGATTGCTTAATAAAGTTTTAATTTCGTTATTAAATATTAGCTGGAAACAAATGCTGAACTTTTTATGTTGTTTAAAAAGCAAACGGATTAATATTTTGTAATCGTCTGCAAGCGATAGAGATAGATTTTCAAAAAAAAAAAAAAAAAAAATATGCTTGAAATTTAATTTAAAGACCATAATAAATGAGTAAATTGAAATACAGTTTTTCAAACAAATTGAATTTCAAAGTAGATTTTTCCCCCTGTATAACGGTGTAAAAATTAAAAATGGGCCGTGTTTCGAACTTTAACAAATTGCAGTAGCAAAAATCGCAAAACCGAAATTTCATCGTCAAGTGTTGCCATTCGCAAAATGACGTCAGCATTAGGCATGGACACATTTGTCCTTTATAAAATAAATAGTTCCAATAGTAAAAAATTTTGATATGTTATTCTCTCTTTATCATATGAAAATTCCATACGTCAAAATAATGATTTTTTAAAAAGTTTTAAAATTTAAATTTTTATATGGTCCCTGGATCTTATAAGAAAATCCTATTTATAAAAATATTACCATTTGTCTACGAAACAAAACAGTAAAATTTCCTCTTATACATGACCAAAATTTACCAAGTTATGATACTATGAATTTTATAAATTTTCAACATTTTCTGTCACTAAAAACACGTTCTTCTGATATTTTGTGGAGAAAAACACCCCAAATTCTTAAAACTCAAAGTATCATAACTCAATATGTTTAAGTCGTAGAAGAATGGGAGTTTTACTGCTTTACTTGCTAGTGAATGTAGGAAGGTTTTCTAAATGTAACTTATAGGAATCAAGGGCTTAAAAACCTTAAATTTCGATTTTTTTTAAATTAAATGTTTTGATGTAAATAAATATTTATATTATGAAGAACATCACTTGAAACATTTTTGCAATTGGAAATATAACTCTGAATTAGCTATTGGTCAACGATAAAGAAGGGATATACCCTGTATATAGAAACATTATACTATGCAGATTATAATAATAATGAAATTCGAGTCCTAATTTGCATTACAAAATTTAACTGGGACCAAAATAACTTACTACTTCTTCTCTTTTATAAATTTGGCTTTCATAGGTATCTTTATAGATGTTTTAATTTGAATTGAACAATCAAATAATCTGTACTAAGATACAAAGTTTCCTTTTAATTTTTCAAACAATGTAGAAAATAAAACTAACTCGTGTATAATAAAGACAAATGACTCTAATATATTTTTTAGTTCTTTTCATTAAGTACAAATGACTTCACATCTTTCTTCCTGTTGAAAAATGGAAAAACATAAAATGTTTTGAACACTTTTATGAGAGTTCATAATAAAATGTTCCTAGTTTTTTTTTTCTATTAAATCACTGCTTCTTCTATATATTTCTCTGCAAATTTTGCTTTCCATTTACTTTTTATTACGATATTTATTTGTGTACGTTTTCGAGATATGTTTATAAATTTGAAAAATGTTAGTTTATAGAGATGTGTTCATGCAGTTAAATAATAATAAAAAATATATATAAGAAAAACTTTTTTGATTCATTCTACGGAATTTCGACAAACATTGTTTGCCACACCATTTTTGATTTTTTTTTTCATACTTTACACGTGTAAGCTTTTATTAAAAAAAGTTAAATCCGTTTGCAAAAAAAATCTATCATATATTTTTTTTTTAATTAGAGGCGGTTGAAAACTGCGATTTTACGAAAATCAAAGGTTTATAACATCTTACATATTTTCTTATCTAGTAGAGATAAACAAAAATAATTGAAAAAGATCTGAAAGCTGTATAATGTTTATTATTAAATCATGTAATTGTCATGAATCTGTATTAGTATTATTTTTTTTTACTGAGTATTTTAAAATATACAGAAATATTAGTCAGAATACCAGTTTTTGAAAAATCATCTTCTATGGAGGACAAGAGATAACAGTATGCATTTTTATATGGGTTATTACTACCACCGAACCAGTCCGTAAAAAAGCAAGTCTTTTATCCATTTTCTCTCCTGAATTATAAAAAATTAAGATACATTTATATCTGCTTAGCTCCAGTGATAACTCGCCAAATCGTATTTCAAATGGTATCAAATGAATTACAGCTCTTTCAATTAAAATGACTTGAATTCAATGATTTGAATTGTGATTTCTATTCTTGAGCTTTTTTTATTTGTATTGATGTGTTTGTGTTTACTTATTTTATCATGATTATATTTTAGCTATTTTTAGGAATTTTTTTAAGATATTATATTGCAATGTTAAAAACATCGGTGTATGTTAAATGTCTGTGTATGTAAAGCAAATGTTAAAACTAGAGATCGACCGAAATTTCGGTTTCGGTTTCTGTTTCGGTGCAAAATCGGAGTTTCCCCGAATATTCGTTTTCGGTGAAACTGCTGCCAACATTTCGGCCTGACCGCAACTATCTGTATTTCAAAATATCGTTCCTTCTTTCGGAAATTTTCAACTTTACTCATTGATAGGAGTTGTATCGGCTCAAATGAGACACTGTTTATTGCTGTGAACTCCACTGCTAATCATTATCCGTCATGACTGATTCATGATGCGAGTGTAAATTATAAAGCAAGCAATGCATATATGACTAAAATTAAAATACGCTTATCACGTGATCTTTAAAAGCTGCAAACTTAACAGTAATAGAAAATTTTTACTTTAAAACTCCAGATTGTTTTAAATGCTTTATGAGAAAGGTGTTGTTAAAACATATGAGGATTTACGAAATTTATTACAAAATATATATCGAGGTATGTATGCTTAAAATATTTTTTTAGTGGATGATATTCGTATAATTGGAAACTATTTTTGTCTTATTGATAAATTAATTACGTTTTATTTTATATGAAAATAAATAGTTTTGGATAGAGGCACAGAGAGTCAACTTGGTACCGGAAATAAAAATTTCAAACAGGGTTCCATTTCAACACTTTATTAGAGAGGCAGGGAGTGGCAAAGCTTTTTTTAAGTAAACATATTATATTAAAGATATGTACTATAAAAATGTGTGTACAAAATTTTAAATAATTAATAATAATATTCAGCAAAATTTAAATATATATCTATATTTAAACGTCTATTAAATTAATAATATTTATAATTATAAAATGGTTAAAACATATTAAATGTTAATTTAGTAAAAATGTTAATTTTCCAAGTACAAACTTTTAAGTACTTTTTTTTCAATCAATTTAAATGCAAAATATTAACGAACTAAAAATAGGAATATATTTAAAATTTAAATATTCATTATTCAATTTGTTTTACATTAATTAACTACATCGTTAATTAATTATTGATAAATGCCTATAATTATTGGTTGTCATAAAATAGAAATTAAAAAAGTTGTATTATTTATGTTTCATTTTTGTTTGAAACTTATACACATACATATATATGTACGTGTGTTTGTTAGAAATATGGTTCAACCAGAAGGGTCTGTGCGAAGCTTTCGCAAAGCAATCGTTGAGATTATTTCGTAGTACGTTTTAGCACTAATGTTTAATTAACTGATTTTTTTTATTTAATCAAACAACGCGTTTTAAAGAAATGTGGGTGTATTATCTAAGAAATTTGTTCAAACACTTTTCGAATAATACCTCATTCATCGTTGTATGTTTTGTATCTGCATAAAAAAAAGGATGTTGACAATAGAAATGAAATATATATGATGATGGGTCGTGTATAAGAAAATGGGAAAAGATTGCCAGAAATTTTTTTGCAAAATTTTCTTCTCTCGCCAAGGTGATTTCTCTAGTTTGCCAAAACCCGTATACTGAAAAAAAAAAAGGAATTATAAAAAAAAATTAAGCACTGAATCAGACGTTTAGGGAATTCATATGAAAGCATTTTCTCAGATTTGGCAAAACTGTTCCAGAAATATCTTAAATACATAAATCAACATTTGGTACACCAGTTTTTTGCAAGCCTATGGGAACTTAAACATGGGATGTTTAAACTTTGTGGTCCAGGAGCCATTTAAGTGATGTCAGACTTTGCTGGCGTATTAACAGCTTAATGAAATATTAAAAAATAAACACTTGCAATTTTTGTGAATCCTAATTAACTGTATATCTAAATGGAAGATAATCCTTAAATTACGTAATCTACTGGTGCTCCGATACAGTACACAGCCATGATTAAACAAAGTAAACAAATAAACAATAGGTGACACACGCGTAAGAAATAAATAAACTCCCGATTAAAAGCTCGATATTTTTTCAAAAAGTACGCGCAAGAAATAAATTAACAGTCGTATTTTAATTGCATTATAGAATGACGTCATCTGATAATGCAGTATTTTATTTTTGTGGCAACACTGATTTGAGGAAAATCTTTCATTTCCTTTGTGAAAACAATGCCGATTTAATTTTTAATTAATTGCAATTTTTAATCAAAAAACATGTTTTAACGAAATGTTAAGTGTGCTATGTCAGAAGTCCGTTCAAAATCCTTTCATATGCTATCTCATTCGTCATTCTGCGTTTCGCATTTTCTTAGAAAAAGGGATGATGACAGGAGAAATAATAAATACGATACACGTATAATTAATAAATTAATTAGTAACGTAATTAGTTATTATTAAGTATTTATTAATTATTTGTTATTAATTAATTAATAATTATATGCAGTTATGTATGTATTAATCAGTTTTTAAACTTTTTTGACACTTTCGGTTTCGGTTGCGGTTTTGGCTGAAACTGGGAAGATCACCGAAATCCGGTTTCGGTTTCGGTCTTAAAAACCTGTTTTGGTCGATCTCTAGTTAAAAGATTGTCGAGAAAAAAAAAGGGCTGGCGATATTATAAATTATGGCGATCACTGACGCCCAGCTAACATAAAAATACCTAATTGAAATGTTGGACATTTTTAAAGATTGGCATTTTCAAAAGCTTGTAGCTCAACAGGGTGCAGTGCAATTCGTATGTGTGTTGTGGTAAGGAAGGCCTTCTCTATATACTCTCTGTAATCTGCAAGTGTTTTTCTGTCTTTTTTTTTTTTTTTTTTTGACTGGTCTATGGGAAACGGGATCTTGAAATTGGAGAAATGGCAGCCAGCCACGAATAAAAACAACTTTAGAAACAAGAAACGCTTTGAATTAATTTTTTGGGTTTAGTTAAAAACAAATATTTCTGGAAATTATTGTACTTTTAAACCCAGAAAAGTTATTTAATAAAATGTGACTTGTTTTTAAATGTTTTTTATTGTATCTTTCTACAAAATTATTCTTATTTTCTAGAAAATTATTCTTATTTAATGCTTTTCGATTCATTTTTCTATTTTTTCCTCCTTCTTCAATCTTAAACTGCAGGTTAAATCTGATTGGTTGCTTTACGCAAGCTAATTTTGATTAACTGTCTTACTTATTTCAAATGATGAAGTTGTCGGTGAAATCCTCTGATTTTCTTTCATTTTACAGTGTATTTTTGCTACTTTTATACTCTTTTTTTTTCATGGTTCCTTTAGGATGTGATACACAAATATATAGAGGGAGTAGAGTTGTTAACAACTGGGAATCCCATCGAAACAATCTACAGTTTCTGTTTCTGTTGTATTTGTATTAAAAAAAACTTAAGTCTGCCCTAGTGACTTCTTTATTTCCTAAATTTTAATATTTTTCTAGCTTCTAAGCTTAATTGTACGGTCTCTGTAAAGAGTCGTTTTTTTATGAGATGGATTCGACCCTCGGTAGGTTTTGTCTGTCATTGTTCTTGGATCTAATGGAACTTTTTATTTCTTAATTGTAAAACTTTTATTTTTCTAAACTATATTTAATATTTTTTAAATTAATTTTATTTTCCTTTATTTAGTTCTTTACTACATTTTAATTATTTTTTATGGCTCCCTATTGCCTTGGAAGTCGCTTATATTTAAACTAGAAGCAACTAGGAATTCCATACAGCTCTCTACATGTTCCTTTGTTGCTACTAGTTCAGAAACTGCTACTTCTTGTTATTAACTACATCTGTTTGGCACTGGGGTTGTGTAGCAGTAGGCCATAGGCACCTTGGAAAATCTCTCGAATTGTGTTTTATTTATGGTTGGCTATCATTTCTCCAATTCAGTTGAAAATACAGAAAACGGCTTACTGATTACTCGGGGAATAGAAAGAGGTCCTTCCTTGCCAAATTGCATATGAATTCCACTTCCCCCTTTTGAGTTACAAGTTAACGAAAATGGTGATTTTTGAATATTTCCAACATTTAAATTGTTCTAATTCAGGAGGAAAAATAGATAAAATCCTGGTGTTTTTCTGGACATGTTCGGAGGAATTAATTAAAAAAAAAAAAAAAAAAAAAAAAAAAAAACCATCTTATTATCTCCTGTCCTTCATGAAATAGAATTTTTCTAAAACTGGCATTTTTATAAATCTTTGACTTTTTAAAAAATAGCAGGTTTATACCATTTCTAATTAAAAATATTTTTAAGTTAAATTATTTTGCAAATGGATTTTAACTTCTTTTCTATATATAGTTCTCTGCATATAAAATATGGAGAAAAAAAATGATGCGACAGCCAAAAATATAAAATAAATAAAAAAATACAATTTGTTGAAATTCTATGCCATAATTTTATATGGCATCATTTGTTAAAAAATATGAAATAAGTATGATGTGATGAGTAAATTCTAACTCGTACAATTTTTTTGAAAAGCTTATTTCAATTAAAAAAATCTTGATCTGTTACTTATCTATGATTTTAAATACTTTTACGTGATAACTGAAAAAAGGAACGAAGCAATTGAGTATTTAATTTTATATATAAAAAAAGAAAATTATTTGCTAAATACAAAAAAAAAATAAATAAATAAAAAATAAAAAAATAAAAAAATAAAATAAAATAAATAAATTTGAAAATTTAAATGAATCATTTCTTTCTTTCTTTCTTCGTATTATTGCAATTCCTGTAAAGTAATATTGATCGTATTTTCTTATCGTTACGAAATGAAAACTAACTGCCAAAGAGTATAAAAGTACAGGGAATGAAGAATATTTACACACTATATTAAAACGCATATTTTGAATACGTAATCTTTGTTCGCGTTTCTGTAAATCTTTGCCTGGATCTACCGGAATGAAAGAAGTCACAGTTTCGAACAAGTAATATTTCTTGTTTTGGCAAAGACAAACAAGAATATTTTCCTTGTTATCGCTATAGGGGAATTTCGGAAAATTGTTTCCATCGAATGTGAGACGAGAATATTGCCAGAATATTTTAGAATTCGTAACATATACGCCATTATGCAAAAATTTCCGTACTTAGCTTTTTGAAATCTAAAACAAATTTTAACCCGATATTGTATTTCTTATTAAAAAAAAAAACCTGTTTGATTTTTTCAAATGCTCTTTATACAGTAAAGTAATATTTATACTTCTCTCAAGAGATTATTGGAAAACAACAGAGAATTAATGGGATGAAAGAATCGAAATTTTAACTTTAAAGTACAGGGTGATTACAAATGAATATCCCAACTTTGAATGGCTGTATCTTCTAAACAATAAAATTTAGTATTCCATTTCACCCATTGAAGTGAGTGAGACGTTATGAAGTTTCATAAATACAGAAAGAAGAAGAAACACAAGCCAGTTTGCGCTACCAGCAGAAACACGAACGACATCCATTCTGTAGGAGAATTCGTCCCATACGGTTTTCAGCATGTCGGATGTTACAGTTGCAATAGCTGCAGTTATCCTCGTTTTAAGTTCAGCAGTAGCAGCTGGTAGAGGTGGAAAAAACATTTTAACTTTTATGTATCTCCGTGCTGGCCGGCAACTGACTGAATGAACTCGCAACGGAACAAGTCGGTTCACTTTAAACCCGCCGCTCGTTGCGCCATCTCACCCCAAAACGCGAACCTTTACATTTATGAAACTTCACAACTTCTCACTCACTTCGATGTGTAAAATGGAACACTACCTTTTACTGTTCAGAAGATATAGCCCTTCAAATTTCGGATATTCATTTGTAATCACCCTGTATAATGTACTTTCACTTTAAAAATTTTACACATTTGTTTGATAAAATAAATTTTTAAGTTATTATATACTAGTAACCCGCTCAAGGGGGCCATGATGTTGTATAGATGCCCCTAAATACACTGTAAAGTTCAAACTCAACATCATTTTTAATTTTCACAAATAAAAACAAGTTGGCAAGTGTGATCGAAGATCGCACAAAGGGTTTCGTTTAATATTCCTTTCAAAACACTTTATCATTTCTTTAATAAATCCAATTAAATTTCATTTAGCAAAAAAAAAAAAAGTCATGTTTATTATAAAGTAAAAATTTACCGGTCAATTTTCTTGTTTTTTCGAATATCTGAGCCCGCTATTATACTCTGTCATAATAATATCTGTCATGTGGACTAAATGCAATATTAAAAAAAAATAATTTATATAAAATAGATATTTAAGCCTATTGCGTAACCCTCTGTAATCCAGGTCCTAATGCTAAATTGCGTATTTAGAAAGTGAGACTTTTTGTGACAGTTCTTTAAAAGTATCTACATTGATTTTAAACTATATTGTTGCTAGCCAACGCCCATGTTTGGAGCTAACCTTGCCCACAGATTAAGGAAGATTAGTTATTTTATATTTTACTAGATGTTACTCGTTTCGTTCACGTAACATTAAAAGAAAAATAAATGCATTACTTAAGAAAAACGTTTCACCCCCGATAATTAAAAACATATGTACTCTTTATAAAGAACTCCGTTTTTTGGAATATCTGAACAGGCGCGATAGCGGGCGATGGCGCTATTATACTTTGTCATAATAATATCTGTCATGTGGACTAAATGCGATATTAAAAAAATAATAATTTCAAAATTAAACATGTTGTACACCTTCAAAATGTTAAAATATGCGAATATTTCCAAAATCGGGTTTTTATCATGATTCAATACGTTCCTCAAACTCATATATACTATTCTCTATTACTCATATTGATACTCGCTTTGTATTATTCTCAAATATTTGAAAAAATCCTTTAAACTTCCAATATGACGTCAGATTAATTTTTTTTAATTCTCTAATGACGTGATATTAATCTTCTTTCTGTACATACACGTGCTCATACTTCTTGTATTATTGAGAAATCTTTGAAAATTTCCGTTTTATTATCATTATGAAGTCATATGATTTTTTTTTCAATTGGTGAAACTTTTTATTTCATTTTTCACGAAGAAATCTTTCAATAGAAAATAAATTATTGTAGAAATAATTTTATTGTGGATTTTTAATTGTTGGCAATTGTTATAACGAAAAATGTTTAAATTTAATAGGAAAATGCTGTTAGAAGTTTGGTTTTTTACCTCTATTTATTAAAATAATACAATTTTTTCAAATTTTAATATTATTAGCTTCATAGTAGCTATTTAGCTATAACTACACAAATTTTCATGCCTGTAAGTTATATAGTTTCTGAGAACGGCTCTGTGACGGACAGACAACGGAGCGGGAGTAATGGGGTTTCGTGAGATGAACGAAACCCTACAAATTATAGATTGCATTTGATTTTGATTTTATGCTAACAGTAAAAACACTGACGACATCATACATAAAAGGTCAACTGGAAATTCAAAAATCGTCTGTAAGTGAGAGATAAAATTTATGATATATATAAAAAAATATTTTTTTTAAAAATCGTCTGCTGCGACTGTCACGACTTTCATAAAGCAAGAATTCCTAAAAGTAAATTTTATTCTTATCCAGGTGCGAAATATAGACAACAAAGGTGATAAATTGCCAAATATTGTTTCAATGACCGCAATTGATACTGAATACTCCTTTTAAGCCGTACAAACATTCCTTTCATATTTAAATTAAATATCTTCGTTTTGTAATATTATTTCTCATTAAAACATTTTTCTTTGTAGTTTAAATATAGCGAGTATTAGTTTTTTTTTCGATATGTTTTTAAAAAAATATCCAACTGATATAGTCGTTTCCCAAATACCGCTAACCAAACGATAGCATAATATGCCGTAAAAACATATTCCAATGAAAAACATATTCCAATGACAACTTTTCCGTCCAAAATAAAGATAAAATACCAAATTTTATCATAAAAAATCATGGTTATGTCAGTATATTATACATAATAATGATCGCGGGAATTTTTTCTATCCGATAGTGCAAACCGTTAAAAAAAAAAGAAAAATCCGTCGGGTAGTTTTTAAAATTACCCCGAACATACATTTTTAGTGCCTCTTGCATTATAATAAATATGATGATAAAGAAATTTTGAACTTATTATGTTTTTTTTAATTAAAAATATTTCAATATCTTATCACAAGAGGGTAAAAACGACAAAATAAAGTGTTTCTTTTTGCTGATTCCTCTTTAGCCAGAATTTTTCTTTTATAGACGTGCAATTTCTATTTTGAATTTTAATATTGAAACTTTCGTCTCTCTCGTTTTTTTAGAGCCATGTAAAATTTCAGACTTAGCATTTCAATAGTTATTTTAGAAAGGATAAATGTGTAGTCCGCAGCTTCTAAATTTAACAACAACAAAAAAAAATGTTACTACTCGAATAGCACAGCCCTTCGATGTGCGTCACTCGATGTCCCAAATAAACATGATCACAAATGCCGCAGAAACAATGATGACCAAAATGTGCCATAAATCGTCGCATTATAACTCTCAGGTGACTCCACGTGACTCCACTGTGAAATTACAGCACTTTGAAGTAAAAAATTACTAATAATTTGTACTTCGTCATAAAATGAGACATATCGACTTTTCAGTGGACTTTCAGTCGACTTTTCATATCTACTCTTTTTTTATACTATGTGATGGCAATGGAGACAGCCGCATTTGGGTCACGGTGCTTTCACATTTTGGTTGCATTTGGGTGACGATTACATTATAGTATTTGCTATTTACAGTTTTAATCCTTTATAATCTATATATCTTATAATAAAGTTTTCACCTTTCTAGGTATTCAGTACTAAATTGTTACCCATAAATATCTATTCGACAGATACTTGAAATATGAAGAGTGAAAATTTGGAATATATATTTTATCATTTGAAGTCTGAATAAAAACGACACATTAACGAAGTATTTTCCTATTAAAATAAACGAAAGTTAATCGAGCGACATATGAAACTATATATGATATAAATGAGAAACATATACAATTTCCTCCACTGTAGTCGTGTGCGGTTCAGCATTATTACTTTTAATATAGAACGTGACATATTTATAATAATAATGTTAAGTTCATATCAATACCTTCCGTTCAACATTTTTTTAAAAGTGACAATAATAAAAAAAATAATAATTTTTTTGTCACTTCATTCAATGTGTTCTTTGAAGTTAAACGAATTTTTCTATTGAAAACGAATTTAAAAAAATTAATTTATTGAATTTTTGAAGTACGTCTAAGGTTTAGAATTATTAAAACAGATATTTGAAGCATCTCATTAATTCACATCATATTTTTTACGGGAAAGTTTTTTTTCTTTTTTATGTAAAACTGCAAAAAACTTCGTCAATTAATTTTAAAATCTTGCTGTATTTTTTTTAACTATGAACTTTTTTTTTTTTTTTTTTTTAAAGAGGATTGGAGATGTAACGCTTGTTAAATTAAGATAATTTTTGTAGGTTTTTGAAATTTTTTTAAAAAATAGAAATCATAATTAAGTTTAAGACAAATTTTATAAAATACTATCAGGCTACGTCCGCATCGCTGGTCGATTTTTCATTACGAGCCTCGAATGATTAAAACATCTTTTAGTTCTACCTTCCACCGCCCGAGGGGGTGCGTATTATTAATACTTGTATATATATAAATATATAAAACTTATTAGTACGTGTGCATTAGTACGTATTCATATGTCCTTTCGTCGATTTCAGAGTTAATCTCTTCCCTGTTCTTTAATCCACGTTCACGTGAAACAATGCTCAAATACGCCTGTGGTCTGCGAACCCAATTACTGAAATTTCCCTATACAAGCATACATACATGTCAATACAATCATGCGTGCACACATTAATGCATACATACATACATATATTGAATACATACATGATATTATATTTTTCTCAAGTACACAAATTCGTATTCTCCTTATTCCTGTCTGATTTTTTTTTTTTTTTTTTTTTTTTTTTTTTGTTAAATATAAAATTCAAAAACCAAATTGCATTGATTTGGAAGTTACAAAAATGTAAGGTCTAGTATGACTACCTATCAGCTCGCACTGTCAAAGAAAAAAAAAGTACGTGGTCATTACGTACGTAAGAAGTAAAACTTCTAAAAGTCAATCTGTATTATAAATCACGAATATGTGCATCAGTAACATTGACATCATAACGATGCGGACAACAAAGAGGTTAAAAAGCATAAGGTACAACAATGGAGCTAATGTTTCAATTAACAACAAAATGGCTTGTTTTATGGTTTGACTTCGCACATTTCTTCTCAGAAATTAGCTATTTTAGTTAAGAAAAATTACCAGCCGAATTTTACAAAATTGGGTTTTCGGAGGCAGAATTTTTTTTTTATGTATGTGTGTTGAGTTTTAAATCGATGCCTCAAATACTTTCTTAATGTTTGAAAGTTAGTGGAAACAAACCACTCGACGCCATCGGCAAAAGTGAAAAAACCGCTTTTTCGCCGCCACTTAGTTTAGCTTTTTATAAATATAGAAGATGATCATCTGGGATACTAGAGCAATATCATGATTTGTAATTTGCGCCACAGGATACTTCTGACTGGTAGACACTCTTGCTTGTTAACAGTGTTCTGAAACAAAGGTTTAAAATGTTTAAACTGAATGTAGAAATCTGAAAAAGTGACCATTTTTACAAAGTCATATAATTACTTTAATTTTAAGTAAAAATTTTGAAAAAATGCAAAAGGCTTTCTTAGAAGTTACATTTGTCAAAAAAAGATAAAAACACGAACGAAAAATCATGCATCAGGCATAAATTAGGAAAGACTTTCCAACACTAACAGAATATTATTAAGAAATTTAATTTTTTCCTAGAATGAAATCTTATATTCTAATACGAGCAAATCTTGTGTGTGTGTGGTATATATATATATATATATATATATATACATATATGCAAATTTTATTTTAAAAATGGCTCTAACGATTTTAACGAAATTTTGTATCCTACCGTTTTGGGGCACCAGAAAACATTGGGCTAGGTCACATGTTCGAGAAATTTTGATTAGTGGGTCATTTTGGTCATAAGTCATTATGTGTCAAGCTATTTTTATCTTAACAAGTTGGAAATTGTACGTTAAACGTGACAAACGAGGTGCGTTCGTACTATAGCTAGTTATATAAATATTCAGATCTTGATGATTTTTAATCTGTGAAATGAATTATATCATCTGCTGATTCCTTTCTGTCATAAAATAAGTATCTCGGTCGCTTGATGTTTAAACCTCGGAAGCTCCTCTAACAAGAAAGCATCGATTTAAAAAAAATTCAAATTTCTTAATAAATATTTTTATTAATATCTCCTAAACTTTTGATTCGATTTAAAAAAAAATTGAAATGTCTCGACAAAATTCTGCAAAGATAATATATCTTAAATTCCAAACCATTCGGTTTGGTAGTTTTTGCGTTGTTATATGCGGACGGACGGACAGACAGACGGACGGACCAAGCGACGACAATAGGTGCTACGTATTTATATAATTACGAACGCACCTATAAATGGCTAAGACGATTTGAACTAAATTTTGCATCTTACGGTTTTTGGGCATCAGAAAATCATTGAGCTAGGTCACATGCTCGAGAAAATCCGATTAGTGGGTCATTTTCTGGTCACTGTGGGTCAAGCTAATTTTATCTAAAAAACGACTGAGATAATTTTGAGTAAATTTTATATCCTACGGGTTTCGGGCACGAGAAGACAATTGTGCTTGGTCACATGTTCGAGAAAATTTGATTAGTGGGTAATTTTGATAATGGGTCATTTTGGGTCAAGCTATTTTTATAAATTACAAGGCATTATAATAATAATACAAAGAGAAAAATATATCGAGTTGAACTTAAAGCTAATTTTGACCGAGCATCCCTGGTCGTGAGATATTTAAATCTGCAACTTAAAAAACACATAATTTAACATATTCAGTAAATCCATTTTCAGCAATTGCTGTCCATATCCAGTAATGTGTGAGAATTCTTTCGTGTAGCCCTGTTTTCGTTCTATACCATTTATACATACTACATAATACACTCAAAATTAGATAAGTTTAAAATGCATACCACGGCGAAAACAGCACTTCCAGCAATTATCGACCTTGCTCGGTTCTGCAATGAATTTTTTTTATGTCTCTGTATATGAACGATAAATTCTAGGCACTGCAAATTTACAAAAAAGATGTTGCACAGTACTTCAGTGATTTCATTATGGTTGAAGTAACATAGCATCATGCACTAAAAATGATTTCCCCTCATAGATAAAAATGTAATGGAATTCTTTTGTGTGTCCCTGTAAATATAAATGAGACTTAATCTGTATTCGTGATGGAGCGTGTTGTAGTTCATAGCAGTGATGCATACCAATCTCATTATGCTTGAAATACCGTAACATCAATAAAATTCAGCGCATGCGATTTCCCCCCTCTCTCCCCGTAGACCATAATATACAGACCATAATATATAAAGAAATATTTTGTGTGTCCCTGTAAAAGAACTATAAATTCTGCACACTTCATTTTCAATAACAACCATTTCATAGTAAACCTCAATAACATATAAAATTTCATGGCAATCCGAATATATTTACCAGAGTTAGATCTCGGATTCATAAACATTTTTAACGCTTTCCAACATACTTGAAAAGTGTTTATGAATTTTGTTTGTCTGTCTGTCGTCTGTCCGTTCTCTAACTCGAATAAATATACTCGGATTGCCTTGAAATTAAGATACGTTACTGGGCTTTACTATGGCTTGTTTGGTAAAATGAAGTGTAAGCATGTATGGTTCTTTTACAGGGACAATCAAAGTAATTCCTTTACATTACGATCTATGGGGAAAAATCTTTTATTGCGTATTTTAATGATGTTACACTATTTTAAACATATTCAAACTGATTCATATCACTGGTTCACTACAATGCGCTTATTGTAGAATATGGTGTGCATCGTTCATTTACAGGGACGCTCAAAAGTATTCCGTTACATTACGGTTTATGGTGAAAAATCGTTTGCAGCGCATTTTAATAATATTTCACTATTTTATACATATTTAAATTGATACATATCACTGAGGTGCACTAAATAGGGTATACACTGTAAAAAAAAATCGTCAATTTACGGAAAAAAGACTGGCAGCAGAGTTGCCGGAATGTTTCCGTTTTTTGAGGAAAGTTCCGTCTTTGTAGTCTATAAATTCCGTAAATGGCACGATACAGACGCGAAGAAGTTGAAGCGCATACGTGGCGATCAAAAATACTGCAATCCCATTGGTTGATAGATTTTTACAGTAATAATTCCGTATTTGAAACTCTGTAATCTTAAAATGGCAACAGATATACGGGAGAGATTCCATTTTTCAAACAAAACGGACAATTTCTAATCAAAATTCACGGAAGACAACCTGTCAATAAACGAAAATTTTTAACAGTGTACATGGAATGTATCTTTCATGTACAGAGACATTCAAATTAATTTTATTACAGCGCTGTCTATGAACGATAATTGCTAGTAGCTCGTTCTCAGTTGTGGTACTTTAAATGTAACTAATTATTCGCATATTAATTGGTGCATATATATTCTATAGATCATATACAGGGTTGCTGAAAAGATCCCCCGTACATTGACGGAAATTGCTGAAAAGGAATTTTCAATTACGCTATGTATTTCCTAACTGAAGAAAATTTTAGCATACTGTGTAGTATATAAATCTATAGATCATATACTGGGCTGCACAAAATATAAAACTATTTAAAAAAGACAGGACAAAACCCCAACTGTTTGATCAGCAAGCGTATACGCTACCTCGACGCCACGAAGACCGCGTAGGAAAAAGCGAATCATAGCTGATTGAAACATATGCTGAACTTTGACCCCCAATTTCTCGAAATCTAAGGCTCATTTGAAGAAAATCTTTCACCAGCATTGTTAAAGGTAAGAAAGAACTCTACAACATAGTTTAAAATCATCAAAATTTGTGTGTACCGTGTTTGGTTGTCCTTTTGCTTAGCGCTGAATTATTGAAAGGCGTTATAAAAGGATCCATGCTTAAATTTTTAAAAGTTCGGCAGTAAAGGCAATTTCTTATATAGAAGCAAGCATTTGTTTCAATACTGTCAGGTTGTTACTCCAAACGAAAAATCTCCGCTCTGACACTAAATATATCATTAAAAGGAAGCAGGATGGAACATTATAAATATAGTTGCAACTATCCAGAATTCAGTACGAGTAAAGGTCAACAAAAGACACTTTTTAAAAAGAAAGATTAATAATTAACAAGAAAAGTGTGTGTAACCACTTTAGGTGTGTTTGTATGTGTGTGTAGGTATGAAAATTCAAACGTTAGATTTAATAGCTATTTCATCATTATTCTACTTTTTAAATTAAAATTCATTTATTCGAAATTAATTTGAAATTATTTTCTATAATTATGGATAAATTGCTACCCAAGTTCAGCTAAATTAATTATTCTATTCTGCTATCTGGCATTGCTGTAAATTCAAATTAAGAGGCTACAATATCGCGAAAACATATCGCGTAACAAAAAGTTTTGGTACTCAGTGTTTGGGTACTTACTTATTATCCGGGCCAGGAGATAGATCGCTAAAAATGGTTGTCAATTGCCAATCTTATTTGTCGTTCCAATAATGCGCAAAATAGTAATTTAATATTGTTAAACACATACAATTGTTTAAAATAATAAATAATATAAAATAAATAAATTAAATAAACAACAAAAAATTTTAAACTATAGTAAAAAAATAAACTATAAATTATACTAAAAAATTATACACTATAATAAATAAATAAACTATATACTTGTCAAAAAATAAGGGTTACTGTAATTAGTATAATTGGCGCCATGTTTGGCTCAGTTGTATCTGACTTGGCCCGAATAACACGTAAGTACCAGTGTGGGTTGCCAAACATGTAATATTCATAAACAAAACATTTCTTCCCATTACAATGAAGACAAAATAGTTATAACCGGTAAAGTAAAACATATTTTAACAAGTTTTAGCACTAATTATGTACATATGTGGATGTTTTTAGGCAGTGTTTGTAATTTCATGCTGCCAGAGCATGAATAACAATAAATTACCGTATTTTCTGATGTATAAGTTGACTTTTCAAACCATAAAAAAAGCAGTGGTCGATTTACACACAAGATATAAAATCAGACATCCGATTTTCGTGGTTTATATCTGTAAACTGAAAAGAACAAAAAAGACAGATGTTTATTAAACTAGGAAAAAATATAGCCACAAACGAAAATATACAAACTCCTCTTCCGAGTTACTCACGGTTTTGAAAAGCGTTCTTCATCTTCAGAAACCTTAGAGACCCATATATTTTTGAGATTTAAACAATCATTTATAAAAACAAAGTTTATATTGCTACCACTGATTTCGGAAACGTTTCCGTGTAGTTTGTTTAGTTAGTAATAATCAGTTTTCTCAATCCGGAACACAGGTTTTCCGAATGCTATCAATTCTGTAGTAAACATTTTAATATTAAAAAAAACATGATAAATTAACAGCATTAACATCAAGATAGAATAGAAGACAAAAACGGTCTAACAGAAACTGATATTTCATACAAAACAAGTGAACATTTTTCATAACTATAATGAGTTTTTTGCAGCTATTAAGGATTTTCTGTATGCTTACTAAATGATTTGAGTACGTTTAGAATTTTTATTAGTCATAAATACGAACTTCGAATAGAGCCCAGGAGAAAAACAACCACCAGAATTTAAATATTGACTTCTTTAAATCGCTGTCATTCACGAAACTTAATGATGCTCACAATTCAGAACGTCATCAGAAACCAGTATTTGTCAGGCAAATGATTTGGATTCTTTCGCCCACGTTCTTATGTGTTATCTAAATAAAAAATATGACTTTACATTATCCTTTTCGGTCAAGAATTCAAGATCCGTGAAATATTTCGTTTTCAGTAACAATCACAATCTGCTTTAAGATTGCTTTTTGATCATAAAATGTGAAAAGTTTTCCGGAAATATTTCCTTTACTCATCCTTTCATTTTTACTAAAATAGAAGAATATTAGTATAAAGCTATGTTAATGCATCTTCAAGAATTTTTTGCAGAATTGAAATTTTAACTTCTAGAAAATTTTTAACGGGGAATATCAAACATTTTGAAAAGTAAAATTGGCTAGCTAACTAATATTATACATTTTACTGCAATGATAATTAGTTATTAGTTAGAAAAAGCCCACCGTGAAAACATTTTTCTGATATAAATGCCTTAATTCAAATATTATAATGCTGTATAAAATTTTCTTGTGCAATCTACATTATTCCAGGGAGCAAATATCACAATGAAAAGATGGACACAAAGTTTTGGTTCACGAATGTAAATAATAATAATTTCATTTTGAAGTAATAATTTTTTAATCCTAAATAAGAATGCGTTACTTCATAAGGAATTAGAATATAAAAGGTAATAAAACAATTTTTATTTTGTATATTTGTTGGTATCGACTGTAGCAATTGCAATTTAAACTTTATTTCATGCATAATGTAGAGGATTGCTAGTTTTTAAAATCCAGTTGATGATTTTCTGTTAAACAGTGAAAACATTATTATTAAAAATAAATTGAAATATATAACAAATACATAAAATTTTCATGTGCAATTTACATTATTTCAGGGAGCAAATACCACAACGAGTAACGGTATTCTTTTCTAGTACAATTAAAGGTAGAGAAAATATAATTTGAATTAAAATAGCTGCACTAATTAATAGGAACTCATTTTCTTTATGGTGTGCTTCTCTGTGTTTTTTCTTTTTCTTCATACTTTTCGGGATGGAGGAAATTTATTTTGCTTGCGCTGTAAAGCTAATCTAACAATTATTAATGTCATTATATAATATAATCTAAGAGTCAAAATTGTTCCCGAACTATATTTTGTTATATTTAATTTTCTTTCAATCTAATTAATAGCACTAGAAAATCAGTATAATTTTTTAAACTCAAAACAATGAATGTAATAACGCATTTAAAATAAAACATTTAATATATAAATATTAAAAAATATCCATCAATATCACGTAATAAAATCAATTAATATACGGTTGAGGATTCGAGCTCTATACAAGTTCCTCATCAGTACAGTTGTCAATCGAGACCAAAGCTGTTGTTTACATATGTTTAGGAATGAATATACAGGGTGGTTATAATTAAAGTTACCCTGTTTAGACATACGTCCGCTGCGTAGAGTACGCTCTGGTTGACAGATATCGATGAAACTTGGAATGTAAGTCCTCAGGGCCCTAAAAGGTGTTTCATTACGGGTACCCGTTACTGTGACCTCCTTCAGTAGCAGGTCATTCCATCCTTACAAGAGCGAGAGTGTTTACTACCATAGTCATGCAAGATGGTGCACCACCTCACATAGCCCGAGCAGTGACAGCACTGCTTCGTGCCCACTTTGGAGATGATCGGGTAATTTCGAGAAGTTCTCCGACAACCTGGCCTCCTCGTTCTCCGGACTTGAATCCCTGTGATTTCTGGTTGTGGGGATTCC
The DNA here is from genome assembly GCA_963931845.1 of Maratus michaelseni. Taxonomy (NCBI): domain Eukaryota; kingdom Metazoa; phylum Arthropoda; class Arachnida; order Araneae; family Salticidae; genus Maratus; species Maratus michaelseni. The sequence goes on from OZ007592.1 coordinate 79,927,696, forward strand.
TGAAAGATCGTGTGTATGGAGGAAGATTACGGACACTGCCTGATTTGAAAGCAAGCATAACTGGTCATGTTGCAGCAATTGATCGAGAAACCCTTCATGCTACTGTTGAACACGCTATAATACACTTTGAACATGCGCTTGACGCAAATGGAAAGCACATTGAATGTATGCTGTAAATAAAAAAAGTTTTGTGTTTCCAGTTTGAGATTTTGGTCTTCATGCGCCTCCTTCTCACCTGGTGGTCGAATTCTGAAGTAATTGTTTATATCGTAGATTTCATTTCCCCATGGTCCATATAACTTATATTCCAAGTTTCATCGATATCTGTCGACCAGAGCGGACTCTACGTAGGTCTAAACAGGGTAACTTTAATTATAACCACCCTAAATGTCACAGTAGGACCGTATATTCTGGTGAAATTGTACATGCTTCGTTTAAGTGTGATTTCTGTATTCTTGTAAACTAACCTCATAAAAAAATCTACTTTAAAATTATTGCAGTTGGATTTAATTACTGTAATATTTTTGAAATCAGAAATGTGTTCGGTATCTATTGCCTTATTTACAATTTTTGATGTAAATTGCCGGATTTAAAAACGTGTTTATGTTCTTCTAAACGGATGTTGCATCTTCGTCCAGTTTCGCCCATATATATATATAGAGTCACAGTCTTTACAAGGGATACTATAAACTGTACCGAAATTCTGTAAGGGTAGTGATTTTCAACTTATATTTACATAACATATTCTTTTATAGCATTCTGAGGTTTAAATGCTATACCAATGTTAAGTCATTTAAATAAATTAGATTTTTCTGACATATTTTCATATTACAGGATGGAAACATAACTTATACGACTTCCCTGTTTTATGGGGGAAGGGGGGGGGGCGTGATGCAAAATGCTCTGAAAAAAAATTCTTTTTATCCCTTGTATAGGGTATATTTGAAATCGGTACTTTTTTATTCTTTTTCTAATTGGACGTTTTGATATTGCTACAATATTTTATTGATTTTTGAGCTAAAGTTTAAAGATGGTAGACATGATTTTCAGAATTGAAATTTAGCTACTCACATGAAAACGATATATTGAGGTTAAAACTTCTCGACCAGTAACTTTTTCTGTTCTTTCAATCAAAATATCTATGAAGGAGAGTTTGCAATCAACTTCATTTTAAATTGTTCACTGTATTCTGGAGATATAGAATTAGTGTTTTACAAAATTTCTAATTTTAATTCTTCTTTTTTGGTGGTCTGTTTAACCTTCGTGCGCAAAAGACGGCCGTAAAGCACCCAATAAAACAAACAAAATTTGTTTGGCAAGAATTAAAACGTCGTCCACGTATCTTTTCCAGAAAAATATATTCTTTAGAGCCCAAAGGCAAAATTATTTCGCGTTCAAGAAATAAATTTAATGTTTAGGCTCTAGAATTTGTTTCTGAAAAATAAATGCGGACGACATTTACGCTTTTGCCAAACAAGAAGCTTTAACTGAAATTTTGGAAAAAGCTAATTCTACATGTCCAGCAATACAGATAGTTCACAATTAAATATGAAGTTGACCGTAAACTCACTGTACTTTCTGTAGATATTTTGATTGAAATAAAAGGAATCGTGGTTGGAATATTTTTTTTCAAATATTTGACATGTATAAACGGGATTGCTTAATGCCATTAACTTAGACAGCAATTCTTAGATTTTCAGATTATAATAGTAAGTAATGGGGAAAATCAACATATTTAGGAAAGAAAATGACAGATTTAAATAGGAATAGTTTTATGCATAATAAATAATACTTAATAAAAAGAAAGTGTCTTCTCAGACCAGAACCACAAAAGGAGAAGCTTGGGATGATATCAACGTGTTTGGTACCAGATTTGTACGTCGGGGTGGCTGTGCAAGGCTTTCGGCGTTTCCTTTATACGAGAATCGTAATTAAAATAATTTTCCCTTCAAAAGTCTTCCCAGAATCCATCAGTCCTGTAGCAATATGTGAATAACTGGCCGGTGCTTAATCAAATAACTGCTAACATTTTTTTGTATATGTATATGGAGACGCTCACACTGGATAATTATATTTTCGACAGATAATTTGTTCCAATACATGATGCAATTGTAATATAAAAAAAAATTCTTTTCAGTGGCTTTCCTGGTTTAAAATTAGTATTCTTTGTTCTAATGAAAACCTAATTTTATATAAATTAAGGTGCTCTTAAGTTAAATTTTTTGCTTGTTTTTGATTGTTAATGTTGTTATTGTTATTGTTATTATTATTTACAAAAATTTTGTGATTTATTACAATGTTTTGGGATGATGAATAAATAATTTTCCTTTTCGTTTTTGACCATGCATTTTTAAATAACTATCGCAAATTGTTTCACTGTAAATATTATTTTATGTCATACACAAATTTAAAATGATGCACTCATTAATATGAATTTTAATTCAAATTAATGTGAATTTTAATTCAAATTAAAATGAATTTTAATTTGACTAAATTTTCACCCTATAATACTTAAGATGAATATAGAATGTGCTCTGTGTTTTAAATCTCAATTCACAAAAAAATAAATGAGATTTGTATATAATTCTGATTTATCATTATAGTTTTTTACTCACAATTTGAAAACACCGCGAGAATGATCTTTTTGTAAAATATTAATATTGTGGCTTATAATTATAATTTCAACTTATATTCTAAGTTCTTAAATGGGTATGAAGTATATCTTGGTATTAGCTAATTCAATTTTCATAAAAATGCTCCTACGGCTTTGGAACTTTTTTAAACAAAGTGGTTTGTAGGATGTTTCTCAAATTATTCTGAAATTTTAAACAAGATAACTTCTTTTTACTTAGTCTTTTATTAACTGCCTGAAGAGGTGGCTTAAAGTTCTAATTATCTAACCATGTTTCGATCTTAAATTGTTCATTCTCAATGTCTTATATATCAGAAATCTACTTCATTTGTATTCCTTAAAGTTGTCAAGCCAGCTAGACGTTACAAAAATCGTGTATTGTAATTGCAGGTATTTATCTGTAAAAATTTTAAGACGGAAGGCAGTAGCAATATGAGAAATATTACATTAAAAGAAATGCCAGAGATCCTTGAAGACTAGTCTTTACATCTGTTTGAATTCTTTTTAGCTAGCAATATTGACATTTGATCAGTTGATAGATGCTTAAACTTCTTAAATCCTATGTTAAATGTAACTAGAAAACAATTCACTGATGCGCATTTCTTAATTTGGAACTGATAAGTGAAATGGGTACTCTTCCGTTATACGGACACCATTGTCGCCAAGCATACATTTACATACATTTAATACATACATTTACATACATACATTTCATATGCATACATTTACATACATTTAATACATACATTTACATGCATACTTTTCATATACATACATTTACATACATACATTTTATATACATACATTTACATACATATATTTTATATACATACATTTACATAAATTTAATACATACATTTACATACATACATTTACATACATACATTTTACATACATACATTTACATACGTTTACATACATTTTGGCATGGTGTCCGTATAACGGAAAAGTACCGTGAAATGTTAAAAGAGACTTATAAACTACAAAACATTTCTAATTATAGGACAAAAACACAATGTAACTTACGTTAATAGAAAACTTTAAAAATAAAATTCACTAATCATACCATACACATTACAACAAAAATTAAAGCAGCTCTTTCTATTTTTTTAACAAAAAATAAAAATTTCTAAATTATTCAGTGGTTTTTTATGAGAGTGTAAATAAAGCTCTTCTTTTAAGCCACATTAAAAGACAGCTGAATGAAGATAAATATCCAGAAGATGTTTTTTTTTTAAATAGCTTTGTAAAAAATGTATTAACTCTATTTTCTTTATCTCTCTTCGTAAAAATGTTAGAAATGAAAAATGATTATGCAAATAATTTTTTTTATGCACAGTGAGACAATTTAGCAAACATTCGATTAAACCTTTCTGGAAATGAATGACTCTAGTTACTACGAATTTTAAAAATATAATAAGTAATTACATGCCTGGAAGCTTTTGTTGTAAAAGATTACAAAAGTATTTCCTCCCATGAATTTAAGTGCAAGTGAAAATTGAAATATATTACTCATTTATGCTTTTTCGTGATTAAATTGATATTGAAAAAAGAGATTGCTTTTTTTGAAAATATAATATTACAAAAAATATAACATCGCAGGAGAAAAGCAATTGGATTCTTTTTTACTTGCCATATTCAAATTTTAAATCATTAACAAATAAAGATATACATTTCTACAACTGCGTAGGACAGTAATCAGCAACTCTGTTTCACATAGGATCGAATTCCATGTAACTGAATTGAATTGATGAATGGAGTTTGTATCGAATAACTGAAAGTAACAAGAAGAAAAATTCGTCCAATTATTCAAATAATACTCATTTATTATGTACAACCTATATCACAATAGTCCAAGTCATGTGACTGTCATAAACAGTTACGGACTGACCACTTTGATTTTCATATGACTGGCGGCAATTTTCACTCTAAATAATTTTTTCGAATAAAACTGCATAGATAAGAGTTACATTTTTAGAAGTATCTCGTTTAAAACAATAATGTTCGAGAGATGAGTTACATTCATATATGTATATATTCTGAGATAACTTCAACTGTAATTAGGTTGACAGCCCAATATCTCATTCCATGAAAGTAAACAAACACAAGGGATTCATTCATTGTGAACGAAAAAATATTAAACCACAAATGTAATCATTCGCAAAACAAGTTCTCCATGAATAAATTTTTGTAACGCTGTCTGGTGTCAGAAAAATAATTCGCGTTTCTAAGCCAATCAGAGTTTAGCATAATTGTCTTAGGTGAAGTGCTAAACAACGCAATTTCCTTCACGACCTTTTCTCGATGCAAGTTAAGTGTAAATAAACTCAACTCATGTAGTAATACTTAGTAAATCAAATTTGAAAACGAATAGTCAGTTAATTTGGTGCTTACATATTATCCGTTGCCAGGAAGATAGATCACCAATAATAGTTGTTAATAGCTAATCATGTTTATCATTGCCAATCGAGTTCAAAACAGTAATTTAATGAACATTTATTAAATACATAGCGTAGGAGTAAACTAAAATAAGACAAAATATTAATTTAGTATACATTTTTTAAACACATAACATCAGATTGACGGCTTTTAGCTAGGATATTTATGATCGTAGTTCTGTTTTTGAATGTATGTTATATCCACCAGAATGAATATGAGATAATATAGGTTCTTTTCCAGTATAAAAGCCTTGGCAAGATAGAGAAATTTGGATTGGCTAGAGAAGGAAATTTTAGACTTATTGACTAAACCTTTTTGACTCTCCCTTTTTTAGACTTTTTTAATTTCAGGTTTATAAATTGCTTTTACGTTTTTTGTGTTTTAGGTATCGGATTTCAATCTTTAGGGGCTATACATATATAACGTTATCAACTTTTTGGTAATTTCGAGTCCCCTCTCTTCCTTACGATATTATACGTTACCATCCCTCGACCCCTTCCCCCCCATCCTAATGATAACGTTATCAATATCTACTTTTTAATTTTTATTTTCGTTTGCAGTTATATACAAATATAGTTATACATTTTTTATTCCCATATTTTACGGATTCAAATGCAGAGAAGAAGTCAATAAAATACCGCTATTATATATGAAATAACTTTATATCAAATAACACTTAAAGAACAATAATAGTTACTATTTAAAATTATTTAATAATAGGTTTTTCTTACATAATGCATTCAAAAGTAATAATGTCTTTTGCACTTGTCCCATGCACGACGAGGGGACAAGTAGAACTTCTTATCAACAAAACAGTTGGACATCATTCTTTATCTTTCTTTATTAGTAAACATAACAAGTAAAATTTCCAACATAATTTTCATCTGGTTTCTCCAACAACAGATTATATACGCATACACATAAAGCAGAAGATCTTCTGCCACATTCGGATAGGGCTGCCAAACGTTGCAGTATTCCATATTTTTTTAATGAAAACGTGTTATAATCATTTAATGAATTTAATAACTTTGTCTTTTCATAAAAATAGTTAACAGGCCAAAAAAAAGAGGCCGAATATTTTCATGTAAAAAAAAAGTTACAAAAAAAGAGAAAATTTTAGTTGGATCAAAAATGATAACAATATCAGAGGCAACAACACCCCCCCCCTCCCCCTAGAGATATCTTACGATAACATGTACCACTCCCCTCCCCCTAAAGTGATAACGTTATAATTGTACAGCCCATTATACAAAATGTAATACATTTCCTCCTCTTCTCAAAAATCATTTTTTGGAAGTAGATATTTACGATGCAAATACTGGTCGCCATATTAAATATTTATGGGCGTAAATTTCAAAAGGCCCAGGTACAATGACCGCCAATTTTTTTAGGCACGGACTACGCCGGGCGGACCTGCTAATAATATTATACTACAGATTCAAGGGCCGGATAGTCTTTAGTTATGATCATATTGAAAGATGAACGGTTTGTATTGAAAATTTTTATTTTTGGAGTTTTTGTTGATTTATCTTAGTTAATTCTTATTTAAAACTTTGTGATTTCATGTGTTTTCATTTGTAATAACATTAGGAATCTGCTAATATATTTGTTTTTATAATTATTGTCATTTCTCAATTATTAGTATTAGTTGTAGTCAGAGATGGCGCTACGAATCCAGCATTTTTGTTATTTCTTGCAAGAGTCAGATACGATATGTACTTACACAGTGTAAGACTGGATGTTTGAAGACTGGATGTTGTCTTTACCGCAATTGTACATAATATATAATAAATCTATATAGCTAATGTAGCTATCTCCTTGCTGTTACAATAACGAACTCACAAAAATAAAGACATAATAAATGGCAATGAAGTGGAAACGAATCCAAGCTTTAAAATAAATTTTGTAGAACTTTTGAAGAAAAAGAAGAAATCAAAATGGCAGTAATATCTTTAGGACGTTTGGAAGAATATAATTCTACCGTGCCCTGGTCAATTTATATTGAAAAAATTGACTTTTATTTCTCTGCTAATAATATCAAGGATGCGGAAAAGAACAAAAACATTTTATTAAGCTCGGTTGGAACTTCAACCTTTTCCATATTATGGAGATACACTAGTGTGCAAAACTTAAGCAGCAAACACAAAATGCTAATTTCTGAATACGTGAGTACTCAAAAGGAAATTCTATAAACAGCAAGTGTAGAAAAGAGGTACTACCCTAACAGCACAGACAGTCGATGTGAAGTCTTCTTGACATCACAAATGGTCACAATTGTCACAGTCACTACAATGAACAGAAATGTGATATCTTTTAGTCGTCTCATTTTTACTCTTATTTGGTCACTCTACTGTACAGTCACTATGACTGCTGCTTTTTGACGAGTCACCAGGTGACTTTACAATGAAGTCATTTTGTGACTCTCATGTGACTGTCATTTTGACACTCCATTGTAAAGTCATCATGATAGCTGTTCTGTGACGAGTTCCCAAGTGACAGAAAATGAAATCATCTGGTAACTTTTCACAAAGGAGTGCAATGATGACTTCAAAATAGAGTGTCGATCACCGGAAAGTCACCATGCGACTTCATTGTGACATTATTTGGCGACTCATCACAATGCAATGCTCACAATGACTTCAAAGTTCAGTCTTCAACTGACAGTGACTCGAGAATCACAAGGTGACTTCATTTAATGTCACCTGGTGACCCATCACAAAGTGACAGCCACAGTGACTTTTCAGTGTTAACAATCATTTGAGAGCAATAATGAGACAGTGTAATATCCCATATTTTGATTCACCGTAGCGATTGCGACACTTCTAACCATGTGTGACGTCAAGGGGACTTCACATCGACTGGCTGTGCTGTTAGAGTAATACCTCTTTTCTACACTTGCTCTTTATAGAATTTTCTTTTGAGTACTCACGTGTTCAGAAATTTGCATTTTGTGTTTGTTGCTTAAGTTTTGAACACCAGTGTATTATAGTACTGAAATCGTTGAAAGAGATAAGTTATGATGATCTCTTAAAAAGTGCAAAAGAACATTTTTAATTTTTTGCAAGTGATTTTTTTTCTCTATGCTATATGATTTTTTTTCTCTAGTGTCATGTTACTATGCGCAATTAGGCTAAATTGTCATTCTGTTCTTATTAGTAGACATTTAAATTTGTAGTTATTTATTAGTAGTTATTCTTAGTAACTATTTAAGTGTTTTATTTTAGTTACAGATATTCAATTTAGGTAAATAGAATTGTTGTTAAAAATCTATTCCTAATAATTAATAGTTATGGTCGATTAAATTGATTCTTGAATGCACTGTGTCATGAAGTCGAGTTACATATTTTTTATTGGAGAAATATTAGCGAATTTTGAATTTTAGTAATTTATAGGTCATCGAAATAATTTCGTTCTAGTAATGCAGTTTGTTCTTTCGTATTCTGTTTCCGAATTAATTCATGTTTCACAATAGCAAATTGTACAATTTGCATTCCTTTATTTTATAAAGTAATATTACAGTACATCATGACATGTAAAAAGGTGTTCAAAACGTATACAAATTTTAATAGGCGAAAAATAAATAGATAATTGGCTTTGCTTCGTTTAGACATCACAATAATATACGAATCCTTGAGCGATAGCATTTAAAAACAAGCTTATAATTTTTTTAATTCGATTCTTTCATTTATTAATGTAAAAATATTTTCATTTGTTTTTGGGCTATAATTTTTCCTTCTACATTTCCTCTTAAATAAAATATTTATTCTATATTGTTTTCTTTTTTTTTTCTTAACGATAAATTATCTTTCAACCGATTTGTTTTCTTTTTTCGTGAAAATTCAAATAAGATGCACCATTTTTAGCAACTTAATACCAAATGTATGGAGGAAAATTTGCTGCGAGGAAAATGCAGCTATTGAATACAAAGCGAATAATATATTGAGGCATTCTCGTTTCGTTTTTTCTCGTGAGACTGCTCATAGAATTAATGATTTAGAAATAATTTTATCTTCAAAAGAAATGAAACCTTGGTAATAAGGGATTTTTTTAAATGTACCTTTAAAGATTCAGAATGAGATACTAAATTATCTTTTCCACTAAAGTAAGATTTTTTATGATAATATTTACATGAAATATAAGCGAGCAAATTTATTTCTACAAGATATTTATCTAGTTATGAATATTATTCTTTATAAAAGTAAGTATAAAACTATTCATACATATATTTTCTTAGTAAATACCTATAATGAATGTATATCAGTTACACGACGATTCATGTAATAAAAAAAGTTGGGATAGCTTTGATAAGAAAGTGTTTAATGAGAGAAAGAGAAAAAAAAACACAAATTACGAGGCGAGCTCAGAAAGTAACAGCCCTTTCGGCTATAAATAAAAAAAATACATATATTTTTTTATAGGCATCTTAAAACTCCAGCTTATTACTAGGTTTCAACATATTCACCCTTTTAAGTTTAAGTATTTTTCATAGCGTTTCACTAATTTACAAATTCCTTCTTAATAAAATTCGGCCGTTTGATATGTAGCCAGCCTTTCATGGCATTTTGAAGTTCGTCATTATAATCGAACTGCTGCGCAAGCAACTTCTTCATGTGAGTAAAGAAAAGAAAATCACTCGGTGCCATGTCCGAGCTGTAAGGGGGATGATCAAAAACGTCCAATTTCAATTAATTCAAAAGTTTTTAAGTTTTTCGAGCACTATGAGGACGAGAATTGTCATGACGATGACAATGATGAGTTGAATCGACGAGGAATGTCTGCTTCTGAAAAGTTTTGTGCCCATATTCTCGCATTTGGCGGAATTTTCTATTACAAAGCTCATGTTTTGAGATTATAACAAGCGAATAGGCAAAAGAACGAGGCCCACACTATCACAGCTGGATGCTTATTGAGTCAGAGATCACGCCGATGTAGGAATGCCGGCGCTCCGCCCAATACTATTAGCGGCACGCTACAACGGCTGTTTTTTTTTATCTTGCCTCGTATAACCTTAATTCTAAAATTTGCAGAATGATTTTGAAAGCTAGTTACTTGGCTAAAAATTACAGTATTGGCAACATTGTCACAGTATAGAGATGTTTATATTTTGCGAATAAGGGGGAGATACATTCCGCCATTTTATTGTTAATACAATAAAACGTTGATTATTCGTCAATCACGAGACCGTCGTTATCAAGGATAAGCCAATAGATAGACTGCTTCCTTTTCCCAATACTCCAACAAGTGCAAACTAGACAATGGAGAATAAACTGTACCACACATCTTCGTATTGTATACATACAAATCTTGATTATAGTTGGAAATTGATTATTCTGATATAGCTCCTTAGCTGTCAAGTAAAATATAAATCTAACATATTGTATAAGTAAAAAATGTTATTGAATTTACAATGTAAATTAAAACACCAACTACTCAAAATATTATAAGTACACAATAAGTTGTTAGGATTGTTGTCAGTTTCTCGTAAAATGTCTTCTATGGAATTATTTCACATCCTACATTAAAAAACAAAAAAGGCCGTTTCCTAATATTAAAATTTGGATTTCTGGTTTTTCTTTATTATTACTGAAAATAATTTTAACATATTCAACCCGATGTCATAAGTACTAATTAAATAAAAAATATTAGAATTTTGATAATGTTTCCATTTGGATAATTTTCGTTGAAACGAAATTTCACAAAATTTAGATTTTACACATTTATTAAATATGAGGTAGCACCCGTCAAAATTCCACAGAATAAAGAAATAAGTTAATTATGGAACTGTTAAGTGAATTTATAAAAAAATCTACATAAATAATTCCAAAGAAAAAAATCGGTCTTACATTGGTTAATTTAACTAAATATATATATATTACTTTAAATTATATTGATTTACCATAGCACAATATTTATTAATTGTAATTTTTCATCTTATGCAAAAATTAAATTTAATTCATCTAATATGCGTTTTATTTGAAAATAAAATAATTAGCGACATGTAATAAAGGCAAATAATCAAGATAAAATATTTAATTAAGATACCATTACGCTAACTTTTATAATTACGAAATGAAAAATCTGTGAAAATTACATCACTTTAACTCACTTATAATATTGTTTCTTAGTTTTATCAATGAAAATAAATATAACGTCATATAATATAATGTCATAAATATAACTCCATTTTTTGTAGTAAAAAAATTCAATTTTATTAGAGACGATTGCCACTTCTTGTTAAACATGATGTTATTTTCTGACGCTGAAGGGTTTCGCTCGTTTTAATGATCAAAAGCCTGAACTTTCTAACGTGCGGGTAAATCTCACTAATGAAAAAATATGTCATACACATTCATTTTCATTCATATAACTAAAATATCTTCTATAATCGTATCAAAATGACGTAATTTTTTACTGACTTTTCAGTTTGCAGGTAAAGGTTTAAGACCCTAAAGCCTCAAGTTGAGTTCGGAGAATGAAAAATTTTGAAAAGCATTTCGATACAATATTATTGAAATGTAACAGTTTTATAAAAGAAACATGACGTAATTTCTCTGACCATCTTTCTGTGATTATGTATTTTTGTTCTTTTTATATTTAAGTTTGATATTTAGAAACTTTTAGACCTAATCTTCGTATATAGGAGGACTGAAAGCTAATGTAAATTAAGTCATTTAGAGGCAATAGTTAAAAAAGTTACAGTTTTTTATGCATGAAGGTGCACACAATCTACTCAAATTATAAATATATTTTCTTTTTAATTGTAATGAGAAAATGAAATCAATAAAGATATAATGATCCCATTATTTCTCTTTTCACTAGATCAGTGGAAGGTACCTGATTGCAATCACTTTAAAGAAATTTTATTCTTAACTTTTAAACTAAAAAGGCAATATAATAAGGGAATAAAGAAATAGCTGATGCTGACTCATCTAGAAATAAAAAGCTTTCAATCTAATAATTTTTAAAATTGGTTCAATAGATAGACCAGGAAAAATGACGAAACAAAAACGGCTTGTATTTTAAATCTATGTAGATTATGATTAGTCAAGAATTATGATTAGTCGAGATGATGCAATTTTCTGAAACGTTTATATGTAGATATCAAACCAAGATCTTTATATAAGTAGTTGAAAGTACAGTCCTTTTACGTGCAGAAATAAAGGTCAGTAATTATGACGTCGTATTGGCACAATTGTAATAAAATACTTTTAGCGACGAAGTCATATTTTTTCCATTGCGGTCTGTTCTATTGCATAATTCATAGCTCATATTTGGATGACTACCAAACAGAGTTGCTAATTTTAGAAATATATAACAATGGTAGCAATGACTTTCGCTTTCGCTTTTGCTTTATTGCTCCTATGCGGATTTTAAATTTCTCCTCATTTCAAGTTTTACATCATCGAATAGGAAAAAAGCGTACTTTCGATTGAAATGGGTTTGAAATTTTCATCTCAATTGAATGACTTTTTCTGACTTTTTAAAATAATTTTCAAGCATATATTTTTAAATAAACTTCAACAGTAAACAAAGTTACCACGTTTTGCAATTAATTGCCTAGAGCAAATGAAAATAGAATAAAACAGATTAATAACCGTAAGATAAAATTAAACATGAAGTATCGCACTTTGGTACAAAACTGAAATTTGTTAACCCTGAAAAGACGAAGTTGCATTTTATGTTGAACATCAAATTACAGTCACCTCTCACTTATACGCGTTTGAAGGTATTGATTTAAAATCGCGCAAAACTGAGAGTCGCGCATAAGTAAGAGGATGTTGCATGTAGTAATCCTTTATACACATTATACACATTATGGGAAATTAAAACATTTTGAAATATAATAATTATGATTAATAACATTTTATAAAATAAAAGGGTCGTAATATTAGTGTAGTGAACTTAAAAAAAAATCCTTACATTTTCACTATAAAATTTAGTTTAAAAAATACCATAAACGTAAAATCTCATTTTACATAGCAGAAGATATACTTACATTAAAAAAATGCCAATTAGTTCTCTTTTAAAACGTCATTAATATTAGCTTGTTTTTTCTTTTGGCCGCGTTTGTACAACGACCTTTTCTAATGCATTAAAGTGCGTTGTTGTATTTGGCACTACATCAGCATTTTGAAGGTAACATCTGAAAGTGTCCAGCGTTTCTAAAGCAGTAGCATAAGATGCGTAGCTGCCAACTTTTACGCTTTTTTGCTACCACTAAAAATTAATACAAAATTTTACCTTATTGAATCACATGATTTTGGCGGTTTAATAAGGTGAAACATACTATAAAATTTTAGTGGTAGGAAAAAAGTGCGTAAAAGTTGATAGCTATGAAGATGGGACAATTACAGTATCAGTTTCATCATTATCATCATCTTTTAAATCTTTTTAAGCTGTCACGTCATCAAAAAACAGTTTCAATATCTCTTATTGCCGTTGATGTTAAGTTTTCGTCAACAATGACGAAAGCTTGAAATGAAAGAGAATCTTGGCTTATGCTGTTCCAATTTTCTTTGTCTATGTTAAAATTATTGCTGTTGTTTTCATTTTCTTGTAGTGGAATAATTTCAGCATCATTTGAATGAACAAAATACGCTTTTCTAAAGCAGTTAAAATTGTTGTGGCTGTTATGTTATTCCAAGAGGAAACCAACATATGCATAAGCATCCCGAATCCAAATTTTCTTGAATTCCTTTTCCTGCTCTAGTAATATAAGCATTTTTCGAACCAAATCTTTCCTGTACTGCTCTTTAACTGACCTTATTATACCGAAATCTAATGCCTGGAGTCTGCTAGTACAATTTGCTGGGAAAAATATAATTCGTGTATGTGTCAGCAATGGGAGATCTGAAGGATTTGCGGAACACTGATCCACAAATAGCAGATCCTTTCTCTTTCTTTCTTTTGTTTTAGCTATCTTCTATCAAATTCCTTTAAAAAGTCTAAAAAAATTTTTCGATGTCATCCAGGCTTTGGTGCTACTTGCATAAGAATATGGCAATTTTTTCACATTTTTTAAACACTGTGGTTTCTTGGATTTACCAATCACTATTGGAGGTAACTTTTCTTATCCGTCCGTATTGTAACATAAAAGCACAGTCACTTTTTCTTTGCTGTGTTTGCTACAATGGCATGTTTCTACCTTAAAATCCAGCGTTTTGTTTGGCAAAAGACAAAAAATAAACCTGTTACAACACCGTTAAAAATGTTCATCAAAGTTTTGAATTAAATTTGGAAGGTCTGCCATTCATTCATTAGCAGTTGAATCTGAAACGGCACTAAGACAATGATTTGTTAAACCGTGTCTTTTAAATTTTTCTAGCTATGCTCAAGATGCCGAAAAATTTTCGATTCATTTGGTTTCCAAAATCTCAAATTTTAGATCTGCTCGTGGCTTGAAGAGAAAGAAAATAAGTAACCATTAGAACTGAGGGTAGAAGGTGCAAAGTCGAATTGTAACATCCTCTCCTCCCTCTCAGGAGCTTTGTGGAACGGTCTTTTGATCTTGACACGTGCAAAAACTTCTTTATAGATAAAACAAAAATTCGCACTTAACTCAAAGTTTGTGAATTGCGCTGTTATTTCCGCGTATAGCTAAAAGAGACAATTCAAAGTGGTGCTTATAAGTGAGAGAACTATAGCGTTATTTTTCTATTCCTCGTGGCGGGACCTTGCTAAATTGGCGTATAACTGAGAGACGCGTATAACTGAGAGGCGCATAAGTGAGAGGTGACTGTACTATCAAGTTAAGTCAAATTGGTTAAAATATACGTTGCATCAGAATATGTCAGGATTTTTCCATATCGACTAAAATTCATAATGTCATTGATAGTTTCAAACAAAACATTGTTATGCATTTTCTGGCTGGTCCTATAGTTTTCCTAGTGGTTGCTATATTTTTCATGGCTGTAACCCCTTCACACAATGAAAAACTGGAAAATTTACCTAGAAAGTGGCTGTTTGCTCGGAACTAAGGTAAGCTGACGCATATCCACATTGTTGCCCAAAATAACCGTCATATTGTTACCCAGCTCAGCATTAATTTACCGCCAGAGCAGGTGTTTGCTGTCCCTGTCACTGTCACTGCAGCAAGTTAACCGGTTTTAGCTTGGTGTTTGGTTCGTTGGGTTATTAAATGGCGGTATGATTCAGCTTATACTATAGGATCTCTACTTTGAACCATTTTACCGTATGACGTCACACATTTGGAGCCTATATTAAAATGCATCTTTACATTCGAAGATGATATCATTTAACCATCAGAACCATTTATTCCTTTCGAGATCTAGGGTGTCATTTAAGCAATTGGTTTAAAGGGTTTCATCGAGTATTCATTATAGTTATTGTAAATAATGTAAGTTTAAAAATGTTTTATTCTATGTATACCAAGGATCTTTAAACAAGCGGCAGGGGTTCAGTTTATTGATGTGGAGAAATAAAGGTCAGTGGATATAACGTCATACTGACACAGTCATTTTCCCTATCAGAACCATTTCGCTTTGTATATTACTTACTATGACATATTACTTAATGTTATTTTATTTACACAGATTAATTAATATTATTTTCTCGATAGGTAATATGTGTTCTGCTCTTCCGAGATTAGGGCATAATTTAGCGCAATTATTTTAATTTATTTAAATGCTATGAAAGCTATTGCAATTTTACTTTTAAATATGACGCCATTTACACTGGCGAATATATGCTTCTAAATTATGCAAAGTGATCAGGCAAATTAATTTTATGTTATAGAGAAAAATCCTTATCCCGATTGCCATCATTTTGAAGAAATTTTATACAAAACTTTGAAATTAAAAATAAAATATAAAAATGGAAATATTAAAAAAATAACAAATACGGTATCATCTACAAATAAACAGCTTTCAGTAAAAAATATAGTTATTAAAATTGGTTCCGTAGAAAGTTCAGGGCAGATGACCGAAAAAAATCCTTCTTGGGTTTAAAATAAATAAGCAATCCGTTATGAAACTTAAAGATGAATATAATATAAATTTAAAGCAAGAGCTACATACGTTTATAACTTAAATATTAATATAAAAGTATTAATACAATTCATGGAACAAATATTTAAAAATATTGTTTCTAAAATTCTTTTATAGATAAAAACAAACATATTAGAGTTTCCTTGCATAAACCGCAGATTTCGTAAACTTCTTACATTTTACATTATCATTTAAATGTCATTTTAAACATTTTTAAGTACAGTATTTTCTATTTTTCTTTTAGTTGATAAGATAATAATGAACAAGCGCAATACATTAATGTCGCTGTATTTCTATTTAAAGTTAAGGCAAAAAGCTACATTAACACTAAAATTAACTTCTGTTTCTATCCGGAGAAACAAAATTAGAAGAACTCACTGGAATATTAAACAGTTGCGTGACAAGAGAATGTGTTGTGATTTTCTCGTTATCAAAGTAACACGTACAGTATTTAAAGGGATAATTTTATTCTTTTCAGAAAGCAATTTATCATTCTATTAATGTCACACTGTTTTTTTTATTAAAAAATTCTTATTATTGTTAAGTTTTTATGAGTTTTTCACTAAATTTGTAAATTGTATATGTAAAATGATATTTAGAATATGTATGTTTCCTTCGTACACATACATATTCTAATTTTAAGATATGATGTTAATATAAGTCCTTTCCTGGAAATATTAGTCCTTTCCGAGTATTAACACAGAAAAGCGCTAGCGTGACACTGCCGACTTTTAACTATATTTAATTTATACCCCTGTTTGTTTATTAATTTCTCCACACATAATGGCGCAAATAAAATTTAAATATAGTCCCCAGTGGCACCAATGCATAAACATATAAACAGATGTTTGTTGGTTCTATACTCAACTACTAAACTTAATGTAATATCTATAAAAAATAATGACTCTCGATCGACCTTTGGTAGTTCAGATCGAAGCTTGGAATACGATAGCACCGCAAAAAACTTTATGCTCTGTTAATTTCTCAAGTAACCACGCAAATGAATGCAGTACAACAGTTTTTGAAAGTTAGAAGATGAAAATTTACCTAGAAGAAAATTAATATTACTATACTTCCATTAGTACTTGTAGTATTTTCGCCAAAGGTGCGCCACAAATTTACACATTCTCCATTATAAATATCTAGACACACAAAATTGGGTACAATTCAATCTAAAGTATCACACTTAGCCTGTCACAGTCTAAAAGTGAAAAAAGGTACATGTGAGAAAATAACTGCAACATTTGCTCTAACACGTTTGTTAGAGCAGCTTGAAACCAACAATCTACTCATTCTCAACATGCAGATTAACTCTGTTGTTGTTTTACAAGTTAATATATCATAAAATAAACGAATAAAATAAAACCATCATAAAAGTTTTATCACAAAAATTAATGTTTCAAATACAAAACATGTGATATGTTTAAAAGATATATTTTTATTCGTGTGAAATTTTGTATGCAGGTGTACCATACTACTTTATAACAAACAGAAATATTACATGATAAATAACATTAAATTTGGATTAGTTATATAAATTGGATCAAAAACTGTTAAAAAGTGACTTTTGATATTAGCCACACCGCGCTTTTTATATTCCTCTCAGAGTCTCTCATACTGTAAATGAGGTTGTATATTAATGCTTATGGCACCAAATCCCATTCTAAAAAATAATTGTGGGTTTTGGAAGGGGTTGATAACGTGCAAAGACTATTCGTAGAGTATCTCAAATATACTCTATATCTATAGGATTTAGGTGCACCATTATCTCTAACCCCCCTATCCAGCGAATACTTTCTTACTTTAGAAAAGCGTCCGCAATTTAAGATCAGTATCGTTTCTTTTTATCATACACAAAAATAATACTTTCTCCAGTACCTCCCCAAAAATGTCTCATATAAGCTTCTTTAGATCCATCTGTATAGCGCTGTGAAGTTATTTACATTGCGTTCTTTGCTCTCATTAAAGACATGTTGTAGTGTCCGAGCATTTAACACGACGCCTCTTCACACTTCCACCAATAACATTGGCTTCCATCATATTACAAATAGCGATAATGAGCTACAAATTCGCCCCGAAGAAGAGTTATCGAGTATCATTTTTTGTACTGAATCTCAGCTTATAAATAAAGACATTGCACCAATCTTTTTTTGTTAAAGAAAAATTTGTCTGGCTCCAAAAAAGCTCTCACCTGCGATCTGTTGTGGGAAGCACATGAAGTTGATCTCCATGAGTGAAGGACATTATTTGCTTGGCGTTTGTACACATTTTTCATGGGGACTGTCATTCTAGGTTGAAAAGATCATGCCTAGGAAAAGTAATCTAGCCTTTATCTCTCCATCGCACCGAGCATTTAATGTAGTACCAATTTTCTTCGACTCTCAAGCAGTTGAAAGACCATGCCTGTTGGCGATGGGTCTTGTAATTTAAAAATCGATCCATAACCTAAATAGTACCATTCGAGACACTCTTAATCACAGGCTGACGACTGCTTGAGACTAACCAGCTTCAAGTCTATCGCGTCTCTCCATTTCAATCTCTCGTCTAAAATATGCAATGCATTTATGGTGTTTCTAATGAATATTTAAAATATCGATTTCCCTCCACCCCCTTATGACAAATGAACCATACACAAATAATTATAAAGAGTGTTTACCAATTGAAACGATATTTATTATTTATCTGCAATAAACAGAATTGATTTTATAACTCACGTTTCTTTTATTTGTTTTATTTTCTTACAAAGCATGCCAACGTGCATATACGTAAGAATGACTGCGTGTAGATGTGTAAGTATACACAGAGATAGATACTTGACATGTCATACAGGGTATCCGTGATAAAGGTTCCTGGAAATGAAGGCTTTGTCAGAGCAACACCCATAATTATTTTGATTGCCTGAGGGGAACTGCTCAGACGAAGGAACAAGGTCTGTAGGGCATGGATGTCACTCTCGACCACCTGTACCAAGGTCTTAAAAAATGGTTACAGACAGGAGTCCAAGGACTCGAGTCGCGATAGGGTAAGTCTGCGATAGTTGCCCTACTTAAGCCCCACCTGTTCAATTTTATTTTTTATAGCAATGACTTTTGCAGTACACATGTAATCGATCAACTCCAAATGTTTTGTAGAATTTCATAAACAAATATTATTGTAATATAAATACCATATAAAATTGTATTAAAAAAAAAAAAAAAAAAAAAAAAAAAAAAAAAAATCTTAATCAACGATTTTGGCTATTTATTCCAGACCTCAGAGTTTCACACTTCACTTGCTTGGGTATATGCCTCATTCGTAAAATAATAGGAAGTATAGGTAATTGAAATTTATAATCCAAAAGTTGGATTTGGATTTGATTTAATAACCTATTTACATCAAACGTATGAATTTTTGTTATTTCTTTTAAAATTGTAATACAAAATCTTCAATTTAAAATTTTTACTTTACTTGCACTTTTCCATTTCTTCTATTTTTCCCGCAAATATTGAAACACATATTATACATTGTGCACGTTTCATGTAACCATCCCAAAAAATCAGTAGACTGTATTCACTCCATACAAAGTTTAGATTTGTTAATAATTTGTTAATAATTTTCATGGCATTCTAAATAGATGTCTCCCGTTGGTGGTAAGTTCTCCAGTTCATCACTATTTTCTTAGCACTTTCTCTTTTCTTGTAGCTTTTTGGCAGGCCGTGTCTATTGTCTTTGTCTAGTTTTCTGGATGGCTTTTCTTTAGAGTTGAGCTCTTTTATTTTTTTTCTATGACGTACACTTTGTCAAGCACTCGTGCTACTTTCTTCTTGCTTCTTTTTTCTTGCATTGCAAAAGCAGGAACAAGGCCGTGTAAAAATTTAAAAGGAGACTGACTTGTAGAAGGACGAGGTTCTTCTTGATCGTTTTCAATCAATACAGGTGAGTTTTGACTTCGAGAAATGCCGATGTTCATCAAATTTGTATTCTTTAGGCAGTCATCTAGTAGGTCTTTTCTACAAGAATCCGAAATAGAGCAAGGCAAGTCTCTTGCGCTTTTTCATCATTCTGAGATTGACGTCTGTCAGAAATGGCAAAAAAATGTTCCGGGATAGCTTCACTATTGAATGGGAAAATTCAGATAACCACGAACACATTAATGCCGTACATTTTCCATGCATTTCCAATGACAATGCCAGCATGAATTCTTTTAAATTGTTTCTAAGGATTAAGCTTCCCCCGATTGATTCGTTGATTTCTTGAAGTCAGTATTGAACGGTTTAAAAAATGCCCTAGTTATCAAGCGGTTGCATAGCTTGTGTGTTATGATTTGGCAGACATAGTAGGACTATGTAATTCTTATCTGCATAATACAGCCTTTTCCAGAGAACCTACATGCACTGAGTGACCACCAAGGATGAGCAGCACCTTTCCTGGTGGTTTATTTGGTTTGAAGTGTTTCTTCAGTCACTAACTCAAAAGCTTGGAAGAAATGAAAGAAAATTTTGGGTTCATATACATTTTCTATCCCGGAGGAACACCGTTTGAAAACCTGGGATTTTCTCTGGCACCTTTAAACATTAAAACAGGTGGGAGGCACCAAGCTCTCTTCGTTAATACATGCTACAACTGACACAATCTCACCTCTTTCAGATGAAGGCAAAAATTGGACATCTTTGGCTCTTTCCGTAGCTGTTACTTTCCTGCTTCCTTATTTATTATTTTATATCATTTTTCTCTACTTCAAGGTTTAAAAAAATATTCTCAAAGTTATTTGATAATTATAAATCGAGCATCTTATCCCGAATCACAAATGAGGCCTATATCACCGGTGCAGATGGAGCATGTATCCTTTTTTATCCGGGATAGATGCCCCCGGCAGTAGCTCCGAAGTAGGAACAAATATCGCTGCAACCTACAACTAACACATTACTCGAAACCTGTTTCAACAACATTCACTAAATATTTCATTAAAAATTTCTAGTATGCCCATTATATTTCATCTTCTACTTGTCTATATCTTACAAGAACATACAATAAAAGCCTAACTTAACTTTATTTTTTGGATATAACATTTATTTGAAGAAATAAATCACTGTAACTTCGGCTACTGCGCTTTTTTATAACGATTGATAGTAGAAGAATGTCACTAGCTCCGCCACACGCCCAATAGCTGAAATACATTGAGTAGGGCAACTAACCCGATGGGACACCTTACCTGGATTTACCATAATGGGAAAAAGAGGGACACAAAAGTAAAAGTAAATTTCAGCTGCATTAAAGAGGCAAATCTTTCATTTTCTTTGAAGATTAATAAAGCTCAATGTGAGAACTATTAGTGGCTTTTCAGATGTACAAACAGTATTCTATGTCTTGCTTTTAGCAGCATGTAAAGTGTTATCAAATCAACTATTACAGAGACTATGGGGATCCAACACGGGCTCACCGGGTTACAAGATATAAGTGAAATCCGTTTTATTTTAAACTCGAATAGATTTTTTACATTTAATATATTTTTTAGATTACCACATTTACAACAACACTAAAACATTTTTTATCAAAAATATCATTAAATTCAAATAAAGTTTTGGAATTTATTCAAATCAATATTTTTGTATTAGCCGCATGACAGGAGTTAATAGCTGACGAAATTGTCAAAGATTTCGCTACTTAAAGCAATCTTTTGATTCTGATAATTTCCGTGGTTTAAGTTTAGTTCAATTATCTATGTTTGTTATTTTTTTTATAGTTTTATTTATTGATGGAGTTTTTGCTTAGTTATGGAATATTCACCGGAAACAACTGACTATTTATATTGACAGACAATTTATATTGTTTTAAGTGCAAACGGGTTAATCTTTCATAATCGGGCAGCACACGATAGATGCTTGGAAATAACTTTTTAAATCATAAAAAATCAGTAAATTGAGACACAGATTTCAAACAAATTGCATTTGAAAGACGTTTTTTCTCTGATATTCTATTGTGTAAAAATTGAAATTGTGCGATGTTTGGAAGTTTAAAAAATTGCAGTAAAAGATAAATTTATTGGTCAGGGGTTGCCACCGTCAGTATGACGTCAGCGTTACTCACGGACTTGGTTTTGCTTTACACTGTTAAAAATATTTGCAGCAAACTGTCCAGTCATTTGACCGTTTTTATAGAAAACGGTTACATAACTGTAATTTAATTCTATTCTGACTATATTATTGCCCATGTTATGGTCAGAATAGAGTTAAATTACGGGTATGTAACCGTTTTCTCTAAAAACGGTCAAATGACTTGAAAGTTTACTGCAAAACTCAACAGTGTATCTGGAGAGCTCGAAGTCCAGGCAGTGGTGCTCCCTGTTCCGATCCAATGTCTAAGAAATGTGTTAGTTAAAATCCCAATAACATTACTTCGAAAGTGGCGTGGAGCAACTTGGCAGAAAAGTTACAACAATCCCTTGTTTTCCATGCATCTCTTTGATGAGTAATCATGTGTAGTTCTAGTATAAGACGTTCGCTCAGCCCTTATTTTTCGCTGTAAATGTATTTCGTCAACGTACAGAAAATTCGGGCAGCAAAACTGCCGGAAATCGTCCGAATTTCATGGAATTTACGTAAAAACATACAAAATAGATCGGAGAATTTAACTTAGATTGGAAAATTTCTTGTTATTTTTATCTTACATTAAAAGATTCTCCTTGATTTCGTGGTAAAATGAACAAATCGGAATTTCTGATTAGAAACAGAAATGTACTACAGTTGACAGCAATCCTGCGTGGTTTCATGTAATATACGTAAAAACACTTAAATTAGATTAGAAATTTTAGCTTAGATTGAATAATTTTATATTAAATTTAAAATGTTTTTTTGATTTGTTGGATAAATGAATAAATCCGAATTTCTGTCAAGAAACAGAATTAATACTAGAAACAGAGTTGTCGATAATCTTGCGTGATTTCATGTAATTTACGTAAAAACACGCAAATTAAATTGGGGAATTTACCTTAGATTGGATAATTTCATATTATTTATAGCTCTAGATTGAAGAAAGTCCTTAATTTGATGTAAAAATGAACAAATCGAAATTTCTGTAAAGAAAGAGAAAATCTATTAGTTGCACATTTTCGTGATTTCATAGAATTTACGTAGAAAAACACAAATTAGATTGGAGAATTTAGCTTAAATTGGTTATATTCACATTGATTTTAGTTTAGATAAAAAAATACTCTTGATTTGATTGAAAAAAATGAACAAATCAGAATTTCTGCCAAAGAGTAGAAAAACTATTAGCAGGCAGTTGGAAACAATCCTGCGTGACTTTAGAGAAATACAGATTATATTTGAGAAATTTAAGTACATGTTTAGTTTATCTTCCCTTGATTTGAAAGAAAATGAAAAAATGAAAATGGAAAATGTTCGATCAGTATTAACGGAATAATATGCATGTATTCAAATATTTCTTAAATAACTATTATGGGATATCGTTCTGGACACCTTATATATAAAGAAAATATCTAATAGACACTATGGAAACAAGAAGCATAAACAAAAGAAAAAAAAATAAGAATATTCTTTAATAAAAATACATTCTCTTAAAAAATACATGTGATTTTTCAAAAAAATATGATAAGCTGAAAAGTTTGATAGTATTTAAAAACTGCGTTTTAAACTATTAAGTAAAAAAAGGAAAATTATTTAAAAGTATTCAGCATTATTTACAAAAATATTTAAGGTTATGCGATTATTTCAAACATAAAAAATATTTATTTCTTAAATTTTAAAAGTAACAAGCAAATTACATATTAATTTTATATATTTTTCCTCGTAAACTTTCAAAGAAGCCTTAAAATATTGCGATAAACTCTTCGAAATAATTCATTATTTATTTTAAGTTTTTTACACTAACAAAGTTAGTTTTCTATAAACATGCCAAAAAACACTGTCTTTTACATTTTGTAAAATACGCTTTTAAGCTCTTTCAGCGTAAAGAGTTTTTAAGACAAAACATGTTAGAAGAAAGTGTTGTATTCTAAAAGATTTTTAAAATTGTCAGTTTGTAAAAAAAAAAAAAAAAAAAAAAAAAAAAGAGAACTACTAAAGTAAATAAAATCAGAAAATTGAAAGTTAGAAAACACGTGTTTAAATATTAAAAGAGATGGTGGTTAAGGGAAATTAAAAATGATAGACTCATAAAGACTTACATGATCATTAAAGTTTGGAAAAAATATTACTGTTTTTAAAGAATTTACTGTTTTTAAAGAAATTATTATTATTTTTTAAATATTATCAACTTTACATTGTGTAATGTTTTCCAGTATATTTGAAAAGTTTTTTTTTAAACTTTGGATCGTATGCCTCTCTATATCAGTGTTCTGATTTCCGTATATTCCAAGTACCAGCGAATTTAACTGAGTTATTAAAGCTTAGCACAGCATGTTTTTTTATTATGTGCAACATTTATAGTTCTTTTACAAGGATGTAGTAAGTACTGAAAAAATTGATCTTCCACTACCAGTACTTTTGCAAATAATCATATAAAATGACATAAATACTAATCGACTGTGAATAATCAATTCTATGTCTAAATTATGCTTCCAGAGATTACCACAGATAAAAAATTGTACCATCTTTTATTTTCCAAATGACACTTTTGACACTTTAAATTTCTTGGATGTAATCAGCCTGGAAAAGCATATAGTTTAAGCTTTTCAAGCATTTCTTAAATTTTCATAGTTAGATGGGTCAAACTTTCAAGATTTTAATGTAAATTCGCATGACTGACATTAATTTATATTTCTGAAAATTAATCATTTGAAATATTTGTTTTTTAATGAGATGTAATGAGCAGACTGAAATATAATACGGAATTTCTTTTATTCCAAAACATACTTTCAATTATGAAAAATATTAATAGAATCCTATTAAAAATATGAATTATGACCTATATCAGATTTTGCATGAAAAGAATAAGCATAGTCAAAAACATGGCTATATGAATTTACAAATCATTCCAAACATTACTTGTGCAGACATAGAGAAATGTTATTTTTTGCTTGTATAAGAGGCCATCTGATGTTATTGCTGGAAAATTTATTGAAAAATTTTTTATACATAAAAAGCTAGTTTATTTATGTTTAGATTTTTGATAAAAAATGTCCAGTTACAAATTGAGCGATCCCGATGCTTTTACCCGTGATCTCTTAATTTTATTTTTCAAAATTTATGGATGAATCATGAACAGATTTTATTTTATATCTCTATGAAACCTTAATGGGATATTCTACTTCTTCGGCCTAAAATTTATGTGATTTTTACGATTTATTTCTGTTACAAAGAAATAAGATATGATATCTGAAATTTTTGCATCACATGTATTGACATTTTATTCCAATCAGGCGACAATTTTTCTCCGGTCACAAGAATCTGAAAAAAAAAATTGTTCGCCAAATTATTCATAAATTGGCGATTTTTTTTTTTCAGATGCTTGTGACTGGAGAAATTTGGCGATTTTTATTCACATACTTGTGAAAGGAGAAAAATTGCCGCCTGATTGGAAATTCACGGTGCGCAAATGTAAGTACTCCTCGTCGCAGAATGGGTATTATTATTATTTTTTTTTTACACACAAAAATTTAATTATATAAATAAAATGTTAATACATATGAGGGAAAAAGTTCAGAATGTAATATCTGAAAGGGCTTTAAACTTTCTGGTCATTTGGGATTTTTTTTTAATTTTACGAGCTTAAAAAAATAATTAATCAATGAAAATTACATTTTTCGGTGGTATAGACGTCAGCAAACACGATTACCTTTCTTTTTCTTTAAAAGAAGAGAACTGGTTGAGTATTTCTCGAGAACAGTGGTCGTCCAGTTTAAAAAACATGGTTTCGAGTAAAACAAGTGTAAAGTTTTACAATAGCATTTACGTTCAACATGTGGCATTACGTTTAACAAGCATAAAGAATGTAAGGAATTGGAATATCGCAAAATCGCTTTAGGGAAACGATCTAAACACTTAAAGGATGCAAAAAATGCAAAATAAATAAACAAAATGACAAATAAAATAAAGTATAATAAAATTGAAATTTTTGACACTAAGAAGTAGAACATCCTCTTATTAAAAAGAAAAGTGCATAAACTATACACTTTTGGGCTGATTTTATCCAAGGAAAAGAAATAAAGTGTCTATAGTAGTTGTTGCCATTTGCTAAATTAATGTTGTTACTATTTTAATATATAGGCGATCCGCGAGGCATAATTTATGTGTATTACTTAATAGTAGATAGTAGTTCTTTGTCGATTGGTACCTGTTGTTGTTGTCATGTCGATAGATATGAAAAAAGTGAAGAAAGAAAGCCTCAGATATTGTCTAAGGTCCGCCAGCCTTGGTACTTCAGGACTGTAAAGGATCTCTCGAAGTGGATCCATCATCGGTAACCAGCCGAGTTTTAATATATCTGCGGTAATGGATGGGTACTCGAAAATGTGTCTCGGTGTGAGCTGAGTTTCTTAATGTAGCCAGTGTAGTTGTTACATTTCTAGGGAAATCAAAGTCAGTGATTAAAGGCTTCCTAGAGGGCTGATTTATAAGTCTACATCTAGCCACAGCCTTTGCATCTGCAAGTGTGATGGTGCAACTAGGTTGGACAAGATTTCGTGCCTCTTTGGCTAAAGCATCCGCGCACTCATTACCCTCGATGTTTACAGTGTGGGTATCCACTGCAGCACACAAAACTTTTATGGCACTTCTCTGAAAGAAGGGGTGCCAGAGCCTCATGAGAGGTTGGACTTAAAGAGTTTGTCTCCTAATTTTGAACTAATTCCAGATGAGAGACCTGCACCTGGATTAGCATCCCCAGAGATATCGTTTTCAAACTTGGAGGACATTGGAGCAACGAATTGATTTTACGTACACCAGCTCCATGGCCATGGTCGATGCTGCTTCACTTTCCGTGATCTTACGGGAACCGAGCTTAATCGTCAGCGCCACTGCGGGATTGGTACCTATATATTTTTTATGCGATTATTAGCCAAAAATTAGCAGGTTATGATTCCTTTTTCCCCCAGAATTGTTCATAAGGTTTCGATTATATTAAAGATTATGAACAGTAAACATTTCAAATGCATTTTATGGAATGTTATTTTTTCAGACAGAATAAAACTTATGTGCGTAGAAAGTTCCAAAACATTATAGCCTTATGTGCAAAAGAAAAAAAAAGAAAACATTTAGCGATAAATTTCTCTTGCAGTCATGTAGGAACAACGCTAAATGAATAAATTTTAAAGTTATGTTAGTGAAATGCGATTGTGAACTGAAACTGCTACTGAATAAATTGATATACTAGTTTGTCCTAAAATATTTAAATTAAGTACCATTTTGTATTTAAACTTTTGAATAATCCGAAAGAAACAAAACAATACCTGAATCAAGTTTATGATGATTTGTCTCTTTTCTGTTTTAAAATATGGACAGAAAAAAGGGGTTAAAACCATTTAGCATGTGCCAAGAATCAATAGAAGATTATATATAGCCCTCGTTAAATAAAACTTTGTTATTCCGTCTATTCGGATATATCGCACTTTTTCAGAGAATTCCAAAAAGAAGAAAAATTGTTGTAATAAACGTTCTGCACTTTTTATATACGAGGTGTGGCAATTAAATAACGAGACAATGCGAGAAATGCTTGTGTGATAAATGCTTTTTATTCAAACTAAATTTATATTTAACTATTATCCCCTTCAACATACATTCCTCCCCTATCTAAACACCGCTGCAAAAGTGTCTTCCATTGTTTAAAACAATGCTGCAGCTCATCAGCTGTCAGCCTCTTCAACAACTCTGCCTCACAGAAACTCGTCGAGTATTAGAAAATGCTGTTTTGTCTCTTTTAAAACAGGAACTTTCTATTTACATTTCAATGTTGTATGCACGTGAAGTTTCAAGAGCTAGTAACTTGGAACTTCATTTTTTATGGTCTACTGCATGGGGTATACATTTTTGCAAAGAAACCATGTCTAGAGACACATTTTGTGAAATATCCAGATTTTTGAGATTTGATATCAAATCAATGCGTCGTAATCGAACAAAATAGGATGAATCCGCAATGATTTGGGAAGTATGAAATCGTTTTATTGAAAACTGCATAAGCTGTAACAAGCCAGGCCAGAACATAACAATTGATGAACAGTTATTTCCTAGTAAGACGCGTTGTCCATTTACTCAATTCATCCAAACCTCATAAATACGGACAAAAATTTTTGGAAAGCTGCAGAATTAGAAAGTAAGTATTATTTTGAACGCATTTCGTCCCTAGAAAAAAATGAAGAACGATATCAAAGTCAAAGACTCTTTGAGAATTTTAAAACTAATTGAGCCATATAATAAAATATAACACCTTGTAATAGTATATTACTTTTAAATGCTAAAGGTGTAAAATTAACAACTATAATATAAATTAAAATAACTTTTATTAGTTGTTTTACATGTTTCGACTCTTCTGAGTCATTTCTTCATTTTTACTCAGAAGAGTCGAAACATGTAAAACAACTAATAAAAGTTATTTTAATTTATATTATAGTTGTTAATTTTACACCTTTAGCATTTAAAAGTAATAATTGAGCCGTGTCAAAATATCAGAAGAAATGTCGCAGTTGACAATTTTTTTACTTTTCTTAAGTTGGGTTGAAAACTAATGGAAAAACGGACAAGTTTAGTTGGCACGTGACAGACGAGAAATTGCACATTCTATAAAGTCAAGCGTTATATTCAACAAAAATATTGAAAAATGAAGAATAGGTCTCAGCACTTATAGTTTACCAGTGTAAAAATAAACAAAAATATGATAAACTTGAGTTCTATGCATTCAAGCATTGCTAATAATTCAAGAAAACACTTGAAACCATCAGTTTTCATAATGAAACGAAATGCGACGTAGATATTGTGGACCAGGCAAGGCAATATTCAATCATATCAGGTTCAAGAATATTGCCAGTTCACACATTGTACAATATTTTAGACTTTGCTGCCATAAACGCTTGGATTATTTTCAAACGTGTAAAGGGAAAAAAATTATCAAGGCGTACTTTTATCCAAACATTAGCTGAAGAATTGCGAGCAGAATACATTGAAAAATCCTGTGTATAACTTGAAAATGTGTACATTATTCTTCAATGTATATTTAGAAAATCGTCAATTAAAAAAATAATATTTTTTCAGTATTTTACAAGCCCTAAAGGGCATTTTTCCTTTAAAATTAATTTATTTGAATACTCAAATGTCCATGTAGATTGTCTTTCCTAATAATCTATTAAAATGATTAAATATATAATTGCAATTTTAAAGAAAATGTCTTTTAAAGAAAACGATTTTACATCGAAAGGAGAAAATAGCAAATGTTTTTTTAGAAGATAAAATCATTACGTAAATAGCAAGTAGCATGAGAAAGGAACAAGTTTCACTCGAAAAATTGTTATTATAAAAATATGAAAATGATTTTACAAACTTTTCTGCGATTAAATTTGCGAAGAAAAGAAGTAATCTAATCAAGTATGTTAAACAAAATGCGAGAGCTTTGATGCTACATACAGAAGAAAGAGATAATTGGTTTTCTGGTTTAGTGCAAATGTGTTTTGGTAAGCCGTAAAGAAAATACATGAAAAAGCTTTGTCATTCAGATGTACTGTTTTGTTCAAGATTTTCATCGTAATCAATAAAAGATGAATGAAGGAAAATAATTTTAATTCATTTAAAAAGAATTGGTGCATTGTCAGTTGTTGAATCCTTCTTTATAAAGAATATGGATTATTTGCTTATCTCTATAATTTCTGATTTATAAGAAACTAAACAAAATTAAATTAATATAACAGATAATAGTAAAATTTGAAACATTGTACATATTTGAATGCAGTTTTTCTTTATTTGAAAAATGAACTAAAATACTCGATTTTAAAATTAAATTTTAACAAATCTATTAGATTTAAAAATTTAATTTCATGTTATTCTGCTTTAATAGTAGGTTTAATGCTGCAATACCTAGTGGTGCTTAAATATAAGAGCTGTTCGGACTAGTAACTAAGATATATTAGTTGCTTTAAAATGCAAATAATGTAAATTTTTTTATTCTAATGAGTTCTAAATGCTTGTATGATTTACATGTTGTTAATTTTGATGTGTGTGTGTGTGACTGTGCAGATCATTGAAAAAAGTTGGGCATATATTTCGAAATGTCATAACTGGAAAAGTAATTGAGGAAACGAATACTTTTCTGAATGAATATATATATATTTTTCAAAGTACTTGGTACGTAATTGACTGCCGTGTTTTCTTACTTGAAGGATGAACTAAGAACAAAATCTGATTCTGAAATTATTTTTTAAAATAATCTATTCGTTTTAAATATTTTAGTTCATGTTATTTTTTTAATAGTAGGTTTAATGCTAGAATTTCTAGTGTTGATTTAACATAAGAAGTGTTCAGACTAGTGACAAGCATATATCAGCTGCTTAAAAATTTAAATATTAATTTAAGAAACACTTTTACTGTAATGAGTTCGGAAGGCTTGTATGCTTTACATTTTGTTAAATTTTGATGTATATGTGTCTGTGTACCGGTCATACAAAAATAGTTGGACACATTTAAAATAAAATCATAACTTGAAAAGTAAATAAGGAAACAAATAATTCTCTTTGCAAAATACTCCGAGATTTGTTTAAATTCTAACTATTTTGTATCCGTGGTCTTCAGACTATGCGCAGAAGCAATGCGTGGTGAAAGAGGCCTTCGTGCTGTCCAAACTTTTTTGATAATTCTGCGTATTTTTATGAGATTAAAGGATTTGTTTCATTCTTGTAGAAACGAATTATTATTAAAAAACAAATAAAGAATTTATTTAATGTATTTTGAATATACAGTGTAATCTCAGAAGTTTGGACCGAAAGATTTCCTGTTACACTGCGCGTCAACTAAAAATTATGGCCGCAAAATAGTTACAGCTAACAAATCTCGGAGAACTGAAAACTATTTTGCTGGACGAAAACAGCTTTAAACTTTTAAAGAAAATATATTGAAAAGAGCAGATAGTATTTACAAAAAGATTTATATACAAGAAAATAGATAAACGTCTTTAAAATAGATAACAACAGCAACAGATCAGCTAAAAATTAGCCACAACAGATTTATATCGACACAGAGCACTTTTACATGCTACGTCTCACTCACAACTCCCCACTGTCGGTAGACTCATCTGGCGCGCAGCGCTACTTCACATACCTCATGTACCGAGGCTAACGAAAAAAACCAGGCTACCGCGGTGCATTCCACTTATCTTTTTTTACAGACCGATAGTGTGACGTGATGATCTTTTCGTACACCTGCATTGGTGGATTCGAGTATCACGTGACTCCCGCGGTCTGTAAAAAAAGATACGCAAAAAAGCACCGCGGTAGCCTTTCTTTTTCGTTAGCCGCGTCATGTACATACATGACGTATCTGTCACGTGATTCTTGCATAGTGCTGACTTTTCTGTTGGTATTTAACACAACGATGAGCGGTCACAAAGAATAAATCCCACAACTGCGGCAATTCCTGACAATTCGGCTGACCTCAGCCAATAAAGTTGATTATTTCGACTGTCCACAGGTGGGAGCAACTGGATCACCTGAAAAAGAGAAAAAAGAGCAGCATCCCAAATTCTTTCCTAATAACAATATAATACAGTGTTCTTCAGGAGCTGCTGATGCCTATCTAAGTTAATAGAACACGAAAATCTTAAAACAGTTTTTTAAACTACGTCCGGAACAGTCAAATTCTCAAATAATAATAATAAAAAAAAAACACAGTTCGTTGAAGAGTCACAGTTAATCTTACTTTATGAAAAGGTTCTAAAATGTGTTGAAAAAAACAAAGCTCTTCCTTAAAAGACACAAAGTTCGTCGGACAGTCAATGGTTAAGAGTTAAAACAATTCATCTTTCAAAAATCACAGCCATCATAATTGCAATTAATGTCGTTAAACATCATTACAAAGATGTTTCTTCTTCTTTTCTTTTGTTTTTTGCATGTTTTCTTCTATATTTTTTCTTCTTCCATCACATTTCGTAATCAGAGCTGGTTTAATTTTTACCTTTTCTTCCGAATGAAACATCATTTTCAACATCAAGGGATTTGTCAGGATGAATTTTATATTTGTCAAAATCGGTAAAATCGCCGGCTTCGGAAATATCTGTGTCATCTTCGGAATTTACATCAAATTTACTTCTACATTTTAGGAACGAGTTTACATTATCAGGCTTCTTTTCAGAAAACGTTTGTTTCATTTTCTTAAAAATCTTTATGAGAATTTACTTCCAGTTCACCTTCAAATTCATCTGATGTTTTATAGCCAGCTTTAACTTTAGGAATATTACTCAACAATTTCTTATTACTTGACATTTTCTCATATTTTCCAAGATTTTCACCATTACTTACTTTAAATTCAGTTTGTTCTCATTTATGGAGAAACACGCCATTTTTCTTTATTCTCAAAATCTGCGCAATCTTGAGGTTTTTAGAATTACTGCTTCGCTCAACTTTGTTCTTAAATTTAGCAAATTCTTGCTTCAGATTTTCAAAATCTTCCTGGGAATTATCTAATTTTCTTTGAATTCCTTTTTCGGAAGCCATTTTTCTTTATTCTCAAATTCTGCGCAATCTTGAGGTTTTTAGAATTACTGCTTCGCTCAACTTTGTTCTTAAATTTTGTAAATTCTTGCTTAAGATTTTCAAAATCTTCCTGGGAATTATCTAATTTTCTTTAAATTCCTTTTTCGGAAGCTTTTATTCAAAAACACTCGTCTTCAGACTCTTCTAACAGTTTTCTAATTGTTTAGTACGGTTATTGGCGTTCTCTAAACGTACTGTGCCTTGTTCTGAATATTTTCTTTCTTCATCTAGTTGAGATTTCAAATCTTGCAAGCGACTCTCGAGTTTTTTGTGCTATCTGGCGATGTTTTGCCTTTATGGTATTTCTTGTTTTAATTTAATTTCAATATTATACATTTTAGATTCTAAGGATGATATCGCAATTCTTGATATTGTTTTTTCTGACATAAATTCTTCTTTTAATTGAGTACTTCTGTTTCTAACATTTCATATTTTATTTCGGCTTCTTTAACTTGAGTAAAAAAAATTTCATTTTCTAAGATTATTCTTTAATTTCTGTGCTGAAATAATAAGTTGGTTAAATGGCAAATTTCTGTACTGGTTTATAGCTCGTGAGGAATTATTGTGGAATATGGAGGAATAAGTGTTAAATTTAGAATTTACAGTTACGTCACTTGCATTAATAACATTAACCGAAGAATTGTTAGAATCATTTTGATATTTATTTATTTGACCACTCATAGCAAAGCAATTTTGCATGCAAATTATTAAAATGGTGAAATAAACAGTAAGATTGTTTATGTTTTTATTATTAATATTTTCTTTATTTTTCTTTTAAATATTGTAAAATTACGGGAAACTTTTGAGATTTTCAAGGAATTTTCTTTTTTTTTTCATGCACATTTTTATAAATACTGCTAAGTGAAAGAGAAAAAAAAATAGTACAATTAATTTTTATTTAACTGCCGATTTTAAATAGACCCGGAAATGTGAGGAAAATGTGTTTTAAGGAAATGTGACTGCACTATGTCAGAGGCCGGTTTATAAATGTTTCGAATGATACTTCATCCATAGCTGCGCTTTTTCTGTATGCGTAGTAAAAGGGATGTTGACAGCACATATAATATACAAGGTGTCCGAAAAGTCTGAAAAATGTCGAATAACTAGAGAAATATACATTGGATTGAAAAACGGAAAATATATGCTCAATATTTTTGAAAAATGTATTTAGGATATCAAAGTCGCCACCCTCTCCTGTCCCTGAAGGGAATTCCTATTTGAAATCTTAAATGATTCCCTCTTTTTATTTTGCAGATTCGGATTCTACGGAAAAAAATATGCAACTTTTGTATTTAACATTTTCTTCGGAAAATCGTAGAAGACGCTGTAATCGAGTAAAATACAGACATAATCGTTTCCATTGAAAAGTCTGGAAACGGTCGAATAACTCGAAAAATATACATCGGATTAAAAAATGAAAAAATACATGTTAAATATTTTTAAAAATTCTATGTAGGGATATAAAAGTTGCCCTCCCCAATTCTGCCCCCTGGGGAGAAAGGAGGCTACTTTGAAATCTTAAATGATAACTAATGTTTTATTAAAGATTCGGATTCTACGGGAAAAATACGTAACATCTGTATTTAACATTTTCTTCGGAAAATTGTAGATGGCGCTGTAATCGAGTAAAATGCAGTGAGAATCGTTTTCATTGAGAAGCCTGGAAACGGTCGAATAACTTGAGAAATATACATTGGATTGAAAAACGGAAAAATGCATGTTCAATATTATTGAAAAAGCTATTTAGGTATATCAAAGTTGCGATTTTTCTAAAATATTGAACATGTATTTTTCTGTTTTTCAATCCGATGTATATTTCTCGAGTTATTCGACCGTTTCCTGATTTTTCGGAAACCCTGTATAATTAACTTGTTTTAGGCATATGTTGGAGTTGCTTCTAATGAGCTGCATGTTCGTACAAATGATAATAAATCTAATGTTAAAAATAAAATTTTAAAGCGCCCAATTTTTAAAAATAATTTAATTGAAATACTGTCACATGTTGAAAAGGATTGTGATCGTTTGAGGGTGGAAACAATTTTATTTTTAAACATAGAAATTTGTACCCTTATGGACTGAAAACTGCTTTGAATAATGATAATGATAAAAGTACTGAGAATGTTCCAAGCTATTTGAATTTGAATAATGATTTTAGAAAGGTAAACAGAACTTTTAGAACTTCATATATTCTTTCTAGAAAATTGAATGGCTTAATTTCATGTAATTAGTTGGAAGTCTGTGAAAAGGAGTGCATTTGTAAAGGGGGGACCTTTTTTAAAACAGAATAATTTGAAAACTGTTAACGATAGAAATGCCACGTTTGTTGCATCTTTATTAGAAAAGCAATAAAATGTTAACTATACGATTTCAAAATTGGTGTAAAATTTCGCCAATAGGTGGGGCTAAAAGCTGAAAAAATTAAATGACAATATTCGCCGGATTTGAATCCTTGCGATTTTTTTCTGTGGAGACATTTAAAAGAAAAAGTATATCGACAAAACCCACAAAGTTTAGCGGAACTGCAACATTACATCTGTAAGGCATGTGAGGACATTCCTGATGAGACATATCCACGAATATTGGCTAGTTTTATTATGGGAATACGTCATGTTATCGCTGCAAATGGGGGAAACTTCGCAAATATTTCATTTTGATTTTCAGCTCACAGCACCACCTATTGGCGAAATTATAAACTAATTTAGAAATCGTATGGATAAAAATTTATTGCTTTTCTAATCAAGATGCAACGAGTGGGGAATTTCTATCGTTAACCGTTTACAAATTATTTAAATTTATAAAAATTCCCTCCTTTATAGGATTAGGTAATGAGGTAAAGAATTTTGTATTTTCTTTTAAACTGTGTACATTAATAAAAGTTAAAGTGGCGTGAGCAGACTATAAGTTTTTAAATACGGATTTTAAAGACCTTCATTATTATAGACTGAATTTACGTCTCAACTATCTTGTAGATTCAGATAAAAAGCATGCTTAGTTTACCATGGTTTTACGGTAGAAAGTATTTGATGGATTTCATATTTGACAAGTTTTTAAACAGTTTTCTTTTATTTTTCCGACAAAAAATTATTAATTGTGTTTAATCATTAATTATTATATTTTCTCATTCCTGTTCATGACACCAACGTTTCACAAACATCCTACAAAATTTCCTTTTCTTTGCTGCAATTATAGAAGTATTTGAAATTTTTTTAGTGATATGCTTCAAGATTTTCTTACATGGATATATGTATTCCTTAAGTTTAAGTAAAAGAAAAAAATGCTATCATAGGTGCATCGACAATAGCATGAAAGTTTTAAATAGTTTGACAGATACACTCATTGATCTCTTAAAAAACTCTTACGATTTTTTTGTAAAAAATCTTTTTCTAATACACCAATTGATTTACTTTAAAATACTTCGATAACTGTTTTTGATTTATTTCACATTGAGGAGGAGTTAAATATTAAAAACAAATCCTTGAGTGTGTGTAATATCTGTTTCAATAACAACTTTATTAAGTTTAATATATAAAACATGTAAGAAGATATGTGGCATCGGCATAGGAACGAACTTTTCAAGTTCTGCAGCGAATATTTTTCTTTTATATTTTGAGTTCACATAGGTAATTAATCATAACAAAATCTAAAGTTTTGCAGATATATTGACGATTTACTATTTATTAATAACAGCATATACAACATGATTTAAATAAAAGATGCACTGTCTGTTCATAGATGAATTAAACCTTAGAATATTGTGTGATGTATATACATGGTTGTACAAATAAATTTAAATATCTTAATTATTATCCGCGGTAATTGCTGAAATTGTGTTTTCAGCTATGATATGCGTGTTCTTTCATCGCATCAAAAGATGAAATTGAGTTAGTATATTCTAAAAGTGTTGAAAAAATGTTAGATAATCTAACACATATTTTTCTTTCTTGTTATCACTTGTATAAAATTTATTTCCTATAACTTAATTTCCTAAGATAATTGATGAAGAACACATTAATTATGTTGAAACAGCACGTAATTAAAATGCACTGAGTGACCAATCTTTAACATTAGACAGGCGTATTTTTACAATTTCTTTAGTTAATTTTTAAAACATACATATGCGCTATCTGATGCAAATGAACCATGTATACGTATTACAGTTATAGCTCAATATATATTTCATGTTCCTTTGTTAGCATTTACCGACTTTATTCGATGCTCTTGTTGCCAGTAAACAATAGATCACTTTCGTTTATAATAACTAAATTATGTAAAGAAATTGCCTAAATAACCAGATATAACTGGTTAATTGAAGTATGACAAAATATTTGTTATATTTTATTTCATATTTCAAAGAAACTTTAATGATAAGAACAAAATGGTAAATATGCTTAACAATAAATGAAATGGGAAAGGCAGATAAGCCATACATTTTTAAACACCACAGATTTCAAAAACTGAATAATTTCCTTTAAAATCATAAAATGCACTTTCTTTATAGATGGACATAAGATTTTTATTTTTGCATACATTTTAAGATATAAACACAATTGTATGTCACATTAGAAGTGTGTCAAAGTGATTGTATTTATCTTTTTTCTGTAATTTATTACGATTTTCCAAACTTTTATTATGCATCTCAGTTAAATGGACTCGCGAACAACGAAATGTGTAATTTTTTAAAGCTTGGTTGTATCCCGGCAAATTTTTCACTACCAGCATATACTACTACTAGTACAGGGTTGTTATAATTAAAGTTCGCCTATTCAGAAGTCTCTAGAGCCGGTTCTATGGCTCCAAACGAAACAAAATGTCACTAGTACGTAGTTGAAGAGATGCGCTCAGCGAAAATCGAAAAAAAAAATTCGTTACATTTTTCGTCAGTAGGTGGCGCTGCGCCAATATTTAAGGCGATGTTTGCAGATTCATTATATCAATTTCAGTAAATCCAGACGAAGCACACAAATTTAAAAGTTTCAACAAACTTCGACGAACTGCAAATTGTTATAATTAAAGTTCCCCTAATCAGATAGCCAACCAGACTCCAAACAATACAGAAAAATGAATATAATTTCATGTGATGTAATCTGCATCAACAAAAATAAAACATGTCGCTCGGCAGCGAGGAAATAACGAAGAATAACATTACGCATGCTCAATGAATCTTCCACCATTTTCAATAACGCATTCCATTCTCATAATTGTGCTTTCTACAGCATTGCGTAAACTGTCCTGTGAAATTGAACGAATATGAAGTATAATACTGTCTTTCAGATCAGAGATTGTCTGACATCTGTCTTTGGATACAGAATCTTTCAAAAATCCCCACAACCAAAAATCGCATGGTGTTAGATCAGACGATCGTGGTGGCCAGACTGTTCGAAAATAACGACTTATGATGCGGTCTTCTGTAAAATGGCTTGTTAAGAAAGTCCGAACTGCTCTAGTAATGTGCGGTGGTGCACCGTCTTACATAAACACGATATTTTGAAGGCAGCCTCTCTGTTGCAGCTCGGGAATCAGAAAATTTGACAACATATTGAGACACCTTCTCCCATTT
The DNA here is from genome assembly GCA_963931845.1 of Maratus michaelseni. Lineage (NCBI taxonomy): Eukaryota > Metazoa > Arthropoda > Arachnida > Araneae > Salticidae > Maratus > Maratus michaelseni. The sequence continues at coordinate 79,965,993 of OZ007592.1, forward strand.
ACAGAACATGTAATGGGTCCTGTTGATGTTAGTTCCTCAAACAAATATGGCCCTATCATAAACGTAGCTGTGAAACCGCACCACACCGTCACTTTTGCTGCATGCAATGGAACTTCTTGGACAACATTAGGATTCTCTTTCGCCCAAATTCGACAGTTGTGTGTGTTCACTTGTCCGTTTAAATAAAAATGCGCTTCATCACTCCATAGAATATTCCAGGGCCAAGAATTGTCCACATGCATTCGTGCAAGAAACTGTAGTGAAAATGATAGCCGACTTTCGGTATCACCCTGTATTAGTTGTTGAACCCTCTGAATCTTCTATGGATTGTAGCGCAAAATTTGACGCATCACTTTTCTCACAGTGGAAATCGGCATATCGACTTCATTCGCAATAGCTGGCACACTTGCATTACCAAATGATGACTAGCTTGCTAAATCCACGGCAGCAGTAGCAATATCTTCAATGCTAGAAATCTCTACCTTTTTTCGTCCTCTGCCAGGAAGAATGTCGAGTATTCCCGTTTCCTCGAACTTTTTAATCATTTTGTGAACTCCACGATCCAACATTGATCCACGTCTAACATCTTTTAGTTTCCGGAATTCTCGAAGAACTGCAGCTGCGTTGCTATTATTTTGATAAAATAACTTTACAAGAAGTGCCTTTTCTTTCAAAGTTACCATTCTCCACAAAGCGTAGATTCAAATACTTTTCAGAAACAATCAACTGTTCCAGTGTCAAAGAAATCACAGACACACTTTATCAGCAAGTTTTAAATCGTCAGGTGGTTAGAAGGGTATTTCAAGTTTTCGAAGTTTCGACGTCACTTTGACGTCGTTCGTTGAAAATTTGAATAAAATGTGATCTTTTTCAAGCGTTGGGTGAAATTTTGTGATTTTGTGTGTTTCATCTGAATTGACCGAAATTGATATAATGAATCTGAAAAAGTTTACTTTTACCAACTGTGAAATAAAATTTCCTGTATTTTGTTTTCTACAAAATAAAGGAATCTGCAAATATCGGCTTAAATACTGGCGCAGCGCCACCTATTGACAAAAATTGTAACTATTTTTTTTTCGATTTTCGCAGAGCGCATCTCTTCAACTACGTACTAGTGAAATTTTGTTTCGTTTGGAGCCATAGAACCGGCTCTAGAGCCTTCTGAATAGGCGAACTTTAATTATAACAACGCTGTACATACTACTGAAGTATTCTACTGCAATGTATTCAACGATGTGAGATTGACATATTGGCGAAAATGATGTAGATTTCAAATCATGAATGTTATTTTTCTTCATGACAATTCCCGACCTCATGTGTCAGCTTTAACTCAAAAAAAAAAAAAAAAAAAAAAAAAAAAACTTAAAGAAATTAACTGGGCAACTTTGAAATATTTTTACTACAGTCCAGACTTGTGATCATAACATGTGTGGATCACATAAATGGGCATTTCGAGGCAATCGTTTTAATAGACGGGAATGAAGCGTCACATTTTTGGAACCATTTTAGTGCCGATGATTTTGATACATATGGTAGATTAGGTGATATGGGTAACAAAATTGATAGTGAGCTGTGGGTCTGGATGGGTGTTATCGTGGCAACATCGCAAAACCCACGGTAAAGTGAAATGAATGGTATCCCGATTATGGATATTACCACGACTAGGCTTGAACCATCCGTAGTCGGGATGCTATTTATTTCCCTTTGGGATGGAATATGTGATGTTGCAATGGCAACATCCCTTACTAGTAACTGACCATCAGCTGACTGGTAGTTTATCTCTCATGTGTACCACTGTATCATGTATACAAAAATCATTGACTGTAAAATTGGTCGGAAGAATATGACGCTGTCTGCAATACTATAAGGACGTTTCTTATCTATTCAGACGTTTGTACGAAACTGGCTAGAGAACTAGACCCCTTCCTTTAATAATAATAATAGACTAAAAATACTCATAAATTGGAAATTAAATATGTTTTACATGAAATTAGAGAATGTGCAAAGAAATAATATGGTATCAATACTTTATGTATATCTTATGCCACCCTCTCCCCCACCAAAATAAATAAATAAATAAAAATAAATTCCGGTACATGTTTGATTGACCCTTTTATACCATTCTTCTTTAGCTAAATTCAACGGCCTTCTTTTATTTAAACATTATTTTATCACTTTTGATTGAACAATAAACAACTTATTTTAATATTAAATTAATAGATAAGAATCTTTTTAGCATATCTTTTATTTTAATCTATTTTACAATATTATTAATTGTTTAAAGAATTTTTTGAGAAATTTTGAGGTAGAACCAGTGAATACAACATTACATCAAAATCTATATGGAAAGTTATTTTTAAAAAATCGTAAAGCAGGTTTTGAATGTTGAATGATATTTGAATATTTTCCTGAAGTGTGGTTCATGGGTGTTTTATTTCTATATTTGAAAAGATCTACGTTGCTTTTTTTCACAAAAAAGAAAAACGAATGTCGAATTTTCCCGTTTTTGGTGTAGTAAAAACAGAAAAGTTATTTTACAAGATGGGAAATAACTGAATGCCGTTTTCCTTCAATGTAACTTTTTTGGTCTAATGTTCTCGTGCCGTTTTTATAATAAGCTTATAAATAAGAATTTGAATACGGGTATGATTTATTGAGAAAAAATGCATAGAACTGATAGAGTTATAGTTGACTTGTATTACAGATTGCAGCATAATACTGTGAAAAAAATCATGCATTATTCATTGATTATGTCAACTTCTCACATTTGATTATTAGTAACATGCGTATACATAAAGTACTGTTATACTTTATATATACTTTATAAATAGTTTCTTAGAATCTAATTATTCTAAGATAAATATTCCCACAAATAAATTTCTACAACATTTTGCTAAAATTATGAAAATATTTCCTTCATTGTCTACCAATATTCAGCCGAATCTTGTGAAATCTGTGCATAATGTTACAATTTTATACGCTGGGTGATTATAAGGTTTTACCCTGATTGAAAAGAAAAAAAAATGTCAAAAAACTACTATACTTAGACGCACGTCTATTTCCGTAAGTTGTAAATGTCGTAATCGATTTTTTAATAAGACCAATTACGTTCAGTAACTTTCAAAATGCTCACTCTTTCTAGCTTTGAAAATGCCAAGCAGTCATCTAGGTCTATCTTTTCTTGAATGGTCGCCAAAACTAATCAACTATGTACAACTTTAAACTTTACATGTACGTATATGATTGCCTTCTGCTATTGATATCTGCAGGATTGCGTCTACAACGACTAAATTCCGTAATAAGAGATCGGCGATCAAGTTTCATAAAAACACAAAATGCATTGCACTTTTCAACTCCTTGATGCCATTTCGTTAAATTTAACTAGTGATTCACTGCTTGTGTTTATGGACTAGTTGCCATCTATTAGAAGATGAGAATTCTTTAATGTCAGTGTTATGAAGTGATAAAAAATTACAGTAATATCTTATACATTTTCTTCATGCTAACGTTTTGCAATCAAGGAAAGACTTTGTGCTCTATTTGACAGGGAAAGACTTTGTAACCTATTATATTTATACCAACGGAAGGAGTATTTTTTCACCTAAAACCAGAGGTTAATAATGTCCTTAATAAACAATTGAAGAGCCGAACAAAAATCCTATTTCATTTAGAATATGTCGAGAAACGTAAAATGGAAATAATTTTCAAAATTGTAAAATTTCTTCGTCCTTGAGTTCAATAATAATGTAGTGAACAAACTAAATATAGTTGTATTTTTGAGAAACTTGTTATGAATTGCAGTTTTTTTTAAAGAAAGAGCAATTGTTTTAGGAATAAAAAGTTTGATAGGTTTTCAGTTCAGATGTCTGTGTAAAAGTAATGTATAATACTAACTCAACAAAGTGATAGTATCTTAAAATGAATAAAATATGTATTTTTAAATATTTGTTATCATAGATAAACTTTATATTTAGTTTTCACAAATGACACAACTTAAATCACTTTGACTGATTTTAAGGTTTTACATTTAAAAAAAATTAAAATGAAGCATTTTAAAACGGAACTATATGTTTAAAGTACGATATGATAAAGAAGTTTTGCAAAGAAGAAAAAAAATTGATTGGGCAAAATGAAACATTTTGCTTGACATAATAATTTTTACCTCACAAAATTTTATTTAAATTTAAAAAGCTAATAACATATAATGTTTTATGTAACATTACGTAAAAGAGAAATCCCTTTGTAACGAAATAAATTGCATAGTCCGTTTAAAATAATTGTGCTACATATATTTCATTTTCGATATTAGTATTTCAAGGAGTATTATACTTTTAGACAGTATAAATATATTTCACAATATTCAAAAGTAATCTCTTATTTCATTCGCTTTCATTGAAAATTGTCAATAAAGCTTTCATAGCAACGGCTATGAATGCTCCAAAGGATCTCTCTCGTAGTATATAACATTTGTCATTGAAAGCATGTGAATTACCTTAGTGAATCTGTAACTTATCAGGTTTCTATGAGTTAATTCTCAGATTAAACAATTTTACGTTATTCGATTCGCTCTTAAGCACGACATATAACCATTAGATAAATACGACGCATTGTGATATAGATCAGTTCAGTAAACTCTAGATGAGAAAGTAAGTACTTAAAGTTTGTGAAATGGTTTCTAAGAGGTTTTTTGTTTCAGAAAAACTTCAAAACTTTAGATTGATAATTATTATATACATAAAGTGAATATTTTAAAAAGGACATAATCAAACAAATACAAGAATTACAAGTAATTTATATAGACATAAAGCAATACTTTGCAATATATATTTTCCTACTAAAGAAATCTTTTGTTATAATTTGGGAAAGAAACTTTCAAACGATATGACTCAAGGTTAGTAACTTTTAGTAATATTATATTGAATATTAAATTGATTTAATATCAGACAGCTTTCGAAAAAAAAAACCCTTTTAAATACAAATGTTTCATTTATTATTAAAAAAAATATATTTCTCTGCGTTTTTAAAATGCAAAATTTTCTTCTATATTTTATCTTACAGTAAACAACGATATTTTTATTATCTTAATTTCAAATGTATGAAGAAATATATCTCTTAGCAAAATGAAGCAATTAATATTTTGCGGCATTCTCTTTTCTTTTTTTTTAACTCCTGAGATTGTTCAAATAATTAATGATTTAGAAATAATTTTATCTTTAAAATAAACATAATCTTTGTAACACTGGAATTTTTAAATGCACTATGTGAGATTTATAATGACAAGCTAAATAACCTTTTCTCTTGGTCAGAGATTTTTTAACAAAATATTTGAACTAGGTATAATTGAATAAATTTATTTCTACCAAAAAATATATCTAGTAATAATCCCTTTATGAAACTATTTACTTATAAAACAATGTAATAGATGCATTTTGTTTGTAAACTATAAAATATATATAACGAATTTTTATCATTTATACAACGCACTATGGAGTATGTGACGCAAAATCGTGGCCAAAATTAATTTTCACGTGTTTTAAAGTAAAAACCATTGTTTTTGACTTACTATGAGTAAATACACTCAATTAATGTTATATATATTTACATAAATGGTAGGTATTTATTTAAATAAATAAATACATAATACAATGTTTACTTAATTGTTTATTGTTTATAAGAGGAAATTAATTGTTGATAGGTTTGTTTTATTTACAAGGAATGTTTAATTAAATGGGGTAGTTTTACTACACGTAAATGTTTAATTATTTATAAAAACTAATGCATATAATATATAGTATAATACGTGCATTTAATATTTACCAAAGTTGAGTCTCTATGGTATAGAGATGCTGGTTTTTGGGTGTTTTTAATAGGTTTGTAGTCCTCCTTAAAAACATTGATATCTAAAAATGGCAAAAATATGCGGAACATTTTTTTCTAAAAAATTGCCTTCAAAACTATAATCAATACAATTATAATTCAAAAATGGTCCGACAAATCCTGAATATATTAGACCATATATTTCAATAACTATATTTCAATAAATTAGATCTAAAAGAATTAATATTAACCCATTTTAATATTTGTATGACTCACGATGAATGAATCTTTTGTTTATTTTCTTTAATGGATTGATATATTCGGCTGTTAACCTAATTTTCACTGAAGATATATCAGAATCTATACTTTTTTTAATGTAACTCATCACTCCAGCAAACATTTTTATTGAACAATCTTTCTAAAAATGTAACTTTTATGCCATTTTATTCGAAAAAATAATTATTATATGTTATATACGGACGAACGGACCAGGCGACGACTATAGGTGCTACGTATTTATATAATTACGAACGCATCTAATAAGAACGTTTCACTTCGATCTTATCACACATTTGCTGTTAATGTAACGAGTAAAACTTCAAATGGAAAGAAAAGATTTCAGACTTATAATCATGGTAAAATTGCCCTCTTACGGAAATCTACTTACGTAGAAACGTGCGATATATAAGTTCAATATCAAGTTAGTCCAATGTATCATACACGTTTTATATATGTCGCATTCTGAAAAGTGAAAGGATAAAAAATTATACTTTATAGAAAAGTAATGCAAACAAACATTAACAGAAAAATGTGAATTTGAATTTAAATTTGAGTCGCTATTTTCCTAACGATTTTTAATGATTAATGTATAAGGATTTAAATACCTTTACTAATTTATTAAAATATCAAGATACCCAAGACTGTCGACGTTCATGGGTTTGAATCCAAACAGGCTACTATATGTAAAGTTTTCAATGATTCCGCCAGTTCCTTTTCAAATATACTTCATAAAACCATTTAGCATCAGGCAGTGTAACCAAATTATTTTTCTTCTTCCTATTAGCAGTTGACATGAGATTGTTAACTTTCTTCATTACTGTTGAAAATAATTATAACATATTCCATCTAACTTATAAATATTAATTTATTAAAAGTTATTAAATGTTTGATATTCTTTTTATTTTAAAGATTTTCAGTTGTATGATTTTTTTAAAGTAAATTTTTCACATTCATTAAAAATACTTAAACTTGGAATAACTTGATAAAAATACTTGGGAAACTTAACAAAGAATGTAATATCAATGTGAATTTGATAGTTACATGCGCATATAATAATGTCATTATAACACTTTTAATACAAATAATAACACTTTTAATACAAATCATTGAGAAAATATTTAAATTTACTGTTCTGGAATAATTTCACAAAAAAATAAAAATAAAATAAACAACAATAACAAGAAGAACATTATATTACTTACATAATTTGGAGCATTTATGAACTAGTTACATTTTGCATTACCTTTTGAATGTTTTGATTACTAGGAACGGATTTTTTTGTTTTATTCAGTGTTAAGATATTAATAAACTAGCGTAATGCATTGATGTCACTGTATTTCATTTTAAATACAAACCACAATGCTAGATTAACACCAAAATTAAGTTATGTTTGTACCCAGAGAATCAAAGTCGGAAGAACTCTCTGGAATAGTAAAGAGATTCGTGACACGAAAATGTGTTGTGATTTTCTCGGTAATAAAGCAATACGTAACTCATTTAAAGGAATAATTTGATTTTCTTCAAAAAATAATGTACCATTCAAGTAATTCTTCAGATTTGTTTTATTAAAGATATCTTATCATTTTACAGTTTTTTTTTTATTTTTCACTGAATTTATAAAATTGAGATGTAGCATGTAGCATACGTATAATTTATATACAGAGTGTCCCAAAAACATTGACCTCGGATTTTATTCCTTAATGATCATAGACATATATTACGAATTACAAAGTTACGTAAAAAAATTTACAGAATTTTATGAAATCAATTAAAATTTTCAAGGGATTAAATTTGAAAAAATACAAAATTGAAATTTTTATACGGCCCCGTACAAAATTTTTCTAATGAGTAAAATGTGCCTCATACATTAAAAAGGTCATGTACAAAATTTCAGCATTTTATCATAAACAGTCGTAGAGATATGTTTAAACAAAGTTAGTGAGGAGTTGATCATATATTAAGATGTGAATGTTTTCAGCTAGAGTGCAGATGACGCGACGCAGAAATGTGTCATAAGCAAATAAAATATGGCACTTATGTTTTGTTTTATTTACAAATTTACAAAACTATGCTTCCTGAAAAATACTTTAAAATTTTATATGATGAATTACTGAATAAAATTTGAAAACGCCACAGTCAATGAAGAAATCCTCACCACACCTAGTGTTTAAAGAGAGAACTGCCTTCTCCAGTTCCAGTTTTCAGTATGAAAGTGCAGTGGTATTCAAAGTGCTTTTTATGGTAATAATAAAACTCAAAGGTAAGAATTTTATTTTTTTAAGCTTGGGGTATAATGTTGGGATGTTTTATACCTGCCTTAACATCCTAACATTTTGTTTACTCATCTAACGCAATTCAGCGTTAAACCCCACTTCCTGCACACATATTTAATTATTTAAAATAAGCCATGCACTCTACAAAAAAGTTGAAAAGACTCATGTATTCAGTAAGAACACTACTTCTATGGGGATTAATGAGTAACAGATAAAAATTTATTAACAAAGTCCTATTAACAGTTATTAGTGACTGATTGTATTTTTAATGCAGAAGCTGGCCATAGCAACAAAGGATTTATTGCGGCCAGACTTCGGGTCGCCATTTGGGAAGTTTTCCCACACTGGTATAACAGATAAATTTATGGCGTAATTTACAACTCTCACTACGTGCGACTCTGAGAACCACCGAAGTGTCAGAAGGAGGTGCAATTTATGCAAATTGGACATGCTTGGAGATCTCTCTTATTATTGGACGAGCTGTCGGATTGGTCAAGAAAGAGACCAATCATTTTACACATCTAAATTTTCATTGTATTGTTTTTATTATGTTTGTAAAACATCTAAAAAGTAAACAGTAAGAGTTATGTTATGTTCTAAGTAACAATATAGAATGTTTTAAGAAACCGTTGTTTTAAAGTTGCTCCCGATCGGAGAATTTATAATTTTTCTAGGATGAGGAGACAATTGCGATTCCGTGATTTTTCCGGATGCTTCTCATTGCCTCAAAGTTAGACACTTAATTTATGAAAGTTGGTGTTTTTAAATAAATAGATTTTATCGCTTCCTAGGCATATCCTAGAAATGCTTTATTTTCAAATGCATAATTAAAGTAAATTTTGAGATCTTGAAAGATCTTACACATATTGTTTATTGAGGGTGCCAAAATGGTGAATTCTAGATAGTGATATCCGAGAATCTCCGACCCTCTCGATTCGCAGCACAGGGTTGTTCACCTAGTCGAATGCTAGATTCTGAGTGGTTTAATGGACCTTTATGGCTCAAGCAAAATCCAGAATCGTGGCCTGTTGCTACTCCAGGTATGAGTCTATAATACTCAACAATATTTGTGTCATTGCATTTTAATATATGTTAAAAATAAATAGGGAAATATACAGCATAGTCCTCACTATAATGCATTTAATTAATTTTAGAGTCAGATGTTTGTCACAGGCAAACCTCCAAGATAACATAATTAAAATCCACAGGATTAGTTAACAAAATTAATTACTTGATCTTAAGCATAAGCAGCAACATGCTGATTTTTAGAATTTTTGTAAGAAAAGGGACAGTGTCATTTTCCAGGTTAAATTAATTTCTTTTAAAACTTTTTTTTTATATATTTTAATATTTTGTGTTGTAAATAAATTTGTAATTTAAATTAATTTTAAATCTCTTTATTTACCACAATAATATGTGTCGTTTATTGCTTATTATTAAGCAGTTATTCTCTTACAGGTATTTTATTTTAGAGCAGTTATTTAGATACTTTTCCGCCACTTCTTATTGTATTTTAAAAGGGTTTTAGTTTGCATTTAATTTAATATAAATTTTAAGGCGATTGATTCATAAATAATAGGAGGTCTAAAATGCACAACGGAAACTTTTATTTAATTGTAATTGTTAATTTTAACTTGAGCGTTATTTTATTTTATCCCTTTTGGCTCGCGTTACCTGTTATTAGAATTAATGTACAATCACTCTAATTTTTATTAATTATAAGTAATCTAAATGCTCTCACATACTCCTTGGTGTTGGTTTATTAATGCATGCGGTGACAGTCTTAAGTGTAATACCAGCAATTAATCTAAGAGTCAATATTCTGCCCAGCAGTATCGAAGAACATCAATCTGTACGTACAATTTACGACAAATCATTCTAAAGTACCACAATCTAAAATTAAAAAAGTCTGTACGATAAAATAACTAGAACTAAATGCTTATTAGAGTAACTTAAAGCTGAATGTTCTCATTCCGAACTTATAGAGTAACTCTGATATATTTCAAGTGCAGTATGAGTTATTATTTTTATTTTTAAACACAACTATAACCTTTGAAAAAGTATCGCACTGGTGGAATGTTCTTTATAAATGCATATGGTTAATTTAATAATAAATGGTCATCTACGTATTGAAATTCAACCTCAGCTTTAAATGTTTAGCAACAATATCATAATTTTACTGCATGTTTAATTGAGTATGCCATAACATAGAAATACGGATTTTCATCATTTTTGAACGAGTCTTTAGCGCAATATGAAACACTGAAAAACTGTCTAATCAGTATTAAAGAGAAAAGAACTCTTATTTAGATATCACTCGAAGGATTTATGTATTTCATAACTTCTCTTTTAAACATTTTGTAAAAATTCACACTCAAATGGCAGGCATTTTTTGGACAAAATCATACTTAATTTATCACTGATTCAGAACTGTTTTAAATTTGTATTATAGCTATTTACATACTGAATTCTATTATCTAGAAAAATTATGATATTGTCATTGATTTATCTGAAAATTGAACTTAACTTTAAATGTTAAGTGCAAATTTAGTACAGAAATGGTGTCTTAGGACAAAATAAAACCTGAACACTTACAAAAAAAAAAGTTTTAACTAATCGAAACGGTATTTTGTTTTATATTTTTTAACAATTAAAACTGCAGTTATAGAATATGTTCTTTTTTTTCTCTTTTCTTGTGTACTATACATGCATACATACATAAGCATGAAAATTGGATGCGTTATAAATAAGAATTTCTTGTTAGTAATTAAGAGGAAGATACTTAACGCCTAAAATATTAAAACACTCAACAGGTACTACATAAACAGCAAGACATAATAAGAAGAAAAATAGAATCATTTTTATCTATAAACCATTATCATTAAAAATATATTCAATTTTTCAAAACGTTTGACGAGATAAAATGTTAATACTATCTAAAAACTATTCATATATCTATTAAGAAGTTAAGAAAAATAAAATTTAATTTGAGTATTCAACATTTTTTGCAGTGCTATTTAACAAAATGTGGTTATTTAAGGCATAAAAACGTTTTTCTTAAGTTTTTAAAATAACAAGCAAAACACTTATTCATTTTAGAGTGTTTTTGTTTTCCATCAACTTTCAAAAAAGCCATAAAATTTGCGCTAGACTGAACTTGTCGAAAGAATTTGTTATTTATTAAAACTTTTTTTTTAGACTAGAAACTTAATTTTCCATAAATAAGTGAAAAAAACAGTGCCTTTTACCTTTTACAAACTACGCTTTTAAGCTGCCTCAGTGTAAAGAGTGCTTTAGGACAAAATTTGTTAGAAGAAAACTTTTGTAATATAAAAGGTTTTATTATAAAAGTGTCATTTTGTAGAAAGAATGAGGAAGCTATTATTTTAAATAGACTCAGAAAATTACATATGCATTAGAGTTTGGAAAAACTCTGTATTAATTTTGACATTAGACGACTTTTAATGAAAGTATAAAAAAATTAGACTCATAAAGTTGTACGTTCATTGAAGTTTCGTAGAGTGCTATTTTTTCGCCTAAAAACTTGTTTTGGAGAAAATTAAAAGAATGTTATGCATTTCAAAATATTATGCATTTTATCATTTTTAATACTTCTGAACATAATTTAAAAAGTGTTTGTGACATTGCTTCGTTTGTTCCTTTATCTACGTTGAAAGTTTCTTACATGTGCTTGGATTGCCATTGAATATCAATATGTCACTAAAGCTTACTGCTGAATGTTGTCTTTTAAAAATGATATCTTTGATATTTCTTTTGAAACGAAATTACAGTTATTTTCAGACATACGCTAAAGATTTTGGATACATTAAGATCTGTGGCCTGTAATTGTGTGAAGTGCATTTTTAATGGTATTTTAGCATTTCAAATTGTATAAAATATGTACGCAAAGAAAGATCTAAAGTTTTCTGCTTCACAAATTATAAATTGTTTGCAAATAAATTGCTCTTGCAGACATGTAACGCAACAATCGACAGTGGGAGCAACAGATCGTCTCTAATTATCCAATAATTAGAAATACAAAGCTTAAAAATATTTTTTCTTTTAATTTTAGATTTTGTCCCATAGTAGAACCTACATTTATCTCATACATTTTCATTGGAATAAAAATTAAAAATTGGCTGCAATACATAAAAACTCTATATTGGATTTTGAACGCACCACAAAGTATATTCAATTTAATTTAGCTAGAAAAGTGTTGTACACTTGAAAATACATATTTTTTTTTCTTATCCTGTAGACTGTAATGTATCTCAATGCTTTTCCTCAGCCTTGAAAGCAAATAATAAATGTTACATGCATTATTTTCTATAGAGTGCATCTTACAACGCATCTTAAAATAGCGTATAGCATTTTCATTATGCTTGAAGAAATAGAGCACTATTAAATTTTACTTTATAGACACTAGAATTACTTTAAAGAGTTATATTTAGCACTTTAGACATTAATGTAACAGAATTTTTTGTATGTCTTTCTAAACAAACCATAATGTTTACGTACGCCAATTTCATGTTGCAGTCAGTTTCAAAAATATGCATAAAACTCGTGGCTTTTTAAGCATAATACTTACGGAGGACAGTGTGAGTGAGGACTAACGGGTACACGGAGAAGCTAGAAAAACAAAGATATGAAGAAGAAAATGCTAAACAGCGAAAATTCGTTTAAAAATTATTTATGTGTAGAATTCGTGATTTGAAGCTTCATTTTTAGTTTTATAAAAATCATTTGATACTCACAGAATTCTCTTAAAAACAGCAAAATATATTGCATCAGTAAAATTAGACGATTGTTTATGGCTGGGATTGTCCCTCTCATTTTTATAAAATAACGAAAAACAGAATAAAACAAGAAAATATGCAGTTGTCCTTCAATATAAAACGAAAAGTGTTGATTACCTAATTTTTTTATGTTACGCCTAAGCATTTTATGTAATGCCTAAACATTATATAAAATGACAAATGCTGTTTAGGCAAAGTATTAAGAAATATAATTCTGAAAAGGCACTTATTGCAAAAATGTGTATTCTGTAGAATGATAAATGTCATTTAGATAATGCAATAATTGTCATTTACGAAAAAATTTTTATTGAAAAGACCTATATGAAAATTAATGAAATCAAAAATAAAATATAAGAAAGAAAGAAGAAAACAAGAGAAAATAATAATGTGAACCTACTTGTGGCAACAAGAAAATAATAAACTATATTTTAAATTGTACTTTATTGTTTTCTGACTAAAAGGTAAATCTTGAGAACAAAGCCATGAAAAGGCCTTCATTAAAAATATATGAATGAAAACAGAAAATATCTAATAAAATAAAGAAATTTTTTACTGAAAAAATAAGAGGAAAAAATAACCTACTTGATGCAACAAGGAAGTATTGGATGTCACTTCGAATTGCACTTCATTGCTTGTTATGTTTCTGTCACACTCATAACTGCGAACTACTGAGTGAATCACCTTGCCCTTATAAACATCAGGAACAGGAACATGTTTATCAGGTCCCAAAGAAGCAGGATGATGGTTTTTGTCCAAATTATGTTATTGTTTACTTGGTTTGGATTTCGATATTGAAATTTAGATTCGATTTTATCTTCGACATAATTCTCAATTTTGAAACAGCGAGAGGACAAAATATCCATTTTCTCATCTGCTTCATCTTTATTGGCATTGCCACAGAATCTATGGAAAACGATATTTTCTGCATACACTCGCATCAATGTTTTCCTTTAAACTCGTGCAGCAAATAGCTGAACATCCTCTTCAGTGTTCACGTATTTATCACTATATTCGTTTCTTCCATCACGATCGCATCCATGTTTTGTGCAATAGTCTATTTTTTTGCGTAGGGGATCGGTTTCATCTTCTTGTATTATTGAAGTTCTTTCTCTGCTATTCCTTAGTCTTTACGTCTTTCGAAACATCTTGGGGAAGGTAAGAAGACGCTAGATAGAGCTTCTCATCTTGTTTTTTTTTTATCTCAGACTAATAAGCACTTCATAAATTCAATTAGTTCCTGTCTGCAACGGTTAGTTTTTCATCCTAAGGTAAGTGCAGGTAATATGGCCACCTTAAGAACAGAATTTTTTTAGAGATAGTAAGAACTGATTTAAAATAAAAATAAAAATTGTCTAAAGAGTAGGCTCTTTTTACTACTTGAAAAAAAAAATCAAAACTTAAATTAATCAAAATTTAAACCCGCAGTATTTTTTTTAAATGTCTAGTTAATGAAGGTAATATGTCCATATACAGGTAATATGCCCATAGGTGAAATATAATGAAATGATTCAGATTTAACGCATGAAAGACATCAATTATTAAAAACACCAAATTTAATATTTGAAACTCAACAAAAAATAATGAGAAAATGAGTAAGAAGAAAAATTAGAAAACAATATTAAGCAATTTAAGCAAAATTTTAAGCAATTTTAAAGTTTTACAGTAAAAAATGTTTTTAATTTTTTTAAACTTCACATGCAGGGCAAGTAAAAACTTCCTTATCATTCTTGGTAAGTCCGACACATTCCTCGTGCAGATAATTACGACACATTCCTCGTGCAGATAATTACGACACACAACCCATAATCGCATATCCACAACCTTTTCTTTGTTGCAAATACCGAAAAACCAACTGTCTTTATCACTTCTCTTTGCTCGGGATCCTTTTCCGCTAGTCTTCGCAGACTGGCGTTTTTGTTTGTTTAATCTTTGTTGTGATGCTTGAGTGTCTTCAGTATTATTTTGAAGAGCTTTGGGAAAGAGGTATTTTTTCAAAATTAGAGCACGATAGTTCAATGCAGGTTTTATGACATGATTTGTTTTACGCTTTTTATGTGGTGATGGCAGTAATTCTTGAAATGGTGAGTCATGAACAGTGGTACAATTTCTGTCATTATATTCAGAAGATGAAGAATCACAGCTGGAGTCCGAAGAAAAGTCAGGCGTTCTTGAGGGAGGAGAAATATGACGACCTTGTTTTTCAGAAGATGTCCCTGGAGTAGACATTTCTTTTCCGCTTTTAGCATTATCCTTTGCCGGACATGCGTTTTCAGAAACAGAACTTGGTGCAAAAGCTTCCTCGGGAATTACATTTGGGTTGAAAGGGATAGTTACCTGTCCTTTTGAAGCCACCTTTAACGTTGGCAGGTGTCATAGCTTTGTCACAAACTGGAGAAAATATTCTTCCAAATCGTGCCTTTGTAATGTTGTCATGGTTGGTTTGGCCAAAAATAAAACAACTTCTTGGTCCCAAAAGTGTTCGAATGGCCCAAAACAGGATATATCCAAAGGAGCAACTCATGAGTTGTATTAGAAGGTAAAAAAAGTAGGAGAATGTCATTTTTTTAGCCACATTCACAATTGAGTAATCAAGATTGGACGTGACTCCATCAAAGATGAGAAGACAGCGTCCTTGTGGTTTAAATTTTGAAAAATGACTGATTCTTTTAACAAAGATCTGTGTTGTCATGCTTCCTTTTGGCGGTATTTCCCATGCAGAACCTGCAGGCAAATTATCAACCCACTCTGGTTTCATTCTCTTACATTTATACAAAATCATAGGGGGAATAGTAGCTCCAGTTGCATTACCGCAAGCCACAATTGTTACTTTTTCACCATGCTCTTGAGCAACAAAATGCACTCTGTTTTGAGCCCTTTTGAGCAACAGTTAGATCTTTATGCAAACTGAGACGGTAGCCTTTTTCATCCATATTAAATATTCGTTCTGGGCAGGTCATAAGACTATTGTCAATTAGAAACTTTCGTAATTTACTAAAAAAATCATCAACAATATCTTTATTGTGCTTTGCCGCTCTGGCAGGATCTTTGGCGATATCATACCGAAAGGGTTCGGGTAATATAGCACACTAGTATGCAGACTAACTTTGCTGACACATTGCCGTGTCTCGAGATATATTTAGTCTCTAGATAGTAATATATATTTTTAAAAGTTTATTGATTTGTTATTTAATGCCAGTAGTGTACTATTTAACTGGTTAGTACATAAATAAAATAATTATATAAATAAATAAATAAGTAAATAAAGAATTAGGGAATGGCTATATGTGCAGGTAATATGGCCATACGTGCAGGTAATATGCCCATTGGGCATATTGCCAACAGTAATGAGTTTTGAAAAAGCATGCGTACGTCTGTCTGAACACTCAGATATTAAAATTTACGTACACTGTTTAAAAGACCATTAAACCAGCTAAAATATTGCGTATAACACTAATTACAAATACTTTGCTTAAATAAGAAAAATAACAAATTTCCAAGAGACAAATTTATAATACGCCAACGCAGCTAACAACAAATCACTAATGGTTGACCTCCTTAGCCCGTAATCAAAGATTGCGAGCAACACGGTACTAGACTTTGTTTGTCGAACATCCAGCGACTTGATTCAAGCGCCATCTTTTGGATTTCACTGCAGTTAATAACATTACTGCGGGTTGGCCATATTACCTTCATTGGCCATATTTGCATCACTTACCTTATAATCAAGTACACAGCATACGTTCAATGTCTCGGTTTAGTGTTTCAACACTACTCTTGTTTTGTGAGTAATGAGGGTTGCCATGAACAATTTTTAGTATCACCCATTACTCTTTCATGCTGAAAAGCACGGTAATTGCATATTCCCTACCTACATTACACTGTACTTGGGTATAGATAATGAAGCAAGCGCTAGTTTGTAGGCTCCTTCTTCCACTCTCTTTGAAGTCAAAGCTTTGAGAACAACGAATTTGTGAGATGACCTTTTTACATCATTATAAATTTGTACACACTGTGATGTTGGAGCTGCAAAGGAATAAGATCGACCTGACAGCGGGAATTATATTCAGAAATAGTTATATGTTTTGCAACAAAACCTTTTATAATACCTTTTTGTTTTCTTCTGGAGCGGCCCATAAAGGTGAATGTACAGTTAAATATCATGACGAGTAACGTTCTTATATTTTGATGAATGTTCTTTCAACATTCCGTCACGTCCGCCGTAGGCAATGACCAAATAGGCGTCATGAAATACATTAAATAAATCAAAGGAATGGATGTAGAGGTGGATAACATTAGTACCGTCTTTAAACGGATAAATCAATTCATTCCCCCCATTAACATCACATCATAGCAATTCGGCAGCTAATATAACCGTGGCTCTTACGATTACTCTAGCTTATTATTCTAGTCATTTGGGCATTTTTGACATAGCTCGTTAGTTTCTGGCAAGTAGTTGCCGTGAGGTTTTGCCTCATTGGGTTGTATTTCATACAGTTAATCACAGAATCGTCGTTGCATGGCGACACGCCATTATTCCTTCTCGGATACTACATTTTGTATTTCCATTTTTAAGCACTATGTTTTTTTCTGAGCAAAATAAAAGTAGTTTATGTGCCATCTTCAAACAACTATTACAATGCTAATGGGTATTTATTTGCCTGAAGCGAACGTCGATTGTCATAGGTTTTGCCACATGACATTAGAAACATCATTAGAGGAAGTATTTTATACATTACCGGTGTGTCTTTTTACATTGCATAGAATGACAGGAATATGTGTGAAATATTAAGAGTTTCAAACAATGACGTTCAATTTTCGGCATTCCATAGAATGCCAAATTTCACATATTGTCTGCATTGTATTGGGTTGTCCGGAAAGTTCATGCCGGTTGGGAAAATCAATTCGTACCGGAAAATTCTATCATTTAATTATTAGACATTGATTCCGATGTCTAATAATTAACGGGCAGAATTTTCCAGTACGAATTGATTTTCCCAACTGGCACGAACTTTTCCGGACAACCCAATATATATATATTATCGGCACATCTTCCGGAAGTATCTATCCTAATAACTTATAATAATTGATAAAATACAAAGTACACTTCAAAAGAAATTTGATCTTTTTAAGAATACAATTTCAGTTAAAAAAACATCATATATTGTTTTAGAAGATAAAACCGTTAGATAAACAACAGCATTATCAAGAAACAGGTTTCACATGAAAAGTAACTAATAAAAACATGAAAATAATTCAACAAACGTCTTTCAGATTAAATTTATCAAGAAAATAAGTTATCTAATCAAGTATGTTAAGCCAATTTAACGAATCGGATCTCGTTTACAGGAGAGATAATTGGTTTCCTGTTTTAAAGTAAATGTTTTGGTAAACCAGAAAAGAAAATACATAAAAATCTCTCAATAAAAAATATTTTTTTGTTAAATATTTATTTCATAATAAAGTAAAAGTGAAAAAAAATAGAAATTATTTGTATTCAAAAGAATTGGCGCAGTTTTACTTTTTGTTGTACTCTATATTGTCAATGATTTAGCTATTATTTGTCGAACCGTAAGTATTTGTTATCGTAAGAGTAATAAAATAGATTAACTATAATAGTAATTTTAAATGCTGAGTGTATTTGGATATAGGTTTTTCTAGTTGTATGATGATTTTTTCTGAAATTAATTTTCAAATTCAAATAGTAATTGTGTTTTAATAGTTTATCTTAACTTAATTTAGGCATAAAACATCAATGTTAAGAAAACAAAATTGGGTCAGCATGTTTCTATTTATTCCATCTTGACATACTGTTGTAAAATTATACCTTTAAACCTATGTAATACAGGTGTGAAATTACGTTTTAGTATAAACAATATAACCAATATTGGTTTGCTACTCGCTTTATTTTAATGCTGTAAGATTTTTAGTTTTAATGATAAATAATTATTTAAAAAAAAAAAAAAAAAAAAAAAAAAAAAAAAACATTTTCTGTATCGAGTTTTTGAAGCTGAAAAAAAAAAAACATTTTTTATATGAACATAAATTATTATTGTAATTTTAATTTAATGCTGTTTTTAATTTGGATTAACAATGAAAATATTGTATTGAATTTACAGACATGGTGAAATATTCAAAGAGAAGATATTATTTAAAAGTTTCATTTTTGAGAAAATAAAAAATAAAAATATATATTCCAAAAGGAAGTTGATGTTTCTGGAAATTTATCATTCATCCTTCCAAATTCAATATAGGGGAGATGGGGGATGAATGGGACAAGGGATGGATGAGACGTTCTCAATATTTCAGGCAATAAACTTCTTTTTAGTTGCTTCCTATCCTCATAGATTTCAATACCATAGTGTGCTTCAGAACCAAAAGTACGAGCACATGGCTGTTTTCAGTTTTCTTCAAATTTGCATTTCCTGAAAACTCTGCTTAAAAGTAATTTTTTTTACATTTGAAGTTACTTAAATATGTTATGCAATATTAACAATTAAGATATGTTGCAGTTTTTTATTTCATGGCTCAATATTGGTAATTAAAATGAATGCATATTAATCATTGTGACAAAATAATTTTTGATACAAAATGGCTGACAATTGAATATATGCATCATGGGGATAATTGGGACATTTCAAATGGGATGAATGGAACTATCTCATTCATCCCTAGAGGATGCTGAAAAATATAATTATTAACTAAATAATATTATATAGGTTGATAAATTAATACTTTATGGTAATTATTATTTTAACATTTCATCCTCATTGTAGCCATCGTCTTCAGCCATTGAATGCTTCCCTTTATGGACCTTTTAAGGCAAAGCTGAGATGAGTCCAAGATGTTTGGCTAACAAATAATTCTGGAGATCATATTACAATTTATAATCTCTCAGCTTTTGCCAAGGAGGCATTTTTGTCAGCTTTTAGTCCTTAACAATACGGGGAGGAAAATGTTTGTGACCCATTCATCCCTGCTGTGGGGATGTTTGAGACATAGAAGAACTTTTTTTTTCATTTATATTTCTGTATAATAATAATCTTGAACAAATATTGTGCATGAGATGTAGTCAAACACTTAATGTATGACATGTGATATATAATATTGATAATAACTTAAATAAAAGTTTTAAAATAAATATTTTTGTGAAAATGTCCCATTCATCCCCCATCTCCACTAAATTTTAATAAAATTAAAAATAAAATGAGATAAACTCTGTACCTCATTTGTTATTTTCATCACAAATACATTGCCACAAATATTTTTTGGTTGCTATTTAAACATATTTTAAAGATATTTTAAAATTGTAATGCAATCTAAGATATAAACATAGTTTTTCTATTCATAATACGTTAATAACAGTTTGGATTTCCCTTCCTCTTAAACTGCTCCATTCTGTCATTTTAATTTACCAGTCTTGCAGAGATATATATTGGTTTTTGGTGATTTGGATGAGAAATTATTATACAATTTGACATAATAAATCGAGCTGCTTTAGACGAAAGTATCCATTATAGTAGACTGGAGATATGTACTATTTTAATAAATATTTTTATTCATTTAATAATAGCTCCTTCTAAGCATGGTTTGATTTGAAGAAATAAGAGCATTTTTGATGTAAAGAAAAGCATGAAATATGTAATGCTTAAAATCTATATTTATGAAAATATTGTCATCATACTGTAAAAAAAAATGCTTCTTTATCTTTGAAAATATAATAAAAGCACAAACGAAAATATTCAATAATCTCTTCCGAGTCACCCACGAAATAGAAAAGCCTTCTTTATCTTTAAAAACCTTAGAATTTAACATATTTTCAAGATTTAAAGAAGCATTTATTAAAAAAAAGAGTTACTTTTGTTGCAATGGATTTTCAGAAAAGTTTTTCTCGTCGTCCTTCTAGTGTATTAATTAGTAGCAGTCTTTCTAGAGTATTATTATTAACATTGTCATCACATTGTAAAAAAAAATAATTCTTTATCCTTGAAAATATGATAAAACCACAAACGAAAATATTCAATAATCTCTTCCGAGTCACCCACGACATCAAAAAGCCTTCTTTATCTTAATAAAACATAGAATTTAACATATTTTCGAGATTTAAGGAAGCATTTATAAAAAAAGAGTTACTTTTCCTGCAATGGATTTTCGGAAAAGTTTTTCTAGTAGTGTTTCTGGTGTATTAATTAGTAGTAGTCTCTCTAGAGTATTATTATTAATATTGTCAACACATTGTAAAAAAAATGCATCTTTATCTTTGAAAATATAATAAAACAACAAACGAAAATATTCAATAATCTTTTCCGAGTCTCCCACGAGATAGAAAAGTCTTCTTTATCTTTATAAAACTTAGAATTTAACATATTTTCAAGATTTAAAGAAGCATTTATTAAAAAAAGAGTTACTTTTGCTGCAATGGATTTTCAGAAAAGTTTTTCTAGTAGTCTTTGTAATAATTAGTAGTAGTTTTTCTAGTGTATTTACAACCTGGAATATAGATATTTCCGATGCTACAAATTTTCAAAAAAATAAAACATTTTCATATTCAACAAATATGTTTTACAGAAAAACATAATAAATAAGCAGCATTAACATTAACATTAAAATGAATATTATTTCATTATTTTTGCATGTATAAATTCAATTACGAAGATGAAAATGTTTAATTAAGAATTGATAACATCCTAGAAACCAATATTTCTGGTTGAAAAAAAAAACTGATTGTTACATTAGAAAAACTACTCGGAAACATTTTCGAAAATCAGTAACAGCAGTAGAATCTCTATTTTTTAAATGCTTCTGTAAATCTCAAAAATATATGAGTTTCTAAAGTTTTTACAGATAAAGAAGTCTTTTAGGAATTGTGGATTTACTCGGAAGAGGTGATTGTTATATGGAGGTTATTATATTTTCGTAGATTAAGAAACATTTGTCTTTTTTAACAGTGAAACATTTAAAAAATTAGGCATGTCTAAAACCTTGAACTGGAAAAACTTCCATGTTGTAATGTTACTTATTTATATAAATGAAAAAAATATTTAAACGTTAAAGTATTTTGTAGATTTTTTAAATAACTTAATTTTAAATAAAAATATCTTTTAATGGAAACAAAACAAAAATCTTTTCATTTTGAGGAAACATCCAATGTTAAGTATAACTTTGCGGAATAATTTTAAAATAATGTAATATATTCGAGAGAGAAGAAGGAAATAACCTCTTTTTTTATGGTGAGAGAATTGAAGAATGTAAAACATTTTGACAAGATGCGGTTAAGATTCAGCTACATTTAGTGTCGACAGCCAAATTTCCTTCCCGTTTTAGAAAACATTCGATCAAAGGGATAAATAATAAAGTAAATAATATCGTAAATTGGTCTCTAAACAAAAATGAAAGAAATATTATCATTATTAAGTACTATTACTACTAATTCCATCATTTGGAATATTTTGTGTACAATTTTAAATGTTATGTTATAGAGTTTGCTTCAAAAACCTTAACTAAATTTCCCTATATATTATAAAGAGATACCCTATATCTCAAATTTTAATGTCTGTATTTCAATATTTTTATTCTTTACTTTACCAATTTTTACAATTAGACATCACTCAAAACATGATAAAAGTTCTTTAAAAGTAGTTCATTATCATAAAAATGTTGAAAAGTTTCTAATAAAAATGTCACCACTACAAAAACGTTTTCGCTCCAGCCAGAGCATCATCAGTTGTAAAGCATTTTTCCCCTATATATTTGACTGGGGAATTGACAAATTCCCACTAATCTCATTCTGTTCCCTCTTCTGAAATAGAAAAAATAGCGAACTACGAGAACCGACATAACGCTTTAATAAGAGAAGTTATTGAAATCAGTACATCAAAAATCAAAGTCTGTAACGACATGGTGCACGCAAAAATAGACTCTAGCTGGAAAAAAAATGTTAGAAGAAGGAGAAATAAATAGGGAAAAGAATGTTATTAAAGGGAATTTGTCAATCCCCAGTCAAATAAATACAGTAGGGAAAAATGCTTGAAAATGCAAATGAGGATGCTCCGGCTGGAGTGAAAACTTTCTTGTAATGGCGACAGTTTTTATTAGAAACTTTTTAACATTTTTATGACGATGGACTATTTTTTAAAGAACTGTTATCATGATTTGAGTGCTGTCTGATTGTAAAAATTGGCAATATGAAGAATAAAAATATTCCGTGTATATTTAAAATAATTTCAATAAGAATTGTTTGATTTGTTTTTTATTTATCTAAGCATTGGCAGCATTTCTATTCATGTATGTTTTAGCATGCATAAACTCGAAATTACAATTACATAATTAATTTCAGATAATTGCAAAAAATTATATGCTTTAATAATATGAGACGAACTTTTCTCTGCTAAAAACTTTGATGAAATATTTTATTTTAATCATAATACAAATTATGTATAAACCTTTCATGTTTTAAATCGAAAATGAGTGTAATGAAATAAGGTTAATTATCAAAAAGGATCCTTTCTGTATAATTCAAATGGAACTTTTTTTTTAACTCTATTTTTGAGACAACCTATGAGTCACATTTGCCATTGTGCAAAAAATTCATTTGTATAAAAGTAGTTTTGCGAAAAAAGTATATTACTTAGAGGGAATTTTAAATACAATAATCTTGAAGTATAAGGATTGTATAGATAGTACATATTGTATTTTTACGAATCCATTTATAGTTCCTGCAAAATTTTAGATAAATTGATTTTTAGTATACATTTATATTTTTTTCCAACAAAAGTAACTATAAAGGAATTTCACCGCACATATTTTATACTCTGAATTCTAAATGTGTCCGGCGGAAGTTTAGATTCATTTTTTATTTCACCATTGGGAAATCATTGAGACAGTGCTAAAAGTGTGAAAAGGAACAATAATTTGAGATCTCAGAAAAGCTGTTGTTATGAACAAACTGGACTACAACTTTATTTTTTAAACTAAACAGGTATTCCAAATCTTCTTCATAATCCCTAAAATAAATCAAAAATCATTTTAAGCTCGTCATCTTATATACATTAATCAATAACTATAAAAATAAAAATACTTTACAAAAATTCCCTTTTTATAATCTTGTAATGTTCATCTTGAAAATCACGCCTAATTTTAGTACTGAAAATCATGTTTTTCCCCAATTTCGGTTACAATACATTAATTTACTGTGGTCACCGAACTCGATAATGAAAAAAAAAAAAAACACTGTTCTTTTTACGCTTAGTAGAAAGCACAAACTAGTGAATGTATTAAAATAATTATAATTTTAGCTCTGTTTTCTTAAGATATGGCAAAAGGAAAGAAGAAATAAAACAAAACTGACTATATACAATTTCTAAATTGATTTCTCAACGTATAATCATGATTTATTTAATATGAAATTACTAATTGATTAAAGCTTATTCAAAAAATATCCACCATTACACTCTTTATGTTCCATTTTTATTTTCTACTTTTTAGTGTTTTAATATTTATTTGTTGCAATTTCTAAGCTAATCGAGCTTTTTTGGCGAAAGTGATTTTGCATATAATTGAATCCATTGTTGTTGTAACCATAAAGAATATTTGGCGATTTATCACCTTTGACCTACTAACGGTAAAGTTCTAAAAATATAAAAAATTTGTATTGCCATCGGAAAAATACATGTGAACACAATTTTTATAATTCTAGCATACCAAGAATTCGATTAGAAAATTTCATCTTTACATACAAAAACTAAGTTGAGTTAACTAAAATGTATAGAAATAACGTATAAACACTTCAATTTCCTTACAATTTCTTTTTATTTTTTGTTTTTCCATCTTCTAAAGTACGACTAATAAAAAATTGTAAAATAAAGAATAAAATGTTCAAAAGGTCATTGCGCCTAGTTGCAATGCGATTTTTCAACAGATTGTGGCATTTAGACTATATGTCGTATTTTATGAAACATAAATGCCAGGTATAAGCAAAAAAAAAGATTGAGAATTATGATTTTAAGGTAGAATTAATCTGTTTTGAAGAAATTGAATGATTATCTGCAATCTAAGAAAAATACATCATTGTCACTTTAGCTCATTTTACAGTATTAAAACTTAATGAGATATCCAAAGTAAATAAATGTGACAACACCAAGCTTTTACTCTGCCTTTTATACCTCTAAGTTCATCTTTTTTTTCAAATACTTAAAACTGCATTATAATTAAATAATGAATCATTTAACGCTCATACTTCCAACACTTTAAAAACTTTGACAGGTAATAAACAACGACTAACAAAGACAGACCCAATACTACATAATTTTTTACAAAACAATGTTTATTACTGCATGTTCTACACAACTCTTTTCATAAACGATTTTTTTTAAAACTTAGGAATTAATTTCGCTTATTAAAAAAAATGAATCTGTTTTCTGTTGTTTTGAAAATAAATAAATTTGTCAGATATAACTTTAATTTTATTCAGTTCATAAAATGTGTTACCACACTGTTATGGCTATTTCCACTTTTTGGGATCACTGATTATTATTGTGTTTGCTTCGACTTCTTTAACTTATACGTAATAAACCTAATAATATAATAGTAGTTCTCGCTTATTTCTATATTTTTGGGTTCTCAAAAACAGCAATAATGATTTTTATGAAAATAACGTATTACGGATTCTTGGATCTGGAAATCGATCTTTCAGGGTATCTCCAGAAAAAAATATTTCATGACATTCAAAAGTGTACAAGAACTGCCAGTAATTAAAATAAAACATATAAACATTGCAAATGGTATCTGATAAGTGAAATTACTACAATTTATTATGTTGTATCCGATATTACGAATAAAATGGCGAAATTTCCATCATCGGATCCGTAGCCAAGATTACATCAAACACGACAGCAATATATAATTTTAGTCAATTGACTTTGAACAAGATTATGTAACTTTATTAAATATGTTAATCGGCTTTGAACTAGGTAACGGAAATTTGACTCAGAAAACAACAGCAGAAGGAGTTTTCCTATAAGTCCTCAGATAAGCTCGGTCAATCAGGTACTTATTCTTACAATAGAAAGAGTAACTGGAAAAGTCACCTCATACTCAACAAATGCATAGCTGTTTAACTTAATCTTATCATTAGACTCTTCAGTTAACATTTTATCAGATAAGAAAATCGATTGCCCCCAAATTTCTATCCTTTTACTTCACCATGTATAGTTGACTGAGGAATATTATATTTTCTATGGACCTGCCATGATGTCAGTCTATCAGTTTAACATCCTTAATAGATTGTTCAACTTCTAGGAGTTTTTAGAAACTCCTTTAATTCTTTTGTATTGATTAGTTCATGTTCATTCTATAATACAAAAATCTTTTTAAATATTAAATGATTATAAAGATAATAATTCGGATCATTTATCTCTAGTCTAATTTTTGGGGAAATTGGGAAAGGGCACAATCGCGTTACCTACCTACCACATGGATTCAAAATTTTATCAAATGATCACGTTCTTTATTATTTGCTGAAATATAAACCGATACTATTATGTCAAATTTTTGAATTATTTTTTATAAAGTAATGAATTTTCTCATTTTGATTTTGATCATATGAAAAATAGCGTAATGTATAAATGTATTAATTTAACAAAGTTCAATTATTCACAATTTCTGTTTTTAAAAATAATTTTAATGTATAAAAATACCACATGAACTTACCGTAATAGATTTCCTGAAAGTCTCTGCGTATTTAAAGGATCCAGTTCGTCGTTAATAGGTCTGGGAAATATTCAAATACCAAAATGCGATGAAAATATTGGAACAACTCTACTTCAAAACGTGTCGTATTCTGACGCTTTCGCTTCCGGTAGATAAAACAGACCTTTAATGTCGTGAAGTCAATGGGGTTATTTGTCATTCAAAGATGAAAAACGAAACGGTAATCTCGATTTCGGAATTATTTTCCGCATTTAGGAATTGTCGTTAGATTTTGATAATTGACGATGCATTCTAAAATGGGAAATTCTCCTAGAAAAATCTTTATAAATGCAATTATATGTTTCGCATTTTGTTCCTGAAATACGGATGTTTCATGATGTCACATTCATATACGATTCTTGCATTAGGATTTTAAGTATAAGAACTGTGTCGCATTTATGTGTCATCACATTTAAGTACCCAGACCTTACTGTTTTTTAATACAAATTGCTCTTTTAATGCTCTTTTTATCATTTTGATTTAAAATAGCAATTTTTAGTACAAAACGGAATAATTTGAAACTTATTTCCTTATATTTGTGTCTTATAATTTTTTTATTAACACATTATACTTAAAGTGTCCAAGAAAATATGTTAGAAAATAAACTGATTCAACGTAATTATTATGTGTGTAAGTACACATTTACTGATATTTTCACAATAGCCACTGTCTGCACAAACCAAAGTCTGAAAATTAGCTATAACAATTTGCAATATTCTTCTTTTTTCGGTGGACCGAATTTCATCCGCATTAGTTTTGATTTTCCCGAGTATGCAGGCGGTTGCCCGAAAGTCTCTGTTTTTAAATAACCCCATACGAAATAATTAAATGTAAAATAATAATAAAAAAAACATACTTTCATTAAAATTCACAAAAAGTCAACCTATATTATAAAGTAAAAATTTGTGCGTCGCTTAATGCTGATGTCATAATGATGTGGGCAATAATGTGGTAAAAATGGATGAATGTTGCAACAATGGAACTATATTTTCATTAAAAATAACTGTAATGTTGTTTCTATGGGGAAAATGCAAGTTTTGGGCCGACGTTAAGCCCTTAGGAGTCGAATTTTTTAAAGCAATAATGTGCAATTCCGGTATTGCCCTCAGGAACACATATAAATTCCAAATTTCAAAGCTCTGCGATCCAGAAAGGGGATGAAAAATGAATCACAGGATTTGACTGCCACATACATACAGAAATGTATGTTAAAAGAAAGTATGTAATAAAAAAAAGCACGTGCGTTCAGGTCAGTGTTGCCCTATAATGTCGTGATAAATATACCTTGTTGTGTCCAAAGCAATGGCACGGTCCTGAAAAGTGCCCTATTTTTAAGAAAACACATCAGAAATTCAATGTGGATGGGAAACGTTCTACATGAAGCAGTAGGTGATGAATGACCCTTTACGTCGTTCTGTGTATTCAAAATTTCCGGTCAATACCTGCCAGTAATATGCACCAGAAACATTTCCGCTGATGACTTATCGGTTTGTGATAAGTCCGATTATGCCCTTTACGCTGATTGCACATTACACCATCAGACGTATTGAATACACAAGTGCCACTTGTTGAACAGGGTTTTCTCTATCCCAGTATCGAAACAGATGTGTTACACTCACCACCGATGTTTGGCGACTTTTTGATTCGCGCGATTTTCAAGCCCTCGCCAAACCAATAACTTAATATAAAAGCTAGGTTGCCATTAAAGGAAAATATCCCCTAAATTTGGGGACTTTTTTCCTTTTTATAACCGATTTAGAAAAAGAAAAACTGTGCGTGAGTGTAGGACATCTTAGCTCCAGTGTCTCCTGTTTGCAGAAGAAAATTGTCTGTAGGGAATGTAAGAATAGGTTCTGTCTTCTGTTGCTATAGGGAATTTCTAGTTCTATCTCAATATACGTTGGTTTATGTTATTGTCGATTATTTTGGATATATTTCCAATTAAAGTCATTCATTTCTTGATTTTCTCTAAAGATGTCAGTAAGTTTGATTCACTGAATGATCCTTGCCATTTTAGTTTTTTTTTTCAATTTCTTTTCATATCATTTTAGTTTCTAACACTTTTTCTTGGAAATATACGTAAATTAAAAATTTTTCCTTGCCATTGTCTATAAGTTATGAATTAAAAATCGTCTATTTAATTAATGGTCCAATTACACCCAGAAAAAGGAATTGATTAAAACTATAAAACATGTTTCGTTGAGTACATTTTGGTTGTTTTAGCAAATTTAAAGTAAAATTGAACCATTTTACTTGAATTAACAAAACATTTTTTGCTGACGATACAAATTTTTTTTTTTTGGAATTGCAAAAAAAAATCTTTTTTGTTGATTCAAACAAAATTTCCATTGACCTATATTTAAACAAAAAGTTTCGTTGGGTCAACCAAATTTCTGTTGATTCAACAAAACTTTTTTCTGGGTGTAATAACTTTTACGAATTTTAAAATTTTATTAAATTACCGTATTTTTGAGTAACGATAAAATTTCCAATCAAAATCTTCAAATTTTTTTTAATTTTAATTTTAATGCGTGAGACGCACTAATCAGTGCAAAAAACAGCTCTACACATAATAATAAAAATGACTATTATATTTCCCATTGTATTCAAACTGGAATTTCAAAACAGTAAGGATGCTATTCTTTGCTGAAAATTAAACCCCACCACATAGTTCCAGATCTGTAGTATACACAGTTTTCCCATATCAATTTATTTTGAATGATATTTATTTCCTACAACGCTGCAAGTAGTACACGCTTTTAAAAGAATTCTCAAAAAAATGTAGCTAATACAAGAACAGTTTCAATCCAAATTTTTATTTGAGGCGATCAGAACCAAAGTGGATCAAGTCCTTTTTTATTACACTCTTTTATATAACTCAACCTGGTTTTTGTATGAAAGATGGAATTCCATAATTGATTTTTAACTCACTCCCTGATATGCTAGAATTATAGAGAAAAAAAAGTTTTCGATGACAATACATCATTTTAATATTTTTAGAACTTTAATTATAAATTAATACAATAATCTTAAGACTTTTTCCGTTAGCCGGTCAAAGGTGATAAGTCGCCAAATATTCTTGAGTTTTACAATTAAAGTAAGAACAACAATGGATTTAATGATGCGCCAAACCATGCTCACAAAAATAGCCAAAGGGCTGTGAAACTGCAACAAGTTGGAAATTGTACGTTAAACGTGACAAATGAGGTGCGTTCGTTTCGTGCTATAACTAGTTTTACAATATAAAAAATCATCGTTATTATTTCAGTGAAATTAATTATATCGTCTGCTATGAACGAAATGAGGATGCCTTTTTTTTATTATTACGATTTTTTTTTCGACACCAGACAGAGCTGTAAATTAACCACGGTGATCTTGCTTTGCGAATGATTACCTCCATGGTTAATATTTCTATGACTCACGATGAATGAATATTTTGTTTATTTACTTTAATGGATTGAGATATTCGGCTGTTAACCTAATTTTTACTGAAGTTATCTCAGAATCTGTACATTGTTTAATGTAATTCATCTCTCAAGCAAACAATTTTTTTAACGATCTTTCTAAAAATGCAACTTTTACGCAATTTTATTAGAAAAATTAATTTTGAGTAAAAATGGCAACTTTGCATATGAAAAAAGAGGTGGTTAGCCCATATTTGTTTTCCTTAGTCACATGACTTGCGCTTTTATCATATAGATTACGTATGATACGATTTAATAGAATAAAGAAAACTTTTATTAATATCTTTTTAAGTTTTGATTCAATTTTCATAAAATTTGAAATGACTCGACCAAATTCTGCAACGATTATATATACTAAATTTCAAACCATTCGGTTGGGTAGTTTTAGCGCTATTATATGCGGACAGACGGACGGATTAGACGACGACTATAGGTGCTACGTATTTATATAATTACGAACGCACCTAACAATGAAATATTTTACCCGACGAAAATATACAAAATAAAATAGTAATAAAATAAGAGAGTAATATAAATTTTAAAATATTCTTTTATCCGGTAATAGTTTAATATTAATTTAATTATGATTATACGTTGAGAAAACAGTTTAGAAATCCTGAAAAGATACCTAAATTAATCTTTTTTTTTTCTTTCCTGTTTCCATACCTTAAAAAAGAAACAGAGCAAAAATTATAATTAAAAAAAATATGTTCACTAGCTTGCGCTTTCTACCAAATGTAAAAAAAGCGCGGAACTTTCTATTATCGGTTTCGGTGCCCGCGCCAAATTAGTGTATTGTAACGGAAATATTTTATAAATATCATGAATCGCAGTCATGAAATTAGTCTTGATTTTCAAGATAATCCATGAATGCTTATAAAGGCGAATAAAAAAAGAAAAAAACCTTTATCAATTAAGAGTTTAATATTAATTAATTTACGATTAAAAGTTGAGAATTCAATTTAAAAATCCTAAAAAAATAGTTTAAATAATGTTTAATTATTTCTTTCTTATTGACCTATCTTAAAACAAAAAGAGGGCAATATATATATGCAGATATATTAATAAAATCACTTGCTTGCGCTTTCTACCAAGTGTTCAAAGGAAAGCTGTGAATTTTTCAGATTTGAGTTCGGTGCCACGCCAAATTAATGAATTGTAACGGAAATATTTTATAACAAGAGCGAAAATTCATGTGTTAACCCCCTGACCGCGGAGCAAAAGGGCAAATTTGTAATGTTGTTTTCTCTGTAATTTCTTTAAAATGCTTAAAAATTCTGAATTTTCAAACTTGAGATAAAAAAACTTAATTACGTATATAAGTATAATCCTTGAGAGTATCAATCATTACTTGATGTTTTAAAAATGCTTTATATTTGTAGAATTATATTAATTTAAACAAACTTTGTATTGCTGTGAAACCTACAGCATAGTGAACGGATATATCAGATCGCGGCAGTTTAAACATAGATTATGAAACACTTTCCAACACATTCAAAACACTGTAACATGTAAACAATTACTAAATAAACAATTTAGAAAATGAATAACACATTTGGAAATCCAATTTCAGCAATTACTACCAATGGTTAACAACATATCCAATTTCTTTTGTGATTTGTATATGATCTATAGATTTGTATGTATACTACGCAATATGCTAAAATTTATTTCAGTTAAGCAATACATAACACAATTGAAAATTACCCTTCAGCAACTTCCGTCAATAAACAAAAATTCTGGTAGCATGTTTTGAGCAGCCTTGTATATAATATATAGAATTTATATGCATCAATTAATATGCAAAAAATAGTTACATTTAAAATTGCGTACCACAACTGAAAACGAACTACCAGCAAATATTGTTAAGAGATCGTACTGTAACCAAATTCTTTCGAGTGTCTCTGTAAATGAACGATACCATACTCTACAGTAAGCGCCTTGTTGTGCACTTCAGTGATATGTACCAATTTTAAAATGTTTAAGATACTGAAACATCATAAAAATACGATGCATATAATATTTCCCCATAGACCGTAATGTAACGGAATTCTTTTGAGTGTCCCTGTAAAAAAGAACCATAAATACTACACAGTTCATTTTCAATACCAAACTGGCCACACTAAACCGCGATAAAATATATTAATTTCAAGACAATCCGAGTATATTTATGAAAGTTCAAGCACGGACAAAAGGGCAGACAGTCGACAGACAGACAGACAGAAAAACCGAATTCATAAACACTTTTCAACGATGTTGAAAAGTGTTAAAAATCATGAGTTGCAATCGTGATATTAGGCGGGATTTACAAGATAAACAATGAATGCATATAAAAGCGTATTTAAAAAGACTATTTTTACTTTTATACTTAATTCGTTTAACGAGTTTGGCAGGAATTCTTGCTTTATAGATAAATATTTGTTCGGTGCCGTAACAAACCAAGTTTTTGAATGGCAATTTGAGCAAGAAATCACGCCTGTTTCCTATGATTATGAATTGAAATGCATTGAAAAGATCAAATTTACCTCGAAATATCTCTGGATAACGTTTTGCGGACTTGATCCATTTTGATTCTAAACAATTTGTTTCTTTCGTAGCTGCACGTGATGATTGTTGAAATAAATTTTGCATTAAAGGCGTATTGTAAATTTATGTGGCACCAGAAGTAGATTTATCACATAGATAAAGGCAAATTTTATATGTATAGGGATAGATTCTGTGCCAAAAATACATAAAAGTATTCTTTGTAATATTGCAAGAAATATTTGATTTTGGTTTTGTTGAAGAAAAGCAATATCGCGCAATTTGATAAGATTTTATATTATATACGTCCGTGTTCAGGAATTTCATAAAAGCAATATATTTGTGTGCTGCTTTATTTTTATCTATTTTACGTATATACAGTTAACATTGTTTTAATCATAGAGTAATTCAGTAATTGTGAAATAAAAAATACCAATATAGGTACAAAATTAAAATAATATTATGTAATGGAAGCATACAAAGTCACTATAATTAAAGTGCACGTGTTTGAAGGGTTCTACAAAATAAACTATTTGGTATTTGTACTATTTAGAGCATCCGAAAACGAATTATGCAATAAAAAGGATTAATTCAAAATTTTACCAATAGATGGCGCTTATATTAGGGATGTTTTATTAGCAAATATTATTAACAAAAATAACTCAATTTAAATTAATTTTTATTGAGACTATGATATTCTTTCATAGCAGCGCTTTAATTACTACCATTCTGACAAAAAACAAACAAACAACAACAACAACAACAACAAAAAACAGGTTATTTACAGAGCGCGGCTTTTTTTGACTAAACTTTTAGTGTTCAGAAAGCAATAATGGCTAAAACCTTAAACTAAAATCATGTGAAATTTGCGATAATTCTTTTAATTCTTTTTTTAAAGTTAGCTAGGAATTTCTCTATTTCTCTTATCTTTTTTTAAATTTTAATGACATACATCACCACCTATTGGAAAATTTAAAAATAATTTTTAAATCTATTGAAATTGGAGATTTCAATCTCCAATTGCAATAGACTTCAATAATGTTGAAAAATTAGCGAATTATAATAAATTAAACTACGCATTACAGAGGGAAGCCATACAAATAATTACATCAAACTCAAAATCATGCAATGCTATGATCCACGCAAAAATCGATAATAGATAGCGTCATATGTTACTAGACAAAATCAAAATGACGGTTTGCAACGGATTGAATGGTGAAGCAGAAAACATAACATCAGTAACTGGGGATGCCTGAGGTGACAGGTGAAAATATTTTTATTATTTTTAACAAATTGACTAGTTTTGTGTAATTTTAAAGGTGTTTTTTAAGGCTTTCAGACGTGTATGCCTTTGATGTGTTTGAAAATAAAATCATTTCTGTGTAAATGGGTAGTGCAAATAATTAATAGTTTACAAAACAGTTTTTTTAACAGCTTATAGAGCCCTTCAAACATGTGCACTTTAGTTATGGCCAGCCTGTAAAATGAAAAATCTGTTTAAACTTGTGTAAAATATTGTGAAAATGGTACGATTTTGTTTCAAAACGATATGATAATAATTCATTAAATATTTATGTCTATCAAGCTGGAACATATTTATTATAATTAAATTGGGGCTTAAGTTTCATAACCGTGTATGTATCCTAACTTGGCATCAAACAATAGCGAGGTTGACAACAATGTGATAAGTCGTTTCAAATGTAACCAGAGTATGACAGCAGTTATCTATCAAATAATATTTGCATATTTACTACATGATGAAATTAGCGCCAGACGCGCTCAATAAAATGCGCCATTTTGAAACCATATAATCCATACAATGTTACTCACATGTAGGAATAACATCGTGCAATTCACCAATAGAAATTACATGTAGCATTTCTTGAAATTCATATAAACACAAAGTATTGGTAAACCACAAATGCATTTCACATAAAAACGAGATTTCTTAAAAATTAACAGATTATTTTATAATCTTTTTCTAAAAATAAGTGAATAAATATATAGTTTTAATCGTGAAATTTTATTGTTTAAAATCTTGATTCATTTTAAAAGTGCAAATGTAATATAATTTTTTCTCATTCGTTTTGTTAGGTATAGTTTTATTGAATATAACATTTTGATTACGGGGTTGGGCACCGTACATCCCAGCGACTATTTATTTTTATTCCATACCTACCGGTTTTTGAAAAACAATCTCCCCCATTCAGGATATTTTTAAGGGATAGCTACCACAAAGAAATTTATTTTGTAAGTTCTTGTACAGTTGAATATAAAAATATTTGTCCAGCCATGGTACGTAAACAAAAGGCTAAATTTCTCGATTCCATTGCATAGGAAATAATGCGTTTCTTTTTTCAAGTCATGTGTATTTAAAGAATACGAATAGCCAAAGGTTTATAAAAGTTGTTGAGCTCTGGTTACATATTCAATTACTTTACACTCATAAATTGCCTGAACACTTTAAACAAATGTACTGTATACAACTTTAATTAAACCCTCTTGGTTTACAAACTTTCGAATAATACACGTCAACAAACACACAACACACAAGAACTCATAGATCTGAATAGGAAAAGAAATCGTTGGCATTCCAGAAAATAATTTTACATATAAACTTGCAAGAGTTTAGTTTTGACACAAGATTACTTATGAAGCATCAATTTCGATACAATTAATTTCTAACAAAAGTAGAAAACTTATACTGATACATCCGTTTATTTTATATACTAGAGGGCTCTGCTCCGTACTAGCTAAGCTCACCAATCCTCGTTCAGGCATGGCAAGCTCCAAAAACATTTTAATTTGCTCTGTTTTAAAGCGATTACAATATTACAGAACATTGAATGATATTTACACGAACAGTAGTTATCTTCTGTAATAGGGTTGCCATTCAATTCCCTTTAACTGTGGGGGGGGGGGGATTTTTAGGTTCCCTAGGGCACATTCACTGCTGACGCCTTGTTTGGTGACTAATTAAGTAAGATCTACCACACATTTGAAAAACAGCTTGTGCAAAATGGTGAAGTAATAAATAGTTACTGCCCCCCGGACTTTTATAAGAACGTCTAGAAGAAAGTTTTCTTTTTATACGCTATAAAGAAGATTTTTTAATATGCCGTTTTAAATCTATCGTTTTAAATAAGACTTACGTTTCTACCAATTAAGGATCTTAATACGTAACAATTTAATACGTATTTTACGTATTAGTACGTAACAATTTAATTATTTTAAAGTTTTTTTTTTCTCTTTTAATAGCCACGTATAATTTCTTTTTCAATTTAAAAGGATTTTACAATGTTATTATTTGGTCTTTTATGACGCAATTTTCCTCATTAAAGGCTTTACGCAAGTAATAATTTAAATAATTTAAATAAGTTCTTTTTTTCATTTTTAATATTTACATGGAAATATATTTTTGAATGTGAGATATGTTTGGAAAAAGTATTATATGCACTTTTTAAAATGTGGCAGCGATAGGTAAACAAGACCGAAAAATTAGGCGTCAAGCATAGATTATGAAAACTTTCCAACACATCCAGAAAACTCTACCAAAACTTCACCGCTAAATAAGGTGAAAGAAGATATGTAAGTAAACAGTTTAGAAAACATATAACGCATTTAAAAGTCCCGTTTTAGCAATTACCTTTCACAGTCGAAAATATAGTCGAATTATTTTGCGTTATTTTTTATATGATCTATAGATTTGGATAGATACTACATAGCGCGATAAAATTTAGTAAATTTAGAAAATTCACATTTATAAATTTTCGCTAATCAGTGTAAATGCACTCGAAATATTTTGTACAACCCTGTATATTATCTAAAGACTTTTGTGCACACCCCATGTTAAGATAAAATTTAATTCAGATAAAAAACGCATAAGTCAACTTAAAAAAATCTTCCAGCAATTACCAACTATAAACGATAATGTACATTGTTCTTTGCGTAACCCTGTACATGAATTTATTTTTTTTGCACTAAATTCTATATGCCTACTAACTATAGTTCAACAGGAAAATGTATAACGAAATTAAAAACTATCCTAAGCAATTAACTCCCATAACCTGTAATATTTACGAATTCCCTTGTGTTGCCCTGTATATGATCAACCGAATTTATACACACCATGTACTATGCAAAAATTTAGTTACACTTAAAAACGCAAACCAATGTCGAAAACGCACTTATCACACAAAGAATGTAATTGCTGCATGTATACAGAAAACGATATATTTTGTTTGTCCCTGTAAATGAAAGATAAACATAATAAACACCATACTTTTAAGTGAACAATTTATAGTACACCTCAGTAATGCATATAAATTTCATTATGTTTGAAATAGTGAAACATCATAAAATTACACTGAAAACGATTTTTCCTCGCAGAACAATGTGTAACATAATTCTTTTGTTTGACCCTGTAAATGAATAATAAATGTTTTGTACTCCATATTATACAAAATACATGTTTTAGTGTGCTTCATAATTGTATATCAATTTCATCATGTTTCAAATGCCGTAGCATCATCAAAATGCACTTGAAACGTTTTTTCCCACTGACAGTAATGTAACGGAATACTTTTGACTGTTCCTGTAAAAAAGTTATAAGTGCTAAACACTTCAGCTTCAATAGGTATCATGCTATATAAAACGACAATAACATACAAAAATTTCAGTTCAATCCTAGTAGAGCATAGCGGGGTTAGAGCATAGACAGACGGACAGACGGCAGGCGGACAAATAAACCGAAGACATAAACATTTTTCAACTAGGTTGGAAAATGGTAAAAATAATGACTTTTTCGAAGCATGAAATAAAAATCTATTAAAATAAAGAAATGTTGAATAAAAAAAGTAAAAAAACGTTAAAAAATAATCGTTAATAATTGCAGTGTGCTAAGATGTTCAAATTTGTCTTTTTTTAATAGACAAATTTGAACATCTTAGGACACCGCAACATTATCCAGTGTGTGCTTGCAAAAGATAGTTAAATTGTTATGCATAGTTTTTGATTGTATAAAACTTTTTAAACTGAAATCTTTTGAACGATTTCAGCATTAAATAGCACTTTAAATATTTCCTTCACTTAAAAACTGTCTGCTTGCGTGTTTATCATACTCTATAAAACTAATCGTTTTCATATTTTTTTATATGCAGTAGTTTTCTTAATATAGATCGAAAAAGAGCCTCAGTGACGCAATAAATTCAGGTACGGCAACGAGAGTGTTATTTATTTTTTTAGAACATATACAAATTTGTTTCTATTAACTGGATAAAATAAATAAATAAATAAATAATGAATATATTATATAACTAATCATTAATATTTTGTTCAACCTTTTTATAAATATAACTTGGAAGTATTTCTCAACATAACATTCATTCCAATGTTCAGTCACTGGAAAAAGACTGGGGCTATTTAGAAGGAAAGTTCTTTCTTTACCTTTGCTCTCTGTCGTGTTTGAAGTTTAAAACATCGATTTTAGTTTAGAAATAGTTTGATACCAATTTGATTCCCCAAAATAGAGCTACAATGTTAGTAAAATTGCAAACTTGATGTTAGTTTCTCTCTTTTATAGTAAATAAAATCACCTTTAAGAGATTAAAAAAACCTTCTTTGAATTACGATAATTCGAAAATTGGAAACACAAATATAAATACGAGTATATATAATTTCTTTTTTAGATTTTCAAGAAGCAGTTACAATATTTATTTAATGTTTTTTAAATATAATATTTTCTTTTACGTTTTTGTAGCTATTCTGATTTAATAGAATTGTATCATATAAATCGGCTGCTCTTCGTTGTTTGCTTTTTTCTTTTGGTAAAAATGTGATGGACTAAGTAAGACATACCTGTAATTACATAGAAAGGTTTTATACCATATGTGTTTATGAAATTTCAGAACTTGAAATCCATATGTAGACTTTGTTCCATTTAATATCTATTTCTCAGGAAACGTCTATCCAAAAAACTGTCAGTAGATTATAGGATTGCTATGGTTAAACAA
The DNA here is from genome assembly GCA_963931845.1 of Maratus michaelseni. Taxonomy (NCBI): domain Eukaryota; kingdom Metazoa; phylum Arthropoda; class Arachnida; order Araneae; family Salticidae; genus Maratus; species Maratus michaelseni. The sequence continues at coordinate 80,004,899 of OZ007592.1, forward strand.
TTTTAGTATATAAATTCGGTTTTTAAATTCAGTAATACGGAAATAATATGACTTCATCTTGAATAGGACGTAATTACCATGGCAACCTAGAATCATTACATATCATGGAATATCATTGAATTAATTACGTATGATAGGATTTAAGAGAATGAAAAAAAAACCTTTTATTAATATATTTCTAGGTTTTGATTTGATTTTCATAAAATTGAAAATGACTCGACAAAATTCTGAAACGATTATATATATTAAATTTCAAACCATTTGGTTGGTTAGATTTTGCGCTGTTATATGCGGATAGAAGGACAGACGAACGGACCAGACGACGACTATAGGTGCTACGTATTTATATAATTACGAATGCATCTAATAAGAGGTTTGCGTCTTGAAGCTTGTATGAGTATTCTTTGAAAATGCAGTGCCATCTATTGAATCAAATTTAAGATATTTTTAAAATTACAGTATTAAAATTTATGAACATCCTTATAAACATGTCTCATATTTCAGTTTTAGGTGCGATCGTAATTATATAAATACGTCGCACTTAAGTCTCCGTTTGGCACGTCCGTCTGATTGTCCGTCTGTCCACATATAACAGCGCAAAAGCTACCTAACAGAATGGTTTAAAATTTAATATATATAATCGTTGAAGAATTTTGTCGAGTCATTTCAAATTTTATGAAAATCGAATCAAAACTTAAAAAAATATTAATAAAAGTGTTCTTCGCTCTATCAATTCTTATTATACGTAATCTATATAATAATAAAAACACAAATCATGTGACTAATTTTCTTTTCATATGCCAGGAGGCCATTTTTATTCAAAATTATTTTTTCGAATAAAATTGTAGAAAAGTTACATTTTTAGAAAGATCGTTCAAAAAAATTGTTTGTTTGAGCGATGAGTTGCATTCAAATATGTATAGATTGTAAGATAACTTCAGTTGAAATTACACGTTGAAAGCCGAATATCTCAATACATGAAAGAAAATAAATACAAGAGATTCGTTCATTATGAGTCATAAAAATATTAAACCATCGAGGTAATCATTCGCAAAGCAAGATGCCCATGGTGAATTTTGCAGTGCTGTTTGGTGCCGAAAAAGAATTCGCATTTTTAAACGTTCTATACGTAATAAAGAAATAAATAAAAATCCATGCTTATTTCGCTCATAGCAGACAATATGAGCGAATATCATTTCACTGAAATAATAAGGATGTTTTTTTATTGTAAAACTAGTTATAATAGGAACGCATCTCATTTTTCACGTTTAACGTACAATTTCCAACTTATTTATTTATAATATTTACTGAATAATTGAACTTGAAATTTAGGATGTCTTTTGTGGACACCCTATATAATTTGAAATTGATATGTACATTTTAAGAGGCCGTTTCACTTAAACTCCCCGATCGCGAAATCCTAGGTTAACCTATGAGAAAACTTTGAAGCGTGGTTACTCATTAACTAATATAATTATTAAAATGTGGTTTTCACCATCAGAATTTACACGTCAGATGCCGACTTGTGCGATTTAAAGAAGTGTCTCCTTAAAATTTAAGTCATTCTAAGAAGATGATAAAATATCATCAAGTGGAAATTTTAAAGGTTATATATATATTTTTAAATGCTTAAACTTTAAGGAGATAATTTTTAAAAACACACAACATCGGCATCTGACGTCTATACTGTATGATGATGAAAACCGTATTTTAATAATTATACTAGCTGTTTAACCCTTTCTTACGCACGGTAGTTCATGAATTTAATTCTAAAACCAAAATTTAAAAAAAAAAATCAGTACAACCAAGTGTATCTATGCAATATGTAGAAATAAATTTTTCTCCACTATGCATTTTTGTTTATGAAAGTTAATTTATCATTTTTATATGGTAGCAGACGAAAAACGATATCTTTGGAAAATGGGAATAAATAGAATTAAATGTTTTGTTGATGTTTGTAATAAAATGTTTTTCTTTATTTTTTAAAAAAGGTAATAATTAAGCGCAATTAACTAATCTCTAATTATTTGCATGCGAGGTAAACTAATTTTCGTAATACACGCTACAGCTTCTTAGTATTGCAGCTTGGCGTACGTAATATGTATATCAAACATTTAGAATTGGTTAGAACTCGCGCGATTACGGGTTAAACATAAAAAAGGCAAAAATTTGTCAAAAACATAAAATAAAAAAATATATATATTTAAAATTTTCGAATTTTTTGCGCCGATCGTTCATGGGCCCCCTACCAGCTACCCGTGTGCCAAATTTTGTAGCCCTGCACCCTGTGGTTTCCGAGTTTTTGAGGTTACTGAAATATACGCTCGGATTGTAATAGGGTATATTACGTATTGAGTTATCGCGCTTCAAAGTTTTCCCATAGGTTAACATGTAATTTTCTGATTGGTGAGTTACAGTGAAGCGACCCTTGAATATAAACTCCAACTGATTTTGAACACCTTCCAACATTGTTGAAAATTGTTTATGATTTCGGCTCATCTGTCTGGTTGTCTGTCTGCGCATTAACTCTTATAAATATGTATACTTCGATTTATACGTAATTAATATATGTTATTGAAATTTACTATGGTATGTTTCCTGACGACGAAAACGATGTATGCAGTTCCTTTTACAGGGACACTCAAATGAATTCCGTTACATTGTTGTCTATGGGGAAAATTGATTGCAACGTATTTTAATAATGTTACACTATTCCAAGAAAATGAAATTGATATGCATTTATGAGGTGAAGTAAAACATGCTTTCTGTAGAATATGGAGTGCAAAAATTGTAGTCATGCATTTATAAGGTTGTACAATAAAGTTAAATTACATAGTTGTGTACAGGGAAAAATCGTTTGTAGCATATTTTAATGATGTTACACTATTTAAAACATAATTAAATTTATATACCTCACTGGGCTGCATTATAAGCTACTTGCTGTAGAATATAAAATGCGTAGCATTTACTGTTCAGTTACAGAAACATACAAAAAGATACGGTTAGAGTACTGTCTATGAGCTAAAATTGCTGGAAGTGCGTTTTCAACTTTGGTTAGCATTTTTAACTAATATTTTTTTTTTATACTACGTGGTGGTGTATGAATTCTATATATCCTATACAAGGCTCCACGAAAGAATTGGAAAATATTACTGTCTCTACACTCTGAGAAAAATGACACTTTCAAATCTGAATAAATCGATGTTTTAATTTTGTTATAAAACATTTTGTTTCAAATAGGACGACCCATTGCTTTCAATTCTGAAATATCAGAAATACTCAGAATATTGAAACATGGACATACTCAGAACTAAGAACATAGAGGTCAGTTCATACTCATTTTTGAAACATGGATATACTCAAAAATGATTAGGATCAGTTCAAACTCACTTTCAAAACATGGACACACTCCAAAATAAGCACATAGAAGTCAGTTCAGACGGAGTTTTGAAACAAGGACATACTCAAATAGGAGCACATGATGTTTTATTCTTGAGTGTGTGCATGTTTTCAGAAATGAGTATATACATGTTTCAAACTTGAGTCATTTTGATTCGGAGCCCTTTTGACTATGCGACATACTTATATTTGAGTATTTTTTGCTCAGTTTTGAAAATGCCGTTTTTAGAGTGTATGGGTAAAATGCTTAAGGATAGTTTTAAATTGAGTGATGCATTTTCGAATTGATTTATACTTAGTTCACTAGCAGATGTTTGTAGAGTATATACAGGGTGTTTCAAAAATGACCGGTATATTTGAAAAATCAATAAAAACTAAACGGGCAGCGATAGAAATACACCGTTTGTTGCAATATGCTTGGGACAACAGCAAATTTTCAGCAGAAAAACTTGCGAAATTAGTTACAATTTTCAACAACAGATGGTGCTGCAGTCTGGAAAAATTTAAACCACGATATTTTCCACATATCCACCATGCGCAGCATAATATATGGCGTAGTCTCTGAACGAAATTACCAGAAACCTTTGTAAACCTGTCACTTCTTTCTGTGGGGATACTTGAAAGACCAGGTGTACCGCCACAATCCAGAAACAATTGAACAACTGAAGCAGTATATCTCTTCTGCATGTGAAGCCATCCCGCCTGACACGTTTACAAAGGTTTCTGGTAATTTCGTTCAGAGACTACGCCATATTATTGCTGCGCATGGTGGACATGTGGATAATATTGTGGTTTAGTTTTTCCAGACTGCAGCGCCATCTGTTGTTGAAAATTGTAACTAATTTTGAAAGTTTGTCTGCCTGAAAATTTAGTGTTGTCCCAAGCATATTGCAATAAACGGTGTATTTCTATCGCTGCCCGTTTAGTTTCTATTAATTTTTCAAATATACCGATCATATTTGAAACATCCTGTACATTGTCTTATATAATTCATATACAGGATCTTTTATAATTAATTACGTGCAAAGATACACACTATGTAATGAACTGGATTTTATGTTTGAAGAACTAAATTTTATATTTGATGTCATTAATACAAATATATATGATCATCACATTTTCGCTTTTCATACCAAAACGAGACGCTGTATTGATAAGTCGCTATATGAAATTAAAAATAATATGCAAGAAAGTTTTCTGATGAAAACAGCATACGAGAATTTTAGACTGTTTTTATACATGAGTATCAAATATTTAGCTTCAACTTTTCAATAAATCATCGTATTTTTAAAAACGAATCTATTTCATTTATCCAACGATTAGATCCATTTATAGAAACAAATGTTAATGCGATAAAAGTCATAATTCAAAAAAGTCGGTTTCTTATACTGATTTTTTTAAATATATTTTTTATTTTAAGCATGTTTTTATAAAAGAAAATTGAGTAACTCAAAAAATAAAATGATTGTATTTTGTTAAAAATTATCAGTTATACAGAAATCAATTTTAATAATTAAATACGTCATCGATTTTCAGCGTTTTTTGTTTCTATAAAACATCTGTGTATTAGATAACATGTGTACAATGTGAGTGACTTCAATACAATTTAAAATTAATATTCTGAAATAAGCGTTAGTGTATACAAATTCGTGTAATAATGAAACTTGGTGACGATTGAAAACAGATAATCAGATATGGTAAAATCTCATATTAATACAAATTAGAATATTTAGAAAAGTCCTAAACCTACCACATTTTTATTAAAATGTATTCAAATTGAACAACATACCACAATTATATAGGTTTTGACGAATTCCTTGAATCAAGAAAAAAGAAAAAGATCTATGAAGATCTTTGTTTTAAGCATTAAAAATACATTTAAAAAAGCATGTTAAAAAAATATATACTTTTTAAAAGGACCAGCAAAATTTGCTATGTTTATGAAATAAATTGAAATATTTTAAGAAATAAATATATATGGAATACATTTTTCATGATCAGTTTCGATTGAGAAGTAGTATATTTAGCTATAAAATCTTATCAAGCTACTTTTATCAATAACAGAATTATTATACAGGGTGGTCCTAAAATATATGTCAAAAATGTAAAGGTAGGTAGAGGGGACCTAAATAAGCAGATTTCGTATAGGAATATGGGTGCGGAAATCAAGCGTTGTGGCAGTAGAGGGCACTGTTGAGTTCGGCGGATGAAAGCGCTTCGCTGGCTTGAATCGTCGTTCTCCGCACGGATTTCGAGCAACATGCATCGTTACACCAATGTGAAGCTTGCCGAAATGCATTTCATGTATGAGGCTGTGCAGGAAATGGAGGGGCTGTTGAAAGGTAACTATTCCCGAATAGGAATCGGCGGGGACGCCGAACATTTGAGCATCTTCATCGGGTGTTGTGCACGAGTGGATCGTTTTATGCTTTCAGGCGTAATACGGGCACTGGAAGATATCGCAGAATTCCTGTAGTAGACGAAGAAGTATTACGCACAGTAGAGGATAGTCCTTCAGCAGACTCGAGAGTCGTTGTACGTGCGCATCCTTTGAGCAACCGCTCCATTTCCTTGGGCAGCTCCATACGTGAAATGTATCGGCAAGCTTCACATTGGTGTAACGATGCATGTTGCTCGAAATCCATGCTGGAAATGAAGATTCAAGCCAGCGAAATGCTTTCATCCGCCGAACTCAACAGCGCCCACTTCCTCAACGCTGGAACTCCGCACCCACATTCCTATTCGAAATCTGCTTATTTAGGTCCCCTATACCTACTTTTACATTTTTGACATATATTTTAGGACCACCCTGTATAAACTTAGTATGGGCTGAATTCTATTTACTGAATATTTAAAAAAAGTTTTCTTATTTTATGTGGCAAAATACTTCTCGGCCATGAATATTTCCGATATCTATATTTAGACAAATAATTGTGCATGTAGGTGTTAGATCGAATGCATATATAATTTATATATCTTAAATCTAAGATATGTTTTATTAAAGCTGCCTAACTTAAGTAACGGAAATAAATATATTAAGGTTCTGTAGACAGTTAAAATTTCGCAATATTTCTAGATGTTAAAATGGATGGAAATTTTTGCTAATATATTAAAATCTTACATGTAAATATTAAAAATTGGGCGAGCAATCAGAGTAGCGTAGGACCAAAGGAGAAATGCCGAAGAATCGAGATATAAGGGGAACTATGTGACCACCTCGGTCTGTATGGCGTAATTGTAGGAAATAAATGAGAAGGTAGCGTCAAACCCAATCAGTGTAACACAATCTTGGGTATTCTATGTGCTAAATAATAAGCATCACAAGGCTGTAAACCGATTCAAGATCGTTACAATAGGATCCCACTCAGAGATCGATAGAGGCCGGAGCAGATCCGGTCCCCGAAACTAGGCCCGTAGCATTATTGCGCCTGGGTCTCTGGCAGCCCACTAAAGCGAACCATAGGCATAAGCACTAGCCAGAAGCCAGTACCTGAGAATTACTCTCCCGCCAGCTTGGATAAATGGAAAGCCTACAGAGGCGACCACTACACCCAGAAAAAGGAATTGATTAAAACAACAAAACCTGTTTTGTTGAGTACATTTTGGTTGTTTTAGTCAAAATTTTAGTTCAAGTAAAAAAATTGGTTTTGTTGCTTGGACAAAAAAATATTGTTAACACTCGTACAAAATTTTAACAAAATTTCACCAATTTTACTTGAACTAACAAAATTTGTTTCTTTTAATTTTACAATATTTTTGTAATTCCAGCAAAATTTTGTTATTTTTGAAAAATTTAAATTCTTGTGTAGTAGCCATATCTTTCTTACGTAACTTGATTTATTTGACTTATATAGCTATATAATTACATGATTAACATAATTTTGGGGTAATTAAAACTTTTTTTCACTGGGACGGACAAAGGTAGTTTTAAAAATCCCCCTGTCCCATTTATTACCGTCTTCTATCTTTGCAAGAAGAAAGAATTGGATTCATGAAAATTTTCGATTTCCGGTTGTCCTGAACGCGATTTCGCTGTTTTTATCTCAAGAACTAATGCACGGAATTTAATAAAACCTTTTATTCAGTTACTTTCTGATATAAATTGTTGCTGATTACTTTTTACTTTAAATCGCGCAACAGGTGGCGCTGCTATGTTGCAGTTTTCGTGATTTCTGCAATAGCTCTATCTCATTTTCAGCAGTCAAACACGCCTGTAATCTTTGAATAATAACAAGGAAATTTTTATCCTGCTTTTTACAGGCGTAATTCACTGCTGAAAATGAATAAAAAATTAACTATGTGTTGCCGTATGCTGTGCTTTGTACTGTCGTCTCATGTTTGCCGCAGAAATTTGCGTGCTCCTTATGACATTCCATCTTGTGCTGCGATTGCAGCCGTTCGACATATATAAGAGTGAGAAATGCCGAACTCAGGTATCGTTCCTGGTAGCGCAGTGGTAAAGCGTCAGGCTGCTGTTCTGAGGACCCGGGATCGACTCCCGGCATGGGCAATTTTCATTCTCTCGGTTTGCGCTTGAAAAACAGGCCGGATAAAATTCACGTGTTATTGTTCAATGTTTACAAATGTAATTCACTGTTGAAAATGAATTAAAAAATAGTTAAAATTGCATATGTAGATTGGTTCAATTAACAAATGTTTTTGTAGTATAAACAAAACAAGTTCGCAATATAATATATTTTATTGATTAAACAAACAAAATATAGTTTGTTGAAAAAAGAAAATAGATTGTTAAAAAAACACATAGCATATATCTATGTAACAAAAATAATTTTGTTAATTCAAGTAAAATTGAACCATTTTACTTGAATTAACAAAACATTTTTTTGCTTACGATACAATTTTTTTTTTTTTGGAATTGCAAAAAAAAAAAAATCAACAATATTTTTTTTGTTGATTCAAACGAAATTTCCATTGACCCATATTTAAACAAAAAGTTTCGTTGGGGCAAACAAATTTTTGTTGATTCAACAAAACTTTTTTCTGTGTGTAGCACTACATTGGTGGACAAAACAATACAAAACATAAAAAACAGTAAATAAAATATATAATAGAAATATAAAAATTGGAAAATTAGTCCGCTATAGCTCGGTGCACCCTAAGGTGACTAGTTCTGAGGTGTCCGGCTGCAGAGTAGGGAATTAAAGCAAAAATTAAAGGAATTAAAGCACCGCTGGCTCATCAGCGCCAGGAACGGCCACTTGTTTCCCGACTTTAACCACACCGTCGCCCCAGGGGAGTCTCTTGAAGGAGCGCACTTTCCCGTATGTTGACCCAGAGGATTAGCTGGGCCTTACCTGGACTATAACAACTTTTACATCCAATTTATGTACCACATTCGAAAAAGAGAAAATGTATGACTATGTAAAAATCTAATGGCCTAGGCTTCATTTGTAATTTTTTTTAAAATAAATTTGTCGAGCACAGCTTGTAGAGCTCAAGCCATATGGTAGGCTCTCCTGCTTGGTTGAATCAGAATCTGCTGAACCTGGAAACGGTATCCCCAGCCACACTTGTACCCGGTTATTCTGTCAAAAAACCACAGGACACAACGCAGTCATGAGCACAGAAGCGCTGCTCAATCGACACCCGCTTCCATCAGAAACTCCGCTTTGGCCTTCTTCATTAAATGGAAGGCACCGCTATAGTGCGGCGTCTTCGGCTGAGCTCCCGGTCACCCTCCTGCGAAAACAAGCCAGGTTAATTCGGAGCCATTCAGATATGCACTTGGCCGTAATCAGTAGAAGGTGATCAATGCATGAACGCTAAAAAAAATGTGCGTGCATGTGGAGGGGAAGGGGAAGATAAACAAATGGTATCCAAATTTGGGAAAATTTGGGTGTAGTTGTTAGTCGTGCACTAAAAAGTTTGAATTTTTCCAGGTGTGGAAAGCTTTTCAAAAGTCAAGATCGCGAATAGAGGAACATTTTTGAATTAGGAAACTTTTGAAAAAATTGAAAATGTGGTTGCTAGCCTTTTTCAGCAATTACTAAATATTGTTGCGCTATTGGTTAAATTACTGGTTACTATGCATTACTGGTACGTAAAGTCTTTCTTTTTCATAAAACAGTTAATTAATAATAAAACTCAAAGTATACTGTTTTGCTGGATATTGGAATTAACTCATTAGTTAAGCCAAAATCTGTGGAAAAAAAGTAAGGGCACAAAAAGTATTTAAATTCTATAAAAAGTAGCTGTAGCAACAATGAAAGTATGAAGACATTTCTTTTAATGTGTGACATTTATTCTTCTATATACAGATATAAATAACGTAAAATATAAAATAATCAATTTCTCTGTAAATACCTTAGAGCAAATTAGGAAATACGGATTTAAAATATTGTTAATTTTTTAAACACACTCTGGGAATAATTATTATAAATTTCAGGGAAAACAAAGGTTTTTATTTATTTATTTATTTTAAACGCAAGATAAACCTTATTTATAACTCATTTAAAGCTGTACAGATGTTTGAAAATAACTGTTAACAAAAAATTAAACCAAACTGAATTCGATGGCAATATTTCCGTAATTTTATCATTGGATGTAGTTTAAAAACTCTCAGTATTAAAAAAGAAATTAAATGTATCATGCATGTTTCCTTCATGAGAATAAAATTCCCCCAAAAAATCCTGTCTACAAACATGATATCTCTAAAATACGAACTGATAAAATTTTTTATTCGAAGCCATTTCCTCAATCTTTATGGATAAAAGGATATACAGTCATATGATGGCCTCAAAAAGGATGCATTTTCTGAATCAGAAGCATGAGGCTGTTTTCTTTTCTTTTTCTTCATATGAGTTAGTCCTTTGAGAAAGGACGAAATTGTTTGTATCTTAGACATTTTCGAGACACATTTTCCATTGTGGAAAAATATTTTTATTTTGGCCAGAAAGATAAACACTTTAGATATTATTTTTCTCAATAATAAGAAGAATAGCAAGAATATAATATATGGCATTTTATAACATGTTTGGAAAAATATATAAAAGGAGGAATATATTTTTATTACTATATGTTGCATATGCTTTCAATTATTCGAATTTACATATGATACACAAAAGTAACACATTATACACGGAGTCTTGAGGTAAGAATAGAATTTTTTTTAAATAGAATATTTTTGGCATACTGCAAGGGTTCTGAAATGTTTCACAAGTAAAGTTGACTTATTTTTGAATCGTCTGCCTTCACGGTTAAACTATCTATAGAATCTAAAAGTGCATTAATTAGTTTTTGCAGTATTACTCTATTGTGTTATAAAGGGTTCAGAAGAACGATTTGAGTTAAATCGAGGTTTCTTTAAGAACGATATGTTGCATCCTATTTAATTTTTTGGGGGAATCAACAAAAAAAAAAAAGGTGCAGTTTCATATATTTTTTTATTCGGAAGTAACAAAGAATATTTAAACCATTATGTAAAAATGAGGTTCGAAAAATGAGATTCACTAGAGATAGATTAATTTGTAAATCTGCGTAATAACTTTTAAAATAAGAATATATTACAAGAATTCATCATATTTTGATGTTGAATTTGGGTAATCACTTTTAAAATAAGAATATATAATTAGAATTCATCATAATTTAACATCAATTGAACATTAATACTAATCTATCATAATTTAACATATATTGAATATTAATACTAGTTTAACATAATTTAACGTCAGTTGAATATTAATACTAATTTATCATAATTTAACACCAATTGAACATTAATACTAATTTATCTTAATTTAACATCAATTGAATATTAATACTAATTTATCATAATTTAACATCAATTGAATATTAATACTAAACATTTTAAACATTATGAGTACCTGTCGAATAAAATTGTGATTTCTAGCAGGACAATTGCTTTAGTAAGGTTGCGTTAGGCCACTTTAGCACTTCGTATTCTTGGAAATAATTTAGCCTAGTTTTGAGCTCTGAATTGGTTTAATTTACGGTATTAGATTTCTATGAAAATGTCAAGACAGCTAAATGTTTATATTTCTTTTTATTTTCAAATCAGTTAAATTGAAAAAGATATTTTGACAGCCACTAAAAATTTAACAAGATTTTAACAATATTGTACTCGTGTTAATTTTTTTACACAGAAAAACGAAAGAGTTAATTATCTGTTTTTCACTAAATTGTACATTAATATTAATGTAATTAATATTAATGTAAGAGTAATACCAATATTTCTAGATAAATTAAAATTAGTGCAAATTAGTATGAAATCATTTTCATTATCATTATTTTTTGTTTTTGATCAAAGGAAGAAGATATGATCTATTCAGGAAAAAAGAGTTTTATTAAAAATATACCAAAATACAATAGTATACAAATTACTTGGTACAATGACACATGACGACCTGCTTGAACTGATCACTTTACAATAAAGATTTAATCTCGAGATCATTTAAACTGGTGTAAACACCAGAATGTGAGTGTGAGTAGCCAGGAACATCAAAATACTATTTCACAGCCTGCTCATTAACTGAAACACCACGTCTGGTCGAAATAACAGCAAACAACGAGCGAGCACCATTGGCATAAACGATATCTCACAAAAAACATGTGCAAATGAAAGGTAAAGCGGTGATCAGATGGTTGATAGATAACATAGACCTAATCTCACACTAACAAGATGCGATCCAAAACTTAAATCACTAGCACTACTCTCATACCACATTAGAAGATTTTCCCCAGCAGCAAGCGATCCCCTTATTTATCTTAATTCTCCTGTATTTTCAGAAAAAAAAACAATTAGAAGAAACATTTGTTGCACAAAAAAAAAAAAAAAAAAAAATAAAAATCTAGGTGCACCATAAAAACCGTCAAAATAGCGCTATAGCGAGTGGAAGTCAATTAATGAAGCAATGATAGTCATCGAGCTCCTATATCACGCTACAAGTGAGTACATAATATAAAAGGAGTGAAAATAGCCATTTTAACTAAATGAACTGATAGCCATAGAGCTTAATTACACACAGATTCAACTTATAATAAAATAGTGATAACAGCCATATCATCAAAATGGACTGATAATGGCCGAATAAAAAATCACAAAGAAAGTATCAACTAAATAAATGCACAACAAATGCACAATAGTGATAGCAGACTTTATTAAAACATGACGTACTGATGGCCAATGAAACATCCTATAGTGCACAAATCGATAACCACCGATAGTGACAACAACCATCACTTTGAATGATAGAAACAATCACATCGTGCCCTACTACAAAATCTACGAAAAGGGTAATTCAATGATAACAATAGCACATTCTCTGATTAGTTACCTTAATTGCACAGTATGAACATTATAAGAAAATTAAGGGCGTGTAATGGTGAACTTTGTTACGTAAATTGCAAGAAAGGTTCTTTCATTATAGATATTGAGTAACATTTTTATAATCCCTGTGTAGCTATATCCAGATCATCATTATAAAAACTTGTTCCAAGCATGTCTAATCATATATACCGCGACAACTCGATTGGCACCTGGTGTGAAAAACTTTGTTTCACACCATTGGTGCATCAGTAATAATGACGGACGGCGCCTAGTGCAAGGGCACCACTCGCACAACCCTTGTCACAGATCTGTGTGCGAGTGTCTCCAAGAAAAAGCTGGTTACATTTCTTATTAAAGCTGTCTCTATTAGAACTTTTAACGGTGTAATTTAATTATGACCATTAAAAAGAATAATTTTGCTTATTTCCTGTGCTTTGTTTATTAAAATATTAATTATATAAAGGATCAAGACAGTTTATTATACATATTATATAATATTTAGTAATACTTAAAATTGTATAAAATGCATGATTTTTTCTAGTGTTCTTATAATTTTGGACTGGAATGTATATCTCAGATATATCTTTCTGAATTTTGGTGATATTTAAGTGGAAATATATATAAGTTGTCCTATACTGTTGGCTACTAATTTACGAAAAGAGAACCTATCTTTTACACCTGTGCAGTTAAATATGTAATCCTGCAAAAAGTTTATATCATATCCAATATTCAATATATCATCCTGAATTTCAACCTACTGTTTCTCCTGTAAGTTGTCAATTTTTCTCAAAAGTATTTAGTTGAAAAGTTATTAAATGTAGTTGAAATCTGTATGTTGTACGCAAAAAACGTGAGAAAACATTGGAATTTTTAAAAGCAACGATTATAGCTTCATGAATATACTTCCTGTTTTAAATATGTATACGGGACATTTCACTAGAAGAAAAATAAGTATTCGTAAAAGTTTCAGAATTTAAATATTTTATAAACGCAAATGATATATATATATATATATATATATATATACAGCGTGTCCACGTATAACCTGACCAACCTTTATTTTCGCAACCGTTGGTCCTAGAGACATACTTCCAATTACAAAAATGGTTTAAAAAAGGTAAAGAATTACTTTCAAAGCAATTTGGGGCAAGAAAAACAGTTATTAAAAAATTACGAAATTTAAATTTTTATACGGTCCCCCCGGTCCTATTAATGATATTTAGTAAAAATTTACTGTGACACTAACAAGTAAGACAAAAAAAGTCCCATTCATCTAGCATTAAAATTGACCGAGTAATAGGTGTTTAAAGTTGGAGTATATTTTTTGCTGCGAAATAGGGGTCATTCACAAATGTAGTAGAAATATAAATAATCGTCAGATATATCAAAAAAATAGTTGAGAGCAAAATTAACATGGCAATCTAATATAAATGTGAAATCTATAATCATTCTGACATATTAATGCAAAATACACCATTTGTACTCAACATATAAAAGGATAAAAATAACAGAATTTTTGTTGAATAAAAGGATGAAAACTACAACCTCAATTCTTTACAAAATGATACAGATTTTAAAATGCTGTTAGATTACACTGTCTTTCAAATTTTGGATTGTGTCATGTTTTTTAAATTGTTGAAAACTGATTCTTATGTATTTTTTAGTGCAGAATCTGAAAATGACCTTCATTTTAAACCATCACGTCAGGATTTTTCTCAAATCGCAAATTTCAAAGATATAAAGCTCAAAGTTCAAATTGATCCCCCCTCCCCTCCCAACCTCATCAGACCCCTGAGCTGTTTAGCTGTAAGAAACCCAGTATAAGCCAAAAATTTGAATAAATCATTGAATTAAATAAAGTTAAACTGAATAAAAAGTCTTACATCTAATTTATAGTATCAGATTTTTTGCTATTTTTTAACCTTGAAATTTACGATTGGTTAAAAGTAAAGGTAATTTTTTTATTCAGCGTTAAAAAATACATAAAACGTAATTATAAAAGCTAAAAAACACAACCATCGCAGGTTTATGTTATTTAATCTAAAATTCTTTCTTAAACTTGTTGAGGGTGATCTATCCGATTTCTTTTGTGTTATCCTCTGATATAAGTATGTATAAGAAGGTAAGCGTCGAAAATTATAATAATATTACATTGTCATCGGATTTAAGTCAGTATGTAAAATTTAACTTTGATCGGACATTTGAAAGTAACTTAAAGATCGAGTACAAATTTTAAACTGGAAAGACGATCGTTGCAAGTTAAATAAAACCTTATGAAAATAACATAATTTTTGTTAAAAGAAATCATAGCCTCAAATCCTTTCAAAATAAAACATATGTTAAAATACAAGTATTTTAACTAATCTGAAACTTAATTAATAAAAGTTAACTCAATCGTAATAGTTGTATGATTTCTTTCAAAGCTCAGATACCTTGAAATAACTTTAAGTACTCGATATACGACCCCTGAAAGCAAGGCCGAAATCATTTGTTTTCAGATGCAAAAAAGTGGTATAAGTCATGCATTTCAAAGTTTCATAACTCAGTCAATTTTAATGTTAGATGAATGGGACTATTTTTGTCTTACTTGTTAGTGCCACAATAAATTTTTACTAAATATCACTAATAGGACCGGGGGACCGTATAAAAATTTAAATTTCGAAATTTTTTAATAACTGCTTTTCTTGACTCAAATCGCTTTGAAAGTAATTCTTTACCTTATTTAAACCATTTTTGTAATTGGAAGTATGCCTCTAGGACCAACGGTTGCGAAAATAAAGGTCGGTCAGGTTATACGTGGACACGCTGTATATATTTGGTCAGTTATTTCTGTTTCAATGGTTAATTTTTGCAATAAGTTTATATATATATATATATATATATATATTTAATTTGTTGTTGGTTCGCTAAATAATCTCGAGGCTGACATGTTTCTGGAAATTGTGAGTTCAAGCATTGTATTTACTTGGCCAAATATAAACGGAAAATATTTTCAAGAAATTGAAAAATAATTCTGAAATCAAAAATTTGTCCACGTTGTGACAATTTTTTTTGCAAGCTGATGTACATTCTGTATTCTCAAAAATAGAATATTTTCGAATCATTCAGTTGTTCTGACGTTTGTGCCGCTATTCATACTTTAAAAATGATATAGAGAAGACGTGCCGTAGCTATTTGGAATTTTAAGTGGACACAATATGTAAAAATTGTTAAAAAACATTGACTTTTTTTCTATTATTAGCCTGAATTATAAATTTAACCTTTTTGTATTGTGGTTGATATGTAATGTTGAAATATTTTAATTACTATATGTGCAATATGTACATAAAGTACTGTTCAAGCGTTTTTTTCTTTTCTTTTTTTAACAATTGAAAATTGTATTTGTTTTTGGTCTTTATGTTAATTTTTTATTTAATTTCATGTCCCCCGTCCCCTTTTTTTGTATCTGAGATTAAAGTTTATATAAAAGTGCATTTGTTCATGTTCTCTATTAATCAGGTGATAAAACTGCGCATGTAATCACCAATGTAGTTATTATTTTTATAAGTAAAATTGTATGAACGAGCATTATTTTTCATATTTTTTTCTATATATTATGAATGTAAAAAAAAGAAAACCTATCTTTTACACCTGTGCAGTTAAATATGTAATCCTGCAAACAGTTTATATCATATCCAATATTCAATATATCATCCTGAATTTCTAATATTACAAATTTATATCGTAGAAATTCTACAGAGATTCTCTATCGGCCCTGGTACAATTGGCACTGGTAAAATGGGTCCTGTGTATGACGGAAATATTTCTGAAATGGAAAATGTCACGTTTGTAACATAAGGAATAACATAAACTACACTATTAAAACAGAAGCCTTGCTAGAACGGATTTTTCTCCAGTCACGTGCGATTCCGTTTACGCATGCTTTACTGCAATATATCTCAGTTTAGTTAACGTCTGTTATTACGTGCATTCTTATTAATTGGCATATGATCATCATTTTATATTATTTTTAATGGTAAATAATTGTAAATTATAATGGTAAATTAATTTAACAAATCGATTTTATGAGCTGATAAATAAGAATGGACATGCAAACACAAGAAGCTTCAACTTTTTAAAATTTCATGGGAGCAGCAGTAGAAAAAGAAAATTGTTAAACATATAGTCATATCTAAGTGCAGAATACATATACATTATGAAAGCCTGCAGGTCGCCAAGCAGTTTTCATATACTGTACCTCACGCCGAGACCTTCGGAAACATATAATAGTGATATATTTTTACACGGCACTTGGAGTATGCACTTCCATATTGTTTCTTTTTATGTGATATCGCTTCCTTTTATCGCTGACGTTTTATATTTGTTGCTTGACGGGATCATTTATGAGTTTCTTTTGATGAGTTTCTAATATTAGAAAGTATCTAAAAATTCATACACAGTCTTGTATAATCTATTTTAGTAAATATAAAAGAAGAGATTGAGCAACAATGTGAACATTTAAAAAATATTAAGGATAAAAAAAAATCAAAATATTTTTTAATTTGTATGAATTTTAATTAAATGGGCAGTTTAAACATTTTTCAAAATTTGTATTTAGTTGAATACTGACACGCAAAGTAGTATCAATATAAAGTTTAAAAAGTACCTTTTCGCCAAAATATTGTCATTAAATTGTATATTTTTATGCTTACATCGATTCTTAGTAACTCGATTAATTCACTAGATTGTATGATAGCTGATACAACATAGTAAGATTTTTCTTTGTGAAAAATTACATCACTTACCAATGAAACTCCGTAGTGAAACTCCGAGGACCTCAATCTCAGTACTAGAGGAATGTAAAATGAGTAAAATGTTACGTTATTTTGACGCAGTTATAGTAAGTGTTTAAGTTTTATAAATGAAAATGTGTATTTCTAAACTCATTCTTTTCAGTGGTAAGAATCATTCTGATGTTCTAAATTTAGCTCCGAAGAGTAAGCTATTGTTATCTACGCATTTAAAGTCATGCTATAGCATCTAGAAGATATAGGCAAACAGCTATTCCAAAAAGTGCTAGAAAATTGAACGCGAAAAATGGCGAACGATGTTGAACAGTAAATGTCCAATGCAGCGACATCTTGTAGCTCAAACATATAGACATCGTATAAGGATTAAATAAAGAGAACTTTTCGGCCAGTGATGATCTAGCAGATGTCGCTGCGATCGACATTTATCGTTCAACATCGTTCGACATTTATCGAATTAAATTTTTAGCGCTTTTTAAAACATTACTGAAAAACTCGGTTGAAAAATTTGCTTTAAATTTGCACAACGTTTTAACTACGCATTTAAAAAAAGATAAATCGATATATATATTCTTCTAGACTGTCTAATTACAAATATTGAATAAAATATTTTGTTCGGTCTCTAGAGAACAAATATATTATCATATTAATTGTTACAAGTATGCACTACAAAGTTCCAGATATTAAACTGAAAGAATAGTAATAATATTAAAGTATAATTTCTAATCTGGAACAGAAATTCATCACATTAAATTTAATCGAAAATTAAAAATGCGGTACAGACTTTATGTTTGAAAATATTTCTAATAATGGCAGGATAAAATTTCAAAACTGACAATAAATTTTAATAATACAAGAGTTTTAATAAATTGGCACAATAGTTACACAATCGTTTTCAAAGCAAATATTCTTACGTATTGAAATTTGCGAAAAAATAAATTAAAATGAAGCTGAAATTTATTTCACGATTTGTATGCGGTACATTCAAAACATAGAATAGATTTCTTTTATTATTTTCGATTTATAAGCGGAATAGAAACAATGCAATATGAAAGCAAGTGTTTCTTTCAAAATCCGATTAAATTTAAAAACAAGGTTCTGCATTTTTTATTTTCCTAAAAATAGAATAGCAAACAAATTGTTACTATTGATTGAAGTAAAATTATGAAATTTTAATGGTTTTCAAATGCATTCGAAGCACAAATTTCATTTTTCTTTTCATTTGTTTTTTTAAATAGCTGCAATGGCAATTCCTAAACAAAATATATACGTTACAAATGATACATTTACAATTTTATGTATTTAATATACCGAATGCGCCTTAAATTTGTTGAAAATTTAAACACTCATTTAAAAGGAACAAATGTTAAAAAATTGCAGTTTGCACGAATGAGATTAGAGGGAGATCGGATTTTTTTTTAATGACAAAAAAAGTGTCGTACAAAACATTACTGATAGATGGCGCTGGCATGCATAATATAAATCAAATGTCAAGGAGGCCTTCCACTTCGTGGACATTCTGTTTCTTTGAAGCGTCTGACAAGTTTCAGTAAAGTTTCCTGTCAATACCTTTTCCCGAGTTGCGAGCAAAATCATTTGCGTCCACGTATTGCCGGTTCTTTTCCATTCGTTTTTCAGTCACTTCGCATTTTGCGCAGCTTCTATGTATTTGCTGCTTGAAGGGGGTTTCTGCTGATGTTTTATTTTTGATAACTTGCATATCTAAACTGTTTCGGCAAATGTATGGCATTTCGCAATAGATAACACATATTATATACACTGTGTAGAAATGTCATGTAGGGAGGTGCTACATTGAAATAGCTCTGTCTTATAATAAACCTGCAGTTATTACTATCTCTATATAATGTTGTTACCTCCATAGATTATAGTTGTGAAAGTTGAATTGCTTGTATGTCTCAATTTTAAGTTTAGATTCCGAAGAAAATATGTCCATTTTCACTTTTAAATAATAAAAACTATGAAAATTACAAGCGGTGTGAACGTTTAGTAATACTTTCCACTGGGTTTAACTGTGATCGGGTACGAGTTTGAGTTGCCTGTCTGCTGTTAATATTTTAATAATATAAGTAATCTTTAATAGCTGAAAAATTCAATATAGATGAAACTAGTTCACAAAAAGGAAGAAGCCATTAATTTTTATAAATAAGAATGAATAAGTGACTATTAACCGGTATAAAATTATTCATTTATAAATAATTTTATAAATAAATGGTAAAGACTTAATATTCTGTAATTTTCGTTAAATTTTTTAACCAAGTTTGGTTTTGTTACGAAGATGAGAAAGTTTTTGATTGTGTGGTTGTTATTTATAAGGGAATGGAATTTGAAGAAAGTTATCATGTACATAATGGAGTGGATGTTTAGAAAAATCTCACTCACAGTCGTCGGATGTTTATTTATTAATTAAAAAAAGGGGGGACTTATAAGAAAGTAAAGCATGATATCATCGGTGCATTTCAATTCTCTTGAAAGTTTTGGAATAAAGTTGTAAGTATGTCTATATGCGGGAGCTGTATCCCACGTGTCCAAACAGTATGGGAAATGTTGCAATATACGTATCCAAGATTCAAATGATGGTTGCTTTGTGCCAATTTTTCTGAGATGCAATAGTAATTAAGGAACATATTGAAGGAGAGAGAGAAATATACTGCGTACTTTTACAAAATATATAAACAATTTATCCTGAAATTCGAACGACAAATTTTTGTTAGCGATATAAAATAAACTTTACTGTGCTATTTAAGAATTGTTATAATTATTAAATAAATTTGATGCAAGTATAATTTACAGAAATTAAAGAAAGATGTTAAAGGTAATATATATATATATATATATATATATATATATATATATATATTATTAAAACAAGCATTTCTATTTAAGGAAAAACATTTGTATCGTCAGCAAAATAGCATTAAAATGGAACACACATTTTAGATTGGAAATTTGTTTGCTCTTTCATTTCGTTTTCAGAAAATGCATCAGATTTTCTTATCTGGCAGCACTTAATGTCGCTTTTTCAAGTAACTTCTCATACGTATACTTATCTTTATAACCATTTAGTCACTAAAATAATTCTAAAACTAAGTACTATTATTAAATTAATTTTGATAAGATCCTTCCTGATAAAGCAGATTTCTTCAAAGCTTTTATCATATTGCTATCTGAAGATGAAATAATGTTTTATTTTTATTTTATTCTAGACAAAAAAAAAGAATTTATTTAACAGATTAAACATAAATACGTTATCTAACCAGATATTTGCTTCTCATTATCAGCCGGTAGTTTCCCATTTCCTGTAATCCATACATAATGTTTATTCTCTTCCATAGCCGTATCTCAAAACCATTATAAGTACCATTGTAATTTAATAGATATATCATGAATTATATGTAAGATAATACAAAATATGTCTGTTCGGAAATTTGAATGTTATCGATATTTAATATCAAGCGTATATATATTCATTTATGATAGACTGTCAAAGGTTCGGAGCGCTCAAATAGTTTTGTGCATGTTATAATACCCAGCTATAATATGACTTTGATAGTATACAGTAATACAATAATTTAATTAATGGATTACAGTAAGAAAAACTTCTTCATAGAAATTCAGTTACAATGACGTTATTTACCAAAATACATTTTTGTGTTTGTTTTATCTGTTTTTTTTTGTTGTATTTGTACACATATATCAAGCTTTATCTTCTTTCTCCATTTTGAAAGTTATTCCCTTGATTCAAAAGTAATTTAAATGTTTAAAAATTAGTCACCCCATTTAATGTCACCTTTGTCTTTCAAATTTTGTGAAAAATTAATCCTATATGTATTAAATTTCTGTAATTGGAATATCAAAGTGAATGTTCTATAGTTTTTATTTTTAAAAGAATAATCCCTTCTACTAATTATCTCTTTAATTACGAAAAGAAAATATACAATATCTTCAGATTATTAAATATATTTATGATACCGAAAAATGAGTTTAAAAAGAAACTATACATCACTATTTTTTAATAATATTTAAAAAGTGTCCAAAGGATCATTTTACCCGCAACAAAGTGCAAAATCATCCTTCTTTTAAAAATAATTGCAAATCGTTTTTTTATCGGCAAAATAAAGGATATAAAAGTAATTATGACAATACATAACGGTAATTCACATCTAAAAACACACTCCATTAAGTGAACCAAGTCATATTTCTGTACATGAAAGACTGTAATCTAAATAGATATGAAAGTTAGTGCGTACTTTATGAAAATGTTATAAAAACCATTTTTTCAAAGAATTCTATTTAGATGCGCAGTACTGCGATCGCTTCAATACCGTCATTGCTTCTTCTTTACTTATCACAACTTGTTTATGTGTTACCCTGTAGATAGCACGACCTGTCTGGAAGAAAACATGTGTGGATCGTTTTGATCGTTAGGATCATTTTAGGCCACCTTCCCCTAAATATATCAAAAATATAGAAAAAAATTATATATGTTTATTCGTTTGCCTTATTCCTTGTTTTTCTTAATTTCTAGAATTTCAAAACAGCACTAAGTCTTAACCTACACTAAACTTTGCTCTGCTGCCTATTTTTCTTAATTTTATACAAATGTTAATATGGCAATGTATTATAGTAATAAATATTTTTGCAATCACCAAAAATTTACCATCACTATTTTTTACTGTATATTGCATTTTGAGTGCTGGTAAAAATAAATCTGTGCCTGGTAAGATTTACGAATGTTCTCTACCCCTACGCATGATATTATTAAATGATGTATTTTAGTAATTTATTTAATAGATGGTATGCAGTGTAGTTACTTTTTTGACAAATTAAATCTTTGCATGTTTTCAGAGATTTTACACTTAGATCTGAAAGTGGCGGTCTTTCCTTTGTAACAAGAGTTTTATTAGCTGAAGACTTCTTTCAGGTTGAGCATTAACCGGCGTTGCACTTAAGCAAACTTTAGCATACTAATGAGAGATTTGCATAGTTCAAAAGTCCTCGGCAGCCCTTTATCTCAGAAAGTCCATTCCAGTATTTACATATTACAATATTTGCATTATAACTGGCAATTATATTTGCAAGATCACCATGACACATTATTCATAAGCCATTCTTCTCCTACCCTGTCGATGTTACCTATCTTAGATAATTGAGGTAAGTAATGAGAAGTCGAGATGTAGATATATTTTAATTTGTTTACTTTCGTTTTGATACGCATAAACATTGCGCATCATTTAAAAAAGATTTGATATAGGAAATTGTTTCAGTAAATATATAGTAATGGCAATATTAAGTACTTCTTTTAGTAAAAAAAAAAGAAATTTTTCACTTTATTTTAGCTATTTTTAGCAGGATGAACAACATTTTACTTTTATTTAATTAAAATGTTTTAATTAATATATTGAAAATATTAAAAGTTTAGTTATTTTAGTTTAAGTAGCGATAAAAAACAATTGCTCAAATTCTTCTATGACTGATTTGTCGTCTATATATAGCAAAGTTTTTGAAGACTCTGATAAAGCAAAACGGTATCAGGAAATCTGTTAAAGAGGATATTTTAGTTCAGCGATCCCGTTTGTGACAGACTAATTGAACAGGGGGATGACCACCTCAGGAAACCCAGCCAAAGCCTTAGAGTTTGTGTGCAATCCTGAGGGGCTGACACGCCTCTATCACCAGCGAGACCACAGCCGCGGAATTATGTATGCAAGTTTTACAATATAATATTACAATTTTTTTTCTTCTCAGAAGTTTTACTTTTACATGTGATTTTCTTTGTGGTGAAAGTAATTTGAACAATACGATGTTCTAAAACAATATTTCTTAAAAGAGTGTGTTGCACGTCACGGAGGTAGCAATTCAGGTATAGTATATAACAGAATCGCTAGTTGTTTGAAAAACCCAGAATAATTACTCATGTGCATTTTATTTTCTACCTGGCTACTCATTTTACGCCTTTCAGGCTAAAGAAACCTACACTTCTACAGAAACAAACTCCATCCTTCCATAATGTAAGAGGCACAAATCCATTAGACCTTTTTAGGAGTAACTGTGATGTACCTGCAGCAATAGGGGTTTGAGGAAAAACAGTTTGATATTTTATTAAGTGTACGGCGACTATCGAAAGTATGATTGTACTTACCTGAATCTGAGCTTCGCGGGTAATTTTTTGGGGTCGCATATATTAGCTTACTGCTTAGTCTGCTGGGGAATAATAAATACGAAGGTGAGAGTTTGGAAGAGCGGGATTGGGTCGAGCCCTGCCTTTAAAAGATAACAAGACTGAAACTCCTCTCTTTTGAGAATTGGAGGTTGGATTGCTGCCACCTGCTCTAAGATATTGATGTTTCGTGTTATCCCAGGAGTAAGAAGTTAATCTATGTACTTGCATAAAGTGAATTTCGGAGTCCACAGGTTTCCAGTTAGTTAGAAATATTTACGTACGATTGATTGTAGTGTTTTCAGTGATAGTGATCTTCGACGTAGCAGTCTTCAATTGATTTTGAGCAGCAATTTTCCTTCGTAAGTTGAGTTTTAAAATTATTACATTTGCATTTAGTGTATTTGAGAGCTAGCTAAATCTAAATTTGACCATCGTAGTTAAGCTTTGCCCACTCCACTGCAAACTTTATTTCTTATTTAATCTATATAAACTGGTTTCTTTTATCTTAAATATTGTCTCAACGGATGCTTCTTTAAGGGTTGGGTCCGAAGGTTCTGCCACAAGTGGTAGGACCAAAATTCAGCAGACGGGGTTCACTGCAACAAACAAACCCACCACTATGGCACTTCACTTCACTTGTCGTTTGTCAGTTAGTTATTCAAGATCAAAGTGTATGAATTTCTGAAATGCCTAAACTTTTAAGTGTCTAAATTTCAATCATATCATTATTATCCAGACATTTTTTCAGTTCATTTATAGGATAATCATAGTAAGGAACTGATGTGTCTTAAAATCAAACATCTATGATTTGTGAAATTTCACGTTCAGATACTTATTTATCTGAATTTCTGTTTCAGATACATATGTGTCGGAATTTAATAAACCTCTATTTGCGGTGTAAATTTGCTACATTTTTATCGTCGTGACTCTCACACTTTTAACTACCGCCCCTGAATACTAGGCCTGAGCGGTGACATAAAATGGCGGCTGTCGTAGACGGATTTTTTTCATCGTTTGTACGGTCCCTTGTATTTGGATACCAATAATTTCTAAAAGTTTTCTTCATCTTTTTTTTTCTCTGATGAAATATGTGTGTAAATTTTGGGGACTGTATAAACGCTAAAAATAATCCGCTTACGAGAGCCGCCATTTTTGTGTCAACGCACAGGCCTAATATTCAGGAGGTGGTGCTTTTAACTATATGTGACGTTACATTGACGCACATCAAATGGCAGTTTTCATGCCAATATTTATATGATATTTTATTCTTTAACATTAAACTTTTCATTTAAATAAATATTACATGAAAAATAAACTAAAAAATTTAAAATATAAAATTTTAGAAAAGGAACATACCTTTCATAGGTATGTTTAAGAATTCAAATTTAGAAATAAAAATAGGTTTAGTTTGAATATACAGGGTGCTCCCGCTCAACATTTACAAGAAAAAAAAATAGAGATCACTTCTTTAAACGATTTTTTGGTGGGGAGAAAAAAAAAATCAAGAATTTAAAACTTGCTTTTCTCGTATGTATTATTTAAATTCCCACTAGCGCTTTCTTTTGGATACTCTGTAAATTAAAATAAAAATGACCCAATTTCAAATATCTGAAATCAGTAATTTTTAAAACTGAAGGCATAAAATACCTAAACGTACACTTTTGAGAAGAAAACACTGTTAATAATACATATTTAGATGAAATGCGCTGAACGATGTTTGACATTTTTAAATAAATTTTAAATTTTATAAAATTTTATTTTAGAAATTTTATAAAATAATTTGTAATTATTCTTTGTGTTCTTATCTACATAAATAAATATTTTATATCGTTATTTATATCCCTAATGATTTATCCGATTAATATATTATTAAAAAGTCTTTCTAGAATTCTTCTAAAACATTGTAATATAAATTATTCATTTAAAGTAACATACTGATTGTAATTAAATAAATAATTGTTATTTATTCAATATGCCTCACTCATGTTAAATTCAAGCAAATAATGGAAATAAAAACAACTGACATTAATTTGTGCCTAGCATTTTAATCTACTTTGCAGACATTCAAAGTCATAAAATTATATGTAGTTAATAAAAATAAAAACATAATTTATATTGTAATTTTTAAAACGATAAATGTAAAAATATAATGAATAAATTATATTAAATTTCATTTAAAAATTATATGATCGTGCAAAATAAAAATTACTTTATTTTGTGGAAAATCGCCGAATTTAACGCACTGTGATACATATATCAAATTATTTGTTATACTATGTTCACATATTCATTACAGTAGAAATCTTTAAATTTCAATGAGAATTCTCAACTTTATAAATATGGTTCATTTTTTATATATATTTGTATATTTATTAATTTTAATTCAAGAAAAATGTTTTAATGCATTCTTAAAATAAGGAAACTACTTCTGTTAAAAATTTGCATTCCTATAAATAAATATATACAATTTTGAAGTACTCTGCTTGGCAAAATACAGTGACGGTCAAAAGTTTCCGGCAATCATAAAATTTTTGGTTAATTTGTAAGTATACCCATATGAAGAGGAATCTCAAAGTGATACTTATACATTTTATTGACATAATAGTTAGGAACTTATTTATGGAATAACAAATAAATATCAATAAATTTAATTGACAAAATTAATTGAAAAAGAAAACGTATTTTCTCAAAAGTTTCCGGCTATCTTGGCAAGTTTGGAAAAAAATGATGTTATAATAGAAAATAACTGTGACAAACAACATTTACAATTAGTATTTTGTAGTCATACCTTTAGTAATAAGTGCTGCGGCGCAGCGACGGGGCATCAATTCAATGAACGGTTGAAAATAGTCTACTGTAAGTGTTTTCCACTCTTCTTGCAATTTGTGAGAAAATTCTGCTGAATTGGGCTATTTATAATTCCGAACACGTTTGTTAAGTTCATTCCAAAGATTTTCTATTGAATTCAGATTGGGTGATTGGGCTGGCCATTTAAAAAGTGGAATTTTTTTTGAGCAAATGCCACCACTTGACAAGCTTGCATGTATGTTTTTGGTCGTTGTCATGCTGAAGCAAATAGTTGCGACAACAATTTGTCCTCCAACACGGCAGCAAATTATCTTGCACAATATCCTTATACATTGCACCATTCATCTTGCCGCGGATTTCAACCAACGGACCGACACCTTTTCCAGAAAATGCTCCCCACAGCATAACGTGTCCTACGCCATGTTTAATTGTAAGAATAACATATCTCGAATCATATCTTTTGTTTTTAGGTCGTCGGACGTAGTGTCTGCCACCACTTCCAAAAAGGTTGAACTTCGATTCATCGGAAAATAGTACTTTTTCCAGTTTTCACTTGACCAGTCTTTGTGTTCCTTCACAAATGCCAGTCGTGTCCGCTGATTGCTTTTACTTCTGAAAGGTTTTTTAACACCGACACTTTCACAAAGACACGGTAGACCGACTTATTTCAGCAATGTCCGTAAATCGCGGGATTTTGCAGCAGCATTTTTATGCGGTCATCAGGTTCAGGTTCAAATTAAGTTGAGCGGAGTGGCCTACGATTGGCGGATGTACCAGACCCGATCAGCAGGGGTCATCTGCTAATTCATGGACCCCAATCAAAGTCAAAGCTCGTCCAAACCCCCAAAGAAAATCGATCCCTCTTTATTTAAATTTGAAAAACTATATATACATAAGCAATCACAATGACCTGTCCGCATTCGAGCAAGCCTTGTAACATTATTTCATTATATCACTTAGTATAAATTAGAATTAACAAAATTGATATAGCTAACTGATACAATGAAATTCTATTTACAAGTTGAAGTAATTAAAGTATACTATTTGAGAAATTTACTGAATTATAATAGAAAAAAAAATGATTAACCAAATTAAATGTTCAAATAAACATTATTTACACATATGTAAACAAATACAAAACAGAGACAAGCATATATAAATAGAAGAATAAAAAAAATGAAAATATCATATTAGTTGCAATATAAAACTAAATTAAGATGTCTCTAAATTAAAATTTTAAATTTAATTTCAATAATCTAAAGGAAGAGGCAAAATTCAGACAATATAATTGACTATATCTAAATGTAGTATTGTAAAAACGGAATAATTCTTAATTTATGTTTAAGAGATTTTTAAGTCGAATTGATGTTACTGTCGCCTATACATAATTAAATGAGAGATGAGAAAATAGCATATGTCCAAAGTAAGCGGGTCATTAACTGCTTTTCTTCTGATAATTCTGTTCACACAACTAGTCATTTTCCCGAGTCTTCCGGACCGCGGCAATTCCTGAAGGCCATGGCCATCTTTATAATTTTTAAAAATATCGTTCACAGAAGATTTTCAGATCGATAAGTTTGCAGCAATCTCACGAGAGGATTAGTCCTTTAGCGACAAACAAATCACTCGTTTACGAACAATAATGGCTGAACTTTTCATTTCTGAATTTCAACTACGTTATTCACGTTGACTAATTTACAAACACGGCCAAAACAACACTTTATCGAAAGCAAAAACTAACGAATGACGAATGACCGGAAACATTTGCACACGCGAATTTCGAATTTCTCCCCTTTGCATCAAGTGTCTTCCATATCGAATCAAAATTATCACGTAGTCTGAGGTCATTTGCATATTCCTAACTTTTGGAGCAATTGCGCTTCTTCTTCGCTGAAACATTCTGGCAAACAAATCAAAGAAATTAACTGGCCGGAAACTTTTGACCGCTAGTGTATATTGTGAACTATATGTTTGGTTCCGACATTTTCATTTTAAATATGCAATAAGATTAAAAATGAAAATGTATATTATTTTAATCGATTTTTCTTAAATAATATGTCACAGACAGGCAAATCTATATTAATAAGGGACATTAAGAAATGGTTTATTAATTTAGTTCCAAATAGTACTATGTATACATAATATCCCAAATACTATCTGAGACTTAAATAATATCGTGACAAAAGCACATCATCCGATGAACGATAAATATTAGATGCAGTACTATTAAATCATAGATAATTTGAAAAAATATCGATAGCATATTACGATAAGACATACATTAAACTTAACTAAATGCAGCTTTTGATCACATTATTTAAGAATATCATGGTAAATATATGTATTATATTCTCATCTCTGAGAATTTATCATTTTGTTAAAATACAAAAGAAATAAAAACTGTTCGAACAATGTTTTATTTTTTCACATAATTCTACCAATAAGATAGAATAATTGGCCATAAACTTTGAAGCAGTTTGAAATTCACTGTTCCTCGCAGAAATCTCTTTTACTATCTTGTCTCAAAAGATTTCATTTGTGTGGTTTTCAGAACAATATAAATATTATTTTTATCATAAAATAAGAAAGCATTTTTTGTTGTATTTTGTTGCATTTTAACAAAAAAATTATTATTTTTTATAGCTGTAAAAATAATTGAAATTTATTAACTTCATATGAGTATATCGGTGATACAAAAGTTAGGAGAAAAAAATCTTTGTTTCGCAAAGTAATTGGAGGTAAAAAGGTGTCGTTTTCCCAGAAATGATTAAAATGAATCCGAGAATTTGTCCAGAAACCAGTATTTATTGCCAACATACTTTACATTCTGAACCACTACGTAGCGTACTCCGTATTTATTTAGTCAAGTGTGTGTACAAAAGACAGCTGAAATTTATTTTCATATTATTACAAAATTCGGGATTCTGTAGATCGGTCAACGACGTTTATACTATCACGTGCTCATTTAAAAGTTTTAAAAGTGTTCACAAACGAAAATTCACCAAAATACATACACAGTACATTTGGTAACTGGAAGTATGTTTCTATCACTCGTGATTAATCACCATAAAATCTTTTTTGAATCACCCGGTATAGTATTCTATATATTTTTCGACTCTTGGATAATCTCTCGTATCAGAAACATCTCTTTAGATAAACAATCAAAATTGTATGTAATTCAATTAAAGCAAAACAGAGATGAGTTTGGGCTCTGTATTCAAAAACTAAGCACGTGCGAGCCTGAAAATATTGCGCCATTACACTGTGAAAAATCTAAAGAAAACTGTCTAGTCGTTCGTCCGTTTTTAAAGATAGTGGTTACTTAACCATATTATTAAGCGTATATGAACATATTATGGACATAATAAAGTTAAATTACCGTTACGTAACCTTTTTCAATAAAAACGGTCGAATGACAGGACAGCTTGCTGCAAATTGTTAACAGTGCAGATCTAGAGCACGCCCGAGTTAAATTATGAAAATAAGTACTAGGAAATTATTAACAACATTTTAAAATATTTTTAAGATCAAATTTCTCATTTAAAAATACCTTTTTACATAGAAATAACTAATAATTCTATATACACCCTCATGACGACGTTCATAATTTTTATCTCCATTTAAATCTGTTTAAAATAGTAGATTCGTTCTTTATATCCACCCACTGGCAGAAATCTGTGAAAGTTACAATTACTGCTCTGTTGCTCTTTTAAAATATCTTTGTACGGCTAGTGACAGAAAACAGTCAGTTCTGTTTTTCAGTAATTCTTAAAAAATGTGACTACTACGAGTGACTGTGCTAATACTTCAGAATGATTTATCTTAATGCCGAATTCGCCTCCGTCCGAAGTCTGCTATAGAAATCGATCCCGAACCCATATCGGATCCGGGATCAGGGTCAGTCTAAACCCGTATCATCTCTAAAACAAGAATAATTTCTAAAATTATATGTAACACGTGATGAGAAGAGATACAGTACACAAAACATACGATCATCAATCATGAACGTCATTTAAGCTGAGGATGACTGCTGGCAATTTACGCATTCTTTTTTCATCATTTTCTTTTTACCTTTCTTTTCTAATATGAAAAAAATTAGAAAAAATACGAAGTACTCCTTTATTTTTTTCACATACTTCTACAAATGAGAAAATGAAATTGACCATAAAGTTTGAAACACTTTCAAACACACATTATTTATTCCAAACGTAAATCATTTTTACTGTCTTGTGTCGAAAGATTTCATTTTTGTGATTTTGAGAAAGTCATAAGTATCTTTTTTTTTGCATTCCTGCTGCAAAGTCGAATAAATGTTTTCGTTGTATTTTTCGTTTCGTTATATCTTCATGGGAATTAAGAATTTTCAGTTTTTGAAGTTAAAAAATAAATTATAACTTAGTATTCTGTATTTAAGCCTTCGTCTTAATGGATAACAGAGGATGTCTAAACATATATCCTAAATGATAATAATATAATGATAACTAACATAATTTTACGTTTATTATTTACCGAATTTGATTATTAATCGTATATATTATCAAAGATGCTTGGGTAAAAGTGAAAAATCAACATATTCATTTAATAGGACGGTGAACTTTTGTTTTTGTGTTAAAAGGTATTGTTAAAAACAAACAAAAATACAGTGGTGGTCAAAATTATAACGACAAGGCAAAAATCATCAAATCCTGGCTACTCTTTTTATAAGTTTTTTTGGAAATATGTGGAATATTCATATTCATAAAACGAATTATGGATTTATACAGCCATGTTATATGGACAAAATTATAAGAACAAGTATATTTGTGTGTTCTAAAAAGTAAAATTTGCATGTTTGTTGTTCTGTACACGGAACTCTCGGACGATATAACTGCAGTAAGCATTTGGGATCGTCATATTCTGTTTTTCAATCATGCCCTTAGGTACAAAACTTTCGGAGTTTGAGAAACGGAAAGTGGATGCAGTTAAAAGATCAGGACATTCTGTAGGTCAAATTGGGATAAAGCTTAATAGATAAAGAACGGCTGTTTAGAGTTATCTTAAAAATCCTGGTAAATATGGACGGCAGAGACATACAGGTAGGCCATGTTCTGTTTTTGTACGGGAGAAAAGAATGATAATAAGGCGAGCTTGCTCCAAAAGGCAAACGTCAACCGAAATAAAACGGGAATTGAACTTAGAATGCAGTGTTCGAACTGTTCTACGTGTTTTACAAAAATAAAAAAAGGTTAGCTATGGTAAAAATATGTCACGACCGCCTCTGACAAAAGTTCATAAGAGACTGAGACTGGCAAAATGCAAGACTATGGGAAAAAAGTGGAATGATGTTGTTTTTTCCGATGAGAAAAAGTTTAATTTGGATGGACCAGATGGTTTTCGCTACTTCTGGTATGATCTCCGTAGAGAAAAGAAATTTTCTCAAAGCTTGAATTTGGAGGTGGCTCAGTAATGGTCTGGGATGGGTTTCGCAACTGGTGGAACTACTCCAATAGTTTTTGTTCATAGTTGAATGAATTCCGAGAGTTACGTTGATGTATTGGGCGATAATCTTTTACCAGAAGCATCTTTAACAACGAGTGGAGACTATTTCTTCCAGCAGGACAATGCCTCAGTATACATTTCCCAAACTTCAAAATCATGGATTGATGCTAATTTTGTGAACTAATTGATTGGTCGGCCAGAAGCCCTGATCTGAATCCAATGAAAAATATGTGTGGTATTCTGGTACACGAAGTATACAAAAATGGTATACAATATGAAAACAAGCAAGAGCTCATGTCCTCCATCGCAAACGCCTTGTTAAAAATTACCAGTTTCCTTTGCTGTCACTGATATTCACAAACGTTTCTGAATAGATTTTATACTGTATTAATAAATTTTCTCTACCGGGAAACCGGTTTTCGGATGCTTACAATTCTCAAATAAGGATTTTCATGTTCAACAAACATGTTTTACGGAAAAGCGTAATAAATTGACGGCATTAACATTAACATTGTAATTGATGTTATTTTGTGACTCTTGCATGTATAAATTCAATTACGAAGCGGAAAATTTGTACTTGAGAATTGATTGCATCATAAATACCGATACTGAGAAAACTGACTATACACTAATAAAAACTACACGGAAACGTTTGCGAAAGTAAGTGGCAGCAAAAGAAATTTTGTTTTTATTAATGTTTTATTAAATATCGAAAATCTATTGGTTTCTGAAGTTTGTAAAGATAAATAGGACTTTTCGAAATTCTCGGTAAGTCGGAAGATGTTATTTTATATTTTCGTTTGTGGTTATATTATATTCCCGTAGATTAAGAAAAAATTGTTTTTTTTGTACAGTGTACGCAAATAATAACTTAAACAATTATTAATACTTTTAATTTACCAATAATACTTTTAAAATTTTAATTAAAAATATACTTTTTCAACCTGTGAATGTAAATGTAATATCCAAATGAGGCAGATTTTTAATGTTTTCAAATATATATTTTTCAATATCCTCATACGAATATCTACAAGCAATTACAAACTTAAAATTATGCAATAATGTTTAGCCTCTCTCTCTATATATTTTTAAATAACGCTTTGACCGTTGGTTATCTAAAAAAGATACTGATCAGTCTTTCATTAATTATTATTTAGGATATTAATGTTAACACGTGTCAATAATTTCTTTTCTACAAAACGTAATGAACGGTTAAGAGGAATTTCCTAATTTCATGGTTATATGAACTTTCTCATCTGCGTATACCGTCGAAAGACTTCTAATCATCATATATGAATAATTAAATATAGAAAATATCCATAGAACTTTTTCTTATAACAGGTAAAGGAGGGTAATTTGGTTAAATTCCTTCTTTAATATTGGGAATAAAACAAGTTGGATGCATTTTTTTCGTGTTTTCCTTATATATATTCTGGAAAGGAAGTTTACGTCCTTGAAAATCTATATAACGTTATTAAGAAGCAAGAACGAAAAATCATGCGTCAAGCATAGATTATGAAACACTATCCAACACTTCCAGATTAATTTAACAAAACTTTACCGATTAATAAGATGAAAGATTGTGTTTAGGTAAACAAAATGAAATTAAATTAAATCACCCTCTCGTGGAGTTAAGCATAGGAACTTGTCTCCACGAGGGGAAATGTTTATTCAAAATTCATACTTTAGAATACAGATGTTGAATATTACATTAGAGATTAAAATAAAATGAGTACAAAGTTCGTTGTTACAATACTGGTTCAGATCACAACATTTCTTAATATTAAAGAAAAAAATGGAAAATGCATTTAACAAATTTGAAACTCGATTTCAGCGATTACTATCAATAGTCGGAAAAATATACGAATTCTTTTGTGCAGCCCTGTATATAATCTATAATTTGTATGTATACTGCATAATATGCTAAAATTTAGTTCAGTTAGGAAACGCATAGCACAGTTAAAAATTCCTATTCAGCAATTTCCGTCAATAAACCGAAATGTATTCAATATATTTTCTGCTGCCTCGTATATGATCTATAGCATTTATACACACCAAGTAAAATATAAAATAATAGTTAAATTTAAAAACGCGTACCACAACTGAAAACGCACTTCCAGCAATCATTGTTCATAGATAGTACTGTAAATGAATTCCTTTGTGTGTCTCTGTAAATGAATGATGAATTCTATGCCCATCATATTCTATAGTAAGTATTTATAGTGGAACTCAGTGATATATATCGATTGCAATATGCTTCAAATAGTGAAATATTATTAAAATAAACCACAAATGATTTTTCTCCCCCATAGACCGTAATGTAAAGGAATTATTTTGGGTTTTGAGTGTCCTCGTCAATAAACTCTAAATACTACACAGTTCATTTTCAATACCAAATATGTCATAGAAAACCTCAATAACATATACAAATTGCATGGCAATTCGAGTATACTAACGCGATTTAGAGCATGGACAGACAGACAGACAGCAGACAGACGGCAAGCAGACAGGCGGCAGGCAGACAGACAAACCGAATGCATAAACACTTTTCAACTATGTTGCAGAGTATTAAATAAGACAAATTTTAAGGAAAAACATTTCTACTGGGAACCGGTATCGCAATCTATTCATTCAATCAAAAGTTCATTTCTCCAAGGCCAATTTTAGTTCATAATTAAATTATTAGACAAAATATATCAGCAAAATTACTTACCTTGCTTTGTGTGAAATGGAGTGATTCGAACTGTAGTTGATAAAACATGCAGTGTCACTGACAGAATTACTATGTATTTGAGCCTTTTTGTAATGTCGTCGCTATGAAATTGCTGTTAAACAACAGAAAATGTAAACTAAGCCTCTAAAAAATGTCCCTAAAATATCTTCAATATAGTTAAAGTTGTGAATAAAAATACAGGTTTAGTTATGTATGAAACACCTTGTATTTTATACATAATAAATATATAGTATCCTGGTTTCGCATGCAAAAATTGTTTGTGACTAGGGTCTTCTTCCATATCTTTAAGTTTGTTCAATATTTTTAAAACACTCTGCTTTAAGAAGTTTGAAACATAGACTGCGATTTTTCAAAATCCTGATTTTTTTAGATTATAAAACAACACTATTTATATTTTTAACATTATTAGTTTAATTTAGAATTCAGCTGAA
The DNA here is from genome assembly GCA_963931845.1 of Maratus michaelseni. Lineage (NCBI taxonomy): Eukaryota > Metazoa > Arthropoda > Arachnida > Araneae > Salticidae > Maratus > Maratus michaelseni. The sequence continues at coordinate 80,040,024 of OZ007592.1, forward strand.
TTTCGTATTTGATACTACAATGAATGAATTGTTGAGTTTCGTTGGGAGCAGAGTAAATTAAATAGTCTGTCAAATGTGATTGGATGGAAGACTTTAGAACGTATTAGCTGAATCCTGCAGAATTAACTAAGAAATTTCTCTTCCTCTAGTTGAGAGAAAATTAATATATTCTCTTTAACTTTAATATCAGGTGCAGAAGGAAGGATTTTCCACAAAATGCCTTTATGCTTGACATTCTAGAAAGATATTGCTGAAACTTATATTTTGAATTTAATTTAAAAAGAAAATATACCTATGAAGTTTGCTATAATAACTATTATCATCGTTTGTAGTAATTGATAAATTTCATGGGTGTTTTCCCTACCGTTTGTATCATTCTGGCACTAAAACTGGGAAAAGGCATTTTTTAGTGCCAGAAAACGCTGAAAATTCATAAAATTCAGTGTATCATAACTCAGTAAGTTTTGGTAAATAGAGGATGGTAATTTCAAATGCTTAACTTGTTGGAGCATGGAAAAGGTAAATATCAATTAAAAACAACATAGATGTCATTTTTTTTTGTTTTGTAACCCTGAAGATGAGCAAATGTTTACTCGAAAACGCTCGGTTGTCTATGTAAAATACAGTTTAGTATATGAAGTCAAAACACCTTCAGTAAAATATTTCATGAAATGATACGTATATATATTTTGGACATTTATGTTGTTTTTAATTAGTATTTATAGTACAAGGTCAATTTAGATTCAAAGAGTATGTTTTATCATAACTCAAATATTTAATTACATGGAAAAGGTTTTTCTTAATATAACTTATAGGACCCGAGATCCATATAAATATTTAAATTTTGTAACATTAAAAAATGTATCTATTTTGAGGTAAATGCATTTTCATAAGATGAGGTACAATATAAAAATTAAGAAATGTTATAACTTTTTTTTTGAAAGAAAATCGAAAAATGTTTTCCACATATTTTCACTCCTTAAACACTCAAAAATGTTGTGCTAAAACAGTTTAAAAAAAAAATTCGTATTTGTTCAAAATTATCCGTCTTTTGGTTTTGCAGTGAATAGGCTCATTTTTAGCGTATTGCGTGCGGCGCGCATGTAGAAACAAAAGAATTGAGGCAGAAGAAGTCCAGGAAGGTCCATTATATGACCTTGGCATAGATGACTTTATGTAAGTTGAAAATTGCCATTGTTATCTATGTTCGTTTAAAAACGTTGTAAAACTGTAAACCTGTTTTTCTCGAAACTCTGTTTTGCAAATCAGTACCAGGTAGAACTCGAGATTGGACCAACCGATTTGGTTTGAATTTTCATGCTTTTCTAGTTTATACTGTTTTGTAAGTCCCTCACGGACGCGTTTCTCAATATTCAAATTGTAAATATTTTTGTGCTCGATTTAAATCCGAAGATGTTTGTCGTCTAAAATCGACAATTTGAAATTTGAACGGCCGTCATTTTTTTTCAGGATAAAAAAATTGATAGACCCATCGGAGAAGGACTACAAAATATCGTAAATTTTAAGCGTTTTGTTTGGTTTTATGATACAAATAAGCAAATTCTGTAATTCATCTGGTACCGCCAAACTCTTGAATTTTAACATACCCTTGTATCAAAGGCCGCCAGAGGACCATTTTTCAACCAATTTCCAAATAAGAAAATTGTGTTTAAAACTTCAAGATATGCTCTTTCATTTCCAAAAAATCCCATTATTATTACTGTATAATTGCGCGAAAATAAATCGCAAAAATTAGAGAAATTTTAGGTGATTTTTTTTAAAACTTATAACATGCCTTAAAAATATATTTATTTTCTTAAAAGGTGCTAAAAACATTAAAAAAACACATGTAAGGATATTATGAATAAAATCTTGTGTGGATAAATATGCTAAAAATACCAACGTTTGACACACAATATCATCGTACAGACGCACGTTTCATGAGTAACTTGGACTCACTTCCTCAGTGTAAATAAAATTAAACCCTATTGTATCCCCCCAAAGACATGAAAATGAATCTAAAAACCCAAATGAAAAACAACAACACACCGAGAAACTCCTCACGCATGAGCCACCAATCAGATTAAGCCGGAAGTGATTCACTATGACAAAGTAACTCAACCCAAAAAGGTGAGATGTAAGGTACACTTGAAAAATCATTGACCAGGGAGTTACCAAATTTATGAATATAAACTGCCTCAAAGAAGTCTAAATCTAATGGAGTGTTACATTTCTTAATAATAGTGGCTGAGTCGAAGTTAAAATTATGTCCCTCACTCCAACAGTGACAAGCAATAGAGGATTTTTGTAATTCTTTTTTCTTAATGTAATTTCTGTGTTCATTGAGTCTGAAACAGAGTTGTCGTTTAGTCTGTCCTATATAGGACAAACCACATTGACATTGGATATTGTAAATGCCCCAAAAGTTTTGATGTGAAATTTTATCCTTTATATTTTATATTAGTTTACATTATAATGTAAACTAACATCCTTATATATAGTTTTTTAATGTTTTTAGCACATTTTAAGAAAATGAATGTGTTTTTAATTTTTATGTAGTGGCCAAGGAGAAAGTTCCTTCAAAGCACAATTTTATAAATAATGGTTCTACTTTAATGAGGCACCAATATTTGAAATATTTCTGCAAGAGGAAGGATACTTTTAAAATTAGCGGCTTAAATGCATGTTTATTAATTTGTATCTAGTAGAGCTTTTAAATGAAGAGCTATAATACATGTTTTAAATTATTTAACTTATATTTGTATCACTCAAAATTAAGAAGGAATTTGAAATTTTACATTAAAATAAATTCTTATTGAGTGAAAAAAATGCAAATTATCAAAAAAATTAAAAATTAAACATTAGCTATTGGTTAACGATAACAGGAGGCACCCTGTATATAACCTAACAAATATTAGTAGGACGTTAGACACTATGTAAAATGCGATCAAAATGAAAACGAAAAACACAACTGAAGTTCAGCTGCTTGGTCTGAAGATTTACTAGTGAAATTATATAATGCAACCATCTAAACTTCTAAATACGTTTTCATTATTATATATATATTTAAATCTAAAAGGTAGCAAATTATATCTCCTGTGTAGTACATACTAAACTTAAAACTTAAGTTGGTATCATTTTCTGGAGTGTACTACTAGTGCTTCAGAAATATACTATGTCCACTAATTGGAGCATTGAGGAAAAAAACATTGTTTATTTTTTATTTTTTCAAAGGAATATATTTTGAAAATTTGACTTTCTTTGACCTTGAGTGAATTTTTTTAGAGAACCGACCTACTGCAATAATTTTATTTATTTATCTATGACTATCTACCTATAATGTATATACACTAGTGTGCAAAACTTAACCAGCAAACACAAAATGCTAATTTCTGAACACGTGAGTACTCAAAAAGAAATTAAATAAACAGGAAGTGTAGAAAATATGTAAGACCCTAATAGCACAGCCAGTCGATGTGAATTCTCCTTGACGTCACTCATGGTTACAAGTGTCACACTCACTTCGGTGAATCAAAATGTGGGAACTTTCACTTGTCTCATTATTACTCTCAAATGATTCTTATTACTGAATAATCACTGTGACTGTTTACGTGGGACTGAATAAGCATTGTGACGAGTCACCGAATAATGTCGCAGTGAAGTCGTATGGTGACTTCCAGGTGACCGAGACAGGTGACCGAGACAGGTGACCGAGACTCTACTGAGGCGTCACTATTGCACTCCTTTGAGGAAAGACACCAGGTGATCTCATTTTCTGTCACTTGGGAACGCATCACGTAACAGCTATCATGATGACTTTACAATCGAGTGTCAAAATGACAGTCATGCGAGAGTCACGAGGTGAATTCATTGTAAAGTCACCTGGTGACTCGTCAAAAAGCAGCAGTTATGGTGACTTCTCAGTGGAATGACCAAATGTGAGTATAAATGAGACGAATGAAAGGTATAACAATTCAGTTCATTGTAATGACTGTGAGAATTGTGATGTCAAGGAGACTTCACATAAACTGGCTGTACTGTTAAGGTAGTACGTATTTTCTACACTTTCTCTTTATAGAATTTTCTTTTGAGTACTCACGTGTTCAGAAATTATCATTTTGTGTTGTTGCTTAAGTTTTGCACACTAGTGTATATCAATCATATTTATATATGTAATATATATATACTGTTGTGAGCTCGGGGTTCGAAAGGACTGATGCCAATATATAAGAACAATCAAAAGGCTTTATTCACTATAAACAGTGCAATACGATCACAAGTATCTTCTGAAAATTACAAGATATTCAGTAATCTTCAAATCCAATAAAAGCGCAGCAAAATTTCACACAGAAACAATGTGTTCGATACGACGTATCAACGACAAAATCAATCTGAGTAACACAGTTCTCAATGCAAAGCCTCTCGTGCGTATTCAATCGCATTTGACAGAGAACTAACTGAACTGAACTGGTGGAGGTCCCTTATATAGGCTTTAAAGATAACTGTAGAATTTTCCAGAGCCTCCAGATGCTAGAAATTACCAGAAAGTGCTTTAACTTTCGATAGAGAACCTAAGCGAGAAAGGATCCCAATGTACAGGTATAAGGGGGGGGGGGGTGGTTGCACAAAAAGTCGCCAAATCCGTCGCCAACTTGGCGACATTTGGCGATATATCGCCAAATTTGGCGACAAAAATAAGTCGCCAAAACCATCGCCAACTTGGCGATAAACCCATTCCTTGGCGATTTTACCATAGACTTCCATTATAAAGATGAGGGTGTAAGGTTGTTTTCCTTGCAAACCATCTGAGGCCTTTAGCATTGAGTTACATGATGCTCAATAGGAAATACATTAATAATACTGCAATTTTCACAATAATAAAATAAAATAAATGAAATATTTACAAATATATACAAAATTCATAACATTGCCCCCCTCTCAAGGACTGCACGTCACGGGCAGTTCAACCTTTGATCGGAAAGCAAACCCATTACCAACAAATGCTATACTATTCAAAACATATTCATAATGCTGAATTATACAAAATATACACTTATTTAAAAAATTAAATTAAATTAAAGCATAGACATTATTACATACAAGTATTTAAATAATAATAATAATGATAATGCTAAGCAAAATAAATAATTACATTAACTTACATACAAGACCATGGTCATACTAATTTACATTATTTACATTACACTAATTACAATCAATGAACTAAGTACTATGGCCATAGTATGGAGCCAGCCTGTCGTAATGAACGACTCTAGGCTTCGAACTTGGTGACTTTCGGATCCGAATTACGACATCGTTCAGTCTGTTTAGGACTGTATAAGGACCGTCCCAGTGCGATTGCAGTTTGGGAGAAAGTCCTTTACGTCGAGTCGGATTATAAAACCAAACCTTGTCACCTTCTTTGAATTGATGTCCCGTAGCTTTCGTGTCGTACCTGGTCTTCATCTTCTCCGTCTGTATATTGATCCGCTCTCGAGCCAAGTTGTGGACGTCTTCAAATCGTGCCTGGAGATTCTGCACGTATCCCTCTGGCGATGAAGGTGCATCTGGAGGGCGACCAAAAATCAGATCACAAGGTAGACGAAGATCACGACCGAAAAGCATCTGAGACGGGGAATAGCCGGTTGTTTCATGGACGGCGCTGCGATAGGCGAGGAGAAACAAGGGAAGTTTTTGGTCCCAGTCTTGTTGGTTTCTTGAGACTAGCAGTGAGAGATTGTTGAGGATGGTACGATTAAATCTCTCAACCATGCCATCCGATTGTGGATGTAAAGGCGTCGTCCTAGTTTTGTCCATTCCGAGAAGTTGACAGAGACCCTCAATCACAGCAGAGATGAAATTTCTCCCCTGGTCAGAATGCATTTGAAGGGGGACTCCATACCTTGATATCCACTGGTGTACCAAGGCATCCGCAACCGTAGAAGCTTCTTGATCAGGGATGGCATAAACTTCAGGCCATTTCGTGAAGTAGTCCATGACAACAAGGAGGTATTTGTTGCCATCAGCACTTCTTGGCAGAGGGCCTAGAATGTCAAGGGCGATGCGTTCGAAAGGTGCTCCTACATTGTAGAGATGCAGTCTTCCTCGGCTACGTTTCTTTGGTCCTTTTCGAGCTGCACATGCATCGCAAGATTTGCACCATCGTTCGACGTCAGCTCTCGCTTTTCCCCAGAAGAAGCGCTCTCGAACTCTATGTAATGTTTTCATGACTCCAAAATGGCCACCAGTGGGACTGCCATGTAATTCCTTGAGGACCTCTGGTATTCGGGATCGAGGAAGTACCAACTGCCACCGAGATGTCTTCCCATCTTCCGATTCGAATTTTCGGAACAGGACACCATTCCTGACGAGGAGAGAGTTCCAAAAAGCCCAATATTGCTTCGTCGTAGGACTGTAAGTCGAGATGTCTTTCCAACTGGGCTTCGTGCTAGAAGATTCTAATAACTCCAAGATTGGTTTGATCTCAGAGTCTGTCATTTGATCTTCTCGAATCTTCTCATCACTCCAGGGATCTGGTGGCGTCAATAGTGAAGTCTTCGTCTGGCGGATGACATATTCGGGATTATACTTGCTCTCCGCTCTGGAACAATAGCGACAGCTCTCGGGACACGGTCTTCTTGATAGGGCATCGGCGTTTCCATGAGATGAGCCTTTGCGATGCCTGATGTCAAAGTCGTATTCTTGGAGCCGTTGTATCCATCTGGCTATTTGGCCTCTGGGTTCTTAAAATTCATCAGCCATGTTAGGGATGCGTGATCAGTACGAAGGAGAAATTTCCTGCCATAGAGATAGTGATGGAAGTGTTCTATGGCTTTCACTAAAGCTAATAACTCCTTACGAGTGACGCAATAATTCAGCTCTGGTTTCGATAAACATTTGCTCCAGTATGCTACGACTCGTTCTTGGCCATCTATTTCTTGGGAAAGTACAGCACCGACACTTTCATGACTAGCATCCGTGTCCACAATGAATTGTTTGTCGGGGTGTGGATAGGTTAGGACTGGAGAGGATGTGAGAGCTTCTTTCAGCTGCTGGAAGGAATTCTCACATTCTTGTGTCCATAGAAACTTCTGCTTGCTTTCAGTGAGCCTATGCAAGGGTCTTGCGATGTTGGAGAACCCCTGTACAAACTTTCTGTAATAAGTGCATAGTCCCAGAAAGCTTCGCAACTGATGGACATTTTCCGGACGCTTCCAGTTCTTTACTGCGGACACTTTTTCAGGATCTGTTCGAACACCTTCAGCTGAAATGATGTGTCCTAGATAATTTACTTCGCGTTTGAAGAACTTGCACTGTTCAGCTTTAAATTCGCCGCTCTTAGCTTCGTTAACACTTTTCGAATATTTTCTAGATGTTCTTCAAACGTGCGGCCACCAATGATGACGTCGTCCAGGTAGATGAGACAAGCTTCAAAAGTCAGGCCTTTTAACACTGTCTCCATGAGGCGCTCGAACGTTGCTGGAGCATTGCAGAGCCCGAACGGCATAACTTTGAATTGCCAAAGTCCTTGTCCAGTAGTAAATGCAGTCTTCTCTTTGTCATCAGGATGGATCTCTACCTGCCAATATCCACTCTTCAAATCCAGTGTGGAAAACCATTTATGTCCTGAAAGAGTGTCTAGCGTGTCGTCTATTCTTGGTAGAGGATAGCTGTCCTTCTTCGTGATATCGTTAAGTTTACGATAATCCACACAAAATCTTGTGGAGCCATCTTTCTTTCGGACCAACACGATGGGAGAGGCCCACGGACTTGATGACGGTTCGATGATGTCACTATCCTGCATCTCTCGTAAGAGCTTAGAAACCTCTTCTTGTTTTGCGAACGGCAAGCGTCTTGGATGCTGTTTAATCGGTGGATGGTCGGCAGTATCAATTCTATGACGTGTCAGAGAAGTGCGACCTATATCATTCTCGTTTTGTGAAAACACATCCTTAAATTCCTGGAACAGTCTTTCTGCGGCATGTCTCTGCTCAGGAGATAAATTCTCATTTCGTCCAATTTCAGGTGTTGAACTTGTAGACGGCTCCGACAACGTCAAGCTCGGGTCTTTGCAAACACAGGTGACTGGAGCACAGGTTGCAAGCACTTCACCCTTCTGGATAATTCTAGATTTTTCACTTACGTTCGCAATTCTCACAGGTATGACATCTCTCGACAGATCTACCAGAGCTGATGCTATTAGCACTCCTTTTGGGATCTTTTCAGGATATCCAACCAAGCCACACTGAAAACTTTCGTTCTCAGTTAATCCAGGTATCATCATTTCGGTCCGAGGAGGGATGATAACATCTGCCTTGGCTGTGATCTGTTGAATAGATTCAGACTCATTTCCTCGTTTGAAAATAGTGACATCTTCTTGAGCAGAGCGTAACTCATTATTCTTAAAGTCCAGTGTAAATCCATGCTCTTTTAAAAAATCCAGGCCGAGTATGAAAGGGTCTGAAATATCGGCCACATAGACTGTATGATGGTAAGCGGCGTTCCCAAACTTTATTTTCAATTTCATTCTTCTATGTATGTCAATCTTATCCCCTGTCACGGTTTGAAGGATAACACGGGGCGTGGTCCAGAGGAGTTTTTCTTTTAGCCACAGAGCTAGATTTTTCCGAACGATGGTCACATTGGCTCCTGTATCGATGATACAGGATTACATCGATTGGCTCCTGTATCGATCCTGTATCGACATATTACAGGGCAAATCATTCACACGCCCGACTATAAAAACTCCGTTCTCGCCGCAACTTCTTGCAGAAATTTGACACACTTGATAATGGGGCTTCTCAAAATCTGGCAACCTCCGCCCCGCGAGATGGCCATTAATTAGTTTTCCTGCTCCGCCGTTCGTGGGGAGCTATTACCTTCTGTGCTGGGTCGTTTTAGGCAGTTTCTTTGAATATGGCCTTCTCCACCGCATTTCCAGCACTTGATCTTTCTGCCAGGTTTGTTGTCCATCAAAGAGTTCATCTTTCTCATCATGTCCTTAATCTGCTGCTGTAAACTCTCCACAGCTCTATCCGACGTCTCAGGCATGTTGGCTACTCGCACAAAGTGCCGATCTTTCCTTGTAGCTTGCTGGGCTGCCTCGAATTTCAGGGCATAAACTAAAGCCCCTTTTAAGTCATTGAGATCTGCAATCCGGAGTTGTTTCTGGATCTCAGAGTCACGCACACCATCTATAAAATGTTGCAGAGCTAAACTTTCTCTAATTTCAGTCGGACAGTCAGGATAGGCAAGATGTGAAGGTCTCTCGACATCCGTAGCAAGCTCTTGCAGGGATTCAGTGGATTTCTGCTGTCGAGATTTGAGCTGGAGTCTGCTATATTCCTTCATGCATTTCTCGCCAAAGCGCAATTCTAAGGCACTGACGAGCGTTTCAAAATCCAGCGGTTCATTTGCAGGCATAGTCTGTAGGACGTCGGCAGCATCAGCTCGTAGAGAAGCCGCTAACTGGCAAGCCTTTGTCTGGGAATCCCATCCATTGGCGTCCGCTACGATCCCAAATTGTGTCTTAAAAACTGGCCATGAGGATTTTCCATCATAGATCGAGAGCTTAATAAAGCCCGAGGAAACATAGCTTGATACTTGACATCTTCGGGATAGTTTTCGGCAGTTATCTTTTGTTTCTTCACATTTTCCAAATCTTTTTTTACATTCTCTATGCTTTCTTCAACGGTCTTGGCGATCTTTTGAACTTTTTCTTCTACTCTTTCTTCTACGGTTTTGGCTGTCAATTGAACATTTTCTTCTATTTCTTGAAATCTTCCTTCAAATTTGTTTTCCACGCTGTCAATTCTTTCATTTAAAGATGTTATTTTATTATCTATTAATTATTTCAATTCGCCAAGGTTGGTTGACATCTCCTTCATTTCAGCCTGGTTTGCAGTCATTTTCTCGTCTATCGCTGACATTTCCTTCTTCATTTCTTCCGACATTTCCTTCATTTCAGCCTGATTCTCAGTCATTTCCTTCTTCATTTCTTCTTTCAACTCGCCAAGGTTGGCAGTCATTTTCTCATCCATCGCTGACATATCCTTCTTCATTTCTTCTTTCATCTCGCCAAGGTTGGTTGACATCTCAGCCTGATTCGCAGCTAATTTCTCCAATAATTGTTTCAGTTCAGCCTCCATTGCTCTGGTGATCGGCATTCAATCCCACTTCTGACACCAAATGTTGTGAGCTCGGGGTTCGAAAGGACTGATGCCAATATATAAGAACAATCAAAAGGCTTTATTCACTATAAACAGTGCAATACGATCACAAATATCTTCTGAAAATTACAAGATATTCAGTAATCTTCAAATCCAATAAAAGCGCAGCAAAATTTCACACAGAAACAATGTGTTCGATACGACGTATCAACGACAAAATCAATCTGAGTAACACAGTTCTCAATGCAAAGCCTCTCGTGCGTATTCAATCGCATTTGACAGAGAACTAACTGAACTGAACTGGTGGAGGTCCCTTATATAGGCTTTAAAGATAACTGTAGAATTTTCCAGAGCCTTCAGATGCTAGAAATTACCAGAAAGTGCTTTAACTTTCGATAGAGAACCTAAGCGAGAAAGGATCCCAATGTACAGGTATAAGGGGGGGGGGGGTTGCACAGAAAGTCGCCAAATTTGGTGACAAAAATAAGTCGCCAAAACCATCGCCAACTTGGCGATAAACCCATTCCTTGGCGATTTTACCATAGACTTCCATTATAAAGATGAGGGTGTAAGGTTGTTTTCCTTGCAAACCATCTGAGGCCTTTAGCATTGAGTTACATGATGCTCAATAGGAAATACATTAATAATACTGCAATTTTCACAATAATAAAATAAAATAAATGAAATATTTACAAATATATATAAAATTCATAACAATATATATATATATATATATATATATATATATATACTATATTGCCAAAGGTGACCGGTCACTTGCGATTTTAAACGTTTTGTTAACTATCTAGAAAAATACATGAGGAATTAACCTGAAACTGCAGGTGTGTAAACAGTATAGTATAGGTTATATGTTTCCGCGAAGATTTTTTTTTACGAAACCCCATAGGGGACTGTCAACAAATTGAAAAAGAACAAATATCTTTTGGATAACCCTGTAAAAACTAATGTAGCAAAGGCGTTCAAACTCGAGATTATTAATAAGTGGCTTATTGTAATGTACTGTGTTCATTTTTATGAGGATAGCATGCATACTCGAAGAGAAATTAAGGTTTTTTCAAAAACAGTCCCAAATTTCGCCTAGTTTTTTGCTTATAATTTGCAGAGTTCGTAATATAAAAAAAAGTTATTTTCAGAAAATATGACAAACATTGTACATAATACTCTGCAATCAGAATTTAAAAATAATAAGTATTGGATGAAAAATGAGCAGGTTTACTAAAAATTGTTTCACTGCGCATGCGCGAATGCAATCAAAATATAATATGCATAATGTATTAGCTAATTATATAGAGCAACTTTTGTAAAAGTCTCAGAATCATAGCTTGAAAATTCTGAAAATTATCGTCGATAGAATAAGCTCGAAATACGTTGTTCCCAAAAGGAAGCAAAAATATGAGGGGTTGTATCCAAATTACGTGCAATATTGCGTACGCTATCTTGGCACTAATCAACAGATATTTGATACAAACCCTCATCTTTTTGCTTCTTTTTGGGAACAACGGATTTCGAGGTTATTCTATCGACGATAATTTTCAGAATTTCCAAGCTACGATTTTGAAACTTTCACAAAAGTTGCTTTATATACTTAGCTAATACATTATGTATATTATATTTTGATTGCATTCGCACATGCGCAGTAAAACATTTTTTAGTAAACCTGCTCATTTTTTCATCCAATTTTTATTACTTTTTGATTCGGATTGCAGAGTTTTATGTACAATGTTGTTTGTCATATTTTCTGAAAAGAACTTTTTTTTATATTAAGAACTCTGCAAATTATAAGCAAAAAACTTGGCAAAATTTGGGACTGTTTTTATAAAAACCTTAATTTCTCTACTAGTATACATTCTATCTTCATAAAAATGAACACAGTATATAACAATGAACCAATTATTAATAATCTCGAGTTTGAACACCTTTGATACATTAGTTTTTACAGGGTTATCCAAAAGATATTTGTTCTTTTTCAATTTGTTGACAGTCCCCTATGGGGTTTCGTGAAAAAATCTTCGCGGAAATATATAATCTATACTATACTGTTTACACACCTGCAGTTTCAGGTTAATTTCTCATATATTTTTCTAGATAGTTAACAAAACGTTTAAAATCGCAAGTGACCGGTCACCTTTGGCAATATAGTGTATACTATCTATCTATCTCTATCTATCTATCTCTATCTATCTATCTCTATCTATATATATAATGCAAATCTTGTCATCATGATAACATCCTAAATACTGAACCAATTCGTACCTAGTTGGTAGAGTGTTTATAACCGGCCTAGTGTCACCTTGCCAATATTATGGATGAGTTCGTTAATCAAGTATGTACCTCTTATACATTATATAGCTAAAAATCACGGAAAATTTTCCATGTTAGACGCTTTGTCAAATATCCAGAGAAATGCTCTAAGAATTCTTTTAGAACTTCGAGATATAAACAACACGTTTGACCTCATATTTTCGACAAAGATGAGGGTGATTAGGGGACCGAAAACAAATTGAAGAAAAAATATTTGGGATCCCACTGTAAAATAAAATGCACGAATTGATCTGACGCTGCAGCAGAAGACTATGTCGATATGGTACAACATGTTTGTTTGTGTAAGGATAGCATGTCTATTTACGGAGGTATAACGATTTCTTGAAAACTTTTTTGCATGATTTTTGATTTCAACCAAATCTAACGCTAGTTTAAGAAAATGTGACAGAAAAAAAATAGAAACAACATAGTACAATTATAATATGGATGCATTTAATGATTAATGAGACTGTTTCTGCCATTAACTGCGGACACATTGTATTTCTTCGAAAACACCATTACTAGTGAACGATACATAAACTCTTAGGCACAGATGTTATATACGCACCATGTTAGCGTGATTTTTTTTCACCGCCAATTTGGCGAAAACTTTGTTAAAACTCACTTATATTGCTATAAGATTAATATTTACGATTTATTGTGATATTTATATTTATTATTATATTTATTATTATGTTTATTATTTATAACTTTTTACTTATTGCCCCAACTGTTATTTCTTTTTTAAATAAGTTGTTGTTTATTTACTTTTATTTTTTATTTTAATTCTATAAATTATTTTTATTATGTGTACCGATATTTATTTACATCAAAGTATTCTTTATTTATTTTTATTTCCTTTTTTAAAATAATAGTAAAGCTATTTCATTTTTACGTTATTTTATTTTCATGTTGAAATAAAAAATCACGTGCTATTATTGCCTGCTATTTGTAACTAATATTCAAAAACAAAGTTTTCGCCAAATTGGCGGGGGAAAAATTGTGCAAACGTGGTGCGTATATGACATCTGTACCAACTCTTAAAGCAATTAAATTTATACAAGAAAAATAACAATAATGTTACTGATTAATAATGATTTGATGATATCATGAATTAATAATTTTAAAATATATGTTTTATTTTTTCTTTCATGTAAAATTATCATTGTAACAATTGTTTTCTTGAAATTAAAGCAACACAATAGGATATCGACTTCAACACATCCTATACCTGTGTTCTAATAGATTTTTTGAATCTATATTACCATTAAGAAAAAACGCTGTGTAGTTTGTTTTATGTGTGCATTGATAAATAGGCTTACGTGTAAATTACGAAATATTATTCTTAAAAACTAAAAAAAGATGGATAATGTAATTTTAAAATGCTCAATAACGCAAAAACATAAAGTTTACCACAAGATACTGGAAAACTTTTATTTGGGTAACGTAATCTGTATAACATCTTTAGAGTAGCATTTTGATAAAAAGAGTAATTTATTTTAGATTACATGTGATTTGCAATTTTTTTGTAAAAGAAAAGTTTCATAATGTATTTTTGAAATGTTCAATAAGATGAAAGCACAAAAATTTTGTTTATTATTCCGAAAGGAGACAGTGCTGAAGTTGATCTGTATAAAAATATAAAGCAGCATTTGATAAATAAATTATCTAAGGTAAAGCCAGGAAAGATGGCGCGGTCGGAGAGATTGTTCACATAGAGGTTCGGGAGGAAGGAGTGGAGTGAGAGTGCAGCCACTCCAGGTAGTTGTACAACAGTAATAGAGGAGTGTCTACTTGAAAGTGCATGTTGATTATTTTGAGCGTCTAAGATAAAGCAGTGCTATTTTGTTTTGTTTTCCCAGAGTAAGTGTTTGAATTTTCATAGCTATTCATCAGAATTTCTATACAATGTCAGTAGTACAAAATATTTTAAACTTAAAAACGATTTTTCATAAGCTACTAATCTAGACAACCAATGTGAACATCAACGGTTCGTTTTAGTAGCGGCCATGTTTAAATAAAAGGCCGCGCAATCTCTCCTACCGAAATTGGAGAGTTTGCGCATCTGCTACTTAGGAGAGATGGCGCATTGTTCCCATTAGTTTCCATGCTAGGAGAGATTACGCAGCTTATTGGTAAATTTGCATAAAAAAATGAAAAATGAAAATGGACTAGTTTTAAGTTAAACGTGTTATCAAGTAACTTAATGTTATTTTGTAATCTTATCTGGACTTGCTTTTTCTGATTCTTTATTTTTTTTCCTTTAATTAAATTTGTTTAATCGTTTTTATAATTATTTCCTTTTTCTGATTCTTTAATCATTAGGTTGAAATTTTCACTCCTAAAACAATAATGTTTGTTCACAAAAACATTACAACAATGTCATTTAAGTGTAATTATTATCGTTAACAATTTAATTGTAGTTATTATTAGTAACAATCTCTCCTACCCATGTGCGCACTCACACCAACCCTGTAAGAACAGATTGCGCAAAATAACTTTATTGGTTTTATTACAACTGTTCTATTAAATTGCAACATAACAACAAAATAGCAAAGGAAATGCATAAAAAACAAATGAAGTAAAAATTATTCATAGATAGTTTTGCGAAAAATTAATATTTAGATTATTTCTTATTATTCTTTTGAATTGTGCGCAGACTCTCCTAGCTTTACCTTAGTAATAGGATATAAAAAAAAATTCAAAGAAGACATCAGGTCAGTGTGACTGGAAAATGAATATTTTAGAGAAAAATTCCTAATTCATTACAGTACAGAATTTTCTGTCGTCTAAAAAAAATCATAGTTTTCTTGTAGACGACAGCCGAAAACCAGTAACTATCTTTAGAAATGTATAATGAGGGTGGCAACAATCGGCGTTATGGTTTTCAATTTTATTGCTTTTAAACATTGCATAGTTTCAGTTTTTACATCATCAAATAGAGAAAAAATTGTAAATTGAAGTGAAATGTGTTTGAAAACTGCAGCCCAATTTTATGATTTTTTATAGCTTACAAAAAATTTAACGTGAATTTTTGTAAATCAATCTCAAGGACTAGCATTTGTTTACTACAATAATGAAAAGTAACTAGTGAGAGATGAGTCGCAACAATTGGTAATGGATTGCCCTGAGAACTTAAAAAGCGTTTGCTTTCGTTGATTCTTTTTTTACATTAAACTTCCATAATTGAATCTTCGTACAAACGCTGCCATCATAGATATCCTGTCCTTTAATACGGATGTAAATACTCGAAACGATTTTAAACAATAATTTTGTTCCTAATCATATTTGCAAAAATACGCCATCTGGCGTTAAACCCGATTACGATAGATGTTTCGTAAAATCATATTAACTATAACATATGGCAGAAAAATGGATTTCAATTTTCTAGTATGTTGTTTATTTATTTATTTACTTATTTATATATATATACTAAATTTATTTCGTTTTAAACTGACTAAAGATATATGAAATATTAAATAGCAAAATGCGAAAAAAAGCAAAGCAAAAATAACTGTAGACAGAAATCTTCCACCTTTTTTTTAATGCATATTTTTTTATAATATACACTTATTCAAAACAAAAATCCCGCTGATTCTTTTTAACCCTTAACATGCCCAGCTGGGTGTACTGAGGACCCCAGAATGTTATTTTTTGTGTTTCTGCAATATCTATAACAATTATTTTACGCCTGATTTTTTTATGTGTACAGAATCTGTTTAACATAAATAATGTGTAGTTTTGCTTATAAAATGGTCTATAAAATTAATGTAAAAAAACAAAAACAAAAAAACAAAAAAAAAAACTGTGGGGTCTCACCAGGGTCGAATGTTGTTATCGTTCTTCTTTGCAGGTTTAGAAGGTTGTAAGTTTTGAAGAATGCCCCGTAAACGACTCTCAGCAGATGAAATTTGTCAGCGGATGAATAACAGTGATTTGAGTGAACCGGAAGATGTCTTGAGCGAATCTGATGAGGAATATTTTCTGTCACTAGATGTGTCACACCCAGAAAAAGGAATTGATTAAAACTACAAAACATGTTTTGTTGAGTAGATTTTGGTTGTTTTAGCAAAATTCAAGTAAAATTGAACCATTTTACTCAAATTAACAAAATATTTTTTGCTGACAATAGAAAATGTTTTTTGGAATTGCAAAAAAAAAAAAAAAAAAAATTTGTTGATTCAAGCAAAATTTCCATTGACCTATATTTAAACAAAACCTTTTGTTTAAATATAGGTCAATGGAAATTTTGTTTGAATCAACAACAAAAATTTCTTTTTTGCAATTCCAAAAAAAAAAAAAAAATGTATCGTCAGCAAAAAATGTTTTGTTAATTCAAGTAAAATGGTTCAATTTTACTTGAATTTTGCTAAAACAACCAAAATGTACTCAACAAAACATGTTTTGTAGTTTTAATCAATTCATTTTTCTGAATGCAGAATCTAAAAACAATCTTGAAGTGAATTGTGAAGAAAGTGACATTCTCTGCGCATCATCTGATGATAATTTCGATTAGATGAAGAGTTCATTGCAAAATCAGGAATTTTGTGGAGATGTTCAGTGCCTCCTGGTTACTCGGCGTCAGCAGTGTAACATAGTCCGAGGACCACTTGACCAAGGCACTCAACCGCTGATGGTGCGACCACAATATTCGAAGTTTTCAACTTCTTTCTGGATGATAAAATTGTTGATACTATATGCACCTTCTCCATTGCTAAAGCGTTACGTGTTTTTCAAGACCTGAATGCAAATGCTATTCCAAAGAGAATACGATATAAATAAACAATTTTTTTATGTGTCTTGTTGTACACTTAAAAGAACATATCCCTCCAAAAACCGAAAAAACATAATTTTACTAATTTACTCATCAAATAGTTAGAATTTAGAGGTAAACATAGGGATGTTTAGTATTATCTGGGGTTTTCAGAAGACCCCGCTTGGTAAAATACGTTGAAAAGATAGTCTTGGTACATTAAAGGTTTAGAACAAGTTCGCTAATTCAGTACAAGATATGCGTTTTTTATTATTTTTTTTTCGGGCAATTATAGAGCGTTTCAAATTTTTAAGAATATGCTAGGTGTGTGGTCTTTTGCCTTTCTTTCGTAATGTTGGTACTCTAAAGCTATTCTAAAAACATTCTTAACAAAAAATTAACATCCTGTGTAGCAACAAAATATGTAAGAAAGTATATCGAAATAATCTTCTATCTTCTACTTTGCCTATTCAATAATTTTCTTCTGCAGATAAATAATTTGAATTATTTAAAATTATTTATATTATTTCAAATTATTATTAGCTAAATAATTTGAAATAACTGTACATTCCCCCCCATAAGCTACATATTATTTATGTAAATTTACACTATGCGTTTTTGGATACTTTCTGTTTTCGTATTTTAATGCACACCCACAAATTATCTTTTTAATTTTTAACACTTTCTAACATAGTTGAAACTGTTTATGAATCCGGTTTACCTGTTTATCTGCTTGTTTGCCGTCTATCCGTGCTGTAACTTGCGTAAATATACTCGGATTGCCAAGTATGATGTATTGCCAAGATTGATAATATTGATGTTATTTATGTTTACTGTGGCTGGTCCGGTATTGAAAATGAAGTGTGTAGAATTTTAGTTCATTTACAGAAACACCCAAAATAATTCCGTTAAATTACGGTCTATAGGAAAGAATCGTTTGCGGTGTATTTGAATTATGTTAGACTATTTTAAAGATGTTGAAATTAATATATATCACAGAGGTGCACTACAAGATGCTTAGTATAGAATATGGCGTCCATAGTATCCATAGTACATTTACAGGAACACTCAAAACCATTCCGTTATAGTACGGTCTATGGGAAAAAATCGTTTGCGGTATACTTTAATAATGTGACACTTTTTAAAACATATTGAAATTTATATACATCACCGAAGTTTACTACAAGATGGTTATTTTGTAGAATAAAGTTTGTATAGCATGTATCATTTCTTTATAGAGACACACAAAAGAATCCGGTTACAGTACTGTCCATAAATAAAAGTTGCTGGAAGTGCGTTTTCAGTTGTGGTACGCGTTTGGGAATTTAACTAATGTTTTGCGTATTACTTGATGTATATAAATTATATAGATCCTATATATAGGGCTGCAGAAAAGAACTCGAGACGTACGTTTCTGTTTATTTGTGAAATTCGACGTAGGAAAATTTTCAACTGTGCTAAACGTTTACTAACTGAAGTAAATTGTAGAATACTATGCAGTATATATACAAGTCTATAGATCCTATACAGGACTGCACAAAAGAATTCGGATAATTATTTGACTAAAGGCGATAAATGATGGGATTGTGTTTTCAAATGTGTTATGTGTTTACCAAATTGTTTACTTAGACATCATCTTTCACCTTTTTAAACGGGGAAATTTTTTTTACTATATTCTGAATGTGCTGGAAAGTGTTTCATAATCTATGCTTGACGCATGCTTTTTCGTTCTTGTTATCTTCTGTATCAGGTTACCACTGAACATCGATTGACACTTCTTTTATTTGCAAGTAACCATTTTTCATAATAGTATTTATTTTCATTATTATACAATACACTCACAACTTTAATACAAATCTAATACTCTGTAGCTGTAAACCGTTTCCCCAATTCATATGCATCCATAGTCATGCCCAGGCCTTTACAAATTTCATAAAAACTGGTAGTCAGCAAAAAATTCAATTCGCCAGTAAAAAATATCCTCTCTACCCTGTCATTGATTTTCAACAACACAAAAGTTTATGAATTAGGTGAGAAAACATAATAAGAAGCATAGTTTAGAATTATCAGTTATATAGTTTAGAAGGATAATATAAACTAAGTTTTGTAATTAAACTTTTCAAAATTATATATCTCTGGGAAAATCCCCCCTTTTAAACACTGAATTAACTTGCATGTTCGGGTAATGCCTGATTGGTGAATGCTTCAAATGTCCAGATAGAGGGCATCGAGAAAACAGTATAGAAGAAGAAAAATGTTTATTTTCCTGTCAAAGTAAGACAAATAATTCTGATTTTATTATTGTAAAATTTGTATATTAAATAACTTGGTTGCCAGATTAAAAATTGGGGTCACCAGTGGTCACCTTGTCAAGCCTTGGTCTTGTATTCGTGTTTACAAACTTGTATTACCTCTTGTTCATTATAAAATCCTTTTCAAATGATCAGATTGTGGATAGTTTGAGCGATTTGATTTTTTAAAATTAAATTACTTATTGTTTTGATCAAAGCATAGATTTCTTAAACATATATTTTTATGATTATCTAATCTTCTTAATTTTTTCTGTAGGAATCTATTTTATTTCTTCATATAGTAAATTATTTATATTTAAAAAGATTAGCGAACAAATAAAAATTTTCTCGTTGTCTTTATTTCTTTTATCTAACTGCATTAAAACAGCACTCTAAGCGTTTATTCTGTCGCAGTTCCATTTTAGTAAACTCTTATTATGTACTTTTTATGTATTCAGACACGATAAAACGCGTTTAATTAAACTTAACGAAATTATTTTTCAAAACATCTCCAATTAGCAGCGTTATTCAGCAATTGTCAGATTTATGATCCCATTTAAATTTCTTATTTTTTTCTGGTAGCTTCATTATCTACAAAAATGATTTTTTATACTCTCGTCGTATTTATATATGAAGTAAATGAGTAAATGGTTAAGGAAATTTAGATGGAACGTGCTTAGTAAATGATATATATCTATTAATCTATATGTATATATACCGCACCGGGCTTCCCATAAATTCGTACCCATTTCAGAAAAAGACAATTATAACTTTGTTAAACATTTAGTGACCATACAACACATTTTATTTTTGTGATTTCCCATAAATTCTCTCCCAGTTCAGAAAAAGACAATTATAACTTTGTGAAACATTTAGTGACCATACAACACATTTTATTTTTTAGATTTATTAAATATAACTTTAGCCTGCCATCTGCGGGCCACTAGACCAATACTATTTTAGAAAAAGAAAAATGTGCTTTATATAATGACAAAAACTTAGAAATTAGAGAAAAAAAGAAAATTGCGTTTTGTAATTTGCGGTGGCAAACGACATTCAGGCAAAAAGATTGAAGACCCTTACATTAAAATATTTCAGAAATTATGTATTTCAAATGCAAAATATTAATATTTAATAATTTGAATTAGAATTATGGTTAGATTTACAAGCATTAAAAAATAAAAATGGAAGTCACGTTTGAGGAAATGAAAAGTTACAAACGACAAAAAGTTGCCAAACATAAGTAAATAAATATAAATAAATAAAATAAAGTAAAATAATGATTGTTAAAAATTTTTTATAATTTAATTTTAAAGGGTTTATAAGGAATGTTTCCCATCGTCTTTATTTCTTTTATCCAGCACCATTAAAGCACCACTTTAAACGTCCATTCCGCTGTAATTCCATTTTAATGAACTTTTATTATGTAGTTTTATGTATCCAGGCACGCTTAAACTCATTTAAATTAAATTTCACGAGATTAGTTTTGAAAACGTTTAGTTTGAAAACTAATCTTGTGAAATAGAAAGCCAATTTTTTATTTTCTATCTATCTCTATGTATATGTGTCCTGCGTTCCATAAAAATTCGTTTACGTTTGTAAAATTCATAAAGATGAAATGAATCGGTAAAATTTAATGTGGCTTGCAGGAAACATATATTCTAATTCTGGGGATTTTTCATTCTTTTTTTTTTTTTTTTTTTTTTGGTAAAATAAATAAAAATTTTAGTTACCACAGCAGCCAACTTTCCGTTTTTTTTTTTCAAAACAACTACAACCAGAAATTTTATTAAATAATTCTTAAATAATCACTTAGAAAAAAGAAACATTTTATTAAATATTTTTTCTTGTTCAAATTATGTTTATTTGATTTGAAAAAATCTAAAAGTTGGCAGTAATGTGGTTAATTTGCCAGTAGATGACGCTGCTTAACTTAAAATTAGCTGCTTAACTTAAAGTTTTTATGTAGTAAACAACGGAAATTGCATTCGAATAAAACCTTACAAGCATTTTTCGCCCTCCATGTCCACAGGCATAAAGGCGTTCGTCTGCGAAAGTAGCCATTCTGAGTTCGACTCCCGTTGACTACATTGTGCACTCTGTAAAATTCCAGCCTATAATCTGCAGTGATGTCTAATTCATTGTATTTATCGCGCCCTCATTTTCGCGAAGGTTTATAAGAAGAAACTGTTGTCAAGCAAACGCGTCGAATGTGTGCTCTGAATTAAATTGTAATGAACAAGAATTTTGCAACACTGAATACTAAATCTTTCCGCCACCACAAAGAACTATAATTTCAGAACATCTTTAATTAGAGCATTCAGCAAATTTAGATAAATAAGAGAGATTTCGTGAAGAATATAGAACAAGCATTTTGTAATACCAACGGCTGAAAGCGTTCCCTTATCACACGGAGAGTGAACCGCTGATGTAATCCACTCGTTGATTACAAAATGCTTGTTAATTTAAACCTGAAAACAGATAAACTTTGTTTGCCGAAGAATTGCTTGAGTTTAGTTACTTCAACGCCTTTTTCGGCCAAAACTTTGACTGAAAGTTTTTATTGTCCTAAGAGAAATCCGTCTTCATTAGTTGCAAATTTTATGAATGTTTGAAATAGGGACTAATTTTGGGCATCCGGTATACAGGGTGTCCCAAAAAGACGCGGTTTAAATTTTTACTTTTTGGAATACGTAGGCAATGCAAATTACAAAAGGATTCAAAATAAGATAGGTTTGTGTAAGATTATGTTAAAAAAGTGGTCTTGCCAATAATTTAAAAAAAAATTACAACTTTTAACATAAAATCCATAGCATCCTATTTCGGTGAGTTGTAGTCATAGAAGAGTATAATTTTAAGTGTTTTACATGTCAGACTGCGGTAAAAATTTTCTAAATGTAACTTTTAGAACCCAGGGACCATATAAATATGTAAAATTAAAAAAAAAAATAATGGCAAGACTATTTCATGAACATAATTTTAACTTACTTTGAACAATTTTGTTGCATATAATGCCGACATATTTATTATTATAAGTTTATATTTCAACAAGTAAAAACTTAAATCCGGTTTTAATCTTTTTGAGACATCCTGCCGAGTCTGTCTCAAAATTAAGTCACAACAAGAAAATGTCGTGTTTTAAACAATATACACAAAATTAGACAAAAAAATATCATTTACTTATTAGATTCTATTAAATTATTTAAATAAATTATATGAAAATGAAAATGTGGGTTAATTACCATAAATATGATAAAAAATCATAAAAATTTGTAACTATATAGTGTCTTAAAAGCTTAGGCACAATGGAAAAAATACAGCATTTAACATTTTTACATGATGCTATTTGTCAATAGTGTTTCTCTGGTTTAAGATAACTTAATATAATCGTGTTCCATTAAATCAATTAGTTTTTGAAATATTATTTGTGCCAGAGAATAACATACTTTCCCATGGCTACTTTCAGTAAATCATATTGTTTTCCATTCTTATATACTTCATGGATTAAGATACCCCAAATGTTCTAAATTGGGTGTATGTACGATCTTACAGTTGAAAAATCTAAGACGTTAACATTTCAGGCGGAAAGCCACTGTTTCGCACTATGTCATTTGTGGATTGAAGCATTGTGGTTCTGAAATCTCCACTCAAGATCCCTCAGATGTCACCAAATGGAAGTAGATGTTTCTGTAGCGTCTCCTTATACTCTGTTGAATTGTGTTTCTGACGGAAGAATGCTAGGCAAGTTTTGCCATTTTAAACCAATTTCATCCCAAATCATCAGAGACTTACCCCCTTGTCGTTTACTGAAGAAAGCAACTGGCTATTTCCTGAGGTCATGCCAGTAAACATTCCAGTCGTCAGGGCCATCCGGATTCCACTTCTTTTCGTATCTGAATAATACGGTGAGCCACTTGTTCCCGTACTTCATGTAATCACAGTCCATTATAGTCTGTTTATGCTATGTTTTCAGGTGCAGTTTGCAAAGTTATTTTTTTTTATTAAACTGGTTTTTTGTAATCTCCCATGAGTCTATGTATTGTGTCCTTTGAGACATTGACACCGAGATTATTTTAAATTTGCTTTATGGACATTTTTTGCATTGACACCAGCCTTCTAATTTATCGTACATTCTGAATACTTTTTGCACGTAAACGCCTGCATCTTTGTGTTTTCGGTCGAAATTATTACTTCTAGCAAGTACTTCATTGCTTTAATATTCTAGAAATTTCAATAACGGGTTTATTGTTTGATTTCCACTTAAATATATTTAAAATTTCTTATTCTGTGAATTTCGTGGCTAGAGGTATCTTAAATAACCAACAGAGATTGAATAATTACTCTTTGCCTTTATATTGCTCAGGGAAAAACGGTTGTTTGATTGAAACCAATCCAGCATTTGTTAACGTTTGCATAATGTGCCTAAACTTTTGAGACAGTGGTTTTTTAACAGAAATAAAAAAGACGCATTTCTTATAAAATAATCCTGATCAAACCATTATAATATCTCTACTATGTTTCACTTGAATTACATTTTGAATATTTATTGTGAAATTATTCCATGTATTTCTTGTTCCAGTTTGATTATAATGTTTTTATGTATGCCTAAGCTTTTGAGATAGAATGTATAGATATGTGTTCATATGTGTATAATGTAATTTGATGTAAATACTGGTATTCAATGAAAAACAATTTAAACCAAAAAACAAGTAAATTCTATTCCAGTTGAAACATATGTATGCCCTTATGTGTTGTTTTTAAATACAAATCACAAAAATATATCAGCGAAATTTAAATTATTCTAAGAAAGAAAACTGTATAATGCACCCTTCACATAATCTGTGACCATTATCAGGAAAATCAACATTTTACATTGCGTTTTAAATCTGTTTTTTCATCTAAACCCCATTTTTCATTTCCTGTTTATTTAATAACAAGATATAATGACTTTCGTTGAAATGCTCATGCATTAATGCGGTTTATGTTCCGTTTTAAAAAGTTAAGCCAAAATACTACATTAACACCAGATGTTACTTACATTTCCACACAAAGTATCAAAACAGGAAGATCTATCAAGAATATTAAATAGAAACATGACATGAAAATGCGTTCTAATTTCCTGAGTATTAAAGTATGCGGTATACCATCGAGGTAAATTTCCTTTTACTCAGAAACAAATTTATTTTAAAACATAACTTTGTTTCAGAATTTTTTTCCTTACGAATAATTGTTATATTGGTGTTTTGACCTTTAAATTTGTTTTATTTAATTTAGCGCAATATTTGTAAAAAATCTGGTAACTCGCATTAAATTGATAGATATTTTTTTGTGTTAATTAAAAGAAAAGAGTCTCTTTATATAAAACGCTAAGGTACGTGGCGTGGAAAAAATGATTATTTCTCTTTTGCCGATAGCAACGATTGGTTTGTTTTCACTAATTTGCGAATATTAAGAAAAGCTATTTGTTGTATCGACTCAACACACATATGTAGAAAATTTTTCTGCATCCGAAAATCTAATTTTTGTAAAAATCAGCCTGTAATTTTTCTTAATTGAAAAAAGTGAAAAGGAAAGGAAATAAAATGCGAAGTCAAACCAAAATATGCGCCATTTTGCCATTAATCAAAAGGATTAGCTCCATTGTTGCATCTTATGCAGTTTAGTCTCATTGTTGTCAACATTGTTATGACGGGAACGTTACTGACGCATATATTTGCGATTTATAATATAGATTTATTTTTAGAAGTTTTACTTTATACGTATGTACACTGAGAAAAAACAAAACCTCCTTCAACTAGAATGAATATTTAGACTGTTTCTAAATCTCTACACTAGAAATATAGAAGTCCGAGCTATGCGAATGGGGTAAGCAACTAAATTGAATAGACGAAATGATCGAGAAGTTCTAGTCTCTTGTTTTCTTGGTGACGAAACGATAATGAATCGTGTGAATTGTGAGAAATTATCACTTTATTTCTGGAATTGATTTATAAACTAGCATTATAGTTACTAAAACTAACGTCTTGAGTTCGCATCTATTTGCAGACATTTTTAAATAAGTTTGACCCCGAGACTATAGGAAAACTCTCTTGCATTCTATTAGGATACTCTAGAACTCTCTTGCAAAGGGAACTAGAATTTACAGGGATGACATGGAACTATTTTTTCTAGAGCCACAATTTAGATTCTAGATTAGAAGAGCAGATATTTTTCTCAGTGTAACGACCGCGTGTTAGAACGTACATTCTTTGTAACTTCCAAATCGATGTAATTTGAATTTTATATTTAACTGGAAATAAAAAGAAATAGAGGAGATTAGATACGAATACGGAGAATACGAATTTGGGTACTTCCGTATTCGCCGCATTGCAACGGATAATAAACAAAGAAATCGAGAAAATATAATGCCATATATGTATTCATTATGTATGTATCTGTGTATTAATGTGTGCGTTTGTTTGTATTCACATGTATGTACGTCTGTATAGGGGAATTTGCGTAATCGGTTTCACAGACAACTTGTGTATTTTAGTGAGCGTTGTTTGACGTGAGCTTGGATTAAAAATTAGGAAGAGATTAACTGTGCAAGCGACGAAGACTATCTAATTACGTACTAATACATACGTTACATATATATATATAAAGCCCCTGACGGTGGAAGGTGATACTAAAAGATGTTTTAATCATTCGAGGTACGTTTGGAAAAATTGGCCATCAAAGCGAGCGTAGCTTGCTAGTTATTAATAAACTACTGATGTTAATAAACTGATGATAATAAACTACTAGTTATTAATAAACTACTATTAATAAACTTGTTATTAATAAACTACTGTTAATAAACTAGTTATTAATAAACTACTATTAATAAACTAGTTATTAATAAACTACTCTATTAATAAACTACTCTATTAATAAACTACTCTATTAATAAACTACTGTTTAAATATGTCTGAACTTAACTGAAGCCTGTGGAATTACAATGCGTAGGGATTATCACATACATTTCCCAAGTCTGTTTTCTACAATGGGCTCTGAGGTTCTATACAGTATACTGTTCGGTGAGGTGGTCAATCTAATGCGGAACCCCAGTGTTCAGTTCCAAAGCAAGATCGGTACTCATTTTATCGACCCCTAAAGGATGAAGAGTTAAGTGAACCTTGCCAAGCTCGGAGTCGAAATCTGAATCTATAGCGTGGTAGCGCGACGCACTGACCACTAAGCTACTAGGCTTCTTTAAATAGGTCTAGATGGATTATAATACGCTTACTAAAGTGTGTTATTTCTGGATGTAAAATATTCACTCTTTTTTCAAAATTCTGGGACTAGTAGGGTGCGTAGTATACACATAATAGTTCCACGAGATATAGTAACTAAGAAAGCTTTCGCTTAGTTACTGTGTATAACTCGCACATTTCACGATACATTTGTGAGAGTACAAAAATTGTTGTAAAACAAGCTAAAAGTTACCCTTTTACATATGTATTTTGAATTTTATGAACATATATACACTTCAGCCATACACTTATTTTCTTTTACTGAAATGATCATGAAAAAAGAACGTCCCTCTCAGCATAATTAAATTATAAATAAAGTCAAAACTTACCAAACATATTTATCTTTCATCTTTATTAGGCTATTTGTCGCACAATAACACAGTAAAAATAATGACATCTTGGTGACACATTTAAATATGTCGTATATTGATGGCATTATATTAACAATATTGTTAGAAATGTATGAGATTATATAAATAATTTATTTAATTTTCTTTAGAGTTAAACAGAGCTGAGGGAATCTAAAGCGAATTGCCGTTTTACGCAGTGCGGTAAGAAGCTTAGTTTCATTGGCTGACATTGACGATTTTATCAGCCTTAAAGAACTGAGAGGCTAGGATGCTCCTATTGGTTCAGGAACTTTAGAAGAAAGATTTTAGAAGGCAAGTGGTTTCTGGTATCTTTTAGAAAGTTTCTTACTGATTATAAAATGACGTATCACTTGAAAATAATTGTAGGGTCTATTCTGAAGCAATACTAAAAATATGGAACAACACAATCTTAGAAAAGAAAATAACTTACGCTGCAGCAACATGGTTCCCCAAACTACAAAAATCCCACGGGCTGCGACTCCTCTCAGCAATTCAGGCACAGTGTCTGCTTTTGATCTCCCGTGCATACAAGAAGACAGCAACCTCAGCTCTCTGCGTCCTCACGGGAACAATGCCACTCTCACTAAGAACAGAGAAAACAGCAGCCCAAGGAGCAATCCTTAGGCTAGGCATCCCCATGGTTGGAATACAACCAGATATGTATCAACCGAAATTTATACCAACAGAAATTGTACCATACAAAACATATTTTGAATGGGCAGAGAATGCATAGGAGCAGCCAAATTTGCAAGTATACACGGATGGATCGAAGACTGACGCTGGTGTAGGATACGCTTTCTGCATCTACAACAAAGAAGACACAATAACAGAACATCAAATACACCTGGACACCTCAAACTCCGTTTACCAAGCGGAGCTGCTCGCAATTTCCGACGCAATTTCCTGGCTGCAAACATCCACACACGACAAAGCAACAATAAATTCAGACAGCCTTTCCAGCTTAGTGGCACTTACAGACATGAATACAGAAAATTATCTAATAGGTCAAATAATAAAGAAACTGCAAAACACAACAAAAAAAGATCCTCTTCAACTGGGTAAAAGGCCACTCAGGAATTGCGGGCAACAAACACGCTGACAGACTCGCCAAGGAAGCCACACAACCGGACACATCAAGAAAACACATCTTCCACCCAGCACCTCCATCCTACCTCAGAGGACAACTAAAACACAAATACACATCTAAATGGCAAGACCAATGGACAGCGGAGCACAGGGGACGAAAAGCCTACAGCCTCTGTCCAAAAGTCACCGAGGACTTCCTGGTCCCACACCGAAACATCTACCTGTACATAACCAACCACGGCCCGTTCCCATCATATCTCTCTCTCTTCAATAAAGCCCCATCTCCATTCTGCACATGTGGAAAAAGAGGAGATGCCACCCACTACACACTCAACTGCCCGCTAACGTCAGCATATCACATAAGGAAACCGGCATTACTGAGGACCTCAGTTTGGTTCCACCACGTCCTCCATACACCAAATCTACAACAAAAAATAATAGACTGTGTCCATCTCCTAGAACACAATCAGCAACTCTTTCAAATGCCTCCAGCACACCTTCTAGGAAATGTCCTGCCCTCAGACGATGATGAAGAAGAATAACCCTCATCATTGACCACAAAAATAGCGGAAACACAGTAGTGTAAATAATTCCGTTCCCTCAGTAAAAGCCTAATGGCCTATTGGCCTCATCTGTATTTTTTTTTTTTTTTTTTAATAAACTTGCCAAGCAGGGCTTGTAGAGCTTAAGCCGTATGGTAGGCCACCCTGCTTGGTTGAATCTGAATCTGATAGCTCAGTGCCGCATGTAGCTGTGTTTTTATACGTGTGAGACACCTAGAAGCCTCGCTATTAGAATTTATTTTATTTTGTTACCAGACATTTCTGTGTAGATAAGTTCGAATGAGCAATCTGTTGTTAACATGTTCATGATTACGAAGCTGTCTATTTGAGACTTTTTTGAGTGCGAAAGTGCTCGTTTTACGAGTTTTAAATTCTGTTTTGAAAAACAAAACCTATAATTTTTATCATTACTACGATGTCGGATTGATACTGCCTAGCTGCTCTTTTTTACGTCTTACGCTGTGTGTGTTTATTTATTTTTATGAATTTTTTTATTCTTCTGGAATATTTGAAAATTAAATATATTACAATGTCTAAAAGAATGTCTTTCTTTGGCTATCAACTACATGAACCCGAATTATGTAACAGTAAAAATTATATTTTAAAACGATGTTTCATGTATAATTAAAACTTCACATCGTGGAAACCTTGGCCTTTTAGCATAAGACAGCGCGCCATATGTAAGTGAATAATCTTAATACGATAATAGTTTTTTTGAGTCATGATTTTTGATTTTTACATTCCTGGATTTTCTGCCCTTAAATTAGTATGCTACAAATTATGTACGAGATGTAACACTTTCTCTTTTTCCCTTTTCAAAAAGAGGTATGCATACACATTATGCACGAGTAAATACTATAATTGTATCCCAAATGATACTAATATCTTATATGTACATATATATTGAGTATATCTTGATTGAGTATATCTTTTCAAGGTGATTATAAAAAAGTTCTTCCGGCCTGTACCGGGAGGAAAAGGAAGCTTTCCTATATCTTCGTTTTACAATTTTAGCTAAAGTTACACGAAAACAGCAAGTTAAAATGCAAAGAAACGTTTACAAAAGATTCGTTAATACTGAATTTGAATAAGAAATTCGCCAAATTATTGAGCTATAGCCAAATTGGCTTAATTTATAAAATTTGGCGATATTTCGCCAAATGTTGCCAAGTTTGGCGAGAATTTGGCTCTAACGGATATGAATATATAGTTTTATGTGTATGATCGGGAAAATAATTACAACAATGAAAGAAAATAATTTGCGAGAAATCGCGTTCACTAAAACTCATAAATTAATCGTTGATTTTAGGTAGCTTTCAATACAAAAAAGTATAAAGCTACCTATTTCAGCCGTTCGGAGGAAAGCAGTTCCAGAAAATTTTTATATATATTTTCACCGATCATGACCCCCAGACACCAAAACCACCCTCCGTTCAAATGTTGATATATATATATATATATATATATATATATCTGACTTATGTCATACGATAACGCTCGTATTTATAAATCAATTTTAATGAAACTAATTGTGTGTATTAAGCTCACCAATGTCTCGACCGCGTTCGTTGGCCACCTTGGTCCGCCATTTTGTATCAAGATGGCGGCCATTTAAAAATTTAAAACTAAAATAAATATACATAAAAATTAAAAAATCTAATTTATTTTTTAATTAAGTGTTAGGCCTTGATACGAGGATTCCAGAGATTTTTTTGGTTTTCCTCTATCTTAAAAAATGGCTGAGATAGAGCAGTTTGAAATTCTAGGGTGGCTGACATTTTGAAACAAGACAGCACATTACAACAAATTTCATTGTTGTAATAATTTTCCCAATCATACGCATAAAACTATACGAGCAGGGAAGACCGAGCTATGCTCGGTCAAAATTAAATTTGAGTTCAAATATAACGACCCATGACCAAAATGACCTATTTTAAGATGAGCTATTTTAAGATAAAATTGCTTGACCCCTAATGACCCATGACCAAAATGACCCACTAATTGAATTTTCTTAAACATGTGACCTAACCCAACAGTCTTCTCGTGCTCGAGAACCATAGGATGCAAAACTTAGTGTAAATAGTCTGAGCAGTTTTTAAGATAAAATAGCTTGACCCATAATGACCTATGACCAAAATGACACACTAATTGAATTTTCTCGAACATGGGACCTAGTTCAACATTCTTCTCGTGTCCAAAAACCATAGGATGCAAAATTTAGTGTAAATAGTCTGAGCCGTTTTTAAGATAAAATAGCTTGACCCCTAATGACCCATGACCAAAATGACCCACTAATTGAATTTTCTCGAACATGTGACCTAGCCCAACAGTCTTCTCGTGCCTGAAAACCATAGGATGCAAAATTTAGTGTAAGTAGTCTGAGCCGCTTTTTAGATAAAATAGCTTGACCCATAATGACCCATGACCAAAATGACACACTAATCGAATTTTCTCGGACATGTGACCTAGCCCAATGATTTTCTCGTGCCCGAAACTCGTAGGATACAAAATTTAATCAAAATCGTTATAGCCGTTTTTATATAAAATTAATTTGACCCGCGTTGACCCAAAAATGACCCACTAATCGAGTTTTCGAACATGTGACCCAGCCCAATGGTCTTCTCGTGCCCGAAAAGGGTCGGATACAAAATTTCGTCAAAATCGGTTGAACCATTTTTTAGATACAATTAGCTTGACCATGACCGAAAGTGACCCAAAATGACCCACTAATCGAATTTTCTCGAACATGTGACCTAGCCCAATCGTTTTCTGGTGCCTCAAAACGGTAGGATGCAAAATTTCGTCAAAATCGTTAGAGCCGTTTTTAATGTAAAATTTGCATAACCACACACACACACACACACAAGTTATATATATATATATATATATATATGCAAAATTTATCTTAAAAACGGGTCTAACGATTTTGACGAAATTTCATATCCTACCAAAAAACCATTGGGCTAGGTCACATGTTCGAGAAAATTCGATTAGTGGGTCATTTTGGGTCATTTTGAGTATCTAAATTGTATTGTATCTAAAAAATCTTGAGTATCTAATTGTATCTAAAAAATGGTTCAAACGATTTTGACGAAATTTTGTTTCCGATCATTTTCGGGCACGAGAAGACTATTGGGCTGGGTCACATGTTCGAGAACTTTCGATTAGTGGGTCATTTTTGGTTCAACGCGGGTCAAATTAATTTTATCTAAAAAACGGCTCTAACGATTTTGATTAAATTTTGTGTCCTACGAGTTTCGAGCACGATAAAATCATTAGGCTAGGTCACATGTCTGAGAAAATTCGATTAGTGGGTCATTTCTGGGTCATTGTGGGTCATGATCTAAAAAGCGGCTCAATTTACACTAAACTTTGCATCCAATTTTTTTCGGACACGAGAAGACTGTTGGGCTAGGTCACATGTTCGAGAAAATTCAATTACTGGATCCTTTTGGGTCATTCTGGGTCATGGCCAAGCTAATTGTATCTACAAAACGTTTCAAACGATTTTGACGAAATTTTGTATCCGACTATTTTCGGGCACGAGAAGACTATTGGGCTGGGTCTCATGTTCGAGAACTTTTGATTAGTGGGTCATTTTTGAGTCAAAGCGGGTCAAATTAATTTTATCTAAAAAACGGCTATAACGATTTTGATTAAATTTTGTATCCTACGAGTTTCGGGCACGCGAAAATCATTGGGCTAGGTCACATGTTCGAGAAAATTCGATTAGTGGGTCATTTCTGGGTCATTATTGGTCAAGATCTATAAAGGGGCTCAATTTACACTAAATTTTGCATCCAATGGTTTTCGAGTACGAGAAGACTGTTGGGCTAGGTCACATGTTCGAGAAAATTCAATTAGTGGGTCATTTTGGTCATGGATCATTATGGGTCAAGTTATTTTATCTTAAAAACGGTTCAGACGATTTGAAATAAATTTAGCACCCTACAGGTTTAGGGAACAAGAAGACTATTAGGCTAGGTCACATGTTCGAGAAATTTCGATTAGTGGGTCATTTTGGTCATGGGTCATTATGGGTCAAGCTATTTTATCTTAAAAACGGCTCAGACTATTTACACTAAATTTTGCATCCTATGGTTTTCGGGCACGAGAAGACTGCTGGGCTAAGTCACATGTTCGAGAAAATTCAATTAGTGGGTCATTTTGGTCATGGGTCATGATATTTGAACTCAAATTTAATTTTGACCGAGCATAGCTCGGTCTTCCCTGCTCGTGATATTCATATCCGTTAGCGCCAAATTCTCGCCAAATTTGGTGACATTTGGCGAAATATCGCCAAATTTGGCGACCAAAATAAGTCTTCATAAATGAAGCCAACTTGGCTATAGCTCAATAATTTGGCGAATTTCTTATTCAAATTCAGTATTAACGAATCTTTTGTAAACATTTTCTTTGCATTTTAACTTGCTGTGTTCTTGTAATATTAGTTCAAATTTTAAAACGAAGATATAGGAAAGCTACCTTTTCCTCCCGGTACAGGCCGGAAGGACTTTTTTTTAATGTGCTGTCTTGTTACAAAATGTCAGCCACCCTAGAACGGAGGGTGGTTGTGGCGTCTAGGGGTCATGATCGGTGAAAATATATCGAAATTTTCGGGAATTGCTTTCCTCCGAACGGCTGCAATAGGTAGCTTTATACTTTTTTGTATTGAAAGCTACCTAAAATACTTACCGATATATGAGTCCCTAGGGATCCCGCTGTTTAAAGAAACGGAATTCCATTTAGTATGTGGTAAGTTTATGCATGGACTTAAGAATGAGGTAAAGAACAACAATCGAATTCTCACAGTGATGGTTACAGTGAAGAAGTTTGAAACTTTCAAATGGTAACATCCAGTTTGTTTCATCGTAAAACGATCGTTATGGTGAAAAAACATAAATGGAATTAAAAAACTAAGTTCATCAGTGAAAATGGTGATATAAAATAAATGCAAAGAAAACAGCATCTAGAACAAATGCGTTCGCACACGCGAGATAAAACAAATAATTTTATACATATTAAAAAATTTTTAAGTGTTTACGATCACAGAACATGAGGATGCGCGCGGGAGACTATGGACAACAAAAAATTACGACATAAAGATAGCGCAAACGTTCAAGTTTGATGGCGTTTTTCGCATCAGACTCACTCAGCTGATTTGGCTGGAAAACCAATAATTTTAAATACACCAAGAAATGAAGATCGTCTCTATGACATCAGAATTATTCACAGATATGTTTTTGTTTTTTTAATATAGTTAAACACGCGGTGGAATTCATCGAAATTCGACGATTGAAAATGATAAAAAAAATGTTAAATAGAATTTATAATAGATTTATAAACCGAATTACAATATGAGAAAACAATCTTACATTGGCTAGTCTCTAACCTTTAAAAGAAATAATACTTTTAACCAAATTTACCAAAACATTATTTCCTCTAACTTTCACTTTTCAAATTAAGAAAAAAATTAATTTTTATTCGTGTAAGTAATTAGTAACATGTAATAAAGATAATTATGATGAAGTTATCGATTGAGGATCTGATCTTTGGTATTACGGAATGAAACATTAGCAAAATTGAATTTACTATGACACAATTATACCTTTTTTAATGAAATCTAAACAAAATATAATTTTTGTCGTTGCAAAATGTTATATTTATCATATTTATATCATACTTTAAAAAATAATTTATCACATAATAGTTTATTAATAAATATTTTCTAAACGTGACGTCATGTTTACCAACTACGAGGCTAACGAAAAAGACAGGCTACCGCGGTGCTTTACGAGTATCTTTTCTTAAAGACCGCGGGAGTCACGTGATGCTCGAATCCACCAATGCAGGGGTACGAAAAGAGCATCACGTCACTCTAGCGGTCTGTAAAAAAAGATAAGTGGAATGCACCGCGGTAGCCTGCCTTTTTCGTTAGCCTCGTACCAACTACAAATTTGCGTGTGAGCATTCGCACTATCGAATTGACGTTCTAATCTCAGTACCGGCGAGTAAGAAGTCCAGAAATTGGTACTGTTTTGTTATAGGGTCTTTGGCATGATAGAAAAAACGGCGAAGGCTCTGCGGGCTCCGATCACCTAGTGAAGGTCGTTTTGGGGGCCTCAGAAAAATGATAAACGCAATTGATTTCGTTTGAGTTATTCTTTAAATACCAGCCACAATACAAACTTGGTATTTCGTCCTATCATTATCAACAATTAAAAGTGTAATCTTATTTCGTAAAGTCATGAGACACTAAGTTAAATTGAGGAAGCACAAACAATACGTTATCATAATATACAAGCTATGTTTTAAACACATTTGAATTTATTAGTTAAAAGTAAATAAAAAAAAATGCGTTAAACGTAAGACAAAAGAAAAAAAAAACCATTTATCGTTTTATATGCAGAATTCACAAGCATTATAAAAATGACTTACTTAAATAGAGTGTATCTAATATTCTGGTAATCGTATAGCAAAAGAAAAAAATGTTATTTAATGTTAAATGTAATCATTAAAATACGATTCAATTTCATGAAGAACGCGTGTCTAATCAAGTTGACTGTTGTAACAAGTGTAGAGAAGTTGAAATTAGGAATCTGTTTTTAAAATGTTCATTATTACGAAGCTGTTTATTTGAGACATTTGTGAGTACGAAATTGGTCGTTTTCAGAGTTTTAAAGTCTGCTTTGGAAAACAAAACCTACAAATGATAGCATTACTACGATGTAGGATTGATACTGCCTAGCTGCTCGTTTTTTAAGCCTTAGACTGTGCGTGTTTATTTTTTTAAAAATCTAGCGAGATTATAAATCGAGTGAAAAATCAGGGTAAAATCTAGCAAGATTATAAATCGAGTGAAAAATCAGGGTAAAATCTAGCAAGATTATAAAAACAGAAAGAAGTTTCAAAACTGTTTTTTGCCACTGCGATAATTTTCAAGAAGCTAGTAACAGCCATTTCGTTAAACAATTCTGTGGTTTTCCGTTTCAGAATTCAGTACGAAAAAAACGAGTTGAGTTGCCTAAAATTTCTCTTCTAAAACTAAAACTGGATTTCATTGATTTATAAGAACATGACGTCTAAGATATTTTTATATTTTATTCTCTGAAAGCAAACAAAGTGCGTATTGTTCACCATGGTTTTCGGAACAATGAAAGTCACAATGAATTCAATTCTTTCCAAGCGGTTTGTTTACGTTAGAAATGAAACCTTGAATGTCAATAACTCTAAATATAAACATTTTAGAAGGTAGCTCATTTCACATAAATTATTTTTTTTGAATGATCTTTCTAAAAACATAACTTTTATGCAATTTTATTCGAAAAAGTAATTTTGATAAAAAATGATAGATTGACATAGGCGACGCGATGCGGATAGTCCCGTATCTGTTTAGGACAGTCAAGTGATTTGCACTATTATACATCCTTTATTTTAACGCACATTATTCCGGAAAGTGTTCGG
The DNA here is from genome assembly GCA_963931845.1 of Maratus michaelseni. Taxonomy (NCBI): domain Eukaryota; kingdom Metazoa; phylum Arthropoda; class Arachnida; order Araneae; family Salticidae; genus Maratus; species Maratus michaelseni. The sequence continues at coordinate 80,076,317 of OZ007592.1, forward strand.
AAGGTCAAATGGAGTCATTCGAGATTTTTTATTGTTGCAATGATTACGACAATCTAATTCCAAATTTTAAAAATAAAGAAAAATAAAATATTATACTGAGTTTCAAAGAATAAAAAATACATTGAGTCAAATAATTAACATACTCACATCTAACATTGATGTGCGTTATAAAACTGTCACCAAAATCTCACTTCTAATGACATAGATCTCGGTGCATAAAGCAAAAATGTAATTCTTGTATATTTTAAATTATTAAATGTTATTACTAAATGTTATTAAATTGCTTCTAACAAAATTGTACCATTAACTTCATCAACACAGACTATTTATTCAATGAAAACTCTCTGCAACAATATAGAACGAAATTATAATTTTAAAAATAATGCTGTGCTATAGCTTTATTTAATTCTTAAATAAATAAACTAAAGGATTTGTTTATATCAAATTACTTTTAGCGAAATGAAGCAAATATTGATTTACCGCAGTGACAGAGTTCAAACCGCAACAAATGGAACTTATTATTCTAATAATTGAATTGCTTCATTTGCTAAATTATTCAAACAGTAAATTAAAATCCTGCACTATTGCATTCCATAGAATACTGTTTATAAGTGTAATTATTCAATTGTTATGCTATTGATATTCTCGTTCAGATTAGATTTTCCAATTTCCATTAAAATATTTATATAATATACAATTTACATTACACTAAGCGAATAGAGTTTAATTTTTTTTCATTTTCAGAATAGGGAGTGAGATGCAGGAATAAGAACTGCTTGAAAACTAGGTGAAAATCCTTCAAAATATATGGATAAACAAACTGTCAAAAATAAGGTATTAAACAATACGTCTTCCTATTTCTAGTACATAATACCGGACGTATGAATAGATACAATATATAAGTATTCTAATACATACAATATATAATACATACAATGTGTAATATTTAAGTATGATAATACGTGTAATATATAAAATATAATTATTATATATGATGAATTTTCTAAAAAAATAAATCTTAAAATAAAAAGAAAACAACGGATTACAAACACACATTTGCTAATTCCCCAAATTATAATAGTTTAATCTCTCTAAGGTAAAGGCAGGAGAGATGGCGCGGTCGGAGAGATTGCGCACAAAGATGTTCGGGGGGAAGGAGTAGAGTCCACGCGCAGCGACTCCAGGTAGTTGTACAACAGCAATAGTTTAGTGTCTACTTGAATGTGCACGTCGATTGTTTCGAGTGTCTAGGATAAAGCATTGTATTTTGTTTTGTTTTCGAAAGTAAGTGCTTGAAATTTCATAACTATTTGTCAGAATTTTTATATAGTGTCAGTATTACAAAATATTTTAAACTTAAACGATTTCTCATAAGCTACTAACCCAGACTAGCAGTGCGAACACCGCTGGTTCGTTTTAGAAAAGGCCATATTTAAATAAAAGGCCGCACAATCTCTCCTACCGAAATTGGAGAGTTTGCGCATCTGGTACTTAGGAGAGGTGGCGCATTGTTCCCATTAGTTTCCATGCTAGGAGAGATTAGCAGCTTAATGGTAAATTTGCATATATTACAAATTACATGTAAAACATATGAATGAAACAATTTTGAAATAATTTTTGAAAAACACGTAATTATCGAAACTAAATTTGGCAATAAATTAATTTGTTTAAAAATACTGGACAATGAGGATGGGTGATCTGAATTTATGGAATTGTATCATTAGGTTGAAATATTCACTCCTAATACAATAATATCTATTCACAAAAGTCTTACAATGATGCCAATTAAGTGTAATTATTATTGTCAACAATTAAATTGTAGTTATGACTAATAACAATATCTCTTACCCATGTGCGCAATCACATCAACCCTGTAAGGACAGATTCCGAAAAATAGCTTTCTTAGTTTTATTACAACTGTTCTATTAAATTAGGGCATAACAACAAAATAACAATGGAAATGCATAAAAAACAAATGAAGTCAAAATTATTCATGCATAGTTTAGCAAAAAAATAATATTTATATGTATTTTTATTACTCTGCTGAATTATGCGCAGACTCTCCTAGCTTTACCTTAAGGAATATCTTTTTACAAAGAGTAAACAATAAATAAATAAACAATAAAGATAAAAAAAAAAACAATAAAGGTTTTAAAAAATATGGCGAGTTTATAATGCATAATGAGGCACAGGAAGGCTTTATTAAGTTGTTAGTGTAAATACACAGGGTGAATTCTTAAGCATGCTTCACCTCAAATAATTCGTAAAACGAGTTAGCTACAGACATGAATGAGGTGTCTACATATATTAAGGCGACTATGCACTCCCCGATCAGGTATCTTGCACCTCTTAGCTGACAATTACGGAATTAGAGATCGTATGTCGAAAACTATCAGAGATACAAACAAAAGTTCAACGATAAAGTTATAAAGCATCATTAATTTAGTAAGATAATACATATTGTGCACGCGGATACGATAAATACACAGTAAAAAATTTTCAGTAAAATTATGGGCAGATGCCAGCAGCAGAGATTCCAGTCATACCCCGTCAAAAAAAAAAAAAAAAAAAAAAAAAAAAAAAAAAAAAAAAAAAATCCATGCTTATTATTTTGTGCAAATTTTCGAAACACGAGTAAAATGAAAGGGAACACCCTAGCGGAGGACAATGTATGGGGTCGTACCGTATTTTATCTAACATATGGGCTAGAAGTGTAAGAATATGTGGATTGCTCTTAATTTTCTAAGTATCTAAGGGATAAGGCCGCTTATTTAGTGGATCAGACGTTTTTCATCAAATACGGTTGCTATCCGTGAAAAATGAAGGGCAACGCTCATAAATTTACAGTTTTTTCTGAGAGTGTAGTTGCTTGTACAAATGAAAATATCGAAAACAAACACCAGATTGTTTGGGATATAAGTAATGATGAAAGATAAATTCATATTGCAGTTTTAAACGCACACGTTTGCACGTATAAATACCTGAGCTAAAAAAAAAAAAGACTTTAAAAAAAAGGTCACAGACTGTTCTATTTTTTCGCTTCACATTTGTGTACCATCACATCCTGATTTGACAAAATTGCATTTACATATGTTTAAAAAATGCTTAATATTCTATAACGGAGAAAACTTGAAATTAACAATACACAAAACATATAAGTAGCAAATAAAACCTTTGTGCAAGAATATTAAAAGGCAGAAAACCAACGTTAAAAATGCACAAATAATACACACAAAAAAGAAGCAAAGAACTGTTTAGAATCCATAAGCGAGATTTATCTTCAGTGCGACAAAGAGCAAACCACAGCGTGCTAGAAAATAATTGAAAGAAATAATTATAAGAAATTGCCCAGCCTTGCATTTTCTAGCACGCTGTGCTTTGCTCTTTGTCGCACTAAAGAAATATCTCACTTGTGTATTTAAAACAGCTGGTTGCTGCTTTTTTTGTATTATTTGTGCATTTTTAACTTTGGTTTTCTGCTTTTTAATAAACAAAACATCCGGCATGAGCATGAGATATTTTTGTCAGTATAGGGCATAATTATCGTATCCGTATACACAATTTGTTTTTTATTGCTTAACCGTTGATGTTCTGCAGTTTGTCTATGAACTTTTGGTCATATCTCCTATAATTTTAAATACGATATCTCATTCTGCAATTGACCGCTACAGGGTACTGCGACGTACGTTATCGTTCACCGCATACCTGTTTAACAATACTTAGACAATATATCAAATATTAAATGCTAGTTCGAGCCCCAAGTTCAGCCAGAAAATATTCTTGAAGTATATCAAATATTAAATACTACCCGTAATAGTCAACAGATGGCAGAACAAAGAGAGATGGAATTTTTTTAAAATCCGAGGTCATTCATAACGAAAAGTTACCGTTTCTTCAAACGGCGTTTTCCTTTCTTTTATCTCTCAAAACGGAAAATCTACTAACGGAACGGACAAAGTCCACCAACTTTGCTGCGAGTAGTTTTACCGTGAATTAACGGATTTATTTTTAGCAGTGTACATAAATTTTATGTTATCAAAAACTGTGGATATCAATTTAAGCATATTTTTAAGGGTGTTGACATTTTAAAAGAAATAACCACAAAAAATTATTTAAGACGTTTCCGGAATTTAATAACTTACTATGTTATCTTTAAGTTAGTTAGTTTGTTTGTCTCATTGAGAACATACAGGGTGGTTATAATATAAGTATCTCTATTTGGAGCTGTCTGTATCTCGAAGTAATGATCCGAATTAAACCAAAATCGGTACACTTACTATTCGAGAAGGGGGAAGAAGAATGCAACAATAAAAAAATAAATCCAATAATCACCGGCAGATGGAGCTACTGAGTGTGAAATGTAATGTGTAATACAAGAACAAAAAATTAAGCCGTCAAACCGATGGCACGCCTAATATTATTTGAAAATGTCACAGTGAACGTGGTTACGCTTTTGCATGGCGGTGCCGATAATGTTCAGGTCCCACATGGTCATTGTGGTGGAGGACACAATCTAGGCGGTGCACGACGTGCTCAGCTGTGGAATGTAACGCATCAGGAGTGATGTTTCGCACATGTTGTGATATGCGGTAAAGTCATTGAAGTTTGTGACACTTCCATGGTACACAATATTACACATTACATTTCACACTCAACAGCGCCATCTGTCGGCGATAATTGCAATTAATGTTTTTATTGTTTCATTCTTCTTCCCCCTTAGCGAATAGTAAGTGTACCGATTTTGTTTTCAGTCCTGTTATTCCTTCAAGCTACAGACAGCTCCAAATAGGGATACTTATACTATAACCACCCGGTACATCTGATTTGTGTGCTTGACATCAAGTTCCTGCTTATAAGTCACCGTCAAAATACAAGGACTAGATAGCCACAAGGAAATTTGCAACACCAGAGAGAATTACAACCAGGTGCTCCAAAACATAGATTAATACACAAGATAGGACATTATCATAGGGCGTAATGGTAACGTGATGACGAAAATAGCGTCTGTAGTTACAAGGGGGAAGAAACGTCTCATAGACTGAATATTTCACCTTTTGAACGTCTATCCTATTATGATCTTTCTTTTTTAAATGCTACATGTTTACATTTTCAACTTGGTAGGAAAAGCGAAAAACGAAAGTTTTAAAATTCTGATTTGTAATCAGACATGATTCTCCATGACATATTTTAACATCTTCAACCATACCATAAAAGTTCTGAAAAGAACTGTAGTTTCAATAATAATTAAATATAAAATAAAATGAAGTCCTTTAAAAAGCAACTTAACACACCAGCGAACGGAAAATTTGAAGAGAATCGTCTACTTCGAAGCGAAAGGAATAGATATTAAAAGCATAGAGCATAAACAGATTTCGTATACATGGGCAAATTTCAGAAGCTTGTTAGTTTTCCTCCCTTGTCACTATTGACGCTATTATAATGTCTATTTTTAAGTATACATTTGCCTCGATATTTTGTTTTCCCTGTTTCAAAGTGTTGAGTTGTATCATATATGCATCTAAGCTCAAGAAACCATAATAACTGTCGTTGTAAAACGACGATGTAACGTCAAAGCAAGGATGTCGATAGGATTATTGAACGACACTGATTTTCACTCGTTTGACGTCACTATGTGAAAGATGTTCGGACAATCATACGCATCTTTAAATTTTCCAATACGTTTTTGGCAATGCCGGTGTTGTAAGATTGGTAAAATTTATAAATTAGGTAAACAGTAAATGCTTTATAAGATGTTCGCCGAAAACCGAACTTTATTAGAGTTTGGTTTCTCTTGTAAAATTTGTTCTTTAAGAAAGAAATGCCCGTTTTTATACATTGCGTACAACATATTAAAATTTACAATGCTGGATATGGATTTTTTAAAGCAATCCTTTAGTATTTTAGTTATATGTGTTAGTTTAAACGTTTGTGACACGTGGAGATTGTGTTGTTACTAAATATCGTCAATACAAGTATGTCTCCAATGAATTTATCTACTCTTAATAAACTTTCCGACTTTCACTGTAAATTCTGTTAACTGAACTTTTATTAACCCATATAAAAAATCATCAAAAAAACCTTTAAAAATTTTAAGATTTTATAGCTGGAGGTTTCTACAGGTATTTTGAAGGAAAATGAAAACTACAGCTTTTTTAAAGAGGAATATACAGTCTTTTTAAAGGTTTTATACAGATTTATTTCAGCAAGTTATCGCCTCCAAATTACCTTCAATGACTTAGCAGATTTTCTTGAAATCACTACACGTGTTTTGAAAGAAAATGAAAACTGCTTCTCACGCAGGTAATATGATGTTTTATTTGAAGTTTTCATAGAGTTTTATTATAGCACACTACGACATCTAAGAGTCTACAGTAGCCGCAACTTTATTGCCTCGTGTAATACCACTTTTAGTTTCACTTCTTTGACACTGAATGATTAGCGACCATAGTTTCAATTGAAAGTATTTTCCACTTCATGGGTACTATCACCCCTCATATTCATTCTTAAAAGTTACGAATAGCTTGTATATGCACACATGCATATTGCAAATAAAGGGAAACATTATAATATTTAAATTATTACGTGTAAAAAGGCTTGTTTGGTGAGAATTACGTCATATTTAAAACGATATGCGCACTTTTATGTTAGAATTTTTATGTTGAGGAGCAGAATTGTTTAAACTCATTTAATAGTTTGTGGAAAATAAAAATGAGCAAATCAACGAAACTTAAATTTTCACTTTGTTTATTTTGCATTTTCGAATTACTAATACAAAGCTATAATATGTGGGAACTGTACATAAAACGATTTTTGTGAAATAATATCTAAAATTTTAGTCTGAACAGAAGCAGAATTTTCAAAATGCCGTTAAAGCAAATTTTTAGCCTGCTCCATTTTATTCATATCTTATAGATAAAGCGATATATAATCTTACAAAGCCTCAAAAGCGTAGCATTTTCTGAATCACAACCATGCTTTCTATCTTTTATTTTTTCTTATTTCTTTTTTATCAGAAAAACGTACAGATTTTCAAAAAATACGATAAGTTTTGCGTATAAAAATATTTCCAATGTATTAAATATACAAGAATTAAATTAATCTATACTAATATTATAAAGGAGAAACGTTTGTTTGTTTGTAGGAATAAATATCCAGATCTACCAAATGAATGTAGCAAAATAATGGTGACACTCTCTGCTAAAACATAAAGCACTTTTTTATATCGGTCTCATTACCCCTAAAGAGGTGTGGTAGCATCAAAAGTTCTATAATTACGATTACTGTGACACTGTTATTGCTAAAATCTTGAAATTGGATAAGACGGTTACATTTAAGATGTAAATGCTCGCTAAGAACTTTAAAAAATGATTTTAGATAATTGAATAGAAAACGTCCTAAAACACTGATTATTCAGGAGGGACCAATTTGAAAACTTTTTTCCGCATAATTAAGGTTAGTGTGTATTCAAATATTATCTTACTCATGGTTCAGAAGTAGTGAAACTACTCTAGTCGCTATTTTTTCTAGTAGTTTGTAGTGTAGCGCGCTACATTTTAAAAATGTAATGTAGCAAATAGCGCGATACAAAAAATCAGAATTTTGTAGCGAGCTTTCACGCTACTTTTAATGCTGTTTTAGGAGAGGAGAAAATAATGCCATTCTTCTAATCACTTGATCATAACTTGCTTCTTTTTTACTAAATGCATTCTCTGCAGCAGTTTGTGGACGTCAGCGACAAATCTCGGTTGCAGTGTCATAGATTTTGCCATTGACTTTTGTTAATAAAACAAAACCAAGTGCTTACTCACCAAAAAAATAAATTTTCTTGCGGTCAACATTTTGTCTATTAACCTTCCTACCCTGAATGGGTCGAATCGACCCACTTCTATAATTTATTTAATTCGATTGGAACCAGCTTTTTTTTCATAAAGTAAGTTAAATAAATGCTACCGACTACTACGTTAAATAAATATGTTAAATCATTATCAAAAACAAATTCTGGTGTGAAATGTTTTTATCAACGTTGGGTAAAATTTCAACAGGGTACGAAGGTTAATGCATTCTTAAATCTTATGTTTTATGTGGGGTATTTTCTTTTGGAATTAAAATTATGACAGAGAAAAGTAAAATTGAATTGCCTGGTAGGCACATAACAAATGATTTAAAGCTATCGAAAAACAAGTCAGTGGTATCGAAAAACAAGTCAGTACACTGTTAACTTGAAGTTTGGTAGTTACACTGTTAACTTGAAGTTTGGTAGTTACACTGTTAACTTGAAGTTTTCATAAAGTTTTCTTATAGCACACTATAATATCTAAGGGTCTACAGTAGCCTTAACTTTCTTGTCTCGTGTAATACCACTTTTAGTTTCACTTTTTTGACACTGACTGATTAGTGACCATAGTTTCAGTTGAAAGTATTTTCCCCTTCATGGGTACTATCACCCCTCATATTTATTCTAAACAGTTTACGAATAGCTTGTATATGTCCACGTGCATATTGCAAATAAAGGGAAACATTAAAATGTTTAAATTGTTACGTATAAAAAGCCTTTTTGGTGAGAATTACGTCATATTTAAAAGGATATGCGCACTTTTATGTTAGAAGAATTTTTATGTTAGAATTTTTATGTTGAGGAGCAGAATTGCTCAAACACGTTTAATAGGTTGTGGAAAATAAAAATGGGCACATCAACGACACTTAAATTTTCACTTTGTTTATTTTGCATTTTCGAATTGCTAATACAAAAACTGCGCAAAACATTACCCATTTAATAAGACTTTGTCAGTTTCAAAATCATCAGCTTTGAACAGAAAGCTGCACATAGAGGTCGGTTAGCATTTTCTTTCATAACAATAATTACTGGATCGCATCTCGCACCGAATATCTGAAGTCTATAATAATAAAAAAGAATATTTTCAAATTAAGATTTCTAGTTAAGGAAATATTCTCATTCAATTGTTTATTATCGCAAAAAATATCTTATTAACACGTCTTTGATCGTTATGCATGCCTAAACATTATATGCAAAATATATTGGTCAAGTCGTTGCTACTGTCAATATGACGTCAGCATTAACAACGGACATGTTTTTGCTTTATAATATAGATATTTGTAATGCTCACAAATATATTATGTCTATATACAAAAATGGTTATTTATCAAATTGTAACTTAATTAGTAATGTTTAAACCATCTGCAACACTATCATTTTCACCTCATATTAGTAGGCACACAAGTACCATATATGACACGTTTCAACAAACATGCTCTCAAAACCGCGCTGTTTTTGCTAGCATTTTATATTTTTCTTTGCAGAAAAAATATCACTCGCCACATTTTTATTTAAAGCTTGAAAAACCGTTAGAAAATAATACAAAGATTTGTGAATTATTTTTTAAAAAGTGCATGTAAAAAAATGTGCATCTAAAAAATAGGCTAATGCAATTACAGGTTGCAAATTATTACTGATCATTTCAGTTTTAGGGAAGCATACATCACGTTCAAATAGTTGTAAGCTTGCAATATTGATTCATGCCGAAAAATGTATTTGATGCAAAAAATTGTGATATTTGACCTTTGAGGTTGTAGAAAATGGTAGAAATTCCCCTATTATTTTTGCTTTCGTCATTGAATATCACATTAATATCGATGAAGAATGCAACACCAATCTTCAATAGCAATTGCTGAGAAGCTTTTATGTTGACAATGTTGTTGCTAGTGTCCATACAGAGAAAGAATTTGAAGTGTTTATTGCTGGTTCTAAGTATATTATGGCTGAAGGTGGATTTGAACAAAGAGGATGGGAATATACAAAAGACAAAAATAATATCCAATGCAATGAAGAAACTCGATATTAGGATGGAATAGACCTCTAGTCGTTTTAAATATGTTACTGTCTGCTGGATAAAAAATGTAATTTCAGAAAAAATAACCTAACGAATCATGTTACAGTTGCGTATAAAAAGTGTCATAAAATTGGTTTTATTTCTCCGGTTATGTCACAAGGTGATGTTACAGAAAACATGGAAAATGGGTATCACCTGGGATGAAGCAACTACAAGTGATCTAAAAGATCAGTGTATTGAATGGTTTCACGAATAAAATATTTTACAAGATATTCAGATTCCTAGATATATCCAGTTCACCCCAATTAATTTTAAGTATTGTAGTCTTTACATATTTTGTGATGCAAACTATGCGTACGATGTTGTTATATTTTTGAGAGCAACAAATAAAGATCGAACATAATCATTCTTTCATGTTGCGAAATCTCACATCGATCCTTTAAAATTCGCAACTATACTTCAAATCGAACTTTTAGCTTCTTTTATTGAAGCAAGATATCCTAAATAATTAACTGATGCATTGGGATGGGAAGAAATGACAAAAATAATTTTGAAGCGATTCTACGAGAGTAAATTCATGGATATCCAGGGTAGAGAAATACTCTGTTTTTGTTTGGTTGATCGTTTTTTAGGAAGACATATGCCCAGTGAAAATATTTCAGTAGATCATCTAGAGGCTGTAAAGGAAAACTGTTGTTATCTTTCAAATAGTGGGAGGAGCCCCCTTTGGCTTAGGGATCCTAAACAATATTATAAATATATGAATGTCAGTTATCAAAACATAAATGAAGAATAAAATGAAAAATTAAATTAAAGTCTGTATCAAATTTACTGGTAAATGTTGATGAAAGTCCAGAGAAAACTTGTTACTGCCAGTTTTTTTGCAGTTACAAAAAAATGTGCCGTCTTGTTGGCTGTATTCTTCGGTTCAGTTTTAATTTTTCTAATTCAAATTAACAAATTAAAGAAGAATTGACACATCATGAATTTGAGAAAGCAGAAATAAGATAGTATGGATGATACAAAAAAGTTGTTTCTAGTATGGACGTGATGAGAGATTGAAGACGCTTGAAACTTTTAAAAATGAAGAAGACATAATAGGTGTAAACACTATAACTATTTATAGACAAGATAGTAAGGAATTTTTGTATATATGTCGTTGTTTCTTAAAATTGTAAACTCATTAAACAATTGATTTTATATTTTCATCTAAAACATCGTCATACAGTTTATCAGGAACTCCGACTTCCCCGAGATAAATACGGATTTTGAAGAAAAGATAATTGTAGTCTCTGTTTTATTCAATTGTTACATTTGTAAAGAACTTAATTTAGGTTGGTTCTATGTTTCTTCATGATAAAAGAATTGGGTTAGTTTATTTATATGTACTTCTACAGAACTGTGTATGTTGAGCTTTTTACTTCAGCTTCTATAGACGCTTCTATAGATAGCTTTATGAAGGTTCGTGTCTGGCAGATGAAGATGTACTTTTGTACAGTGCAAAAATTGTTCCAATTTGCTTGGTACAACAAATTGTTTTTTTAAAGATTGAACTGTAACCCTAAGTATGAAGAAATTATTTCACGTTAATAGAAATTCAACCCACTGAATGCTGCACGGTGGGAGAGGCTCATAAGACTGCTGAAAGATCTATTAAAAAGAGTTTAGGAGAAGTCTGAAATATGAAGAGATGATACCTGTACCCTGTACTAGATGACTGCGAAAGCATTATAAATTACCGACCATTACCTTACAGGTGAGTACAAGAATCTATTAACCCCATTTCTCCGGCTATGTTTCTCTAAATATATTCATGAGTGTTGTTTACCAGACATTGATGCAGTCGAGGAAAATTCTCTTGCTGGAAAAATTAAATGTAGGCAGGCACTGAAAATAATTTATGAAATTGATTTAGATCAAAATATTTGATCTTCATTTTCTTCAACCGAATGGGAGACAATGCCATTGTCCATTTCCTGTAGACATGTAGTCTTGGTAGGAGAAGATAACAAGAAAATGAGTAATTGACTATTAAGATGTGTCATATGAACTCACTACTGACAAAAATAGAAAAGTTCGCCTTTAGAAGTTTCAAACTTCTCATCCGTACACACGTCTGCCTATTGAAAGAATTTAGCCTATAGAAGTGTTATTCAGTGTTTGTATCAAAAGTATTTTTCCGAAATCAACTTTGAAAGAAACGCAGGGAAACACCCTTTTAAAGGAAGAGTCAAGTTTACAAGTTTAAATGACTAAATATGGTGAAATACAGACAATATCAGACAGACTTAATTTCTAACATTCATGAATATGTTATATTTATTTTAATGTAAAGCTTTGATTATAAGATATTATCAAAAGATGGGAGAATGTTACATTTAAAAAAAATGTCTATGTTTCTATTTATTGTTATTATTATCCTCTCATCTTTAATTCTCGTGATGCATTTTATTGGATGTTACGTGAAAAAGCAAAATTATTTACTGTTTTTGAATATGTTTTTGTAGAAAAATTATTTATGATATTTACTGTTGAATTAAATTAAAATTTTGAAAGCTTAAGATGATAAATGACTTTGTCGTATGCTTTAAATTAATAATTGGCGTCCACGTTATTTTTCAATGCGGAGATGTTAAAATAACAACTTTTTGTAATATTTCAGTAATAAACTGGGATATTTTAACAAATTGGGGATTATTGCACAAACAACTGACCCTTGGCATTCTTCTTCACCTTTTTCATATAATATATATAAAAAAATCACTCATAAAACTGAAAAATAGCCGAAATTGAACAATTGGACAAACAAACCTTGAAACATTTTATATAGATTTATTATAAACAAGATAAAATAAGGCGCATGTAGTAGATAAGTAACAAACAGGGCTATTTTTAACAAGACGGGGATTAATTGCCAGGACAATTAATCCTTGTCAGTCTTTTTTATCTTTCTCACATAAATAAAAAAAAAAATCGTTCATAAAACGGAAAAATAGCTAAACTAATCCTTCTGAAACATTGTATGTAAATAGATTATAAAAGAGATTAGGTAACATATAGATTTTAATTATAGTATTTTAATACATATACATGAAGAATATGCTTGGTTAAAATAATGTATTTAATTTTGTCATCAATTACGCTCGCTGAAATACACCAATTTAATAGAGACTGGATAAAGGAGGTTTTACGGAATAGGAAATAGGCTACTATTTAATCTCATTTAAATATGTAGTCTACCTATATTATAAAGAATAAACGAGCGCATAAGAAATATGATCTTACAACAGGGAGGTTTAAACTATTTCAGAGTTGGAATAATGAAGTTAATTATGAGCCAATTTACGCTAGCTAAAATATACCAATTGGTCGTGGATCTGATTATGGATATATTCCGACCTTGCATGTACACCGACATATACTTAAACACACATCCACGTGACAACTTTGGCACTAAAAGAAGGTGAACGGTTTGTTAATAGGACAGTTTCGCACACCCAGAAAAAGGAATTGATTAAAACTACAAAACATGTTTTGTTGAGTACATTTTGGTTGTTTTAGCAAAATTCAAGTAAAATTGAACCATTTTACATGAATTAACAAAACATTTTTTGCTGACGATCCAAATTTTTTTTTTTAATTGCAAAAAAAAAAAAAAAAAAAAAAAAAAAAAATGTTGTTTCAAACAAAAATTCCATTGACCTATATTTTAACAAAAAGTTTTGTTGGGTCAACCAAATTTTTGTTGATTCAAAAAAACTTTTTTCTGGGTGCAAAATGCAAACAGTAATAGGCAACATTTGTGCGATTTATCATCTAAGTTTGGAGAGGGCACCTTTTAATTGGACATTCTTTCACATAAAAATGCTTTTCATCTAACTGAACTAAGAGGAGTCTAAAAAAATATATTAACTGCAAAGATTCTTTCACAGTTTTTAATTAAAAACAGTTCTCATGTATGTTTTGTAACATGAATAGCCAGGGTTGGATTTCCTAGTTAGTATTAAAAGACTAAAGCCGCATTTTGTATAGAAGATTTAAGAGTATTTAAAACATAGAATATTAACCTCTTGGGGACGAGCGACACGTATACGTGACGCAAAAGATGCTCAGAATCCTCGATTATTCCCACCAGTAACTTTTCATTGTAAACTTTGCCTTATTTAATGACAGCATTTCTGGGATTCAATTAGGCGAAAATTTTTGTTTTGAGATACCGGTGGTAAAAGATTAAAAATTCTGTAAAGGACGCTCGTCGCGAAGGGGTTAAGACTAGAAACTTGTTTATTTTATTACGTAAACTGCAAATAATGCAACAAAAAATTCATTAAAGATTATTCTACTCGTCACAATAAAATATAAAAATTTATTTTTGAACGATTTATTTGAATTAAAAAAAAATCATCCCGTCTCAAAATTGAATGCTTTAGCATATTTTGTAGTGCATTTTTAAATAGCTAAATTTTATAAAGTTAATTATAAAATGCATTCTTCACACATTTTAGCATGATTCAGGAGTAAATTTAAACCTTTTACTTTTCAAAATTAATTAAAATAAGGGTTTTGCATAACTGATACTCTCTGACATTCTAATTTATTCTACTATTAAAATTTTCTTCAGAATTATTTTCATAATATAAAGTTGTAAGATTAATACAGATTCTAAATAAGTTTCAACAGCTGCCGCATTTATACTTTACGTAAATTGCGCCTCTTTGAGAACGCAGTTTTGCTACAAATTGTTCTGCAATACAAATAATCAGAATCCATTTTTAATCTGTCAAATATATTCACCGTTATTGCAAGTTACTTGCAGAAAAATCTAATTTGTGTACTTTTACGCTTAGATTTTACGCTAATATTATTGATATCAAGATAACACTCTCACTTAATGGTCAATATTACTATTTCAATTTTACGTTTGATTTACTAATAATTTGTAGCAGAATGAAAGATCTATAGATGCTGAGAAACACATATAAAGTAAAAGGATTCTGTGCTCTGCTAATGGCGAAATTCCGTTCTAGAAACATATATTAAAATGAAATTTCAATTTAGTATTGCTTTAGGATTTCGCAGCAAGGATAATAAATCATGGAGAAAATTGGATTAATGACTTCATATAAGTAGCAATTAATTTTAGAGTAGATTATTAGAGTAATTTTAGAGAGTTTTGTAGAGTCAACTTTTCGCGTTCGAGGGACACTTTTATAAATTTTTAAATTTCCGCATGTCACCATTAAATAACATAGGTAAGAAATGTATACACGCCTAAGTTTCAAGACGAGGGGCTGGTTGTATGTAACCTTTGTGGAATTTCAGAATCCTCATTTTCTTCTTTATTCATTAATATATATAGGGTAATTATAAAAAAACTATCCCGATATATGAGTCCTTAACTATCATACCGTTCACAGAAACTGACTGAAATTTTGGTTTTAAGTATTTTGAGGTATGCGCTCAAGAATCGTATGAAAAACAACAGTTAAAACTCTAACTGTTGGCCGTACCAATAAAAAACTGTGTTTCATGTGACATGTGGAAGACTTAAAAGTAACAGCTCCTTTAAAATCATAGTAGTTTATTATAAACATGATGACATACAATAAGACAGCATAACTTCGCTGTTAAATAAACGAACTGAAGAAAAATAATATGCAGCTACATTTTGTATTACAACCAGCATTACAAGCTGGAGGAAGGAAAAGTGAAGGCAAAGCATCCTGGAAAGTCCAGCCTTTTAAACACACCATCGGCGAATGTTTTGCATAAACATGTTGCCATTTAGAGGTACACAAATTCGCATCTGAAACGCCATTGGCTACGAATACTCGCAAGTTGCAAATAACAGACTACAGTGATTAGCGCGATCCCTTAATCACAGGTTACTTACTGTTACTGAGTAACGTATTTTGAATTGAAGAACGTGAACGAGAACGTTAGCGCTGGCCGTTTCAGATACGCAAGTATGTTTATTCAAGAGATGTTGAAAAACCAAAATGCATTAATGTAAAACTAAATACCTTTACTTATATTTAAAGAAAGCTTTAAGCCAAGGATTTATAAAGATGCATAACAATCGGCCTCCTTTTTCATCATCTCTAGAATATTACAAAAGCATGAAAAATTTGCATAAACATGAAAAAGTTCAAAAAGTTTACAAAAAAATTACACTTGAAAAGTTCAAAAACTACCAATCTGATCAATGTCAGGTCACATAAGACTTTATTGGCAGGACATTGACCAGAGTGAATAACATTGTAAGAAAAATTATAACCCCCCACATAAAGATTTAAATATCAAAAATTCTTTTACAAAAATTCATCAGCTGCTCTTTTACTTGTGGCTTAGTAAAGCTATCTGCAAGGTTAAGTTTACTAGGAATATATTTAAGTTTAAACATTTTATCAAAAACAAGATTTCTTAAAAAATGATACTTTATATGAATATGTTTTGTTTTCTGGTTTTCAAAAGGGGAATTAGAAAAGGCTATGGCGGCTTGGTTATCACAGAATAAAGTGCAATCTCTCAAATTTAAGTTAAGTATTTTATTTTGTAAGACATTTTTTATCCAGATTAATTCCTTAGCAGCTTCAGTTAAACTAACATATTCGGCCTCCATGGTTGAAAGACTTACACATTGTTGTTTAAATGTCTTCCATGAAATAGGAGTTTCATCCAAAAACAAAATATATCCACCTATGGAAACACGATCGTCTCTGTTTGCTGCAAAATCTGAATCAGAATAACATGAGAGATTTAAATCATTAACTCTAGATAACTCAAGTTTGAAATTTTTAGTATATTTTAAATAACCTAACAATTTTAATAAACAATTCCAATGAGCAATGCCAGGATTGGTTTGAAATTGAGATAATAAATTTACTGCATACATAATATCAGGTCTGGTCCTTCCCGCTATATAAGATAAACATCCTATAAGATTTCTATAAGGAAAACTAGACATTTTATCAAATTCTTCCTTAGTGGAAGGGGAATCTTGCTTTGACAACACTAAACCCTTAGGAATAGGTAAAGAGCTAATTGGAAACTTAAAGTTTGAATACATTTCACAAACTTTCTCAATATAAGATGTTTGGTGTATGTAAAGTCTATTTCCAATCTCTTCAAACTCTATGCCTAATAGCCTTCTGGTTGCACCCAAAATTCTTAAGTTAAAATGTTTTTGCAGCAAATCTATCCCAAAATTCAAATCATCTTCAGTTTTGCCAAAAAAAACAATGTCATCAACATAAGGAAAAGAACCAATCTGTCTTGAAACATATATACACAATTGCACCAATCTAGTTTGCAAAAATTTAATTTGGATAAAGCATCATCCATTTCAAAAAACCACTGTCTGCCACTTTGATGCAGACCATAAATGGCTTTATTTAACTTACAAACTTTATTTTTTTCCTTTTCAAAACCCTCAGGTTGGTGCATGTATATAGTTTCATCAAGACCAGCATAAAGATATGCATTGTTGACATCTACCTGGACATTAACCCATTTCAACAGACATGAAAATATGGCAAAGAACAACCTAATTATTGAGAAACTAACAACTGGACTAAAAACTTCATCGTAACTTTCTCCTTTAACCTGATTAAACCCCTTTGCAACTAACCTAGCCTTATACCTTACAATCTCACCATTTTCATTTCTTTTTAAGGTATACACCCAACGATTATCAAATATTTTTGTATCCTTCGGAGGTGTCACAAGATCCCATACATTACGTTCATACATAACGTTCATTTCTTGGTTCATTGCGTCCCTCCAACTAGATGCTTCTGGGGTTTTTACAGCCTGATTGTAAGTTTTTGGGATTTTAACCTCAGTCAAGTTTGCTTCATCTATTTTTAAAAGATTAGAAATTTTACCGGATTCTTTATTTTTACTGCTGAAGTCAAAAAGATTTTTATCACATTCAATTTTATTTAATTTACAGTATTCTAACAATTCATTAAAGGATCTTATTCTAGTATTGGTTCCTTCGATGCCATAGTAAATGTCTGTTTTTTTTCCTACTTTTCGAGGTACTGCTTTACGTATCCAAGGAATAGTGGCACAAGTCTTTAAACCACTATGTTCTAAACTTTTGTCAGAATCTGATGCCCCTCCCAATTCAGATGTAATCTCTGGTTCTACATCAAAAATATTTCCGTCCTCTGGGAAATCAAAAAGTGAAAAATTTAATTTAGGTTCTTTAATTTTTGAAGCTATATCTACCCCCCTTTTAGTTTCATCAAAACGAACATTAATGGTTTCTACAATTTTCTGTTCATCTATTAACCAAATTCTGTAGCCTTTAGTTGCCTGAGCATACCCGCACATAATCCCTAGTTTAGCTCGCATATCAAGCTTCCTTCGGACTTGTTTGGGCACTCCAACATAAGCTAAACAGCCAAATGTTTTTAAATGAGAAACTGAATGTTTTATACCAGAGTACATCTCAAAAGGGGTTCTTTTTTGTTTGTGACAGATCCTATTCCAGGTGTAAGAAAAACACATTTAGGCCTCAGCCCAAAATTTTTGTGATAAGCCACTTGAATTAAGGAGAGCTTTAACACCATCAAGAGCAGTTAAATTAAAACGCTCCGCGACACCATTCATTTCTGGACTGTACGGGTTCGTTTTCTCATGTAAAATTCCCTGCTTCTCTAAAAATTTCTCAAATTCGTTGTTGCAGAATTCTAAACCCCCATCAGTTCTAGTAGAAATTACTTTTTTACTTAAATACCTTTCAGCCCTATTCTGAAATTTTAAGAATGTCTGAAAAACGTCTGATTTATTTCTGATGGTATATACTGCAACATTACGAGAAAAATCATCAATGATGGTGAAAAAGTATCTATTCCCTCCATGTGATGCTACAGGTAAAGGGCCGCACAAATCCATGTGTAAAAGTTCTAGAGCAGTTTTTGATCTAACATTCCCTATTGATTTAAATGACACTCTCTTAGATTTTGCAAGTTTACAGGAGATGCAATCCTCGGTTAACTTTGACAGCTCTGGCAAACCTCTAACACTTTCATTTTTACTAGTATTAACCAAATATTCACTATTTACATGACAAAATCTCTCATGCCACAAGTTACTCAAATTTAAATTTTCAATTTGGTTAGCTGAAATGTCAACCGAGTTGCTTTCTCTTTTACAAGTTTTATAGCTGAAAGGTTTAACAAAATACAAATCATTTTTCCTTACTGCATAAAATAACCATTGCCAGTCCTTGTCATGCACAATTAGTTTGCCTTTACTGCCAACAAAATTTATGCCTAGTTTTTCAAGTTTACTACCAGACAAGAGATTTCTACGGAAATGAGGATTATACAAAACATCTTTAAGAATTATTTGATTGAAACTTCCATCTTTACATTTAATAAAAAAATGTATTGTACCTTTTCCCTGAACAGGACTTTCTTTTTCTCCAACAGCAAGTGACATCTGCATATTTGAAACTGACTCATAATTCAAAAAAAGATTTTTGTTATTACAAAAATGAGCAGTAGCAGCTGTATCAAACACCCAGCTACTATTTTGGCCAAAATCAGATGAATTTGCCTCAAGAAAATTACTTTTAAAATTACTTTGAGCTACTTCAATCAAACTAGTCTCATGTTCAGAGAAGGTACATTTAACATTACTATTACTTTTTTCATTACTACATTTAACATTACTATTGTTTTTTTCATTACTACATTTAACATTACTCTTTAACTCTGCGTTACTAGATTCTTTAAATTTACTATTTGACTGATATTTCTTAGTTTGAAAATTTTTAGATTGATTTTTCAATTTACAGTTAGCAATTAAATGACCATAAGATTTACAAAGAAAACAAGGACCTATTAATTTACTTTGATTAACATTATAATTCTTAAATTTACGTGTTTTACACTTTACCATTTCTCCAGAAAAAGCAACACTAGAACTAGAAATGTCCTTTTTGGCCAGTTTCAATCTATTCTCCTCCAGTAGCAATTCAGCCTCAATCTTGTCCGGTACAAACTCTGCATCTGGCCACCTGTAAATCGCTTGGACTGTAGACTGGAACTCCCCGGGCAAACTTCTAATCATCTGGTAACCCATATACAAGGGCTGAAGGGTATGTCCCACATCACGCAGACGCTCTGCTGCTTGCTTGACACGACACAAAAAAAGTCCCAAATTTTCTCCAGGAAAATAACGGACACCAAAAAAATCATCTAGCAGTTGTATAACACGAGCTCTTGTGGTAGGTTCAAAATGTTCTTTAAGGATCTTCCAGGCTTCAGCTCCATTCGTTGTATGCGAAATTAATGGCTTAAACTCAGATGACAAGGTCTGGTAAATAATGGTATAGGACCGGGCTTTTCTTAAATTCACCTCACTCTGTTCTCTCCATGTCAGCTTGTCTGTCACAGGAACTGTTTTTTCCGATGTCTCACCGCTTTCACTCTTGACGTTCTCGATATATTCCCAAGCACCATAATGCATTAGCAGAACTTTTACTTCTATCTTCCACGTCTCCCAGTTTGACGAGTTCAAAAGAGCAACATTCTGAAACTCCATTTTCTATACGGCCTCCGTCAAATAAGTAGGAAAAACACTTTAATACACATGAAAAAAAGCAAAAGTCTCTTTAAAAGCGCACTCCAGGGAAAAAAAACAACAGCTGTAAACATCGGCGACACGTCAGCAGAAAAACAACATCGCAGCGTCTTCGAGAAACACGTCGGCGACGACGTCTTCACTTCCACAGAATCAAACTTTAAACTGCTTTAAAAATCACAACCACGCTCTGCTACCACTTGTTGGCCGTACCAATAAAAAACTGTGTTTCATGTGACATGTGGAAGACTTAAAAGTAACAGCTCCTTTAAAATCATAGTAGTTTATTATAAACATGATGACATACAATAAGACAGCATAACTTCGCTGTTAAATAAACGAACTGAAGAAAAATAATATGCAGCTACATTTTATATTACAACCAGCATTACAAGCTGGAGGAAGGAAAAGTGAAGGCAAAGCATCCTGGAAAGTCCAGCCTTTTAAACACACCATCGGCGAATGTTTTGCATAAACATGTTGCCATTTAGAGGTACACAAATTCACATCTGAAACGCCATTGGCTACGAATACTCGCAAGTTGCAAATAACAGACTACAGTGATTAGCGCGATCCCTTAATCACAGGTTACTTACTGTTACTGAGTAACGTATTTTGAATTGAAGAACGTGAACGAGAACGTTAGCGCTGGCCGTTTCAGATACGCAAGTATGTTTATTCAAGAGATGTTGAAAAACCAAAATGCATTAATGTAAAACTAAATACCTTTACTTATATTTAAAGAAAGCTTTAAGCCAAGGATTTATAAACATGCATAACACTAACAGTAACGGTTACAATGACAAAATTTCGAAAATTTCAAATGGCAACACCTACTTTTTTTTATTGGAATGTGATCTTCATAGTGAAAATCCATAAAAAGCGTTGAAACGGTACTTGTAGCACGAAAATTGCCGGCGCTAGAGAGTCTAAGAAGAAAAGTGAAAACAACCAATAAAGGGCAGAGAAGCAACAATAAGTAAAACATTTTATTATTCAGTGCTATCCACCATCTTCCGCATGCAACGTGTCTTCGTGTGTGACGTGGAAAACTTGTGAAACACAATAAAATGTTTTGTTTTCTGTTGATTCTCTGTCCTTATTCGTTGTTTTCACTTTTCTTCTTAATCTGTCTAGCGCCGACGATTTTCGTGCTACAGGTACCGTTCCAACGCTTTTTATGTTTTTTCACTATGAAGATCACATTCCAATAAAAAAAAGTAGGTGTTGCCATTTGAAATTTTCAAAATTTTGTCACTGTAACCGTAACTGTTAGAGTTTAACTGTTGCTTTTCATACGATTCTTGAAAGCATACCTCAAAATACTTGAAACCAAAATTTCAGTCAGTTTCTGTGAACGGTATGATAGTTAAGGACTCATATATCGGGATAGTTTTTTTTATAATCACCCTGTATATATATATATATATATATATATATATATAGTATAATTATGTTAATATTAATTGCGTTAATAATCTCACATAATATATATAAAAGTACTTTCATAAAACGGAAAAATAAGATTAATTTACTACTTTGTAATTTAATTGAATAAATTATATAAAGCTTTCTATTACCATTGGGGGTAATGCACATAATAATACTGCTAACAATTTACTTCTAACGATACTTATTCAGATATAATATAATAATTAAACATGATAATCAACATTGTTTAAAAAACAATTTTCCGTTTATAAATAAATTACAAAATATAAATTCTGTAGAATGCATAAAAATCTTTGACTTTAATGATTTATATAACAATATTTATATCAAAGATTTACATAAAGCTATGTGTATACTTTTAAAATAATACAGATATTAATTAAATTTAAAATATGATATTCCTGTTATTTTTTAAAAACCTTTATTAAACCTTACTTTGCATCATAATTATATAATTTATAATAATATAATTTATAAACAATGCCAGGGAATTCCCCAAGTGAGAACTGCTTTCAATATTCACTCTAATTTATATTTATACCACTATGAACGGAATTCATTAGTTTATAATTATTATGTTTTATATCAATATATTGATGATGATATTATTTTTTATTTCAATGATTTTAATATCACATCGTTACTTAATTTAAATCCCGATCAGCTCACATTAAGTCAAAATGATATGATTAGTAATAATATAAACTTTCTTGACTTAAAATTACTCTTAATAATAATAATAAATTAATATTTGACATTTACGATAAAAGATTTGACTTCCAATTTAATGTAAATATTTTTACGAATTATGCTCCATGCTTACATAAATCAGTTTATAAAGATATAATGCTCAATTATTTATACAGAATAAAATATGTATGATCAGATAAGGATATAAACAAAAATACTAAATTTATATGTAATCAAGCAAAACTAAATGGATTTCCAAATTACATGGTAAATTCAATCATCAGATCTTTTCAATAATTCTTTGGTGTTTATATACAAAAATATATAAAGATTAGAGGGGGTCGTGTTCGAGGATATTGGCTTATGTATATTTATGTATATATTAAAATATTAATTAAAAAAAACATAAAATATACACTGTGGTCATTGCTATGTAATTTAATATTTTATTATTTTAGAGTTATTGTTATATGAATGGTTAATTATAATAAATCAAGAATTATATAATTCCAATGCTTAAATAATTTATACTTTCTTATAATTATAATCATTTAGAATAATTAGACGCTACATCGGCATTGGGTGATTTAATTACATTTAGAATAAATTATTCTGGGTACAGAAATAATGGTTATTAATCAATGTTGAAATTACTTATTAATTAAGAAGAAACACAGTTCAATAGCGTCCCTTATTGGATGTTTAAATACAAAACTGGAGCAACATATATATTTTAAACTTCAAATATAGAGCATGGTTCATTTATACACAATAGAAACTGAGATACAGTTAAAAGTTTCATCGAAAAACATAGTATAGCAGTGCTTCCTGTTGAGTAAACAAAGTCAAAATTGAATACATAACATAACTTTTAATAAACATCATATGTCTTGAAATACCATCTAAAAAATGCTATTATGAAATCGTGAAAAATTTAGTATAGCAGCGGTACCTGTTCAGCGATGCATAGATAAACTTAACCAGGACCAATGTACATCAAAGTCCAACTAGATTTTGTGAAATTCAATCCCATAGGTGTCAATATAAGGGTTATCACATAAATCATAAAACACGCAGCATATCAGCGCCACTTGTTTGACTATATATATACCAACATTTTAACTGCACCTATCTGTGCAAAGGTCTAACTAAGTGTGACGTTTGATAAAATTCCATTCTTTGGATGCCATCATACCACTACCACGGAAATCGTGAAAACACAGCATAGTACCGCCGTTTGTTGGGCTATATACACCCAAATCTAATAAGCTCCAGTTTATGTCAAGATCTCACAGATTAGGAAGTTTGATGAAGTTCTACGCATTAGTAATTGCGACAGAGCAGCTCTAAAATTTGTATCACATACAGATATAAAGACAGTCAGCGAGACATTTTCCAAAAATAGTCACATATGGTGCCGGACATTCCAAAACTTGTAAATCCATTAAAAAAAATAAGGTGGAAATTTTCACAATTCTAGCACTTCTTATATATCTAATAATTCTAATATATCTAAAAAAAGAAGTCGAATTCACCCGTGTCATTAACATCAACTTCTTTACCTTTAAACAGTGATTTTCATGCAAAGAAATTTCAAACATTTTCTTATTAGTTCATTCAGTAACAAAGATTGCTAACGAAATAGATTTCTTGATAAATAGTTTCTCTACAAAGAAATCTTTTACTACAATAGAAAGAAAATCCAAACAGCAATAGATTGCGGATTTGATACGTTTAATTTTGAACAATAGATGAGGGAAAAAAGAAGACAATTTTTGTTTTTATTGAATTAAGATTAAGAAAAAGTTTGTATAGTTTACAATTGTAAAATGTCTAAATTTAGAAGCATGAGATACGTTAAGAAAATAATAATTCAGTAATAAATAGCTAATCGAAATTAGGGGGCACCCATTACATACTCCTCACAAATTTTGTAATTTTTTGTCTCTATCTTTTCCTATGTTACATGATGTCACATGTGAGTGATATCGAAGTGTGAGAACATGTTCCAAGCATGCAAATAACTAACTTTGTAGAACATTTCTTTTTTGAAGTTCATGGTTTAATTTAAAAAAGAAAATGCAGTTTCAAAATCTGCACGTTTAAAATTTGAAAGTTATTTGACGCTAAAAATATAATACATTTAGATATACAAGATGTTACAATATTAGTGAAACAAGCATTAAATGGATTTTAGTATAATGATCTGTATTTTAGCGCATAATTCGAGGTGAGGAAATACGATAAATTTTAATTCGTTAACTACCATGAGAAGAGCACATTGATGTCGAAATCTTAAAGGGAATGTAATCCTAAGTTTTAAATTTCGTACACTGCAAACCCTAAAAATATTTCCCGAAAGTGCTTAACATGTCGAGGTCCCTGCATCGATCCTGTAAATTAATTACATTTGTGAATAATGAGTTAACCACAATTTTTTACAGAACGTTAATCAATATTGACAAACATAGTGAATAATTTCTGAATGTTCATCAAAAAGTCTGTCATGTGATTAAGTGTCGACATTGAAAGAATATACATAAATAGTTCATGCAAAATTTTCAACAGATAATATATATTATTTCGGATTTCTTTGTGTCATGTAATGTCTACGCCGCATCAATTATGGACATTCTATAATACATTACATTGCTTTGCACTTTAACGTTAAAAAAGAGAAATATACTCTTTTCTGTTTTACTTAAAAGTTACATAAAAATTCCAAAAATATTTGTACTTCAAATTTTATACTGAATAATATTTTATTTAAGTGATATTATTTTTCTTAAAAATTGCTGCAGTAATTTAAGTTGAACCTTAATATGAATGTTGGTTGTTTTCTATCTTATCTATCTATCTAATCTATCGTGTTTTTTTTAAAGAAAAATTTCCTAGTTATAGATGGCATTGAGCTCACATGCTGTTCACCCTTAATTGTATAATATACTCTTATTTAAAAAATAATGCCTCTCAAATAATAGAGAAATTGACAATACATTAAGTGGGGATTACCCCCCCCCATTCCCCACTTTATACTTAAACAATGAACTTCCAAAATTAATCATGGAAGCGTCTTATCACAATGAACCTTTATTCAAAATTTGAAACAAATAATTCTGCATGAAAAAGCCATTTATCTAAATTAAGGGGGATTAGACACTTCCTTTCCTCTTTTATACTTAACAAAAGAGCCCCTAAGACTAATCGAGGAAGCGCTTTATCACAATGAACCTATATACAACATTTGAAGCAAATCGGATAATTCTGCATGAAAAACCCATTTATCTAAATTAAAGGGGGTTAGCCTCTCGTCCCCTCCTTTTTACTTAACCAATGAACTCCCAAAACTAAAAAGGGAAGCGCCTTATCACAATGAACCTATAAACAAAATTTGAAGCAAAACGGATATTTCTATCAAGAGTTTTCGCGTTACGCACATACATACATACAGAACCAGGCTTTGATAGCCTGTGAGCTAAAAAAAATTAGAAATAAAAATTATTGCTCATTTAAAAAAACAATAAATGTCATTCATTTTTTAATAATTTGTCACATATATATATATATATATATATATATATATATATATATATATATATATATATATAAATATATATATATATATATATATATATATATATATATATATATATATATATATATATATATATATATATATAAGAGAAACTTATTTCACTCTAATTTCTTAATTTCTTCCTCGAAAAGTACCTAATACCTGCTTATACAGCACAGAATAAGGATATACATGTGCTTTGCATTTATACTATTTTATTCCTGTGCTAAAGATAAGTCAAAGTACTACATTAACACTAAATGTTACTTATGTTTCTACACAAAGTATAAAAAAGAAAGAACTCGCTTGAATACTTAATAAGTTCGTGACACGAAACTGAGACTTTGCAGGATATTAAACGAACACGCGCGGCGTTAGAATGGTAATCTGAATATAGCCAGACCGAAAATTGCCGTAAAATGGTTCGAAACAATGTTTCAACAAATTTGAAAATGGTTATTTTACAAAATTCTTATTCTTTCAACGCATTATTTTAATTTTATGAGCTATATTCTCTAAAAAAGATGCAGAACATAATAAATCAAATTATTGTTTTCTTATGGTACATAAAATATGGATAAATAGAAGGTCAGATAAGCTATCATTGGAGTATTCCGAATTTATACTGAACCTTAAAATGGAGAAGTAACTCAAAATGAAAAGAATTATGGAAAACAGAGCTTAAAAATAAAAAAAAAACCTACACGTGAAGACTCGTTAAAATCTTTCATCGAATTACGTAAACTTTCATTAGAAGATATTGATTGAATAAATAAGAAAAAAAAAAACAAATAAGTTAAAAAATAGTTCTTTTAAACATTCTTTTAAAAGCAGTCAATATTTGTATTAAAAATAACCCTTAATTTGGTGACTATATAATAAAAACAAATAAATTAAAAAATTGTTCTTTTAATCCTTCTTTTAAAAGCAGTGAATTTTTATATTAAAAATCACCCTTAATTTGATAAATACATATTAAAAACAAATAAATTAAAAAATAGTTCTTTTAAACTTTCTTTTAAAAGCAGTCAATGTTTATATAAAAATCACACTTAATTTGATCACTACATATTATGTTGTTGTAGAAATATTTCGCCATGCTCTGACAAGTAAAACAGTAACCATTACATTCTTCAACGACCAAAACACACTGAGTTATGATATTTTGAGTTTAAAATTGAACACTAAACAATGAACAGATGACATATTAGTGCCGAAAAGGTATGAAATTGCATAAAATTCAAAGTATCATAAATCGGTTAGTTTTGGTCATAGAAGAATGTGGTTTTTACTGTTTTATTTCTCACAGTTTGGAGAGAGTTTCTAAATCAAAATTACAGGATCCAGGGAGGATATATATTAAAAAGATGTAATTTTCAAAATTTATTGGCACGACTTTTTCATAACAAAATCTTAATCCCTACCTTATTTTGAACACATTTGCAATTCCCATTGCGTGCGTATCTCCAACAGGTACAACACTAAAGCACGTTTCAATCTTTTTGAGACTCCCTGGATACCAATAAGAACACTGATATCCACGCATAGACTGATCTATATCAGTCATTTTGAATTTCACTCTTTTGACCAGTCTTCAGTCTAACACAGTGGTACGAATAAAGACCATCATTAATGGACTACGTGATGAAAAAAATCCATTAAAGTCTCATCCTTGTTTTTTGCTAAAAGTATCTTCTTTCTCATTTATATTCATTTAATATATATTTTTCTTTAAATTTAAAATAACTTTTCCTGATTAATTAAGCAAAAGAAATCATTTGAAAAAAGTTACTATTCACATTAATTTTTTTTTTCAAATAATTAGAATATTTCTAGTTTGGAATAAATGAGCTCGACATCACGAACTGTTTAAAATTTAAATCTAAAAGTACTTACTTTCTATATTTTTTTCTGTTGCATGTAGTAGGTATGCTTTAATATATATTTAGAAATAAAAATATTCCCGCAAAATAGATGCACTGCACTGCACTGCACTGCAAAAAAAAAAAGAAAAAAAGAAAAAAAAATGCAGTGTGTATGTTTGTAGTACTTCTAATACGACCTCAAAATGAGAATTTTCACATTATTTTTTCACTTAAACCATTTTTACTGCAGCGAAATTTAACATTTTAATTTCAGTCACACTTCCACTAAAAACAACTACAATAAATTACATAAATTGTATTATATTAAAGCTCGTGGTTAGTGAGATCTCAAATTCCTCCTCTCTAATGTAAAACATAAGGGCATAGAATGCATTCGTACTTTATAAATTTCTCATCAGAAAATTAGTAATTTGAACTTCTTGTTTTTGTATATGTTTTTTAAAGGGCATTTACTAGATTGTTTGTCAAATTATTTCTAAAATATATGCTTAATTTTTTTGTTTTAGGTATTAAAACCTCAGTGAAACTGACGAGCTATGAATAAAAGTTTAAAACTTCTAATTAAATGAAGTATATATTTTAGAAAGATTTTGTCAAATAAGCCAGTGGGACACATCCTTTAAAAAGAGCGAACAGAAAAAATAAAATTTGTATTTTAAACTTTTTGTTTTTGTATATGCTTCTTAAAGGACGTTTACTAGTTTGTTTGTCAAATTATTTCTAAAATACATACTTAATTTTATATTTTAGGTATTAAAACCTCAGTGAAACTGGCGAACTATGACTAAAATTTAACACAATTCTAATTAAATTAAGCATATATTTTAGAAAGATTTTGTCAAATAAGCTAGTAATACACATCCTTTAAAAAGAGCGTACAGAAAAAATAATATACAAACTTATTTTCTGATGAGACATTTAAATAACAAGAATGAATTCCATGCCCATAACTTTTATAATGGATAGGGGAATTTGAAATCTAACTAACCAGGAGCATTAAGTGTGCAATTCGTATTTTTGTCGTTACATAAATAATTTATTTTCATATAAGGGATATTGGTACATAAAGAAACAGCATACATAGTCAAGAATCATACACAGTGAAAAACAGAAGTATTTAAAACAATGTTTATGTTTATACGTCTTGATAATAGGCTGTACATTCCTGCTTTGTTTGGCGTTTCTGCGGACCACATTTCAAGCGTGAATGTTGTATGTTATCAAGGTTGCAAAATTAAAGTAATTTTTCAGACATGAAAATTACTTTTCAGATCATATATCTTCAGTGTAACTATATGTAAAGTTTGAGTTCGAACACATTCTTTAAGAAGAGCGTACCGAAAAAAATAATTAAAAAAATTAGTTTCTGATGAGACATTTAAGTAACACGAATGAATTCCATGCCCATAACTTTTATAATGGATAGGAGAATTTGAAATCGAACCAAACAATAGCAATAAGTAGCCAATGCGTATTTTTCTCGTTACATAAACAATTTATTTTCTTATAAGTTTCTCAAAGAAACAGCATACATAGTGAATCAGCATTCACAGTGAAACACCGAAGCATTTAACACAAATCTTATGTTTGTTCCTTTTGATGCTACAGGGTCTCCAGCTAATAAGACCCTGATTTCAAATTTAAATATCTCAAAAACAAAGATCAATAGAATTATGCTGTAAACGGTTTGTTTATTAGCTAAGCTGTAAAAATGTTATTTAGAAGTTCCGAAAATTTAGTTACAAAAACAGTTAACAGATGGCACTGTACGCCGAAAAACTCGTTCTCTGCAAGCAATCTAAAACAAAAAAAAAGTCAAGTCAAGCATTCATTTTAATCAGAACACAATATTTTCAAAATGTTCACCGTTCGAAACTATGAGGTGGTGTAAACGAATAATGAAATTTGACATCACATCCTGCAATGTCTCAACGGAAATGGAATCACATGCCACACAAATCGAAGATTCAAGCTCATCCAGCGTAGTGGAATGGTTCCGATAGACAGTGTCTTTCAATGCGCCCCACAGAAAGTAGTCACAATGAGTCATATCGGCCGAATATGGCGGTCAATCCATTCCTCCGCCAGTAAATTTGGGATAATCCAACGCAATTACTCTATTCCCGAAGTACTCATCAAGAAGGCGAAACACCTTTTCTGTACGATGTGGTCGAGCCGCATCTTGAATGAACCAATCCATACCTGGTCGATCCCCCAACGCTAGTTGTGCGCTGACAAATTGTTCCAAAATTGTAAGGTAACATTCACTAGTGATCGTTTGTCGCATAAAAAAGGGCCGATAATGCCCATGGTGCATACAGCAAACCAAGCAGTAACTTTAGGCGAATGCAGTGGTTTCTCTTCACACAAATAAGGATTTTCGGAACTCCAAAATCTCCAGTTTTGTTTATTCACGAATCCATTCAAGTGGAAATGTGCTTCATCTGTGAACCAGATGCGGCCAACATCAAACCTCCATTATCAATCATTCTGAGAATCTGGTTCGCAAAGTCAACCTTTTGTCCCAAAGCTCTTGTGGCTATAGTCTGATGACTTTGGATTTTGTATGGAAACAGTCGTAGGCGGTTTTTCAATATTTTTTGCTTACTGGAAGGCTTTAAACCAGTCTCTGATGCAATTCTTTGCACACTCTTCCTTGGATTTCGCTGAACAATTCCAGAAACTTTGGCGACATTACCAGAAGTGACTACAGTTTGCCTGTGTCCAACGTTTATCACTCGATTATAATCCACGCTGCCGGTACGTTAGAATTTGGCAAAGAGCTTGCGAATGACTTTCGCACCGGGTCCTTTCGGAACATTAAATCTTTTTTGAAAGTTGCGCCTTGTTGCCGTAGAACTGCGTTCTAATCAGTAAAGTACAAGAAAACACGTTGTTCAATGGAATACATGATTTTAACCTCTACGCTAACCTACTTCACGATTCAACGGTCGAACTGATCGCTCTGAACTTCGACGCACAATTTATTGGCATTGCGATTACAGTGTCACCTGTTAACGGTTTTTAAAACTAAATTTTTGAAACTTCAGTATGACATTTTTACCGCTTAGCTAATAAAGAAACCGTTTACCGCATAATTCTATTAATCTTTGTTTTTGAGATATTTAATTTTGAAATAAGGGTCTTATTAACTGGAAACCATGTAGTTTGTTTATTCATGCTTCGTTTGGCGTTTCTGTGGATTACATTTCAAGCGTGAATGTTGTATGCTTTCAAGGTTGCAAAAAGAAAGTAATTTTTCAGACATGAAAGCTACTTTTCAGATCATATATCTTCAGTGTAAGTGTATGTAAAGTTTGAGTTCGAATGTTATACACATGTTGCAAGTTTTTTTATATTTAAGGGTGTTGGTCAATGAGATGTCAAATTCCCTCGCTATATATTTCTAGAATCGATGCTTAATTTAACATTTTACGTGTTAAAACCTTAGCGAAGCTGACGAGCAGCGAATAAGATCTTTACACTTTAAACAAAATTAAGTATATATATAACAAAAAAAATCATGCATCAAGCATAGATTATGGAACACTTTCAACGTAAACATTTTAGGAAACGAAGAACACATTTGAAATTCAGACATCAGGAATGACCGTCCATAGCCGGAAAAATACTCCAATTCTTTTGTGCAGCCCTGTATATAATTTATATATTTTTATATACTCTATATAGTATGCTACAATTTAGTTTAGTAATAAAACACATAACACAGTTTAAAAATCGCTTTCAACAGTTTTTACCTATAGACGGAAATATACTTGAATTCTTTTGTACAGCCCTGTATATTACCTAAAGATTTTTATACGCGCCACATAATAAGCTACAGTTTAATTCAGGCAAATACACGCTGAAGACTACTGAAATCGAACTTTCAGAAATGATTATACATAGAAGGCCATGTATTCAGTTCTTTGCGTGACCCTGTATATTATTTTATTTATATTCTACAAACATTTCGTAGATACTAAATGTAGTTCAAATTTAAAATGTATAAATTGAATAAAAACCCCTTTAAGTAAATTACGTTGATACATATTAATGTTTGCGAATTCTTCTGAATAGCCCTGTATATGATCTCTAGCAATTATACACACCTCACATAGAATGCAAAAATTTAGTTAGACTTAAGAACGGATGCCTAACTGAAAGCGCACTCGCACCATTTATTGCTTATATACAGTACTTTGGATACAGTAGTGTATCCGAAATCTTTTGTGTGTTCCTGTAAATGAACGACAAATGCTGTGCACATCATATTACACAAGAAATATCTTGTAGCAAAACTGAGTAATAATTTCATTATATTTAATACTGTGTAACATAATCAAAATACACTACAAACATTCTTTCTTCGTAGACCATTATTTTAACCGAATAATTTTGTGTGGCCCTATAAATGATGAATGCTTTACACAAGATATTCTACAGGCAGCAAGTTTTAGAACACTTCAGAAACTGATGTCAATTTCATTATGTTTGTAATAGTGTAGCATGATTAAAATGCACCGCAAACAATTTTTCCCCCATACACACAGAAAAAAGTTTTGTTGAATCAACAAAAATTTGTTTGCCCAAACGAAACTTTTTGTTTAAATATGGGTCAATGGAAATTTCGTTTGAATCAACAAAAAAAATATTGTTGATTTTTTTTGCAATTCAAAAAAAAAAATTTGTATCGTCAGCAAAAAAATGTTTTGTTAATTCAAGTAAAATGGTTCAATTTTACTTGAATTAACAAAATTAGTTTTGTTACATAGATATATGCTATGTATTATTTTAACAATCTATTTTCTTTTTTCAACAAACTATATTTTGTTTGTTTAATCAATAAAATATGTTATATTACGAACTTGTTTTGTTTATACTACAAAAACATTTGTTAAATGAACCAATCTACATATGCAATTTTAACAGTGAATTACGCTTGTAAACCTTGAACAATAACAAGTGAATTTTATCGGGCTTTTTTTCAAGCGCAATCCGAGAGAATGATAATTGCCCATGCCGGGAGTCGATCCCGGGTCCTCAGAACAGCAGCCTGACGCTTTACCACTGCGCTACCAGGAACGATATCAGAGTTCGGCATTTCTCACTCTTATATATGTCGGAACGGCTGCAATCGCAGCACAAGATGAAATGTCATAAGGAGCACGCAAATATCTGCGGCAAACATGAGACGACAGTACAAAGCACAGCATACGGCAACACATAGTTAATTTTTTATTCATTTTCAGCAGTGAATTACGCCTGTAAAAAGCAGGATAAAAATTTCCTTGTTATTATTCAAAGATTACAGGCGTATTTGACTGCTGAAAATGAGATAGAGCTATTGCAGAAATCACGTAAAATGCAACATAGCAGCGCCACCTGTTGCGCGATTTAAAGTAAAAAGTAATCAGCAACAATTTATATCAGAAAGTAACTGAATAAAAGGTTTTATTAAATTCCGTGCATTAGTTCTTGATATAAAAACAGCGAAATCGCGTTCAGGACAACCGGAAATCGAAAATTTTCATGAATCCAATTCTTTCTTCTTGCAAAGATAGAAGACGGTAATAAATGGGACAGGGGGATTTTTAAAACTACCTTTGTCCGTCCCAGTGAAAAAAAAGTTTTAATTACCCCAAAATTATGTTAATCATGTAATTATATAGCTATATAAGTCAAATAAATCAAGTTACGTAAGAGAGATATGGCTACTACACAAGAATTTAAATTTTTCAAAAATAACAAAATTTTGCTGGAATTACAAAAATATTGTAAAATTAAAAGAAACAAATTTTGTTAGTTCAAGTAAAATTGGTGAAATTTTGTTAAAATTTTGTACGAGTGTTAACAATATTTTTTTGTCCAAGCAACAAAACCAATTTTTTTTACTTGAACTAAAAATTTGACTAAAACAACCAAAATGTACTCAACAAAACGGGTTTTGTTGTTTTAATCAATTCCTTTTTCTGGGTGTAGATCGTAATATAACGAAATTCTTTTGAGTTCCCCGTTAAGCTACACATAACGATTATGACAGTAAGCATCTTTTAATGTACATCAGCTATGTGTATCCATTTCCATATATTTGGTATAGTGTAACGTCATTAAAATACATTGCAACTAATTGTTCCCATAGACCACAATTTAACGGCATACTTTTCTTTGTCCCTGTATGTGAAATATCAGTGCTACATACTTCATTTTAGTACCGAACATGCCGAACATGCTTCATTAACATCTATCAATTTCATGAAACTCCGAGTATATTTTCTCAAGCTAGAGCACGGAAATAGAGACAAATGGACAGACAGACAGACAAACCGAATTCATAAACACTTTTCAAATATGTTGGAAAGAGTTAAGAAATATCCGATGGATACACATAATTTTAAGGTTTATACGACTAGTAATTTTTCAGTCTGAGGGAAAATGTGTTCAGGCTCTGACTCGAACCCAGAATATTTGGCTTGACTTGTCGATGCTCTTTCAATTGAGCTATCTGGACGACATCCGAGACAACACAGTATTCGTTCGTTAGTTTATCATGCATTTATTTCTCTATAAACGCTACCAGCTTCCATGTAATTAAATGCAATAGTTATTTCATTATGAGCTGATAAAATGAAAAGGTCACAATACATTCAATTATGGCAGCGACGGCGGCAGCAGCATTAGTTGCTTTTTTTTAAGGAACGAAAGATTACTGTAGTTCAGGATGTCGCTTTTTGACTTTTCTATTTTATGTTAGTCTTTAGTTAGCCTCTATTATGAGTTATCGTGTTCCATAGTGTTAGAAATAATCAATATTAAATCGTATTCACAAATATATTATTTTACAAATATGAAGTACCTTTTCAAAATCTTGTTAGATAACCATTTTCATGGATCAGATCTTAAGAAATAAATTTATCTACAGACTCCAATTTTTAGATAATTTTTTAATTTAATAATTTCTCTATTAAACATCAGCCTTAATCACCTATCTAGAAAATTAAATTATTAAGATGTCTCTTTATTTCTCAATTTCTTTTTCTTACAAAATAATTTTAAAATTTTATGTAAAGGAAGTGTTATTATTACCGTCAAGAGCTTTATACAAAAATGTTTAAAATATTAAGGACTTTCTTTCATGTGACATCTAGTAGACGGTGCAGTGGAATTTCATAATTTCATGGTTATACAGTTTCTCGTATCTTTAAAATTAATATCGCATCTTGGGATTTCTAATTATCATATTTGAATAATTATGTAGGCAGAATATTTTCATAAAACGTCTTTCACTTTTATTGTCTCAGGGTCTATGAAGGACTTGCTTTAATACCGTGAATTTAATTAACGGGCGATATTTTATACATTTTTCATTTTCTCTTGAGTTCCCTCGCTAAATAAGTAAATACTTTGAATTCTACCATTTAAAGTAATGGCGTATAATATATAAAGTGTTTTGGCATAATATAGTATTGCATTATTAAATCTACTTTATATATAAAATGCAAATTGGAATTTAGTTCCGGCTGCTTATAACTTGAATTCTGCTGAATTGATTTTCACGGGACTTGCAATGTTAGTTATATAATTTTTCATGGAAAGTAAATAACACATCGTTCTACGTTGCTTAGTTACAGAGCTATGAGGGAAAGTTCTATAATCAGGGGATCCCGATTAAGAAAGATTAGCCTTTTTTTAAACAAGTTGGAAATTATACGTTAAATGTGACAAATGAGGTGCGTTCGTTTCGTTCTATGACTAGTTTTATAATGTGAAAAATCATCGTTATTATATATGTGAAATTAATTATATCGGCTGATATGAACAAAATGAGGATGCCATTTTTTCTTATTACGTATGCCAAGTTTACAGATGCGAATGTTTTTTTTCGACACCAGACAGAGCTGTAAATTTAGCATGGAGATCTTGCTTTGTGAATGATTACTTCCATGGTTAATATTTTTATGACTCACGATGAATGAATATTTTGTTTATTTACTTTAATGGATTGAGATATTCGGCTGTTAACCTAATTTTCACTGAACCTATGTCAGAATCTATACATTTTTTAATGTAACTCATCTCTCAAGCAAACAATTTTTTTGAACGATCTTTCTAAAATGTAACTTTTACGCAATTTTATTCGAAAAATGAATTTTGAATAAAAATGGCCGCTTGGCATATGGAAAAAGATGTGGTTAGCCCGTATTTGTTTTCCCCAGTCACATGCCTTGCGCTTTTACAATATAAGATTTATTAGAATAAAGAAAACTTTCATTAATATATTTTTAAGTTTTGATTCGATTTTCATAAAATTTGAAATGACTCGACAAAATTCTGCTGCGATTATATATATTAAATTTCAAACCATTCGGTTGGGTAGTTTTTGCGCTGTTATATGCGGACAGACAGACAGACGGACGGACTAGAAGACGACTATAGGTGCTACGTATTTATATAATTACGAAGAACCTAAAAAGTTCTATTGGATGGATTTTGTTAGTTATTTTGCTTGCATTGTTATATGCGGACAGACGGACGGACTAGAAGACGACTATAGGTGCTACGTATTTATATAATTACGAAGAACCTAACAAATTCTATTGGATGGATTTTGTTAGTTAATTTGCTTGCATTGTTACTTAGTTAATTTTTTAGGGATGGTTTTAGTATATTGCATATCGTTCTGTCATTCTTTACCAAATCCTACACTATAAATGATTGACCAAATTTTGTCTGTACGTGATAAATTTAATAGCGCAATGGCATTCCTATCGTTTTATGCAATGTGGAATGACATTCCAGATAAAAGTCCACATTGCTTTAAAACGCAATGTCAAATATCACTGATATATTTCTTTTGATTCAAGACTCGTTTAGAGAAGCCAACCAGCGTAGCGGGCGAAGCCTGCCAGCCATTATATAAAATACTATATAGTTTTTAATAGAAAAAAAGATGGCCCAGCCGTAAGAATTAAATTAGACTTTTTTGGACGCAATGTTATTATGTTTACGAGTATAAAGCATTGATAGAATGAATATTTAGAAAATAATTTCATGTTTTCTGCTAGTAGTATATTTAAAATTTAGAAGTCAGTGCCATGAAAAAATTGGTAAACAGCGTTTAAGTATAATTCTCTTGTATGTACAGCCTAGAAAAAGAGAGATTATTCAATACTATTTTTGCTGTAAATGACTGTATAAAACACATCGTCATAAATTCGTAAAAAAAACCGAAAAAAATTCTTTAGAATCTTACGAAATTATTTCACTTTTCTAAAAACCGCTACAATTTCTGTTTTGAGATTACACATACGTAAAAATGCAGAAAGTGTTCCATAAATTTTATAAGATATTTCCGTATTGCCTCCATAACAGCAGAATATACGTAAACAACGTTTAGAGGTTCACGTACAGAATCCGCTGTGTTTGGAAAGCGAAACAAAAGATTGTTGAATATACGTCTTTTACAATATAAATATTACGATTGAATCGCCAATTTTGCCAAAATATTTGCAACAGAACGCCGATATTGTCAAATATGGGCTTTCCACTGCAAATATTTTTAATG
The DNA here is from genome assembly GCA_963931845.1 of Maratus michaelseni. Classification (NCBI taxonomy): domain Eukaryota; kingdom Metazoa; phylum Arthropoda; class Arachnida; order Araneae; family Salticidae; genus Maratus; species Maratus michaelseni. Next base: position 80,113,931 of record OZ007592.1, read on the forward strand.
AAACTCAAAAATTACAGAAACATTGGCTTTAAATTGGGCATAAGGATCATTAGGAAACATCATTGGATTTTTCATGTGAAATGCCAAAGTTGTCTCTACATTGGAATTATTTTCAATAATACGTAAATATTGGCTAAACTAGCTGTTTAACACGTTCTACTCACGTAAGTTCATGAATTTAATTCTAAAACCAAAATTAAAAATAAAAATTAGTACAACCAAATGTATCTAGGTAATATGTTGAAAACTATTTTTCTAGAACTGTGCATTTTTTTTAATGGAAATTAATTTATCATGTTGCTATGGCAGCAGACGTTAAAACGATATGTTTGGAATAAGGGAAAAAATAGAATAAAAAGTTTTGTTGATGTTTGTGATAAAATGTTTTTCTTTATTTTTTTAAAAAGGTAATAATTAAGTGCAATTACATAAACTTCAATTATTTTCATGCGAGGTAAAATAATTATCGTAATACCCAATACAGCTTCTTAGTATTGCAGCGTGGCGTACGTAATATGTATATCTCACATTGCAGTAAACATTTAGAACTGGTTAAAATTCGCGCGAATACGGATTAAACATAAAAAAGGGAAAAATTCGTCAAAAAAAATTAAATTTTTCGAATTTTTTGTCCCAATCGTTCATGGGCCCCCTACCAGCAACCCGTGTACCTTGCGCCCTGTGGTTTCAGAGATTTTGAGAAAACATAGATAAATACGTGCACGGCTTTTAATAGGGGTAGATAGTTTTAAATTGAAAATCTTTTATTAAAACTAATAAAATTTATGTCACAATCTAAATGTACCATTACATTAAAATTACTCAATTATCTTTTTCTTTTCTTTCTCTCTCATTCTGACGTGATAATGCTATGACATTTCAAATGTCTGTACCATAACAGCAATAAATTTTTTTGTGAGAAATCAGTTTTATAGTTTAAAAAGTGTGCTGGAACACATGCATATAATTGATTAATTTCATTAACCTTGTTTTTGTCTTCCAGAGTTGTACATAATAAAATTACGCAAATGTTTATAGAGTATTTTTGAGATTTCCAAAATAAAATCTTCTCAATTGAAGATGAAATTAGTAACTGCATGTTAAATATAATATAATGATAGAAACAAGTAAACTTTTAGCAGAATTATACGAATTGTTTAATATTTTATTCGTAATCAAGCGGAAGTTTTTGCGGAAAAAAAAGAGATTAACTTGTTATAAAATTTGAAAAATTTTAATTTAACTATACTTTATTCACCGTCTTATCATGCAGGAAATATATAATATTTTAAATTTAATATCGTATAACTGAAGTAATATTTTCTAACGATTCCATAATAATTTTCAAAATAAGATATTGCCAACTGAAAAAAAATTATATTAAACAGCATGTTAAATATAATTTAATGTTAGGAATAGATAAACAATTTCAGCGAAATTACACCAAGTTAAATATTTTATTCATAACTAAGTGGGAGTTTTTGAAAAAAAAAAACCAGACTATTTTGTTATAGATTTACAAAATTTGAATTTATCTATACGTTATTCACGTCTTATGTTATGCAGGAAGTATATAACATTTTAAATATAATCTCTAATAATTGAAATATTATTTTCTAACGATGCCATAATAATTATCAAAATAAGATATTGCCAACTGAAAAATAATTATATTAAACAGCATGTTAAATATAATTTAATGTTAGGAATAGATAAACAATTTCAGCGAAATTACACCAAGTTAAATATTTTATTCATAACTAAGTGGGAGTTTTTGAAAAAAAAAAAACAGACTATTTTGTTATAGATTTACAAAATTTGAATTTATCTATACGTTATTCACGTCTTATGTTATGCAGGAAGTATATAACATTTTAAATCTAATCTCTAATAACTGAAATAATATTTTCTAACGATGCCATAATAATTTTCAAAATAAAATATTGTCGTCAACTGAAGAAACAAGTTGGAAATTGTACGTTAAACAACGTGACACACGAGGTGCGTTCTTTTTATAACTAATTTCACAATGTAAAAAAAAAAAAAAAAAAAAAAAAAAAAAACATCCTTATTATTGTAGTGAAATGAATTATGTCTTCTGCCAGGAGCGAGATGAGCATGCCTTTTTTTATTATTATTATTACGTATTCCACGTTTACAAATGCGAATTTATTTTCTTGAATTTATTTTCGAGATCTTGCTTTGCGAATGATTACCTCCATGGTTTAATATTTTTATGACTCACAATGAACGAATCTCCTGTGTTTATTTACTCTAATGGATTGAGATAGTCGGTTAACCTAATTCCCAATGAAGTTATCTCAGAATCTATACATTGTTGAATGTAACTCATCTCTCAAGGAAACAATTTATGTTAACGATCTTTCTAAAAATGTAACTTTTATGCAATTTTATTCAAAAAATAATTTTGAATAAAAATGCCCTTGGCATATGAAAAAAAGATGTGGTTAGCCGAATTTGCTTTCCTCAGTCACATGACTTGCGCTTTTATTATATAGATTACGTATGATAGGATTTAACGGAATAAAGAAAAGTTTCATTAATACATTTTTAAGTTTTGATTCGATTTTCATAAAATTTCAAATGACTCTACAAAATTCCGCAACGATCATATATATTAATTTTCAATTCTTTCGATTGGGTAGTTTTTGCGCTGTTATATGCGGTTGGTTGGTTGTTTTATGACGGCCAATTATCTACTCGAGGGATATATGTTATATGCGGACAGACGGACGGACCAGACGACGACTATAGGTGCTACGTATTTATATAATTACGTACGCACCTAAAAGTTATTCACAGTATTTTAAATATAATTTAATGTTAGGAATTGGTAAACTTTCAGCGAAATGATACGAATTGTTAAATATTTTATTCGTAATAAAGCTCGAGTTTTAAATGTAAAAAAAACAGTATCTTATTATAGTTTTACAAAATATATTAATTTATCTATACTTTAATCACCGTCCTATTATGCAGGAAACATGTAGCATATTTTAAATCTGATCTCTCATAAATATAATAACGTTCCCTAACGATTCCGTATATCTCATCTATACGAAGGTTGAAGGAAAATGGATGAACTAGGACTTTCTTTTACGAGGGTTATTTATGCCTTTCTCTAAGGGTGAAGGCAAATACATCTTTGGAGCCTATCATAGGATTAGGGTGTAGAGGAATAGAAAAAGGAGTCTCGTCTTAGGTAGTTTATTTTGTGATTATCTTTAGCTGTGATAAAATAATCACCACAAGTAAGAATAATACTCATAGGTTGCAAGAGAACAAATCAGAGAGCATAAACATTCAATTATGTGCATAGTAAGAAAATTGCTTCTTAAAAGGAGAGTGCATTCATGAAAGTAAAATCACTTAAGAAGAAGATATTATTTTTTTATATCACTGATTTCAGTACATTAATCAGAAGAAGAAAATTAAAAGATTTAAAATAACAAATAATAAATATGTTCTTAGTTACAAAAAACTAGACGAATATTTAAATTGTCTAGATACAAAAATTTACGGAATTTTCAGTTTAAAAATGTGCATTTTTATTCATGAAAAAGTAAAGTATGCAAGTGTATAAAGAGCGTAGTAAAACGATGTGATTTTTTCCGTAATTTGTTTTCTATTTATTATGGCATTAAGGCTGTTCTTCTGTGAACGTCTCAAGTCCCCTGCTAATGTTAAACCTATGGGCGTAGGACGCATTCGTATATTTAAAATATCTCCTCAGGAAATTAATATTTTTAACCTCTGTTTCCTCTGTAAACTTCTTAAAGAATGTCTTTTTTAGGTAGCTTTCAATACAAAAAAGTAAAAAGCTACCTATTGCAGCCGTTCGAAGGAAAGCATTTTCGAAAGCAGTTTCGCTTCATATACCAGTTCGAAGGAAAGCAGTCGCCAAAATTGGCGACATTTGGCGAAATATCGCCAACTTTGGCGACCAAAATAAGTCTTCATAAATGAAGCCAATTTGGCTATTGCTCAATAATTTGGCGAATTTCTTATTCAAATTCAGTATTAACGAATCTTTTGTAAATGTTTCTTTGCATTTTAACTTGCTGTTTTCGAGTTACATTAGCTAAAATTTTAAAACGAAGATATAGGAAAGCTACCTTTTCCTCCCGGTACAGGCCGGAAGGACTTTTTTCTTAGTTGTCAACATTTTTCTAAAATATATACTTAATTTTATGTGAAGTGTTAAAGTCCTATTCAGTTTCACTAAGATTTTTAACACATAAAATTATAAATTGAGCATATATTTTGATAACTAAGAAATATATATTTGATATATTTGATAACGAATATATTTAATATATATACATTACATATAATTATATATACTAATAATTATACATTTAATTATATATACTTATATATTAATATATTTGATAACTAAGAAAAAAAGAGACATCTTTTAAGAAGAGTACAAAGAAAAACCGAAGATAAAATATTAATTTCCTGATGAGATTTTTTTAATGTACAAATGCGTCCTACGCCCATTAGTTTAATATTAGCGAAGGGAATCGGCAAGTTTACTGCCGAACAGCCTTAACCTTTAAAGACACGAACGGTGAGTCATAACACGCAGACACGGTTCGCGCACTCTATGCGCCATCGATTTTGAAAGGATAAATAACACCTTTTAATGATATTCTTGTTTGATGCAATGTCTAGTATAAGTATAAAAGTAATAAACATGAATGGTTTAATAAAAAGTAATTTAATTACATTTTAATTACTTTAATTACTTTTTACTTTATTTGGCAAAATATCACCAAATTTGGCGACTAAAAATAAGCTTTCATAAGTGACGCCAACATAGCTGACTAATTTGGCAAATTTCTTATTCAAATTCAGTATTAAAAAATCTTCTGTAATCGGGTTCATTGTATTTTAGCTTGCTGTTTCGAGTAACATTAGATAAAATTTTAAAACGAAGATATAGGAAAGCTATCTTTTAATCCCGGCAAAGGTCGGAAGGACTTTTTGAAATTATAGTCATTTTAAAAATATATATAAGATTCTATTTAATAACTCATGGTGCATGCTTTAACGTGTGATAGAGTGTAGTACAACAACCACATTTTTTATGGGAAAATAGGTCCATAATACACTTGAAAATACAGGGCGTTTCACTCGAATCCGAACACGGAGTTTGTTCAAAACTTTAACACTAATTTAGATATTTTAACGGAAATTTTAACAGAATTACATTTATTTTTGTTAAATGTAACCATATCACGAGATGTAGTAGAATGAGCTGCATCCACATCGAAATTGCACTGAAATATACATTCTGTATTCCCGAATGCTATTAAGATTCGCTCCAACTGACCGAAATACTATAATTTTTACAGAACCTTTCATGAAGTAATTACATTTGATACAAAAACAAGTAAATCTGCAGAAAATGTCGTTAAAATATTCTCATTTTTATCAAGGATATGAACAAAAACCCGCTTTCGGATAGAATTAAAAACACCTGTAATTTTCATTGAATATAATGGAATACGACTCTTAAAAAAAAAAAAAAATGTTTGTTATACTGTGATCACCACCTCTTAAAGTTTATATCATGAGTTCTGAAACACCTTGTATACATATACTTAGGTGATGCAATTTTTAAAATTGTACAAAATAAGGTAGTAATTAAGAATAGGTTCATGAAATAGCCCTACAATTTATTTTCAAATAGTTCCACTTTTAAAATTTTTATACTGTTCATGAGTCTTATAAATTATATTTAAGAAATTAATTTTCCAGTTTCGACAAGTAAAAACAAATTCCATTCATCTACGACCAAAACTCACCGAGTTATCATACTTTGAATGTTATGAAATTTCAGATTTTTCTGGCACTAAAAACAGGAAAAATGCGTTTTTAATGTGTCGAAAACTAAATTAATCTTAATTTGTAATCTTAATCTCCGCACGGGAGGCTTGAAAATTCACTGAAAATTAAATCATAATTTCAGAAAAAAAATTTCAGCTTTATGAATAAAAGTTTCAAAAATTCTGTTACCTTTGTAAAAGAGTACTTTGAATCTTACCTAAAGATGTCGGAATAAATCTTTGTCCTCTATAATCTTCAATGCAAATTCGAATAAACAATCTCTGATATCGAAATAGGAACAGAGAAATTGAGGAATAAAGCCCCTCAAAACAAATTTTATTACAATGTTTAAATTAAACATATATATATATATATATATATATACACACATATATATACAGGGTCATTCATAATTCCCTCCGGGGTTTCGAAACGTTATAGTAAAAAAACGAAGACGAATATGAAAAAAAGAAACATATGAAATTATTCCGAAACTATTCAAGTTTTACTTACATACATTACAGGTGTTCTATGTGTGAACCCTTGATCACACGGCATACATCCATGCGATAGTCCAGTTCCTGCCACACTCCGTTTCTTTAAATCTGAATCAGTGGTGTCAGTTCAACGGGCTTCGTAATAAATATCGAAAACAGGGACCAACTGACAAAACAATTCATGTGTGGTACCGGAAATTTAAAGAAACGGAGTATGGCAGGAACTGGACTATCGCATGGATGTATGCCGTGTGACCAAGGGTTCACACATAGAACACCTGTAATGTATGTAAGTAAAACTTGAATAGTTTCGGAATAATTTCATATGTTTCTTTTTTTTCATATTCGTCTTCGTTTTTTTACTATAACGTTTCGAAACCCCGGAGGGAATTGTGAATGACCCTGTATAATCCTCAATGAATGATACCAGTAAAAGAATGAGAGAACATATTAAATTAAAAATAAAAATTATATATAGTAAGTAGTTCGGGAGTTTGAGCTATTTGTAGCGGCACATGTTTATCGTCCAAGAGATACGATATGATAAATCCCCCATAATAATAAGAAATGATTGCTCATTTCATGGTCGACAGCGCCCAAAACGTTTGGTATACGAATCGCATCTTAATAAAGAGCTATCCTTAAATAATTGTGATTTTGTTAATCGAACCATGAAAAATTCCGGTAAATCTTCCTACAACTAAACAAAAATAGATTAATTAATATTTAATACTTATTTATTATAAACATAAATAACTTGATTTCAAACGGTCAACAAAATGTTTTCAGAACCTTTAGATGTAGCGAGAAATAAACAAAGACTTTTCTTCTTCATATTTATATTCACAAAATATTTAAAAATATAAAAAAAATAAGAGATTATACTTTGTAAATATAAAAATATATACAAGGTGGCGATAATTAAACTGGCAGTACTCACAGTTTCTCTATAGCGTGATCTAAATGTGAGAATAGAGCCAAACTTTCTAGGATGATTAAACAAGATGGGTGGCGAAGGACTGCGCAAAAAAAAAAAAAAAAAAAAAAAAAAAAAAAGTCACCGCTAAAAGGTATTTTTTGTGGAATCCTTCGTCCCCCGTCTTATTTAATCATCCTACAAAGTTGTGTTGTTTGGTTGTGAGTTTTGCGGCTTGGTGCTTTTAAATATGTAAATATGTAAATAGGAATAAGTTCTCAATTTTTGTATTCAACTGGAAGTCATGCATATATTATACTGACATTGTGGTTTTATTAGTTTCGATATTGGTACTAATGTGAAGTTTTGGGAACTAATTTATAGCAGAGTACGTATACAGTGTAATATTCTTTTTTACGTTATCGTTTGCACCTATCGTTTGCGCAAACCACTTATAATGTCACAGTATATATGTCTGTTGATTTTTGTTTTTAATTGGTGCTGTACTTTCCGTAAATTAAAATTTGTTCAAAGCTCAGTATTCAGTTACAACTTGTTTATATGGCTATTGGAATTACAGTGTATGTGCATTTATATACCTATATATTGCCGTTCGCACCTTACTCTATGTGTTTATTGGAAAAACAACTTGTGAAGTCACTGCATATATGTCTATTGTTTTTTGTTCTATATCGGTATTGTGTTTTGTAGTATTTTTATTGTTATATAGTACTGGTGTTGTTTTGTAGTTTTGGTATTTGTAATGTTAATTTTATATCTGGGTATTGAATATAAGGTTTTTTTTTTAATTTAATGGAAACATAAGGCAGTGGTCATCTGTAACTTCAAGTTGACTTTAAACTCTGCACTAAATTATGAAAAACATAGAAATTCACGGTCATCTGTTTAAAAAAAAAAAAGAAAAAAAAACCCCTAAAAACTTGTAAATTTTACAATTAATTCAGAAATACTCTGTTTGGGCAATTGCAACTAACCTTAAATCATGCTAAACTTCAGAGACTTGAATGTTTATGGTTAAAGAATTCAAAACTCTTCGTCAAGAGTTCGGAGACCCGCCGCTTACCTCTCGGACTCTCTTGGGAGTTCAGAGGTGTCGGCTGGGGTCTCCCTCCCCCTCATTGCTGTCTGGTTCCGGTCTTTTGGCTGTTGTCTGGCTACGAATAGATTAAAATTGGATTGCACTACAACTATAATGTGAAAGCTAGGTTCCCGGGGCGGTCGTTTCCATCCCCATCCTACATAGTTTGGCCCCAATTTAGCGTGTCCTTTAAACTGACAGTGTTCAGCGTGTTCTTTAGCGCGATCTAATTGAGAAATTAAGAAGCTAAACTTTGTAGATTGATTATTGAAAACGAGAGACGAAGGATTTTGTCAAAAAATTAGCGCCACATATCCCTTAGTGCAGATTTTTGGAACTATTTATTTCGCGGAATCTTTCATCCCTTGTCTTGATCATCCTACAAACTTTGGCTCCATCCTCGCAATTAGATCGCGCTACAGAACATGCTGAGTACTTTCAGTTTAATTATGTTCACCTAGTTCTTTGTAAATATAAAATTTATTTGCTTTTTATATTTTACTCCTACCAGAAACAAAAAATATCAATATTTTAGTTAAACCTTTTGAATGGAATACGCCTAATCTGAAGCAGATAACATTGTTTTTATTTGTAACATAGTATCCAACCTGGGTGTCCCGGGTTACAGAATATATCGGTATATGTTCTTGGTGTACACAGTATAGTTAAAAATTATTTCTATTTTAAAACTGCTCACTATCAACAATAATAAGCGTTTTTAATGAAAAATATCAATTATGTATTTAAGTAAAATTTTTAATCTTATTAAAAATGGCACTTTCGTATTAGCTGCATGCCATCAGTTAAGAAAAAAGAAATCGAAAAGATTTTAATATTTATAGAAACCTTTCTTTCTCATTATTTCAGTTTTTAAAGCGCATAGTTCTAAAAGTAACCGGAATAGTAAGTCTAGAAATAACAAGAACAAATTCCAACACCAATATCTAGCAGTATTTTAATACTGCTGTAGCAGATACAAAAACAAAAGAATATGACTCGTATTTGCTTTCTTATCGAACAGCTGATGTAATTCAAATTCTATTACTTTATTGATAACCTCTTTCTATACCTCATCAGCTAATGAACATCGCATCTTAAAATTTCCTGAAGGATGGTAAACACTAACATAAGTAGATAGCTTTAGGAAATGCTGACTACCGTGTCAGATTATCCCAATTTCAGTCATTGTAACCTAATATCTGTTTTCAAAACTGAGAAAAAGGTCTTCATATTCAGGACATAATCCCATGTATTTTAGACAATTGGAAATTTAACTGTCACCTTAAAATCTCATTTTGACACACCAGTTTCTACATTTGTTCCAACAAACGAAAGATCTAGGAAAAGCTGATAAATCGACGTTTTTTATGATTTAGCTATTTGTCTTTCACATGTTTGGTGCTGTCCTACGTCCAAGAGATCCCTTGTGCATCAAATCTGCAGCCTCTGTACTAGATAGGCCACGGCTCTCCACCAATCTCGACTGATTTTTAGCTTGCTATGATCACATCGCAGTTCGACAATTGATGGAAATCAGCCTATCTTTATCACGACACAGTCAAGAAGTCGATGAAAATTTGCTGTTTGTGTCTTTCATTGGCTTTAAACAATTCGTATTCCCTGTACAGAAGTTATAACTTTTATCAGTGAATGAATTTTACTTGATGTAGTTCTTTGCATTTTAAAAGTATTTTGAGGACATTAAAAGCTTGTGCTTTGAAGCACGTAATAATACACTGATATTCAGAATTTCAAGTCTTTCTTTATTATTTTGAATTTCTACTCCCCCTCCTATTTCCTTAATTTTTTGACATTGAATTTTCCCATGACGTTTTTTTATTTTTTTAATTTAATTTAATTTAATTTAATTTAATTTAATTTTATATTTAATTTTTTTCTTTTAATGTCCTTTAAATTATATTTCAACTCAAAGGTGGATTTTTTAAACTTTATTACATTCAAATATTATGATGAACACACAGCACTGATTCCGACGTATAACCGGAAGGTTTATAGGCAAGCAAAGCTCCAAAATCCGACATGAGTTTTTTATTCATTTATTTATTTATTTTAACAGATCATCACCTTTTCAGGCGGCTTCAGTTAGCTATATGAAATTTATATTTACAAATACATTTCAATATGGTATATAAATTAGAATTATTTAGAGCTATAATTAAATTTCCAAAACTAATCATTTTTAATTTTTGTTAACAATTGCACTACAATATGTGAACAATACAGTACAAAATGCTGTAACTTGATTTAAAATAATCAAATAGTTACTATACATTATTTTGGCTTACATGCAATGATATTCAATAAACTATGATACAGTGTAACAAACGACAGTGGCTTATATACCAAGATATTCTATGATATACAGCAATATACAAATTTAAACCAAACACTTAAATACACTATTCATTACGATTCCATGTAATAATGATAAACACAGCCATAACTGTCAAATTTTATATGCTTTATTATATTTCAATGTACACATTCTGTAGTTTAAATTCCTATCATTACTACTTATACTGCTGTAAATTGTACTACTATAGGGATATTGCTAATTTGGTATCCGAAACATAATTAAGTATCAGTTAAGGATTATAGGAAATAAAACTAATTGTTATAAAAAAATTCCTCAAACACAAAATAATCGTGGCTTTATTTTGATGAATCAATTAAAATTACCAAGGCATTAAATGGGATATAAAAAAAAGTTGAAGTCATAATCCATTTTTTTTATATTGCAGTATTTTAATATGCATGTTTGTCATTTAGAAAAATCATTTTTTAACTTTGTGTTAAAACAAAATTTTGTCGTACATAATTTAAAACGTTGGATTAGAGGAAAAAAATTGATGGATATATTAATCATGCATAAAAATGAAAATATATTTACAACAAAAGAAGGGTTGAATTTAATTTTAAGAAGAAAATGAATTAATAAGCTTTCTTTATTTTGGCAATTTCTTATTTTTTCCAGAATTTCTTTTAAGATAAATTTAAAGAACACTATGCTTTATTAATTTATTCACGTATCTGCTAAGTTTATTAAATATGTTTGTCAAACTTTTCATTGCAAATATAATACTTAAGAAAACGCGTTACCATTTTAACAATCTTTGTAATTTATGTATTTTGCAATGTCATATTAACATAAAATTAAATACCCTTATGAAGGAAAATGATTTTATCAATAAGATTGAAAATTATCTTAGTACAATACAAAAAATATTAATTAAAATAATAATAAATAAATAAAATTTTAAATTTTTTGTCCCTACATATTCATATAATCTTTTGTAGTTGTTTGCTTAGGATACTTTCCGAGGTGGTTTCTACAACTTTAAAGATAAGGTACATCAAAAGTTTAAGTAATTTATGTTGAGGATATCACGAAAATTTCGTCTACATCAATCAAATCAATTAAATGATTTAAATTGTACGAGAAATTAAACCGATTTAGCGAATATTTTTTTTTAATGTCGCATAATATTGTTATGGAATCGTAGACAGTGGTGACTCTTAATGAAGGAAAAACAAATTTATTTACGAGCATTTAAACTGGATACATAAGCATCAAAATTTTCGAAAACATATTCGAATTTCGGCATCCCTTGCTAGAAATCTGCAACCAAAATTAAATTTCAATATATTCCCATGATGAGGATTTTAAAGTTAAAGGTTAATTGAATTGTGTGCTCTTAAACAGGATATATAAGCATCTGAATTTTTGAACAAATCACTGAATTTCGGCACCGACTCTTAGAAGTCTTCAAACAAAATTCATTGACAATGTATCCCCACATTCAAGATGCTAAGCGTGCAGTTTATCTGAATTCTATGCATTTAAACTGGTGATATAAACATATAATACAAATTATGTACATTCGGCAGTCCCTCTTAGATGACAGCAAATAAATCTGAATGACAATCTATTCCTATCACGAAGATTCTAAATTTCATGTTTCTTTGAATTCTACATACAAAAGCTGGATATATAAGCAGGGGCGTAGTTACCGTGGTGCAGATGGATGATATTGCTCCAGGCGCAAGAATCATGAAGGCGCAAAACTACAAACGAACGAAATAAATATTTGTAAAAATATTTAGTGAAACCTGTGAAAGTGTAATCCTGTCATTGACAGAGTTTTTTTCCTGTTCTCTATGTAATTATACCTACTAATACGAAAAGCTGACTAAAACGGAATTTTTCTCGAATGTTTTGCGATTTTGTTTTAGTAGATTTTATTGTATAAAAATATTATTTCAGATAATAGGTGTCCATTATAAATCTCATATTTTACGCTTTTGAATTTGTAAAAAGTATAAAAAATATTTAAAAGTTCAATTAAGGATACTCACATGTGCATTGCAAATTGTGCTTTACAGGAAAGAGATAATATGTTTATATGAAGTCTGCTAAGACGGAATCGCAAGTGACTGGAAGGAATTCCGTTTAAGACAGGTTTTAGTTTTAACAAATATAATTTTATGGCAGTATTTCTATCTGCATCATAAAAAGTATCCGTTTATGGCAGGATGTCTTTATAAACAAATTCTGCTTTTACAGTTTTATTGTATTACATATGTATGTGTTTTAAACCTAAAATTACATTTACGGAAACTTTTTCGGGTAGACAAGAGAGCGCACCAAAGATATTTGCTCCAGGGCGCTGAATTTGCAGCTACGCCACTATATATAAGCATCACATAAATCGAACAAATCATGTACACTGCTGGCCATTCAAAATGCAACACCATAAAGGAATGCAAATAACAGAATGATATTTATTGGACAAATACATTATACTGGGAAGGACAAGTGATTACATTTTCAGAAAATTTGGAGATATAGATCCTGAGAAAACACTACCCAAAGCAGCCACCTTTGGCCACAATAACAGCATTTATCTGCTTAGCCATGAAGTCGAACAGAGATTGGATGTAATGTACGGGGACATCAGTCTATGCAGCTTCAACACTATACCACAGTTGATCGACCGTAGTGACGGGCAAGTGGTGGTGGGCCAGTCGGTCAGAAGCCATTGACAGGACATTTTCAATTGGTGAGAAATCATTAGAACGTGCCAGCCAGGGCAACAGTCTAACATGTTCTGTATCAAAGAAGGTCAGAATAGTACGAGCAACATGCGGTCGTGCATTGTCCTGATAAAATATAGAGTTGCGGAGGCATCGAAGATAAGGCAGAACATAATGCTCATAATGCTCATGTGTCATAATGCTGTATATGACACAGGAATGGCGTCTCACGTCGTATTTGATGAATCCAGTCTCTCTATGCAGCTTCATGATGCATCCATGTTTGGCGGCATCTTGGAAAACGCACATTGCCAGCTTGCATTCGAATCGTCATACTATCATATCTCCTGGAGTGATGGTATGAGGTGCCATTGGATACAGGTCTCGGTAACCTCTTGTTCGCATTGCCGGTAATTTCAACAGCAGCCGTTACATATCTGATGTGTCACGGCCCGTGTGGTTCTGCCTTATCTTCGTTGCCTCCTCAACTCTACGATTTAGCAGGACAATGCACGACCGCATGTTGTTCGTACTATCCTGACTTTTCTTTATACAGAATATGTTCGACTGTTGCCCTGGCCGGCACGTTTTCCTGATTTCTCACCAATTGAAAATGTCCTGTCAGTGGCTTCTTAGCGATTGGACCGCAATCATACGATTGATGAACTGTAGCATAGTGTTGAAGCTGCGTGGACTGATGTACCCGTAGATGAGATCCAATCTCTGTTCGACTCCATTGCTAGGCAGATAAATGTTGTTATTATGCCCAGAGGTGGCTGCTTTGAGTAGCGTTTTCTCTGGATCTATACCTCCAAATTTTCTGAAAATGTAATCACTTGTCCTTCCCAGTATAATGTATTCGTCCAATAAATATCATTCTCTTATTTGCATTCGTTCATGGTGTTGCATTTGGATGACCAGCAGTGTATTTGTTGCTACCCTTTTTGGGGGATTTCGCCCAAAATATAATCACTAATCAATACCAGTTCACATAGGATAGAACTACATATGAAATTTCATCCAATTCTATGCAGTTTTTCATGAGTTACACTGTTAAAAATTTGCAGCAAACTGTTCAGACATTTAACAATTTTTATAGAAAACGGTTATATAACCGTAATTTAACTATGTTCTGACAGTATTATTGCTCATTTTATGGTCATAATATAGTTAAATTACGGTTATGTAATCGTTTTTTACAAAAACGGTCGACTGGACAGTTTGCTGCAAATTTTTAACAGTGTAGAGTGCAAACAAATCTTGTCCCACATATGGACAGATAGACACACGGACTCACGGACAAACATTTTCTAAAAAATAGTGAAATCTTGTTCAAGACCTTCTAAAACTTATAAATCCGTCAGAAACCGGAAGTCGAAATATTTAACGAATCCAATACTGTCTTCTTGTACAGATAAAAAAAAACAAAGAAACGAAAAACACGACATATGGAACTAGTACGTAGTGACTATCATAAAACTTTTTTCTATATAATTGTAATACATTAATTTAAATAGCTTACAAACACAGCAACACTTACGGATACGAAGAATGATGCGTTTCTTTGAATTTGGCATAGAATTGCAGTGATCAATAAGTAATAAAAAAGTGATTAATGAGTAATAGAAAAATACACCCTCTCTAAATCGCATCAATTGATTCTGGACAAGATTAGAAATATTTCCCAATCACAGCATACAAGCTGGTTGATCAAATTCAAAATTGAATCAGCATCTATTTATGACAAGGTCTAACATACAATAAAGTTTTTTGACATGACATATATTATTTTTTGAGATATAGCCATCGCAGAAATCGCAGATAACACAGCATAACAGTGCCAACCGTTGGCCGATATACACTCAAACTTTATAAGCATCTATTTATGTGAAGGTGTATCATAACATGAAGTTTGATAAAATTCCGCGCATCAGCTCTCGAAATACAGCTAATTTGGGAATCGTGAAAAATACAGCATACCAGCGCCAAATGTTTGCCAATGACGAATCAGAGCCATTTTATTTCAAGGCGTTAATAAATCCGAGGTTTCCATCAAATTTCGTGCAGCAATTCGTGAGTTAGAGCGCCCAAAAAATTTGTGTCACATACAAACAGACAGAGTCACGGACAGACATTTTCTAGAAATAGTCAAATCGAGTTCAGAACCTTCTAAAGCGTATAAAACCGTCGAAAATTTAATGTCGAAATCTTTTACGAAATCCATTACTTTCTTCTTTTATATATAAGAATGTATCTAGTCACAAAACATATAAAACATATTCTATATAATTAAATGAATTAAACGATTTAAATAGTACAGAAGAATACATCGATTTAGCAAATAGGTTTTATATATATATAAATTCATGTAAATCGTGGAGTTGAATGTTTAGTTGAATCCTATGCATTTAAACCGGTGATATAAGCATCGCATATTTCAAACAAATCATAGAATTCTGTCATCCAGTCATGAGAATTCTAAATTTGATGTTTCGTTGAATTCTGCGCACATAAAATGGAGATATAAGAATCACATAAATCGAACCAATCGTCGATTTTCCGCACCCCTCGCGGGAGATTCCCCCCCCCCACCACCAAAAAAAAGAATCAGTATCAGTTCATATAAGGATAGAACTTCATATGAAACTTCATTCTATTCTACGCAGCATTTCGTAAGTTAGGGCGCACACAAAATTTGTGTCACTTTCAGGCAGACTGACACAGAAATTCACGGACAGACATTTTCTTTAAACAGTCAAATCGTGACCAGGACCTCCTTAAACATACAAGTCCCCGGAAGTTTCAAATTTTCACAAATCCAATACATTCTTCTTGTATAAAAAGAAAACAGTAAAAATAGAGCAAAAAATGCTATTTTGATTAACATTTTTTTAAATGAACTATTTATATTATTGAAATTCAATCCTTAATAAAATAAAATACGCCATAAGAAATGTCAATAAAATATCAATTATATCGAGTAATATATACTCGCGTTTTAGGATTTCGAGCATATGAATATACTGAAAAAACAAACGGGTTGGGTTGGGTTGATTATTGACGGCCAATTATCGACACTAGGGATATAGGCCCGGGGGGAGCGCCCTTCGTGGGGGTCTTTCTAAGGGAACCTAATCCGTATTTACGCATGGAGAAAATCCACGGCTCGAAAGAAAACCACGAAAACTCCGAGCGATTAGGCCGACGGGCGCGATTGGGATCGAACCCAGCACCTCCCGTCTACCAGCTTCGAGAGCACAACCTCTCAGCCACTGGTGGGGCGAAAAAAAAAAAAAAAAAAAAAAAAAAAAAAACAAACGGAGAAAAATGCATTTTAAGATCGTAATTCTGACTCATTTTAAATGAAATGGATGCAGCAAAAAAAAAAAAAAAAAAAAAAAAAAAAAAAAAACCCTCTTTCGCTACCTTAGAGTAAACATATCGTTATGTAACTTCGACAGAGTATACTATATCCATGTAAGCTCATTTTAAACAAAAGAAAAAAAAAAAAAAAAAAAAAAAAAAAAAAAAAAAAAAACGGAAAATTGGTCTTTTCGACATTTTTGTCAAACGGAAGTGTACAGAATCCTCAAACCTCAAAATCAAATCTTCATACTCAAGAAATGGTTTAAATTAAAATGGTCGATTCAGGATGGGGAAGAAAGTGACAAACATTAATATTTGTCATAAGCAATTTCCGTTAAACCGCTTGCTTGCTTTCTTTCTTTTAGTCAAATTATGACATCCAACCCGGGCTTCCCGGGATAGAGAATATAAGTGAAAACCATTTATTTTTATTTTGTTGAATTGTTGTTATTGTATTTCCATCAAATTTCGTGCAGCAATTCGTGAGTTAGAGCGCCCAAAAATTTGTGTCACATACAAACAGACAGAGTCACGGACAGACATTTTCTAGAAATAGTCAAATCGAGTTCAGAACCTTCTAAAGCGTATAAAACCGTCGAAAATTTAATGTCGAAATCTTTTACGAAATTCATTACTTTCTTCTTTTATATATAAGAATGTATCTAGTCACAAAACATATAAAACATATTCTATATAATTAAATGAATTAAACGATTTAAATAGTACAGAAAAATACATCGATTTAGCAAATAGGTTTTATATATATATAAATTCATGTAAATCGTGGAGTTGAATGTTTAGTTGAATCCTATGCATTTAAACCGGTGATATAAGCATCGCATATTTCAAACAAATCATAGAATTCTGTTATCCAGTCATGAGAATTCTAAATTTGATGTTTCGTTGAATTCTGCGCACATAAAATGGAGATATAAGAATCACATAAATCGAACCAATCGTCGATTTTCCGCACCCCCTCGCGGGAGATTCCCCCCCCCCCCACCACCAAAAAAAAGAATCAGTATCAGTTCATATAAGGATAGAACTTCATATGAAACTTCATTCTATTCTACGCAGCATTTCGTAAGTTAGGGCGCACACAAAATTTGTGTCACTTTCAGGCAGACTGACACAGAAATTCACGGACAGACATTTTCTTTAAACAGTCAAATCGTGACCAGGACCTCCTTAAACATACAAGTCCCCGGAAGTTTCAAATTTTCACAAATCCAATACATTCTTCTTGTATAAAAAGAAAACAGTAAAAATAGAGCAAAAAATGCTATTTTGATTAACATTTTTTTAAATGAACTATTTATATTATTGAAATTCAATCCTTAATAAAATAAAATACGCCATAAGAAATGTCAATAAAATATCAATTATATCGAGTAATATATACTCGCGTTTTAGGATTTCGAGCATATGAATATACTGAAAAAACAAACGGAGAAAAATGCATTTTAAGATCGTAATTCTGACTCATTTTAAATGAAATGGATGCAGCAAAAAAAGAAAAAAAAACCTCTTTCGCTACCTTATAGTAAACATATCGTTATGTAACTTCGACAGAGTACACTATATCCATGTAAGCTCATTTTAAACAAAAGAAAAAAACGGAAAATTGGTCTTTTCGACATTTTTGTCAAACGGAAGTGTACAGAATCCTCAAACCTCAAAATCAAATCTTCATACTCAAGAAATGGTTTAAATTAAAATGGTCGATTCAGGATGGGGAAGGAAGTGACAAACATTAATATTTGTCATAAGCAATTTCCGTTAAACCTCTTGCTTGCTTTCTTTCTTTTAGTCAAGCAATGGCATCCAACCCGGGCTTCCCGGGATAGAGAATATAAGTGAAAACCATTTATTTTTATTTTGTTGAAAACTTTACATTTTTTTACATTTAATAATTTTTTAACTTGACTCCTAGCAACACCAAAGATAATTTTTATGTGAAATATGTTAATCATATATTAAAATAAAATTTTGAAATTTATTAAAATCCGTAATTTCGTATTGGCCTCATGCCAGAACTTAATAGCCGAAGAATCCCTAAAAATGTTCCTATATACAGCAGTTTTTCTTATTCTGTTAATTTCAGCGGTTTTAAGCGCTTTTTTCAATTACATGTCTGTTGAATTTGTGTTTTATTTATACTATTGCATGTATTGATTAATGAAGTTTCATTTTCGTTATGGAATATTAGCTGAAAACAAATGCTGAACTTTTTATATTGTTAAATTCCTACTATTAGCTCACACTCTCTCTATATATATATCTTGTTGGAATTTTCAGTCGTTAATAAAATATTTTCTATTCATCCATTCAAGTTCAAATAAATTTTTTTAAACTTGTACTGAATGACAATTGATGTTAATACAGTTTTTTCAAACATTAATTCATTAATTAAATTAAATTAATTAATTTTAATTTTATATTTCATTTCTGTTCAAAGGTACAGACTCACTCCATATTTATAGTCTCACCTTCACACGTAATAAGATAATGGGGCTGTTCACGGACGAAGATCAGGCGGCTCGCGGGCGAAGGAGACTATAAATGTGGAGTGAGTCTATACTTTTGAACAGAAATGAAGTATAAAATTAAAATTAAATAATAAAATTTAATTAATTAATTAATATTTGAAAAAACTGTATTACCGCTAACTGTAACATCGCTATGGCACTTTATTGTGAAGTTTGGTAATTTTTGAAATTCAATATTTTTGAAAATCGGCATAATTATTAGATTTTAAATTTATATCAAGAAAAATACAATTTTTTTACCTTCTAACGCAGTTTGTCTAACAATTTTGTGAGAAATACTTCTCGAGCTATTAATTTTTGGTATTTTAGCTATTTATTTTTTATTTAATTTTTAATACATTTCAAAAATTTCTCTTATGTAAGATATTTAGCAGGATATAAATTTAGGAATAAATACCGTCAGTGGCGAAGCGTGTAGATCGCTGGAAAAAAATTTCTATTTGACCTAAGTAGGAATTGACTTTAAAAAAAAAGTTTTTATATTACTTGTTTAAAGTGCAAATGGATTAATATTTTGTAATCGTCTGCAACCGATAGAGATAGATTTTTAAAAATTCATTTTTAAAAATTTAATTTAAATGCTATAATAAATCAGTCCATTAAAATGCAGTTTTCAAACAAATTATATTTGAAAGTAGAATTTTTTTTATATATAACGTTGCAAAAATTAAAAATGTGCGACCATTAGAAATTAAAAAAATTGCAGTAGCAAAAATCCCAAAACCAAAATTTCATCGTCAACTGTTTCCATTAGCAAAATGACGTCAGCGTTACGCACGGACACGTTTGTCCTTTATAATATAGATAGATAGGAGAATGTGTTGGCAAAAATAAGTAAGGGAAAAGATAAATCATCAGCTTCATACAGAAAATACTTTAATATCTATAGTATATGAACTAGTAAAACTTTAAAAACCTTTTTTTTAACCAATAATAAGAAAAAAAACATTAGGAAAAGTATATGATGCAGGATGCAGCTTTACTTCAAAATTGATAATCCTGAACAATGTTAATTACTAGGACAGTGGCTTTCAACTGCTCTGCTGCGTATATTCATTTCCCTTGAAAGACTCTAAAGAGTGCCAGAAAAATGTTTTTAGAGCAGTAATACAATTATTAACATTTGATTATTTCTCAATTTCGATTTGAAAATATTAAAAACTATATTAGAAATATTAGAAATGCTTGTTTTATTTTAAATTCAGTTGTAAGAATTCAGCTCTTCTACAACGAGGCATTTCAAAAACAAGAATCGATCATCGATAAAAACATTCGAAAAACAACTAATTCATTAATCAATTATGAATCATTAGAATCAATTCAGCGAGGAAGATACATTATATATAGTGATATATTATACATAATGATACATTATATGTAAATACTCATGATACATTATTTATAATTATACATGATGCATTATATATAATGTATCATGCTCAGGCATTTTAATCACTGTTAAAACTTATTAAATAGAAGAATGAATATATCTAAATAAGTTTTTAAAGAATGTTAATTGTTATAAATTTTCATTAAGGTGGAAAGGTTAAAAACATTTCATTAGAAGAATGATGACAAATTATTTAATAAAATTAATTTTCATTTTTGACTGAATAATTTAAAACTAAATAATATGAGTAAACTTTAATTAATTACATATCTTAGTTAATAACTTATTCAGAAACTGTTAAATATTAACCCACAGTCCCCAATTTTCTACAGTTATAATAAATTTTATGTATCAGTACGAATTCGGAAATCTCGGATTCGCGTCTTGAATTTTCAAGCGTACGCAATATCTTTAACCTTAAGATAAGGACGGCGTACTAATGTTCGTATTCACTATCTACCTCAACCTGGAAAACCTCGGTTGAATGCTCAAATGAGATCACTGATTAACATGATTGGACCTAATCATGACCGAAGTCCAATCAGATTAATGATGAATACCATTTCTGCATTCGACCCAGGTTTTCTAGGTTGAGATACACTATATTTCCAATGATGACCGGTCACTTGCGATTTTAGACGTTTTGTTAAATATCTGAAAAGATACATGAGGAATTATCCTGAAACTGCAGGAGTGTAAACAACATGATAGATGTCATATATTTCTGCGAATATTTTTTCCCGAAACCCCATAAGGGGTCGTCAACAAATTGAAGAAAAACGAATATCTTTTGGATAACCCTGTAAAAACTAATATTGCAAAAGCATTCAAACTGTAGATTATGATTAAGTGGCTTATTGTAATAATTTGGGTTCATTTTTATGAAGATAGCATGTATACTCGAAGAGAAATTCAGGTTTTTATAAAAACAGTCCCAAATTGTACCAAGTTTTTTGCTTATAATTTGCAGAGTTTTAATATAAAAACAAGTTATTTTCAGAAAGACAAACGACAAACAAAATTGTACACATTAAAAAATAATAAAAATTGTATGAAAAATGAGCAAGTTCACTAAATATTGTTTCACTGCGCATGCGCGAATTCAATCAAAATATACTGTGCATAATATATTAGCTAAATGTATAGACCAACTTTTATGAAAGTCTCAAAAACATAGCTTGAAAAATCTGATAGTAATCGTCAATAGAATAAGCTCGAAATTCACTGTTCCCAAAAGGAAGCAAAAAGATGAGGGGTTGTATCAAATATAGAATGAAAGACACTTCATTCTTATTGTGTCAACATTCATAAGCTAGTATATTTGGATACAACCCCTCATCTTTTTGCTTCCTTTTGGGAACAGTGAATTTCGAGCTTATTCTATTGATGATTACTATCAGATTTTTCAAGCTATATTTTTGAGACTTTCATAAAAGTTGGTCTATACATTTAGCTAATATATTATGCACAGTATATTTTGATTGAATTCGCGCATGCGCAGTGAAACAATATTTAGTGAACCTGCTCATTTTTCATACAATTTTTATTATTTTTTAATTTGATTGCA
Source organism: Maratus michaelseni (assembly GCA_963931845.1). Taxonomy (NCBI): domain Eukaryota; kingdom Metazoa; phylum Arthropoda; class Arachnida; order Araneae; family Salticidae; genus Maratus; species Maratus michaelseni. The sequence continues at coordinate 80,136,226 of OZ007592.1, forward strand.
GGGTATTGCGAACGATTTTGTTTGTCATATTTTCTGAAAATTACTTGTTTTTATATTAAAAACTCTGCAAATTATAAGCAAAAAACTTGGTAAAATTTGGGATTGTTTTTATAAAAACCTGAATTTCTCTTCGAGTATACATGCTATCTTCATAAAAATGAACCCAAATTATTACAATAAGCCACTTAATCTACAGTTTGAATGCTTTTGCAATATTAGTTTTTACAGGGTTATCCAAAAGATTTTCGATTTTCTTCAATTTGTTGACGGCCCCTTATGGGGTTTTGGGAAAAAAATTTCGCGGAAATACATGACGTCTATCATGTGGTTTACACTCCTGAAGTTTCAGGATAATTCCTCATGTATCTTTCCAGATATTTAACAAAACGTCTAAAATCGCAAGTGACCGGTCATCATTGGAAATATAGTGTAGATAGTGAATACAAGCATCAGTGATTCATTTGGTGAAAAAATAGTTGCGAATTTCAAATTAATTTCGAGACATCTGCGCTTCATTTACCCTCTTCCCAGCAATACTTCAATGTTCAACCAATATTTAAAGTTGAATTTTTCACTTTTTTCTGCTCTGTTACATTATTTTTATTGGTAAATCACCACTGGCGCACAGATTACTCTGCCCGTCTATATAATTAATTCTATTTTCTTCCATAATTAATTTTTTGTTAAAAATGTGATGTCTATAATTTTTATATTATTACTAGCTGACCCGCACGGCGTTTCCCGGGCCCATGATAATAAATAAAAAAAATAAAACAAGTTTTTATTATTTTATATCTTTAACAAGATCTTATATGAAATCATATTTTAAAATGAAAAATTCGCGAAAAAATATTGATGCTTAGTGATAAAAGCGCTCATTTTCTTGTTCTTTTTGTCCGAACTCTTTGAAATCGTGATTGGTGATAAATAAAACGGTTTTACAGCCCGTGTAAAAATTTCGTGAAAAATATTGTTATTTAGTTGTAAAAGAAATGTTTTAGTCTCGATTTTTGTTTGTTTGTTTGTTTGTATTCGCGTCGGCTCTTTTAACATTGCAATAAAAAATAGTTCTCATCTTCCGAACTCTGAAATTTCAATCGGTTATAAATGTAACTATATCCAAGCTCTCTTTAAAATTTTACAAAAAAATATGCATGTTTAGTAGTGAAAACACGAGTTTTTTAAAAAAGAAGCTTTCAACGCAATGGCCTTATTACGCCATCCGTTTTCAATCAACCCTTTTCAATCCTCCTAGGCTAAACAGCTCTACGCTAAACAGGTGAGGGCTAAACACGTTTCCCGTTTCTGAGGGTAAAAACCTTTAAAAAAAGTTGAAGCATGCGCAAAGAGACGATTTTCGTGTGGAAAAGAGATTGTGAATTTGACAGAATGCGCTTTTCGCTTTAAATAAATAAATTATTAGTTATTAGACTATATTATTATTTAGCATCAAAAGTTGATACTTAGGTTTTAAAAGGCATTGGCGTACGGAACACGCCAGCGGTATCTTTATGTTACTCCAAATCGTTCGAGTTATATTAATTCTAATTAAATTATTCTTTTTTTACAATAAGTTTAGGTTTATTACGGTTATAGTATTACTGGATATTGCATTAAACAAGTATATCTATAAAAGTTGTTATTTAGACAATACCTTAGCATATACAGTACGCCTCCCGTATTTTTATGTTACTACAAACCGTCCGTGTCTTTAAAGATTAAAAATGACTGTGAACTGGAAACAGAAAAATATACCTAAATTTCCAATTAAATTTTCAACAGGACTGAAACTGCGCTGTAAATTAATAATACTAACAAAGGATGTAAATTAATTTTCACTATGCTAAAGAACGCATAACCAAGATAGTGAAAAATGTGTCCAGACTGGGGATCGAACCCAGATACCCTGGTATAGCGCACCAAGTGCTTTTACCATTTAAGCCATCTGGACGACATCCTGTCTAAATTAAATAAAGTGAAAAAAAATTAACGTGAAAAAATGACAATCTGGATGTCGTGCAGATAGCTTAAATGGTAAAAGCACTTGGTGTTCTATACCAGTGTATCTGGGATCGATTCCCAGTCTGGACACATTTTTTACTAGGTTGGTATGCGCTGTTTAGCAAAGTGAAAATTAATTCACATCCTTTGTTAGTATTAGAAAAATATACTTTTACTGCCAAAAAACTCCGAAACTTCGTAAACATCAAAGTGTAATTACTCGATGAGTTTTGCTCAAAGCATGGAGAATATATTTCCAAATTTAATTTACAAGACCGATAAATATTTAAAAGTTCAATTATTTGAAAATTAATAGCAAGACTATTTCATAAACTTAACCTTAATCCCTACATTATTTTGCATACTTGTGTATTTACATAGCCTACATATCACCAGAAGGTAACACAATAAAGTGGTCATTTCTATCATTTTGGGACACCCTGGTCATGACTTGTGAATAATTGGTAAGGAGGAATGAAACTATCAATAATAACAGTCAAAATACAAGGAAACAGAAGCAGCATTTTGAAATGCAATTTTTGAATTTCCCCATGTGTTATTCCCATGTTAGTGCAATGTAAAGGATTTAGCGTGAGTTTACAGTTTTTGTTGAAAGTACAATTTCAACGCGAAAGAATAAATTGATGATTTTGAAATTTTGGATAAATCTTGCTGACATCACCCACAATGTTCTGTGCATAACATCTCCCATAGTCTTTGATATGCTCTGGAAAGCACTCAGAGGACAGGAATATTTAGCAGAAGCAAAGGGGGTGGTCGTTTTTGCAGTATGATGACCACAGAAGACAGGCATATTTTTGTATCGCCAAAAAAAACAGAAAGAAAAAAAACCGGGGCAGCGGAGATAGTCAGGTGGAAAATCCGTTTCTTCTGCCACAGGTAAGTAGGCATCCTGAAACACTATGACATACATTTACAACATGGAGTACTATAGGCTACAAGATATGTTGTGTGTGTTCCATTATCGAGAATTCACAGTAGCCCTCGTTTGCAATGTCGTGGTCTGCATTGCAATAGATCCGAAACTACAAGTACCTTATTAGTCCGTTTCATGGATATTGCCTGGATTATAAGCAGTGTCACTCTCACGACAGATTAACTGTCGTCTACGATGAGATGACAGACTACCCTCATCTGGCAAGAGTGCACAAGCACAGACGTTTTCGCTCCAACGGCGATGCTGACAGTACCATTGCAAACGGACGCTGCGATAAACTATAGACAATGGAATAAACACAACAGGTCTACGGGTGTATAGTCCTTCTTATTGTCAACGCCCGACTACAGATATTTGGGAATTAGGCTTGCCTGTGGCAGCAAAAACTGATTTATCATCTGACTTTCGGTGTTGCAGCAGTCTTTTTTGCCATCAATACAATTTACTTGTCTTCTTTACCTGGCCACCGTCGTACTGCGAAGACGATTTCCCTTGTCATACCTGCGACACATCCTATGTCTTAGAAATGCTGTAAAAATTCCGGAAACAACATTGCAGGCAATGTGAATTTCTTTTGAAACGCCTGCTATTTGTCAAACTACTTTATCTTTCTGAGCTTTCCAATAATACAGCTATGTTTAAAATCATTTAAGTGATACCGGTAAGACATATCTAAAATGTCTTAGCCGTCAAAGGATTTTTTCGCATTTAAATTTTACTTTCAAAAACAACTTCCAAATCCTTTAAGGGTTTTAGCAGGGCTATCACGTAACTAACAAGTATGGAAATCAAACATTTGCATACTCACAATATTTGTTACTGCTTGCCCCAAGTATTCTACTTTCCACATTCCTATACCTTCGACATCCCTCCTTAGCAGTTGCTCACCAGCATATATATAAATATATATATACATGTACATACCTATTATTTTAGTTTTGTCTGTTGTCATCAATAATGTAGTTATTTAAAAAATCTTATTCACTAATATTGATGTTAATGCACATATTGAGGAAATTATTTTAATAAACAGCATTTTCCTTTCCCAAAAAGAAATTAAATTACAATATTATACATTCCTTCGAAAAAATTAATTTCTACAAGAAAAAATAGAGTATATTAAATCATAACAAAAACACATCAGTCCACCTTTGATAAGAACAATTTTAATTAAATAGATTTAATGCAATGCAGTTAATTATATAAAATTAAAGAACATTAAAAGTATCTAGAAAAACATAAAAGCTTCGTTAGCAATACATTAGGTGTAATGTATATTAAAATCGATTATTTTATCAATAAATATAAAAGGCATTCAGTGCTTAAAAAAAGCCTTCTAATTGAAAGTGATAGTCTCACCTTTGACATTTTAGTTTGAAAGGAAAACGTCACTCATTTCCTTTCCGTTGGTTTAATTTATAAGTTTTGACTGAAATCAAAAGTATATATACGGAGTGCATAGGACAGTCCCTTTATCCTAAAATACGCCTTGAAAGAATACAGCTATAAAAGTGGAATAAGCAATATGTAATTAATAATGCAATATGTAATATAATAAGTAAAATGGTTATGCTCTAGAATCTGGGAAAGGCTGCGTTGTCTCCGGCTTTAGAAAATTGAAGTTATAGACTATCTCAAAATCTATGAGTTATAACGAAAATGGTCAGTTACAGAAGTGTAAAGTATCCAGTTTAGCATGAAATGACATATTACATATAAAAACAAATATTAGAAACCCTAAACTGTCAATTAATTGACTTAAATACATCACTAATCGCTTTTATAAGTATGACATTGTAAGGCTGAATGATTACATGACATTTTGGTTCCGACAGACAGCTCAGTCCCGCCATTTCGGCCTCGGCGTTTCGGTACCGGTGCCATTTTGGTTCCTATTCCTTGTCATTATGACCTCCCCCTCTCTATAAAGGGGACTCTAATTGTAGTAGACCCTCCAAAAGTTGTATAATTCAATATCCTGAAGGGCCATTATCAGAGGGCACTATAATTTTTTTTTTATCAAACCCCTAAAATTTTATAAAAAGTTGAATATAAGAGTCTGACAAATTTAAACTGCTATAACGTATGATAAAATTGTCACAACGAGTCACTGAAATTTTGAGTGCGTGAACAACATGATATAATTTTACAGGGGACATTGTTGGTTTTTTTCAACCGAAAAACCCTAAATTTCAGTATAGCGCGCAAATAAGGGTCCGGTAAGCACACACACTTAAAACTCGAATCCAAATTGTCGCAGCTCACACAAATTTTGTATGGTAAAAATAATTGTTTTAAGGAAGGGGGTTCTTTCCATTGTTTATCGATGTCCCCCCCCCCCCGTATTATAGTGTATCATAAATATACAGTGCTGAATATTTTAAAAACTTATAATTCGCGCTGTAATTATCGTAGAACACCCATAATTTGTATGGTAAACTTAATCTTTATAAAAGGGGGGACTTTGCCCGTTTTTGTAAGCGAAGCCCCTAAATTATAATATAGCGTGAATAAAAGGGTCCGATAACCACAAATACTTTTAACTCGGATACAAATTGTGGCAGCTCACACAAATTTTATATGATAAACATAATCGTTGGGGGGGGGGGGGGCGGGGGATCGATAAGAAATCAACAGAATCCCACTACTACCTTAAATCTGTGGGGTGCGACAATTTGGATTCACGTTATGTGTGTTTGTTGTTATCGGGCCCTTACCTGATATTCGCGATATACTAAATTAAAATTTATGGGCTTCGGTTAAAATACCAACAAAGTCTACCATTTATAATAATTACATTTACCATACAAAATAATACTGTTCTACAATAATTACAGCTCCAGTAATAAGTATTTTACGTTGTTAGCACCTTATATTTATGATACACAAAAATATGGATGGTTTTAATAAAATATCGATAGAGCCCCCTCCCTCTACTCCTTAAAACTATTACGTTTCGCATATGAAATCTGTTTGGGATGCGACAATTGGGATCTGAGTTAGAAGTATTTGTAATTTCAGATCCGTTATATTCACGCTATACTAAAATTTAGGGGACTTCGATTGAAAAAAGCCCCCCTTTATAAAGATTACGTTTACCATACGAAATAAAAATGTTTTACGATAATAGCAGCTCAACCTATAAGTGACTGAAGGTGTCAGCGCCTTATATTTATAATACATTAACATATGGGGGGCTTCGATAAAAAATTGGCAAACAACCTCCCCTTAAACGATTACCTTTACCGTAAAAAATTGTAAGGGTCCGCGACAGTTTGGATCCAAGTTATAAGTGTTTGTGATTATTGGGCCCTTATATTTGCGCTATAATAACAGTAAACGTTAGGAGGCTTCAATGGAAAAACGAATATAATACCTGTAAAATTATGTCACGTTATTCACGAACACAAAATTGAAGTGCGCTGTGACAATTTGACCACGAGTTATAAGAGTTTAAATTTGTCGGTCTCTTATATTCTGCTTTTCATAAAATCTAGAGAGGTTAAGAAAAAATGATAATGGTCCCTGATAATGGTTCCGCATGATATTGAACTATACGACGTTTGGCGTGTCTACTGCAAATTGAGTCCGTGTTATTAGAGGGAAGGGACCGTAACGGCAAGTGACCGAAATGGCTAGGGACCGAATTGACATCTGTGCCAAAACGTCGGGACAGAAACATACTGCTTTGGGCTAAAGCATATTTACTAATAAAACTAACTCATGCAAGTAAGGTACAATTTAATTTATTAAGCAAATTAAATTAAGAATGTTCACTTTCCCCAGCATTAGCAGCAATACACAGGCCCTGGCATGCATTCTTACATACTGTTGACAGACACTTACACATTGTGTATTTATGACTTGATTTCCTTACTAAAACAAATTGTACCTTGCTTACATGTGTTAGGATTCTTTTAAATTCAGGATGTTCCACAAATAACGATCCATTTTGATGATCAGCATGTTTAATGAAGGAAACGAATAGATGCATAGAACAAGGAACATATATACATAGGAATTTAATAAAGTTCAACATGTCCACCTTGCATGTCAACACACAGAAACCAACGTTCCGCCATGGAACGGAACACCTACTTTAGTTGATTAGATGTGATGCTGTTGACTGCTCCCACAATCGTTGCACGCAGCTGATGCAGACTTGTGACTTTAACCCTGTACACAAAGGATTTGATGTAACCCCAAGCGAAGAAGTCAAGGGGCATACATTTACAAGGGGCAAGTGGATCAGGTATACATTTGCTTTCTAACACCACACTTCAACAGGCTATTAATGGCTATTTAAGCCAGTTATTTTTTATCGAAAAAATATTATTTTAGGTTTTCTATTAAACTTATTTTTACTTGTAAAACGTCATTTAACACTAAATAGTGGACGCTCTACTCTTTTACAAGTGATATGTTTTAGCTACACTCATTGCCATAAAAATTTGCGCACCAAGAAAAAGACGTCCAAATGAAACGAAGTTTTACACGCGTAAATACTACTGTGATATAAGTAAGTGAGTAGAAAACCAAAGAAAAAAGGATCATTTATTGCAGAAAAAAGTACAAATGAACCGAAATTTTAGTACTCTGTTGCACCCCCTCTAGCGCGAATGCACGATGGGCATTGAGGCATACAAGTTCCGTATGATGTCCTGAGACATTTCGTTCCACAGTTGCTGTAAACGCGCCTCGAGTTCAACCAAACTCGTAGGGTGTCCAACTTGCCTTCCCAAATGATCCCAGATATGCTCGATTGGTGACAATTCTGGGGATCGAGCATGCCAGGGAAGGGTGGTAATGTGGCGGAGGCAGGCTTGTGACATCCTTGTTGTGTGTGGCCGAGCATTGTCTTGCGAAATATGGCTCCTGGGAGCCCTGCCACAAGTGGCAACACATGTGGCTGAAGGATGTCCTGGACGTACCGCTGGGCTAGCATTGTGCCACGGATCAATATTAGTGGTGACCGTGTATCGTAAGCAATGGCACCCCATACCATCACACCAGCTGTGAGAGCGGTGTGTCGCTGTAAAGCGAAGGCAGGATTCAGGCGTTAACCACGGGGCCTCCACACACGAACACGATTGTCATCGCTACTCAAATTGAACCTAGACTCGTCGCTGAAGACGACCTGGTTCCATTCCGTTGCAGTCCAATCCCGTCGTGCGCGACACCACTCCAAACGGAGGCATCGGTGGGTGGGTGTCATTGGCAGCACACGTAATGGACGCCGCGATACCAGATGTCCTTCAGCCAGGCGTCTTGCGATGGTTCGGGAAGACACAGGGGTCCGTAGTGAAGGTGCTGCCTGTGTCTGGATAGCGGCCAATGAGGCAGTTGGCTCTACGCGTGCGTTTCGTATGATGTGACGGTCGTCTCAACGACTGGTCTGTCGATGGCGTCCCGAGCCTGGTCGCTTGTAAATGACGTCTCTTCAGTCCACTGGTCCCAACACCTCCTCACAGTAAAATCAGAACGGCCTACTTGACGAGCTACTCGCCGAGCTGACCACCCAGCTTCCATCATCCCGATGATTCTTCCCCTCTCGAACTCTGACAGCTGCTCATATTGTCTTCGATGGCTGCGTAACGGCATGTCTACGTCAGCGTTTCCTTTGCAAAAGAAAACGTACACTCAGACAAGTTCTGCTTACCTGTTTTATACTCCAAGTAGGACATAGTTCAACGCCCTCTAGTGGCATTACGCAATGCGCAATCACGCTGAATTTCTAAACATTTGCATATCTGCCTGATATGTATCTCCATGCCAAGTTTCGTTACGATCCCACAATTATTTATTGGTGCGCAAATTTTTATGGCAATGAGTGTATATCTCATAGCTAGTGAGTTATGGTTCATAGTTTTTAAATTTTGAAAGCATGGGCATAGCATAGTCATTTTTATATGATACTGCAGATTTAGTTTTACAATAGGTAGACGCTTCTTACAAAATTCTAGCTTAATCCGTTCAAGAGATATTTCAGGATAAATCGAATTTCCATTGCACACTGTATTATATAAATAGATGGTTATGCATTTATTATTCGCATACTTTACAGATCAAATGAAGAGGTCAATTCACTATTATACATGAAATAACTTTATATCAATTAATATATAAAAGAGATAGTTATTATTTAAAAGTATTTAATAATAGCTTATGGTTACATAGCTTATTGTTACATACATCAGCAGCGAATTTTTCGAACATTCTAAGCATGTTCTGCAAGCTAAAAATATTTTTGAAATATTTTACAATAGCTAGATGTTTGTTCCAAAATTCTAGCTTAATCCGTTCAAGAAATTTTTCAGGATAAATCAAATTTCCAAAGCACACTGTATTACATAAATACAGGGTGATTTTTTTTAATGTTGTGAAAGTAAAACCCTATAACAAAAGAATCACTGATCCAAATGACCTGAAATTTTACTAGTGTGCTCCCAAAGCAATGGGGACGTTTTAGACATGGTTAAAAAAAAGCATAAAATCCCGCCGACATATGGCGCTGTGTTTGCAGCAAAGTCGGGAGACGAGATTGTGCACGATATACACATACAATGGCGATAACAGCGTGAAGTACGTACACCTTGTGTTCATTATTCCACGGATATCCTCGCAATGACTGTGCCATTAACGGACCTTGCGTTGTTAGTGAAACTGTATTATCAGAATAATAACAGCGCAGCAACTGCTCTTAGGAGATTTTGGACAATTAAGAATTGAAGAAAAGGTTCAATGACGATAGAATATTTGCGGAAGATGGTTATGAAATTTGAACAGACTGCTTCACTGCGCCTAAAACCCGGTAGAGGAAGGAATCCAGTTGATGTTAACATACAGCGCCATCTGTCGGTGCAATTTTATTTTTTTTAACTACGCCTAAAAAATCCCCATTGCTTTGGGAGCATACTGGTGAAATTTCAGGTCATTTGGATCAATGGTTCTTTTGTTATAGGGTTTTACTTCCACAACTTTAAAAAAAATCATCCTGTAGATGGTTTTGCATTTAGTATTTGCATACTTTACAGATTCAAATGAAGATAAGTCAATTCACTATTATACCTGAAATAACTTTATATCAATTAATATCTAAAAGAGATAGTTATCTAAAAATATTTAATAATAGCTTATTGTTACATACATCAGAAAAGAATTTTTTGAACATTCTAAGCATGTTCTGCAAGCTTAAAGTATTTTTAAATTTAATATGAATTAAAAAAAAAAATCTTTAAAACTTTTCAAAACCGACATTATTGGGAATAATCTAATTAATACAAAGTTAAATGTATAAATTCCTGTGCAAAATTACAATAGAAAAGCATATGTAGATATATTTTTAAAATTACTTGTTAAATATTAGGAAAAAATATATATATTGTGTTACAAATAAAACAAACACATTTTTTTTTTTCTTACGGCTTAGTAGTTTAAGTAAACTTGATCCAAATCAAACCTGCTGCAATTTTTTTTTTCAAAACTCTTACCAAATATTTAAAAATAACTAAATAAATTATTATTTGTATCATACACACGTATATTTCAATCTGTCATTTTTTTATATATTGCATTTAATTGTCACTTTTACATTTTCCATTTATTTTGTATAATGTTTACTTTTGCCTTTAGAAAAAATATTCTACCCTTTTTTATATAAACATACATTACAAAAAATGCCACTGGGTATATTGATTAATCATGTATTTATTTTTTTTTGTATTTTTTTCAAATATCTATATCTATCTATATTTATATATTCAATAAAAACAGAACATTTTTGCATCATCTGCTATCAATTATAATAAAATAATGAGAAGATATGAAAAAATTTAAGGTAAAAACATTTGATAAATTATAGGTGTAAAAAAATAAATATTTTTTATTAACCTCCATTCGAAACAAATTATGATGAAGAAAAAAATGAAAGTTGTAATACATTTTAAAAAATCGGTTACAATGGTAGAAAAAATGCAATACATGAACAGAGAAACGTATGTTTTTCTGAATAGAAATGTAAATCTATTATTTCAGAAATAGAGATCTATTTCGTAATATTTTTATTTCTCTTTTAAGGTTGAATTTTTATTGGAAGGAAACATTCGCTATTGATTAATGAAGATATAAAAATTCTTTCGCCTCCAGTAACAAAGTAATATCATGCATGAAATGCTTTTATTTTTTCTGATTTGAAATGCATAAAGGGAAACATAACACAGCTTTGAAAATATAAATATATCTAAACAGAAAATCAATGTTTTTGTATGCAGTACTGACTTTGAGTAATTCAACACAACAGAGTTTAGATTTTAATAATGCTATAGACTCAAATTTTCGATTTGGAAATTTAAGAAACGTCTGAAGATGTCTAAGAGAGTGAATATAATTGACAGAATGCGTTTCGTAAAGTGTGCTTCATGTTATATAGTAATTCATTTAAAACGTAAATTAAATAAGGTCAGTACATAAAGTACAAGGTTTTTTTATTTTTATTTAAATTGAATTCTTCATATTTGACGGTTCAAGCTACGGTTTCTCAAACATAATTCGTTGCAAAGAATTATTTCAGAAAAAAATAAAATTTTAACAAAAAAATTCATGAAAGCTCGATTAGTTGGCAACCACCTCACAAGTTTCTTACTCCCTGTATTTAGATGTTTCATTCAATACACTCTATAGTCCAATACAGTAAAATATATAAGGCACATTATAATACCATATATTACATAACACGACATCTTCATAACATTTTAATAACGGTTTTATAAAAAAAAAGTGCTGATAACTTATTTGGAGAAACTTTGAATGAATTCAGAATTAAGAGAATGAAGGGTGATTGCATTCTTATGTTTTTAGATTATTAGGACACGAATTTTACTCAGTGTTTCTGAAATCCAAAATGCATTACATATGTTAGCACCACGAACACTATATCGTTTTTGTATGTGATCCTTCCCAGAAAAACATTACAATAAAAAAAGAAAAGAAATAAAAATTAATAAAATCTTTGGATTCAACTTGGAACATCATTCATGTAAGGAAACTCAAAATGCATGAATTGCGCTGCGATCACTGTACAATTGCGCTGTGTGTGCACTTTGCGAGTCAAAAATATTATTTTGGTTGCTTTTGCGACGTTTTTTCATTCAGTTGATTTGGCAAAGACACTCTCACTGGTTGAGAATCTAATCAAATTTCGCTCGAATTTACTGTTCGAAAATTGGGGTATTCAAGAAGCAAGGTACTACTGTATGTGAAACTTGTCGTTGCGGGCCACCGTAATACTTACTTATCATGTATATGCATAATATACAATATGAAAATAAAACACGTGTAAACTATTTATAAAATGCATCGCAATTCGATTAAAATCCTGGCTTGATGACGTCATAAACTTTAAATGCTCTGTTACTGAGTTGCGCAAAAGAAACATCCTTATAACTCCAAAATTTATAATCATATTAACTAATGGTTTACTGCGTAGGATTAAACGTCTCCTTTTCAATTAAAATTCATCTTTGAATTAAAATTTGAATGCAAAACAGGGTCATGAAAAATCGAAAAATGTGGAAAATATAATTACAAATATCTAGGCAACTAATTATCCGATAAACTTCATCCTTTATGCAAAACTTATGTTTTTTATTTTCTTTTATATTTACTCCTTAAAATAAACAATTTAGAAAATTTTTATATACCTTTTATCAGAATGAATATTTCGAGAATCCAGTTCCGGATAATCAAGTTTACTGAAATTCAATAAGCTTCTTCCCATTATTACATACTAAGTAGATACCAAATTTCAAGCCTCTATCTCCATTTGTTCGGGAGATAGAGCGTTTACAGACACACACACACACACACACACAGAGAGACAGATGGACGGCGATTTTATTTTTCTAAAAATATGTTTTTAGGATTCTACAGTATCTGAAACGTGTAAATCCGTCAGATATTTTATTTTCGATTTTCAAAACGATTACAAGACTTACCCTATACTACTTAAAGTGTTGCGCATTTAATTGTCACTCAGATTTAAATCCATTTTTTAATTGGACTTACGCATATCACATATATAATTATATTGTTTTTATTAGAAATAGTTTAGTACGTTATTGTTGCATTACACACTTGTCCTAACATCATTACACATTAGTTAAATGATCTAGTTTGACATATCGAATTTCTTTGTATATGTTTTATAACAATAGTTAAAGCTAGTTTTCACATCGCGAACTGACGTTTTTCTTTTAAACTTTCTCACGTAATTTTTCGCATCTGAGTAAAATATTTCGTGTGTTTAATTACCTTTTAAATTTTAATAAATTAGTAAAAATACTTTATAAATTTCTTTATTATGCCCTCTTATTAATTTTAAATTGCATTTTTATGTTGTGGAAATAAATATTACCAGAGATGTTCTGGTACCATGATTACTGAAAAGAAATATTTGGTTAAAATAATATTTTCCATTACAAAATTTAAATTCTGCACAGTTTTTTCTTTAATTAGCGCTAACTAATCTTCTTTGATGTATAACATAAATTAACAATAAAAAGAGAAATTAAAAATTTCTAAAACTCACAAACAAATCAAAACTGATTTTAATTTGAAAATATCATAAAATTCACTTTTCCATTTGTAAAAGGATGATATAAATGCATGTTTATAAATTTCTAAATGCATATACTAAATTTCCTTTAATGAAAAGTAACTTAATGTAATTAATTATGACAATATTTCTTGAAATAAAATGTATTACTTTTGCAATATTTAAAAAATAATCATTTACTACCTTTCTTGGAAATTATACATAAAATCCCATGAATTATGAAAGCATTTTATAATTTTCTGAATATCTAAAAAGTAATATTCAGTTTTTATGTAAATAATTTTTTGAATATAAAAAGCTTACTTTTATCGTGCAATTTTTATTTGTCATGAAACTGCATAAATTATTCGTAGAAAATAATTCATACATAAAAGCTGCTCTACGAACATAAATTTCCCCATACTTCTTTTCCTATTACTCTGCGATAGCCGCCTAAGATTTAAGTACCTCCTTTAATATGTTAAAAAAATCACTGAACATGTTATCTTTGGATGCATTCCAGCAAACATTAAGAAAGCGTATATATAATGATAAAGCAATTTTTTTGGCGATTATGTTAAAGAAAGTTAAATTAATTAGGTAGGTTAAAGAGAAACACAGTTCAGTTAATGATATAAGAATAATTTTAGTATGAATCTTATTTCTTATATACAAGGCGTTTCAAAAATTATTGCAACATACATTTAGAGAGGATAATATACATCAAGACAAACAATTTTAGTGCAGGAACGTGGAGTTACAATCCACTTATCATATATTCTAATACGAGCAAATCTTGTGTGTGTGTGGTTATATATATACAACCCTTGGCAAAAAAAAATTCCGTTCAGTGTTATCAAGTTTATGATTGTTGCATTTCGAAGCATATATTTCGCGATTCATGAGCACAGGGGCGTTTTACAATATGCCAAATAAAAGAACACGTATTAAAATATAAATGAAAAGTGAATTCAATATAACAATCATATAATTTTTTAATTATACTGCAGGCGAAAAAGTTGCCTGGTGAGAAAAAAATATCCGATCAAGACGGAAGTTGGAAAATAGTAATCGATCACTGAGGAAACATGTTTGAAATATTTGCATATTGAAGACAGATACGAGTGTATGCGCATGCGTACAATATCTGAATCCTATTTAAAAGAAGAAATCTTCCAGCTGCGAGATCAAAAGCAGCCATGAAGTGCTGGACAAAGGCTCGTGTGGAAAACCTGTCTCGCGATTTAAAAATCTGCGTGATTAAATTGTTGCAAGAAGGAAATTCACAAAGGAAAGTGGCTGCTTTATTAAATTGTGCTCTAAGTACGGTATGCGATATGTGGAAAAAAATACCAGTTGACTAACAGCGTGGAAAATTTACCTCGAAGTGGACGTCCACGAATGACAACGCTTAAGGAGGACAGGAAACTTGTGGAAATAGCGAAAAGAAAGCGGCGAGCGACCTCAAAACAACTCAATGCCGAATGGTCTAAGAATAACGTAAATGTATATGACCGCATTGTACGTAATCGTCTAAATGCAGCAGGATTTAAATTCTGTAAAGCCTAAACGAAACCTTACTTGACAAAGAAGCATAGGAAAGAGCGCTTGAAATGGTGTAAAAAACATGTACACTGGCCACTTGATAAATGGAATAAAGTTATTTTTAGCGATGAATCTCGCACATCTCTTGCAACAGGTGATGTCTGTGGAACATATGTTTGGAGGAGAGTTAGTGAAAAGTTCAATGATAAGTGTGTCAATACGAGGACTAAATTTTCACCTGCATTTACAGTTTGGAGTTGTATGACATCACAAGGAGTCGGCAAGTTGTGTATTGTGTTACGTCCAGTAAACTCCGAAGTTTACATTGACATTTTAGAGAATTTTTTGATTCCCAGCATCGATCAATGGTTCGGGGATCAAAATGACTTCTTATTTCAAGATGACAACGCAGCTCCCGATCGCACCGAATCAATAAAGAAATTTCTACAAAATGTAGAAGAATTCAATTAAAACTATGACTTGGTCGGCCAATAGTCCTGATCTTAATCCCCTCGAAAATCTGTGGAATATATTAAAAAGAAAAATCGATTTTCGAAAGATAAAAAATGCCATAGAACTACTTAAAGCTATAAGGGAATGTTGGTGTGAAATTGCTCCCAATGACAGTAAAAAGCTTATTGAGTCCATTCCACGAAGAATTTCGGCTGTCACCCGAGCTAAAGGTGGATTTACTAAATATTGATTACAGTGATCGGTTATTTTTTTCCAAATCAAAGCGTGGTTGGATATTTTTTTCTTTGGTGTTTAAATTTCAATCACCATTTTTCTGTTTATAAATTGATGTATTATGATTTTTCTTTATTGCATATTGTTGTTCATTATATATAATACAAATGTATTATCGCTAATAATCGTTTAATTTTTATGCAGTGAGAATAAATAATCCTTTCTCACAAAAAATGGTAGTGTTGGTATAATGATCGGAAACTTTGTGCCAAGGGCTGTATATGCAAATTTTATCTTAAAAACGGTACCAACGACTTTGACGAAATTTTGTACCCTACCGTTTTGGGGGACCATAAAACCGTTGGGCTAGGTCACATGTTCGAGAAAATTCGATTAGTTGGCGATTTTGGATCACCATGGGTCAGGGTCAAGCTATTTTTAGAGATTTTTAGATACAATTCTAAAAATCGGTTTAAACGATTTTGACTAAATTTTGTATCCTACCATTTTCGGGCACGAGAAGACTATTGTGCTCGGTTACATGTTCGAGAACTTTTGATTAGTGGGTCATTTTTGGGTCAACGCGGGTCAAATTAATTTTATCTAAAAAACGGCTCTAACGATTTTGATTAAATTTTGTATCCTACTAGTTTCGGGCACGAGAAAATCATTGGGATATGTCACATGTCCGAGAACATTCGACTAGTGGGTCATTTTTGGGTCACTGTGGATCAATCTAATTTTATCTAAAAAACGGATCAGACTATTTAGACTAAATTTTGCATTCTAGGGTTTTCGGGCACGATAAGACTGTTGGGCTAGGTCACATGTTCAAGAAAATTCGATTAGTGGGTCATTTTGGTCATGGGTCATTGTGGGTCAAGCTATTTGTATCTTATAAACGGCTAAGAGGATTTGAACTAAATGTAGTATCCTACAGTTTTACTGAACGAGAAAATCATTGGGCTAGGTCACATGCTCGAGAAAATCCGATTAGTGGGTCATTTTGGTTATGGGTCATGATAGTTGAACTCAAAGCTAATTTTGGCCGAGCATAGCTCGGTCTTCCCTTCTCGTTCATTCTAAACTATAAAGCATGTGTCGCATTTCGGCAGAAATCGGATTTCTGTTCGTAACTTTGCCAATAAAGAAAATATTGGAACAATATTTAAGAAAATATTAAATATAATAAGAAAATATTGGAACAATATTTTCATTTTAATTAATTTGATTTCATCGAAACATGATGAAATCTCGAGTGGTGCTCGAAATGGCAGCTACTTACATCTAAACAGAAATGAAATGGAGGCTTCGTAATTATAAATGTAGTTGACAGTATATATTTCGAGTAACTGACTGAGTTACAGGGCACTTCCAAAATATCCCATGATGTCATTATGTATAACACAAAGTTAATTTCTTATGTTCAAAATTTCGCTAAAAAACATTATATTGTTAAAGTCATGAACCAAATCAGTGTTCGTCGTGTAGAGAAGCATCCAGTATTTTTGATTAATTTAGGGGATTTCAACTTTTGTGTCCTGTAAACAATAGTTTTTTTATATGTGTTTATCACCTGAGCCACGTTTATAGTAATAATTGTGAAATATTTCTGTATAAATGCTGTATTTATTTCTTGTCAGACTGCATTCTGTTTTACTAGCTAAAAATAAATTTAGACTGCATTTGATCTAAGACCTATTAATTTCAGCGCATTATCATGATATAGATATCAGGATTAGCTGCACCATATGTTATACAAACTATAAAAAGCATAAAATATAAATTATAATTTAAGTGATTTTTGGCATTTTCTTTAGAATAAATAAAAAAAAAAATTATCCAAATACTCAACAATGTGAAACCATAAAAAATCTCTATGGAACGAAGCGAAGTGTTCTAGAATTTTTTAACAAATAAACCTAATCAAACCAAAAAGTACACAGATAATTCCGTATACTTCACAAACACACCTTCCTAGTATCAAATTGATTGATTTTTATGAGAGTTAAGATAGACAAGTTAATATAGAAAATGAGACATAATATTCTGATCGCGTCTCTACTAGGCTTCCACTGACGTTTCTGTAATTATAAAGATGAAAATTTAACCTCCTAATGCAGACAAAAGTATTTTTGTTTTCATTATTTACTTAGTGAATTCTTATTTTACATTTTTGCCATTCCATTCAAAGTTTTTGAAACTATTACATTTCAATTGTTTAGCTATAAAAATATATACTAAAATATTCCATACATTTTCTTTGAAACGTTTCAGATACAAAAAAATATCTCCTTTGTCGGTCAGAATATGCATATCAAACATAAACAGAATATCCTGTTTGAAGATAAGAACCATAAAAGCGATGTTTTTTAGTCTTTCACATAAATCATGAAATATTTATTCCTAAAGATAGTAGAAAGACTGATTGGTATTATATAACTGTCTAGAAAACTGCGTTCAAAGTGACTGGCAGTGTTTTTAATTTTTATTCTAATATTGTAATATTTTCATGAATTATAATTTCTATTAGAAAATACTTCTTCTTTGTTTTTTAAGATAAAGTGAATATTTTATGCAAATGGTTATGAGAAATATTTAGCTGTTTAAATGTAAAAAGAAAACAGCCCTTCTTTTAAATAAGAAAAAATAATTAGAGGTAAAATTTTGTTACATTAATGGAACTATTTTAGAACTATTTTGATTTAAAAAACAATTTATTTTAAATGTTGTTTTTCTTTTAGTTAAATGTAAATAAATAAAGTTATATTAACTATAATACATGTCGTAAATTCTGGCGTATATCACACAACTATAATGTCAGACTTATTTTATTTTTACCATTTTCGCCGTATTCGAAGCACCCGTTCTTTCAACAAAATTTGCATGACATATATAACATGAAATTATTTCAACCAGGTTTATATCATTATTCAAATCTTTAGATGTTTGTGTAAATAAACCATTAAAATAAAACCTAAGAGTTATTAGTGGAATACGTTGATGACAGAAGGAGAAAATATATATACTGAAAGAGTACAAAATCGTCATGTGTTTCTAGGAATAACATGTGGTTGAATAAAGGAGGCATGGGATGAAATAACACTAGTAACAATTCAAAAGTCATTTAAAAAATCTTGTACATCCAAAACTTTAGACGGAAATGAAGATGATTATTTATGGATGGATAATGAGATGTAATGCAATGAATGGAAGTCGCTAAAGAACCACACATCCACACAGAGGAAAATACCTCTATTAGTGATAAAGCTTTTTCTGTATAATTTCATGCTGTTTGAATTTGGTATTTTGTAATTTATGTATTTATTTCTGTTTTGTTTTTAGTTTTGTATTTTGTATATTTCTTTATTGTGTACTAGCTGAACCGCCCGGAGGTGCACGAGCCTGTGATAAGAACCTTAAACAGAACTCAAGTTTCTATGATTTTTTTAAAAAGAAGCTGCACTAAGAGACCTAAGAAGGAGATTAATATTCAAAATTGTTGCTAACTGAGGTCCGAGAAATTTTTTTGTCATTCAAGTAGTAGCAGGAAGTCTTAAGAAGTTGTTAGAAAAAAAAGCTAGGGAATAGAAACATTTAGAAGGAAGCTATAGTAGGGGGCCCGAAAGGGGCCAACCAACAGTTTTGAGCAGGGTCCTAAGAAGCAAACGTTTTAAAAAGTCCTTGTACTTAGCGATTTAGATCTTCAATTATTTGGAAATTAAGCACAGGGTATAAATTAATTATGAGAATAAAATGTTAAAGAAATGCTTAAAAAAGAACCTTAGGTCCCCAATAAAAATATGAGGTTGGTGGCCCGGGGATAGGAGTTCAAAACTGAACTTTAAAGTTACGCATTGAGAGGGTGACACAATTAGGGGGATAAAAATGCATGGTGCACAAAAAGTTCAAGGGCCCGGACTGGGCCCCAGGGGCCAGTGTCCTAACAGGAAAGTAGAAATGTGGGAAAAACTAAATACATAAAAGGCCCCAGAAACGAAAAAGATGGGATTGAAACTGGGCAAGTTATTAACGATTTAGGGAACAAAAACTTCAAACGGCCCTGTACCGGAACCCAGGGGTCCAGCGTCTTAACTGGAATGTAGAAATGAAGGAATAACTTAATGGAGATAGTAGCCCCCAAAACAAAGAATTTCGGATAAAAAGCGGCAAGTTATTAAAAATTTAGAGTATGAAAACTTAAAGTGTCTTAGCCGTCTCGTGGTCTTGTCCGAGAAATTTTTTTGTTGTTCAAGTAGTTGTTGGAAGTCCTTAGAAGTTGTTAGAAAAAAAAATAATCAGACTTTTTTAAGGAAGCTATAGTGCGGGACTCAAAAGGGGGAAACTGATAATTTTGACCAGGACCCTAAGAGAAACACCTTAAAAGATCTTAGTACTTAGCGCTTTAGATCGTCAATTAGTCGAAATTAAGCAGAGGATATAAATTAATCATTAGAATAATATTTTAAAGAAATGCTGAAAAAGGGATATGTTGTCCCAATAAAAATATGTGGCCAAGACTCAACTTTAAATTTATGCACTGACAGAGTGACACAATTAAGGGGAGGGGAGTGAAAAGTGCATGGCGCATAAAAAGTTCAAGGGCCCCGGACTGGATCCCAGGGTCCTAACAGGAAAGTAGAAATTAGGGAATAACTAAATGGAAGTAAGACTCCAAAAATGAAAAAGATCGGATTAAAAGGAGGCAAGTTATTAACAATTTAGGCAATAAAAACTTCAACGGGGTACCCATACCGTGTGGTCCAGAGTCTTAACTAGAATATGGAAATAAAGGAATAATTAAATGGAAAAAGGTGCCCCAAATACGAAGAAGATCGGATAAAAAGGTGGCAGATTATTAACAATTTAGGGAACAAAAACGTACAGAGGGCAAAGGGATCAGAGTCTTAAAAAATTAAAAATATGAGCCTCAGGTGCATCAGGACCTGCCTTGGACTATCCTCACCTAAATTTTCAGACTTCTAAGTACGCTAGTTATTCCTAGCCATCGCCGACAGACAGACAGACACAGACACACAGCGAAACTTCCTTTTATTGGTATAGATTTGTGTGTATGTACTGCAATACTACAATTACTATTTTTGTTTTGTATAAAATACTTTATTATTTCACAATCATAAATGCCATTTAGCTACTGAGCTCCAAAAAGTAATATATATACACATATATTTATCTATCTATCTATCTATCTATCTATCTATCCATATATATAAAATATATATGTAGCATTTATCCATTTGCTACAAAAATGTTAAATGCAGCACAGAAATACTGTGGTTGCATGGTTGTTGAGCTGCTAGGAATGTTATAAATTGGATAAAAATAAGAATTTAAGTAGCATTTAGCTATTTGGTACAAATATGTTAAATCAAACGCCAAAATATTGATGGCTGCATTGTTGTTGAGCTACTAGGACTGGAACAAATTTAATGAAAGTCGAAATATTGTTACTAATTGTGATCAGTTCTATGATACATGATGAACACAAGCTTAAGAGATCAAAGCAATGCACCCAGCAAGACCAGTACGGGCATTAATGAATTTTACACACTTTGACTGTGGCTTACAACATAATAAATAAGTCAGGCGTAATTTTGAACGAAACATTTTTATTAGCCTGTTTCTTCTATAAACTAAGGATACTCGCAGGCAACATGATATTTCACAGAACATTCCGTCATATTTTATACATGAAATTACATTGCTCCGGTAAAAACATCATAAATAAATTCCGTTATTTCATTATTTCAATAAAATTCTTCAGGTCCCTCTACGCTGATCCCAGTACCCTCAAATATATCGTGAATGATTAAAGCTAGAAGAGTGGAACAAGTGTCTACCTATAGTATAAGGACTATGCGCTATCATATGAGAGTAGTTTCAGCGTTCCCTACCGATGAAAAATTTACAAATTGCACTCTATCTCGAAAAATATAAGATGTAGCGAAAAAATGTCAATTTTAAAAGTGTAGAGCATCCTCGATTTAGTATGAAATGACGTTTTACATGTAAAAATAACTTTATGAGAATCCATGAAAATATCAAAAATATCGGAGCAATTAATGGCGTATTCATGCTGGTGATTGATTATCAAAATATTAACAATTCAGAGCTTCTACTAAGTTATTTTTACATGTAAGATGTCATTTCATATTAACTTGAGGATTCGCTACACTTTTGTATTTGACATTTATTTGATTTCTCTCATACTTTTCGAGATAGGGTCGATATTTTCCAAATTTTATTACTATGGGGCAATGCAACTACTCTCATAGCGCATAATCATTTTACTTCAGGTAGACACTTGTTCCACAATTCTATCTTTATTTGTTCAAGAGATATTTGAGGGTACTAGGATATTACTTTGCAACCGCCCAATGACACTCGGCCAGGACTCCTTATGCCATGAGACGTGGAAATACCCACATATTTCATATAATTTTGTGTTATTCTTTCTGTACTGCAGTGTGTTCAGTCTTCCACAGACTTCCTGAGACATTTTAGAATCAATTGCTACGGCGGATATAGTTGCGAATCGCACACAAAGTAGACATTTTGAACCTCGCTTTATTTACCTTATACCGAAGACGCCCAAAACGAAAGAAAAGTTTTCTTGTCAAATAAGGTTTTTTTTTTCAGTGGTATCAATGGTAAGGAAATCAGAAGTGAATCAGTAATGAAAACAGAAGGTAATGACATCAGAAGTAAGATATAGGCTTCTAAAAGTGCGGTTGAATTTATCAAATTATTTTAAGGGATTTTAAAGATTTCAGTAATAAATACAGCTCATTAAAGTAAGGGCCAAGAAATAATGAATCGTCGTCAGATGTAGTGACGTCTGTTCTTTAATACTGCAATTCTCTTTTGGTACAAAATGTTGCAGTAGATCACATATTCTGAACAAGTAAAGTTTCATCGATCAAGAGCAATAAGAAGACAAACTTGGTGATTTCATCGTTTTTCTGCTACTGTGAAATAAGAAACTTTTTAGAACAACTCCAGTGATCGAACTATTCTACTTCTGACTATGACAGTTTGGAGATGTCTACGTTAGGCTTTTATATATGTTCGTTTCTGATTTCATAGGGGGTCGAGCAGGAACTGTATTCAAATTTACGCCACTTGACATGGAGTGTCCCAGCTATTAAATCATATTGCGTGCCTTGGGTCTACGAGACCCCATCCGTCCACTCATGTAAATTTGTATTCATTTTTTCTGTTATTAATTATAGAGTTTAGTGCAGTCAGTGGTCCATCTAAGTAAAACAGAAATTAATTCTGATTTTATCTTTACTAGCGGAGCTTCGCCTGCTACGCTGGTCAATTTATTCCAAACGGTCCTCAAATTAAACGAACTTAGGATTTGGCGCCCCATTGTCTTCGGATCCGGTCAACTCAGAGTTAAATAAAAAACAAAAAAAAGAAAATTTCATTTATAATCCGCCAGAAACTGCATCAACGTATTTTTAAAAACTGTGAATGTTGATTTATTTTTTGCCCGAAGGATGAAGAACGAAAATTGACTCAGCTGTCATTTCAAAGAAAGAGAAAAATTGTCTTCCCATTGGAGGTGGGGAGAAAAATGAATGGGTTTCTCATTGTGTGGGTTTGAACCCCTCCCTTTCGCTTTTGTTCAGTCTACTCAATACTCTAGAAGTGGAGAATGCTCTTGGTATTCTATTCATGCTTTGAAAAAAGATGGAGCATGCGCGTATAGGTCAATTTGATGTGTAATTTGACAGAATGCGCTTTTTGTTTTAAATATATAGATTTTTTTCATGGTTTCAAGAAGATTTAAACTTAATATTCCCTAAGATTTTGCCTCACTACAGTTTCTGTTGGAAGACAGTGAGCCGGATGGCATTTCAGACGAGTATGACTCCGATGCCGATCCGAATTTTGTCATTCACATCTTAATACGGATTTTCTTTCTGATGAGAAAATATTTGAACAAAGAAGATTTAGCAGTTTTAGCTATTAGAAGATTACAATGCGTAGAGTAAAAATGAATAGTTGTTGTACCAAAATAATTTTTTTTTTCAAACAGGATATTGAACCCGGTATTTTACATTTCAATTTCGAAAATCGAAATGTAAAATGTTAAATGTTAAATATAAATTTTCAAATAATAAAAATAAATGAAAATAAAAAACGTGTTATTTTTAAATAATTATCTGTCATTTTTTTATTTTTCAAATATTAAAATTAATATTTACATTTTCGTTAATTTTAATCATTAAACAATAAAATAAAGGAAAAAAACAAATAAATATTATGGCTGATTAAAAACTATATAGAGTTTTAATTTATTTGTAAATTCATATACTTTAATATTTGAAAAAATATGGATTAATTTGTATTTTTAGATTTTTTTTCTGAAAGATAATTTAATAATTCGAATTGTTTACTCCCCGAATAACACCTTTGTTTCCTTTCTTTTCAGATTCATAAAAATTTGTTTATTGTTTAATTTTCTAAAAAAATATTGTAAGTAAGTATTATAAGGCAATGTCTCGCTATCTTGTTTAAATTGAGATATTTCATTTTTTGGATTAATTTTTTAAATAAAAAAAAATAACTTTCTAACAGTTCTATCATACATTGATTTTAGTAATTTTTGCGAAAGGCCGTGTTTAGTGATACATGTTGTAAGGCAGCAATATGTTTCGGGTATATAATAGCAGCATGGTAGTATGAAGTTTCATTTATATAAAGAATCCAGTTTTTCTGCCTCTTCAATATCACATTGTGATGAAAATTTAAAATATTCTTATAAGCTTTAAATGACCAAGTTTTCCATAAAATGCTCTAAAGTAAGTGTCTGCTGAACAACTATCATTCATTATAGTTTATATTAATATACCAATTCTTCACCAGACATTATCATATAATGAGGAGATAAAAAAATTGTATATCAGCATCTGTTTATATTATTTTTTTTATAATATACTCTATTTGTTTTAAAGTTAATATGTATATAATTGTAGCCTATTAGACTAAATATATGTTTTAAAAAAGTGACTAAATTATGTTTTTATGAAAACGGTGCGTATAAATGTATGTTTTGAAAGACAGAACTAAAGGTTTTAGAAAAAGAAAACATTATACGATAATGTGTGGTGAGGAATTGGTATATTAACACAAACTATAATTTTACTACAGACATTAATAACACAATTATTTTGCTTATTTACTTCCCAAAACATCATTCATATTACACTTCTGCATCGTGTCGCCTATGCCGATTTTATCCAAATCTGACCCACTTGTTAATAGGGTTGACTACAGTTTAATTTATTGTGAGCCAGATTTGGTGCCGTTCTGTTCAACACATCAACCGATTTAGCAGTGTACAGTTGGATGTTGGTTGAATTGGTTAGGAATTTATGTCAGGCTCAATAATAACTGGCATGTTGATGAATTAATGTCAAATATGCTTATGTTTCAAACTTTTCTATGCAATCATAAACGAATGACTTTGAAAGCATGCATAAAAATGAATTCAGAAAAATAAATATTTTTTTCATCACTATGCCAGTCGAATAAATAAACTATTTTTCATTATTATTAAAAAAATATTATTGAAACTAAATTCTACTTCATGCTTTATATATATATATATATATATATATATACAAGAAAATTCGCGAAAACATTAACCATAAAATTGTATTGTAAAGAAATGAGCAAATTCCAGAAGATGCCATAGTGCCACAGCTGAAGCTACAAGCTGACTAATTCCTTGCTAATGAAACTCTTTCATTGATACCTTACATGAGTAGAATCCTTGTCAAATCTAATATACAGTCAACTCGAATCATGTTTATATCGTTTTTTAAAAAACCCTTTATATATACAAGTTTTATCATGCAATTCACAACTGTTTGTAATTACCCCTGGAAACTGTATATTACGAGATTTGTTTTGTTTAGCACTTGCTCTTATAATAAACCAGATTCCTACTAAGTATTTTTGAAAATCTGGATATTTACCAATATTTCCAAATAGTAATTTTCGTCTATTTTATGACAAAAAAATTCCGTTTAAATATAGTGATAATTACTGTTCAGTTATAGTGATTCTCTAAGACCAGGGCTACTGCAAACCGTGTCCATGCGATAATCAGACTTTGATTTAATCTCTCTCACTTTTCCTTTATCGACTCAAAAATTGTCCTGGTGATTTCTTTTTTATATATTCAAGACCATATTTTTTATTTGCTATCATTATATAAGAAGTTTTCAATTAAAAAATAAATCAAAGAGCCCCGAGATGAATAATACCATCTTCTAAAAAAATACGAAAATATTTGATTATAACTTAATACGAGAAATCCCAAATTGACTCAGTGTTATAGTATTCTTATAAAAATTAATTATCACTATTATCAATTCTTCTTATAAATATACTTGAGCAATCTTTTTAGTTTCATCACATAAGAAGCTTATTATTATTCCACTTATTTTCTTCATCTTTTGAGATTATTGCTGAATAAACGCAATACGCTACGAAACACCTTATTTTTGCAATGAAAGCTTAATCCTCTAATGTTAACAATAGCTATATATCTTCATACTCTACGAGAAAAACATAAATCACCCTCAGAAACGAAAATCCCAATTCACCCTTTTTCTTTGAGCTTCTAAATAATTGCTTTATAGAACGTTTGGAAATATAATTTGAGATATGATGGATTATATTTAGAATGCAATACATTTTAGAAAATTAAATTGAGAAACATGATGCATCTTTTTTGCACTGGGCAGACCACGACGAAAATGCAAAAACACAAAATTATACTTCTTTATTGTATAAAATGAAATTGTTTTCAGTATTATCAACATATATATTCTTTTTAATTTCGTTACTCTGTTGAAAAATGTGTTTCAGCTGGATCAAAAAACAGTTTCACTAGATTTTAACAATCGATTTTCTTTCTTTATAATCATTCTGTCCTTAGCTGCTACTACTTAGCTGTGCATTTACCTCAGTTTTTTTATTGTCTTACTCATAGTTTTTAAAAGTTGTTCCTTTAATCAGAAGTATTATATTATGAAGGTAAAGGTCAAATATATTACTTTTAATTTTGTAAAGAATATGAACGCTATCAGGTTTTACGCTTCATTAGGTCTTTTTCGGTGCTTTTATGTCAACGAAGAATGCCGATTAGTACGAAAAAAAAATGTTTTCTCTATTTCTAGATTTTATGTCAATATTTTTTTGTTACATTGAATTTAGTTATAATCATTATGTTTAAAATGGTATTGATAAGCTGTGAAGACAAAATGATATGACAAGGATTTCATATTAACAGTTTTAATATCTTGAAGATATTAAAAAGATTCTAAAGATAATTATGTTTTTTTCAGAAACTCTTCATTTATTTCTAAACGTCTGAGTCGCAATTTCTTTAATTATTCATTTTACAAAAGTTCATGTGAATACTGTTATCAAAATTATGACAGTAACAAAGAATTGTGCAAATTAAGCATTTTTTAGGCATGTTGCATTTATATTTAACATGCACTCACTTAGGTGCCTATTGTACTTATTAGCAACAAAAATTTTACTCAGTTTAAAAGAATATTTTTTTAATTATGTATATTTAAACATAACTGCAAAAAGAATACACTCTGAAAACGACATTTTCAAAACTGAGCAAAAAATACTCAAATCTGAGAATGTCGCACAATAAAAATGGCTCCGAATCAAAATTACTCAAGTTTGAAACATGCATATACTCATTTCTGAAAACATGCACACACTCAAGAATAAAACATCATGTGCTCATATTTGAGTATGTCCATGTTTCAAAAATGAGTATGAATTGAATTCTATGTGCTCATTTTTGAGTATTTCCATGTTTCAAAAATGAGTTTAAACTGATTCTAATTATTTTTGAGTATGTTCATGTTTCACAAATGAGTATGAACTGACCTCTATGTGCTCATTTTGTCCATGTTTTAATATTCTGAATATTTCTGGTATTTCAGAATTGAAAGCATTGGGTCGTCGTCCTATTTGAAACAAAAATTTTCATAACAAAATGTAAACATCGATTTACTGAGATTTGAAAGTGTCATTTGTCTCCGTATACATTTATTAAAATAATTCTTTAAAGATATACTTTTGTTGTAACCCTCTGTAAAGTTTACCTTATGATTGTTAGATCTGTTCATGAGCTTGTCAGCCATAGTGTGCTCTAACAATCTCAAACTACACTATTTTTAAGATAATTTTATGGTGGTGTTAATTTTAATTTTTTAAGAAATAACTTGATTTCTGCAAATGGCTATCGTACTGAACGGTTTTTCTTAGTAATCATATGAATTATTTATTTTTTTATCATGTATTGTATCCATCAAATGCTCATATTGCAACGAATTTCTAATATGTTGACTAGTTAAAGTATATATACTTTTAATAATAAATGAAAGTTATTGTTCGTCCCATTATTTATATCCCTTTATTCATAAAGCATTAAATTTGTGTACCCTTTATTAATGGGTCAAACTTAAAATTTTAACATTCTCACACGCAAGACGAACACTTTTTATGTATTACATGTAATCTACTGGCTTCCAAAAGTTCAGGTGGAATGAGATTTTTGTGGTACATATAAATTGCTATGAAATCATGTAATATGGACGAACTGATCATCGAATAATTATTAATTTAATTTATAATATTTTTGGTAGTTACTAAAATATCAAATTTTGTAAAACATTTTTATTTTATTCTTTGTTTCTTAGTGTGACTTATTTGGGAGAAAAAATCAATTATTTGTAAATCAAACCTAGTGATAAAAATATGCAAATCTAAAAAAATAATAGTCCAATTCTTACAAATTTCGTGTTTTTAAACCAATTTGTTTCTAAGTGAGACATTCAAAAAATGGCTTTACTCTAACCCCCCCCCCTTTTGGTGGCAATTTAAATTAAAATTTTAACTTTTTCAATTAAAAAAATGGCTACACAATATCACAAATCTTTTCGTGAGATAATAAAATATTTACTGCGCTATGTTGAAAATTTTGATTCCGATTCTCGGGTAAGTCCTAGGTTAAAAGAAATTTTGATCAGTGACAAACATTATATTTTTATAAACATTTGTTTGTTAAGCACATTTTTTCTTGTTCTTCTCTTCTCTTTTTTGTATTTTTAACACTTTCCAACATAGTTGAAAACTTTTTATGCATTTGATATATCTGTTTGTCTGCCGTTTGGCTGTCTATCTGTCTGCCCATGATCTAACTCGCGTAAATATATTCGTATTGTCATGCATTGGATATATATCATTGAAATTTACTATGCCATGTTCGGTATTAAAAATGATATATGTAGCACATATAGTTCTTTTACATTACAAAAATTCCATTACAGGGACATTACAAAAATTCCGTTACATTACGGTATATGGGGAAAAATCATTTGCGGTTTATTTTAAAGATGTCACATGATTTCAAACATACGATTTCAAAATTGATATATATCATTTAGGTGTACTACAACAGACTTACTATAGAATATCGTGTGCATAGCATTTATAGTTCTTTACAGGGACACTTAAAAGATTTCCGTTACATTACGGTCTATGGAGAAAAATCGTTTGAGGTTTATTTTAATAACGTTTTACTACTTCAAACGTATTGAAATCGTATGAACGTATTGATACCTATCAATAAGGTGCATTGCAAGAAGCTTACTATAGAATATTGTGTGCATAGCATTCATCGTTCAATTACAGGTACACACAAAAGTAT
Source organism: Maratus michaelseni (assembly GCA_963931845.1). NCBI lineage: Eukaryota > Metazoa > Arthropoda > Arachnida > Araneae > Salticidae > Maratus > Maratus michaelseni. The sequence continues at coordinate 80,165,791 of OZ007592.1, forward strand.
TTGGTACTGTCTGTAAACAAATGCTGGAAGTTCGTTTTCAGTTGCTGAAAGCGTTTTTAAATATAACGCATTTTCTGTCTATTACTTGGTGTGTATAAATTCTATAAATCATATACAGGGCAGATCATTTTATCTCGGTTCTAATGTATGTTTTAAGATATGAAATATTACTGAGATGAAAGGCATTTTTATTGCCTAATCTTTCTTATTAAATGTATTATTTTAATAAACATATTTTGGAGTAAACTGTAAAGACTAATGTGCCTATTATACAGGGTGTTTCATCACCAGACGGACAAACTTGCAGGAGGATTAGGGGGCACAGAGACGATTCGGAATCACATAGCAATGCAGGGTCGAAAATGCCGTAGTTGCGAGCTATGGTTCAAAGAAGCAGAGAAAAAGAACAGAAACAGAAACACATTAATGGGACAGAAAACATTTTATTGAAAGGTTGTACTACAGAAGATGTTTGAAATTACAACCAGAAGTCGTCAGGTAGGCTTGACAGCGGCGCTGCATGGATTCCTTTACGTTCTGGAACATTCCTGGCGTGTCGCGTATCTTCCCGACAGCTACAGATATTCGATCGGCGTGGTCTTCAACTGAAGGAACGGGTACTCGTACATCAAACTCTTCATTTGACCCCAGAAGAAGAAGACGACCTGTTCTTTGTCTCTGCTTTTTTTAACCATAGCTCGCAACTACGGCATTTTCGACCCTGCATTGCTATGTGAATCCGAGTCGTCGCTGTGCCCTCTACACCCCCTGCAAGTTTGTCGGCCTGGTAGTGAAACACCCTGTATAACTTCAGCGGACTATCACATGGTTTGCATATTGCATTAAATTTACTTCAAGAAAATGAATTTAATTAAAAAAAATTAACAACGTTAAAATAACATAAACGAATACACGTGAAAATGGCATACAGCTGTGGTAGACATTTCACCTAGGCTGCGAGCAGAGACACTTGGCATACTGACATGGATTAAACACATTCACATCTTTTACATTTACCCCAATATTCACATTTGCATCTATTTTTAACCTTGGCACTGATGATAGAGCTTTAGAGGCTACAAAACAGCTGTATGGCATTTTCACGTGTATTTCATTTGTGCTATATTAACGTTGTTCATTTATTTTTTAATATAATGGCACACAATTTAATCCTCCCATTTTAAATATTCCTTTATTTGTTAACCTTTGTTAAACACTTTTTTTTCATATTTAAGAAAAATCAATTCTTTTCAGAAAGCAAAATTGTTTAAAATTTTCGACATAAGGATATTCATTTTCTCTACTTAACAATGAACTCTCGATAGTTCAAAATTGGTTAATTCGAACTGCTGTTTATAATTTGCATTGTTGGTTCATTCGATTTTTTCTCTTGGTCCCGCAGTTGGATTAACGAGCGTCGACTCTGTTTATATTTTTTTTCCGAGGGACAAAAATTTAAATATGTTTCATGTCTTTACATACTTTAGCTAAAATTACGTATGGAAGCAGTTTAAAAGTAACATTTATTCTTAAAAAATGTGTTAATCTCATGCATCAGTTACATACATCAGTTACATGCATTAGTTCAAATTAAGTGTAACTTTTTATGTGTTAACTTTATTAAGAAAATTGCAATACGCGTATAAACTAAAATTTTGGAGAAAAATAAGAACAATAATAAATTAAAAAATTAAAAAATTAATTACCTATACTTTTGGTTATGGGCATTTCCACGAAAAAGTGGACATGAGGGTTGAAATTTCAAATGTCTTTTATTACTACAAATAATATATCAAATTAAAGGTAACAATATGACGCATATGAAATTACAGAGAACTAAGCTCTAAAAATATTTTTTTTATAATTTATCTAGGCTCAAAGTTGGAAAAATTTGAAAAACTTTCGGCCTGTAAAATAGGGTATTTTCCTTCTGCCAGAAGCAATGTTTAAAACAGCAGCACTTTCCATATATGTGCATATATTACTATTTGTGACCTTTGTGTAGCATTTGAAACACTTAATTTTTCAAAACAATTTAAAAGTCTCGATTTTTAATACAAATATATTTACACTGTCTCTCTGTCACACCCGTCACAAAAAAGATGCTTAAGTTATTATACAAAATGCATTTTTCCATGAAAATACACGGAACTTCCGGAAAGTCTAACTATTGAAAGTCTGAATAACTACAAAACGTTAAAAATTCATTAAATTTTTATTTTGTGTGAAATTTTAGGGTGACGGGTGTGACAAAATCCTTGTGACGGGTTGGCAAAATTCTTGTAACAGGTATGATAACATTTTTAATTGTTTTGACATATATTTAAATATTTTTTTTAATGAAGTGTAAGGTTGAATCATTCTTGTTTCTGAACATATTAAGGCCAATTTGCCAAAAAAGATAAGATAAATCATGAAATATATATTTGAATTATTTTAGAAAATTGTGAGTTGGTTGCAACTTACTTACTTTTAAGTTAATTCTGCTTTGGATTTTTTTAAATGTGCTCAGGAGATTAGTGCAATAAAGGCATTGTATGTCTCAGCAGTGAAAATACTAGCAACTAAACAAATACTGACAGAAAATGGGAAGGCATCAAGTCTTATCACCACTTTAAAGTAATTAGTGATAGTACTATCCTTTTGATGGGAAAGACTACCAAATCAATACTGAGGGAAGTGACAGTCACTGCTAATTGTGATTCTCCCCCCCCCCCAGAAAGATTTTGAAAATATCAGATTTAATCATGATACTTAATTGAACCATGTGCAGCAATAATATGGCGTAGTCTCTGAACGAAATTACCAGAAACCTTTGTAACATCAAACAAATATGTCTGGATGTCAACACACCCGTCACAACTGCATTAATTCATTATCATTATAAGAATATATTATATTTTTAAATATTGAAAGCTATTGAAGTTATATATTTGCTCAATTATCCAAGCATATGCATGAAAAACATAATTAAAATATTTTTCAGGGATTTATTAGCTAACTTATTTCCCAAAATATAGATATAAACTCTTAAAATTTTGTTTGGATATCGGTGATTATCCTTCGGTTTCCCTGTCCAGTAGCAAAAAGTGTTATAGCTTGTGCTATGCTAATATCTTGAATATCAACTTCCGTAATGAAGAAATAAGCTTAAAATACATGCGAAGCAGTAAGCCACACTGGATTTGGCCAGAGGAAGATAAAATCTCAAAAAAAAAAAAAAAAAATCTGCTATTGTAAAAAAGTAGCCCCCCCCCCCATCGCTTATAAGGGGGAACTACCAATTTTAAACTAACTGCATAAATATGTTAGTTTTATTAAATTCCTTTTGTATATTTACTATTGTTGAGTTTACTGTCTATACTGATCACTGTATTTTTTAGGTAAACAACTTTCAAATTGTACACTTTGCACAATGTCACACCCGTCTCTTCTTTGTCACACCCGTCACAGCAGGAAAAAAAAATCTTATACATTAAAATAATTAAAATTTATTATGAAAATTACGTATTAAGTTTAATTTGAATGTCTTTCATTAGAAAAAAAATGTTTTAATAATAAAACAGTTAAATATTCACAGGAATTTTAAGAAATGTGTATGCAAGTAAAAACTCTTGTCCCGAGAGAGTCACACCCGTCACAAGTTTAAACTTTTCGTTTTTTAAATATTGAAAGCTATTGAAGTTATATATTTGCTCAATTATCCAATCATATGCATGAAAAAACATAATTAAAATATTTTTCTGGGATTTATTAGCTAATTTATTTCCCAAAATATAGATAGAAACTCTTAAAATTTTGTCTGGATGTCACACCCGTCACAATGGAATGGTGCTTATGCGTATTCGCATATATTGATACAAAAATTATTTTTTAAGAATTTATGAAAAATTAAATTGATTGTAGAATGGTTGCATAAATTTTTGCCTGCCTTTTCCTAATAGATTTTAAAAAGTTGACTTAAACGAATATTTACTAAATTAATGGCAAATATAACACTAAATACACGTTATATTAAATATATTGAATGAAATTTTAAGGAAAAAATAAATTGAGTAACTTGGCAGTTAATTAGTGGTTGGAATGTAATTCGAAGATTAGTATCTTCTGGGAATACAAAATCACACATTTAATTAAATTTCTAGCTCTCATAAATCAGTAAGCTCGACTACATCTGATTAATAGAGTGTCTGGCTTAGAGTCATTATATCCAAAGGGAAACATGATTTTGGAAATTTCATTTTGTCTGGCAAACGAAAAGCGTATTACTGTAATTAAAACGACCATAACTAACGCGATTTCATTACGTTCGATTTCACATTGTTATCGGATTTCTACTAACATGATCAATATAAAGATTTGCTCTTATATCCTGGAGAAAATAAAAAACTAAAAAATGTCCGATTTAAAAGGAATATGTAAGTGTAACGCTTTTGAGACCATTTTAGATTCATATACATAATTTTCAACAAAGAAACGCATCATTGGTGCGAATGCTTTGGAAATCTGTCGCACGTAGATGTCTGCAAATTTGGTTTCGGATTGACGAAGACAGATCCGAATGCACCTGTGGCTCAGAATTTGGATTAGAGGTTTTGTTATTTTATGATGAACTGAAAAACTCACCTATTTCCCCAATTTCGCCAACGATTTTGATCCACTTATAAAAGCAATCAAAATTCAATCTTTCTGCCTGATAAAATAAATTTTGCCCTCTTTTCAATTAAGTTTATTTGATTAGGATTTAAGCAATTTTCGAATTTTTCGGGAAAAAAAGAAAATCCCCTTTTCATCGAAAATGGAAATTTTGTTTTTCTTATCAACCAATATCTATTTGATACTTTATACATCCGAAAATTCGAGTATTTTCCGACCTCCCGAGTTCCCGGCAATTTTGATCCACTCATAAGAGCAATCCAAATTCAACCTTTTTGGCCTATAAAATACACTTTGCTATCTTTTCAATAAAGTTTATTTGACGAAGATTTAAGCGATTTTTGAATTTTTCGTGGTAAAAAAAAGCTCTTTTTCATCGAATATGAGAAGTTTTTATATAAACCAATATCTATTTGATACTTTATACATATCTTATATTTCCCCTGTATGGATGAAATCGTTTCAATCTTCCGGGAATCGATTTTTTATTTTATGTTGATTAAAAAAACTCTAGCTAGAAACTTATTTTACAAGAAGAAATTGAGATTTTAATAATTGTTTGTTTCTACAGGAAATTAGGATGCTGCCCACCGAGCCCGGATATTTTGGTACATGTCAACGTGGCTGCAGATTTCCGACGCATTATATGACCAATTTTAACAAAACAGATATTAATAAATACTTGAAGTAATAAAAAATAACGTTGTATTAGTTTTTCAATAAATTTTACACCTTTCCTAATTTTTTTTCCAAAATATGTAAATTGTTTTTGCCGCCGAGAACGTATGTAACCTCGTAATAGAAATAAATGTTTTGTACGATGACCACTATAATAGAGCCTTAGCATAAGTCCTTATAACAACAATTACTCCAATAGAGCCCTGTTCCCTTCGTTCCCATAAATAGTTAAGAGGAAAATCATTGTAACATATGCCCTGACTATAACAGTTCCCTGTGAGTTTCGCATCCATAAAATATTAATATGGCGATCAGCATTTAACCCATTGAAGGGCGCCGGTATATTATATATACCACTTAATTTTAATCCCAAAATGCCACAATGACACCAGAATTTTATAATCAAATTTTGAATTTATAAGGTACATGAAGGAAAGCTTTCACTTATTTTTAAATAAATTCGTTTGTGAATCTTGGTGTCAATCAATCATTTCAATATTTTAACTTGAAGAGAACTTTGCCCCTGAAAAGGTTAAATCGCAATTGTCTACTTTAAAAAAAAGTATTTTGGAAAGAGAAGAAAATGTATTATATAATTTTGTATAAAGATTGAAATAGGATCGCTAGTTAATTTATAAATTTTAAAATTAAAAATAAATCTAATCGAAAATTCCACTGGAAGCATAATTTTTCCAAACATCTAAACAAAAATTTATTTTGTTGTAAAAAAAAGCCTAATTTAAAATTCCTTAAATGAAACTGTACGTTGTACACTAAATGTGACATCAAGTTTCCCAGAAAATATTTTTTGAAATAACGAGCAATATTTTCGTAACGTCACAGTGAATATAAATATGAATTTTTATTGACATTTAAAAACAAAGTACACGTGTTGAAATATGTTTACTGAAATATATTAATTCGTGCGAAGTGTCTTTATAATATGTGGCAATAAGAAACAAAGAATTGCATTTCTAGATTAAAAAATAGTGTTGTATAAAGGTAAATTATGGGAGGTGGTTGTAAAAAAGGTAAGGAGCTGTCGGAGAAATTTGTGAGGTAGCCATAATTTTTCTACAGGTTCTAAAACTTATATATATCGTAACTTATATATAACTTGTATATAACTTATACATATTCGTGCAAATCTGCCAAAACGTATAGATTTGTATAAAGAATATACACACGAATTTAGGCTTTTACATATGGAGATATTTCATTAGAAAGAAATGATTATTTGTAGGTGCACATAATTATTTTTTCTACTAAATCATATATTTATAATAAAATGTTATTACTGTAATACTGGCTTTACATTGAAAATATTTCAATGAAATGGTAAAAGCTTTCTTGCCACTATCGATGCATAATAGGCAAAATGTAGGAGCAATATTTCATACCAACATGATCAATATTATTAAACACATGGCTTATGCAAACAAGATAGTTCCAATGTCGTTTTGCTACTAGAAAATGTTAAGTTTATATATATATATATATATATATATATTTAATATTCTAAGAAACAATTTTTATTTAAAGTGAAATAATTGTAAAGTACTAAATGTTTTTTAGGTGGAGTGAAACTATTATTTATTCTATAATCACATCTTAACAATGCTTGCTAAAAAGAAAGAATTGATAAACCTATGAAACTATGAAAGTTTTAGGAAACTTAAATTGTAGTGTTTTTATGTATACAAAACATTACGTTAAGACAAGCAAAAACTGAGTTTAGATCAGTTAATGTTTTTTTAATTGTAATGACCAATGTTTAAAAAAAGTATCTTAAAATTAATTCACAATTCTGCTTTAACCCAGAAATACTTTTCTTCATTCAAGGAAATTCTTGCAATGTAATCTTCTAGGAAATGAGATATAAAATGAAAAGATGTTTGTCTTCATTCTTTATACTTATCCTGCGTACTAAATATTAGAATATAGATCTCTTTTCCGTTCCTTTAACACAGAAATTTTTAGAGCATAAAGTATCCTTTATCAGTTATAAGGATCATATGCATAGTTTCCAGGAACATTTGTGATATTTTCTAATCGGTATTGCATGTTACGGAATCTATGAATGAAGGACACTAGAAAATGAGGAAAACATATACTATTACTAAATTTAATGTTTTATTAATTAAAAAAGATTGTTTGAATATAAAATTACAATGATTTTATAAAAGTAAAGTGACACATATATTTTATTGCTGTAAGCATTTTCGTACGTTCTAGATAAAATAAGCATCCTGTACAAAAATAAATGTAAATGTAATCCTACATACAACATTTAAATGGAAGAATGAATACTTCTTAATTAAATTAGTTGCACACTGCGATTTAAAATTTTAAACTAATGACAAAGCTAACGAAAAAACAAAATTGGAAATTGTACGTCAAACGTGACAAATGAGGTGCGTTTGTACTATAACCAGTTTTATAAATATTCAGATCTTGGTACAATAACTGTTGCACTCTTATGCAAAAATGCATGAATACAAAAGTTATTTTATATGCAGATTTTCATATTATAGTTATCTATATATTTTAAACGCTAAGCGTTTTCTATCGACAGTCCGTGAGAACAAACTACTGCATCAAATTACATCATTTTTTTTAATGAAAGATACTTGGGTACAGATTTGTTATCGTACATTCGTTTGTTTGAAAATTTAATTAATTAACCGTACTTTTAAATTAAACTTTTACTTCTGCGTATGACGTCATAAAGTCGGCAATCGGATAACGCCATAACGCCCACCGTTGCGAGGCACAAAGTAACGAGAAACTCTGTGGCTGCACATTTAAAATAGAAATAATAAATTTTAAAAGCACGTGGCTGTAAGGCCGAATTTTTTAATTTGCAAGTTAAATTTTGGTAAAAATATTTATCCGCGTGTTTTATGAGCGAATAAAAATTCATATTTATTGTGACGTCATGGGGATATTGTCCATTGGGTATATTTTATCATTATGCATTATAACTTTGTTGATGGCATTTTTTCATTTCAATTAAATACAGAATATATTTTTATTTGTATACATGGTGTTTAAGCATAAAAGTAACGTATACAAAGTACGTGTGGTTTAACATTGATAAAACTAAAAAGAAAAATTTATATGATTGTGTCAACATGACGTAATTTTAACTGATTTTTCAATTTTTAATTTTAAAGATTAAATCTGGAGCCTTTATTGGTTGCTTTATCTTGATTACATGATAAGTTAGAAAATTTCATTTTTTAATAAAAAAAAATTCACAAAGTAATGGATTTCAGGAAAATTAAAATTTATTAAAAATAATGTTACGGTAAAAAAAAAAAAAAAAAAAAACGAAATAATGATTGTATTTTTAGCTAGAATAAACAATGTAAGGCTAATATTTTAAAGGAATTATTTTGGTAGGTTTGTTATACGTTCACTTGATAGTTCCTTATTAGCGGCAAAGTCCTATGAGCCTTATGCACGTGACCTCAGACGCGCCAGAGCTGGCGGTATGTCGATCTGTTATTCTCGCCACTTTACCGACAGAAATGCCAGTATGCGCAGGCGCAAATACCACTAGCAGACGATTTTAGCCTCGACCCAGGTTGAGTGCATAAATTTTAACCGAAATTTTGCAAATTTAGGGAATTTTCTCGCATACAGAACAACATTTTAAATTCATATTACAATATATTAAATATATACAGCTACAACAAAGAATTTTTTTGCGGTACTTTTAACAAACAAGCATTAATAACTCACACTCCATAGACTGCTATGCTAATGTTCGCCAGCAGAGGAATTTTAGCCTCAACCGCAGGTCGCGTGCATAAGGTCCATTTCTTTCACTGTGAATTTCTCTTTCGATGTCAAAAAAATGGTAGTCTACTTTTGGACGCCAGCCAAAACACAGTGTCAATTTTTTAAAATGTATAACGGTTGTGTCAACAAACGGCGCTATCGCTTTTGTTTCATCGCGCTTACGTCACTTCTAAATACTACAAATTTCAATTTTTTGCTACATTTTACAAATTTAATTCTTACATCATCAATTAGAAAAAAAAATAGCTTTCAATTGAAATTTATTTGGAAAATTCCGCTTAATTTAACGACTTTTTAAATAATTTTCAAGCATGATTTTTTTTAAAATTCTATCCCAACAAAAAACATCAGTTTGCTTTAATAATATAAAATAGCACCTGAGAAAGTTGCCACAATTGAAATTAGATTTCCCTAACCATCATGAAAAGTGAAAAAAAAAAATAATAATAATAAAACCTGAAAAATCATAAGATCAGATTATCCATAAGATAGAGCATTTTGGCGTTAAACTAAAATCTGTCAAAAAAAAAAAAAAACTATTTTCAGCTTATGATTAACATAACATTGATATGTTGAATTCGTTGATCACTGCTGATCGATGTTGCATCAGAATATGCTAGGAACTGTATTTTAGTATTATTTTAAAGATCTATTGGATATTTAACTGTATAAGAGGGAAAAGATCTCCAACTGTGATGGAAAAGGAATAATCACCCTGATTATGTAAAGGGACCGAAAAAACAATACAAATAAATTACACTTGAAAACATTAAAAATCTCCCTCCTCTGCAGATTGATTTATTAATGTAAAAAAAAAAATCTCCAGCTTTACATAAAAATTAATTAGCTTAAAACAGTGGATGCGTTTTAGAAGATATGGATTTGAAACGAATGATTAAAGAGGACATTTAAAAACTTTTTGTTTAAACATTTTAAAACTTTTCTTTTAACGTCGAATTTCGGCGGTGCCTTTCGGCAGACCAGTGCACCTGCGCATAGGAGCTCATTCGGTTGCATTATCACGGGGGGGGGGGGGTGCTTTTATTATTTACTATGTTATTTTATTTACTGAATATGAGATGAAAGTAGGGATATACTATTTGTATGATACTTCATAGGTCCATGAAATTTTCTTTCTTGCCGTGGGGAATATGGCGGTAATTTCAAATTGATTTGCATTTAATAGTTGTTTACGGATTGTTTGTTTGCAGTTTGCATCGGAAATAGCACTTTATTTCACTGGGCGAAAAAAAACTTTTAAAATAAAATATTTGGAAGACGCACCCCTTCTTATGTAATAAAGAAGCTTATTTTACTGATATTGTTTACTGCTATTGAGATTATTTTCCGTGAAGTTTTGACGGATTCCATCTAGTTAATTTTATTTTATGAAATAAAGTTTCAACACACTTTTACAAACAATTAATTATAATTCTGTTACATTAAAATTATACTTTTATATACATGCGCAAATATCCAATATATATATGCGCAATATATATATATTATATATATGCGCCAATATATATATTATATATATGCGCAAATATCCAATGCAAGATAATGCAAGAAAAATTATTGTTATTATTTCACTGAAAAAATGAATTATATCGTCTGTTGTTATGATATTATTAATTTCCGAAAAAAATAAATACATTTTAAGTTGGCCGCATTTTATCTTTTGTTGACATTTACTGAAAATTTCAATGGGAAACTTAAACCTAGCTTTGTAAATTTCAGAACTTGAAATCCATATTTAGACTCTTTTCCATTTAATATCTATTTCTCCGGAAACATCTATCCAGAAAACTGTCGGTAGATAAAATGATTGGTATAATTAAACAACTTTAGTATACAAATTCGAATTTTAAATTCAGTAATACGGAAATAATATGACTGCATCTTAAATATGACGTAATCACGATGAGAACCTAGAATCATTACCTATCATGGGATATCATGGAATTAATTACGTATGATAGAATTTAATAGAAGGGAGAAAACTTTTATTAATATCTTTTTAAAGTTTTTATTCGATTTTCATAAAATTTGAAATGAGTAGACAAAAATCTGCAACGAATATATATATTAAATTTCAAACAATTCGGTGGGATAGTTTTTGCGGTGTTATATGCGGACAGACGGGAGGACCAGACGACGACTATAGATACTACGTATTTATATAATTACGAACACACCTAAAAAAGCGAACGAAGCCTATAATTTTACTTGTAATTGATTTAAGCAAAAAATACCAATTTTCATTTTTGAAACTTTTTTTAAACACTTTCCAACACAGTTGAAAATGTTTGTGAATTCGTTTTGTTTTTCTGTCCATCTGTCTGTATATTCGTGTTCTAACTCAAGTAAATGTTGGCATATTCTCATGTAATTATTATATATTATTAAGGTCTACTATAGAATGTTCGTTATTGAAAATGCAATGTGTAGCATTTATAGGTCGTTTACAGGGACACACAAAAGAATTCCGTTACATTACGGTGTATGTGAAAAGTCGTTTGCGGTGCATCTTATTGATGTTACAATATTTAAAACACAATAGGATTTCTATGCATCACTGAAATGGCAATGTTTTCTAGGGAGTTTAGAATAAATAGCATTCACAGTTCGTTTACAGGGACACACAAATAATACCATTACATTATGATTTATGGGGAAAAACCGTCAATGAGGTGCGCTACAACATGATTTCTAAAGATTGGAGTATGTAGCCCTTATCGTTCATTTACAAAGATACATAAATAATCCGGTTGCAAGACTGACTATGATCAGCAATTGCTGGGCTGCGCGAAAGGTTTCACACACATTACACCGGATATGAGCAGCAATTGCTAAAATTGGATTTTTACAGTGTTATGCACCCAGAAAAAGGAATTGATTAAAACTACAAAACATGTTTTGTTGAGTACATTTTGGTTGTTTTAGCAAAATTCAAGTAAAATTGAACCATTTTACTTGAATTAACAAAACATTTTTTGTTGACGATACAAAAACTTTTTTTGGAATTGCAAAAAAAAAATTTTTTTTTTGTTGATTGAAACAAAATTTCCATTGACCTATATTTAAACAAAAAGTTTTGTTGGGTCAACCAAATTTTTGTTGATTCAACAAAACTTTTTTCTGGGTGTGTAATTTTTTAATTTCTTATTTAGAAAACTCATTTTGTTGTATGAAAAAAAGGTAATGTTTTAATCATATTCTGGTAATGTTGTAAGTTTCATACTCTATGCCTGATGTATGATTTGTTGTTCATTTTTTAAATGTATACTAGCTGAACCACCCGGCGTTGTCCGGACCCGTCATCAGAAATTAAAAACAAAAAATCAAGTTTTTATTATTTTATATCTATAACCTGATTTTGTATGAAATTATTATTTTAAAATGAAAAATTTGCGAAAAAGTATTAATGTTTAGGGATAAAAGCGTTCATTTCCTTGTTCTTTTTGTCCGAAATCTTTGAAATATTTATTGGTGATAAATAAAACTGTTTTACAGCCAGTGTAAAAATTTCGTGAAAAAATATTTTTATCTTGTTACAAAAGAAATGTTTTCTTCTCTCTTTTTTTATTGTTTTCGCGTCGGCTCCTTTAACATAGCAATAAAAAAATAGTTTTCATCTTCCGAACTCTCTGACATTCCAATCGGTTATAAATATAACTGTATCCAAGCTCTCTAAATTTTTACAAAAAATATTCATATTTAGTAGTAAAAACATGAGTTCTTTTTAAAACAACAACGAAAAATCATGCGTCAAGCATAGATTATGTAACACTTTCCAACGCTTCCAAAATAATTTTACAAATCATACCGTTTAATAAGCTAAAAGATAACATCTAAGTAATCCGAATACTTTTCATCAGCCTTGTATTGGATCTATAGATTTGTATATATACTACATAGGATTCTAAATTTTAGTTCAGTTAGGAAACGCGTAGCACAGTTTAAAATTCTCCGTCTGGAGTTAAATAATACGGAAATGTGTTCGCGAACTTTTGTGCTTCCCTGTATAGGATCTACAGAATTTATACACACCACGTAATAGACAAAAAGCGAGTTAAAATTAAAATCGCGTTCAGTAACTTAAAACGCACTTCCAGGAATTATTGTTAACATACAGTAGAGAATTCTTTTTTGTGTCCCTGTAATTGAACGATGACTGCTATACACACAATATTCTGTAGTATGCCTCTTGTAATGCACCTTATATAAATTTCAATGCGTTTAAAATAGGGAAATATTATTTAAATAAACCGCAGACGATTTTTCTCCATAGACGTAATGTAACAGAATTCTTTTGACTGTCCCTGTAAAGTAACTATAAGTGCTATGCACACACTATTCCATATTAAGCTTCTTCTAATGCACCTTAGTGATATATATAAATTTCAATGCGTTTAAAATAGTGAAACATTATTTAAATAAACCTCAAGTGATTTTTCTCCATAGACCGCAATGTAATGGAATTCTTTTGAGTGTCCCTGTAAAAAAAGTATACGTGCTACACACTTCCGTTGAAATAGGGAACATGCTATAGATAACGACTATAACATATAAAAATTGCAGAGCAATCCGAGCATATTTGCGGGAGTTAGAGCACGGACAGACGGCCAGACGGCAGACGGCAGACGGCCAGACAAACCGAAGTCATAAACACTTTTCAACTAGGTTGGAAAGTGTTAAAAAGAAAGTTTTAAACGCAATGGCTGTATTACACCATCCGTTTTGAATCAACCCTCTTCAATCACCCTGGGATAAACAGCTCTATAGGCTACACAGGTGAGGGCTAAACACGTTTCCCGTTTCTAAGGGTAAAAGCCTTACAAAAAAAACGTTGAGATGATTCTCGCGTTGAGATGAAAAACGAAAATAGATGATTTTCGTGTGGAAAAGAGAGTGTGAATTTGACGGAATGCGCTTTTCGCTTTAAATATATAGATATGAGTTTGTTTTTGTCAGGATGTTATTTGTATTTTAAAATGGAACCTAACTTATTATTGGGACTCATGAGTCCTACTTTTTCATCGAAAGTGCAACTGAGCATCACCTCGCATTTAATTTTATTTACGATTCCATATAACACAAATGTATAACGTTTTTACAACTAACAGCTTAATATCTGCTCCATATAGCATAATTAATTCAATATTATACGATGTTAATTTAATCACCTTATTTAATACTATTTTATAACCTTATAAAGTATACTTGAAAAATAATTTTCTTCTATGCAAATACTATAAGTTAATTTTTCTGAATGAGAATATGGAGACAAGTTTATTATCAAAATAAATTTTGATTACAGTAACACATTGTATAAATTGTAAGCACACTTCTCTAAAAAATATTTACTTTAAAGAAGTGGGATTACAATTTATATATAATATGCTACTAGTAATGCATTCTGACTAGTTTTAATTTGTTAAAACTCATTTGATTTGCTTAAAAATTATATTTTAGAAAATATGATGTATGTTTCTTCCAGAAAAATTATTCTGATTAAAATGCTACTGCTAATATTAGTTCATCATACAGATATGTTGTATTGAAACAATTTAAATTATTCAACAAGGCATTTTATTTAATTTTACATGGAGTCTGCAGTAAGTCAATGGGATGTGAATGTTGTAAAATGTAGATGAGAGGTTGTAGTAAAAATTCACCAAGAACTGGAGACAGATAAGTAACGTAGAAAATTGTTGAGATCGTCATAATAGATTTTATTATATTTTTAATAGTGATATCTACACATTTTTTTTATACTTTATTTAACATTTACATCCTTTAAACGATATAAATGGGATATACAGTGAAGTAAAATTTGCGTTTGACCCATAGAGTAGCAATAAAGCTTGCAACATTTTGCTGAAGGTTGCTTTGGTTTTGCAGGGTTGTATTTTTATATGATGTGAAATCTAATCTAATATTACTGACCTGCAAAACGAAAATCTTCACCGAAGTTTCTTTTCGATATTTTACTTTTTTAAATGTTTAAATTTGATTTTAAAAAATTGTAAATTATTTTTGACTTGCTCGCATTGCCCACAACATCTCTCAAAAACTTATTTAGCAATTTTTATGACACGTAGCAAATACATTCATTTTGATGCAGGGAATAACTTATACTTCCAATTTAGTATTATAATTGCAATGATTATTTAAAAATAGCATTTTTTCAACAAAAAAAAAAAGAATTTCTTTCAAAAATTTATAATTTAAATTAAAAAATAAATAAAATATTATGTTTTTAACTGCTTAAAAACGAAGTATACGTTCAAGGTACACTATTTTTACATCATTATTAAAATTATTCAGGGCTCAAAAACTGATTGTTTTGCTACAGAGTTTGCGTACAATGGATGCAAGGCAAAAAACAATTTTAAAATTTTTTATCGAAATTAAAATATTTTTAAAAAGTAAAATATCAAATTTAGAATGTTGAAATAATTATGCTATATAGAATATACATTAAGCTATCAGTGGTAAAATTTTTATGCTTTTTTTTTTTTTTTACAGGGAATGAGAAATAAAATCAAATGTGATATAATGTTGAATTTTATTTTCAGTGAAAAAGTAAGACTCCTGAGACCCCTTAAACCGCAACTAATTCAAGATGAATATGCAAAAATTCAAAATTAATTTATAGGCCTGTTTTAGGTTTAACAGATTTCTATGTAATAATGAATAATGCGGTAAATTAAAATTGCTAAATTAATTGATAGCGTGCCAATTATTGTTCACCAATGGAATTAGCGCAGTTGAATACACCCCCCCCCCTCCTCCCTCTCAATGAAAATTCCCACTATATAATAGATTTTCGTTAACTCTTCGCGAGCAAAAATCTAGAAGAATCAACTTTAAACCTAGTATGCCTAGAGTATCAAATTTGCAATACTTTTTATTTAACTTTTAATAAATAAATCAAGTTCTTCACAACCACTATATTTATATTGAAATATTGATGCTGTAAAAATCATAGAAATATGTTACTAAATAAAAATATATCTTAAAATTTCTGGTGTCCAATCCTTAATATAAGCAAAAAAAAGAAGAAAAAAACCCATAATTCTAAAAGAAAAATTCATGCATTGAAGGGTTAAGGATTAGACCCCAGAAATTTTAAGATACATTTTTAACTTTATTTAGTAACATATTTATGTGGTTTTTACAGGATTAATGTTTCGATATAAATATAGTGGTTGCGAGATATTTTATTTATATATTAAAAGTGAAATAAAAAGTGTTGCAAATTTGATACTCTAGTCATTTAAGTGTTAATGTGCTCATTTAGATGAAGATTGACTATATATTGCTTGCTACTTCCGGTTGCTAAATATTAGCAAACAATGGTATATTTATAAATTTCCAATTAATCTGTTTTATGTACAAATAATGGTTGTATCACTATTTTATAGTTATAATAGGATTTTCTTTTCAATTTCAATAATACATTCACGTAATCCCCAAACACAATTCAACTGACATTTTAAAAATTTGCGTAGAAGGAACTGGCTTACATCGTTATTTTCCTTCATTTGGTTTTCAAAAGATCTATATTTTTAAATCTTATTTAGAATTAGTGAAATAAAATTTCGTAAAAACGAATTCAGTAATTTATTTCTTCACCTTTTTATTAATATGAACAGAATTCCAAATGAAATTTTTACTATCAGAATACGAGCGTGAAATGTAAGTACCGTATGTTTTTAAAATATAATTCAAACAAAAATTAATATAAGATTCTCGCATATGAATTGAGTATTACTTATACATAGAAAAAAGGAAAAATTCACGATACCTTACATTTTCTTAAATGTTGTTTATACACGAAAATAACTATATACGTTTATTTTCTTTATATAAAAAACAATGCAAAAGGAAACATCCAAACCATTATGTTTGCATAGTATGCGGACTGTTTAGACCATGTCTTTAAAATTTGGCTATGTTTCCGCAAGCTGTTCTCATTCTACAAGTAAAAGATGCATTTCGTGTTTAAAATATCCAAAGGAAACATGGAAATGTTTTTAGCTACCACATATTATTTGACCAGCGAAAAATTCTCTTATGCCTTTAAAATAAAGAATTGTGGAATAGCTATTTAAAAATATATATACATTTTAAAAATAAAAGGTTATTTTTGTATTGAAATAAAATTTAATTTAAATGTATATCTTCATTTTTGTTTTTTCTTATTTTTAAAACATTTTCTTTTTTTCTCAAACTGTATAAATAAACCCTAAAACTGAGAATTTATACATTTTATTTATATTAACTTTTATAAAAGTCTTTAAATTTTTTTTAATCATTATTATTTTTTTTCTGAAATAATTCTTTTCTGATATTGGAAAATTTTAAATATCAATACATAAAATACATTTTGCTTAAATCGAGTCTTAAAAAAAAATAACTATGTTTTATGCAAGCAAGTCGTTTTTTGCAAGTTAAAAATGCATTTCTTGTTTGAAATATCTTAAAAAGAAAACATGAGAAAGATTTTAGTAACGACAGTGTATTTGATCAGTAAAAATTATTTTTTATGCCTTAAAAGTAAAGGGCTGGTGAAAATCCAATAAACAAAATAACACTTTTAAGAAGAACGTTTATTTTCAGAATGAAAAAAATATTATATTTTACATATCTTTTCATTATTTTTTGTATTTACCTTTGAATTTATTTATTCTAATTAATCATATTTTGAAACGTTCTGAAATAATACTAAAACTTAAATTGACGTAATAAAAATAATTATTCGTAGATTCTTTTCACTTAAGATAATAAAAAAATAGTCGACTGTAATAAAAACAGCATAAAATTGTTTCTGATTATTTATTTTCAATTGAAAATAGAAGAATTAATTAAAAAATATATTTCCATTTTTACTATTTACCATGTTGTACGAAATAATATGAATTAATTTGTATTCAGTTTTCATTTTCATTTGATTAATGGATTTATTTACAAAATATTTCTGCATAAAAATACAGCAAGAAAATAATACCGAATTAAAAGCAGTAAAAAGAAGATTTTGCTCTACATATTTTTCAGCCCAGCTAATAATAGACAGATTTAGGAGTTACGTATATTGGTCTAACGAATGTATGTTAATGCTTTTTCTAACAAAAAAAAGAGTTAATTCCAAAAATAATTTCGAGGTGTAATTCACCTTTGAATCACAGTAAATCTAATAGTAAATTTCTCCCGAAAATCAGAAGTCTAAATGCAACACCTTTTTTACGAATATTTAATGCCACATTTACTTTTGAGAAAATCATGTTCTTTTTTTTTTTTTTTTTTTTTTTTTTTGCATTTTTTGAAAAATATAAAAGTGTGTAGAATGTGCTGCTAAAAGGGATTTCGAATCCATTTATTATTTACCTTGCTGCAGCCTCTCAAACGTACTGGCAATTCGAACGGATGGCTAATTTTATGACGGCCGATTATCAACATGAGGGATATAGGCCCTGGGGGGAATGCCCTCCGGAGGGGGTCTTTCTTAGGGATCCTAACCCGTATTTAGGGCAAGGTTCGAAGAAAACCACGGAAAGCTCCGAACGGCTAGGTCAACGAGCGCAACAGGGGTTTGAATCCAGCACCTCCAGTCTACCAGCTTTTGAGATTAGAACCTCTCAGCCACTGGTGGCGCCGGCAATCCGAACGGAAATGAACGGTCAGGTAGACAGTTTGTCGCGCGTTCACAAAGCAATTTATTCCTCTTTTGTATTGTAACAAGAACGAAAAATCACGCATCCGGCATAGATTATGAAAAACTTTCCAACACTAACTGAATATATATATATATATATATATATATAACCATAAAAGAAACATTACCATAACACCAACTTAAACAATAAAATAAAGATTAAGTATGTAATAATTGGTTGACAATGAAAGTATTCCCCAACACACTGAATATAGATACCAAAAACTTATTTAAAAGAAGAAGAAATTAAATTAAAAATTGAATAAATGAAATTGAATGAATGAAATGAAATTCGTGGAATTTAGGCAGAATTATCAAGTCCGAAATGCCTAAATACCACAAATAAAATGAGTGGTTTCATCATTATATTAGCCATAACATTGTTAAAGAATATGATTTTGGGACTACCACTCATAAACAATAATTCAAACCTGTGAAAAAATAAAAAATAAATACAATATTAAAAAGGAAAGAAAAAATACCTATAATATACAGATATATATATATATATATATATATATATATATATATATATATATTTACACGATGAAATGATATATCTAAATAAGCAATTTAAAAAATACATAACTTAGTAAAAATCGATTTTCAGCGATTGCTGTCCATTTTCGAAGTCTTTATTGCAGCTCTGTATATGATCTACAGAATTTGTAAACAACACGTAGTACAAAAAAAAAAAATACACAAATTTGCATACCACACCGGAAAAAGTTCTTCTACCAATTAACTATCATAGTCAGTCCTTTAACCAAATTCTCTTGTGTGTCTCTGTACATGAATGATAAATCCTACGCACTCCATAATCTATAAAAAATAAGCTATATTAACCCTTAGTGATCCTTTTAAATTTCATTATGTTTCAAGTATCATTTCATGTACAAAATGCACCGCAAGCGATTTTTCACCATAGATCATAATGTAAAATAATTGTTTTGTATGTATCTGTAATTGAACTAAAAATGATAGGAATTGTATACTCCAGTAAAGGCAAGCTGCAGTCCACATCAGTAAGGCATATTCATTTCATTATGTTTGAAATATCGTAATATTAAATAAATGCGCCGCAAACGACTTTTCCCCATAGACCATAATGTAATGGAATTCTTTTGTGTATCCCTTTAAATGAACCATTAATGGTACACACTTAATTTTAAATACCGAATATTCTATAGTAAAGTTCAATAATGTGTACAAATTTCATTTTAAATTCGTTTAAAATTATATGATTTTTTATCTGTAAAGAATTATCAACTTTCTACAAGCTGAAAAGAGAAAAAAAAATGACAATTCTGAGCGGATCTGAGGCTGAAATGGAATGCAACCACCGAACCAATTAAGCATTCTGGAAAAAATTCTTAGTGTCGAAAGAAAAATACGCAAAAAATTCAAAAATTGCTGCATGAATTTTGCATAAACTTTATTGAAAAGAGGATATAAAATTTACTATATTGGGCTAAAAGATTGGAACTGGATTCCTATTACTAATGGGGAAAAATCGCAGCAAAACGTGAAAAAACACTAAAAATTGCATTAAAAATTAAATTAAAAAATTTATTCAAAAATTCCAAAATCTGGCTTCGAGGTGCAAAACTACATGCATAGAGGTACCTTCCCACCAAATTTTGTAGCTCTGCGTGCAACGATCGCTTCAGAACACGACCGAGAAACACACAGACAGACACACACACACAAACTTCCTTCTTTAATATAGTTGGAGATATACTATACATTTGTGTTTGAGTGTGTGTGTGTTTCACATGCTGCTGCAAGTAAATTTAAATATTTAATTAAAGATGTGTCATTTTAAATTACAAAAATATTACATGAATAAATTAAAGTAGAAAACGTCGGGTCATTTAAAACTTTGAAAAGCTAATTTCGTCTTATACATTTTACCAATTTTTTCAGACATTATTTATAAAGAAGCATGGTTAAAAATTTTCATTAAAAACGACCTTCATTTAAAAAATTAAAATCAGTCTCCAATAAAAATTTCCACCACCTAACAAAAGCGCTTTCACACCCCACCAGGGCATCATCAGTTGTGATCTCTAACCAACTTTCTCTCCATTATATACATGACTGCTGGCTGAAGAGCTCACCCTATCGGCTTTCAATATTCTCTCTCTCTCTCTCTCTCTCTCTCTCTCCCTCTTCCAACATTTTTCTCCAGCGGCAATCAAGTAATGAGTGTACCATGTCATTGCAGGCGGATTTGGATGCATTTATTTCTATTGATTCTCGTATTAACGCGTAATAGAAATAAATGCATCCAAAGACACCTGCAATGACATGGTACACTCATTACTTGATTGCCGCTGGAGAAAAATGTTGGAAGAAGGGGGGAGAGAGAGAGAGAGAGAATATTGAAAGCCGATAGGGGGAGCTATTCAGCCAGCAGCCATGTATATAATGGAGAGGAAGTTGATTAGAGATCACAACTGATGATGCCCTGGCGGGGGGTGAAAACGCTTTTGTTAGGTGGTGGAAATTTTTATTGGAGACTGTTTTTGATTTTTTAAATAAAGGACGTTTTTAATAGAAATTTTTAACCATGCTTCTTTATAAATAATGTCTGAAAAAATTGGTAAAATGTATAAGTAGCATATGTACAGACATTAACAAGTGGCACCTATTTTTAATGTAAGCTAATTTCGTTATCAAACAAAAGTTAGAAATAATTTAAAGCGGTATTTTTCTCTTTGCTTGATATTAGTGAATAGCAATGCTAAATTTCATTACACTTGTAGGAATTCGGCATTTTCTTTTAAACACTAATGTCTTTTTATGGTAGTTAGTTGCTTAAAATTCAAAACTTCATGACCTATTTTGATTTGCTAAACATTAATGCAAAATTTGAATTAATAAAAAAAAAAGTTAATTAAAATCCTTGAAACTTTGAATTTTTAAAATCGTTTCTCAAACTAGAAAAATAAGGATTTCTGATAGCTAAACGGAATTTATTTAGAAAAATTGAAAAAATATCCAGGAAGAAAGGTTTTTTTTCTACCCGCCATTTGAGCAAATGCAGTAATAAAAGCTCTTTCGAAAAGTCATTTTTTATTTAAATAAATTTTAGTTTTAGTTTAAGAAGTGTGGAAAATTAAATTGCATTATAAATGAAAGTACTAAAAATCGAATTTAAAAAACTCAGACTAAAATAATTCCAACCCATCAAACTACTGTAAGTAAGTATGACAAAAAGTTGGAAAGTGTTATACGATTGGTTCTTGAAAAATGATAACACAACCAGGTTATATAGCATCAAATATGTTACTACTTATCTGAAAAGACAAAACAAATTGCACAATTTCAAAATTAGCATATTAACAAATTAAAAAATGTGGTCGTTACTCAACATTTAGATAAAAGCAATTTTTAATAAAATTGTATGTCAATATAGTTAAAAATACACTGTTTAAAGTATATGAAGAGTGTCTCTTATCAATCTCGTATTTCCCATTAATAACATAGTTAATATTTTGATCTTTATTCTAAAATACTTGGAAATCTATATTTTGTCTGTATATTAATTAATATTTTAATTTTAGCTCTTTATTTTATATTAAGTTTTGAAGAATAAATATCTACAGCAAATATCTAAAGTTCAAAAGTTTAATAATAATAAAAAAGAATAATCGAAAAAAAAGAATCATATATTACTTCCTTATTGATAGATTAGTTTCATCTTAGAATAATTTAATTGATAATTAAAATAGTAATATGTAAAAGAAATATCTGAACATTTTAAAATATGAATAAGAAAAAAATATTTAAAAGAATGACAGGAGAAAAATATAACATTTTGTGAATAGCTGTGGCAATTGCATTTGTCAAGAGTATGTTTCTAATACAAATATTAGAAATTGTGAAACATAATAATAGTAAATAATAAATAATCGTAAAATTTAGCATTAAATTTAAAAAAATGAACTTTTGATAAATGTTTTAACATTTTACTAATAGCAATGGTTATTGCGTTTTTATATCGAATGTTTCTTTGAAATATTTCTAATATTATGAAGCATACGTAAATTTATATATAATTAAAAAAATAACAATTGTTATGCAATATTCTACTTTACTAAACGCTACTGATGTTCTCAGAAAGTGCTTTTTCAGAGGATCAGAATATAATTTGAAAACGCTGTCATTTCTCTAATGAACTGCCGCTGCTCTTCCCTTAATGAAAACTGTCATGAAACTAAATTAATGTCCATTTTAATTCTTTGCTTAAGTGAGCCATTGTTTAAAATTTACTGCTTACTGTAACATGTTGTAGATTACATAAGTTAAAACAATATTGAATTCTGAAACCCTTTTAAAGTAATGCTTTTGAAGCTTAGTATTATTAGAATAATATTGAAATTTTATAAATTGATAGATATATGTCGTGTTTAATAACCATTGAGAAATATATAACTATCATTGGAAATATGCATTGTAAACATGTAAGATATCAATATATAGATTCATTATCTGAACGTAACATTTATAAAAATAAAGTTGGTATATAAAGAAATTAAAATTGTGTAAATCGGATAATGTTTTCTGTGAAAAAAAAATTTTTTCGAAGAAAACATAAAAGTATTTAATGAGACATTTTGATCTTGGATTTATATTTGTGAAAAATAATGCTAATTTTTAGTACACTTGTTGAATTTCAATAATTACTTTTGAACATTAATGAGTACTCATTTAAAATTCAAGAAAACTATGATTTTAATTTCTGAATATTAATATAGAGTTTAAAGAAAGTTAAGCTAATTAGAAATTTTAAAGATTTGAATTTTTAAACTAATCACTTAAAGAAGAAAAGAGAAGGAAATAAAATAAGCACATCTAAAGAATTTATTTTTTAGATGGAAAATCATTAATGTTCAATAGAAATCACAAAATTTCTTTTGGCCTCAAGTTTGAGCGGTAAAAGTTTTTTAAATTTCTTTAATTAAATTCTTTGATTTTCAGCTCCTGCCTAAGAAAATAAGAAAAAGACATCTTACTTGGTAAATGAAAGCATTAAAACAGTATTTAAGAAAATATAATTAAAGTTTAGAAGATCCGTTGGAATTTATTGTAATTAAGAATTTAAAATATTACCAACTAGTATATGATATGTTATACTACTCTGGCTATACTACAAGCTGTTTATAGCATCAAATATGGATACACCTCTTAATAACAAAAAAGTGCAATATATTAACATTAATATGCTAAAAGAATTCAAAATGGCATAGCATTCACACATCGTCTAAACTTAAATGCAGTTTTGATGAAAATTCAGTCGAAAATCTACCAAATAATATAGTTTAAAATAAATACACAATAAAGAGTAAAAAATATTTCGAAAAGATAAAGATACATGCATACATATATACATATATATATATATATATATATATATATATATATATATATACTGAGTGGACAAAAAATTAGACATACCCTCTAATAACGAGTTGGTTTACCTTTAGCTCCGATCACAGCCGATATTCTTCTTTGCATAGACTTAGCAAGTTACTGATACCAGCTTTAGAAATCCAACCTCTCTTGAGGCTCGTGCACTCCTTCTTTCAGAGAAGTGCCTTGGCACTTTCTCTGACACACCAACAATATCAACAACCTTTCGTAAGGAATGTTGACCCATGCTGGCATAATGGCAACTGTAAGAAGGGTCAGACTGGATGGTGGCGTTTCCAAGATTTGCAGTGCTCTTTCAACTTCGTCCCGCAAATATCAATAGGATTGAGGTCAGAGGGCGGAGCTGGCCATGGAAGCAGGTTAAACTCTGTTTGATGTTCCTTAAATTAATTATAGACAGATCCAGCACGGTGACAATGTGCATTGTGCTGCTGAATGTGACCATCTCCATAAGAGAAAATTATAGCCATAAATGGCAACGATGTTAAGTTAATATTGTGATGTTCAGAGTTGTGTCCATAGATATCAAGGGGACCAGTATACTGGAGGAACACATTCCCCACACTATAATTCCACCGCAACCAGCCTGAAAAGATGTCATTTGGCAGGAAGGGTCCATGAATTCGTGCTGTTTGTGCCAAATTCTGATTCTCCCATACGCCTGATAGAGCAGGAAACGCGATTTATCAGACATGGCTGCTTTTTTCCAGTCTGATTTTCCAGTCGACCAATTTCGTCGTTCCTTCGTCCATAACAGGCGTCTTTTCCTATTTTCCTGTGATACTAAAGGCATTCTTGATGGTCTCCTGCACCTAAAGTCCATTCTTTGTAAAGTCTTTCTTGTTGTGCTTTGGGATATGCTTTGTGACGCACCTGCATTGATTTCAGATGTAATTTGTTGTGTTGTTGTCCTTCTGTTGCTGCAACTATGCGTGCTACTTACCTTTCACCTCTCTCGTTCAACAGCCTTTTTCGACGAGAATGGTTCTTATCACTTGAAGATTTTTTTCCTCAACTGCAATTCTCTAAACACCAAATATACTGTCCCTCCTCGGGCGATACCTTCTTTTAGGTATTCACGGGCTTCGCAACCCCGGGCACATGAGCGATCTTTCTTTTTTCTTTTTCCTCTCCATTCTCTTGTCTAAGCTTTCTTCTTTATTTCACTATCATTTTGGTTTCCCCTTCTGCGGTGAGGGCGATTCTGCATAAACCAATATCATCCTGTTTATATCGACTTATGGAAAATTGTAAACTACCCTCGTGTTTGCCGTGCGTGGCGACCCGTGTCCCTGGAAAGGGGGATCCTGGCAGTTGAGCAACACACTGCTTTGGCCTCTGCTTCAGGTAGACGGGAGGTGCATATTGGTGCCGTATGCATGAATGTACATAAATGTGCAATGAATGTGCATCCCCTTGTTGGGCTCGGTAGTGTATGGTGCGGCCGGGGTCTGAATTGTTTTTCTCTTTAATATGATGGAAGTAATTAACTTTCTTCTATTTCTCTCCAAATTGGAGAGCAACAAACTGTACAGATGACTTCATTCATTCGTTTTTCTGTTACTAAACGTCCTGACAGTGTTTATGATAGTTCTTTTAAGAGAACTTCACTATTTCTTATCGCGAAAACATTTAAATCTGTTTTCGGAGACGGTTATTCATTTAAAAAACTACAGTCTGGGGATTTACTTGTTGAGGTTTCTTCAGACAAACAGTCAAGATGTTTCTCAAATTGCACAACAATAGGTTATTTCTCTGTTTCTGTTCAGACCCATCGAACTCTAAATACAAGCCGTGGTGTAATATCTGAACCAGAGCTTTTATTATGTACAAAAGAATAACTTATACAAAATTTAAAAGATGAAAAGTCATAGATGCACGCCGTATTACTATCCGTCGGAATGGGCAAGTGTTTCTTACAAAGCACATCATTCTAACTTTTAATAGCCCTACTTTGCTAACAAAAATTAAAGCTGCCTATCTTAGCTGTCCTGTCCGACCTTACATCCCTACTCCGCTCCATTGTTTTAAATGTCAGCGGTATGGTCATACTAAAATTACCTGTTGTGGTTATGTTATCTGTACACGTTGTGCGGAAGTCGGCCACGATGGTAAGTCATGCGAAAAGCCTGAACGCTGTACAAACTGTAATGGTGACCATACATCATACTCACGCTCTTGCACAAACTGGATTCGTGAGAAAGAAATTCTTGCAGTCAAAATCACTCAAAAACTTTCTTATCCTGAAGCTCGAAAACTTGTTGAATCCAGAATACCATCTGTAGGAGTTTCTTATTCTAGTCTCCTCAAGCGACAATCAAAATCATAAGACATATAAGCACCCAAACTGATTTATCTTTATCACCAAATGATTATTCTATTACACAAACTAGTACTAATAAGAAAAAAATCCATAGTATGTATTGTTCTGCTAGAATAAGACCTATGCCTGCGCTAAAACTTTTTCCACCATCACCAGAACCTGTGAAAATAGAATATTCAATCATCAATCTAAACAGACAACGGAACATGAGTCAGGTCAAACTTCCGTTTCATATGAAAACAATTTGAAAAAAACCTGTTTCCCCCTACACAAAAAGCAAAACAAAAATCACGTGCAGAGAAAGAGAGAAAGAAAACCGCATCCCAAGCCTCTTCACAGGGGAAATCTGTGAAGGAAAAAAAAGAAACTTTGCCTTGATAAATCGCTTCTTACTACAAAGGATTCCAAACAGCCGCTGCACTATGCAGAGGAAGCTGTGCAATCAGAGGCTTACAGTTCTGACTCAAATGATGATGATAATACTGTTTTTGAGGTATTCGAGCCTATGTGATTTAAATATATTTCTGCTCGAAACTTTGAACATTTTACCAACTGTTAGTTTAAAGATTGTTTTTATTTCAATTGTGAAAACTTGTGTTTATTTCTTTTAGACGTTGTGTGATATTTTCATTGAATGATTTTAACTATACATTTATCATCCCATTACTCTTTTCATTTAAATGTGTTATTTTCATTCATCTTGTTTTTATGACAAAGTTTAAAATCAATTTTAAATTTCAATTTGACGTTCTTATTTTGATCTTTTTTTTGGCGCAGCATGTGCCTTAAGGGACTTTGTGCCATAAAACCCCATTCAACCAACCAACCAACCAATATAATGTTGGGCGAGAAAATTCTAAAACAGCCATTGTTTCAGAGATGCAGGCATCAGCTCTTCTTCCACCGACGATAATTCCTCGTTCAAATTCACTTAAATCTTTCGTTTTACCCATTTTACAGTAACTTCCGTGCTAACTACGTTGTACTAAGGTAAGAGTTCTTCATATAAGTAACTCTGCGTTGTTAGGTCATTCTACGTCACCTTTGACTGCTTTACTTTCAAATTAGGGCCGTGTAATTTTTTGGCTACTCAACGTACATTCTAATACAATTTTGTACATTTATTTCAATAAAGATATAATTATCATAATTAAGTAAAATTGGTTGCAAACTATGATTTGCCTCTTGCAGCCAGTAAAGTTAAATATTTATTGGAAAATTATTAAAGTTTGAAATATTTTGATTTATAAATTTGGTAAATTAATAAATTGAAGTAGAAATCTATAAAAAGCTCATTTTTTGATTTAAACAAAAGCTTAAAAATAATTTAAAGATAATTTTTTTCTTTATTAAAAGTATTGGTATAGTAATGCTAAATTCTTTTGCATATCTTGAAATTTTTTTGATTTCTATTGAACATTAATAAATTTTCTAAAAAAAAGTTAGTTATTTAAAATTGAAAACTTCATGACCTAATTTACTTCCTTGAAGATTAATGCAGAATTAAAAAAATAAGTTCTTAAAATGTTTGAAGATTTGAACTTTTAAACTTGTTACGCATAGTATAAAGATAAGAAATTCTGATAGATAAAAGCAATTCGCTTTAGAAATTTCAAGAAATGTAAAAGGAAAAGTCTCTTTCGACAATAAGTTTAGAGAGATACAGTATAAAAAAAAGTGTTTCTTAAGAGTCTCTTTTACTTAATTCTTTTAAGTCTTAAGTTGAAAAAAATGTACATACTAAAAGAAAGAATTTAAATCACTCTAATTAATTTTGAAATAAAATTAATTTTTTATATTTTCATTTTTAGTTACCTACAACCATGAACATGATGTAGATCTATATTAATAAAAGAAAGTTTCGCTCTGTGTGTGTGTGTGTGTCTGTTGGCGATGGCTAGCAAAATCTAGCCCACCTAGAAGTCTGGAAATTTAGGTGTAGATAGTCCAAGGTCTGGCCATGTGCACCTGAGCCTCAGAATTTTAATATTTTGATAATTAGTCTAGATATTAATTAAATTCTCATTAACCATCGCTTCTAAAATGTCATCTTTTAAATCAAAATGGCGAAAGAAACGAACTGGATCATTGGATTTGCAACCGGAAATGAACGAATTCGAAGATATTTTACTAGTTAGCGAATTTTAAGAAAACTAATTAAGATATCAATTTGAAAATTTCTGAGCATATGTAAAAAATATTCGGTATCTGACTATGCGATTTTTGAAAAATTCGGTTGGTAATTTTTTTTTAATTTACGCAAAAAACTGCCAAAAATCTGCCGGCGCCAGTGAAAACGATCCGAGAAAGTTTCAGACAGGGATCTGCTTGCATTAAAAACTGAACTACAAAGAGATCTGTTTCTCGGGCCGATCCCTCCATTTAGTTTGCGAAAATGAAAGGAAATATTTGCCAATTTTAACTAATGAACAAAAATTTAGGTAACTAATTAAGATATAGATTTGAAATTGAGGTCGGGAAAGGGTGTCATCTGCCGGCTATTTTAGAGTAGCGTCTTCGTTATGTTCTAATTATTAGAAAAATGTAATTATTTTTTAATGATCGCGTTAATGTAGGTGACGGTGGTTCTCTTGAACAAATTATTCATTATATTTGCGGGTATGGGGAGGGAAGGGGTTAACGCCTTTCTCTGAGATTGTAATTATCTCGGGCCCGGGCAACGCCGGGCGGGTTAGCTAGTATAGTAATAAAATAGGGCAAATGCGAGTATAACTCGTGCTGAAAGGGTTCCGTATATTAAATTCATTAATTACTTTTATTAAATAATACAATTCCTACTACCCATAAATTTTCATTATTTTAGTTACAGTAAATTCGGAAATAGGAGGGCGGGGGACATATTTTCCCAGTACACTATCGATGATATGTCCGAAAATATAATAACAAAACTTAAAAGAAATATATTTTTAAGTGCGATGTTAGCTGATCTTTCGAACGATACTCCACACGATACATAAATATTTTTTTTCAAGTAACTTAAATAATATCTCGGCTAATTACCAATTTTCTTTCGATCATTGTCAAATCATTATCAAATGACCTTGGATGAGTCTGCGTCGATAGATACCTCGAATGCCCGTCAACACCCCCGCTGACCGCCTGAAAATTAAAGTTTGTGTGAAACGAAAAAATGCGTTTTTTCTGAAAAACTATATTACCTAGGAAAATCGCTATAGTTTTCCTGCAAGATTTAAATAAACTCTTACTAACCCTAATTTTTTCATAATTTTAGTTTAAATAAATTCTGAAATAGAGGGAGGTTAACATATTTTTGCAGTGCATTTTCAGCGATATCTCTGAAAATATAGTACTTAAAATTTAAAAAAAGAAACATATTTTTTTTCCGTTCGGTATTACGAGATCTTTCACACGATATACAAAAAAAAAGGAAAACTTTATTTTTCAAATAACTTAATTAGCCCCTTAAATGTTTCCTAAAAATATTTATGAGTGCCTAATAATCTGAAAATATGTGATTAAAAAGGCTTTATAACTTTTCCAAGTTTGAACTTTCCATGTCCCATAGTTTGCGAGTAAAAGGGCGCTGACAGACGTACAGACACAAGAGAGATCTTATAATATTTCTGTTTTTACTTTTTAAGTACGGAACCCTAAAAATGGTATACATTACACGATGAGACCCCTTCTGCGTCTCTAGCAGTAAATTTCGAGATTAGAAATCACCTCTCGTAAACTACGCTGAGACCAAAAATTTAAAGAGAAAGTTCTAGAGTGTCCTTAATTTAATATGGAATTCTGTTTTACATATAAAAAATAACTTTATTGAAAGTCTTGAAATACAATTTTTTAATATACAATCCTAACTTTAATACACCACTAATTAGCTGTGGAAGTTCTGAATTTTAAGACAGATGCATACTTACTAATAAAATTTAGACATGGAAGGAAAAGTACTGTTTATTTTAACAAAAAAATTAAGTTATGTTCAATGCGGCCACCATCGCCAGCAATGTATCATGCATTCTGCTTGTGTTCTGACGGTAAACATACTGAGCATTATTAAATTTATTTTCTTATTAAAATGAATCTGATATTGCTTATATTTGTTCTTTTTATTAACAAAAATGCATCTTCCTTATAATACCCCACTTCTGCATGCATTTAGTGATGTATTTTTGCCTGTGATTGAACATAAAAAATTACATTTCAGGGATTTTTAAAAAAGTTATTGTACATGTACATGTCAGACATCATTTTATACTAAATCTAGGATGTTTTACTGTTTTGTTTTTGAAATTTTGTTCACATCTTCTATACGTTTTCAAAATATCATCTCTAATACTTATTTTTATTTATTTTATTATTTTTAATTTTATTTATTTATGTTAGGGATTGCTGCCATCATTTGTACCTCCTCGCTCGCATACCCGTTTTGTTATACATAGACATTGCTACATTGTTATTCATGGATTTAGTTTATTCGGTTCACCATATACTTAAGGCGAAATGGATTTAAGGAGTGGGAATAAAGACTTCTATGACATTAAATATATATGTAGGTCTTAAATAAATTAAAGTACAAAATATCAAAAGTATCATAATATTGAATTAATGTATATTTACTTCACGAATTACTCGCATAAATGTAATTTTGATGAAATTCAGTGGAAAGCTAGTTACGTACATTACCAGCAAATCACGTAAAGGAGTAGCGATATAGACAAAATAGAGATAAAATACAGGTTCATTTATAGTCAATTATAAGAAGTCGAATCAGTGGGCGTCCAAGTTCAACTTGCGTACAAAATGTCTACTCTAACAATGTCTACTCAAAAAATGTCTCTTAGATACCTGGAAACGCTAAAAATACTAAATTATAATGTCACTTACAAAATATGGCAATATCACTGAAGAGATTCCCGTGGATTTTAATTTCCTTTTATTGAAAAAATGAAAATATTAACGTCTTATCACTAAAAAGAACGGCTTAAAATTCGCTAATGCTAATGGCACGTGTAGGTTCCAAACCCAAAATACAGGATCAGCTGAAGTGCTTGTCTCACATACCATACACTGGCGAGATATCACCCAAATCCGCTGAATCGACGTTCTACACTCGTATTTATACTGACTAATCGACCACAGGCACCTCATTAGCATAGTAGTTCACAAAACAACCGCGTATCATATATTGGGAAATACAATCACACTTTGTGAAAGTAAGAGAAATGATAGAGAGATGGCATATCCCCACACAACTTAGAAGCTGGACATCACGTTCACATTAGAAACTAGGCTACAATCATTAGAGATTAGCTAGATTTCGCCACAAGCCCCCTTAAAAAAATGATTGGAAATTTTAAATTTGTAATTAAGTAACATAATAAAAATATTTTTGTGCATCTTGCAATCACTTAACTTGAATATTCATTTGAAGATTTAGATTTTAAATTACAAACGATATATAAATAAAATAAAAGCAGTGAACGCGCGATCATTTAAATCCATAAAAAAGAAATGAAAAAAAAAATTCAAAAGATTTGAAACGGATTTTTCTCAGTCTCTGTCTTATATTCGTGAATAGTAATAATAATGTTATTATACTTCTCGAAATTTTTTAACTTCTTTTGGACATTAATTACTTTCTAAAAGAGTTAATTATTAAAAATTCAAATTTTCATAAACTAATTTTTTTTTTTACTTTTCTGAACATTAAATCAGAATTTTAAATAAAGAATTACTCTAAACAATGAAGATTAACAGAAAATCTTATAAAATTTAAATTTTGCATTTGATTACTAAAAGTAGAAATATAGAAAGTTCTGATAGATTAAAAAAAAAATCCATTTTGTTAAATTAAAGAAATGTGTAGAAAAATGTCTCTTTCGTTCCTAATTTTGAGCCGATGGTGCAGTAATATAAAATGGTTATTAAAAGTTTCTTTATTTTTAATTATTTTAATTTTAATTTATGTAAAAGGTTATATTTTTGTTAAGAAAACATTAAATCACATTATACACGAGAAAAATAAATCATTTTTTATAAAATACGATTAAAGTAATTAAAACTACTATAAATAATTTTATTTAATTAGGAAATAATTAATAAAAATTATTATAAGTTATTTACTTAGAAAATTACAATAGATTATATAGGGGCAAATAATGTTAAATGAAAATTTGCTCAAACATTGCTAATAAGACGATACAATTTTGTCTAAAATATAAAAATACAAACTATTGTTATTATAATTTATTTTCATTAAAGTAAATATATCTTATTATATATTATATATTAAAGTAAATATATTATATATTAAAGTAAATATATTTATTATAATGTTTTATTGTATTTACAATAATTAAGGCAATACAATTGTTATGGTATACTTC
This sequence comes from Maratus michaelseni, assembly GCA_963931845.1. Classification (NCBI taxonomy): domain Eukaryota; kingdom Metazoa; phylum Arthropoda; class Arachnida; order Araneae; family Salticidae; genus Maratus; species Maratus michaelseni. The sequence continues at coordinate 80,198,792 of OZ007592.1, forward strand.
AATTGTACTGTAACTATGTTAAGCATTGTATTTCTGCAGCCTAATACAGTTATGCCTCCAGCTATAGGCACCTGATCCGAATTTAAATAAGCCATTAAACAATTCTATGTGTTTTCTTGAAATATCTAATAATTAAACACAATATTTGTTGGCATCATTGCGTTCATTAGTAATCATTGGATATGATGCACTGACATGCATTAAAAAAGAAAGTGAAGATTTACACAGTTTAGCAAAAATATTTTGTATAATAAATGGAAGAACATATATATTAAACCGGGCAGTGGCGACAAAAATGCTACGTCATCGAGTTACGGGATGAAATCATGATGTAGGACAACATTATTAGGAGTAGACTAAGGACTGACTGTTCTGTCTCGTCATATATAGGCATATATGAGCATCAGAGGACGCCAATTTGTTATTTTGGCGGTACTACCACGTCATCGAGTTACGAGATGAAATTGGTGCCAAATTAAAGGTTAAATATAGTATTTTAAAAATATTTTGGTCTGCCAGGGCATATTCTGGTATGACAACCCGGCAGACTGAAATTTATGACAGAAAAACACGTCATATAGTACAATTGAGACCAAATAAACATAATATTTTGGATTACACTGTCCCATATATTACTACGCCATCGACTGTCAAGATGAACTAATGGCAAAGGAAAAGTTTATTAACAGTACGTGATGGAATAAAAGATCTGACTCGGCATCGGCATATCTTGGTAAAATGCGAAAAGTACGGGCGGCAATTTGTCATTTTGGCGGTACTATCACGTCATCGAGTTACGGCATGAAGTTTTAGCACATTAAAGAAACCGATAAGTACAGTACAAATATTTTAGTCTGCCGCGTCATAGGTCTGTACGATATGAACAAATCTGGGCGTCAATTCATCATTTTGGAGGTACTAATACTTCATCGCGTTACGACATGAAAGTTTAACACATTCAAGATGCGGTTTAGTACAATACAGATATCTCAGTCTGCCTCGTCATATTTTGGTACGAAATGAGCAGAGCGGGGCGCCAATTACCTATTTTTATGGTACTGTCATTTCGAAGAGTTACCATATGAAATTTTAACATATTCAAGATACTGAGTAGTACAATACAAATATTTCAGTCTGTCTCGTCATATCTTTGTACGAGATGAGCGGAACGGGGTGCCAATACTTAATTTTGTTGTAATACACTTTCAGGCCGTAACTCGATGACGTGATAGCACGATCAAAAAGAAGAATTGGCGCCCTGCTCTGCACATCTTGTACCAAGATATGACGAGGCAGACTGAAATATTTGTTTTGTACTAATTGGTAACTTGAATGTGTTAAAATTCCATGTCGTAACTTGACGTCGTGATAGTACAGCAAAAATAAGGAATTGGTGGCCCACTCTGCTCATCTCTCGCAAAATTAGGACGAGACAGACTAAAATATTTGTATTGTACTAATCTGTATCTTTGCTGTGTTAAACAAACATATCAACCATCGATTATGTGATAGTATCGCCAAAATGAGGAATTTGGGAATCGCTCAGTTCATCTCGTACCAAGATATGACAAGGCAGACTGAAATATATGTATTGTACTAATCAGTATCTTTAATGTGCTAGAATTTCATGCTGTAACTCGATGACTTGATAATATCGCCTAGATGACGAATTGTCGCCCGTTTTTTTCGTATTTTACCAAGATATGAGGAGTCAGATCTTTTATTACATCAGGTACTGTTAATAAACTTTCCCTTTACTATTAGTTCATGTTGATAGTCGATGGTGCAATAATATATACGGAAGTGTAATGTAAAATATTATATTTATTGGGTCTCAATTGTACTACATGACGTGTTTTTCTGTCAGAAATTTCAGTCTGCTTATTTGCTGTATCCGCACTTTTTATTTTGTCATACGAAAACATTTCGCCTAGAATGTTTTTCATTACATTTATATATAATCTAAATTATTTTTAGACGAAACTCAAAAAGTAATGTTTTAGACGAACGACAAAAATTGACGTTGTCAGCCGAACATGATTTACCAGCCGATTTGTTTTCTAAATGAAATTTAAACACATTTCAAAAATTTAATAACTAACTATAACTGTGTCTAATACATTATATTGTATAAATTATAACAAAAATGAGAAGGAGCAGAAACTAGAAAATATAAAGCTATAGTAGTAAGTTTAACTAAAAAGGCTAAACCTAAGTAGAACATTCCTTACAGAGGCATTCTAATAAAGTTATTTTTTTTATTTAAAATTCTAAATAAAAAAAGGTAGGCAAATTACAATTTTTTTAAGGCTAAATTATTTAATAATGGTTTAAACCTATTTGTTCTGGAACTAAAGAACTGGTAGAAGCATTGAGGAAGATATATGTAACACTTAAAATAAAATAAGTGTAAAATATTAAAAATTTAAATTAGTAATTATTATTTATTAATAAATGACTTATAATACTAATAATTAAAAATAATGTAGCCTTTACAATTTACTCATACAAATACAATTATGATTAAAATTTTCTTGAAAATATACGAAAAATGTTTTAAACATTGTTACATTTTAAATTGATACTTTTTTTTTCTTTTTTTTATACGTGCCGAAATTTTCCGAGTACATTGTTCGGCAAGACTTGCCTTTAAATATCTGTAGCAATAGCGTTCTTAAAAAGAATGTTTTAATGAAAAGTACTCGAATTTCTGAAACTTTATAAGGAAATTAATAATTATTTTGTTTTTGAATAAATATGTGAAATAATATTTTACTGACCACTATTTATATATCCAGACAATGTGTTTCATAGTTTGAAAATGCAGCTAATCATTCTGAAGTATTCAACGATGCAGAACCTACTCTATTAACAACATATATTTTATCTCATACACTTATGACAGCTACAAATTTTATTAAATGTATTTTGGGAATGGTGGAGTAAACTAATCAACAGATGCTACACAAACCACTAATGAACTGCCATGGGACTCAATTAATTTTCATTTTAATTCTGCGTTTCAGTGACCTATTGTTTGAAATTTATTATCTAATATGCCATATTGTTGATTACATAAGTTAAATATTCAATTCAAAAAGCCTTTAAAATAATTGCTTCTGGAGCTTTTAATATTACCAGACGAAGATTAAAACTGTACTGATTCCTAGTTTTATCTTTTTTTTAAATAAATATTAATAAATATATAATGATTGTAAGCTTTCCAAATATATACGCTAGTTATTGTAAAATAGAATACAGGGCACTACACAATGCAGCAAGAAACTCAAAAGGATGATTAATGAACTAGTAATGCGTGGGAATGTAGTCCAATACAAAATGAAGTTTCAGTTGTTTTAACTCATGTTTAGTCAAATTTATTCTTTTTTTTCGGCTTATCGTAATTTTTAATGGTGGGATGTGAGAAATGAAAAGATGCTTCCTATGCTTTATGCATATTTTGTGGCGTTGTCGGTTGATTCAGTAGGATAAAAACACGCGCTAGCATGTTTCAGTTGGTCTCTTCTGGGGATTTAGCGAGATCATTTTGACTTTCGATATTTTCTAAATAAAATTAGTTCTTAAAGTTAATTTTTATGAAAATTAGCATTGATTAATTGCATTAAAGTAATTTGGCGGATTTTTGAAAAATAGCAATTAGCTGTAATATTTGAGTAAAATTTTCAACATTTATTACCCTTGCTCCTAAAGAAAGAAGTGAAGTGTTTTTGTAATTAAAACTCGTTCTATCTAAAGATAAAATTAACAATATTTAAGAAAGAACCTTAAAATTTGTTACTTCTTAATTTTTTTTTCAAAATGTTTGCAAAATTGTTATAAGGAGACAGCAAAAAATGCGCATTTACTTCTATTCAAAATTTTAAATAGCTTAAAACAACTAATTTAAAAATTGCTTTTGTCTTAAACAACAAAAACGTTAATATAAAACTGATTAAGTTTTGATAAACCATAGTATTATATTAAAAGTACCAACCCTCTTCAAAAATATTATTTTATGTAACAAAATAATTTTTTTAAAATAGAAGAATAAAATGAATAGGACTTTTCATTTCACCAAATGTAAATTAAATATAAAAAAGACAATTGCTGAAATCTATTTGTAGAATAAACATATTGTTCAATCACGCTAAAAGAAATGGAAATAAACACAGCGCAAAATACTAAATATCACAAATGAAACCTTTTAAAAATTAAGAGATATTTCTTTTAAATGCTAAAAGGTGTAAAGTAAAACGTAATATAAAGTAAAATAACTTTTATTTGATTGTTGACATGTCACTCCAAGTCATTATCAAAAACAAATGAGAATATTTTATAATTGTACGGTTATTGAAGTAATTATTTGAAATGCTATCATTCAATTTTCATGTATTTTTTAAAATTTAAATATTTAAACAAACAATCAAGTAAAAAAAATATAAAGTAACGTACGTCATTTTAAAAAGTACATGAAAATTAAATGGTAGCATTTCGAATAATAACTTCAAAGATCGTGTAATTATAGAATATTCTCATTTAACTTTGATAATGGCTCGGAGTGAGCCGAAACATATCAACAATTTGTTGTTTTACTGTACAACAGTTGTTTACTGTATATTATGTTTTTATTTTACACCTTTTAGCAATTAAATGAAATATATTATTACAATTATGAAATATATTATAATTTATTTTATTTTTAATTAAGCGATACATAAATAAGATATATACATAATTAAGAAATACATTTTTCTTAGTTTAGAAATTGGATTTTGCATAATCTTGAAATATATAAACAGAAATTTGAAACATTTAAAACTTAAGAAGTAATGCGTAATATATATGTATATGTAACGAACACGTTGACTGGGGCTCCCTACCATTTGAGATCCGTGGTGACGTACTATTACGTAAGGGTTCTTAACATACGTTGAATGTAGTAACGGCAGAGTAAATACACTATCATTTCCTGGAAACTGACTTTTATTCCTCTTTAGTACACGCACTTTTGGGAGTCAGACCCAAAGAGATGAGAGTCGATTAGATTAACGGCTCATGTCTTATAGCAGTGAGCCTATCCAGTTGGTGTAGGCATTTTCAGGACAGCCTATCGGCTGGCAGTAATTGTTTAATCAGATGGTGGACGGAAAAAGGCCATGCGAAAAAGCTGGCCTTTCATGTACCATGAAAAAACGCCTTGTGTTTGTTAGGCTTAATTTAGATTTTTTCTGCTAGACTGCGCCACTGAGAAATGGGAGAGTAAAAACCATATTATTGGTTATTTAGTTCTCAGATGATGTCTGGGATTTATGACGACATCAAGTTCTGCAAATCCGGAAGCATGTTAAAACCGCAAACGAATGCAAAAAGCACTTAATCAGCAATTTTATTTCTAGAAATCTGATAAGTTCCAAGCCTGAAAGTAATAAATGTCAGGCTAGGAAACCAAGATAACAGGGGCAATTCCGAATTAAGTACGGATTTATGGAGCTAGAGAGGTTTTTACTTTTGGGGATTTTAAATTTTAAATTTTAAACTTTTAATTTTAATTTAGAATTTTTAAAAGGATTTAACTTTTTATCTTTTTAGATTGTGGATACTTTTTGGGAAAAATGCTTTTTCGAAGTTTGATGGATCACAACACCAAATATTTCTTAGTAATACCTGAAAAGGTATATACAACTGGAAAGATAATTTAATCAAGTTTATTATGCAAACAGTTTGTTTAATTATACATATTTTTTCAAACGTTATAGCGCAATAATCTGAAAAGGGCAGTAAAACTTGGTTAGGTTGATAATTATTACTTTTCCTTTACTTGAATGTAGCCCATGCATATGAATGTTTGGAGTGACAGATTCCATTTTATTTGGTAATGTGTCAATCAAATCTAGGGCAGGATTAAAAAAAATCATATTTTGATACTTATAGGCGGACTTTTATCACTATTTTTTATGATTGCTATCAAGTTTCTAAAGTTCTTTGCCATCATTCAATTTGAGCTAATAAAGCATAAAAAAAAAATTAAGCAAACATCATAAATAGTTGATAAGTTACCCAAAAATCAATGTATAACAATATGTTTAAGTGTAAAAAGCTATGGTTATGATGAAATTGGAAGTAAAATTGGAAGTAAATTAACAAACGGATGTCTCAGTCATGCAAAACAGGACTAATAAAGGCAGAAAAAAGTGAAGGACAGAAATTAGCGGTAGAAGAGTAAGGTCTCCGTGTATAAGTCAAAGAAAATAATCATCTCGGCGTATGTAACATGAAATGGTGCCCTGCAATGGAGAGCTGAATCAAAGTACAGTTCTGTGTAGAGTGCAGTATTTTGGTCTAAATTCTAGAATTCTATAAAAAAACATTTTAACACATCAAATAACGTGACCAAACTATTTACCTGTCTGGTAAACATGACTTTTAGCTCAGTTTAATATTTCCAACCTTTATTTGATTTATAATTTTTTTAACTCCCTTTGAATTGGCAACAGGGAGATAGCGCTTCTTTTTATTTTCCGATGATTTACTGGTTGAAGACGATCTACGAGAATATCATGCTTGGTTATAATGTTTTCTTGTGATACTGACCGAAACGTTATAGTTTTACGCGATAAAAATAAGTTTTGAATCAACCTTGTTCCAGTGTGTTCGCCTATTCAAGTATTAAAAAATAATCATACGAAGGAGATCTGATTAATAACAAAGACATCACTGAATCGTCTGCGATTCCTGTAAACCTGACTTTAACAATCTTTGAGAAATTAGTGTCGTCATCCCAGATGTCTATTTAGTTAAAGAAGTGTGCCGTGAAATTAGAAATTGAGTCTTCAATTCATCTAAACGCGTCATCAACTGTCTAATTGTTCTTTTAAAAGTGAGTTTCAAATTTGTGTCTACTGATGTGCAAGATAAGTATACGGGGTGGCGTGACTGCGTGTCGCAATGTATGTGTGTTTCAAAATTAGTTTTTGAATTTTTGTGCACATGTGATATCAAGAAAAAATATAATTATTTGTGAATTTGCGTGCTCTTCAAATCAAGTTTTCTTCGTGAAATTATAATAAAAATAAAACACAAGAATTTTGTGATTATTTGATTATATTATTTTATTATATTGTGTTACAGTTCTTGTTTTGTGAATAAATGGTGTGTTCAACTGTCTCCAAAGAAAATACCAATTTCTCCGTGCAGTTAAATTCGAGTGCTTTTCAAGGACAATCATTAAGTGCATCGAAATAGTATATATTATCATGATGAAATGAGATTAAGATTATCCTCACAAAAACGTGCATGATGAGAGCATGTTACATATGTCTGTGTTGGCCAAAATAAAGGGCACTAGTTTATCAACAGACATAATCATATATATTATTTATGTTGCCAACATCCGTTTTTCTATAAATTTACGAAATGCACAATACCGAATGAGGTATCATTCAAAAGGTATTTGAAGCGGCATCTGACATTTTGTTAAAACATTGTTTTTGATTAAAAATTGCTGTTAATTAAAAAAATAAATCGGCATTTTTTTCACAAATGAATTGAAATGTGTGTTACCTCAAATTAGTGCTTCCACAAAAATAAAATACCGCATTATACGATGCTCATCAATAATTGTAAAAAAATAAATTGTAAATAAATTGTAAAAAAAGAAAAAAGCATGATTTCTCTCCTCGCCCGAGTTTATTTTATGGTTAAAAATCAAAATTGAAATTGAAAACAAAAAGACCCAATCGATCGATCAAAGCAGCGGTATTTCACGTGTAGATTAAAATATATGCTTCGTTATATCAGATTAAATTGTATTTTAAATGCATTCAATTTATTTTTTTTTCTTTCATATTTTTGAAGCAGCGGATGGCGGAATCTTCTAATGCAGTTAAAATACGATTATTATTTTTTTTTCTGGCGCGTGTCTTTTGCTATTTTCAATCAGTTTTTACTGTAACTTTGATGGAATAAATGAGAAATATTCTGGCTTGACTAATGTTGCTTGTAACTATTATTGTCCTTAATTTTTCTTTAGAAGTTTAAACCTGCATCTAAAAAATAATTGATATTACTAAAAATTATTAGACTGCAGTGCCAATTCCTCGCACGGGTCCACTGGTAATACATATTTCACATTTTTACTATATGATTTAATTGTATTTACTTATTCATGTGTTATTTACATTTAAAATGCCGTTTTTATTATTGCTAATTTTTTATATAATAAAATAATCAATAATTTCATTTTTAATCAAACTTTCGTATCATCATTTTAGTAGTGTAGTTTTATTCATGATGCAAAATAATATTTAATGTTATTGAATTATTATATGATTAAGCTATTTGAATTAATTCTGTTTCTTTATATTTATACAAATATACAATGCAATTACATCTATTTCATTAATTATTTTCTTCTATCTTTAATTAAACCAGTATATTTCTATCCCCCACCCCCTGCTACACAAGGAATGATATTCTTATTTTAATATGCACTTAAAATAAAAGCGTATTTTTTTTCAATTGGGTTAAAATTGTTTATTACTTATACTTCAAATGAAATGATAAAAAGCAATTTTAAGTTAAACTCTGCCATAAATAAAACTTTACATAATTCAGTTTATTTTTATCTTTAATTAGAGCTGACTAACAGCGAAGATTTGCAAATTAAAATTAAGAAAAATGCAGAAGAAAATTTTATTAAAAAAACATTAATGAATAAGGTTCTTAAACGAATAGAATGCCAAATATTTTAATTAAAATTAGTATTCAAAGAAATTTTTACTTAGCGTTCTTTCAAATGTTAAAACGTTGTATATGTAAAAATTAAAAAAAAGTGAATTAATTCCCTCGATTATTAATCTATTTTAAGGAATTGCTTATAACGTTTAGATATATATTGAGGAAGAAAGAATAATTTTGTTTTTGTACTTCCTGAAGTATTTCAAGATGCAATACCGGGTGCGCTATAAGTTCGTTAAAAAATTTAAAAAAAGCATTTAAAAAGAAAAAATGATGCTAAAAAACTGCGATGGGATTAAAGGGAGATAAGATTTTTTATAACAAAAGAGCTGTGATTCAAAAAATTACCAATAGATGGCACATGCATAATATGAAGCAGATGCCAAGGAGGGCCTTCCACTTCGTAGACGAACCAAAGAAATAGAACATGACGGACCTCCAAACGACCCGTTTCTTCTAAACGGCTGAAAAACTTTAAAATCCCAGCACATGAAAGGGTTCTTTTCTCGTCTTGAGTCATTTTGTTTTCACAATGAGCCGGTTGCTGACTCTCCGTTCTTGTAAAAGAGCTTAATCAAGAATGATTGATATGGTAACGATAGCGTACTGCTGGTATCGAATAGAGAATCTTGTGCATCTAGGTATTTTACAGCATGATTTGCATAAATCTTCTTCCTATTATGCATACCAGCGCCATCTATCGATAATATTTTTTACCACAACTTTTTTTATTATTAACTTCTTAACACATGGACTGCCATGGTACACAAATATGTGTGACAGCAATATTTACCAGGGCGCCATACCACATGAATACGTACATTATCAGTATTTTCATTGAAGGTAATTTATTGATATGGAATGGTATTATGGATAATTTATTATCCATGCATTTAAAAAAAGGACCCAGCACCACACACAGGCATGTTTAGTGACTTCAGTCTGGCGTTCAACGAGTAAAAGTAGCTGAAATTTAATATTCTTGAATTAAAAATGTATAAAATTAACACTTTGTATAAAACTAACAAACATTGCCGCGATTAACAATTATGAACTCAATAAACACTGAAAATTGCTTTCTAAACATGTGCCAAAAAAAGCCATTTCGTCACAATCTTTGGTAGTCAACGTGTTAAGCACCCCGACGTACCTGCGTATGTCATGAATTAGAGATACTAGGACCTATATGCGTAAGTCCTCATTTTAAGTCCAGACTGCAATGTTCCAATCATCTGGTTTTTTCCGTCTCTAATTGTTTTGTGATTGGTTTTGTACGGGCTTTATAGCAATGATTGTTTTCGTACATAACAGATGGCGTTACGTGTAAAAGAAAACTCGTTAGTTTTCCGATGCTTTGTTTCTTTCTTCGTCGTTCATTTGTTTATGCGTTGTTCATTCTATTCAGCTGTCTTTCATAAATTGTAGTGTTTCGCTTTTGCTTTTGCGTTTGTTTTTATCTCTGATAGTGATTTTACAGAATAATTATGTCAGATCGGATAGTGATTATGTTCCTAATTTTGATGATGACATAGACGATATTGATGATAGCTTTAAATTAAGCGATGACAATTGAAACTTCAAATTTTATTTCTGTTTGTATATTATAAATAAAAATTTAATTCATCTGTTTACAATACATGTAGTTAAATAATTCACATGTAATTAAAAACAAGAACGAAAAATCATGCGTCAAGCATAGATTATGTAACACTTTCCAACGCTTCCAAAATAATTTTACGAATCATACTCTTTTATAAGCTAAAAGATAACATCTAAGTAATCCGAATACTTTATTCAGCCCTGTATAGGATCTATAGATTTGTATATATACTACATAGGATGCTAAATTTTAGTTCAGTTAGGAAACACGTAGCACAGTTTAAAATTCTCCGTCTGGAGTTAAATAATACGGAAATGTGTTCCCGAACTTTTGTACTTCCCTGTATAGGATCTACAGAATTTATACACACCACGTAATATACAAAAAGCGATTTAAAATTAAAATCGCATTCAGTAACTTAAAACGCACTTCCAGGAATTATTGTTAACATACAGTAGAGAATTCTTTTGTGTGTCCCTGTAAATGAACGATGACTGCTATACACACACTATTCTGTAGTAAGTCTCTTGTAATGAACCTTATATAAATTTAAATGCGTTTAAAATAGTGAAACATTATTTAAATAAACCGCAGACGATTTTTCTCCATAGACGTAATGTAACGGAATTCTTTTGACTGTCCCTGTAAAGTAAGTATAAGTGCTATGCACACCCTATTCCATATTAAGCTTCTTCTAATGCACCTTAGTGATATATATAAATTTCAATGCGTTTAAAGTATTGAAACATTATTTAAATATACCGCAAATGATTTTTCCCCATAGACCGCAATGTAACGGAATTCTTTTGAGTGTCCCTGTAAAAAAACTATAAGTGCTACACACTTCCGTTGAAATAGGGAACATGCTATAGATAACGATTATAACATATAAAATTTGCAGGGCAATCCGAGCATATTTACGGGAGTTAGAGCACGGACAGACGGCAGACGGCAGACGGCAGACGGCCAGACGGCCAGACGGCCAGACGGCAGACGGCCAGACGGCCAGACGGCAGACGGCCAGACGGCCAGACAAACCGAAGTCATAAACACTTTTCAACTAGGTTGGAAAGTGTTAATAATGGCATAAACTACATTTGACGAAATTTTATATATCTTGTATTCAGCATACTATAAGTAAATTGAATATGGTACTTAAAGGAGTTAAAACAAATCCGACCTCCTTCTAATTCCATTAATGCAGACCTCAGGTTTTTGTATCATTTGTTTCCTTTGAATGATTTTTCTTAAAATTTTAACGAATTTATGGTGCATCCGGTAATCAATAAATAAATTACTAGATACAATTCTTGTCGTTAAATCTAACGCTTTATCTGTTGGAGGCAATGTACATTTCGAAAGTGTTAAAAAAGGTCGGAAATAATGCTCACGAAATAGACCTAGCTTTTTTTTTTTCAAAAGTTTACACCTTTTAAACTTTTATATGACCCTCTAGATGAAGTTAATCAGGATTTTGTTTTTTTTTTAATTTTCTCTAAAAAATATTAATACAGAAACTATGCATTATGATGCAGGGAAAATCTGACGTATGGAAATTTTTCGTATTATTCAAAAGACTATTTTATCAGTAAAAATCGGAATTCATATTACTATTTCCAAATTCTTCCAAATGCGTTCTTTAGATCAAAAATATGTTAATGCTTGTAAAAATTTTCTTCAGAATTACATGTAATTACAGCGTTGCACACTTGGAGATAATGTAAACCCATAAATGTTGTTATAATCCTAGAGACACAGATTTGCAAAAAAGCAATTCAGAAAGCATTTTTAAAAATCTTTTCTGTCACATTAAATACATAACTGAGATCTTCTAATAATTGTTCTGTAAATTTTAATGTTCACCACTAATATTACTGCCCACATCGATTATTTTTGTTAAAGATCATCTGCATATAGAGGGTGACATATAAATACTGTGACGTGATGAAAATGTCAATTTATTTTAAGGTTTTTCGCGGTTTTGACCTATACTATTGTTTTATTCGTGTTCCTCGTGAGTTTTTGTTATCAAATTTCTATTTCCGCTGATATTAATTCACTGTTTTGCTGGAAAACATGGTGTGCAAAACAGACCAGTCAGCCCTCATGATCTACCACGAGTGAAGAATGCCGATTCCTGAGATCAAGACTGTCAAATTGCACCGCGAATAAGTCCATCGAATCGTCAAACATTTTAAAGAGACCGGAGGGACTGAAGATCGTCAACGAAGTGAAGATCAAGAAAAACAAGGACCAAAGTGCTCAGAAACATTGTCAAGAATAAGATCCAGGGAAATCCCCAAACAAGCCTCCGAAAAAGAACACAACGTCAACCGTGAATCCATGCGAAGAATCGTCAAAGAAGATCTGAAACTCATCCCGTACAAACAGGTGAAAGGAAACCATCTCGTGGACCAAATGAAGACATCAAGGCTTGAAAAGTGCAAGAAGATGAAGTCCCTGTGCCGCGGCGACGTAACACCCTGAACCGGATTCTCTTCACCAATTAAAATATTTTCATGGTTCTACCATTCCAGAACTCACAGAACCAACGTGAGTTGTATCTCAAAGGATCTTCGCGCATCGTGAAGGTGGAAA